>OX421864.1:9236313-10508813 GCA_949127965.1 Pandemis corylana | reverse complement strand
TGAGCAGGTGGTGCAATTTAGACTCTTAAAATAGTTATTTGTTATACCAGGGTGCAAAGTTATATTTTACCCGCGAGTGTGGAATTGAAACACGAGCAAGCGAAAGGATTCTATGGTTGAACTACGAGCTAAGCGAGTGGTTCTAAAATAGAATCCTGAGCCAAGCGAGTGTTTCAATACACGAAAAGTAAAATATATTAGCACCCGTGTGTAACACAAAACTTTTCACATCACTGTAGCGAGGAAAACAAACTTAATTTCGCGTTTTTGACAGCTTTCAGCAGTTTCACAGGCGTTTGATCATATCCATCACTGGAATTACTATTTTTTTTAAGATATTAGGTATAACAGAAAACTCTGGGAGTTGTGTATTTTGACGTGAGCCGGCGTCGATGAGAAAATTTTAGTTGACAATGTTGACATGACATTTCTCACGATGCGTTTTGAAATTGCATCGACTCATCTTGTGCGTTCAGAATTATATTCAACATCATTATAAAAAAAATTGTTTCTTATGGATTTTTAAAGTTTGTGACTTAATATTTTTTATCAAAATCTCAAACCTTTTATTGAATGATAATTAATATTGAACGAACCATTATTATGAGCGTTTACGTTTTGTTATCTGTCAAAATCTAGGTACAAAACAGGCTCCAAGGTCAAATTACATTCCCGACCAGTAGATAAAACGCGTTTTTACCTGCTTGTTTTAAATTACAAAAGGCGGCTTTCCGAGGTAGTGAGGGGAAAAAGACCAATAAGACAGCGGCTATGGCTGTTTCTTTTGTAATTTATACAATTGTTAATACACAAACGTTTAAGAAATTCGTTATAATACCTATTATATTATTTTATTACAGTTGGTTGACCCCGACACTGGTAGGACCATTACGGAAAGGAATGTCACAGGAGAACTGTGGGTTAAAGGCCCTAGAATGATGGTAAAACAGTTTTCTCTAATTACTTTAACTTCTCCCTAAACCATTTAAATCATCTACACTTGTTACACTTTTGTTGACTTTAGTTCTTATATTATATTTATCTGTCTCTGTCATTTGCCTTATTAGACAAAAGCCAAACATGAATTATTGTGCTTCTAGGCATCTTGTCAACAAGCAAAGCGTCTACTTGTCTAGTTTGTATCACCATCTTATTCCATTTGCCAGAAGAGAAGTGAATCCAATCCGCAGTGGAGGCGTGCTGGGCCCATAACCTGAAGAGAATCTACTAGTGGAAGCCCAAAATAATCACACTAACTTTATTTTAATATAAGTAAAATTATAATGATACAGAACAACGTCTAGCCATTTTTTTACTTTTGACACAAGAGAATAACTCAGGAACGAACTGGATAACCTAACCAATGTTGCTAACATTAAATAAAAAGAAAAATAATAATATTGCTGTAGACGACCCGAAGCTCTGCACCTGAAACATAAAACCTAGACTAATTAGTCACGTAAAATATCTATTAAAATATGTACTTACCTGCATTACCTGCTCCATTTCTTTATATTGTATGTTTAATAAAAACCGTGTAGGTAGACTTGGATATGTGCGTGTTCGACCAATGACAAGCCAGTTACCCTTCAAACGCCGAACGGTACACACACGTCCTTGTCTGCTTGCTTGCTTCCCTGAAAAATTTGTTTTACTTTCGTCCTCCAAATCCGTGCCTGCTGCCATCAGCTACATCTGGTCCTTCGATCTCGGATCATCCAGGAACGAATATCAAAACACCGAAGCTCATAAAAATGTTCAGCACACCGCCGCGCACAATGGTTAAAACGCGCAGCGCCGTCGAAAGAGAAAAGTTGATACATGCAAAAGAAGCGGGCGAAACGCAATCGTTTAAAACGTGTCCACCAGAAGGGGGCTCCAAAAGAGAAAACGAATTCAAGAATTTAACCAACGAGACTCAAAAAGTTGCAGGTAGTTGTAAAACTGAACCCGCCGTACATGCATCGGTTTCTTCAAAGAAATTATCTACCAAGTCTTCAATCGCGGCACGTAAGAAGCAGCTAGAATTGGCTGCGGCCGAAGCTAAAGCGAAGATTGAAAAAGAGCTGATCGACATAAGGTTAGCCGCTCAAATTGCCGCCATGGAAGATGAGGCATCGCAGGCATCCCGCCGCAGTGAAAATGGATCCTTAACGCCATCACAGAAAGTGGAACAATGGTTTGAGAAGAGCCACCCGGATCAGCATCAGTCACGCGCCGTCAGTCCTGAACCGCTGGCTACCGATCCAGCGCAACAATCGGATTTTCATCACCTGGCGAAAGCTATGGAAAAATTAGCAACTGCTACTCAAAGCGCTAACACTCAGTTGTTATCTAGATTAGCCACACCTAAAGATTTACCGGTTTTTTCTGGTGAACCACTCGAGTGGCTGCAATTTAAAAAAGTGTATCAAGAATCTACAAAGCTATGTAACTAAAGTCATAGTGAAAATATTGCTAGACTCAACAAATGTCTCCGCGGCGAAGCAAGAGATGCAGTTTCTTCATTACTTATCACAGATTCTTCACCAGCAACGATTTTAGAAGCACTAGAGCTCCGTTTCGGAAGACCTGAGCTAATAATTAACATGTTAGCTTTACAGTTTAAAAAACTGCAGCCTTTACCGCAGAATTATCATACGGAGCTAGTGAATTTCGCAGTTAAAATAAAAAATTACGTGACAGCTGCTGAGTCCCTAAACCAATCTGATTATTTACGAAGCCCTGAGTTGTTTAACGCCGTTATAACTAAATGCCCAACTGCACTCATAAACAAGTGGGCAGACTACATCTACGAAAAGCAAGACAACAGCAAAGCTAAATTACAAATTCTAACTGAATTCCTGCACTCCGAAGCCACGAAGATCGCATCAGCCGGCATTAGTCATATTCAGCCGCAAACAGATAAGTTGCATCGAATTTTAGACGGGCGAAAAATGCAAACTCATACTGTATTAAACAATGACAGTGACCGCAATGTGTGTAAATTCTGCCGTACTTCTTTTCACCTACTATCAAACTGCATAAAATTCAAACGTGCACTGCGCAAAGACAAGTGGCGCTTCGTCAAGATTAATAAGCTGTGTCAGAAATGCTTGTTGCTAGGGCACGGCAAGGATACCTGCCCGGCCGCGCCGTGCGACGCCGAGAACTGTGGGCTACCCCACCACCGATTACTTCACTGGCCGGCTAAAATAATGTCATCCTCTCAGTGCAACAACAACAATATAAACAATAGTATATCTAGTACACAGATACCTTCTACCTCCAGTGCTGACAGTGAAAACAATAACAATGTAAACAACAATAACGCAACGTCAGAGACAGTGACAAACACAGTTGTGTCTCCGAGTACATGCGTTATGTTAAAAATAGTTAGCGTAAATCTGCACGGACCGACCGGTGTTGTTGCTACGCACGCCTTGCTCGACGACGGTGCCACCGTGTCGTTAATCTCCGCTGATCTAGCAAACTGTGTCAACCTACAAGGTCAGCCTGAAACGTTAAGCATTCGGGGTGCGTGGAACTCTAGTATAGTGTGTCGTAGTGAGGCAGTGAACTTTAAGCTATCAAATGCAAACGGCAAGACTTATGAAATCCGTGCGCGAAAAATTAACGAACTAGACCTACCAGTGCAAAAGTTATCTCGAGTGAATCTAGAAACCTACGAACATTTACGTGATGTAAAAGACTATTTAAGCTGTTCTAACGTTAAGCCTAAACTTCTAATTGGACAAGACAACTTCCATCTCATTATGACTTTGAAGACCGTTTATCGCGGCATAAACGAACCATGTGCAACCTTGACACCGCTGGGTTGGTGCCTGCACGGGATAGTACCCGCGCCATCCGCCCGCCGCGCTCTAACCACTGAGCATGAACTCGCATTGACTACGATGATTCACGAGCGCGCCTCGCCGCTCATTGCACAGTGCGCCTGCGCTGCCGCCGCCCCGCTCTCCATCGCCACCCCCGCGGACGCCTGTGCCGTGCGGCGGGAGACGCACACATGCGCGGACGCAGACATGAAGCTACTACAGTCAAACGCACACATCGAACGACAAGAAGATAAACAAATTCATGAATTGGTTCGGCGGTCGTTTGCGATCGATGCAATAGGAGTGAACTCTAAACCCAGAGTTAATAAGGACGATATTCGTGCAATCGACATTGTGGACAAATCCGCACAATTAATAAACGGAAGGTGGACGGTGGGTCTACCATGGAAAAACAATGAGATTCTGCCAGATTCATATTCGAACGCCCATAAAAGATTCCTCGCCGTCGAACGAAAAATGGCACGTGACGAGAGTTACGCTAAAAGATATAAAGATAGAATAGATCATTTATTCAAAAATGACTACGCCAGGACACTAACAAAAGAAGAAATTTCAACCAAAAAGAGTCGCGAATGGTACTTACCGCACTTTGGGGTTGACAACCCGAATAAAAGAAAATTGAGACTAGTTTTTGACGCTCGCGCCACCGTCGCTGGCCACTCCTTAAACGACTACTTACTGCAAGGTCCTGACTTACTTCAATCTTTATTCGGGATCATGTTGCGGTTCCGCGAGAAGCCAGTGGCAATTATTGCTGATATAAAAGACATGTTTCTCCGCATAAAAATTAAACGAGAAGACCAGCACGCTCTGCGATTCTTATGGCGCGAAGATAAAACTAATGAAATCCAGACCTATGCAATGACCTCATTAATATTTGGAGCAAACTGCTCACCCTTCATTGCACAACATATCAAGAACAAAAATGCTTCAAGATTCATAAAAGAGATGCCTGAAGCCACTGAAGCCATTCTGAAGTCACACTATATGGACGATTATATAGAAAGTGTAGAAGACGAACACACAGCTATGAAGCTAATAAAAGAAGTGTCAGAAATCCATAGAAAAGGTGGATTTGAAATCCGCAATTGGATAAGCAATAAACCTGAAGTGTTGGCATGCACACCAAAAGATACCTTAAGCGATATAGCGATAAGGATCAAAACCGGGTGCGACGAAGAGCCCGAACGAACACTCGGTTTGTTATGGTTCCCAGCAAAAGACACATTAGGATTCGACTTGTCGCTGAAACGCATACCGCCTGAAATCGTGAACCTTCAAAGAATTCCTACTAAGCGAGAGTTACTACGAATATTCATGTCTATATTTGACATTTTTGGATTTCTTGCCCCATTTACAGTTAAGGCAAAAATAATGTTGCAAAACACATGGAAAAGAGAACTTAAATGGGACAACGAAATAGCTGCCAAAGAAAATAATATCTTCCGAGACTGGATTATTGAGTTGCAAACGCTGCAGCACCTAAGAATACCAAGATGTTATTTCCATTCTACAATAATGCACGAAAGAGACAATATCAACGACACCCGTTGCACTACGGCGAGAGAGAGCGAGACCACCACAGAGCTGCATGTGTTCTGCGATGCAGCGCCGACCGCATATTGCGCCGTTGCTTACTGGCGTAAAATATCAACAAACAAAGAGGTGCGCGTGTCTTTTATCGCCTGCAAATGCCGAGCCGCTCCTGTCAACAAGCTTATAACTATACCAAAACTAGAATTGCAATCAGCTGTTATCGCCTGCCGGCTCGCGGACACTATTGCGCGCGAAAACCGGTTAATTGTTGATAGAAGATATTTCTGGACGGACTCACTTATAGTATTACATCAAATTAAAAATGACACACGTAATTACAAAGTGTTCGTTGCTAATCGATTGGGCGAAATCGACGAGTTATCTCGAGCGAATGAATGGAATTACGTACCTACGAAATTAAATGTAGCCGACAAAGCCACGAAAATACATACTTACGAACTGAGTGCTGACTGCGAGTGGTTTCAGGGTCCTCGATTCCTGTACATGCCTTATGAAGAGTGGCCAAAGTTCAAACCTGAAAAAGGAAAAATAAATGATGAAATGTTACAAGTTAACACTATAATATGCAAAGATGGGAGACCCGACTTACCTGTTCCGGACCCGTTGAGATTTTCGTCTTGGATTCGACTATTAAGATGTATGTCAAACGTATTACTGTTTATAGAAAAATGCAAGAAGGCACGTAAAGCTCAACTTACCACAGAAATAATGCGGCGCGCTGAAACTGAATTGTTACGATACTCCCAAGCGATGACATTTCCTGAAGAAATTTATCTGCTGAAAAATGGTAAACTTATTGAGCCTAATAGCCGCTTGCGTAAATTAACGCCCGCGCTCGACGAATGTTTGTTGCTACGTGCCAATGGAAGAATAGACGCAGTTTCTGACGTCAGCGTAGACCTGAAACGTCCTTTAATCCTGGACGGCCGTGACCATATCGCTAGATTGATAGCTAAACACTATCATGAGAAGGCTGGACATGGCTGTAACGAGACCGTAGTGAACGAAATTCGCCAAAAATACTGGTTGGTGAATTTAAGGCCCACCGTGCGAACAGTCGCCTCGAGATGTTTGTTATGTCGAATTAAAAAGGCCAAACCTGCAAATACGCGACTAGGAGACCTGCCAGAGGGTAGACTCGCCCACCACCAAAGACCATTCACCCATTGTGGCACCGATCTATTCGGCCCTTTACATATAACAAATGGCCGCCGTCACGAAAAAAGATACGGTGTCTTATTCACGTGTCTTACAATAAGGGCTGTACACATTGAAGTTGTGCCTTCGCTGTCAGCCGACTCTTTTATAATGGCATTGCGACGCATGGCAGCACGGCGAGGTTGGCCGTATAAAATGTACTCCGACAACGGTACTAACCTGAAGGGCGCTGAAAGCGAGCTTAGGAGATCTTTTGCTGAAATAAACGAATCAACCTATACACAGAATGAGCTGACTAACAAAGGACTCGAATGGCATTTTATTTGTCCTGCTAGCCCCCACCATGGCGGCGCTTGGGAAAGACTTATACTTAGTGCGAAGACGGCGCTGAAAGTAGTCCTGAAAGAAAGAGCTCCACGCGAAGAAGTACTGATAACGTTGCTAGCAGAGGTTGAAAACTCAATAAACAGTCGTCCGCTAAGCCACGTTTCTGTAGACCATAATTATCCTGAAAGCCTAACGCCTAATCATTTCCTCCTAGGCTCTTCAAACAACTTACCAACCCCTGGAGAGTTCAGTGACGTCGACATGTACAAGAAGAAGTCGTGGAGAATCGCGCAAAGATTAACCGACATGTTCTGGCGACGCTGGATGCGCGAAGTACTGCCAGCACTCGTACCACGACAGAAATGGTACAATGAAGGCCGAAATTTGAAACCAGGGGACGTCGTGGTCATTGTAGATCCGTCATCACCTAGAAATACATGGCCCAAGGGGTTGATTAAGACCGTCCACCCTGGCCCCGATGGCCGTATACGAGTTGTGGATGTAAAGACGAAAACTGGAATACTTACAAGACCTGTAACTCGCTTAGCTCTGCTCCCCACAGCTGATGATGATTGTCCTTAATCGGACAATGGGGGGGAGGATGTAGACGACCCGAAGCTCTGCACCTGAAACATAAAACCTAGACTAATTAGTCACGTAAAATATCTATTAAAATATGTACTTACCTGCATTACCTGCTCCATTTCTTTATATTGTATGTTTAATAAAAACCGTGTAGGTAGACTTGGATATGTGCGTGTTCGACCAATGACAAGCCAGTTACCCTTCAAACGCCGAACGGTACACACACGTCCTTGTCTGCTTGCTTGCTTCCCTGAAAAATTTGTTTTACTTTCGTCCTCCAAATCCGTGCCTGCTGCCATCAGCTACAATTGCATTGCATTACAACAGGAATGATCCATTTAACAAGCGTTTCAGTGGTATGACTTACCTTAGGTGTTCCATTTGAGTATAACTCATGGTCATTTTTAAATATAAAATATAACGTTTTTTGTTACAGTTCTATTATAATAACCCAGAAGCAACCGCTGAGGCTTTCTCTGAAGACGGATATCTAAAAACCGGTGACCTTTTATACCGAGATGATAATGATTACTATTTTTTCGTGGACAGACTGAAAATGTTACTCAAGTATAAGAATTACCAAGTAAGTTCAAATAAGACTTGATTTTTGAACTACAGGACCGTAACGTCTTAATTAGGTACTAGATAGTGAAACTTCGCTAAATTTTGGTTCCCTGTCGTTTTCCACTATTTCATATGCCATAACTCTTTTTTCTCTTTAACTGTTCAAAATTTCAAAAAATGTTTTTGCGAATTGGCCGCTAGAGCTCTTTTACGAGTCTTTTTGAAGCTACCAGCGCATTCGAAAAGACCGTCATTGCCAAGAAGAATTTGTTGATTGTTAAGAATTGTTATAAAATACACCTAACCTATAGAGTTTTACGGGATGACCATTACAAATGGCTCCTGAAAAAATTAAGGTTTCAGAAATAAAAAAGCAAATGATGATTTGGTACAACAAATTCAGGCAAATATAAGGATTCGCTGAAATCGTAGTGCTGACTAAGCCATTACCAAATAGAATTCATTACCCAGTTATGACCCCTGTTCTCTTGAAAATGAAGTTGTCCGATAAATTCAGGATATATTATCTTTACTTATTAAAAATCTGCATATACCTAATGTCAATAGGTAATCCCTCCTGAGATAGAGGAAGTAATCATGACGCACGAGGGCGTAGATGAAGTATGCGTGACTGGAGTGCCGAACCCTGATGATGGAGAGCATGTGGTAGCATGTGTGATGCGGAAGCCAGGGTCGAAGGTCACAGCCCAGGAAATTAAGGATCTCGTTGCCAGTAAGTTAAGTGACTCCCTGGAAAGGACTGCTTAACTCCTATTTAAGTATCTGCTTTTCTAACGGCGAGTGTCTGTGATCGAACAGGTGCCTGAGTTTTGATAGCACACCACTCGAAAATACATACACACATACGTAAATCACGTCTTTGTCTCTTACGGGGTAGACAGAGCCTTTTTTTTTTTTTTGCGGCGGAAAAATGCGTTAGGCATACGACCGCGCCGTGGGGACGGCGCGGAAGTTATGTGGGACTCTCCCCCCCCCCCCCCCGAGCGGGGGGAAGCGGAGGAGGCCTACCCACCAAAAAACCGCCGGTATTCCCTCTCTGCCATTGGAGGGGCGCCGTGGGAGCATAATGGTGTCACCACGCACGCCCCGCCGGCCGCCCCAGCCTAAGCGCCGGGGCTCCCGCGCCAAGAGAGGGGGGCCGGGAATACTTGCCCCCCCCCCCTAGACTCGTGGGCCTCTACAGGCTAGCAAGGGATCCCCATCCCCCGCTAGCAGGCACCACTAGGAGAGGGTAGACAGAGCCTGAGATAACAAGACCTAAAGGCCACGTTTAGCATGATTGTAGGCGTAGGAAAGGGAAATCATAAAAGTAATGGGTGGCCAAACATGATTCCTACGACTTTCACCCATTCCCTTGATGGGCTTTTACCATCTGCGCGGGAAGAGAAGCAACTGGTATATTGTATGTTCTTTCCTTGCTCCCAAACCATCATGGAAGCTCGAAAATGTCATGTTTTGCTACAAAAGTATAGGCCGTATAAGCTCGTAGGTACCTATTTGAAATTCAGCACATTTTTTTACGATTTTCGAGTGGTATTTTTGTATGTGCTTTCAAAGTCTGAGCACCTGATCTTTTCGATCAACTAAAGCCCAGTCTAAACTTGCAAGAAAAAATCTGTTAGTCACATTACACTGCGGCACTAAGTCGACGATATCCGACCCGTTCGCGTCACAGCCCGGCAATGTAATGAAACTTGAGGTATTTTTCAGCTTAACTAGCCTTAAATCACAAAGCGACATGAACCACTCTCTGAATGGCCATACTACTACGTATATAAAAAGCCCTCCGCTATGTATGACGTCAAATAGTCACAGATATTTCCGGCGCTGACGTGAACCTAAATGCTCCTTTTATTTCAGGTCAGTTGTCATTGCCTAAGCATCTCCACGGAGGCGTAGTTTTCGTGCAGGAGATGCCATTGACCTCAACTGGAAAAATTGCGCGCAACAAAGTGAAGGAATTGGTTTTAAACTCTAGCAGAGAATAATCATTTTGGTTACGTAGAAAAATTAATAAAGAATGGAATAAAATAATGTATTTTACTAAATACTCTTTTAACCGTGGTCCCACAGCTATTGATCCAGTAGGTTCACGGGTATTCGTGGGCTGACGGGTAATTCGGGGGCCTCAGATAATTTTTTTCTCCGTAGACCCACTGAACTGTACTCACGAGCAAAATACTATGTACAAAATTAACCTACACCTAGCCTAACTTAAACTACAAATAAAACACCCCTCCCAGGTCATTGTCACTGCTCATTGTACCCAGAAGGCTGGCAGCATTGCTGCGTTGAATCGCGAGGCTAATTCTTTGCCGAAAGTAGCTTCCAGCCAGCTGGTCACAAGAAGCATGTATCAGGCGCGTAGATATTTCCCTGGAGAGATCACGTCTTCGCAGAAGGAGGCGATGGCTTCTCAGGACCCCTATTCAATTAAGTAAAAAAGATCGCTAGATAAAATTAAGTGGTATGACCGGTTTTTTCATACCTCCCTTAGTGTCAGTTTAAATAAATATTTAATCTTAATAGCAAATAATTAATTACGTTGACAATCATCTCTTGCAGATTATTTTAATTTACAAACAAAAAAATATGGTACAAAGTTCATATTTGAACATACGCAACCTCTCATAGATACAGTCGTCATGTACAAACATTTATCACATTAGGCAACATAAGATTATAATACATTACACACCTAAGGTGATAAGAATAAGAGTTCCTAACATTTACAAAAAATCCCCATTTTTTTTTTATTTCTCATGTGTAGTACCTAATGTGAAAAAAGTTAATGCTTCTTATGAAACCCATTTAACAATGTACCCAGCACGTCTAGCACGAGAGCGCACACAAGAGTCGCGTCGCGTGCGAGATAGATTGCCCGTCCTTTTCTTACTGTACCAACAAGAAAGAGACGGGTAGTCCAACTCGCGCGCGACGCGACTTTCGTGCGCTCTCGTGCTAGCGGGGCAGATAGCCTAGTGGTTATAGGACTATGAAGCTTTAGGTCCCAGCTTTAGGTTCGATCCCCGGTCGGGGCAGATATATTATATGAAAAATACGAATGTTTGTTCTCGAGTCTTGGATGTTTAATATGTGTTTATCTATATAAGTATGTTTATCCGTTGTCTAGGACCCATATTACAAGCTTTGCTTAGTTTGGGACTGCCCCGCTAGCACGAGAGCGCACGAAAGTCGCGTCGCGCGCGAGTTTGACTACCCGTCTCTTTCTTGTTGGTACAGTAAGAAAAGGACGGGCAATCTATATCGCGCGCGACGCGACTCTTTAGCGCTCTCGTGCTTGACGTGCTGGTCGTCGGTTAAGCAAGAATGTTTTGAGAAATTTCCGGAAACTTTCACGAGAATCAGTAGTACGTTTTCATTACGAAAGTTTCCAATTGGAATTTTTCAAATCTTCTAGATTAATAATTAGAAATAAGTGATAAGGGGACGTATCTGCTGGACGGGTGGACACTATAAACATAATAGATACATTCACAAATCACGTCTATATCCCCTACTTAATAAATCAATTTAAATTAAAATTTTGGAGAAAATTCCATTTCCAGCCTGTTGTTCTTAAACAGTTTAGTTTTCGCTCCATTTTATTTTATTTTTAGTTAATTACACATAAGTCGGGATCTATCAAATTTATTACTTAATTTACGTATAGTTTAGTTTATGGTTTATGTGGTAAATTTTATTTGTGTATCGTTCCGAGGGTTACAGACGGTTCAGACTGAAAATCAGTGCTGCAGGAGTCTAACACCTCAGCGTAATGCCGAGCTAGCAACCGTTTCACTTTTGCGAAGACACACAACGCTGATGATCGATTTTTCATGTCTGTATTTATGTTGCTTTTCTAAAATTGTGTGTGCCTATGCTCTTATATTTGTGTGTCTTGCAAAGAGGACTAAATGTTTTGTTTCTTTCATTCTTTTTTCTATTTGAAAATTTTGTTCTTTTAGTTACTTCGCCTTGGTGCAGCTACGAGTACTCCCGGTATAGTCTAATGTACTGTACCCTACAATATTGTTTGTGTTCGTTTCGTGTGCAACAAATTATTAATCACACCACATCATGTCATGTTTACACAACCCGACGCTAAGAGCTATGTTTACTATTTGATAAAGGCTTTATCAATGTTCCTAATTTTTGAGATATTTTGCAACTTGACTGTAATATGATTGGGCTAAACATGTTTACCAAGTAGATAGGTTTTTCCTAGTTACATTTTTGTCATTTTCTCTGAGGAATCCTAACAAGACCCCTGTGTACGTATTTTGTATATTAGAGTAACGCTAGAGATAGTAGAGATAAGTATATCGTCTTGGTTTATAAATAATGACTGGCAGTTTACTTCATTTGTATAAAACCGGGTGCGGATGCGAACGGGCAATATTTAAAAAAAAATTGACAAATAATTTACACAATGGGAAGTGATTCCGTACAAGCCAGAAGTGACAGCCATGTCGGACATTTCTTAATGGATTACATGAAGAAGGATTCTGATGAAATATGCCAGGTGGGGTCAATCTTGAAATACTAAGCTGTTGCCCGCGACATCGGCCGCACAGAAATACATATTTCCTATACTACACTGGGATAATGTAGCATCCTCTAAGTGAAATATTTTTTTAATCGGTCCTAAGGTTTTGAGTTATCCAGAAACTCGTTTACAGAATAAAATGGTTTTTTAACAAAAGGACTTTCAGTCGACGCTCAAATGGTTCGTCATTTTGTTCATTTTTAAGATCGGGGGGTAGGTGGTCATAGTATTTGGGGCCAATAACACCCGGGTTTTTTCCCGCTAACGCCATCCGATGGGGTATTTTTGTACCGCGCTTAAGCGACCTGTGCTACGAATGATTTTGCCCTCAACTCCCATTCGACCGAATTCACTACGCTACTTTAGAAATGTCAAATTAAAATGGTTTTTCGGTGTGCTCTAAGTATTTACTTGTATTATGTTTGAAGTCGGTGCCTCAGCCCACGCCACCACCCACGCTCCCATCATGACATCGTTATGTTTGTGTGTGGCATGCGTGGCAGAAGTGAACCTAGTCTACCTGCCTATAATATAGTACTATTCGGCTTGGAACTATTTGAGCTGAGGCACCAACTTCACACATATAAATAAGTAAGTAAGTAAGTAAGTAGGAAGCACTCAACGAAAAATAATTTTAATTTGACATTTCAAAAGTAGCGTAATTAATACAATTTATTATGAAATCTATAGGCGGCTTTTAGGCGGCATTTGAAGGCGGTTCAATTTTTTATTTTAATTTTTGTTTTCACTTGTTCTAGTGAACCATTTTGTAATTTATCCAACTTGTAATCTATACATATAAAATTTAAAGTCCTGACTGACTGACTGACTGACTTAACTATATATCAACGCACAGCCCAAACCACTGGACCTAGAGACTTGAAATTTTGCACATAGATACCTTATACAGTGTAGGCATCCACTAAGGAAGGATTTTTGGAAATTCCCACGGGATAAGGAAAAAACGGGAATTATATATTCGACTCCGAGTGACGCTCATCATCATCATCATCATCATCATCAGCCTATATTAGTCCACTGCTGGACATAGGCCTCCCCTAATGAGCGCCATAGCGCCCTGTCTTCAGCTTGACGCATCCAGCATCTGCCTGCAGCCTTTCGCAGATCGTCATCCCACCTGGCCGGAGGGCGTCCTACACTACGTTTGTCGAGTCGCGGTCTCCACTCAAGAACACGTATAAAAACTAGACTCTTCAAATTTGATGCAAAAGTAGGTGATTACAAAACGAAGAAACTAATTTCAGGATTTTTGGAAATTCTCACGGGATAAGGAAAACAACGGGATTTATACATTGAGTTTAACGAAATCCTATGAACTATAATTACTAGACTCTTCAAATTTGGCATAGAAGTAGGTGATTATAATAGTAAAATAATGTTTTAATGATTTTTGGAAATTCCCACGGGATAAGGAAAAAAACGGGATTTATATATTCAGTTCTACGGGATCGAGTTTTCGTTTTACTGGTCGTATAAAACTGAAATTTGGCCTTCAAGTTCCCTTGGGTGTAGGGGAGCACTAAAAAAAGGATTTCCCGAAATTCCCACGGGAACGGGAAAAACGGGACTTTTCGATTTACTGGTTGCAGAAAGCTGAAATTCGGCATGTAGGTTGCTTCGGGAGTGCTGAGGAGCATTAAGAGAGTACTTTCCAAAATTCACACGGGAACGGGAAAAATATTTGTTTACAAAGAAATACTGCGGTAGGCATAATATGGCTAGAAACTTGAAATTTGGCACACATATACCTTGAGTATCCTAGAGGTGCACTAAGAAGGTATTTTTCGAAATTCCCACGGGATAGGGAAAAACGGGATTTTTCGTTTTACTGGTCGTAGAAAGATGAAATTTAGCATTTAGCTTCCTTAGGAAGTGTAAGGGAGCATTAACAAAGGATTTCCTAACATTTTTACGGGAACGGGAAAAACTGGGATTTTACGTTTTACCTACTGGACATAAAAAGTTGAAATTTGTCACGTAGTTTTATTCGGGAGTGTAGGGGAACACTAAAACGGGAAAAAACGGGATTTTATGTTTCCAGACGAAACAGAGGAAGAAAGAGACTTAACATTTATAACGTGTGTTTCTTTAGTGTAGTCCGAAAGCACTCCCCAAAATTTTTACGGGAACCTGAAAAAACTTATTTTTTCGATTTACATCTTAGCGCGTACGAAGTCGCGGGCAAAAGCTATTTAGGATAGGTTAGGTTAGGTTTGTTTTATAAAAATCCTGCAATATTTACAGTTTCAGAAAAATTAAGGCAGCGGGGCAATGCGGGGGCTTGCTTGCATGCTTGCTTGAGTCCTTGCTTTGCATACTTGCTTTCATGCATGCTAGCATGCTTGCTTGCATACATGCATGCTTGCGTGCTTACTTGCTTGCATACATGCATGCTTGCGTGCTTACTTGCATGCATGCTTGCTTGCACGCTAGCTTGCATGCATGCTTGCTTGCACGCTTGCTTGCATGCTTGCTTGCCTGGTTGCATGCCTGCTTGCATACTTACATGCTTGCAGGTTTGGGTGCTCGCTTACTTGATTGCTAGCTTCTTTGAAATGCTCATGGTTCACGCGTGCGAAGCCGCGGGCAAAAGCTAGTACCTAATACCCGCTACGGATTCGTGGTCGCACTGTTGTAAAAATAAAGAATTACACTCCACCATAAGGTCGACGGAACCCCGCTTTCGCGGGGCCTTAAATACCTATTTGAATATTATAACCAAATATTTTTCATGAAGTACATGTCGTTTATCTAATTTTATCTTTTCTGGTTTTCCCTCGCAGGTGCTAGACAAACACTTGTTAGATTTTTGATAAGAAATTTCGATTTCTTCTGCGTCCCTCGGAAAAGTAGCACTGTCGACGGCATCAAATATATATACAGCCATCATGTCAAATATTATGTGTCACCGGCCTTATTGTTTGTGACATGAAATATGTATAGATATTTTTGACGGCTTGGTAAAGTACATATTATATTTATGCCCTTGAGTGTACAGTTCGTGATCTCTTAGAATGCCTTTCGGGTTTCTCTTGTTGTCTCACTCACTCTTATGGATTTGATACTTGAATCGACCGAGCGAGTGAGAAGCAAGACTAACCATGTCATTCTGAGAGCTCACAGACTGTACCTTTCTATTAGTTGCTAAGAGGAATACTTCACGTGGTAATAATTCCGCCGTTGTTGTTTAATTTTTTGGCGTTTAATACCACCCGAAATAATGCGGCAATTATTTTGAATCACTCAATAATATTTTATAACATAAAATGGTCAGGGATCTTCAGTTCCTCGAAGAGCATAATACCCAGAAAAAAGAGCTCCGCCCTCGGGCGGTTTGAGTTTGAATACACAAATAACGTCTGTATCCCTTGCTGGGTAGACAGAGCCCAGGGTAACAAGACGCTTGGCATGACTGTGGGCGTATAGGTGGAAGTGGAAAGGAGAATCAAAATAGTGATGGGTTGCTAACCGCATTGCCTATAATATTCCTAAGACTTTCGCCCAAACCCTCGATGGGCTTTTACCATCTGCGCGGGAAGAGAAGCTGACGATGCGTAAATATGACGGTAATCTTGATCGTGTTTCTTAGAAACATGTCGTTTCTAAAACGCGATTAAGTAAACACCAAAGTGACAACTGTAAAAGCACTTGAAAAAAAACGCCTGATCGTAGCGTGCGATTGCTGAAATTTCCCGAGCCAAGGTCAAGTAGGGCTCTAGAGTTGGGTAATCTGATATTACATTCGATATCTATACATGGCAGCTTAATGTCATTGCGTGGCATAGTGACCATAACATTAATTTAAAAAAAAAACGCCTTTACTAAACATGCCAAAACTACCGCAAGGAAACTGGCTTTCGAATGAAAAAACTGCCCCCCCCCAAGGTGGACTGACGATCTGGAAAAGATCGCGAGAAGGCAGTAGCTGCGGGCAGTACAAGACCGATAGTCGTGGAATTCTTTGGGGAAGGTCTATGTCCAGCAATTAACGTCTCCCAGCTGATAATGATGATGACGATGGGAATAAAGGAAAAACTGTACAGTTTTGGAATGTTGTTTGTTTAGTTTTTTTTTTACATTAAAACCGACAAACGGGCATGCGGTGCAGCTGATGGTAAGTGATCACCGCCGCCCATGGACAACTACAGCACCAATGGGACTGCTAGCGCGTTGCCGGCCTTGCAAGAAATGGTACACTCGCCTCTTAAAGGTACCCATGTCATAGCCAGTTGGAAATACCCCAGCCACCAGTGCATTCCAAATTTTGCACATACGGGGCAAGAAAGATCGCTTGAATCGCACGGTGTTGGAGCACCAACTATCGAGGTGATGTTGGTGGAAACTACTTTTACGTCGAGTAGAACGGTGATGGAACTTGGCAGCTGGAACAAGGTTAAAAAGTTCAACGGAGCACTCCCCATTATAGATCCTGTAGAACACGCAAAGAGAAATTACGTCTCTGCGTCCAATTTAAGTTAGTATGCCTATCGGCCGCAAGATGCCGTTGTATTAGGCCGTCCCATTCCTACATCGCGGCAACGGAATGTTCCCCAGGAATATAAAAGGGGTGTTAATTTTAATAAAGTTGTCATTCATCCAAAAGCCGTTGTGTTATTTGCATCGACGGTCAACAAAACTATTGCTAAAATTATTGAGTGCTGTAGTTAAAGTGACAAAGCCCTAATATGTCACAAAATGGATAGCCCATGGTAACAGGCTAGGTAAAGATTTTAGTCATAGATAAATTAATGAATCTACGTACCTTTTAGATAGACGCGGCCACTGGTGAGCAAGAGACGAGAAGGTCTGTGCTGTCCCGAAGCATCCGGCTGGCACAATGCTTCAGGAACATGGGGCTGCAGCCAGGAGACGTGCTGGTGCTGGGAGGCAGGAACCACCTCGACGTACACATTCCTTTTTACGCTGCTTTGCTGAGCGGTCTACCTGTGGCTGGAGTAGACCCTTTTTTTAAATATGGTAAGCACATGGTCGTGTTCGGCGTTCTCAGCGAAATTTAAATGAACTTAGTTCGCCTTTGTACGCATTTTTGTCCCATACCTAGGTAAGTTATTAGTACATTATGATACAAGTGTGCTATGTTGGTAATTACACACGAGGCGTATTGTACGCGCGAGCGCAAGCGAGCGCGGGTAAGAGAGCCGAGATGTGTAATTACCAAAGCACACGCGTCACATACGACGTTTTTCAACACATTTGCGAGGAAAAATAAATAAAATTTAGTTAATAAAAGGACTTTAAGAACTTTAGTTTACCTTTGTTACCAGACATTGCTTCTGGAGCTGCTTTAGAACTTTACTTTATCATTTGGTAATAAACACCTTGGATTTCTCACTGATATAACTGTCCGAACATTGTCCGAACATTATTTTAGTATTTCCAGCGACGGACACTACATTTCTTTATTTTTGAACCAGTAATTTTTAAAGTAATAAAATAACATAGCCTGAATCAACAATATCAGTGAAAAATGGCGGCAGATATTATTTCTCCGCGCCAATCCTCACGCAGCACTCGCGCATGCGCGCTGTACACTTAGCACGCGCGTGACGAAGACACTGACAACACTGCTAAACAGCCTAATATTAAAATTATAATAAACTAATTAATTAATGTCTTAAATATGCAAATTTTGGTCCCTTTTTAGATAAAAATGAATAATTTGTCGAAATTAAATGTTTATTTATCATCTTTAAACTAAAATAGTTTAATATTCACGAAAATATTCCTTGTTCTTATTGATACTGAACCGTTTGCTGAGATTAAAAAAAAAGTTTATATTACTGCACTCGTGCGGTAATATTATTACAGCACTTGTGCGTAATAAGCTGTATTATGAGTTTAAATGCGGTGCAATAAGACTCAATTTACGAGCAACTGTGTTGAAAAATAATATTATCAACAGGATATAGACCTTTAACGAGCTCCGATATTTCGGCGCAGTTTTATGAACTCGTTAAAGGCAAACGCGGCTTACATCCCGTTGATAAAATATCGTATATTATCAACCGAGAATCTTCTATATTATTAACCTGTACCTATCTACACATACATAGAAAAAAAATCTAAACGACACTGAAAATTAGAACACAGAAAAATCCGAAAAGTAAAGCTATGGCCGGGAATCGAACTCGGGTCCTCGTCATTCCGTGACGCGTGCTATACCTCTACACCACCCATAGCAGTGGGTAAGCCTGTTACTAGCTATCACGTGACCTTGTTACTATGCGAATTTTTGTCGGTAAGCGAAGCGTCATCTGTTTGAATGTATGTATGTATGTATGTATGTATGTAAACTCTTTATTGTAAACTCTTTATTGTGCAAAATAAACAGGAGAAATACAATTGATAAACACTGAGAATGATGTATCTGTACGACACAATTACGAACAAGATATTAAATGTAGGGGTCTCAGCACCGAATATAACTTTGTCCCTTTCGGTGTCGAGACCCTTGGTCCGTGGGGTCCTAGCGCTATTAGCCTCTTCAAAGATATTTCGAAGAGGCTAATAGACTCCTACGGGTGACCGCAGAGCTGGCAGCTTCCTTGGACAGCGTATTAGTACCTATCGCTGTCCAAAGGGGGAATGCTGCCAGCGTCTGTGGAACTATGCCACGGGGGCACCTCCTTTTTTTAATATTTTAATTATTAATTTGTTTTAATTCCCCTTTGTACATTAAATAAATACATTACAAACTCCATAGAAAAGTAAAGTTTATCTGTTTGTTTATTGTACAATTAAGAGTACATTACGTGAAAGAGATTTATCATAACATGTTAAGTTTCCGATATTAGTGTTAAGTATTACGTAATAATCAATTACATTTGTTACAGTTGAGCTTAAACAACTTTTCAAAATAACGGAACCAAAGATAGCCTTTTGTCAAAACGAGATGTACGAAGACTATCGTCGTGCTGTAGAAGACCTAGGTTTGACCACTAAGATAGTCACTTTTGACAGTGGCGAATGCTCTATGGCAAAATTTATTGAGACTTATAAAGATACCGAACCTGAAGCCCAATTTAAGTAAGTAGACCAACACATAATCATAAGAGATGCAGCAGAAAAAGACAGAATAGAATACAGTCCTGTACAATTAAGTAAAAACGATACAATAAGCTATGGAATTGTAGACAGTTAAGTAAATAAACAGCTAAGTAAGGAAAGCGTCTTGCAGATGAACGTTGTCGTTCACTTGCGCACACAATAGCGTTTGCTTGTGCGCACGACCAAGCTTGGTTGGTGCAGTCGTCCCTTCAAATTCCATCGCTTTCACATGCTCGTTGTGCGGTGATGCCGCTCCTGTACAGGCTTGTTCAGCCACCAAAGAAAGTGCCGCTGATATAAAGCTTAAATCATCTGTCACAGATTAAAAGGCCTTTGATGAAGTAAAATAAACACATGAAAGTCAACGTCTTCAAAAAAAGAAGGAAATAAATGAGGCTGATGTATATTTCGCTGAAAACTAAAAATGTTCACAGATGTTATTATTTTCAGGATTGCGGAGTTTGATGTGACCAAAGTGTACTGCTGGCTGCTAAGCACCAGTGGGTCAACTGGATTCCCCAAAGTGGTTGCACTTTCGCATACAAATGTGCTCCAGAACTTGTCATTCTTCCAGCACAACAATCCTGGTGGAAAGTGAGTTGTGTGGACTGAGTAGACCGTGAGCTGTTGGAATGCCAATCGGATATTAGGAATACATTTGGTGTATCGGCGGTAGAACTCACATTCTCTCATGACACATGACTCAGTTCAGGTTTTAGCTGTCATTTTTAGTATGGATCTGTCAGCGAGCGAACCTAAGCTGAATCGGAATTGATCAATTGAATGGTCCTTGTTCTGCTTTTACGCGATTTCGTCCGATTTTACTCGAAAACCAATGGCATTCTATGACCTTACAGACTGTACAAACTGATCCTCCACTCGTACCACCACTTAGTGGTACATACATTCGTCTTTTAAAGGATATTCATGTTGTTTTTTTTTTTTTTTTACTACGAACTGACCAGTGATTGACTTCTATCTCACTTGGTGGAAGATGCAGATGAGGCCAAAAGTGTAACTCACTGGTTCAGTAATAGCCTATTCACTCTAGCCTTGAAGAGCCCTAGGTTGTTTCTGTCCGGAAATATAGACGATGGGAGCGAATTCCATTCCCTAGCAGTTGTAGTAGTAGTAGTTGTATGTTGTAGTAAGTCGGAAAAACTTCAGCCGCTAGTTCATCCCAAATTCTGGGGTCTTAAAGACAAAGGGATTAAGTCTGAAATTAACAAAATAATACAATCTTATTTTCTAGTTTAAGGGGGAACTGCCTAAAAGCAATGAATAAATTGCGAAATTATCCCCATTTTCACCAGGAACCCCGAATTTTGCACGTGCGGGGCACAGAACATCTTTCGTCTAAGTGGTGTTTGCGGAAACTAACTACTCGAGAATTACGATGATGAAACTTGGCAGCTGGGACATTGTTAAAAAGTTCATCAGAACCCTCCCCATTGTAGATCTTGTAAAATATGCGCAAAGAGAGCTGACATCTCTGTGGGGGGCTAAAAGCCTCTCGTAATGGAACGGGGTCACCGATGCTGCAAACATACAAACATATTAATCACGCCCCTAATTGGATAGACAGAGCATAGAGCAACAAGACTAAACGGTTTAGCGTGGTTGTAGACGTATACATAGATGGATGATGTAAATTAACTCCTAGCACAGCACGAGAGCGCACAAGATTGCCCGTCTTTTTTTTACTGTTAGTTCTAGAAAGAGATAGTCTATCTCGCGCGCCACATGACTCTTGCGTGCTCGCTTCTGTACCACCTGAATAGACTTCGTTGTGCACAACGGACGTTCACTTTGAACATATACTCTCACAGTAGTTCTGTCTTAATTTTATAGCGTCAATTCTTTATAATTTCATAGGGAGCGTCGATGCGCATTGAACTTGGCTTCCGTACAGTGGATATCAGCTAGTTACAACGTTCTTTTGATGCCGATCAACCACATCAAGCTGCAGACGTCCGCTCCGGCTACGATAGAACATGTTATTGACCTTATCAATAAATACAGGGTAAATTTCATCATGAACTATTAGTATAAGTACATATTATCCTACTACATGCATACATAAATCACGACTTTATCCCTTACGCGGTTAGTCTTAGGTAACAAGATCCAAAGTAGGAAAGACCACGTTTAGTATGATTGTGGGCGTATAGGTGAAAAAGGGAATCGCCTTTCTAAGATTTTGGCCCATTCTCTCGATTATACTAACCCCATTTGCAAAAAAATGGGCACCCAAGACTTTTCATGGCACGAAGAATTGCAGCAGTAATTTCAGCCATTGCAGCAGAACTATTATTTTATTAGAAAAAACACAGAATGTACCAGTTGCTTCTCTTCCCGCGCAGATGGTAAAACCCCATCGAGGGAATAGCCGAAAATCTTAGGAATCATGACACAGGCGATGCGGCTAGCAACCCATCACTATTTTGATTCCCCTTTCCACCTATACGCCCACAATCATGCTAATTGCGGCCTTTAGGTCTTGTTACCTTGGGCTCTGTCTACCCCGTAAGGGAAAAGACGTGATTTATGTATGTATGTTTCTTTCATTGTCTGTAACTTTTACTGAATAAAGGAGAAAGTCAATTGAAATTATCTTTGTTTTTGTCAAAATAATTAATTTCCTAAAAATTAAAATAAAACAAAAGTTTTATTGCTAGGCAGTTTTTATGCAAAAGTTTGAACTCCTATTTTTTATACAGCCAGTAACAACGTTCTCAACGGCGACGCTGCTGGCTCCAATCCTGCATCACGAGAAACACTGTGATCTGACGTGCTTTGATGTCATCATATTGGGCGGCTCTAAAATACATCTTGAATTCCTCAATAATCTCCGGGTAAGCAAACTAATTTTACACAAGAGTGTACATATTAACTTTGAGTTTCTTTTTTAATTATCTACCGAGATGAGAACAAGCGGAAACCAGAAAAATAAATCAGTATAAATAATTTCATCACTCAGGATGACGTTTGTAATCTCCGACGCAAAAAGTGGGGTGTTATACGTACTCGTATGACGGCAATGTCAGTGTGTGTGTGTGTTAGTGATCTTTCAATGCGGCTTTTTTTATTCTAAAGCCGGATTCCTGGCGGTGGTTCTTAGCCATATTTGGTAAATTGGTCCAGTAGTTTGAACAGCTCTTTTCCAAAATGATCTAAGGCATTTTTGACATGAATATATAATTACGTTCTCGATTTATACGTGGGGGGGGGGGGGGGTTATATTTATTAATTTAATGTTAATTTGCCACTCGTTGTGGTTTGATGAAGATCTGACTTCGAGCACCAGTCCAAGCCAGCCAACTCTTATTAATCCAAGAGCTTAATCTTTTTGGTGCTAAAAATGTGGATTTTCCAGCAAAGAGCGCGTAAAGATACTAAGATAATCCAAGGGTACGCACTAACTGAGATCGGAGGAGCGGTACTGGAGCCAAGTCCTGATGGTCCTGTTGGTAATCTCGGAACACCGAAACCAGAGTATGAAGTAAAGGTCAGTAAAGTCAGCCAAGCAAATGGGCTACTTACTTAGGATGAAGTACCTACATGTTTAGCTGAAGAAGGGGTGAACAGTTCACTTATTCGTATTTTTATTTCCAGTTGGTGGATCCTGACACTGGAAGGACCATAACCGAACCGAACGTAAAAGGGGAGTTATGGGTTAAAGGCCCCAGAATGGAAGTAAGACTTATTTTTTGTAAGAATGGCTTCTGACTAAAACATATTGAGTAAAACACAGTTTTAAATATAGGTACTTATGGGCCATTGTGGCAATCAAAAAATCTAAGTTAACTCCAACCAGGTCAGAAATAACTATTGTTGTCCGGGGTGCACCGATCCAAACGCTACTCTTTCTTCCTTTGAGGAGGGAAATCGTAACCTTTCGAGCAAACAAATTAGGATATCCGGCTCGTACGCCTTTTCATAAAGAAACGGTGATTATAACCTTCTGTCAGATTAACATTTGTCTGTCTTTATCTGACACTGATAATTTTTCTTTCTTCAGATATAGATAGTAGACAAGTTATAATAGTACCAGTCTTCCTAGTGATGCTCAATTTCTTTTCGCCAGGATTGTTGGTAGTTTTGTAACTAAAAGTTTAGAAATAAAAAGTTCAAATGTATGTACAAATTTAAAAAAAACAACAATAATCTTTTTACCATAGTGTTACTACAATAACCCAAAAGCGACGGCTGAAGCATTCTCAGAAGACGGATATTTAAAAACTGGTGATCTGATGCTGAGAGATGAGAACAACTACTACTTCTTCGTGGACAGACTGAAAATGCTTCTTAAGTACAGGAGTTACCAAGTGAGTTACCAAGAGAGTGCTGACGTCTGACTACTGGCATGCAGTGGAGAATCACCAAGCTAGGCAGCGATAGGAACCTGGAAAGTAATGCAAGACAATTTGGACTCGTTGCACTGCTACTGTTGCCCTTCACTGGTGGCCCCCCACTGCCCGCCCTAACGTCTGACGACCAAAAGATGACCCTCCCTAAATTTTCTATCCCAAGTTGAACCTTCTGGATGACATAAAACTTACACCAATCTATGCTTCTTAGGTTATTCCACCTGAGATAGAAGACGTGATCATGAGTCATAAAGGCGTTGAAGATGTGTGCGTGACCGGCATTCCCCATCCTGATGATGGAGAGCGCGTGGTGGCGTGCGTGGTGCGGAAATCAGGGTCGAAGGTCACAGCCCAGGAGATCAAGGATCTTGTTGCCAGTAAGTAAATTGACTCCCCGTTGGAAAAAAACTGCTTGGTCAATGCTGGAGTAAACTGGTTGGAATAGTACCAGAAGGGTACCTCAAGCCTACTGGCACAACCAACGATCAAGCGACGTCTATAGGAATCAACTACTGACTGTCATCGTCATCTCCACCCTCTGCTCGGTCATCCTTTTGCTGAGTAAGTCAGCTTAGACACCGGCTTAACTTCATTGTGATGTAATGACCTGATGAAAGCCCAAATAGACGTCCCGACGACTCAGAACAGATAACAGTAACTGGTAACTGGCAAAAAATTACGAGGAGATCCAACGCCAAATTAAATGGGATAAGGCTAGGCGAAAAGTCATCTTGCAGTGGGTACCAAATAGCCAAGTAACAGCTTTTGTTCATTGTAAAGTAACTAAGAACATTAGTAACATTCGTCACTTGCTGTCTTTTTGTTAATTATTTAACTTTTCTTAAAACAGAATCGTCTGTTAATCGTTTAAAATATCATAGCAATACGGCCGTCACAAATGAACGATTGTCATACGATTATGGCTTTGAAAGATTCTTCATTTTCAATCAAACTTGTCATGGTGCTTTCACGTATTAAATGTCATTATCTACTCTAGCTGGTTTTTTACTACGTTACATCACAAAGCGACATAAACCACTCTCTGAATGGCCATACTACTACGTATATAAAAAGCCCTCCGCTATGTATGACGTCAAATAGTCACAGATATTTCTGGTGCTGACGTGAACCTAAATGCTCCTTTTATTTCAGGTCAGTTGTCATTGCCTAAGCATCTCCACGGAGGCGTAGTTTTCGTGCAGGAGATGCCCTTGACCTCAACTGGAAAAATTGCGCGCAACAAAGTGAAGGAATTGGTTTTAAACTCTAGCAGAGAATAATCATTTTGGTTACGTAGAAAAATTAATAAAGAATGGAATAAAATAATGTATTTTACTAAATACTCTTTTAACCGTGGTCCCACAGCTATTGAGTGGGTTCACGGGTATTCTGAAATATGCTGAACTATACTCACGAGCAAAATAATATACACAAAATTAACCTAAACCTAGCCTAACTCCTTCTTCCATGCTGGCCTGGGAGTAAAGAAAAAACATAGAATTTACCAGTTGCTTCTCTTCCCGCGCAGATGGTAAAAACCCATCGAGGGAATGGGCGAAAGTCTTAGGAATCATGTTATAGGCGATGCGGCTAGCAACCCATCACTATTTTGATTCCTTTTTCCACCTATACGCCTACAATCATGCTAAACGTGGTCTTAAGGTTTTCTTACTTTAGGCTCTGTCTACCCCGTAAGGAATAAAGACGTGATATATATATATGTATGTATGTAGCCTAACTTCAACTACAAATAAAACACCCCTCCCAGGTCACTGTCACTGCTCATTGTACCCAGAAGGCTGGCAGCATTGCCGCGTTGAATCGCGAGGCTAATTCTTTGCCCAAAATAGTTTCCAGCCAGTTGGTCACCAGAAGCATATATCAGGCGCGTAGATATTTCCCTGGAGAGATCACGTCTTCGCAGAAGGAGGCGATGGCTTCCCAGGACCCCTCACTGCTGACCATGGCGTATATTACGCCAGGGAGCGAGAGGTCGCCACCAGAGGGCGGCGCTGGTGGGTTTGGTCCTCACCCTGATATAGGATCACCTGTAGGTACTTACATGCGTCCATCTGTGTAGTACACAGATATGTAAAATCAAATCTTGCAATTATAATCGTGCTGCATGTTATATGATTATGGTTAAGAGGTTAAGATAATAATGTTGGAATATATTTATTCATATCATGTAGGTAGACAGTGCCGTCCACAAAGACGCGTGGATTTAAGAAAATTTACCTGTAATAACATAGTAATAAAAACTAAGGTCGTGAATGGCACGTACTACAGTAAAATTCTCATTTGTATACCTTGATTTCTTCCATGCTGGTCTGGGAGTAAAGAAAAAACATATAATTTACCGGTTGTTGCTCTTCCCGCGCAGATGGTAAAAGCCCATCGAGGGAATGGGCGAATATCTTAAGAATCATGTTATAGGCGATGCGGCTAACAACCCATCACTATTTTGATTTCCCTTTCCACCTATACACACTTAATCATGCTTAACGCGGCCTTAAGGTTTTGTTACCTAGACCCTGTCTACCCGGTAAGGAAAGAATAAAGACATGATATATGTATGTATGTACCTATACTTTGATTTAAAACTTTTTATTCAAATAAGTACCTACTAAAAAAATCGCAAAATAAAATTAAATGGTATGTGCGGATTTTTCCATACTCCTTGGTGTCAGTTTAAAGCTCGTTTAAATATTTGAAGGGGTGAGTGGATGAAGGGGGTATGTCACATTTTTACGTTTTCCATTTTATGACATAACTGAAGGTGTTAGGACCTAATGCACGGCATCACACTTTGAGTTTTTGTATTTTTGGGCTTTAAGGGCTTTAAACTCAAAAGATAAAGGTGTTATGTACAGCATCATCTTAATGTTGACGTGAATAAACGCGCTAAGGGCAAATAGCCCCCGACGTGGCTACAAATATTGGGTGCGTGTAACAGAAGAAAGTGTTAAGTACGAACATAACTCCCTCATCCATGGCCTAAGGCACAAAAATCTAGTTTTTGGTGTTTTTTTTTTATATGAGAGGGGGCAAACGAGCAGACGGGTCACCTGATGAAAAGCAATCACCATCGCCCAGGGACACCTGCAAGACCTGAGGAATCACAAGTGCGTTGCCGGCCCTTTGAGGAACAGGAAGGCTCGCTTTTTAAAGATCCCTAAATTGTACCGCTCAGGGAATGCTGCAGCAGGAAGTTGGTTCCAGATCTTTACCGTTCGAGGAAAGAAATTGCGTTTAAAACGCACGGTGCATGACTGCCAACCATCAAGATGTTGAGAATGGAAGGACAGACGGTTCCGCGAAGTACGGTAGTGGAATTTAGCCGCAGGCAGCAATCCGAAGAGTTCATCGGAGCACTCCCCATGATAGATACGGTACAGTATGCAGAGGGATGCTACATCCCTCCGCACAGCCAGAGAATCGAGCCTACCAGAAAGGCCCTGGTTATCGACAAATCGAGCAGCTCTGCGTTGGATGCGGTCAAATGGAAGGATTTGGTACTTGGGTGCCCCAGCCCAGAGATGAGAACAGTACCTACTCCATATGCGGCCTAACCTGCGCCTTATAGAGTTGAAAGAGGGTGTTATATTTAAATTATAATATATTCATCCATGTTTTAACGGGTTCATTTGCGAAACTACGAGCATCAATAAAACTACTTTTTCGAGTTAAAAGTAGTTTATAAATACATACTTCAGAATTCAGAATAAATAATTTTCTTTTGTACTAAACACCTTTATACTTTAAACTTCTTTTATTCACGCCACAAGCAAAATGAGAAAGAAGGTTTTATGTACATTTTTTTGTAAATATATCTACCCAAATGCATATTTTCAAGACAAAATGTAATAAATGTGTTTGGTTTTTCATTAGGCACGATTTCGTAAAAGTTAGAACACTGTATCTAGTCTATTTAATTTTCTATAATCTAAAAAGACTAAACCTCGGATTACTCAAAATAAAGCTTTTGTGACATACCCCCTTCATCTACTTGCCCCTTCATTTAATCTTAATAGCAAATAATTAATTACGTTGACAATCATCTCTTCCAGATAATTATAATTTACTTGCAAACAAAAAAATATGGTACAAAGTTCATATTTGAACATACGCAACCTCTCATAGATACAATCGTCATGTACAAACATTTATCACATTAGGCAACATAAGATTATAGTACATTACACACATAAGGTGATAAGAACTCTTTATTTAAAAAAGATCCCCATTTTTTTTATTCCCCAAGGCGGACATAAATTGCGGGTGGTAGGGCCTTGTGCAAGGTCCGTCCGGATCGCTACAGTGGTAAAGTGGTAAGATAGTGATCTTACTCGCTAATCCTGCCGCTAAGCAGCAGTGCTTGCACTGCTGTGTTCCGGTGTGGAGAGTAAGACAGCCGGGGAAATTACGGGCACAAGAGGCATTGCATCTTAGTCCTCTAGGTTGGCAACGCATCTGCAATCCCTCCGGGGTTGCGGGTGTCTACGGGCAGTGGTGATTACTTACCATCAGGTGACCCACTTGCTCGTTTGCCTTCCTATTCATATAAAAAAAAATAATAATAATAATCTGACATAAATTAATGCTTCTTACGACACCCATTTAGCAATGTACAAGTTGTAGAATATTCTCAAAATTAAATAAGTATTGACACCAATTGGCCCAGTCCCAAACTAAGCAAAGCTTGTAATATGGGTACTAGACATCGGATAAACATACTTATATAGATAAATACATGTTAAACATCCAAGACTCGAGAACAACATTCGTATTTTTTATATAAATATCTGCCCCGACCGGGGATCGAACCTACTAGTAAAGCGCTGGGACCTAAAGCGTCATAGTCAGGTTCTCTAACCACTAGGCTATCCGGTCGTCGGTTAAGCAAGAATGTTTTCAGAATTTTCCGGAAACTCCCACGTGAATTAGTAGTAAGTTTTCATTACGAAAGTTTCCAATTGTAATTTTTCAAATCTTCTAGATTATAATAATTAGAAATAAGTGATAAGGTAACGTATCTGATGGACGGATAGACACTAAACATAATAGGTACATACATTCACAAATTACGTCTATATCCCATAATTAATAAATAATAATAAATTTAAATTTTGGGGAAAATTCCATTTTCAGCCTGTTGTTCTGAAACAGTTTAGTTTTCCCTCCTTTTTATTTTATTTTTACTATAAACTATTTAATTAATTTATGTATTTTTTAGTTAATTACACATAAGTCGGGTTCTATCAAATTTATTACAACGAATCATTAATCACACCACATCATGTCATGTTTACACAACCCGACGCTAAGAGCTATGTTTACTATTTGATAAAGGCTTTATCAATGTTCCTAATTTTTGAGATATTTTGCAACTTGGCTGTAATATGATTGGGCTAAACATGTTTACCAAGTAGATAGGTTTTTCCTAGTTACATTTTTGTCATTTTCTCTGAGGAATCCTAACAAGACCCCTGTGTACGTATTGTGTAATATTAGAGTAACACTAGAGATAGTAGAGATAAGTATATCGTCTTGGTTTATAAATAATGACTGGCAATTTACTTCATTTGTATAAAACCGGGTGCGGATGCGAACGGGCAATATTTAAAAAAAAATTGACAAATAACTTACACAATGGGAAGTGATTCAGTACAAGCCAGAAGTGACAGCCATGTCGGACATTTCTTAATGGATTACATGAAGAAGGATTCCGATGAAATATGCCAGGTGGGGTCAATCTTGAAATACTAAGCTGTTGCCCGCGACCTCGCCCGCATAGAAATACATATGTATTTCCTATATACTACACTGGGATAATGTAGCATCCTCTAAGTGAAATATTTTTTTAATCGGTCCTAAGGTTTTGAGTTTATTCGGTAACAAATATACATATTTCTCTATAACTAGAGATGATTATAAAATGGGTTGTTCAATAATTATTTAATTATTAGTTATTTATGGATGAAATTTAACCTACAACCTAATGTACTAGTCAAATATTTTGTCTGCCACCCTAAGATTGAAAATCCTTTCCACATCATGAAATGTAATGTCGATAAGACATGGCTGTAAAAGTCAAATTTCAACTTTAGTGGCATTTTAATAGGTTAGGAAGTTCGATGAAAAGTGATGGACCAGATTATTAGGATGACCGTACCAGCGATGCTTCTATTATATATAAATACCTGTTGTATACTGTAGTGCACAGGGCTGTACCATGACGTCTTAATGCGATTCAATTCCGACTCAGTTCAGGTTTTAGCTGTCATTTTGTAGTATGGATCCGACAGCGAGCGAACCGAAGGGAACGCGAATTGAAGGGTTTATTAAAAAAAATAACCGCTTTCAAATGCGGTCTAAATCCGCCTATAGATTTCATAATAAATTGTATTACATTAGATTAGATTATTTATTCTTTCAATAAAAATTACATCATATTGTAATAATAATAATAAAAATATCTTGGGACAATTGACACCAATTGACCTAGCCCCAAACTAAGCAAAGCTTGTAATATGGGCACTAGACAACGGATAAACATACCTGTATAGAAAAAATACATACTTAAATACATATTAAACATCCAAGACTCGAGAACAAACATTCGTATTTTTCATACAAATATCTGCCCCGACCAGGGAACGAACCCGGGACCTCAAGCTTCATAGTCAGGTTCTCTAACCACTTGGCCATCCGGTCGTCAGATTTCCGGTTGTCAAATTAATAATAATTCATTGTCAAATTAGAAGAATTTAAATTGAATCGTCAAAGGTAAATAAAATAAAATGAAATAATAGAAATCAATTGAATATTACAAAAATGTCAAAATCAAGAACAATAATAATAAAACAATAAGGTACAACTAAATTAATTCTCCGCTAGGGATCGTCACTGCTTATAAACAGTGAAATAATAATAAAGGGTTAATTTAATGTAATGTCAAAATTAATCGAAAAAAACAATGCAATTAAATAAATAAATCAAAATGTCATATCCAGAAACTCGTTTACAGAATAAAATGGTTTTTTAACAAGACTTTCAGTCGACGCTCAAATGGTTCGTCATTTTTCATTTTTAAGATCGGGGGATAGGTGTTCATAGTATTTGGGGCCAATAATACCCGGGTTTTTTCCCGCTAACGCCATCCGATGGGGTACCGCGCTTAGGCGACCTGTGCTACGAGTGATTTTGCCCTCAACGCCCATTCGACCGAATTCACTACGCTACTTTAGAAATGTCAAATTAAAATGATTTTTCGGTGTGCTCTAAGTATTTACTTGTATTATGTTTGAAGTCGGTGCCTCAGCCCACGCCACCACCCTCGCTCCCATCATGACATCGTTATGTTTGTGTGTGGCATGCGTGGCAGAAGTGAACCTAGTCTACCTGCCTATAATATAGTACTATTCGGCTTGGAACTATTTGAGCTGAGGCACCAACTTCACACATATAAATAAGTAAGTAAGTAAGTAGGAAGCACTCAACGAAAAATAATTTTAATTTGACATTTCTAAAGTAGCGTAATTAATACAATTTATTATGAAATCTATAGGCGGCTTTTAGGCGGCATTTGAAGGCGGTTCAATTTTTTATTTTGATTTTTGTTTTCACTTGTTCTAGTAAACCATTTTGTAATTTATCCAACTTGTAATACCTAATACCCGCTACGGATTCGTGGTCGCACTGTTGTAAAAATAAAGAATTACACTCCACCATAAGGTCGACGGAACCCCGCTTTCGCGGGGCCTTAAATACCTATTTGAATATTATAACCAAATATTTTTCATGAAGTACATGTCGTTTATCTAATTTTATCTGTTCTGGTTTTCCCTCGCAGTTGCTAGACAAACACTTGTTAGATTTTTGATAAGAAATTTCGATTTCTTCTGCGTCCCTCGGAAAAGTAGCACTGTCGACGGCATCAAATATCTATACAGCCATCATGTCAAATATATGTGTCACCGGCCTTATTGTTTGTGACATGAAATATGTATAGATGTTTTTGACGGCTTGGTAAAGTACATATTATATTAATGCCCTTGAGTGTACAGTTCGTGATCTCTTAGAATGCCTTTCGGGTTTCTCTTGTTGTCTCACTCACTCTTATGGATTTGATACTTGAATCGACCGAGCGAGTGAGAAGCAAGACTAACCATGTCATTCTGAGAGCTCACAGACTGTACCTTTCTATTAGTTGCTAAGAGGAATACTTCACGTAGTAATAATTCCGCCGTTGTTGTTTAATTTTTTGGCGTTTAATACCACCCGAAATAATGCGGCAATTATTTTGAATCACTCAATAATATTTTATAACATAAAATGGTCAGGGATCTTCAGTTCCTCGAAGAGCATAATACCCAGAAAAAAGAGCTCCGCCCTCGGGCGGTTTGAGTTTGAATACACAAATAACGTCTGTATCCCTTGCTGGGTAGACAGAGCCCAGGGTAACAAGACGCTTGGCATGACTGTGGGCGTATAGGTGGAAGTGGAAAGGAGAATCAAAAGTTTTTTTTTTACATTAAAACCGACAAACGGGCATGCGGTGCAGCTGATGGTAAGTGATCACCGCCGCCCATGGACAACTACAGCACCAATGGGACTGCTAGCGCGTTGCCGGCCTTGCAAGAAATGGTACACTCGCCTCTTAAAGGTACCCATGTCATAGCCAGTTGGAAATACCCCAGCCGCCAGTGCATTCCAAATTTTGCACGTACGGGGCAAGAAAGACCGCTTGAATCGCACGGTGTTGGAGCACCAACTATCGAGGTGATGTTGGTGGAAACTACTTTTACGTCGAGTAGAACGGTGATGGAACTTGGCAGCTGGAACAAGGTTAAAAAGTTCAACGGAGCACTCCCCATTATAGATCCTGTAGAACACGCAAAGAGAAATTACGTCTCTGCGTCCAATTTAAGTTAGTATGCCTATCGGCCGCAAGATGCCGTTGTATTAGGCCGTCCCATTCCTACATCGCGGCAACGGAATGTTCCCCAGGAATATAAAAGGGGTGTTAATTTTAATAAAGTTGTCATTCATCCAAAAGCCGTTGTGTTATTTGCATCGACGGTCAACAAAACTATTGCTAAAATTATTGAGTGCTGTAGTTAAAGTGACAAAGCCCTAACATGTCACAAAATGGATAGCCCATGGTAACAGGCTAGGTAAAGATTTTAGTCAAAGATAAATTAATGAATCTACGTACCTTTTAGATAGATGCGGCCACAGGTGAGCAAGAGACGAGAAGGTCTGTGCTGTCCCGAAGCATCCGGCTGGCACAATGCTTCAGGAACATGGGGCTGCAGCCAGGAGACGTGCTGGTGCTGGGAGGCAGGAACCACCTCGACGTACACATTCCTTTTTACGCTGCTTTGCTGAGCGGTCTACCTCTGGCTGGAGTAGATCCTCTTTTTAAATATGGTAAGTACAATGGTCGTGTTCGGCATTTTCAGCGAAATTTAAATGAACTTAGTTTTGACCACCTTCCTTGGTACCATACATTTAACGAGCTCCGATATTTCGGCGCAGTTTTATGAACTCGTTAAAGGCAATCGCGGTCTACATCCCGTTGATGAAATGTCTTATGCTATCAATCGAGTATCTATTATATTATTAACCTGTACCTATCTATACATACATAGAAAAAAAAATCTAAACGACACTGAAAATTAGAACACAGAAAAATCCGAAAAGTAAAGCGTTGGCCGGGAATCGAACTTGGATCCTCGCCATTCCGTGACGCGTGCTATACCCCTACACCACCCATAGCAGGTGAGTAAGCCTGTTACTAGCTGTCACGAGACCTTGTAACTATGCGAATTTTTGTCGGTAAGCGTCATTTTGTTTGAATGATGTGTCTGTAGGGGAGAGTGGGTAGGATTCGTACACATTTTTTTGTATGTTACATAAAAAAATAACTGTTAACAATTTTATAATAAATTAAATGCTGCTATATACATCACTTATCTGGCTTTAATAATAATTAAGTGTCTTTTGGATACTAAGCAGCATGGCGATGCTACAGTGATTTTTCTCAAAAATGGGAAACGTACGAAACTACCCCGTACGTGGGGTAGTTTTGTACATACCGTCGGGTACATTCGTACATAGTGGGGAACCTTCGTACAATCAAAGAAAAAACCATTTATTTAATGTAATATTATCATTTATTGAGATCAAAGTTAACACTAAATCAGCCTTTATGTAATAACAATTAACGATTATTATGTTTAAAGTACTGTTTACTAATAATAATTACTTATTTGTAGTAACAAAAAACTTGTGATAAATTTTAATTTCTCTATTTCTTCTAGCCTTGTTTTTTCCGGAGTTTCTGTATATATTCTCGATTTTCCTGGCTGTCTTCCTTTATTCGACTTTTTCGACGCGTTTCTGTCCACTTTGGGGTAGGGCCGGATTACTTCTGGAGTTATTAATCCTACAGCTGGCAATGTCGCAAGCGGAGTTGTAGATGTAGGCAAAGAAGTTGATGTATGAGCTAATTCAGGAGGTAAATCTTGTTGTTCTACTTGTTCAGTATTAGTTTGTACGACGCTAACATTTGCACCTGATGTACGAATCTACCCCACTGACAACTGTACGAAGGTAACCCAACCCAACAAATTAACAAATAAATTTGAAATAAAAATAACCATTGTAGTTATCCCAAAATGGCTGTTTACATATAAAACCTCGATATCAAATCATAAACTATATTAATCACTTTATCTAATTCGAGCAAAATTTATGGGATTTAAACGTGTTTCAAGGTGAATACAAAATAAAGTTACCTGGAGCGAAAACATGAATGAACCTGTCGTGTCGAAGCCGGCGGCCGCACTGTTGCGCCGCCCCGTGTGTAGCGTATGCGTATGAGTGGGAGTTACCCACACAAACGTGAACACGCCACTGTATTCAACAGCGGGGATATCACCTCTGTACGAATGCTCCCGGTGTACGAATCCTACCCACTCTCCCCTACGACACAATTACGAACAAGATATTAAATGTAGGGGTCTCAGCACCGAATATAACTTTGTGCCTTTCGGTGTCGAGACCCTTGGTCCGTGGGGTCCTAGCGCTATTAGCCTCTTCAAAGATATTTCGAAGATGCTAATAGACTCCTACGGGTGACCGCAGAGCTGGCAGCTTCTTTGGACAGCGTATTAGTATCGCTGTCCAAAGGGGGAATGCTGCCAGCGTCTGTAGAACTATGCCACTTAATTATTTTATTTTAAGATTAGTTTTTAATTAGTTTTAATTTCCCTTGTATATTAAATAAATACATTACAAACTCCATAGAAAAGTAAAGTTTACCAATTTGTTTAATAGTGTACAATTAAGAGTAGGTACTACATTACGTGAAAGAGATTTATCAAAACATGTTAAGTTTCCGATATTAGTGTTAAGTATTAACGTAATAATCAATTATATCTATTACAGCTGAGATTAAACAACTTTTCAAAATAACGGAACCAAAGATAGCCTTTTGTCAAAACGAGATGTACGAAGACTATCGTCGTGCTGCAGAAGACCTAGGTTTGACCACTAAGATAGTCACTTTTGACAGTGGCGAATGCACTATGGCAAAATTTATTGAGACTTATAAAGATACCGAACCTGAAGACCAATTTAAGTAAGTAGACCAACGCATAATCAAAAGAGATGTAGCAGATAAAGACAGAATATAATTAAATCTTGTACAATTAAGTAAAATCGATACAATAAGCTGTGGAATCGTAGACAGTTAAGTAAATAAACAGCTAAGTAAAGAAAGCGTCTTGCAGATGAACGACAAGTGCATGACCAAGCTTGGTTAGTGCAGTCGTCCCTTCAAATTCCATTGCTTTCACATGCCCGTTGTGCGGTGATGCCGCTCCTGTACAGGCTTGTTCAGCCACCAAAGAAAGTGCCGCTGATATAAAGCTTAAATCATCTGTCACAGATTAAAAGGCCTTTGATGAAGTAAAATAAACACATGAAAGTCAAAGTATTCAACAAAAGGCTGATGTGTTATTTCGCTAAAACCTAAAAATGTTCACAGATGTTATTATTTTCAGGATTGCGGAGTTTGACGTGACCAAAGTGTACTGCTGGTTGCTAAGCACCAGTGGCTCAACTGGCTTCCCCAAAGTGGTTGCGCAGTCGCATACAAATGTGCTCCAGAATATGTCATTCTTCCAGCACAACAATACTGGTGGAAAGTGAGTTGTGTGGACAGAGTAGACCGTGAGCTGTCGGAATGCCAGTCGGGTTTTAGGAAGACATTTCGGGTATCGGCGGTAGCACTCACATTGCAGGGGCCTTACCATGACGTCTTAATGCGATTCAATTCCGACTCAGTTCAGGTTTTAGCTGTCATTTTTATTATGGATCTGACAGCGAGCGAACCTAAACTGAATCGGAATTGATCAATTGTATGGTCCCTGTTCTGCTTTTAAGCGATTTCGTCCGATTTTACTCGAAAACCAATGGCATTCTATGACCTTACAGAATGTACAAACTTATCCTCCACTGGCAGGTGGGAGATTGTTAAAAAGTTCATCAGAACCCTCCCCATTTTAGATCTTGTAAAATATGCGCAAAGGGGGCTAAAAGCCTCTCGTAATGGAACGGGGTCACCGATGCTGCAAACATACAAACATATTAATCACGCCCCTAATTGGATAGACAGAGCGTAGAGCAACAAGACTAAACGGTTTAGCGTGGTTGTAGACGTATACGAGTACATAGATGGATTATGCAAAGTAACTCCTGGCACAGCACGAGAGCGCACAAGAGTCGCGTCGCGCGACTTAGATTGCCCGTCTTTTTCTTACTGTTCGTTCTTGAAAGAGATAGTCTATCTCACGCGCCACATGACTCTTGCGTGCTCTCTTATATAGGTACCATCTGAATAGACTCCGTTATGCATAGTGGACGTTCATACATACATACGTACATAAATCACGTCATTATCCCTTACGGGTTGACAGAGCCTAAGGTAACAAGACCTAATGGCCACGTTTAGCATGATTGTGGGCGTATAGGTGAAAAGGGGAATAAAAATAGTGATGGGTTGCTAACCACATCGCCTATAATATGGTTCCTAAGATTTTCGCTCATTCTCTTGATGGGCTTTTACCATCTGCGCGGGAAGAGAAGCAACTGGTATATTCTTTGGTATTTGGTTTCTTGGGACGTTCACTTTGAACATACAATACTCTCACAGTAAATCTGTCTTAATTTTATAGCGTCAATCATGCTAAGCGTGGTCTTTAGGCCTTGTTACCTTAGGTTCTGTCTACCCCGCAAGGGCGGGTATTCCCAAACCTGCATTGCACAGGCGCCGCGAAGAGGGAACCCCGTCCTGGGGTGGTCGTGGAGCGTCGCGATGACACCGAGTGCTCCCGCAACGCCTCAAATACGACCGAATAGGGAATCCGTGTGGTTTTTAGTGGGTATGCCTGCCGTCGCGAGAGAGCCCCACATGCCCCCGGTAACCCCGTACCGGGCGGATGCATAAGACGCATTTTCCACACCATTAAAAAGGCTCTGTCTGCCCCGTAAGGGATAAAGACGTGATTTATGTGTGTATGTATTTGTATGTATTATTGTTAATCTCGCAGGGAGCGTCGATGCGCAATGAACTTGTCTTCCATACAGTGGATATCAGCTTGTTACAACGTTCTTTTGATGCCGATCAACCACATCAAGCTGCAGACGTCTGCTCCGGCTACGACAGAACATGTTATTGACCTTATCAATAAATACAGGGTAAATTCCATCGTGAACTATTAGTATAAGTACATATTATCGTACTACATGCAAACATAAATCACGACTTTATCTTTACGGGTTACAGTCTTAGGTAACAAGGTCCGAAGTAGGAAAGACCACGTTTAGTATGATTGTGGGCGTACAGGTGAAAAAGGGAATCAAAATAGTGATGGGTTGCAGCTGCAGCGCCTTCGTAAGATTTTGGCCCATTCTCTCGATTATACTTTTCACGGCGCGAAGAATTGCAGTAGCAATTTCAGCCAGAGAAGGCCACACTCGATATTAGATACTATTTTTTATTTGAAAAAAACATAGAATGTACCAGTAGTAAAACCCCATCGAGGGAATGGGCGAAAATCTTAGGAATCATGACAAGCGATGCGGCACCCATCACTATTTTGATTCCCCTTTCCACCTATACGCCCACAATCATGCTAATCGCGGCCTTTAGGTCTTGTTACCTTGGGCTCTGTCTACCCCGTAAGGGAAAAGACGTGATTTATGTATGTATGTTTCTTTCATTGTGTGTAACTTTTACTGAATAAAGGAGAAAGTCAATTGAAATTATCTTTTTTTTTTGTCAAAATAATTCATTTCCTAAAAAATTAAATCAAACGAAAGTTTTATTGCTAGGCAGTTTTTATGCAAAAGTTTGAACTCCTATTTTTTATATAGCCAGTAACAACGTTCACGACGGCGACGCTGCTGGCTCCAATCCTGCATCACGAGAAACACTGTGACCTGACGTGCTTTGATGTCATCAAATTGGGCGGCTCTAAAATACATCTTGAATTCCTCAATAATCTCCGGGTAAGCAAACTAATTTTACACAAGAGTGTACATATTAACTTTGAGTTTCTTTTTTAATTATCTACCGAGATGAGAACAAGCGGAAACCAGAAAAATAAATCAGTATAAATAATTTCATCACTCAGGATGACGTTTGTAACCTCCGACGCAAAAAGTGGGGTGTTATACGTACTCGTATGACGGCAATGTCTGTGTGTGTGTGAGTGATCTTTCAATGCGACTTTTTTTTATCCGAAAGCCGGATTCCTGGCGGTGGTTCTTAGTCATATTTGGTAAATTGGTCCAGTAGTTTGAACAGCGCTTTTCCAAAATGATGTAAGGCATTTTTGGCATAAATATATATTTACGTTCTCGATTTATACCTACGTGGGGGGGGGGGGGGGTTACATTTATTAATTTAATGTTAATTTGCCACTCGTTGTAGTTTGACGAAGATCTGACTCCGAGCACCAGTCCAAGCCAGCCAACCCTTACTAATCCAAAAGCTTAATCTTTTTAGTGCTCCTAATTTAAAAAAATGTGGATTTTCCAGCAAAGAGCGCGTAAAGATACTAAGATAATCCAAGGGTACGGACTAACTGAGATCGGAGGAGCGGTACTGGAGCCAAGTCCTGATGGTCCTGTTGGTAATCTCGGAGCACCGAAACCACAGTATGAAGTAAAGGTCAGTAAAGTTAGCGAAGCAAATGGGCTACTTACTTAGAATGAAGTACCTACGTGTTTAGCTGAAGGAGGGGTGAACAGTTCACTTATTCGTATTTTTATTTTCAGTTGGTGGATCCTGACACTGGAAGGACCATAACCGAACCGAACGTAAAAGGGGAGTTATGGGTTAAAGGCCCCAGAATGGAAGTAAGACTTATTTTTTGTAAGAATGGCTTCTGACTAAAACATATTGAGTAAAACACAGTTTTAAATATACTTATCGGCCATTATGGTAATCAAAAAATCTAAGTTAACTCCAACCAGGTCAGAAATAACTATTGTTGTCCGGGGTGCACCGATCCAAACGCTACTCTTTTTTCCCTTGAGGAGGGAAATCGTAACCTTTCGAGCAAACACGGCTCGTACGCCTTTTCATGAAGAAACGGTGATAACCTTCTGTCAGATTAACATTTTGTCTGTCTTTATCTGACACTTTGATAATTTTTCTTTCTTCAGATATAGATAGTAGACAAATTATAATAGTACCAGTCTTCCTAGTGATGCTCAATTTCTTTTCGCCAGGATTGTTGGTAGTTTTTGTAACTAAAAGTTTAGAAATAAATAGTTCAAATGTATGTACAAATTTAAAAAAACAACAATAATCTTTTTACCATAGTGTTACTACAATAACCCAAAAGCGACGGCTGAAGCATTCACAGAAGACGGATATTTAAAAACTGGTGATCTGATGCTGAGAGATGAGAACGATTACTACTTCTTCGTGGACAGACTGAAAATGCTTCTTAAGTACAGGAATTACCAAGTGAGTTACCAAGAGAGTGCTGACGTCTGACTACTGGCATGCAGTGGAGAATCACCAAGCTAGGCAGCGATAGGAACCTGGAAAGTAATGCAAGGCAATTTGGACTCGTTGCACTGCTACTGTTGCCCTTCACTGGTGGCCCCCACTGCCCGCCCTAACGTCTGACGACCAAAAGATGACCCTCCCTAAATTTTCTATCCCAAGTTGAACCTTCTGGATGACATAAAACTTACACCAATCTATGCTTCTTAGGTCATTCCACCTGAGATAGAAGACGTGATCATGAGTCATAAAGGCGTTGAAGATGTGTGCGTGACCGGCATTCCCCATCCTGATGATGGAGAGCGCGTGGTGGCGTGCATGGTGCGGAAGTCTGGGTCGAAGGTCACAGCCCAGGAGATCAAGGACCTTGTTGCCAGTAAGTAAATTGACTCCCCGTTGGAAAAAAACTACTTAGTCAATGCTGGAGTAAACTGGTTGGAATAGTACCAGAAGGGTACCTTAAGCCTGGCACAACCAACGATCAAGCGACGTCTATAGGAATCAACTACTGACTGTCATCGTCATCTCCACCCTCTGCTTGGTCATCCTTTTGCTGAGTAAGTCAGCTTAGACACCGGCCCGAGGAAGCGCCCTCTTAACTTCATTGTGATGTAATGACCTGATGAAAGCCCAAATAGACGTCCCGACGACTCAGAACAGATAACAGTAACTGGTAACTGGCAAAAAATTACGAGGAGATCCAACGCCAAATTAAATGGGATAAGGCTAGGCGAAAAGTCATCTTGCAGTGGGTACCAAATAGCCAAGTAACAGCTTTTGTTCATTGTAAAGTAACTAAGAACATTAGTAACATTCGTCACTTGCTGTCTTTTTGTTAATTATTTAACTTTTCTTAAAACAGAATCGTCTGTTAATCGTTTAAAATATCATAGCAATACTGCCGTCACAAATGAGCGATTGTCATACGAATTGAAATTTGAAAGATTCTTCATTTTCAATCCAACTTGTCATGGTGCTTTCACGTATTAAATGTCATTATCTACTCTAGCTGGTTTTTTACTACGTTACATCACAAAGCGACATAAACCACTCTCTGAATGGCCATACTACTACGTATAGAAAAAGCCCTCCGCTATGTATGACGTCAAATAGTCACAGATATTTCCGGCGCTGACGTGAACCTAAATGCTCCTTTTATTTCAGGTCAGTTGTCATTGCCTAAGCATCTCCACGGAGGCGTAGTTTTCGTGCAGGAGATGCCCTTGACCTCAACTGGAAAAATTGCGCGCAACAAAGTGAAGGAATTGGTTTTAAACTCTAGCAGAGAATAATCATTTTGGTTACGTAGAAAAATTAATAAAGAATGGAATAAAATAATGTATTTTACTAAATACTCTTTTAACCGTGGTCCCACAGCTATTGAGTGGGTTCACGGGTATTCGTGGGCCCACGGGTCATTCTTCAGATAATTTTTTTCTCCGTAGACCCACTGAACTATACTCACGAGCAAAATAATATATACAAAATTAACCTAAACCTAGCCTAACTCCTTCTTCCATGCTGGTCTGGGAGTAAAGAAAAAACATAGAATTTACCAGTTGCTTCTCTTCCCGCGCAGATGGTAAAAACCCATCGAGGGAATGGGCGAAAGTCTTAGGAATCATGTTATAGGCGATGCGGCTAGCAACCCATCACTATTTTGATTCCTTTTTCCACCTATACGCCTACAATCATGCTAAGCGTGGTCTTAAGGTTTTCTTACCTTAGGCTCTGTCTACCCCGTAAGGGATAAATGAAATGAAAAATGAAAATGAAATGAAATGTTTTTATTCCAGACTTGCAGACTTGATAAAGACGTGATATATATATATGTATGTATGTAGCCTAACTTCAACTACAAATAAAACACCCCTCCCAGGTCACTGTCACTGCTCATTGTACCCAGAAGGCTGGCAGCATTGCCGCGTTGAATCGCGAGGCTAATTCTTTGCCCAAAATAGTTTCCAGCCAGTTGGTCACCAGAAGCATATATCAGGCGCGTAGATATTTCCCTGGAGAGATCACGTCTTCGCAGAAGGAGGCGATGGCTTCCCAGGAACCATCACTGCTGACCATGGCGTGTATTACGCCAGGGAGCGAGAGGTCGCCACAAGAGGGCGGCGCTGGTGGGTTTGGTCCTCACCCTGATATAGGATCACCTGTAGGTACTTACATGCGTCCATCTGTGTAGTGCACAGATATGTAAAATCAAATCTTGCAATTTTAATTGTGCTGCATGTTATAAGATTATGGTTAAGATAATATGTTGGAATATATTTATTCATATCATGTAGGTAGACAGTGCCGTCCACAAAGACGCGTGGATTTAAGAAAATTTACCTGTAATAATATAGTAATAAAAACTAAGGTCGTGAATGGCACGTACTACAGTAAAATTCTCATTTGTATACCTTGATTTCTTCCATGCTGGTCTGGGAGTAAAGAAAAAACATATAATTTACCGGTTGTTGCTCTTCCCGCGCAGATGGTAAAAGCCCATCGAGGGAATGGGCGAATATCTTAAGAATCATGTTATAGGCGATGCGGCTAACAACCCATCACTATTTTGATTTCCCTTTCCACCTATACACACTTAATCATGCTTAACGCGGCCTTAAGGTTTTGTTACCTTAGACCCTGTCTACCCGGTAAGGAAAGAATAAAGACATGATATATGTATGTATGTACCTATACTTTGATTTAAAACTTTTTATTCAAATAAGTACCTACTAAAAAAATCGCAAAATAAAATTAAATGGTATGTGCGGATTTTTCCATACTCCTTGGTGTCAGTTTAAAGCTCGTTTAAATATTTGAAGGGGTGAGTGGATGAAGGGGGTATGTCACATTTTTACGTTTTCCATTTTATGACATAACTGAAGGTGTTAGGACCTAATGCACGGCATCACACTTTGAGTTTTTGTATTTTTGGGCTTTAAGGGCTTTAAACTCAAAAGATAAAGGTGTTATGTACAGCATCATCTTAATGTTGACGTGAATAAATGCGCTAAGGGCAAATAGCCCCCGACGTGGCTACAAATATTGGGTGCGTGTAACAGAAGAAAGTGTTAAGTACGAACATAACTCCCTCATCCATGGCCTAAGGCACAAAAATCTAGTTTTTGGTGTTTTTTTTTTTTTTTTTTTATATGAGAGGGGGCAAACGAGCAGACGGGTCACCTGATGAAAAGCAATCACCATCGCCCAGGGACACCTGCAAGACCTGAGGAATCACAAGTGCGTTGCCGGCCCTTTGAGGAACAGGAAGGCTCGCTTTTTAAAGATCCCTAAATTGTACCGCTCAGGGAATGCTGCAGCAGGAAGTTGGTTCCAGATCTTTACCGTTCGAGGAAAGAAATTGCGTTTAAAACGCACGGTGCATGACTGCCAACCATCAAGATGTTGAGGATGGAAGGACAGACGGTTCCGCGAAGTACGGTAGTGGAATTTAGCCGCAGGCAGCAATCCGAAGAGTTCATCGGAGCACTCCCCATGATAGATACGGTACAGTATGCAGAGGGATGCTACATCCCTCCGCACAGCCAGAGAATCGAGCCTACCAGAAAGTCCCTGGTTATCGACAAATCGAGCAGCTCTGCGTTGGATGCGGTCAAATGGAAGGATTTGGTACTTGGGTGCCCCAGCCCAGAGATGAGAACAGTACCTACTCCATATGCGGCCTAACCTGCGCCTTATAGAGTTGAAAGAGGGTGTTATATTTAAATTATAATATATTCATCCATGTTTTAACGGGTTCATTTGCGAAACTACGAGCATCAATAAAACTACTTTTTCGAGTTAAAAGTAGTTTATAAATACATACTTCAGAATTCAGAATAAATAATTTTCTTTTGTACTAAACACCTTTATACTTTAAACTTCTTTTATTCACGCCACAAGCAAAATGAGAAAGAAGGTTTTATGTACATTTTTTTGTAAATATATCTACCCAAATGCATATTTTCAAGACAAAATGTAATAAATGTGTTTGGTTTTTCATTAGGCACGATTTCGTAAAAGTTAGAACACTGTATCTAGTCTATTTAATTTTCTATAATCTAAAAAGACTAAACCTCGGATTACTCAAAATAAAGCTTTTGCGACATACCCCCTTCATCTACTTGCCCCTTCATTTAATCTTAATAGCAAATAATTAATTACGTTGACAATCATCTCTTCCAGATAATTATAATTTACTTGCAAACAAAAAAATATGGTACAAAGTTCATATTTGAACATCCGCAACCTCTCATAGATACAATCGTCATGTACAAACATTTATCACATTAGGCAACATAAGATTATAGTACCTACATTACACACATAAGGTGATAAGAACTCTTTATTTAAAAAAGATCCCCATTTTTTTTATTCCCCAAGGCGGACATAAATTGCGGGTGGTAGGGCCTTGTGCAAGGTCCGTCCGGATCGCTACAGTGGTAAAGTGGTAAGATAGTGATCTTACTCGCTAATCCTGCCGCTAAGCAGCAGTGCTTGCACTGCTGTGTTCCGGTGTGGAGAGTAAGACAGCCGGGGAAATTACGGGCACAAGAGGCATTGCATCTTAGTCCTCTAGGTTGGCAACGCATCTGCAATCCCTCCGGGGTTGCGGGTGTCTACGGGCAGTGGTGATTACTTACCATCAGGTGACCCACTTGCTCGTTTGCCTTCCTATTCATATAAAAAATAATAATAATAATAATCTGACATAAATTAATGCTTCTTACGACACCCATTTAGCAATGTACAAGTTGTAGAATATTCTCAAAATTAAATAAAACTAAGCAAAGCTTGTAATATGGGTACTAGACATCGGATAAACATACTTATATAGATAAATACATGTTAAACATCCAAGACTCGAGAACAACATTCGTATTTTTTATATAAATATCTGCCCCGACCGGGGATCGAACCTACTAGTAAAGCGCTGGGACCTAAAGCGTCATAGTCAGGTTCTCTAACCACTAGGCTATCCGGTCGTCGGTTAAGCAAGAATGTTTTCAGAATTTTCCGGAAACTCACGTGAATTAGTAGTAAGTTTTCATTACGAAAGCTTCCAATTGTAATTTTTCAAATCTTCTATATTATAATAATTAGAAATAAGTGATAAGGTAACGTATCTGATGGACGGATAGACACTAAACATAATAGGTACATACATTCACAAATTACGTCTATATCCCATAATTAATAAATAATAATAAATTTAAATTTCGGAGAAAATTCCATTTTCAGCCTGTTGTTCTGAAACGGTTTAGTTTTCCCTCCTTTTTATTTTATTTTTACTATAAACTATTTAATTAATTTATGTATTTTTTAGTTAATTTCACATAAGTCGGGTTCTATCAAATTTATTACAACGAATCATTAATCACACCACATCATGTCATGTTTACACAACCCGACGCTAAGAGCTATGTTTACTATTTGATAAAGGCTTTATCAATGTTCCTAATTTTTGAGATATTTTGCAACTTGGCTGTAATATGATTGGGCTAAACATGTTTACCAAGTAGATAGGTTTTTTCCTAGTTACATTTTGTCATTTTCTCTGAGGAATCCTAACAAGACCCCTGTGTACGTATTGTGTACAATATAGTAACGCTAGAGATAGTAGAGATAAGTATATCGTCTTGGTTTATAAATAATGACTGGCAGTTTACTTCATTTGTATAAAACCGGGTGCGGATGCGAACGGGCAATATTTAAAAAAAAATTGACAAATAACTTACACAATGGGAAGTGATTCAGTACAAGCCAGAAGTGACAGCCATGTCGGACATTTCTTAATGGATTACATGAAGAAGGATTCCGATGAAATATGCCAGGTGGGGTCAATCTTGAAATACTAAGCTGTTGCCCGCGACCTCGCCCGCATAGAAATACATATGTATTTCCTATACTACACTGGGATAATGTAGCATCCTCTAAGTGAAATATTTTTTTAATCGGTCCTAAGGTTTTGAGTTTATTCGGTAACAAATATACATATTTCTCTATATATATATATTATAGACTAGAGATGATTGTCCAATGGGTTGTTCAATAATTATTTAATTATTATTTATGGATGAAATTTAACCTACAACCTAATGTACTAGTCAAATATTTTGTCTGCCACCCTAAGGTTGAAAATCCTTTGCACATCATGAAATGTAATGTCGATAAGACATGGCCGTAAAAGTCAAATTTCAACTTTAGTGGCATTTTAATAGGTTAGGAAGTTCAATGAGAAGTGATGGACCAGTTTATTACGATGACCGTACCTGCGATGCTTCTATTATATATATACCTGTTGTATGCTGTATTGTACAGGGCCATATCATGACGTCTTAATGCGATTCAATTCCGACTCAGTTCAGGTTTTAGCTGTCATTTGTAGTATGGATCCGACAGCGAGCGAACCGAAGGGAACGCGAATTGAAGGGTTTATTAAAAAAAAAATAACCGCCTTCAAATGCGGTCTAAATCCGCCTATAGATTTCATAATAAATTGTATTACATTAGATTAGATTATTTCTTCTTTCAATAAAAATTACATCATATTATAATAATAATAATAATAATATCTTGGGACAATTGACACTAATTGACCTAGCCCCAAACTAAGCAAAGCTTGTAATTATGGGCACTAGACAACTGATAAACATACTTATATAGAAAAAATACATACTTAAATACATATTAAACATCCAAGACTCGAGAACAAACATTCGTATTTTTCATACAAATATCTGCCCCGACCAGGGATCGAACCCGGAACCTCAAGCTTCATAGTCAGGTTCTCTAACCACTTGGCCATCCGGTCGTCAGATTTCCGGTTGTCAAATTAATAATAATTCATTGTCAAATTAGAAGAATTTAGATTGAATCGTCAAAGGTAAATAAAATAAAATGAAATAATAGAAATCAATTGAATATTACAAAAATGTCAAAATCAAGAACAATAATCATAAAACAATAAGGTAAGTACAATTAAATAATTCTCCGCTAGGGATCGTCACTGCTTATAAACAATGAAATAATAATAAAGGGTTAATTTAATGTAATGTCAAAATTAATCGAAAAAAACAATGCAATTAAATAAATAAATCAAAATGTCATATCCAGAAACTCGTTTACAGAATAAAATGGTTTTTTAACAAAAGGACTTTCAGTCGACGCTCAAATGGTTCGTCATTTTGTTCATTTTTAAGACCGGGGGGTAGGTGTTCATAGTATTTGGGGCCAATAACACCGGGGTTTTTTCCCGCTAACGCCATCCGATGGGGTACCGCGCTTAGGCGACCTGTGCTACGAGTGATTTTGCCCTCAACGCCCATTCGACCGAATTCACTACGCTACTTTAGAAATGTCAAATTAAAATGATTTTTCGGTGTGCTCTAAGTATTTCCTTGTATTATGTTTGAAGTCGGTGCCTCAGCCCACGCCACCACCCACGCTCCCATCATGACATCGTTATGTTTGTGTGTGGCATGCGTGGCAGAAGTGAACCTAGTCTACCTGCCTATAATATAGTACTATTCGGCTTGGAACTATTTGAGCTGAGGCACCAACTTCACACATATAAATAAGTAAGTAAGTAAGTAGGAAGCACTCAACGAAAAATAATTTTAATTTGACATTTCTAAAGTAGCGTAATTAATACAATTTATTATGAAATCTATAGGCGGCTTTTAGGCGGCATTTGAAGGCGGTTCAATTTTTTATTTTAATTTTTGTTTTCACTTGTTCTAGTAAACCATTTTGTAATTTATCCAACTTGTAATACCTAATACCCGCTACGGATTCGTGGTCGCACTGTTGTAAAAATAAGAATTACACTCCACCATAAGGTCGACGGAACCCCGCTTTCGCGGGGCCTTAAATACCTATTTGAATATTATAACCAAATATTTTTCATGAAGTACATGTCGTTTATCTAATTTTATCTGTTCTGGTTTTCCCTCGCAGTTGCTAGACAAACACTTGTTAGATTTTTGATAAGAAATTTCGATTTCTTCTGCGTCCCTCGGAAAAGTAGCACTGTCGACGGCATCAAATATCTATACAGCCATCATGTCAAATATATGTGTCACCGGCCTTATTGTTTGTGACATGAAATATGTATAGATGTTTTTGACGGCTTGGTAAAGTACATATTATATTAATGCCCTTGAGTGTACAGTTCGTGATCTCTTAGAATGCCTTTCGGGTTTCTCTTGTTGTCTCACTCACTCTTATGGATTTGATACTTGAATCGACCGAGCGAGTGAGAAGCAAGACTAACCATGTCATTCTGAGAGCTCACAGACTGTACCTTTCTATTAGTTGCTAAGAGGAATACTTCACGTGGCAATAATTCCGCCGTTGTTGTTTAATTTTTTGGCGTTTAATACCACCCGAAATAATGCGGCAATTATTTTGAATCACTCAATAATATTAATTTTATAACATAAAATGGTCAGGGATCTTCAGTTCCTCGAAGAGCATAATATACCCAGAAAAAAGAGCTCCGCCCTCGGGCGGTTTGAGTTTGAATACACAAATAACGTCTGTATCCCTTGCTGGGTAGACAGAGCCCAGGGTAACAAGACGCTTGGCATGACTGTGGGCGTATAGGTGGAAGTGGAAAGGAGAATCAAAATAGTGATGGGTTGCTAACCGCATTGCCTATAACATTCCTAAGACTTTCGCCCAAACCCTCGATGGGCTTTTACCATCTGCGCGGGAAGAGAAGCTGACGATGCGTAAATATGACGGTAATCTTGATTGTGTTTCTTAGAAACATGTCGTTTCTAAAACGCGATTAAGTAAACACCAAAGTGACAACTGTAAAAGCACTTGAAAAAAAACGCCTGATCGTAGCGTGCGATTGCTGAAATTTCCCGAGCCAAGGTCAAGTAGGGCTCTAGAGTTGGGTAATCTGATATTACATTCGATATCTATACATGGCAGCTTAATGTCATTGCGTGGCATAGTGACCATAACATTAATTTAAAAAAAATACGCCTTTACTAAACATGCCAAAACTACCGCAAGGAAACTGGCTTTCGAATGAAAAAAACTGACCCCCCCCCCCCCCAAGGTGGACTGACGATCTGGAAAAGATCGCGAGAAGGCAGTAGCTGCGGGCAGTACAAGACCGATAGTCGTGGAATTCTTTGGGGAAGGTCTATGTCCAGCAATTAACGTCTCCCAGGTGATAATGATGATGACGAGGGGAATAAAGGAAAAACTGTACAGTTTTGAAATGTTGTTTGTTTAGTTTTTGTTTTTTACATTAAAACCGACAAACGGGCATGCGGTGCAGCTGATGGTAAGTGATCACCGCCGCCCATGGACAACTACAGCACCAATGGGACTGCTAGCGCGTTGCCGGCCTTGCAAGAAATGGTACACTCGCCTCTTAAAGGTACCCATGTCATAGCCAGTTGGAAATACCCCAGCCGCCAGTGCATTCCAAATTTTGCACGTACGGGGCAAGAAAGACCGCTTGAATCGCACGGTGTTGGAGCACCAACTATCGAGGTGATGTTGGTGGAAACTACTTTTACGTCGAGTGGAACGGTGATGGAACTTGGCAGCTGGAACAAGGTTAAAAAGTTCAACGGAGCACTCCCCATTATAGATCCTGTAGAACACGCAAAGAGAAATTACGTCTCTGCGTCCAATTTAAGTTAGTATGCCTATCGGCCGCAAGATGCCGTTGTATTAGGCCGTCCCATTCCTACATCGCGGCAACGGAATGTTCCCCAGGAATATAAAAGGGGTGTTAATTTTAATAAAGTTGTCATTCATCCAAAAGCCGTTGTGTTATTTGCATCGACGGTCAACAAAACTATTGCTAAAATTATTGAGTGCTGTAGTTAAAGTGACAAAGCCCTAATATGTCACAAAATGGATAGCCCATGGTAACAGGCTAGGTAAAGATTTTAGTCATAGATAAATTAATGAATCTACGTACCTTTTAGATAGACGCGGCCACTGGTGAGCAAGAGACGAGAAGGTCTGTGCTGTCCCGAAGCATCCGGCTGGCACAATGCTTCAGGAACATGGGGCTGCAGCCAGGAGACGTGCTGGTGCTGGGAGGCAGGAACCACCTCGACGTACACATTCCTTTTTACGCTGCTTTGCTGAGCGGTCTACCTGTGGCTGGAGTAGACCCTTTTTTTAAATATGGTAAGCACATGGTCGTGTTCGGCGTTCTCAGCGAAATTTAAATGAACTTAGTTCGCCTTTGTACGCATTTTTGTCCCATACCTAGGTAAGTTATTAGTACATTATGATACAAGTGTGCTATGTTGGTAATTACACACGAGGCGTATTGTACGCGCGAGCGCAAGCGAGCGCGGGTAAGAGAGCCGAGATGTGTAATTACCAAAGCACACGCGTCACATACGACGTTTTTCAACACATTTGCGAGGAAAAATAAATAAAATTTAGTTAATAAAAGGACTTTAAGAACTTTAGTTTACCTTTGTTACCAGACATTGCTTCTGGAGCTGCTTTAGAACTTTACTTTATCATTTGGTAATAAACACCTTGGATTTCTCACTGATATAACTGTCCGAACATTGTCCGAACATTATTTTAGTATTTCCAGCGACGGACACTACATTTCTTTATTTTTGAACCAGTAATTTTTAAAGTAATAAAATAACATAGCCTGAATCAACAATATCAGTGAAAAATGGCGGCAGATATTATTTCTCCGCGCCAATCCTCACGCAGCACTCGCGCATGCGCGCTGTACACTTAGCACGCGCGTGACGAAGACACTGACAACACTGCTAAACAGCCTAATATTAAAATTATAATAAACTAATTAATTAATGTCTTAAATATGCAAATTTTGGTCCCTTTTTAGATAAAAATGAATAATTTGTCGAAATTAAATGTTTATTTATCATCTTTAAACTAAAATAGTTTAATATTCACGAAAATATTCCTTGTTCTTATTGATACTGAACCGTTTGCTGAGATTAAAAAAAAAGTTTATATTACTGCACTCGTGCGGTAATATTATTACAGCACTTGTGCGTAATAAGCTGTATTATGAGTTTAAATGCGGTGCAATAAGACTCAATTTACGAGCAACTGTGTTGAAAAATAATATTATCAACAGGATATAGACCTTTAACGAGCTCCGATATTTCGGCGCAGTTTTATGAACTCGTTAAAGGCAATCGCGGCTTACATCCCGTTGATAAAATATCGTATATTATCAACCGAGAATCTTCTATATTATTAACCTGTACCTATCTACACATACATAGAAAAAAAATCTAAACGACACTGAAAATTAGAACACAGAAAAATCCGAAAAGTAAAGCTATGGCCGGGAATCGAACTCGGGTCCTCGTCATTCCGTGACGCGTGCTATACCTCTACACCACCCATAGCAGTGGGTAAGCCTGTTACTAGCTATCACGTGACCTTGTTACTATGCGAATTTTTGTCGGTAAGCGAAGCGTCATCTGTTTGAATGTATGTATGTATGTATGTATGTATGTAAACTCTTTATTGTAAACTCTTTATTGTGCAAAATAAACAGGAGAAATACAATTGATAAACACTGAGAATGATGTATCTGTACGACACAATTACGAACAAGATATTAAATGTAGGGGTCTCAGCACCGAATATAACTTTGTCCCTTTCGGTGTCGAGACCCTTGGTCCGTGGGGTCCTAGCGCTATTAGCCTCTTCAAAGATATTTCGAAGAGGCTAATAGACTCCTACGGGTGACCGCAGAGCTGGCAGCTTCCTTGGACAGCGTATTAGTACCTATCGCTGTCCAAAGGGGGAATGCTGCCAGCGTCTGTGGAACTATGCCACGGGGGCACCTCCTTTTTTTAATATTTTAATTATTAATTTGTTTTAATTCCCCTTTGTACATTAAATAAATACATTACAAACTCCATAGAAAAGTAAAGTTTATCTGTTTGTTTATTGTACAATTAAGAGTACATTACGTGAAAGAGATTTATCATAACATGTTAAGTTTCCGATATTAGTGTTAAGTATTACGTAATAATCAATTACATTTGTTACAGTTGAGCTTAAACAACTTTTCAAAATAACGGAACCAAAGATAGCCTTTTGTCAAAACGAGATGTACGAAGACTATCGTCGTGCTGTAGAAGACCTAGGTTTGACCACTAAGATAGTCACTTTTGACAGTGGCGAATGCTCTATGGCAAAATTAATTGAGACTTATAAAGATACCGAACCTGAAGACCAATTTAAGTAAGTAGACCAACACATAATCATAAGAGATGCAGCAGAAAAAGACAGAATAGAATACAGTCCTGTACAATTAAGTAAAAACGATACAATAAGCTATGGAATTGTAGACAGTTAAGTAAATAAACAGCTAAGTAAGGAAAGCGTCTTGCAGATGAACGTTGTCGTTCACTTGCGCACACAATTGCGTTTGCTTGTGCGCACGACCGAGCTTGGTTGGTGCAGTCGTCCCTTCAAATTCCATCGCTTTCACATGCTCGTTGTGCGGTGATGCCGCTCCTGTACAGGCTTGTTCAGCCACCAAAGAAAGTGCCGCTGATATAAAGCTTAAATCATCTGTCACAGATTACAAGACCTTTGATGAAGTAAAATAAACACATGAAAGTCAACGTCTTCAAAAAAAGAAGGAAATAAATGAGGCTGATGTATTATTTCGCTGAAAATGTTCACAGATGTTATTATTTTCAGGATTGCGGAGTTTGATGTGACCAAAGTGTACTGCTGGCTGCTAAGCACCAGTGGCTCAACTGGCTTCCCCAAAGTGGTTGCACTTTCGCATACAAATGTGCTCCAGAACTTGTCATTCTTCCAGCACAACAATCCTGGTGGAAAGTGAGTTGTGTGGACTGAGTAGACCGTGAGCTGTTAGAATGCCAATCGGATATTAGGAATACATTTGGTGTATCGGCGGTAGAACTCACATTGCAGTCGGAATTGAGTCGCATTAAGACGTCAAGGTGCCTTACCTTGACGTCTTAATGCGACTCAATTCCGACTTAGTTCAGGTTTTAGCTGTCATTTTTAGTATGGATCTGTCAGCGAGCGAACCTAAGCTGAATCGGAATTGATCAATTGAATGGTCCTTGTTCTGCTTTTACGCGATTTCGTCCGATTTTACTCGAAAACCAATGGCATTCTATGACCTTACAGACTGTACAAACTTATCCTCCACTGGCAGCTGGGACATTGTTAAAAAGTTCATCAGAACCCTCCCCATCGTAGATCTTGTAAAATATGCGAAAAGAGAGCTGACGTCTCTGTGGGGGGCTGAAAACCTCTCGTAATGGAACGGGGTCACCGATGCTGTAAACATACAAACATATTAATCACGCCCCTAATTGGATAGACAGAGCGTAGAGGAACAAGACCAAACGGCCACGTGCGTGGTTGTAGACGTATACATATGAAATGCAAAATAACTCCTGGCACAGCATGGGAGCGCACAAGATTGCCCGTCTTTTTCTTACTGTTCGTTCTAGAAAGAGATAGTCTATCTCGCGCGCCACACGACTCTTGCGTGCTCTCTTATATACCACTTGCCCGGCTAGCACGAGAATGCACGAAAGTCGCGGCGCGCGCGAGAAAAACTACCCGTCTCTTTCTTGAACGAACAGTAAGAAAAAGACGGGCAATCTATCTCGCGCGCGACGCGGCTCTTGTGCGCTCTCTTGCTAGACGTGCTGAATAGACTTCGTTGTGCATAGCGGACGTTCACTTTGAACATAATTATACTCTCACAGTAGTTCTGTCTTAATTTTATAGCGTCAATTCTTTATAATTTCATAGGGAGCGTCGATGCGCATTGAACTTGGCTTCCATACAGTGGATATCAGCTAGTTACAACGTTCTTTTGATGCCGATCAACCACATCAAGCTGCAGACGTCCGCTCCGGCTACGACAGAACATGTTATTGACCTTATCAATAAATACAGGGTAAATTTCATCGTGAACTATTAGTATAAGTCTACGAATAATAATAAGTCAAGAAGCGTAACTATTTTTAAGCCCGAAAAAATCATTCCACGCGAAGTGAACCGCAGGGGGCGGGGCCTAAAATATGTACCGCGCGGCGAATTAGTTCGGCCGGGACGCTCGAGCCGTTACCGTGACGTTATCATTGTATTTTTGCGCTAATACATTAGAAAAATATGCCATCGTGTTGTGTGAAGTGGTGTAGAAGCCATTCATATTATGAAAAATAGAGGACTCACCTTTCATATGTATGTAAATAAATATTTTAAGACACCATACTTGACGAATCTGGATGCATGCGATCCACGCACCCTTCCCTTACCGCAAGTAGGCGGACACAATCACGACGCGCGGACTAATCGCGCGCAAGTATTGTCTGACGGAGTGACAGGTGTTACGTTTGCATTGCTGTTAGTTTGTGTGCGTAAGTGGAATGACAATCAAAGCGGCAACTGTTAGAGAATTACGTTTCTTGACTTATTATTATTCGTAGGTATAAGTACATATTATTCTACTACATGCATACATACATCACGACTTTATCCCTTACGCGGTTAGTCTTAGGTAACAAGATCCAAAGTAGGAAAGACCACGTTTAGTATGATGTGGGTGTATAGGTGAAAAAGGGAATCAAAATAGTGATGGGTTGCCAGCCGCAGCGCCATTCTCTCGATTATACTAAACTCATTTGCAAGAAAATGGGCACCCAAGACTTTTCATGGCACGAAGAATTGCAGCAGTAATTTCAGCCATTGCAACAGTACTATTATTTTATTAGAAAAAACATAGAATGTACCAGTTGCTTCTCTTCCCGCGCAGATGGTAAAAGCCCATCGAGGGAAAAGACGAAAATCTTAGGAATCATGACACAGTCGATGCGGCTAGCAATCCATCACTATTTTGATTCCCCTTTCCACCTATACGTCCACAATCATGCTAATCGCGGCCTTTAGGTCTTGTTACCTTGGGCTCTGTCTACCCCGTAAGGGATAAATACGTGATTTATGTATGTATGTTTCTTTCATTTTGTGTAACTTTTACTAAATAAAGGAGAAAGTCAATTGAAATTATCTTTTTTTGTGAAAATAATTATTTTTCTAAAAATAAAACAAAATAAAACAAAAGTTTTATTGCTAGGGAGTTTTTATACAAAAGTTTGAACTCCTATTTTTTATATAGCCAGTAACGACGTTCACGACGGCGACGCTGCTGGCTCCAATCCTGCATCACCAAAAACACTGTGACCTGACGTGCTTTGATGTCATAAAATTGGCCGGCTCTAAAATACATCTTGAATTCCTCAATAATCTCCGGGTAAGTATGCAAATTTTACACAAGAGTGTACATAATTAAGTTTGAGTTAATTCTTTCTATTTTTATTAATATTACGGTTTTCTTTTTTAATTATCTGCCGATATGAGAACAAACGCAAACCAGAGAAATAATTCCCTCACTCAGGATAACGTTTTTAACACCCGACGCAAAGAGGGGTGTTATTAAGTACTTGTATCACGACAAAATTCAAAAATTCAAATTTTATTTTGCAAATTGGCCGTTAAGGGCTCTTTTACATGTCTTTTTTGAAACTACCAGCGCATTCGGACAGACCATCATTGCCAAAAATGTGCCGCAAGAAACTTAGCAGAAAGTCATTTTTTCAAAATAAAATGCAGCTACTACAACACTTAACTTCTTCTTAAATTAAATACATTTATAAAAGGGATGTGTTAGGTCCCCGAGTCTTAAATTATATTATTCTATAGTACCTAGGTACTATCATTTGAATCAAGAATTTTTATTTCTTGATTTGTATGTTTTACTTTTTCGGTTTTAGCGTTGAAATTAAATTTCTAAATGTCAGTGAAAATTTGAACACATAGAAAAATCCGAAAAGTAAAGCTATGGCCGGGAATCGAACTCGGATCCTCGTTGTTGCGAACTCTTTGCTTTTTTATGACTTTTATGTTTTTATAATTTGAATTTGATTTTGATTTTGATATGACTTTTGTCAGTTGTTGTTAGTTTTTGCTGTTCGATAGTACAAGGCTTGAGCTGAGGAACTGGTTTTCATTCACAATCAATTCACAATATCCTTAATTATACAGTCCACTCATTTTTATCCGCTTCATTTTGGTCCCTCACCCAACATTTTCAGTGCACCTATTGAAATTTTCATTTTCATTAAATTGTGACATCTATCATTCCGTGAATTTTTTCGTCATTGTTTACGTAAGTACATTTTAAAATATTCATTGTTCTTAGCGCTTATATCATTAACCATTTTTAGCATAAAACTAATGATCACCCGTAGTAAAGGTAGAACCATGGCCACCAACCCTCCACCTAGTGGGTGCGTAGAGTCGACGCAGCCAGTTAGCGTACACGAGCAACCAGCAGGCGTTAGTGACCCGAAGGGTCGCACTTCTCCAAGCGTGCTTACAGCTCAAACGTGCCGTTCTTCGCGTTCATCGTCAACTATGAAGGCTCAAAAGGCCGCTTTGGAAGCACAGGCCTTACGCCGAAAGCTGGAACGTGAACAAGAGCTTGCTGCACGCGAGCGCGATCGCGAGCGCGCACTAGCCGCGCTGCAGCAGCAGGTCGAAGAGAGCGAACTGCAGGCCGACATAGCCGCCATCGACGCCGACGCCAGCAGCGGCCGCGCCTCAAGCTGCGCCAGCCGTCGCAGCTCTACCCGGGTGAGCGTAAATAGGACGAAAACATGGATAGAAAATCTAGGAACTCAGTCTCATTTTGTCAACAGCAATGCTCGTGATTTGCGAGAGCCCACAAATGTTCGTGCCAACATAGCGTCCGAGGCGGTCGGCACCGCGCCCCCGCTCATTCTCGCGGACAATGGCCAACATTCGTCTCTCTTACAAGCTATAGCTGACACCGCTGCAGCCGCAAAGGCGCTCGCTAGCGCACCTAGCGCCAAGAAACTAGAACTCATTCCGTTCTCTGGCAACACACTGCATTGGTTGCATTTCAAGAGGACTTATGATATTAGTAAAGTTAATTTCTCTGCCCTAGAGAATATGAACCGCCTTCAGAATGCGGTGCGCGGGCCGGCGCGTGAGGCCGTGGCTGCGCTGCTGATGTCGGCGGAGGACCCGGAGGAGGTCATGCGTGTACTTGAAGACAACTTCGCACGCCCCGAGCTCATCGTTTACAAGGAGGTTACGTCGTTAAGGAGTCTCCCACGTCTTGGTAACGATCTTAAAGAGTTAGGAACCATCTCTAATCGGGTACGTAATTCAATTGCTACTATTAAATTATTAAAACAAATAGAGTATTTATACTCACCGGAATTATTCCACGCAGTCCTAGGTAAATTAAATCCTACAATGAAAATTCGATGGACTGATTTCGCTGTTCAACATTCTACAGAACGTCCTAAGTTGGAGTTGTTGTCCGATTTTTTGAAACGCGAGTTAGATCAACACGTTCGTTTCGGGCTTTCACCCGAGTCTAGTTCGACACAAAACGTACAATCTTTTCCAAACGAAAGACACTTTAAGCGTGAAAATATAAATATAACAACACATTCTAAAACAACAAAAGAAACTGTTTCGATTAAACAAGAATGCGAGTTCTGTAAAAAAGATCATAACATAAAATCGTGTTCTGAGTTTAAATCATTAAACGTTGATGACAGGTGGTTGTGGCTACGCGAAGCCAAAGTGTGTTATCGTTGTCTTAAGCGTAGTTCACACCAATGGAAAACTTGTAAGGTAAATCCATGCGGCGTTGATGGTTGCCACTTACGTCACCATCCTCTGCTTCATAATAAACCTGCCTCTGTTGTCAACACTGTCGACACACGTCCCGCCGATAGAAAAAGTTTAGATTTTGAGGAACACTCACAAGCAAATTTAAATATTACTGCTTCGCCCAACGAAAAGGTACTTGTTGCCAGTACGTCAACCGGCATTCAACAAGCGAATACCATCATAGGTCTTCGTCCTCGTGCCTACCTTAAGATTATCCCGGTGACAGTCAGCGGGCCCGCGGGCACGTGCGACACCTTCGCGCTCCTCGACGACGGCAGCACCGCCACATTGATCGACTCGAGCGTGGCCGCGCGCATCGGCGCCTCGGGGCCGCAGCAGCAGCTCACGATAAACGGTATTGGGGGACTTGAGCGCAACACTACGGTATCATACGTAGATTTCTACATTAAGGGCAAGCACGCACAAGAATCATTTTTAGTTAAAAATGCTAGGGCCATGGAGTCGTTGTCGTTAAGGCCACAAACAATTAAACGCGAAACAATAGATTCACTTTCGCATCTAGACAATTTAATCGATTTTCTGGTATATGAAAATGCTACTCCGACCATTTTAATTGGGGCCGAGCATTGGTATTTGTCCATTAACAAAGACGTCCGTGCCGGTAGGAGGAACGAGCCCGTAGCCTGTAAAACTGTTTTAGGCTGGACTTTATACGGTGTAGCTTCAAGCAAAACTAAGCTGATAGAGTTTGTTAATCACGGCATCTTTACAGAATCATCCGAAGATGACAATTTAGAATCTGTCATTAAAGCTCAATACAAAATTGATTCTTTAGGCATTTCAAAAAAAGAAACAGTGCATTCAAAACACGATCAGCGCGCCATAGAAATCCTCGAGGCCACTACAAGGCGCTTACCCACGGGTCGTTTTGAAGTAGGGATGCCGTGGCGCGATGATATACAGCGTGTCCCGGATAGCTATCCTCAAGCGATGTCGCGATTTCTTAGTTTGGAGAGGCGCATGTGCAGGGACACCGACTTTGCTAAGGCATACGATGCGTTCATTTCAAACATGATAAATAAAGGTTACGCGGAAGAATGTACTCCCGAAACGTATTATGCCAACCGCAATGGCGCCGAAACTACGGAGTCAGTTTTACGCCTTTATTTACCACACTTCGGTGTATACCATCCACAGAAGTGCAAAATTCGTGTCGTACATGATGCCGCAGCCAGGAACGAAGGTGTCAGCCTGAACTCACTCTTGCTTCCGGGTCCTGATCTGCTGCAACCCCTGTATAAAGTTTTATTTTGTTTCCGAGAAGGACGTGTCGCCGTGACAGCCGACATCAAAGAGATGTTCCCACAGGTCAGAATCAGGGAGCAGGACAGAGACGCTCTTCGTTTCCTGTGGAGGCCTAACAAATCACATCCCATTAAAGAGTTCAGGATGACAGCTGTAATTTTCGGTGCATGTTGCAGCCCGTTTATAGCGAATTACATAAAAAACAAAAACGCTATAGAGCACAGGGTTTCTCATCCGAAAGCCACCGACGCCATCTTAAATCACCACTATATGGATGACTATTTGGACTCGCTAGATGGCGCTGGTGAGGCTTCTCAGCTAGCTGCTGATATTATTAGTGTGCACGCCGCCGCACATTTTGAAATGCGAGCTTGGATTTCCAACGACCCTAAAGCTTTAAGTCTCGTCCCAGATGACTTACGAGACGCACAGTCATTGGAAATCAATCTCGGAACGACGAATATCATCCGCGCGTTAGGAATAGCGTGGAATCCTGCAACAGACAACTTAGGTTTCCGGACCGGTTTGGGTGATGAAATTCCAAATTCTCTCACCAAACGCAAAGTGTTATCGTACCTTATGCGCGTCTATGATCCCTTGGGGTTAATAGGCCTTATTGTTATTAAAGGCCGAATTTTATTTCAGCAAGCGTGGAGTGTCGCGTACCACTCCAAAGTACCATTCCAGCAGGGCGAACGCGGGGTGAAGAAGCAACGGGGGGAACGGCGGCGAGATCGTTGGACATTGACAGCTTGTTATACCGTGTGCGGTAGACGTATTATTTTTCTAAATATTTGTAAGAAAGTATATTAAACTCGTATCTGAAATTCAGGAGTTTCTCTCAGCATCCACAAACCTAGGATAGCCCCGAAACATTGGTCTTCGAACCGTGCGACGAGTAAAACAGCGACTAACTACGATTTAACTGTCCAGCTAACGTAGCCGTGCCTGTGCATTGCTACCGCGCAGTTAATTAATTCACCTACAAGCAAATCGCACCGAGTCTACTGCGAAGAACAAGCCAAGTCAAGCAACAACAATTAAAGTGAGCAAGGATTTTAACAAGGAATAAAGGATCTAAGGACAACAGGCCCAGGAGTACTAGAAAATCCAGCTAAGTTTCCTATCCAATTCCATTCTTGCACTACACTCACATACCTACACAATTTTAATACATTTATACACTCATTACTAAACTATTACAGATCATTTCTTTATAACTAATAACACAAGAAACGAACACCTAGTTGTTTACCTTTAAACACAATTCAAGCGTCAGCGTTTTCGAGTAGCGGAGCAATAGGTGTTATTATTAAGTAGCTAACTTGTTTGTTTGCGTTCGTTGTCAGTACTAGTAGACGGCGAACCATAATCAATTTAACTAAACAGCTACACTACATTTTAAAACAAAACAACAAAGGTAGATTTAAATTAATCACAAATTAACTAAAATAGTAATTTCAAAACCAAAATATCTTACTCACTAGTGTTACCAAGTCCATCTATTTAATATTTAGTGCGTGGTGCGATTGTTGCTTCGGGCAGCCTAACCTACTAGTATATCTACTAACTTATAAAAGAACGATATGTCTGAGGCAGAAATAAAGGAGAATATAAGGCGACGGGGTACGTGCAAGGCCCAATTAACTAATTTTAATACCTTTATACGCGAATTACCGGAAATATTAACGGAACATCATAAATTTGAGCTCGAGCTTCGTATATCAAGGCTAGAACTAGTATTTAACGAATTTCACGACGTACAATTACAGATCGAATGTGCTCAAGACAACCCTGACGAACAATATAGCCAGAGGAGTACCTTCGAATCGTCGTACTATACTAGTATCGCGCACGCACAATTTCTACTGAGTACATGTTGCCCAGCAGTGGGCGCCGCGGCTAATCCTGCGCCCGCTTATGCGAAGTGCAGTTCTGACCAGGTCGGTGTGAGTGGCGAGGTAAGACAGACAAAATTTAATATTAAGTTGCCCGAGATAAGCTTGAATAAGTTCGATGGTACTTACAGCCAGTGGTTGGAGTTTCGTGATATGTACGAATCAATGATTCACGACGACCAAAACCTATCCGATATAACTAAATTCCATTACCTAAGGTCATACTTAGAGGGCAGCGCTGCCCTTGTAATAAAATCTATCGATTTTTGTGCATCAAATTATAAGGCTGCATGGGAGCTTGTGTGTGACAGATACAACAACAAACGCTTGTTGATCTCTAATCACGTAAGGGCGCTGTTTAACGTTTTTCCAATACAAAAAGAAACGTCCTTTCAGTTACGCAGGTTAAACGACACATTCATTAAAAATTTAAAATCGCTTGAAATACTTAATGAACCGACTCAACACTGGGACACACTATTGATATATATTTTTTGCACGAAATTAGATTCGCAAACACTACTTGAATGGGAAAAATACAAGAATACACTTTCAAGCGATTCTGAAGATTTTAACGACTTAATTAAATTCACCAGAAAGCGTGCGGATTTACTAGAAATTCTCGAGCAAAGAAATGTTAGGCAGGACAAGCCGCGGAGCCTGTTAATTAACACGGCAAGCAATAAAACATACATTAAACCAAGTAAAACCAGAGTCTGTCCTGTGTGTCAATCAAATATACATAATATTTACAATTGTAAAACGTTTTTAGAGTTGACAACAAAAGACAGGGAGATAAAAGCCCAAGACTTAAATTTATGTTTAAATTGCCTACGTCACGGTCACGCTACTAACAAGTGTCGTCTGAGCCCTTGCAGAATATGCAGAAAGAAACATAACACGATTCTGCACTCAGTGCATCCAATGATCTACAGCCCCGAGCCGAGCGCCGGCGCCGCCGCGCTGGCCGCGTCGGCCGCGCCAGCGCCGGTTGCCCCGGCGGGCGGCTCGGCCGGACCGGTTAGCCTAGTCTGCGCTTCGTCGCAGCGCCGAGGACTGTTATCGACTGCCATTGTTGACGTTCGGTCGGCGTGCAATAATTATTACTCGGCGCGAATTATGTTGGATTCAGGCAGTACCTCCAATTTTATCACGCAAAAACTTTGCGATGAACTGAACCTAAAAACAGAAGACACTTCGACATCCGTGACCGGTATAAATAATAATGTATCATTATCGAATAAGATATGTACGGTCAACATCACATCAAAATTTTCTGACTTTTCCACTGATATCACTTGTATCGTCATTCCCACGATTACAAGTCCTTGGCCGGGCGAACTTGTCATCATTGATGATTTGAGGATACCTAAAGGCGTAAAACTGGCTGACCCAAATTTTTACGAGACTTCCAGCATAGATATTCTATTAGGTAGCAACATATTTTGGGATTTACTAGGGTCTCAACGGATCAAATTAGAAGACAAGCACCTAATATTACAAGAGTCTAAGCTAGGCTGGGTCGTCGGTGGTTCGATGCCAGGCATCACGAACGTATGCGGCTTTATAAAAACGCTAAAAGAAAACAATAATAATGTAAAAAATAATTCAGAAACGGACACAAGCTCATTACAAAATCAGCTAGCAAAATTTTGGGAGTTAGAATCAATAAACAACAACCGGTCTCCGTGGACTCTGGAAGAGATTGAGTGTGAAAATAATTTTGTACAAAATACGTCGCGCCTGCCTAGTGGCCGATTCTTAGTCACGATTCCAATGAAAGGCTCGCCTAATTTACTAGGCGATACATACTACTTAGCCAAACAAAGATTCCTTTCCCTAGAACGAAAATTACAGAAAGATCATGCGCTAAAAGAATCTTATAAAAAATTTATACATGAATATTTAACACTGGGACACATGAGTGAATCCCATTTTAACAAATCGCAAGCAAATTATTTCGCTCCACACCATGCAGTGGTCAAGGTCAGCAGCCTTACTAGCAAGCTACGGGTCGTTTTCGATTGTTCGGCAAAATCGTCATCTGGCTACTCATTTAACGACTTGCAGCAGGTGGGTCCCACTATACAGGACGATTTATTCTCATTACTGTTGCGATTCCGCCAGCACGACGTTGCGCTAACAGCAGACGTAGAAAAAATGTATCGACAGTGCGAGGTCGATCCGGCGCAACGTTGCTTGCAACAAATATTGTGGAGGGATGACCCCGCGCTGCCGATCAAAACTTTCTGTTTAAATACAGTGACGTATGGCACGTCATCCGCTGCTTTCCTTGCCATTCGCTGTTTACGCCAATTATCTATTGACTGCAGCGATCCCACTGTAAAAGAAATAATTGCTAGCGATTTTTATGTAGACGACCTTATTACAGGAGCGTCCTCAACAGAGGACGCCACTAACATTTACACCAAACTATCAGAGACACTGAGTAGCGCTTGTTTTCCACTACGAAAATGGAGATCCAACGACAGCGCAGTTCTGCAAAACATAAGTCACGATAAAACTGCGAGTAGCGCAGGAAACCTGGACCTATGCCCCGAGCATAGTTCCAAGGTTCTAGGTATTAGTTGGGACAGTGTGTCGGATGACTTGTGCATCACAACCAGCATCGATTGTAAGGGCCTCGTGACTAAGCGAAATATTTTATCTACTATATCGAAGATATTTGACCCCTTAGGCTTTGTCGCGCCTACAATTTTAGAAGCTAAGATTATGATGCAGAAACTGTGGCTACATAAACTATCATGGGATGACCCTATTCCTGACGATGTGAGGGACGTATGGCTGGCGTTTGTGGGAACGTTGCCTCATCTAAATAAGGTAAACGTTCCTAGACACGTGAGTTGCCGCTCCCCCGCAGGCTTGCAATTGCATATTTTTGTTGATGCGTCGGAACTGGCTTATGGTGCCTGTGCTTACATTCGTTCAATTCACTCCGATGGCAATACTACTACAAATTTACTTTGCGCCAAGGGTAAGGTGGCTCCACTGAAACCGTTAACCACCCCACGCCTAGAATTGTGCGGCGCATTACTTGGCGCTCAATTGCTAGACAAAATAAAAAACTCTATGAGATTAAATTTTGACAATTGCTTCCTCTGGTCAGATTCAACAATCGTGCTGGGTTGGTTGGGCATGCATCCTGGCAAACTTCAAACCTTCGTTCGTAACAGAATTGCAGAAATACAGTCCACTTGTGCCAATTTTGCCTGGAGACACGTCCCAACCAACGAAAATCCCGCAGACCACATATCACGTGGACTGACGGCCAGCGCTATAATAGACAACAAATTGTGGTGGAACGGTCCACATTTTCTATCCATGCCAGAAAACTCCTGGCCTTTACTTCAAACAAAACTTACAGCTACAGATTTACCTGAAGTCAAATCATACAACACTTGCCTCACCGTCAGTGCTACCAGTCATGATTTCTGCCTTTTTAACAAATTTTCCAATTTGAAACGTCTGCAGCGGACCTTTGCGTACGTCACTCGATTTATTCAGAACACACGTTTCAAATCGAATAAACACACCGGGCCCCTTACTGCGAACGAACTAGACAATGCGCTAAAGCAAATGATACTCATTTCACAAAGGGAATCCTTTCCTGAGGAGTACACAAAAATTCAATCTGGAAATCGCATAACTAAATCACAACTGTTAGCGCTAAATCCTTACATTGACACTAACGATTTTAATCTATTAAAGGTAGGCGGCCGCTTGGTGAACTCCGAATATGAGTATAATAAAATACATCCGATACTTTTAGGTAAAAAACACCAACTCACAAAGTTAATATTTGAAAGTCGTCACAAAGATCTCATGCACGCTGGTCCTCAACATCTGTTATACTCATTAAGAGAAGCCTACTGGCCAATGGGTGGTCGTGACTTGGCTCGAACAGTCACGCGTCAATGCGTAACTTGCCGTCGCTTCGGCGGTCGTATCATAACTCCAATCATGGGCAATTTACCGAAACAACGAGTTCAACCAGGTTTTCCCTTTTTGGTTACTAGCGTAGACTACGCCGGACCTATGATGATGGCTAATCGCAGAGGTCGTGGCTGTCGGTCTATTAAAGTCTATATTTGCATATTTGTCTGTTGTAAAACTAAAGCCATTCACATCGAGCTGGTAGGGGACTTGAGTACAGCTAATTTTATTTCAGCGCTAAAGCGGTTCATTGCGCGCAGGGGAAAGCCTACGGATCTCTACTGCGATAACGGCTCTAACTTCTTGGGCGCAAGCCGCGAGCTCAAAACATTTATAGAGGACAATTCTGTAGATATCACAAATTCAATGACGTCAGAGTCAATCAACTTCCATTTCTTGCCTCCATATGCGCCTCATTTCGGTGGTTTGCACGAGGCTGGAGTCAAGTCGGTTAAGCACCATTTGCGTCGCGTGCTAGGGTTGGCGCACCTACCATACGAAGACTTGAACACCACACTTACACAAATAGAGGCACTACTCAATTCCCGACCCTTGACCCCACTTAGCACTGACAAGAATGACCTTTTACCTCTGACGCCTGGGCATTTCCTCATCGGAAGAAATATGACAGCAATCCCGGAGCAAGACCTTACATCACGAACCAACTTAGCTGATAGATACCAGAAGATCCAACAGATGCGGCAGCATTTCTGGGCAAGGTGGCAGCTGGAGTACATCAGTGAGCTGCAGACCCGTACGAAGTGGAAACAATCTTCACAAAGAGAGCTAGCTGTTGAAACGCTCGTCGTGATAAAGGATAAACAACTACCGCCAATCAAATGGCTACTAGGAAGAGTGGAACGGGTGTTTCCAGGAAGAGATGGCATCAAGAGAGTCGCTGAAATCAAGACTGCTACAGGTTTATTACGTCGAGACTTCAGTAACATCTGTCCTCTTCCTGTAGAAACCTAATTGCTTTGAAGACGAACACTTCAAGGTCCGGCGGCATGTCGCGTACCACTCCAAAGTACCATTCCAGCAGGGCGAACGCGGGGTGAAGAAGCAACGGGGGGAACGGCGGCGAGATCGTTGGACATTGACAGCTTGTTATACCGTGTGCGGTAGACGTATTATTTTTCTAAATATTTGTAAGAAAGTATATTAAACTCGTATCTGAAATTCAGGAGTTTCTCTCAGCATCCACAAACCTAGGATAGCCCCGAAACATTGAAGCATTGAAATTGAACTTAAATATCGATTGGGACACAGAGCTTCCACAAACAGAGGCATCTAAGTGGCATGATTGGTTCCAGGAATTACTAACGGTTTCCAATTTGCAGATTCCGCGTTGGTACTCAAAGGCTAGGGACTCTGAGCCACTATATAGGGAACTGCACGTTTTGGCAGATGCGAGTGAGCTTGCATACGCATGTGTCGCATATTGGCGTTTAATATATACCGATGGCAGCGTCAATCTCACTCTCATTTCCAGCAAGGCTAGAGTCTCCCCCCTTAAACCGACCTCTATTCCCCGTTTGGAACTTCAGGCCGCATTGATCGCCTCCCGACTTGCTGTAACTATTAAGGACTATCATCGTAAAAAATCAATACGTACCTTCCTTTGGACCGACTCAATGACAGTCCTTCAATGGTTGCGCAGCGACGCTCGCTCTTTCAAGCCCTTTGTTGCTCATCGGCTAGGAGAAATATTGGAAAATTCATCCGTCACAGACTGGCGATGGGTACCAACGGACTTGAATGTAGCTGACGATGCAACTAGAATGCAGACAATCAAACTAGACATGTCACATAGATGGTTCAAAGGCCCATCCTTTCTCTTTAAGTCCCCGGAGGACTGGCCTAAGGAGCCTAACGTCGCACCAACTCGCGAGGAGCGTAAAGGTCAACCTCGTGAATTGGTGGCTGTTAATCTCGTAGTCACCGCGAATTTCAATCAATTTAGTGATTGGCTACGTCTACTCCGCGCTACTGCTCGTATTCTGCAGATTGCGGCCAAATTCCGTACAGTTTTGGACCGTGTTAGACATTCCGGTGTTAGTAACCGCCAAGTTGCGAATTCTTCTGCATCCACCACTCTACTACCGCTGTCTGCCGATTTAATGAAAGCCGCAGAGAGGCATGTCCTACAACGTGTTCAGGCAGAAAGCTTTGCAGAAGAGATTCGATGTCTATCAAACTCACAGCTAATCCCTAAAACGAGCCGTATCGTGAAATTGTCACCCGTGTTGGGAGAGGACGGCCTTCTACGATCAGCCGGTAGAGTTCGTGCCGTTGAAAATGTAAGCGATGACGTCAGATTTCCAATATTACTTGACAGTCGCCACCCCATTACCCGCCTATTGGTTAAATCCTTCCACAAAAGAGTTGGTCACGCAAACAATGAGATGGTCATAAATGAGATCAAGCAGAAATATTGGATACTTCGACTCAGAAATACCGTACGTAGTGTGGCCAATCAATGCTTACTATGTCGCATCAAAAAGACAAAGCCTATGAATCCCAGGACAGGGAACTTACCACCGCAACGCCTTGCTCACCACCGTTTACCTTTCACATTCACTGGCTTAGACTATTTCGGCCCCATCTCTGTTACTATTGGCCGAAGAAAAGAGAAACGTTATGTCGCATTGTTCACATGCATGACTTCCCGAGCCGTACATTTGGAGCTTGCTCACTACCTCACAGCTGACTCTGCTATAATGTGCCTACGTCGCTTTATTGCCAGAAGGGGCACACCAGACACCATCTACTCCGACAACGGGACTTGCTTTGTTGGAGCAGATCGATTATTGAGGGAGTTCTACCAACCTTCCGTACAAGATTTCGCCGCTAACAGAGGAGTAAAATGGAGCTTCATTCCAGCAGCTGCGCCTTTCTTCGGAGGCTGCTGGGAACGGCTCATCCGCAGTATCAAGGTTGCATTAAGAACTACCCTCCAGGAACGAGCTCCCAAGGAAGAAATCCTACTAACTCTTTTGTTAGAAGCCGAAGCAATTGTAAATTCCCGTCCCCTCACCTACGTCTCAGTTGAAAATGATGACCAAGAGACTCTAACCCCTTTCCATTTTCTGATCGGATCGTCATCCAATCAAACAGTACCCTCTGGTCTAGACGACCGAGACTTGCTGCGAAGAGCAGATTGGAAGAAGGCGTTACGGCTAGCGGACCACTTTTGGAACAGATGGGTGAAAGAGATCTTGCCAACCATGCAACCCCGTCAAGTAACCGGCAACGAAACCAACTTAGAAGTTGGCGATCTTGTAATCGTAGTCGACGAAAACCTTCCAAGAGGAACATGGCCGCGTGGACGTGTAACTGCGACCTACCCCGGTAGAGACAGAGTCGTAAGAGTGGTGGACGTAGCGACAGCAGGAGGTCTGCTTCGCCGGCCCTCCAAAAAACTGGTTAAGATTGTCACACAAGGCTCTGCAGACCTTGACAATCATGGCTAGTTTGTGCGCATACGCACAAGGGGCCGGAATGTTGCGAACTCTTTGCTTTTTTATGACTTTTATGTTTTTATAATTTGAATTTGATTTTGATTTTGATATGACTTTTGTCAGTTGTTGTTAGTTTTTGCTGTTCGATAGTACAAGGCTTGAGCTGAGGAACTGGTTTTCATTCACAATCAATTCACAATATCCTTAATTATACAGTCCACTCATTTTTATCCGCTTCACTCGTCATTCCGTGACGCGTGCTATCCCTACACCACCCTTAGCAGGTGGGTAGTCTCCGAATTTTTCTACCCGTTACTGACTGTCACGTAACCTTTTTGTTACTATGCGATTTTTTTGTCGCTAAGCGTCATCTGTTTGAATGATGTGTCTGTACTTTTTCTATGTGTTCTAATTTTCACTGACATTTAGAAATTTAGTCTATAGTAGATAATGTATATCGTCAATGTCTGTGTGTGTGAGTGTACAATCTTTCAATGCGGCTTTTTTATTAGAAACCCAGTTTCCTGGCGGTGGTTCTTAGCCATATTTGGTAAATTGGTCCAGTAGTTTGAACACTATCAGGTTTTTCCAAAATGATGTAAGGCATTTTTGGCATAAAATTACTATTTTTATTAACGTACCGGGTTTAAATTAATAATTTAATGTTATTTTGACCCTCGTTATGGTTTGATGAAGATCTGACTTCGAGCACCAGTCCAAGCCAGCCAACCCAGCTTAATTTTTTTGGTGCTCCTAATTTAAAAAATGTGGATTTTCCAGCAAAGAGTGCGTAAAGATACTAAGATAATCCAAGGGTACGGGCAAACTGAGAGTGGAGGAGTGGTACTGGAGCCAAGTCCTGATGGTCCTGTTGGTAATCTCGGAGCACCGAAACCAGAGTATGAAGTAAAGGTCAGTAAAGTCAGCCAAGCAAATGGGCTAGTTACTTAGGGTGAAGTACCTACATGTTTAGCTGAAGAAGGGGTGAACAGTTCACTTATTCGTATTTTTATTTCCAGTTGGTGGATCCTGACACTGGAAGGACCATAACCGAACCGAACGTAAACGGGGAGTTATGGGTTAAAGGCCCCAGAATGGAAGTAAGACTTATTTTTGTAAGAATGGCTTCTGACTAAAACATATTGAGTAAAACACAGTTTTAAATATACTTATCGGCCATTGTGGAAATTAAAAATCTAAATTAACTCCAACCAGGTCAGAAATAACTATTGTTGTCCAGGGTGCACCGATCCAAACGCTACTCTTTCTTCCCTTGACGAGGGAAATCGTAACCTTTCGAGCAAACAATTTAGGATATCCGGCTCGTACGCCTTTTCATAAAGAAACGGTGATAACCTTCTGTCAGATTAACATTTTGTCTGTATTTATCTGACACTTTGATAATTTTTCTTTCGTCAGATATAGATAATTGACAAATTATAATAGTACCAGTCTTCCTAGTGATGCTCAATTTCTTTTCGCCAAGATTGTTGGTAGTTTTTGTAACTGAAAATTTAGAAATAATTAGTTGAAATGTATGTAAAAATTTAATAAAATGAACAATAATCTTTTTACCATAGTGTTACTACAATAATCCAAAAGCGACGGCTGAAGCATTCACAGAAGACGGATATTTAAAAACTGGTGATCTGATGCTGAGAGATGAGAGCGACTACTACTTCTTCGTGGACAGACTGAAAATGCTTCTCAAGTACAGGAATTACCAAGTGAGTTGAGTCCTGACGTCTGGCTAGTGGCGAACCACCAAGCTAGGCAGCGATAGGAACCTGGAAAGTAATGGCAAATAAAATAAATAAATGCAAGACAATTTGGACACGTTGCACTGCTACTGTTGCCCTTCACTGGTGGCCCCCCACTGCCCACCCTAACGTCTGACGACCAAAAGGTGACCCTCCCTAAATTTTCTTTCCCAAGTTGAACCTACTGGATGACATAATACTTACACCAATCCATGCTTCTTAGGTCATTCCACCTGAGATAGAAGACGTGATCATGAGTCATAAAGGCGTTGAAGATGTGTGCGTGACCGGCATTCCCCATCCTGATGATGGAGAGCGCGTGGTGGCGTGCGTGGTGCGGAAATCAGGGTCGAAGGTCACAGCCCAGGAGATCAAGGACCTCGTTGCTAGTAAGTAAATTGACTCCCCGATGAAAAAAAACTGCTTAGTTAATGCTGAAGTAAACTGGTTGGAATAGTAACAAAACTATAGTCAACTACTGATTGTCATCGTCATCTCCACCCTCTGCTCGGTCATTCTTTTGCTGATGAGTAAGTCAGCTTAGACACTGGCCCGAGGAAGCGCCCTCCTCACTTAATTGTCTGTCATCAACAATGACCTGCTGAAAGCCCTAGTAGACGTCTCGAAGACTCAGAACAGATAACAGTAACTGGTAACTGGCAAAAAATGGGATAAGGCTAGGCAAAAAGTCATCTTGCAGTGTTTCCCAAACAGCCAAGTAACAGCTTTCGTTCATTGTAAAGTAACTAAGAACATTAGTAACATTTGGCACTTGCTGTATTTTTGTTATTTATTTAATTTTTATTATAACAGAAGCATAAATCGTCTGTAAGCTATTGTTCTCGTAAACCACGCCTGTTTAAAATATCACAGCAACACTGCCGTCACAAATGAGCGATTGTCATACGATTATGGCTTTCGAATGAAAGATTCTTCATTTTCAATCCAACTTGTCATGGTGCTTTCACGTAATAAATGCCACTATCTACTCTAACTAGATGACGATATGCCATAAAGCCACCTCGGTCTTTTCCTCTGATAAGATCAGATCACCTGTTCCTTGTTACGTGTCTACTTGTTATCTTATCTACGTACGTTTCCATGTCAGCAGTCGCTATCTGCTATTATACACTGATATTCCTATTGGCCTTTGGTTTCTAGTCTGATTTTTTCAAGAAACTTACCTATCGTTCCAATTTTCTAAGGTAACACCGTGATTCTCCTCCTACGCTTGCACTGCTAAATATTTCTGACAAGGTGCGACTTTCGAGAGTTCTATTTCATATGACCCTTTATCATCAGCCAGTGTCTATTTACCATAACTATAATATATACTGACTACACTAAATTAGATTGACGCTGAAACATCTGAGGCAAGACCCAAAAGCTGTCTATGTCGACGCGTGCCAAAGGAAACATTACTCCCTTCAATTACGAGTTTTAAAGATGCTCTCAGGATTATACAGGCTTATTACAGTGTGTAGGAAAAATTCTCGGTCTCGCCCCATCATACGTGTATTAAATAATCGATCCTTCTCTTGTGTTGCCGATCTATTATCTAAGATAAGATAATTTAACCTCATCTTAATCTAGGGGTCCCTACGGATACACTTCGACCCATTCGTGGATCTTTTGTGTAATTACCCCTCCACTGCACTATTCCATCGCTTTTACCACCTCATTTGAAAATTGGGTGATTAGGCGCAGTGGCCTTGAAATCTCCTGGTTCAGGGTATCCGCTGCCGAGCTATCCATATGGATTTAAATGCGAAAGTCTGTTCCCTCGTCACACTTAACCGCTAAACCGATTTAGTTGGAATTTGGTAAGCGTAGAGAATTTCAGTCTTGGGGAAGGATGGATTTTACCTCGAAACCCAGTTCCCGCGGAATAGCGATAAGCGAGTTCTGCACGAACGGAGTCCCAAGCAAAAGCCAGTATTCTATATCTACCTATGCTTTGATATTTATCCCATTTTCTTTCAGGTCAATTGTCAGTGTACAAGCATTTGCATGGCGGCGTAACATTTGTTGACGAACTGCCGGTAACGTCCAGCGGCAAGATCGCTCGCAACAAAGTGAAGGAATTGGTTATGAGTGCCAAAAGAGAATAGATAGCTGAGATACCAATCGCTACGGGCTCGTGGTCCCACTGTTATAAAAATGACTAATTAAACTCAACCAGAAGGTCGACGGAACTCCGCTTTCGCGGGGTTCCTATTTCTATTCGACCTACCATTCCGTGATTTGAAGATACCTTATGAACCTAACCTTCTTTTTTTACGGCTGGAAAATGCGTTACGCATACGACCGCGCCGTGGGGACGGCACGGAAGTTATGTGGGACTCTCCTTCCCGGCCCCCCCTCCCGAGTGGAAGGAGGTATTCTCTCTCTGCCAATGGGGGGGCGCCGCGGGAGCATGAGGGTGTCACCGCGTACTTATGAACCTAACCTAATTTTATTATATCTAGTGAGGATTTTTATAACAGTGGAACCATAACCAATGAGGAAACATCAGAAAATATCGTAATTAATACATTGTCAACTTAACGACTGTCTTTTCTTATATTTAAGAGACTGCTTCCAATTAGTAAATCATAATAATGTAGTAGCGTACGGTAAGTCCAATAAGTGGTTCATCATTTTTAATCCAACTTCCTATCAAATTATAATGTTATTAATAGTCGAACTTTTAAGTTGACAGCCACGTCTAATCGACGTTTTATGTCATGACATGCAAAGGATTTTTAACCTGGCAGACCATATTTGGCTATTGGCACCTACTCCAGCTTTGGCAGAAAAGTGTGTAGGCGAAAAAGTGTGTGTACTTAGAGCGAATAAAATAAAACATTTGACTGATGTGTTACGCTTTTATTTATGTGTTCATACAATGTCAGTACAATTTGTCACGTGGCTAACTTGTTACTGGTCTATTGTCTGATCTGGATGCTCAGGCACTTTATCCTGAAATAAATAATGCAAGTATAGATTGTCCACTGTTCCAAGACTGTTCCAAAGAAATACTTGCAAGAGCACTGTACAAATAAGAAAACAAAATACACATTTTTGAAGGCATACACTTCCGGATAAGACTAAGTCTATTTGCGTTTTTGTAGCTTTAACCGAGTGCCGTTGCCATTTTTCAATTATTTGAACCCCTATATGCGTTTGCAGTACTTAATGAAGTCACAGGTCTGACAGTCGTCGACAAGACCATTACATAACGATTTAATGTTCCCAATTAAATTTTCATAAAAACTTGTCTGAATAACTCACGTCTTTATCCCTTACGGGATAGACGAAGCCTAGACAAAACCTAAAAGCCACTTTTAGCATGGTTATGGGCGTAGTGAAAAGGGGAATCAAAATAGTGATGAGTTCCTAGCCGCATTGGCAATAACATGGCTCGATAGGCTTTTACCACCTGTGTGGTAAAAGAAGCAACTGTACGGCACATTCTATGCTTTTTCTTTGCTCCCAATCCAACATAGATGAGGAATTGTCTGAAGCTTTAGTAATATTACCTTGACCACCACCGCCGTTGGCCCCACCGTTAGCTCCACCACCGGCTCCGAAACCACCTCCGAACCCACCGCTCATGCCCGCGCCACCTGCATTGATATCATGAAACGGTCATTCTCTAGATTTTTGTACAAATTTGAATATCTTCAAATTTGGTGCACTCCATGTGAAAATGGCCAGTGTATTTTGAGCATACACCATAGAATTGCTTCTCACTTGTCTGCAGACGACGTTTTCTTTCACCAAAAAGCTGAATGAGGCAGTTGTAAAAATCACGACATACTTAACACTTTTTTCTTGAAAAACTGAGTAAATTAGCGTACAGCATACCTTTATGTTTACTTTTTGTCCAACTTAGGGTGAGGCCAGACCAGCGTAATTTTTTGAGTTGTGAATCGCGTAATTTCTGCTACATTCGGTTCTATACAAAACTACTGTTTTTCACACGGCGACGCAAAATGAGTTATAGGCTAGCTATAGGCTTTTGTATGCACAAAAATCTGTCTCCGAAATATACATACCTCCAGCACCGCCATCTGCACCACCCCCTGAAAATATAAATACAATTTGAGCTGTCGTTTTTTCTAACGTAGATATTTGAAAATTAATTTAAAGGTTGCGTACGACGCGTGGACTACGTGTAGACCGACTCCAACACGTTGGAAATTGTACTGTAGGAAACACGACATAAGCCTAAATTTCAGTACTTATTTCACTTTGTATTGAGTGGCTGTTGAATTGAGTTAATTAAGTGTGTGTTGAGTTCTTTACGCACCTGATGATTGTTGAGTGCTCTGCAAAAAAGAGTAAATTTATATTACTTAAGAGGCCATAATATTTTAATGGCGGACGAAGTAGCGGGCAACAGCTAGTGTTTTATAAACTTCGAGTGGCTGACCACGTATACTCACGAGCAAAAATAACGGCCACTTTTCGTAGTAGGTACTTTGTAAGAAAAGTGACCAGTTCTTTGCTTGTCAGTGTATTTGGCTGATGGTACAAGCGGCAGTCTTTACAGCGTATACCTAACCTTCATGTAACTTATAAATTGCCATATGCGCTGCAATGGGACTTAAATTCATAAAGCGCTTAATTTTTTTACCGAAATATTAAGTTCTGTTCATTGGGAGTCCATTATGATAATCTCGAGTAAGAGGCAGTTCTAAAAAACTCGCGCACCGGGGTTCCGCGCAAAAATAAACATGCATTTCATTACAACATAGAAAAAAACCAAGACTAACTAAACAGATCTATATGGGGAGTGTGAATGTTAACGTTGGGAGGGGAAGGCCTAGACTAGACGGACGTTCCGACACCAAATAGGAGACATTTTGAGAAAAGGTCAGGTCAGGAGTATCCGAAACCGACGAGCATGTATGAAGAATTGATGAATGTGGATGAAGCGAAAGAAATGTCAGGATCGTAGCAAGAGGAACAAAGTAGTCTCTGCCTACCCCTGTGGGAAAGAGGCGTGAAAGATATAGAAAAAAAGTTAAAATTAAATAGGAAATGTTTAATAATGAAACCTTTTAATTAAATAGATAAAAGCCCCGTGCGTAATGGAGTGTTTTACGCACTCGTTTAATAATCTACTATACTTACACTCCCAATCAGCAGGACAGCGATAAACAGAACAAGGAAGCACTTAAACATTTTTATTGTTTTTTCCGAAGTTTTTCGGCAGAAATGTTGTCTGTTGAACAGAAATGTCCACAGTCATGATATGCAACTAGAAAATGTGCATTTTATAGCCGAAGCAATGCAGATCACATCTGTTAAATGATGATGACAAAATAATAGCTTGTAACTGAAACGATTTGATGAAATACAAGCTATGCTCATAGAATCGCTTGCATTTTCAAATCCGATCACTTTAAAGAAGTAGATGGTTTTTCAACTTTGGGACTGACCTTCCAGCTGGTCTGGGAGGAAAGACAAATCATCAGCTGTTCCTCTTCCCGCGTAGATAGTAAAAACACATCGAGGGAATTGCGTGAAAATCTTAGGAATCATGTTATAGGCGAATGCGGGTAGCAACCCATCACTAAGTATTTTGATTCCCCTTTCCACTTATACGCTTACATTCCTGCTAAACGTGGCCTTTACGTCTACGAATATAGACGTGATTTGTGTGTGTGTGTGTGTGAATATGAATATATTCGTTGTATTCCACCATTGAAATGTAACATTTCAACGCACAAACAGATTACAAACAGCTTTTCTATGGTCTGTTGTATGGACTCTAAAATATAAAGTACGATTGAAAATTACGTATTTATCGTACATAAATACTTGTCCGGTTGTTATAGAGTCATTTTGTAACAATTGAAAGACCACAGAATTATTATAATAATGTTTAAAAGCGTTATTTACACTGCGTACTGCGTACGTAATATATTTAAAAGTGATTTCAAATTATTCTCAATGACTTAAGTGATAACAAAATGAGATCTTGCCGTTGGCACCCGATTTTTGTCAGATCATTGATCCTATCGTCATGGTCACAAGACAGATTAGGTACAATAACTTGCGAGAACTGTCTATAGCCAACAGCTGTGATGAGATGACAAGTTCTGTAAACCTTCTGTTAGAGTGACAATTACTTGCATATTCGCTACACAACCATTTGCTTTTGATGTACCCTGGTACCATGGAAAGAAGCCAAATAGTATTTTATCTACATCCCGTTGTAACTTTCCAACAATATGTTCAGGAACGATTCGCAAATGGCATACATTAAGAAACCTGTATCTGTGGTTGTATTGTAATGTTTACTTTAGAGTATCAATATCGATACTCTAAATATAACATTCAAACTTCGAACATCTTAAATTACAAAATCTCTCGGTCTATTGTCTTAGAATTAAAAAAATAAATAAATAAATGTCAGTCGTTTCTTCTCTTGAACTTTGGAAGAACAGAACATAATGTTACGTAAAATTTATGATATGAATGTAGATAAAGACAGTTATGTATGCGACTGTACATAATTAGGCATTAAAGCACTCGTTTGATCACACGAGTGTTTTAAGACCTAATTATGTACAGTTGCATACATTAGGTACTTTATCTAAAGACATGTCATAACAAGTACCTACTCTAAGATGGGTTCAGAAGCAGTAGGGAAATGACCAGCATTATTTCAACAAATTATACTAGGTTCCGTCTACCCCGTAAGGGACAAATACATGATTTGTGTAAATACTTTCTTGTCTGTGGTAGCAGGGAAAATCTGTACTTTAATACTATCAAATGAATCAAGATTTTTTATTTCTTGATTAAATTTCTAAAAGTCACTGAAAATTAGAACATAGAAAAATCCGAAAGGTAAACCCGGATCCTCGTCATTCCGTGACGCGTTCTATACGCCTACACCACCCATAGCTATGGGTTTTGCTATTTTTTTTCTGTACTTTAATGTTATTACAGCACAGATTTTTGTACTGTAATGTTATAACAGTATAGATTTTCAAGGGTGTAATAATGCTGGTCATTTCCTACGGTTTCTGAACGCATTTTGCGCACTAATGTCGGATACCTCTGCTTGAGAGGCCACAGGTCCAACCACTAGGCTACCACGGCTTTTCACGGATTATTTTATGGAGTATATAGAAATGAAATTACTGTTTTGTTATAAGTTTTAAACTTCAATTTATTATTAATTACATTAAACTTACTAAGCCCAATTCAGTTGCACGGTTGGCCGCATCAAAGATACAGCAGACCCGCTCTAACGCGTAAGAAAGAGATGGCTGTATTTTTGTAGTTGCCCCCATGCAATCTATGTTGAACTTATAATACTTAGCTGTAGGAACGCAATACTAGTTTTACCTACAGTAGCGCAATATAGAGTAGTAGGACTGGCAAAGTGCCCCAGGCCCTTCTCTACGAGGCCCCGAGCTAAAGCCTACAGCACGGAACGAACGATGAAGCATTCATTATATTGAGGAAGGATCCCCCATCTAAAGCTCATTACTAGCACGAAGGCATACTTTTATTGAGCACGTGCTCGTTAGTAGAACGTGCTTATTTTGAGCATGCTAATAAATCAACCGATGTTTGATTTTCGAGCATGCTACTACCTGAGGCGCGAGTAGAAGGGTGCGTGCTCTGAGCGTGTGTGAACATGTTTGCGTTTGTTTTGAGAATGCTTATTTATGAGTGTGCTTAAAACAAGCATGCTTATTGCTGGCAAATGTGAACAATTGCACAGCATGTTAATTTTAAGCAAGCTTATAAGCGTGCTTTTTTGAGCACGTCTGTCCGTAGGTACCTACGTGAATTTGTTACAGTCCCCAGACGTTATATTTACGCTACTGGCATTTAAAATGGTGGTCAATTTCTTTAAAAGGGATAGTTAGGGTAATCCTTATATCCACGAGGTTCAATGACCCGTATGTTCTGGTTGAATTTGCTGATAGTGGCCACTTCTTCATTGGTCAGACTGAAGTCAAAAAGATCCAGGTTCTGTTTTATGCGCTGCTCATTCGTTGACTTGGGGATGATGACAAGGCCTCGGTCGAGCTGCAAATAATACGATCATTTTAGTACAAAAAGCCGTACCTAATAGCATATTGGTTTGACCCCACAGATCAGATACCTATACCATAGATAATGCAAATGCATATACTTCGCGTGTGAACCCCATCCAAGCGTCGCGGTTTGTTCCATACATTTTGAAAATACGAAAACATTTTAAATGGCGGCGGCTCCAGTTAATTCGTTGCAATCGTAGCAGGGCGGAGACGCATCGGTGATTTCTACATACATACATAAATCACGTCTTTGTCCCTTACGGGGTAGACAGAGCCTAAGTTGACAAGACCTAAGGGCCACGTTTAGCATTATTGTGGGCGTATAGGTGGAAAGGGGAATCAAAATAGTGGTGGGTTGCTAACCGCATCGCCTATAACATGATTCCTAAGATTCACCCACCCAATACCCACCCCAGACCCATTCGATGGGCTTTTACCATCTGCGCGGGAGGAGAAGCCACTGGTATATTCTATGATATTTCTTTAGGTGCTCCCAGACCAGCCTGGAAGCTTGGCAGTTTCGAAACTGCTGATTTCTCGTCACTAAATTCCGGCTGTGGCGTCACGCTTTTTCAGAATTTTAATTACCATTTAAACCTTATCCTAAAGGCCCAGGGGGCTATTCTCGTGACTCGACAAGAGAGCAACGCTGGATCGTTAGTGGGTATGCTCCGAGCAAAGAGCTTCCCATAAGCCCCGGGCCTCGAGGTACACTCCTTTACACACCGTCAAAAAAGGGGCTATTCTCACCAGGTATCGCAGGACGATTTGACCGGTGCTCTTCCCATACTTCTTTCCCATAGCAACGAGGAGGGGGTCATCGATACGCGGGGGCGGCGCTGAATCAACCTTTCTGGTCACGAGGAAGCCGAACGGACTGAACGCCATCACAACCACGCCGAGCTCTTGGCAATGGGATACCAGAGGCTCTTGGGTTAGAGACGGATTCACCTGGAAATGTTAACGTTAGGTCAGGGTTTTTAAAAGTGCGCAGACACCTCTGCAAAGGTGATGATCTGTGCCTTCTGATATTTTTCTTCATTAAACGTCCCGAATTTATTGAAAAGGCGCTGCTCTTATATTTATGACGAATTGCGTGTTCTGATGTTATTAACCTTATCGTGTTACGAATTTATTGAAAGCTAAGGCTGCTTCGAAATATTCGAGGACCTCGCCCGCTACTATTTATCTGATGGTGACTGTGTGAGTAATGTGTGCGAATAGACAAAATGACGTTCCAAATTGGAAAAATTACTTAAGTCCCACATCAGTTCAATACACTACTACATACAACCAGTGGCGGATTGGCAGTCTCGGCCGCCCTAGGCCCCAAGCCATCAGCAGCCCCTTTCTCAGCATCCACCATATAGACTACAAAATGAAATTACTTTATTGCCAACAGTTTTTGATACGATTGGGGCCACCTCTAAATCTGGCCGCCCTTTTTTTTAACGGAGCGGAGAGGAAATTTTTATGGATGCCCTAGGCACGGGGATGCCTAGGGTTATGTGGGACTCCCCCCGAGGGGTATACCCGAACTAAAAACTCTCCGGCGTTGCCTCAATCCGGTGTGATGGGGACGCAGTGGGATGCCACTAGGGTTTCACCACAGACGCCCCCCGGTGGCCCCGGCTTTCGCCAGGGCCGCGCCAAGAAGGGGAGGGCCCGTACGCTGGGCCCGTCTTCCCTTAGACAATGAGACCGTGCAATGCAGGTAGGTAATACATCTGGCCGCCCTAGGCCCGGGCCTACCGGGCCTTAGGGTAAATCCGCCACTGCATACAACAGGTCATTTACTTAAGTTTCTCATCTATACACTATTGTAAAAGCTGTTTGTAGCTTAGCGACCAAGTAGCGGCACCTTCTCAGGACCAAATAGAATGTTGTTAGTTAGTTAATACATTTTATTTCACCTCTACTTGATTCACTGCTGGTTTTATCTGACTGTTGGCAAACAGTCTGTCCAGCTGAGTGCTGTTGAAGTTGGAGACGCCAATGGACTTGGCAAGACCCTGCTTCTTGGCCTCTTCCATGCCCCTCCACGTTTCTACGTAGTCTATGTCCGAAGGAGAACCGTCAGCCTGAAACAATACAAATTATTTAACATCAACATTGAGCAAAAAGCTTTTATAATAATATTGTTTTTACATGCAAGCCGACCCTTTTCTATTGCCACATTAAAATGACACAAACCTAACTAAGTAATCCCCTACATCACACAAAACATTGACGCTTTTCGGACCCTCTACGGGTTCATTCTCAAAGTAAGAGTACACCGCAAGTGATCCCTCCTGCCCACACTGTGGGAAAGAGGAGACAAGCAAACACGTCCTCACCGAGTGCGTCATGTACGCGGCAGCGCGGCGCGAAGCATTCGAGAGCGATGAACGGGAAGAGGACGAGCTTAGAGACATCAAACTAAAAGATGTCCTTATGCTCGGCAGGAAGAGACGAAGATTCGAGGAGAGTTGCTGTGTGGGAGCGCGCTGGGACAGTAACCGGCGGCTCCAACCAACGGGGAGTTGGGCTGAATGATCGCCACAGCGGATCGAAGAGTACACCGCGAACGCAACTATCTCGCATGTGTAGCGACCCACCACCTAGTTGTCGATTACGTAAACTACAACGACGCACGAGTAGTTACCGTCACAATGTTCTACATCACGCCAACGAAGTTTCTCAACGCGTGTGCATAAATACAGCTTCCAACTTTCTTCCTTCGGACTTCGGTCCCCAGGTATAACATCGCCCTGGAGAGAGATTGTGGCCTTTCCCCACTCATGCGACAAAAGCTTGTATCTTGGTCTATTTGCGTTGATCTGTTTGACTGGAGCTTACCTTCAATGCAATAGGGAAGTGGATAAGATAAAGGTCCACGTAGTCCAAGGCGAGTCGTCCCAGCGACTCCCGCAGAGCTGGCACCACCTCGTCCTGAGCATGTTTGTCGTTCCATAGCTAAAACAGTACAATTTCTTTTTAGGAGACTTTAAAAATAGAAGGAGGATTATGTTCGACTGTATATTTGTATGTTCTTTTTTTATTCGAAAGCCTATCCTTCTGAGGTGGTTCCACTATAATTACATATAAACGGATAACTCACTTATAATAGTCGAGTGATGCTCGAGATGTTTCGAACTAATTCGTAGTCGTTCCTCTAGGAGCGCTCGCCCCGGCGGCAGCGAAACGAACACTGCGCGCCAGATGCTGCGTGGTTAGAGGAAGGACTACGAATTAGTTCGAAACATGTCGAGCATCACTCGACTATTATACGTGAATTATCCGTTTATATGTAATTATGATTAAGTCTCACGGTAGTTTCATATTGGAAGTGGTTCCACTATCACCAAGGCAGAATCTGATGATGGCATCTCTGGAAATTTGAGGGCAACCCATTCTTCCATGCTGGTCTGGGAGTGAAGAAAAAACATAGAATTTACCAGTTGCTTCTCTTCCCGCGCAGATGGTAAAAGCCCAACGAGGGAATGGGCGAAAGTCTTGGGAAACATGTTATAGGCGATGCGGCTAGCAACCCATCACTATTTTGATTTCCCTCTCCACCTATATGCCCTTAATCATGCTAAACGTGGCCTTAAGGTTTTGTTACTGTAGGCTCTGTCTACCCCGTAAGGGATAAAGACTTGATATATGTATGTCAAATGTGTTAAGCTATTCCACTTCCTGACTAGAAGAAAACATATAACTGTGTCTACAATAGCCGGCCATAAAGCTTGCTTTACGGTTTTAGGAAAGAGACAATGGGCATCACGTAAGTTAGAGCGAGACAACGCTCTACGAAACCCGAAAGCCGAGAAGACCGATGAACAATCTATGACCGGGTACTATGACATCGATTCACCGGTATTATTTTTGCACTGTCGACATCCCTAGTCCAAATACAAACCTTGGTGGTTTTTTTTTTTATATGAATAGGAAGGCAAACGAGCAAGTGGGTCACCTAATGGTACGTGATCACCACTGCCCATAGACACCCGCAACCCCGGAGGGATTGCAGATGCGTTGCCAACCTAGAGGACTAAGATGAAATGCCTCTTGTGCCCGTAATTTCCCCGGCTGTCTTACTCTCCACACCGGAACACAGCAGTGCAAGCACTGCTACTTAGCGGCAGGATTAGCGAGTAAGATGGTGGTAGCGATCCGGACGGACCTTGCACAAGGCCCTAGCACCCGCTAAACAACAGAACAGATCCTCCTTCTTGGCCAGGCCCTCCCGTACCCAGCTTTTATAGCTTTCGAATGAACCGCATCGAAATCGGTCCATTCGTTTAAGACCTACAACGCCACAGACAGACGGACAGACACACACACTCACACAGAGAGAAAGAGAGAAAGAGAGAGAGAGAGAGAGAGAGAGAGAGAGATTGGTTCGGATTGCTGCCTGCGGCTAAATTCCACTACCGTACTTCGCGGAACCGTCTGTCCTTCCATCCTCAACATCTTGATGGTTGGCACTCAAGCACCGTGCGTTTTAAACGCAATTTCTTTCCTCGCACGGTAAAGATCTGGAACCAACTTCCTGCTGCAGCATTCCCTGAGCGGTACAATTTAGGGATCTTTAAAAAGCGAGCCTTCCTGTTCCTCAAAGGGCCGGCAACGCAATTGTGATTCCCCAGGTCTTGCAGGTGTCCCTGGGCGACGGTGATTACTTTCCATCAAGTGACCCGTCTGCGCTCGTTTGCCCCCTCTTATATATAGAAAAAAAAAAAAAAAAAAGATTGACGTCAAACTTATAAGAGTCCTCTTTGTGCGCTGGTTAAAGATACAAACCTTCGTGGTGACGAACAGCTCCTCCCTCTTGACCAGGCCTTGGACAATAGCGTCTGCGATACCCTGGCCCACTTGGGGCTCGTCGTGGTAGATGGCCGCTGTATCGATGTGGCGGTACCCAGCTTTTATAGCCAGGTACACGGCGTGGCGGACTTCGTCTACGGCAGCCTGAAGAAACCAAAGTGATATTGTCATTATCCGTCAAGGAAGGCGATGGTAAAAGCCCATCGAGGGAATGGGCGAAAATTTTAGGAATCATGCGGCAGCAATCCATCGCTATTTTGATTCCACCTTTCCGACTAAGGGGGCGTTCAAGTATTACGTAACGCTATTTCAGGGGGGGGGTATCGTAAAACGTTACGATGCGTTACAGGGGCGGGAGGGGATCTTTCTTACAACACGTTACGTAACGTTTTCTTTTTTAAATAAAAAAATATGGAATTAAAACTGCCAAGTTAACAAACTACGCATGTATTGCGAGTTAAACATCTCTTGTTTTATTTAGTATTATTACTGTTAAGGCGATTAAAACTCAAGGATATTATAGCGACTTTCTTGTACTTTGCGCAACATAAATTTTGACGCTTTTGGGTAAAAATGGTCACTTGAGTGTTACGTAACCTTTAGAGTTTACAGAAAAACGTTACGGCGCTTTACAAGGGGGGGAGGGAGGGTCAAAAATCTTCAATAACGTTACGTAATACGCGTTACGTAATACTTGAACGCTCCCTAATCGTGGCCTTTAGGTCTTGTTAGCTTAGGCTCTGTCTACCCCGTAAGGGATAAAGACGTGATTTATGTATGTAAGGAAGTCAAACTAGCAAGAATCTGATGGTAAGTAAACCTGCAGCACAAGAGGGTTGCAGTATGAAGCTTAACTAATTGTCTGTCCGAGTAAATAACCAAAATGAAATGATCTCACACTGCCTACAGCTTGCTTAGGACGAGGGCTCTGTAACACTGGACTTGCCGAATTTGAACAGATCCCTCGGTGCAAGAGTCCGACTCGCGCTTGGCCGATTTTACTCACCCCTGCTGCCGTTCCTCTGCCCGTACCGAGGGCCACGACGGGAATCTTGTTCCCATCATTGAGCTCCAGGACATGCGCCTGCGCTGCCATTATAGACTAAAACAAAGAAACAAATGTTATTTTATATAGGTATCATAGTTATGCCGCTCCTTCACTAGGTAACTTCAAGTTTTAAGAGTCAAAAATTCACCCCCGGATACCTCACTTCACCCCCTTCCTGACCAGACAAACCTTTTTTTGAAACTTGAAGTAGGTAGTATAGTATATAGGAGCGGCATAATACACAGCTTTCTTTGTTTATTCCCAAATCTCTGTAGACCCGAAAATTTCGAGATTACATTTAGGAAATCCCGGGATTATCGAGAACAAATGACAGACAGATTTTTGATCGATGGAACCATTTATTAACAAAAAGAAGAAGAAATATTATGTCAAGATCTTTCATAGGTTTTCTTTTTTTTCTGGGTGCAACACACGCATACTATTTTGACACTTATTTCACATAGGTAGGTACTGAAAATAGTACATCACATTCCGAGGGTGGTAAAATAAAGAATGTCTCAGATCGCAGGAACTTGTCGCACGAGCGAAAGGCGAGTCCAATAAACATGTGTCGTGAGGCTTTCTTTATCACCGCCCAGGTGTGTACACAATTTTTCATCACACTTGCTCGTAAACGGTATCAAAACATACAAGTTAACTTGGCCGTAACGCCCCATATAAAACCCTTGGGCTTTTTTCTTGCCATGAAACCCTAGGACGGTAAGTAACGCCCGCGCCCGCTACCCCGCAGCGCACAGCAGCCCACCACTGCCTCGACAACAGCCCCCCCCGGCAACCGCCCCCCCCCCCCCCCCCCCCCCGCAGCCCCCGTCTGGACAACTTTTTCTGTCCCATAATTTAATTTATTTACTCGCAAATGTGATAAAAAACATTGTATGTTTCACGAGCGGTACTGGAAATACGGACCTCGTCTCAAAAAGCCCTCGGTCTTCGACTTCGAGCTTCTACTACAGCCTCGGTTGTAATTCCATACTTACCGCCCTTAATACACAAAGTACTATTACGTCTTTCCCTGTGGAAGTGGAACTTAAAATGTTACTTACGGCCAGGGGCGACGTAACAGTACAGTCTTTTAGGTTTTCAGTGAGTGTAACACGTTGTTTTAACGTTATTAATAAAGTTAATTTACCTACACGATTGATTTCCGCGTAGTTAACACGAAAATTTAAGAGAAATCTTGAGCCACGCGTGTCGCTTACGCAGTACAATCGCCGACTGCTTTCACTTTCTATTTGCACTCACAAAGAAACCATGAGTACCTACCTAAGTATAAATCTCACAGTATATTGTGAGATAAGATATCTCAAGAACTTGTTGTTATGTAACCTTATTATTGTAAACACTTCTTACTAAGTTATTCATTGAACGATTCCTTATTAAGTACGCGGGGATTACGAGGCTAGATTAAAAATAACAGTTTTACAAGTATCGGTGATTTAAACACAACTTTACCTATTTCCAGGGCAAATTTTCAATCAACTTCACAAGGCGCCGAAACTATATTTTTGGAATCACAAAATATTTTAATGACAACAATGAGGGTAGTTGTTCGTCGACCTTGAAGCCTTAACTCGCATCGTACGTCTCTCTCAGACTTCTGTTAAAGGCTAGTGTAAGTGGATACTTCCATGCTGGTCTGGGAGCAAAGAAAAAACATAGAATGTACCAGTTGCTTCTCTCCTCGCGCAGATAGTAAAAGCCCATCGAGGGAATGGGCGAAAGTCATGGGAATCATGTTATGGGCGATGTGGCTAGCAGCCCATCACTGTTTTGATTCCATTTTTTGCCATCTATAGCCCACAATCTTGCTAATCGTGGCCTTGGTCTTGCCACCTTGGGCTCTGTCTACCCCGTAAGGGATAGAGACGTGATTTGTGTATGTGTGTGTATGTATGGAACTTCTAATTTAAAACCCCGGATAATAAAGCCCGCGCCTATTAGCCGAGCGTAGCGTAACTCAAGTTCAGCTCAGCGGTCGCCACCTGTGATCCTAGACACCCTCCATCATTAAGAATTAAAAATCTCGGACAATTCAATCGGAATTATCGATCGATACATTAATTTTCAATTAAAGCTGTGTATTTCATTTGCGATACGCAAAAAAAACGATTTGTTTCAAATAATTCTGCCTCGCATCGACAGATGGCGCTGCCCTCATATTGTAACATGCTAACGTTGGCTCGTCCTAGCAAACAGAAGTGATACCGTTGGTCTGAAAACTAATAGTTATCCTGTGTACCACTTTTCCTGATTTGAAATTGTGACAATGTCACTATGACAATGTCAAAATTTGAAGTTGGGAAGAGTGGAACAGAGTGAACCATGGTAATAATCGACCAGCCATACGTGCACAGCATACCTACGTGTTTGTGTCTTATATTCGTGAAGTCGTCATGACATGAGACACCTGGGGCCCGTGTAACCTCGGACTACTTGGGTGCTCAATAAAATATCTGGTCAGCCATGTTCAAATTTTCATTTCTTAGCGCCTAGGCAGCTTCGATGTACTTCACGGCGATTGTATCATACATACAAAAAGAGTTTGGAAATGTAGGGACACACTTTGTGGCCTTACGCCAGGTCAGCTCATATCCCAGTACATTCGCACTGGAATATGAGTTGACTAAGCAGTGGTTGTACTTGGGCCAACGGGCCCACATTATAACCAGTCACTCGCGGAGCTTACTGGAGGACGTACATGCCCCAGTCTTAAGTAGCGGTGCTCACTGTGAACATTGTAATGCAGTTATACCATCTTACTTTTATAATACAATAGTTAAGAGGACTAAGTATTTTATTTTACCGCCACGCAACCACATCCCTAAAGAAACCTGGCTATTGGCAGTGTTTAGTACATACCGACCAGTCCTGGCTTAGAGAGTTTATCTTCCATTCTATATGAAAATGAAAATGTAATGAAAATGAAAAAATATTTTTGCATTTATAACCGAGTACTTGGGTACAGAGCATTGATCATATTGTTATATCCAGCGAATTAGTTTTGAGAGACCTACAAAACGACTTCCGAAACTGAAACAATGGCTTCTAACTAGTATAGAAAAAGGTTTTTTTATGGCCCCATATCGATCAATGCGATTTCGCCAATGTCAAAGTAATATTCACAAATCTCGTGACAAAATGTCGGCAACGTTGTACGGTAGAACACGGTCAAAAGACCCCCTCGGTGTCGGGCTTTTAGCCAACGGATAATGATATTACTCAAAATCTGCCAGGAAATCGTTAATCGTTGCCCAGGGTGCACCGGACCAAGCGCTGCTCTTCCCGCCGGACGGATCCAAAAACGAACCGCAAGGCGACCACACGCGAAGGTAATCCGACTCTCACCATAATTATATAAAAATCTAGGGGCTTCTACACTTCTACGAACTGCCTGTAGTGCTAGCTGCCATTAAATGTCACTGTCATTGGTATAAAGTAGAGCAGGGAGTTTTGTCTAAACAATTCAAAGATGATGATAAAAAGTAACCAAGTCTTGAAGTGTCTCTCTTACGTGTAACGTGCGATACATTGTCGATATTGGGGGCTACTCCCTAATTGGAAATTTGAAGTTTTTTTGGTCTCCCTCTCACTTTCAGGTTCATGTCTATTGGTGTGAGCGGAACGGCACGCAACCAACTCCGAATTTCGGAGTTGGCATGTTGTTACCCAAACGAAACAGCTATTACGTACTGAGGACTTAGGAATACATTACTACCTACGAAAAGTGTACCTAACTACTACAAAAAAACACTGAAAATTAGAACACATAGAGACATTCGAAAAGTAAAGCTATGGCCGGGAATCGAACCTTGCTATTATTACCGCTACACATCCCCGAGCCCGATTTTTGAAAGCACATCACTCGAAAGTACCACTTTAAAGTGGTATAAATCAGCTTATATCTCTAAAACTACAGCTCTAATCAAAGTTTTGACTAGTTCACAAGATTAATGAGAGCTGTGATTGTCTTCTATGCTACTCGTATTTCAAATTCAGCACAATTTTTCACCACTTTCGAGTGATATTTTCACACATGTGCTTCCAAAAATCGGTCCCCAGGAGTCCAAACATAATTTCTTACGGGTAAAACCGTAAAAATAAATAGATATAAAAAAATCAAGAATTAAAATTCTTGATTCATTTCATCACTATAGTTGAATTATCGAGAAGATGGAATTGCATTTGTAGTGGTTGTACCGTTTGCAACAAAAGGAGAATAATTTTCTCTTAACTTAATAAAATGACATACCCAAGAAGTGGAATAAGTAGTAGTCCTCTGTTTATTTCTTTTATTCGCTATCATGTTCTTCATCTGAGCTGTCACAAGTATTGATAATAAAATTTTCAAAATATTTATAACAGTTGAAAATTATTTGCTTACTTTGACTCTCAATAGGACCAAAATTACTTACAGCCATAATTTTTTAAAATATAGAAATTATTCGTAGTCGTACGGGCGGACACAATAATTAATAAATAAATAAACTCAAAAAAAAAAAAAAAAAAAAAAAAAAAAGACGTAAAAATATACGCACAACGTAAATAATATTGACAATTTCACACTGACATAATTTTTGTTTTTAGTTCTTCGATATATATATAACAACCTCTTTGTATGCTGATAGTACAAGAAAATAGAAAATTCAAATATAGAATGCCTGTAAACAAACAATACTACTACATATGCAATTCCACGCTCTCGATGATTCAACTATATCTACCTACTACAAAATAGCGGACTTTTTCTAAGCTATTGTTATCAAGATTAAGTTCTTTTGTGGTTTTCTTGCATCTAACATTATCCTCAAATGACTCAGTTGTTTGTGTTTTAGGAACTGATAATTAACATATGGAAGATTATAATTGATCAGTTTAGATTCCTAAACCAGTTTATCTGGTAAAAAACGCATCCGCAATCAGGTAGTGTACCTACCTAATTACCTACTTTAACCAAGGAAAACAGAAGATATCCAGCGAGCTATCGTCTCCCGGTAACTTTAAGCACAGATGGAACGTGGGACGGGTTTTTTACTGAATTTTCATACAAATTGTATAGAATCGTCGCGATGCACGCCACAGAAGACACTGGAATCTGATTTTTGAAACCACATCACTCGTAAGCACCATAGACAATAGTGAAAAATTGTGACAATTACAGCCAATTACGAGTGGAAAATGAAAACTGTAAGTAGGGCCGTCTTAAACTAGGCTGGGGCCCTTGGGCACACAAGAATTTGGGGCCCTTTTGGAAAGTAAAAAAGAAGAAAAAAGTGTAATGTGCCCGAGAAAAATGTTTTGAGAATAAATGTGAGAGAGAAATTGTCGGTCCTTCGGGGCTCCCTGAGAATGGGGGCCCTGGGCACGGGTCCTCTGTGCCCTTATGGTGAAGACGGTATTGACTGTAAGTAGCTGTCATTAATCTACTTAATCAGAATAGTACATTATGATACAAGTGTGCTATGTTGGTAATTACACACGAGGCGTATTGTACGCGCGAGCGCTAGCGAGCGCGGGTAAGAGAGCCGAGATGTGTAATTACCAAAGCACACGCGTCGCATACGACGTTTTTCAACACATTTGCGAGGAAAAATAAATAAAATTTAGTTAATAAAAGGACTTTCAGAACTTTAGTTTACCTTTGTTACCAGACATTGCTTACCTGGACCTGCTTTAGAACTTTACTTTATCATTTGGTAATTAACACCTTGGATTTCTTACTGAGATAACTGTCCGAACATTGTCCGAACATATTTTAGTATTTCCAGCGACGGACACTACATTTCTTTATTAATTGAACTAGTAATTTTTAAAGTAATAAAATAACAAAGTCTGAATCAACAATATCAGTGAAAAATGGCGGCAGATATTATTTCTCCGCGCCAATCCGCACGCAACACTCGCGCATGCGCGCTGTGCACTTAGCACGCGCGTGACGAAGACACTGACAACAGACTGCTAAACAGCCTAATATTAAAATTATAATAAAATAATTAATCAATGTCTTAAATATGCAAATTATGGTCCCTTTTTAGATAAAATTGAATAATTTGTCGAAATTAAATGTTTATTTATCATCTTTAAACTAAACTAGTTTAATATTCACGAAAATATTCCTTGTTCCTTCCTTGTTCCTACCGTTTGCTGAGATTAAAAAAAAATTTATATTACCGCACTCGTGCGGTAATATTATTACAGCACTTGTGCGTAATAAGCTGTATTATGAGTTTAAATGCGGTGCAATAAGACTCAATTTACGAGCAACTGTGTTGAAAAGAATATTAGAGCTGTAGCTTCACATACGCCTACACAAAATAGCACTTCTGAACGGTAGGTACTATCGGACGGGGGCTATGGGTACTCAGAAATTCGGTTTTCGAAGTTCGTATCATAGGTACCTTCCTTCTCACTCTTAAGTTAATGGTTATTAGTGTGAGAGGAATGGCATAAAGCCAGGAGGGGACGTTTCGCGTGCGTGTTTATTAGGACGATCGCGACATCCTCGCCCCGTTTCTTGTGTGGCCGGCGCCTTATGTAGAGTAGGTGCCTACTTAAGAAGTTGTTGTTCTAATCGCAATTAACATGAATAAATTGAATGAAAAAGATTTAGGAAGTTATTATTTGTGTGGCCTTTGCTTTTATGGCCGGTATTTGGATATAAAGCGAATGATACCGTCTATCCGTTACCGTCAGCCAAGAAGTCGCTAAGCACTGTAGGCTTATTGTCTATCTCGCTCGCAATCGCCATCATGTTCATTTTGACAGTTCTTGTATGAATGTGACAGCTAGCTGATTCCAATGCCAATTGTCAGCCCATACATAAACTGTCAAAGTGAACACGAAGGCGATTGCGAGCGAGTTAGACAATAAGCCTACTGGTCTGGCTAACAGTAGCAATCCTTAAAAGGGCAATGAGCTCTAGCAAGAAGTTGTATCACGGACATAATTATTTTATCTCTCTCTAACCTCCGCTTGTGTGCGAAAAGGATCAATGGGATATGATCGTAGTGAACGTATCTAAGCAGTCAGTAAACACAGAAACAAGCTGGTTGGTATAAAGTTCATTAAACCTTGCTGATGGCCAAGGTTTAGAAATTACCAATGCAATTTATTGTACTTAGGTACCTTTGCACAGTGAAAACAAATAGTGTATTGTCGCGTTTGAAAATTATTTTAATGATCGGCTTCAATAAAATAAAACAAAGGAATTCAATTATTGCACTTAATCATCAACGAAAGAGAAAGAGCGAATGTCTCGTCTCAGTTACTTCAACGCCGATCTAATCTAGTTGAAATGTACGCACATCTTAGTGTTGTAAATAAAAGGCTAACGCGATTAAAAATCCGAATGGTCTAAGCTCGGTAACGTCGTAGTACGGAACAGTTTTTTACAGCTCCAGCCCGAAATAATAGACTACAAGCCCATGGACAAAAAAACATGTGACATGAACCAGCGTGAATGAAGCTTAGAAGGCTGTTACTATATCATAAAATAACTCTGAGCGCTATGCCGTCATTTCTGAGCGGTACAGATTTTTTCTCATGCATTGAAAAAAAAAGATTGCACTAACTTCCGGCACCACCACTTTAAAGCGGCACTATAGGTTTTTCGACATTTATTTTTAATCATCTATAAGCTATCAAAACGCCGTAAATTAATAATTAGTCGTAATTCCTTACTTGTACCTGAGAAATTCCATAAATGTACCGCTCAGAAATGACGGCACAGCGCTCATAGTTACTTTATGATATAGTAACAGCCTTCTTTCTAAGCTTCATTCATGCTGGTTAATTTCACATGTTTTTTTCCATGGGCTTGTAGTCTATAAACTTAATACCTACCAAAAAGGTTAAAACTCACATGGATGCCGAGGCACATAGAGAGCGCTGCGAACCACATCTTGCTGGTGCTGCGGTCACACCGGTTGTGTAAGATCGATCGACAAGACGTACGAAACCGGTTGCGCAGACGCATAAATAAGAATCATGAATTGTGTACACGATTGATAATTACGGGCGATGTACAAACCTTTGAGCTGTTTATTTTTAGCTTGAACGGTCTATTTAGGTTAAAAATTAACCATTGAACCTGGGTCAGGGATGCCGTCGTCATATTTGCACGTCGATTGATAACCATATACATCTCATCTCATATCATCTACGTCCCTTTGCTGAGCACAGGCCTCCTCTCAGAATGAGAGGGCTTGGGCTATAGTTCCCACGCGGGCTCAGTGCTGATTGAGAATTTGACACACACTGTTGAATTGAATCACAGATGTGTGCAGGCTTCCCGACGGTTTCCTTCACCGAAAAGCTCATGGGGAAAATTCAAATGTAATTTCGCACACAAATTCCGAAAAACTCAAGAGGTGAGCTCGGGTTCGAACCCAAGACCTTCTGCTTGTGAGGCCACATGCCAAACCACTAGGCTACCACGGCTTATATAGGTAGTTAACTCTTGAGCTTGCAATATTTTTTTATGTATGACCCATACATAGATCCCATAATATAAAATTGGAACAAAAACTCCAACCTTTAGTGTAGGAAAAAATGATGATTGAATGTCCACTCACTATTTTTAGATTAAACCATATCGAATAAAGGTCCGGCGACACCAGTGCGTAAAAGACGTCGACGGTGCGTTTACGCAACAAAATGTATGAAGAAACGGTGATAGAACGTGACGCATGCGACGTCACTGCGTATACGCAGCGGTGTGGTCGCTCCTTTACTACTACTACTAAACGGGTTCTAAATGATAGTACAATAAATATTTCGGAATAAAACAAAGTTTATAAAAAAAGTTATTTTTATTATAATTATTATTCAACAGGAGAATATATCGAAACCGCTGTTGATTCCATTTATAAGTATTTTAAAGCTGCTATGTGATTCATACTTAAGGCACTGTCGTATTTTAATTACTACATCTACCGCTTATGACAACTTAATTACAAATTACATGGATACTAATTACAAATCAACATTGTTGTTTACAGCATTAATATTGTAACGGGTAGGGGTGCGAGTCGGGTTACCTCGACGAGTGGTCAAGTGTTGCAGTTCGTTTTTAGATCCGTCCGGGAGGAAGAGCAGTGTTTGGTCCGGTGCACCCTGGGCATCGGTTAATGATTTCCTGGCAGTTTCCGAGGGATATCATTAACCGTTGGCTAAGAGCCCGACAGGGGGGGGAGGGGGTATTTGACCATTACCGTACAACGTTGCCGACATTTTGGCTCAAGACTTTTTAATTATATTTTTGTTACTTTGACGTTGGCGAAGTTGTCGTCGCTATAACGACTTGATACGCCACAAATAAGAAGAAGAAGAAGAATATTGTAACAAATTGCCCGATCTCTGACAATAGTGTATGCCATACAAACTTTTAATTAAGTTTTAGTAGCTATATTTCAAGTTTGGTAACATATTGCCTAAGTTAGGACAAATGTTTTAATTTTTTTTTACATACTTCACTTAGTATATTTAGGACCTGTTTCATCACTCTCAGTTAAGACCCTGATATTTTAAGTGTCGGTTATCTATGATGTCTGTGTGTTTCGTAGCAAGAAAATGTGGAACAGGCCCTTAATGTTTGCTATCTACACACGCGGCAGTTTGTAAGCCAAGTTCAAAGTAGAAGGAATAAATTTGACAAGGTCATTTTGATTTTCCCCCAGTGGTTGAAATAACTTGTAATTTGGTACACGTACAGAGGATGATACGTACAGTGATGAAAATGCAATCCAATACCGCCAGCAAAACAAAAACATTTTTTTAAAATAGAAAAGTAACTTTTTCTGTAAACAAATTTCATAAAATATTTCAATTCGCATACAACAGTCCACGCGCGAGCTCTGAATGATATAATAAGAACAGTGATATCTATAGCGAAAAAGGTTGTACATTTAAAAGATCTAGTAAGCGTGGTTTCACGTCAAGCCCAACACTCGCACTGGGCGAGTGCGGGGTATGGAGCGACGCGCGGGCGGCGCACACCCCCCGCTTCCACAACCCCCGATGCGTCTAAACCCGCGCGCAGACTGTCCTTATGTTAAATACCAGATAAGAAACGAAATTAATTCATTAATAAATCTATTTAGCAATTTAAAAAAGGAAAGCAGTAATCAAGTGGATGTAATAGTAGTTTATGTGACTGTATTATAATGAAGGGCATTAAAACATGAGTTTTGGTTTGGGATCAAACGAGTGTTTTAACGCCTACTTATGTAGAGACGCATACATTACTTTATCTACATTTATATCACAAATTTCCTACAATAAACGTTATCACAACAAAATGCGTAGGTAACATTATTTTCTATTCTTCGAAAATTCGAAACAGGTGAAACGACAGACATTTATATATTTTTCTTAAATGCTAAGACAATAGACATACAGATTTTGTTACTTAAGACGTTAGAAGTTTGAAGGTAATTACAGTATCGATCTTGATACTTTAATGTAAAGATTATAATACAACCACATATTACAGTATCGATATTGATAGTCTTAACTGAACATTAAAGTACAACCACAGATACAGATTTCTTAATGTAGACCATTTGCTTATTGTTCCTGAACATTATTGTAGGGAAGTTATGATATGGATTTAGGTAAACATTTGTAGGCAATTCTGCATTTAGTTTAGTATCTTCAAATTGAATAAAAGTACATAAGAGTAAATAGAGATTAGGATTTTAAATCTGAATTAGCTTGAAAACCAACTACATAATAATAACTTACTTCATGCTAGCAGCCTTTGATAAAATATTATTTATATGCAAAAATATTGCTTGCTTATGGCACATTTACATTTCATTGGTACCTACAATAACTATAGAAGGGTTTAGAAATCAGTATTGTCAAATTTTTCAACATATACACTTACACAGATACAAACATGTGTGGTATCTTCCAACATGCACCTTTCGAAACAAAATACTTAAATCCGTATGGATACACAACCAAAGCTGGGCACCAGACCATTGACCTTCAATTAACGAAATTAAAATAACGATTAACGGTTAATATAAAAACTGTTATTGGCCCCGTTAACATTCGTTCACGTTTCATAAACCCGTTAATCATTAAGTAACTATTTGCGACAAATACTTCAGACTGGTACTTGGGCATAAATATATGTACGATACTAAGACGTCAACAACATCCACTCCTTTATGCCACAAATAACTGTGACAAATTATTTGACATGATAGGTATATCGATATTTATTATGCCCTCGACTGTACATTCGGACGTATAAAACGCAATTTCTATCATGATTAACGATTAATGTCAACGTTCGTTACATTTTCAGAACTAATGTTTTAATAACTTCGTAACGCGAAGTAACAGATTGGCCCCCTTATTTATAAACGCTCTGTAGGCCTCTGCTAACTTAGCAATCGTTTATCCTTATCTGTCACTATGACATTTACCTTTCACAGATAAGGACAAACGATTGCCAAGTTAGCAGAGGCCTGTAGGGCGTTTATGAATAAGGGGGTTAGGCTTATACTACATGGGCAGTTCTCCCGCCGCGGGAATCCGCTTCTGAACCGAACTAGACACAATTATATATGGAAGTAGAATAGAATGTACCAGTTGCTCGTCTTCCCGCGTAGATGGTAAAAGCCCATCGAGGGAATGGGTGAAAATCTTATGAATCATGTTATAGGCGATGCGGATAGCAACCCATCACTATTTTGATTCCGCTTTTTTCCACCTATAAGCTCACAATTATGGTAAACGTAGCCTTTAGGTCGTTACCTTAGGCTCTGTCTACGCGTAAAGGATAAAGACGTGATTTATGTATGTATAAAATGCCCGTCCGTTTAAAAAACTTGGTATCCTACTAATATTTTGGCCTTTAGGTCTTGTTACACATACATACATACATACACAAATCACGTCTTTATCCCTTACGGGGTAGACAGAGCCTAAGGCAACGGATACCTACAGACCACATTTAGCAAGATTGTGGGCGTATAGGTGAAAAATAAAAATAGTGATGGGTTGCTAGCCTCATCGCCTATAACATAATAATAATAACAAATTATAAAAAATATCTTGGGACAAATTACACCAATTGACCCAGCCCCAAACTAAGCAAAGCTTGTACTATGGGTACCAGGCAACTGATAAACATACTTATATAATGTAGATAAATACATACTTAAATACATATATAACATCCATGACTCGGGCACAAACATTCGAATTCATCATACAACTGTCTGCCCCTACCGGGATTCGAACCCGGGACCTCTAGCTTCATAGTCAGGGTCACTAACCACTAGGCTATCCGGTCGTCGTATGATTAATGATTTCATGATTGATTCTTAAGATTTTCACCCATTTCCTCGCCAAGGGGAAGGACGTAGGATAATTTTTATTCCGTAAAATCGCATAGTTCCCGCGTGATAAGTGAAGTCGTGCGCCCGCTAGTATTAAATAATAACGTAACTTAATTAACTCTGTTAACTGTTTGAATAACGATGGCCAGCTTTGCTAGTAAGCTGGTATACTACTGCTAGTTGAGATTGTGGTCCTGCTGCACGAGTAGCACCTCTTTGCGAAGGTTACCAGATCCGAGTTTGCAGTTCGGCATGATTTGGAGTTCTTTGAAGCTGAAAAACAAATGATGTAAGGAATTTACATTAAAAAATATAGTAAATGAGATGTCAAAAAGTGAAATTTGAAGTAATAACGGTCAAGAAATACGAAGAAATAAAATTTTTAAACTGCTAATTAGTAAGCGATTAGAAAGAGAGATCTGATATGACATGTGACGTCATTTGTCACAACGCCCATATAAAGGTGAAGACACATATCAGCATCGAATCGCATTTAGCTGGATGATTTTGGACACACTATACGCATCGGAAGTTAAAGTATGCTGTTACATGTGTTCAGGTGCTAAAGGGAGCTAACGCACGTTTTTAAAGCCAGTATCCTATAGCATGCTTTCATCCGCTAAAGTATGCGATTTCTTTGTTTGATGCGAAGCCTTTCTCATACGCAAGCTTCCCGGCTCGCGCTTAAGCAGCCGCAAGCGTTATAGACCAAGGTCGATAATTTTTGAGAAAAAAAAATTACAGCAGGATGAAACCCATCAGAAAAGGTACAAAATATTACAAAAATGAAAGGAAAAATAAATTACGGGCGATCTGAGGTCGGGAAGGGGAAGGGGTGAGTAGTTAAAGAAAAAGAAGAGAAAAAAATAATTATTTTTGCAAAAGATAAAAATAAAAAACCAAAAACTTGGTTATTTGAATTTTTCACATAAATTTTGAGGTTATGTGTAAAAAGTGTAATAGCAAAAGTTGTAGATCTTTTTATTACCTACAACTTTGCTATTTAACTTTTTTTCATAAGACTTGTAGTTTTGCCGGAAATCGAGATAAACCGTTTTTCACCCTTAAAAACTCAGGCCCCCCCCCCCCCCTTCCCGACCTCAGATCGACCGTAATTTATTTTTCCTTTCATTTTTGTAATATTCTCTACCTTTTCTAATGGGTTTCATCCTACTATAATTTTATTTTACTTTTTATCATTTTCAAAGGTATCGACCCTGGCCTATTATATCTCACGCGTAATCAAGTATTCTCATTCGCAAGCATCTAGTTTCACGTGAATTTTTTATAGATGAATAAGCATTCTTCAATATGTTAAATGGATAGCTACACTGATACGCATTTAATGATGAAGCTGAATCGCTGCGGAAGGGTGAATGGATGCGGACGCATCCTCATACAATATTGCGTTTTTGTATAACAAAATGCGATTCGATGCTCATAATATGTGTCTTCACCCTAAATAGAGCCCAGAGGACGATACTCATACTCATACTCATTTATTCGTAATACTTATAGTTATTACATGTCATTTTTTATTTACAATTTTAATAAAACTGGAGCATCAATAAAATAATTAAAAAAAAAATAATCATAAAGCTGTAGGCTTTGACTGCCAGGAAAAGAGTTCGTCGAATGTATAGAATGTGTGCTCGAGAAGCCAATTCCTGAGTTTAATTTTAAAACATCTTAACGACGAGGCCGAAATGATCGTATCAGGCAGCTGGTTATTAACTGCCGGGCCTATCACGTGGGTCACCTTGCCCGATTTCGCAAGTCGCCGTTTTACTGCACGGAGCCTTTAGTAAAAGCATAACTCGTGTAACTACTTACTTGTTTAGGTCTTTGCTGGCATCTCTGTCTACTTCGCAACGTACGCTTTGCTCGGCGCAGTCTACTATGGTGGTGTTGTTCAGTACAACCTGCGAGCCCGAGTATATCTGGATGCCGACACCGCACTTCCTTATGACGCAGTTCCTCATCTCCACCTTAAGAACAGAAGACCAGCTGAAGTCGAGTGCAAGTCGCCATGTGTACAAAATCCAGTGTTAACAGAGTGCCTCCTAAGCAAAATGTAGGCAGCGTTAGGTCATTTTATATTGGTTACTAACATAGATGGGCAGACATAAAAATATTCAGTTTTTCAGTATATGTTTTGTCGTTATAGCGGCGACAGAAATGCATGTGAGAAATTTTCAACTGTCTAGCTATCACGTTTCGTGAGATGCCTAGTGGCAGGCAGACGGACGGTGGAGTCTTAGTAATAGCGTCCCGTTTTTACACAGGGCACAGAACCCTAAAAACTATGAGCAAACTATAAACGTGGATAAAATTACGCAGTGGAGGTTTTTCGACGAAGACGAAAACTTTACAAAACAAAGGAAAACTGTGAACCTGTGTGAAACTGTGTCTGTGTGTTACTTCAACATTTATATAAATTATTATAACCTGGGCTCCCTTGTGGACGACTATTCCAGAATAGAAATTATCAAATGTGCAGTCCTCTATGAGAATCTTCGAGCCAGACGTTGCAATGACACCTTGCGCGAAATCACTCTGCAAAAAGAAGTTATTTAATGAGACCATTTATGAAATAGTAGTAGATTGAACAAGGAAGGCAAACGTATCGTATCGTAAGCAATATCGCAGCAGGAGCAACAATGTTTTCTCGTTGGAGTCCATTTTTGGGATGAAGGCAATCGAAGTCGCTGGCAGAGGGAAAGTGACGCAACACAATTTCTACGTGCTGCCTATCCTGCCTGACTGTACCTGGCAACTGCTGGCGTCGTCCAGTAGCGCGCAGCTGGCGATGCGCAGCGTACCCGGCCGCATGAACACCACCGTGCTGACCAGCGCGCAGTGCAGCGTCAGCCCGACCAGCTGGCACTCCTCGCTCAGCATCAGAAGGCAAGTGCGCATGTCAGTAGCCTTCAGTGTGGCGCCTTCTAGAAAAACAATAGCAAAGTTTAAACTGAGACAATCTTTGAACAGTGTGTTCTAAACATGTCAGTTAACAGAAAACTGTCATTTTAGATTTGTACAATAAGTTTTATTATAAACAGAGACCGGACAAATGGGTGTCATTACTCGCAATAACGTGGACATGACTCCAAAGATTAATTAATGAATTAATCGATTTCTTAGTGATAATTGCTAAGACTTCTAATAAAAGAAAGATATCATACCTCTTTTGATTTCCTTCTTAAAAATACAATCATTTTTTTGACATTGACATTACTTTAATAAATGTACACAATAAGTCAGTGTTTAATTTATTGATTAATATTTTACAAAGTAAACAAATTAAAATAATTAATTGATTTTTGGAGTCATGTCTATTATTGCCAACAATGACATTCATTTGTCCGATCTCTGATTACAAACGAAAAAGTTCACTTTTACTCTAGTCTGGGAGCAAAGAAAAGACATAAAATGTAAAAGATGGTAAAAGTTAATCGAGGGAATAGGCTTTCGCATCTTAGGAAACATTTTATAGGCGATGCGGGTAGCAACCCATCACTATTTGGATTCGTCTTTCAACTTGTACACGCACAAAAGCACACTATATGTGCCCTTTACGTCTTGTTACCTTAGGCTCTGTCTACCCTGTAAGGGATAAAGACGTGACTGCCGCGTCCTACCAACCAGTATTATTATTATTTGTACATTTTACCTTTAAAACTGCACAATGATATTTGCGACAAAGACATCTCAGGGATCTCGTATTCTTCGCTACAGATGACCACCTCCTCTGGTTCCATGGCCAGGGCCTCTTCCGCAGACACCATCATTGTGAGGCTCTGTTCCCTGGACACCCGGGACAGCAGGTATTGGGTCATGTCTTGGAGCTCTCCTATGGAACCACCTTGCCAGAGGACAGTCACCTGAAAAATTTTATTAAGTGTTTTTGTTGTAATTGGTTCTCTTACCATAAAATGTGAGGGTTGAAAAAACCTCTAAATTATAAAAAGAAAAGTTGAAAAACTCGAAAAAAACAAAATGAAAGTTAAGCTGGAACCATGAAGTTTGATGACATAATCATGTTAGTGTTAATTTCATTACAGTATCAAAGATTTCACTCTCTCTTACTTCCATGCTGGACTGGGAGCCACGAAAAAACATAGAATGTACCAGCTGCTTCTCTTGCCGCGCAGATGGTAAAAGCCCTTCGAGGGAATGGGCGAAAATCTTAGGAATCATGTTATAGGCGATGCGGCTAGCCACCCATCACTATTTTGAATCCCCTTTCCATTTCCACCTATGCACCCACAATCATCCTAAGCGTGGCCTTTGGGTCTTGTTGCCCTTGGCTCTGTCTACCCCATAAGAGATAAAGACGTGATTTATGTTTGTATGTATATATGTTTGAACTTTCTTCGTCGCTTAAGAAAGTAAAGTCGAGTGATGCTCGACATGTTTCGGACTATTTCGTAGCCCTTCTTCCCAGAGCGCTCGCCCCGGCGGCAGCGAAACGAACACAATGTAAGTATGTTTGATACATTTTTTTGAGAAACATTGCCAGTTTTGGATCTCTGTAAAGGGTGTCACATTTGTGGATATTTAGACGACTGGGTAGCCTAGTGGTTACTGACCCCGAATCCCGAGTTCAAATCCCGGTAGGGGCACGCATTTGTACATACATGCATACGTACATACCGTCCCGCCTCTTTCCCACAGGGGTAGGCAAAGACTACTATGTTCCACTTGCTACGATCCTGACATACCTCTTTCAATTCATCCACATTCATCTCTTCATACACGCTCGTCGGTTTCGGGTACTCTTGACCTGACCTTTTTCCAAAACATCCCCAATTTGGTCTCGGAACGTCCGTCTAGGCCTTCCCCTCCGAACGCAACCATTCACACTCCCCATATATACCGGTTTAGTTAATCTACCAAACCAACTGAGCATACTATTTTCTATCCTAGTCACTATATCTTCTGAAAGAAGATGCACCATCATGCAGATGAGGAGGTGTGAAACCAGCACATTCCCTTATCACACTATTCCTTATTCTATCATTCAGTGATAAACCTTCCATACTTACTTACTTTACATATTAAAAAAAAAGCTTGTATTGTATTTGTATTTAATTATCTGTTGCCTGGCACTCATACTACAGCTCTGCTTAGTATGGGACTAGATCAATGGGCGTAATTTCCCAAGATATTTATTTACATTTTCTTTATATTTCTTTGGAAAGCAATTACTACAATGGCCAAGTAGAACCAACAGTTGCAACTCACATTCCTCTGGCTCTTCAGCTTCCGCCACTTGCTTCGGACCTTGGCGAGGTACTGCTCTCTGATGAGAGGGTTCTCGTACAGCGTCCATCTGGACATCAGACCGTCTAGGCGAGCGTTCATCTCGGCGCACAGAGATATGTAGGATGGAGGCAGCAGAGAGTCTGAAGATGTTTTTATTCATTGATTAAAAATCTTAATTAAACACACAAGTGAAAACTTTACTTTGCTATCTTTGCGATATGGTGAAGTTAAGTAATGCAAAACAATCCAAGCTGGTTTGGGAGCAAAGTAAAAACAGAATGTACCAGTTGCTTCTCTTCCCGCGCAGATGGTAAAAGCCCATCTAGGGAATGGGCAAAAATCTTAGGAATCACGTTATAGGCGATGCGGCTAGCAAGCCATGACTATTTTGACTCCCCTTTCCACCTCTTCCGGGGCGAGCGCTCCAAGAGGAAGGACTACGAACTAGTCCGAAACATGTCGAGCGTCACTCGACTTTTATACGTGAGCTATCGGTTTTTATGTAATTACTAGCTGTTGCCCGCGGCTTCGCTCCCGTTTTTTTTTTCTTCTAAATTTCAATATGAAAAATAGATAGTAGCCGATTCTCAGACCTACTGAATACGCATATAAAATTTGGTAAGAATCAGTAAAGCCGTTTCGGAGGAGTACGGGAACGAACATTGTGACACGAGAATTTTATATATAAGATGATCGAGTCTCACGGTAGTTTCATGTTGAAAGCTACTTTTTATCCCATTTCCCATGGGAATACTCATATGTATAAAGCAGCATAAAGACCACTAGAATTCTACAGGCCCTACTTCATTGGTACGAACATAAGTCTCTTACCATCTTCATCAGTAAGTCCACCTTCGCAAAGGGACAAATCCAAATCCTTCAGTTTCCGATGCGCATCTATGGCACTCGTTCGTAGAAGTACCATAGTACGAGCGATGCAGTTAGGTATGATACCGTTCTGGACATCAGACCAGAGCTGCATGCGGTCTTCAATCGTATTAGGTAGCACCACTTTGTCATCCTGGTCATCCCAAGGCATCCAGATGTTCATGTAGTAGAATCTGTAGGCAAAACATAAAAAGAAATTAGATGTTGTAGGGAATTTCACACTAGTTGTGTGAAATTCCCAATTTGCATTGGGCTTGCGTGGGAACCAGGGTTGACATGATTTAAATCACTTGATTTAAATCAGTGATTTAAATCGTGATTTTAATCAAGGGATTTTTTCAAAAAAATCATTGATTTAAATCATTAAATTTTTACTACAACCAAATCGGCCCAAAATTGTTTAGGGAATTCCCCGGACCACTACGGCACGCACACATGTGCAAGCGAGTCATAGTGTAACAGTTTCGGGGAAACCCCGAAACTATAGTACGTGACGCATGGTACCAAAACGGTTCCAGGATTCCCCGAAACTAAAACACGAGACGCATTTCGCTTTTCGCCCGGTCATTCGTAATTGACTAGTGAAAGAGTGAATACAACAAAAAGATGTCTGGAAGAAAAAAAGATGCTGTGTGGGTTTATTTCGATGAAAAATGGCTATTTAATTAATAAAAAACGACAAGAAAATGAAAAAATCAAAAAAATCTGATTTTAATCAAATAAATCCGATTTAAATCAAATTAATCGGATTATTATGATTTTTTTATAATAATCATGATTTTTATCAACCCTGGTGGGAACTATAGCCCAAGGCCTCTCATTCTGAGAAGAGGCCTGTGCCCAGCAGTGGGACGTATATAGCCTGGAGATGATGATGAGTTGTTAAATTTATCCATTGTTTCTGTGGCCTTTGCCTCATAGGAGGGTTCTGGTGTAATGCACTAACAGTGTATTGTACAATTATAATTTTACTATTAATTTCTTTTTAATACTAAATGCTTTTTCTTTTTATCTACCATTAGTTAAATATATACTATGTTAAATATATCTAGCATGTAATTCGAAAACCTGAAATAATTGGCCATAAACCAGAAATAAATTAATAAAATAAAAGGCTTTCTTTTATTCATTTATTTATCTGTGAAAAGTACAAAATAATAATGACCACTGTTACAGGGGACATTTTTATTCTGCAGCTGACAATTAGAAGTCCTACTAATATTATAAACGCGAAAGTTTGTAAGTATGGATGGATGGATTTTTTGGTGGATGGATTCACACCAGAACGGTTGGACAGATCTGGATGAAATTTGGAACATAGATAGATTATAGTCTGGAATAACACATAAGCTACTTTTTATCCCGGAAAATTGCGTAATTCCTGCAGGATAGCGATAAACAAATTCTATGCAGACGAAGTTGCGGGCAACAGCTAGTACCCCATATTTTACTAGTATTAATCCATGTACGTTAAATTTCTTTGCTTACTCAAAATAATTAAATCTTACCTCAACAAATCAATAAATTCTGCAGTGGTAGCGTCATTGATGCATTTCTCTCGTTGTTCTGTTGTCGGCCATAGTTCATACAACGGAATATCTTCAACGGACTCCGGCAGGGTGACTGTTTCGTGCTGTACGCTCAAAATGTCCACACAAGCCGTCAAGTTCTCAAAGTCCACTGCTGTGACTGTCACGTAAGCTATGCAGGGGAATCTCACCTCTGAAAATGAAAATGATATATTGTGAATGAGACTACTACTATCTTTGCCAGTATTAATATTAGTAAGTAGTATATTGTTTATTTTATAAAAATACATTACATACAAACATACATTAAAGGGAGACAGTGTAAAAAATAGAGATGGGCCGAGTACTCGTTTGATACTCGGTACTCTGCGTACTCGGCGGGTTTTTTGATACTCGTACTCGGCCGAATAACTCGGTTATTAGATAACGAGTAACGAGTATACATACTTTGTTTAAGAAAAGCAATATATTTATATTTATTCACTATGACGCGCAACGTGACGTGTTTGTTTGCAAACAATCAAGTGACTAGTAGTTGAAAGGCGTGGGCGGGGTGAGGGGTGTATCAACGCGAGCCGACGTCTTGACCGGCGCAAACCTGTTTGTACTTGTTTACGCGCACGAAATGCGAATTTGATTGAACCGAGTTACTCGGCCGAGTACTCGGTTGAAAAAAAATTGAGCCGAGTAAAACTCGGTACTCGTTACTCGGCAAAAGTGTTACTCGGCGCATCTCTAGTAAAAAAGATTGAGCATACCTCATCTATACTAGAAAGGTTTAGGTAATTAACTAAATGTAAATAATCTTGACATGTCTTTCTATTGAAAATAACAATGTAATTTCTTAATTAATTAATAGTGTAAAAATTTTGATTTTTAAAGTGGATTGTTTTTGTCATTTTGTTAATTACCCAAACCTTTGTAGTATAGTCTAGTCTATTATGTGGAATTCCGAGTGCATATACACAAATCACATCTTTATCCCTTAAGAGGTAGACAGAGCCTAAGGTAACAAGAGCTACAGGCCACATTTAGTAAGATTGTGAGCATATAAGTGGAAAATGGAATCAAAATAGTGATGGGTTGCTAGCCGCATCGCCTATAACATGATTCCTGATTTTCGCCCGTTCCTACGATGGGCTCATTCAGAGCAACAAATATTATATTTGCATTCAATGAGCAAATGTATTCCTGTATTCCATACTAACTTGTATTTAGCTTATACTCAAGTTCAGTGAACACAATATTGAGTTATAAGGTTTTTTAAGCTAACTAATTTAGAGTCCCATTATCAGACAAAAGCCTAACATTTTTTTTCTCCAGCTCCGAGTTTTCGTCCCGCCATCTCCATTTTAGACTGCCTCAGCTCTGGTGCCCATCACATGAAACCCAGTCTATAGTGATTCATGCCCCACAATCCAGATGCATTCAGCAGACATGTTAACAAAAAGACTAATAGTTGGTCATTGGGACGAGAAGAAACAACGTATACGTACCGTCACGCCTCTTTCCCACAGGGGTAGGCCTACTCGAACACTTAACAAACAAGAACAAACAGGTCTTACCGAACTTCTTGCAGAACTCCTTGGACAGTTTCCATAAAGCATCCCACCCGACCGGCTCCACGATCAGCTCGGCCTGAGCGCTCCATTGTTCGCGGGCGGTGCCACGGCCCGAGCTAAACACACGCACTAGCTCCTGCAGGATCTCATTGTCACTCCGGTTAAACGTGTACACCGACATCATGCTTACAATTTAAACACGTTTGATGCGCTGTTTTGCGAGTTATAACACTCGCGAACTTATTTTTCAAAGAGCAACAGTTTTGTTAGAATTTAATCAACAAAAATCACGTGTAAATAAATTTGAATCTGTTTGAATCAAATAAAAAAAATGGATAATCAAATGAAATGAATCAAAGTAACCGTTTGTTTTCCGTTCGTTTGAAAAGTATTCTTTGGACTGATGTCAAATCTGTCAATGTCATTTCGAGTTTTAAAAAAACTTAGCTGGTGTTCTACTTGTCGAATTACTTTGAACTCAAATGTGAAATCAAATGTGTTGGATTGGATATCTTGTACTATAGGTCGGGTCATGTAAAAAGAACGCTGGAAAAAAGTAGAGGACCCCCCTCTGCTCATAGTATACTCATGCGATAGCACCCCCTCTCCACTTTCTTCCAGCGTTCTTTTTACTTGACGCGACCTATAACAATAGAGTAACAACCCACAACTGTCAAATCTGCTCAAAATGTTAAGATTTGTCGTTATCTTGATTTAAAGAAACAAAAGATAAATTTGTTAATCTGAAATCTTTGATATTTATTTGATTAAAATGATTAAATTTATTGAATTTTTCGGAAAAATCACTATCATCTTTGGCAAAGATTACTGACCTTTTACTTCCCCTATTCTATTCTGCAACAAGTGGAATGCAATCTTTTTTTTCATGTGTCAGAGAGGCAAGTGCTATGCTAACCCATACAACATAGCTTTCTTAAAAAGGTTCAGCCTACTATACACATTATCAAAAAAAACATTGAGGCTACTGTATTTAAACTTGGTTCAACTCGCTCTTAGACTTTACAGTGCATAGGTACGTATAGTACCTATTATAGTTACGGAACTGATTAAATGATTAGCACATAATAAAGCTAATCAATAATAATGACATTATACTACATAGGTATATTAAGTCTTAATTTATACGTGTGTTAAATGTGTCATATAATTATGCATTAAACTTAACTGAACTTAGCACGGCCTATGTTAGCGCGATCTAATTGACAATTTAAGCAGCGCCATCTCTTGAGGCACGGAGTTAATTAAACGGGGGTTCTCAGCTAGCGAGGTCTACTTTGTTGGTCTTTACCGTTAGAAATTAAATTTCTAAATGTCACTGTAAATTAGAACAGAAAAAACCGAAAACTAAAGCTAGGTATGGCAGGGAATCGAACCGATACTCGTCATTTCGTGACGCGTGCTATACCTCTACACTATCCATAGCAGGAGGGTAGTCTTCGAATTTTTAATAACTTAATCGCCCGTCAGTCTGGGTTTTACGTGTCAACAACGGTGATTGCATACCATTTGTCGACGTTGTATAGCATAGCCGTGCGAGATAAATGTGGTTCAATTATGAGCCCTTATCTGGCGTTAATGTTTGTCGTAATTACTAAGTTTTTCTTTTTTTTAAATCTTTATTTATAAGCTTGGATCATTTAAATGAACATGTCAGCTCCAAAGGCCTATTGTAAAAACCACAACAACCACAAAATACTATGCTTTAACTTAAAAATAACAGAATTGCATAACTATTTACAAAAAAAACTGTATACAAATTTAGCCGGCTCAGAAAAAGGTTTCGCCAATATTGTCTGAAAAACACCCACATCCAAAAGAGAAAAACCCCAAACTCTACACAGCTCATCCCTCTTGGCTCGTGTCTTAACACATTCCATTAAAAAGTGATGCACATCCTCGACTATTCCGCACTCATCACAATTAGGCGACTCAACCTTCTTCATCGAATGTGCAAAACTATTTAATGGAACGTGACCAGAACGAAGCCTAAGCGCGCTAACAATTTGAGCTCTAGAAAGCTTAATACAATCAAACCATGGAATACGAGGAGGCTCAGACTGAATAGTCCCGTACCAGATGCCTTTGGCACGAGAGCGAAAATCAAAATACTCCTTCCAGAGATCGTGACACTTGCTCTTGAACCCCACTATGACCTCCGAAAATTCAGGAGCAATCATGGTCTCACTCCCTTCAACAGCAGCAGACGCGGCCAGCCGGTCAGCCTCCTCGTTGCCCGCCAAACCAATATGTGACGGAATCCACTGAATCTTAACACATCTACCAGAATTTTGAAAAGATAAAATTAATTCCATAATTCTATAAGCTACAGAGAAGCAACGCTTACCCGAAGTACAACGAGCTAAATGTTGAACCGAACTTTTACTATCAGTTAAAATTACTACGTCAGAATAATCTTGCACCTGCACATACGACAAGGCCTCAGCAATGGCACAGAGCTCCGCAGACATTATCGACAGCCCACTAGAAATTTTAAACTGTGCCTTTTTACTATTAAAAGGGTCAAAAAACGCGGCCCCTATCTTCTCACCACACTTTGAACCATCAGTGAAAATTTTGTGAAATCTTGGATACCTTCGTTCTAGCTCTGAGATCACTTCTAAACGAACAACGTGAACGTTATATCCACGTTTATAGCTCCCCGAATGCAATCCAGATTATAGAATAAAACGTCAGACAACCGAAGGCCCGATACCCACACATCCAACCCAAACATAGGCAGCGGACGGGACGAAGATATACGTTCATTAGAGACCTCCACAAATACATCAGCTAACAATGGCTTCTTCCTACCATTCCAATAACCGCTTTGGCATACATCGCTCAACTCATGAATCATGTCAACAGAAACATTATTTGAATAGGCCAAAGCTTTCAAACAAAACCTAACTGCTAGATACCGTCTTCTGACATGTAAAGGAACTAAACAAAGTTCACTCTCCATGACGTGAATAGGTGATGATCTAATAAAACCCCCAACCACCCTTAGAGCCTGATTTTGAACTTTTTCAAACCTATACACATGAGACTTGGCACTGTTACTATACAAAAAACATACGTAATCCAACCTACTACGAATCAAAGAAATGTATAATCTACGCAAATGTTTAGGATGAACACCCCAAGAAGAACCAGCCAAAGTTTTTAAAATACTAAGAAATCTTTGAGTTTTTTCAACAACGTAACCAATATGTTTTCCCCAACGCAGCGACCTATCTAACCACATTCCTAAATACTTGATTGTAGAGTCAGAGCACAACTGCTGACCACATATATCAAGACTAGCATGTTGCACCTTATGACCCTTACTAAATACACAAAATTTTGACTTACTAGCAGACACCTGTAGTCCTAAACTATCTAAAACATGTATCATTGTACTTAAAGAATCTTGCATCCTAACAACACTATCTTGCAAAGACCTGCACCCAATATACAGCACAAAATCATCCGCATATTGAGAAATAAAGACATTATAGATCTCATGACAAATCTGATAAGTAACAATGTTAAACAAAAGAGGAGACAATGGATCCCCTTGGGCTAAACCTCTGTCAGTCCATCGTGTAACAGAAAAGTTAGTTATTGGATCTCGTAAAATGAGATGTCTCTCACTCAGGAAAGACCATAAATACCTACAGAAATTTGCTCCAACTCCTAAACAATCTAATATATCAACAACTTTTCCAACCGAAACATTGTTGTATGCACCCTCAATATCTAAGAAACCAGCTAAGGTCGACATATTCTTTGAAAACCCCACTTGCACATAAGACACAAGCCGAACTAAACAATCCATACAAGATTGACCTTTCCTAAACCCTACCGTACCCTGGGATAAAACCTCATTCTTCTCTATAAACCACTCTAATTGTTTCGCTAACATTGCATGAAAAATTTTGCACACACAAGACATTAAAGAAATAGGTCTTAACTTCGCCACCTGATCCTGACCTTGACTGGACTTCGGAATAGGCACAACCTGAATGTCCCACCACTGCCAAGGCACGACACCGGACATAAAGATCAAATTATACAACTTGAGCAGAAACAACTTGGCAACGGAAGGCAAGTTAAATACCACTTCATACGTTATCCCATCAACACCTGGCGCTGAACATTTTTTTTTAAACTACTATTTAATTCTTCCAAAGAAAAATCAACTTCGAGAAAAGGATTTACAGAACTAAAAATAGGATTTTTTGATTGTACAAAATCAGGCGTAAGAGAGCACAATAACTCCATCTTACTTTCGTTAGATGCAATTACTTTAGACCGAGAGTAACCCTTCATCCACCTCATACGATTCCACATATCCGAAACAGTCGTAGTATCATCAATACTTTGACAAAACTCCTGCCAACTCCTAGACTTGGCACTACGAATAAGACGCTGAGCCTCCGCAACCTTTTTCTGCATTAGAACTAAATTATCAGGAGTTGGATTTCGCCTGAACTGACCCAGCAAACGCCGCCTTTCAGCAACAACTTTAGATAGCAAAGGACTCCAATATCTCTTAGGCTTAAAATCGCGAGCTGGATCTGTACACATTTTAACTGTAGGAACATTTATAGATAAGGCTTCCTTAACACGAACTTCAAAAACGTCATACAATACCTGAACATCATCATGCACAAAAGAAGAAGAATCTTTAAACAACTCGGTCAAGGAATCGCGATAGCCAGGCCAGTCTGCATTTTTAAAATTAAACTTTTCAAAGAAATGCCGACAGTCCTTATAATTTAAACCCAATTTAATAATTAGATGATCACTACCCAAATGCTCATTAGACACGTCCCAAGAAAAATCAACAGCAATATCCGACGAACAAAAACTGACATCAGGAGAACTTTCTTGAAGCGATCCACCCACGAGCTTAACCCTTGTTGGCCTCCCGTTATTAAGGGATACAAATCCGTGATCGAGCGACTAATCAAATAACTGACTACCTCTAGAGTCACACTTATAAGACCAATTGGTATGATGAGCGTTAAAATCGCCCGCAACTAAAACTTTATTCGAAAACAAGGAAAAAATGGAATCCCAATCATACTGTGACGTCCGTACTGTAGAAGGACAATATAAAGACACAATATACTCCAAAGAAACACAATTTAAAATTTGAACACAAATAATTTCAATATCGAGGTTGTTCAAAGCAACATGCAATACCTGAGCCTTAACAGAATCATGAACAATAATAGCCACACCTCCATAGGAATCTGATCTATCTTTCCTAAAAACATTATACGAACTTATACGAAACATACTAACACTATCCAACCATGTTTCACTAATCAAAGCAATGTGAACTTTTTCTCTATTTAAAAAAAGTTCAAATTCCGTTGTCTTAGGTCTAATACTTTGAGAATTCCACTGTATTATATTCAATTTTGATACCAAACTATGGCTACCCATTTAAATTACTGAAAAAAATATTAAATAACTCAAACTCCTTAAAAAAACCCTTACATAAATCCCAACAATCATCAACAATAAATTTACATATGCACCCAAATTTCTCTTGCCAGCTAACATTAGACAATAAAATATCCTTTACCCTTTAAATAAAACTCTTAAACCAACTAATCCTCCTCTTGCCCTTCTTATTTTTCTCTTCAGTGAACGCAAATCGGGGCTGCTCTGCTGGATCTGCTGGATCTTCAACCTCAATTACTTCAGGAATTCTCTTAGGCCTTTTCCTTTTTCGTACCTCCTGCTGACTTCCAGATTCCACTCCACCTTGATGCCGAGGTTTCTGCGAAACAGGTTGATGGATGACACTCGCAGACTCTTCACAGCGTTCGCTCACTGGGGCGGATAAAACGGCATCCCTGTATGACTTGCCACAACTAACCTTCTCAATATCAGGAAGTGATTTATCTAGTAAAGGCTGATTCAATGACGAAGACGTGTCCAGTTGACTTTTACCCTCTTGCAAATAAATCCACAAAGCTCTCTTATAAACACAACCTTCGGAAGCCATGATTGCTCTTATCTTCTTTTCCTTCAGGAACACCGGGCAAGACTTATTTAAAGCCATGTGGAGACCTTTACAGTTCAAACATTTAAAATGAGACGTCTCGCAATTGGCGTGTGCTCCTCCACACTTAGGACAAATAATCTTATTTGATGGACAAAATCTCATCAGATGACCAAACTTCCAACATTTGGAACACTGGACAACCGGAGAGTTATACAAGCTCACCTTGAAACGACACCCATACGCAAAAACATAAGGGGGCAAACAAGTGCCTTTAAAACCCAGACGGATGACTTCCGACTTCACCCAACGACCATCGTCAGCCAAACGATTCAACCTCTTCACAGATAAAATGTTATCTGCATTATCCATACTCTTCATAAACTCTTCCTCATCCACCTCCACTTCCACATTTTTAATAATTCCAAAAGTGCAATTAGGTTGGCTCGACAAATATACTAGTTTATCATCATTATTAAAATCAGCTGCTGATAAAAGCTTTTCTGCTTCTTCCTCAGTGCTAAGTTGAATGCGCACCTTACAGGGGCCCAAGAACTTAATTTTGAGAATTCCTTTAATGCCCTTTGCTTGCAACAATTTGGCCAAACCTATCTGCTTAGGAAGACCCGTCCGTGAAACTAAGCACACCTCGACGTTATCATCAGTATCCCTCTCGACATTAGGCACTGGATTGACAACCGTAGAAACTCGCAGGCGTTTGGATCTCCTTCCCACGGTAATAAAACTTGCATCCGACGCATAACTATCATCGCTGGTGCCACCAAACTTCTTCTCCGATGCGACCCGCACGTCCGACATGGCATCATCATCAAAAACGGCATCAATTCGAGCCATCTGCGTCAAGCTCAACATGGGCGCACTGTCCACGGGCGGTGACATAGCCCGCTGCCCGCACTCAATCTCCACAGAAGTTACACCACTGATACCTTCAACCGGGTCACAAGACCCAATACTCGTTTCACTCATTCTATAGAGAAAACACTCTCTAAAATAAAATGTACTGAAATAAAATCGAAAATGAAGAAATTTGGCAACCGTCGCCTTTGACAGCCAAACGTCAATCAATTACTAAGATAAGTTACGTTTGATTCATGTTTGCTCATTAACCATTAGGGAAGGCGGTCCTTTCTGTGCTTAATCACTTTGTGGCGGCACTATGGTATGGCATGGCCTATGGGTCGGAATCGGTCGGATTGACAGAGGAAACCATTCCATAATGCCGCCAAGAGTAATAAGTACAGTGAGGACCACACTCCTGGCTAATGGGCAAAAATGCATCGAATCTAACTAAACTTAGTACGACAAACGTTAGCGCGATCTAATTGACAGGCAGCGCCATCTCTCGAGAGGCGACGTAAGATGCGGGTTAGCTAGCAACGTTCTATTTTGTTAGTCTTATTTTTCTGGACGGTCATTATTATAGTGTGATCCACGCACATCGCGATATATTGATGATTATTGCGGCGAATTCAGTTGTTTTGAAATCCACGATCCTATTGACATAGTAAGTAGGTATCACGATAATACAGACCGTCTAATATCCATGCCATCTTGTCAAAGCACATTTATTTAGGCAACAAACAGTCACAATTTAAGTGGTTCAATTAGGTATGCCTACAAGATGTTATTATCAAGGTTATATCATATCCTAATAGAGTTCTGATATACCTAGACCTAGTCCAAGCATTATACAGGGTGTTAGGTAATGAGTGGATAATCCTTGAACTATGGATAGAGGGCACTTAGGACGTTATAATAAAGCTAAAATAGGTTTAGTAAAAGTGGCACGGTTTCCGAGATATTCGGACTTTTAGGTTTTTTTCGAAAATGAACACCCTTGTTCAATGTTTTGATCATAGCACAATTTTAAACTAACTTTTTCAATTTTTTATGTTTGCTCAATATTCTTGAGTACTTGTATTTTCAGATAGGCATTACTATGTTTGTGAAACTACATGGGATTTTAAAAAAAAATCGCAAACTTAATTTTTGCCTTTTCAATCGTACATTGATCGAATTTTCAGCTCTCACGGTGAAAAAAAAATACACTACCGCCTAGTTGCCAATAAGCTTAAAAACATGCCGGTTTATTGACAATTTAAAAATGGTAATTATCTTTTGAATTTAAATTCAAAATGATAAAATAATAAAAAAAAATTCACGCTCACCCACATTTTTCCCGATTTACTTTTTGTATCACGGGCGTAGAACTCAAAATTTTTTGTTGCAAAAATAACATTATTGGCCACTTACAATTCCAAAACTAAAAAACATGCCAACTGCCTTTTGTTTTTTTTTCTACTTCGATTTTGAATTTCGCTAATTATTATTGCGTAATGAATGGTTAATTTTGCGTTTAGATCGTTGTGTTGAAGTTTTTTACTTTAATACTGCTTCGAATATAATACACACTGATAGAATATGCCCAAATGCATTACATTTATGGTGAGTTCCAAGGCACAATTTCACCATTCATTATGCAATAATAGCGAAATTCAAAATCGAAGTAGGTAGAAAAAAAAAACAAAAGGCAGTCAGCATGTTTTTTAAATTTGGAATTATTTAAATGCCATTTGCATTTAAATAAGTGGCCAATAATGTTATTTTTGCAACAAAAAATTTTGAGTTCTACGCCCGTGATACAAAAAGTAAATCGGGAAAAATGTGGGTGAGCGTGTATTTTTTTTTATTATTTTGTCATTTTGAATTTAAATTCAAAAGGTAATTACCATTTTTAAATTGTCACTAAACCGGCATGTTTTTAAGCTTATTGGCAACTAGGCTGTAGTGTATTTTTTTTCACCGTGAGAGCTGAAAATTCGATCAATGTACGATTGAAAAGGCAAAAATTAAGTTTGCGATTTTTTTTTAAAAAGTCCCATGTAGTCTCACAAAAATAGTAATGCCTATCTGAAAATACAAGTACTCAAGAATATTGAGCAAAAATACAAAATTGAAAAAGTTAGTTTAAAATGGTGCTATGATCAAAACATTGAACAAGGGTGTTCATTTTCGAAAAAAACCTAAAAGTCCGAATATCTCCGAAACCGTGCCACTTTTACTAAACCTATTTTAGCTTTATTATAACGTCCTAAGTGCCCTCTATCCACAGTTCAAGGATTATCCACTCATTACCTAACACCCTGTATATCTATACGGCGATGTTTACTCAAATAACCTTTGAAGTAACAGGAAGCGTCCACAGGATGTTCTCTGTTTACCACATAAGTATTTACTTTACTAGTGTTGTTTACGACACGTTTTAGTTTTACAAATATTTTGGACACACATTTTTATTCTGCACACTTCCGATCCAGGAGGTTCGAAGGCAAAGTAGACAGGCCTTATACTCCGAAATTCGATTATCGAACTTCGCGTCATACCGTCCCTTTCACTCTCAAATTAATGACTGTTAGTGTGAGCGAAACGGAACGAAACGAACTTCGAAAATCGAATTTCGGAGTAGCCCCTCAGGTACCTACAGTATTATTGTACCTACCTTCGCATAAGAAAGTAGGTACAGTAACGTGCGTTGCGTACTTACCTGGTTTGAAGAAGTGGCTCGCTTCTTCTTAAGTTAAATGTATGTACCTATTCCTTTGTTAAATTGTGCTATTTATTTATTTTATGTACCTATTATATTTTATTTATTTATTTGCAGTTCAAAGAGGCAACGCGGCCAGCATAATGGGAACCTTTGAACCAGGCACGAAACAGGCGGGCATTTTTTAGGTACATTTTTATTCATTTTTTAACATAATTTACTTTAAATCAACTTTCCTACTTTTAGTGTTCTTTATTGTTATTTAGTTTTTAGTAGTTTTTACATATATTAATAAATTCACTTATCCAAGTTTTATTGATATATATTACAAGTTAGGTAGGTAGGTTTATTGTCTGGTAGATTTTATGAGATCATGTCTTATATTCGGTAAGGTTATGTACGGTCAAGTGCAAAAATAAGTATCGATACGAACTTCTCAAAAATGTGTCCCACGACCTTATTACGACCGTATAAGAGCGTATGGTACTTATTTTTGAAACTTTGACTAGATACATATTATTACACTTGACTGTACCTATTGCGGCTCTCAGTTGGTATTTGTAATTTTTAAACTCACTCGTCCATCCCTAATATCCTCCTCATCCACTCAAAGGCTGACTGGAAGAGATTACTTAATGAGATAAGTTCGCCTTTGTGCAAGTATCTCCCAGACCAGCATAGAAGTGAGAAGCTTCTGCCCGCGACTTCGTCTGCTATTAAAAAACCCGCATCAAAATCCGTTGCGTAGTTTAAAGATAGATAGGGACAGACGCACAGACAGCGGAAAGCGACTCTATTTTATACTATGTACTGATATTGCATAGTAAGTAGTAGTTTTTAAATGTCTCTCGGCATAATCGGACTTCCAATAAACGTTTTCAACTGTAGGTACTTGTTTGAATCTGAATAGTGCAGGGGCAAACAGAAAATGTACAGTTTGACAACAAATATAATGCGCATCGGCAGTATTCGTTTGCGCAGAGAAGCGCAGACCAGTTTCCGATGGTAGCCGAACGTGTAAATAATCTATATTGAACTTTATTTGCAAGCGCAACTGGCAGAGTATTGCTTGCTTTGCATTCTTAGCTCTGTCCCGCTTACACGATTTTGCCATTGTTGGTACGAAATCGATCGACCAATAACAGCGCCAGAGTTTCCCGCGCTACTAAAATTGGTATACTGCGCAGGTACACACAGCAAAATAATGCGGTTAGCACAGCCACGCACACGTCTATGCGTGTTGAGTATCGACATGAACGTTAAGTAGAATCTATGACATGTGAATGTGTGAGTAAGTTCGATCATAAAATCTACCCCCTAAGTACAGATTTTTTTGCAACAAGATGAATGAGCAATGTCGCTGTAAATTACCTGTTTATTGAATAAACAACAACTTACTATAAAATAACAATGAAGAAAGCTACAACTATTTAAGTTAGTTTATAATAAATTAAGCAAAAAATAATTACAAATTAAATGAAAATAATCCCCCCCGGTATCGTGTCACACTCAAAGGCTGAAAATGCAATATCTCCGGTTTCAGTTTACTTCTACAAAAATAATGTAAAAGTATTTTTTTTATTTAGACTGTCCTAAAAATATTTTACCTAATCTTACATTGGATATTGTCATCCCCAGTGTAAGCGAGAGAACCGAATCGAAGCTTCCTTCGACCTTGAATCTTCAAATTTATGCAATCCCACGCATTGAACTATTATTACTAGCGAAGAGTAGTTACCATCTCACTGATGCGACGATGTTATATTATTATTTCTCAACAAGTCTGAGATTCCAATTCCAAAGCAATATTCCTCACAACCAGCATGGCCATTGAAATAACATCCAAAAATGTCATTTTATTATTACTATTTTATATTCCGTTTTCTTCGGATACGAACCCGGTTCACTAAAGCAGAAGTCAAATCTTCGACCTGTCTTTGACCGCTAGGCCACCGAGGTATGCAAGTTACATGGTGAATTTATGAATTATGTTCAATCTGCGACTACTGTATTGCAATTTGTGTAAATAGCTGTTTTATGAGCTTTGAAATAAGGTTGAAATTATAATTTATTTTTTTCCGTAACTATTTAATTTTATGGTGGTTGCAGTCTATTGTATGTTTAATTTTACTCTTATATAATATTGTAGCACGGCAACCCCGTTTCAATGACAGCCCCGTCTCAATCACCGGAGCGAGCGAATCCCACGCCGCCGTATTAACGCGACCAATCACGGCTCAACAAAGCGCCCCGCGCGTGGACGCACCAATAATCCGATCCCGCCGGCCCCGCGCAGTCCGACCGACGCCGCGATACGAGCTCTAAGCAAGCTTACAGATTATTTGTACCAATTATTGTTAATTCTTATATGTGTCTAGTAAGACTATTATAATCGCAATTAAACTGTTTTATTAACGTGCGTCTTGCATTTTCACTCAGTCACCACAGGCCTCCGCGCACGAACGGTAAACCACGAGAGCAAGCTAGCCGGTGCTACAAAATGGCTGCCCAAGTGTGAGGCTAAAACTGTGAAAAGTGACTGTGATTCATTGTGTTGTGACTTGTCGGACTCATAATCATGCCGCCGCGAAAGAATCGTGCAAAAGGGAATCGTGAGATGTCGCAGGAGCGCGATGCTCATGCTGACGAAGCTTCGTTCTCGAGAGAGGACATTGCCACGCTGGTCGAATCGCTGCAACGGTCGCAGACCGACGCCTTCAAGGAGCTACTTGAAAGCGTTATGACCAGACAAGCTACGTCCACATCTACGCCGTTTCCATCTGAGGGAGGAAATTTTTCTCGCTGTAAAGCTCGATTTGCCGGCACGCCCGAAGAATCCATTGAAGGTTTTATTGACGCCATAGAGGCATACAAAGACTGTTCCAGTATTACTGATGAGAACGCCATAAGAGGTTTATCGATGTTACTAACCCATTCCGCTGCAGATTGGTGGCAAGGTATAAAATCTGAAACCAATTCATGGGTCGACGTAATAAATAACCTACGATATACCTACGGTGACAGTCGTGCGCCGCCGCGTATTTACCGCGATTTATTCGCCACGCCTCAAGGTGAAGAAAACACACATGTTTATGTTGCTAAATGTCGAGCCTTGCTGTCGAAATTGCCGCCACACGATTTGTCGGAGAAGGTACAGTTAGACATGGTGTACGGTTTGTTGCACAAACGTATTCGGAAGCGAGTAAAGCGCGAAGAATGCACAACATTTAGAATACTACTGCAGAAAGCACGTAGTATCGAGGACTCGCTTAAAGAAAGCACAGAAATGCCTTCAAAAGGCTCCGCCGACATGAAAAGCGCGAAACATGTTGCGCCGACTCATCCCGCCGCGACGAAGCCGCCGCGCGCCGCCTCGGGCGCTCCGCCGCCCCGCGAGCCGCGCGCGCCGCCGCCGCCGAAGCGATCAGCTGACGATAACAATACGAACAACAGTGCGAGTGCCGCGAAATCCCAAAGTGATAAATCGTATTCGTATAGTAAGAAGTGCGCGTATTGTAAGCGTTTCGGTCACGTAAAAGACGAGTGCCGTAAATTGTCTTCTAAAGACTCTAGTACATCTAATGACAATAATAATACTAATACGTTTGATGTTAATGTATTACATTGTTATGGTTGCGGTCAAAAAGGAGTGTTACGTCCAAATTGCGATAAATGCAACGCTGCTTTCTGTTCGGTCAGCTGCAGTCAGGATTCGTTCGCTCCGGGGTCGATGACCTCTGGTAAGCCGTGTTCCCCGGTGAGTAATTCTATTAATTCAGTACTTAACTGTCAAAATGCAACATTTCTAGACGATGCTTTGTCTCTCATTGATTTTCGGTATGCGCTTCCTGTAAATTTTTTTGGTGACGGTTTTACGACAACGTCGGCGACGTCCCGCGTCGCCGACGCCGCCTGCGACGACCCGTTTGTCGTTCACAATCCGGTCATACAATTTGCAAAGCCTTCTGCTACCGTTAATTGTTCTTTAAATGTGTCTAAAACAGTGGATACATTATTTTGCACTGAGTTTGTTAGCAACAGTATAGATACTGACAGTAGAGTAACCATGCTGCCAGAACAGGTCATTGACACTGATCCTTGTATGACACCTGATGTTCATCTTCATAATACTGCAAACAGTACCATAACTAGGTGTCATAGTATAAATAAAAACAGTACCACACCTGTGTGTCATAGTATGAATAAAAACAGTAAGTTAACCATGCCTTGTGAGGAAATTATTTTTTCATCGGTGGATTTTTTAGGATCTTGCCAGGAGGTTAAGGACCCATTACATGGAACAATAAACCATGAAAATTCACCCAATTTCCCCACAGACTACATTAGCTGTTTAGAGGCTACTGACGAAGAGTATGCCTTGGAACCAGACATTTCCACTAAACATCAGCGTCCTATTTTAGGAATTGAAATTCTCAACATGCGTGGAAGAGCATTGATTGATACAGCTGCTAAGAAGAGCATTGCTGGACAAAAGCTCTATTCATTGTTAATACAGCACAATCAACAATTTAATGAGCATCAAATGAGGATTAAATTAGCTGATGGTTCCTGTAAAGTTGGAAAGGTTCTTACAATCACCTTAGATGTCAAGGTTGATCAGAAAATAATACCTACAGAGTTTTTGATTTTACCCGAAGCCGAAGATAATGAAACTTTATTGGGCATAGATTTTTTGAAAGCATCCCGACTCAGTTTGGACTTTGCAACTTCAACATGGTGCTTTCCTGGTGGTGAGAAACAACCGCTGCAATTTGAATCTGGTTCTCCGACCCAATTAGCCCTCGCTGCAACAAGCATACTTCGTGCTGAAGAAGGTTCCATGCTCTGTGAAGAAGAAATTATGAAATTAGCCGATATTTTAAAGAGGAATAGCGCAGTCTTCAGTCTAGGGGGAGCCCCGACTCCAATTGTGGAACATCACATTGATACCGGAGACCATGCACCAATATCTGTTCCTCCATACCGGCTCACACCTGCGAAGAAGGAAATAATGAAAGCAGAAATTGAGAAGATGCTCCAGGAAGGGATTATAGAGGAATGTGAGTCTGCGTGGACCTCACCAGCAGTCCTCGTGCCTAAAAAGGATAACAAAGTTAGATTTTGTGCTGATTACAGAAAATTGAATAGCATAACAAAAACAGATAACTATCCCTTACCTTTAATAGATGAGTTACTTCAGTCGACCGGAAAACACTGCTACATAAGTACAATTGATTTAAGATCTGGTTATTGGCAGGTCAGCGTGAATCCAGGTGATCGCGATAAAACCGCCTTCATAACACCTTTTGGGACTTACCGATTCACCTGCATGCCATTTGGGCTGAAAAATGCTCCTGCTACGTTCCAGAGGCTGATGGACAAATTCAAGTCAGGTGCCGCCTTGCAAAACACTACCATCCTCGCATACCTGGATGATCTTCTGGTGATTTCAGACAGCTTCGAAAAACACCTGGAAGACCTGCAGCTGGTCTTTGATAGACTTCAGCAGTTTGGGTTGCGAGCCAATCGTGACAAATGTGTTTTTGCCTGTAAAGAGGTCAAGTATCTTGGTCACCTCATAACACCTGAAGGTATCAAGCCAGATAACAGCAAGATAGAAGCCATCTTAGCCATGAAGGAGCCGACCAATCTTAAACATCTGAGAACATTTCTTCAAACCTGCGCTTGGTTCAGGAAGTTCGTGCCAAACTTCTCAGCGATTGCTCAGCCGCTTACCAAGCTCACCAGGAAAAATGAACCTTGGAGTTGGAAAGAAGACCAACAACAAGCTTTTAACAACCTTAAAGACAGATTGACTTCTGCTCCAATATTAGTGCAATCTGATTACAGCAAACCATTTGTGCTGCGCACCGATGCCAGCAGCTATGCCTTGGGAGGTGTCCTGATGCAAGGAGAAGGACACAATGAGCACCCTATTGAGTACGCCAGCCGGTTGCTCACTCCAGCTGAGCGCCGCTACAGCACAACCGAAAGGGAGGCATTGGCTGTAATCTGGGCAGTTGAGAAGTTTCGCCCCTATATTGACGGTCATCCCGTTATTGTTAAAAGCGATCACCAACCCTTAAAGTGGTTATTGACACATAAATCGCCTAGTGGCCGCCTTATCAGGTGGGCACTTAAACTGCAAGCGTTTGACATCAAGTATGAATATACACCTGGAAAGGTCAATGTCATAGCTGACACACTAAGTCGTCCAGTGTGCGACGAGAACTCCAAAAATGACTGTGGAGTCTGTTCAGTTATAGTTGATGTCCCTCAAGTAAGCCCGACGGAACTCCGTACTGCACAGCTGGAAGATCCAGAAGTGGCCAAAATTATTCAAGACCTGGAAAGCACAGATCCTCTCACCTCAACTAGATGGCTAGAGAGAGGCTACCTTATGGCCCAAGGGGTTCTTTATTGTTTCAACCCCAACTCGGATTCTGAAGAAGCACAGTTTGTAGTACCTCATTCCATGAAAGAGTCCGTTCTTCAAGAATTTCATGATGCTCCCACTGCTGGACATCAGGGGATAGAGAGAACTATCGCACGAATAAGTCAAAAGTACTACTTCACCGGAATGCGTAAATTCGTGACTGATTATCTCAGAAGATGTGAAGATTGTCAACGATATAAAATAACCAATCAGAAGCCTGCTGGATTACTGCAGACGCCAATTCTAAACCAACGAGGGGAGGTTCTAGCTATAGACCTTTTTGGCCCTCTCCCTGAAGGGGATAATGGGGAAAAGTGGATACTTCTGATTGAAGATACTGCTACGCGTTGGGTGGAACTGATAGCACTCAAAGAAGCCACTGCAGAGATTTGCGCACCAGCCCTTATTGAACAGTATTTTTTACGATATGGTTTTCCAAGAAGAATCATCTCCGACAACGGAGTTCAGTTTGTCTCTGCTGTCATGCAACAAACAATGTTCTTGTTGGGGATCAAGCAGAATTTGATTCCTCTATTTCATCCAGCTGCAAATCCAGCGGAGCGCAAAAACAGAGACCTCAAGACTCAACTCTCCATCCTGGTAAAGAAAAACCATCGGTCCTGGCCTAAGTTCCTTCCAGAGATCAGATTCTCCATGAATAGCGCCATGTGTGCCACTACTGGATGCACTCCAGCTTATATGATGTTTGCTAGAGAGATGAGGACCCCATTTGAGGCTCAAAGGGATCTACGAGCTATCCTGTCTAAAGAAAACTTTCTGCCGCAAATTACTCCTTACTTAGAGAAGTTTATAGACAACTTAGAGGCGGTAAGAGAGAAGTCTGATAAACAACAAGATCAGAAGAAAGATGGTGCTGATAAACATCGACGTCCGTCACCTCGGTACAGTGTTAATGACTTAGTTCTGGTAGCCACTCATTTACTTAGTAATGCTGCTAAAGGTATAACCAAGAAGTTCCTACCGAAAAGAGATGGTCCTTATCGTATAAGTAAAGTCGTTAGCCCCACTTCTTACGTCATTGCTGACGTTCAAACCAATACTGATCTTGGTACAATGCATTGCTCTGATTTGACTTTATTCAAGCCAGGCCAGAGTGATGACTCTGGGCCTATTCATCCACGGCGACTTCGTGGTCGCCCTCGTATTGTTCCAAGACCCGTGCAACCTGATAGTGTTGCCAAGTCCCCAACGGGTCGTTCTGGGAACTTGGAGGGGGAGTGTGTAGCACGGCAACCCCGTTTCAATGACAGCCCCGTCTCAATCACCGGAGCGAGCGAATCCCACGCCGCCGTATTAACGCGACCAATCACGGCTCAACAAAGCGCCCCGCGCGTGGACGCACCAATAATCCGATCCCGCCGGCCCCGCGCAGTCCGACCGACGCCGCGATACGAGCTCTAAGCAAGCTTACAGATTATTTGTACCAATTATTGTTAATTCTTATATGTGTCTAGTAAGACTATTATAATCGCAATTAAACTGTTTTATTAACGTGCGTCTTGCATTTTCACTCAGTCACCACAGGCCTCCGCGCACGAACGGTAAACCACGAGAGCAAGCTAGCCGGTGCTACAATATGTTAAAAACGCAAACGCATTGTGTTTTCTTTTAATATAATTATTAATAGGTATGACTCGTTTTACTGGAGTTTAAAAGTTGCTAGCTGATGGCTATTTTGGTCGTTATCGTCTTAAACAATATAAAGTGTTTTCTACCCTCAAATTTCTAATAATATGATTTTGTGAACAAACAACTGTCACCGCTGGCAGCCATTATTAGCTGCGGGATAAACCGTGTGTTATACTTACGAACTGTTTAATTTTGCCTTTCGAATACCTTGTGATTTGCAAAACATGGATTTTCATTTATCTTTGTTGAAAAGAGCAAAACAATATAACTATTTATATAAGGAATCGCTAGGCGTTTTTTGATATGGGTAAGTAGACAAACGGTGTTAAAAACAATGACTTATTATTTTATCGGTAATGTTTTAAACAACTTTCTTTGGCGAAAAATGTTTTTATTTAAACTTCATTTATTTTGCAGCGGAAGACTGTGCCATTATGGATTCACCCTTACGCAGACTTCGGACACGATAAAAATATTCGTTCTGGGCCTAAACCTGAAGCCTCATCTCCTGCCATTTGTTTTGGACATTATGTAGTTGCCGCACCCGCTAGTGACCCATTTCACAGCAACAAGACACAATGCTACGTTGCAACCTGTGCGAAATCATCTGCATGCTGCAGGATTGCATTGCCGTAGACCAGCAAAAAACATGCTTTAACGGACCAGCATAGAAGAAACCTTTGCTCGTGAATATCTTGACTTTGATTATTACATCAATCAAAGTCAAATGTAGTGATTTTTAGTAATGAAGACGAAATATATTAACTTAATTAAATATATAAACACGAATTAAATATATAAAAACGTTTCGTTCATCTTTATCAGACTTAAACCTAATAAACCAGAATTTAAGATATTAATTATGTGTCATCTTAAAAATAGCCCTATTATGGTTGTGTATTCAATTTGCAAGATAATTATTATGTTAGTGACATAAGACTTTTTAGTAAACATAAAATCATACTGGCCCCTAAAGTGTGTGTTATTTTATGAATATTATTCTATAAGGAAAAGTGTGCAGTTTTATTTAGCTAATTTAATTACTTTTAGAAGGCAAATAGAGGCTAATACAATAAAAATTAAATGTTGCAATAAACAATTTGAACCAATAATTGCATTTTATTGTTTTATTCTTTTACGTCCTTTTTTTCTTGTTTTAGGTAAACATGAGTTTATTTTGAGATTAGTAATTTAAAATTGAAAACAAAAAAGATACACTTGTGCAGGATTCGAACCCGGTTCTTTAGGTTTCATAACTCTAGGTCAATACACCTGAGCCACCACGCTTATAATACTGGTGGCAAAATTATGCTTCCATTGAACAAAATACCAGCAGGTTTCAATAACTATGCGTGAAGGTAGTCAGAAAACACAATTAGCACAGATAGGGCATTTTGTTGTGTGCGTAATAAGGCAGCGGATAAGTGCGGATGTGTGTATAGAATGACACACGTGGATAACTAGGGTGCTCACCGATTCGCTTTGCTGTGTGTACATCGTGGAGCATTATTTTTGTTGTCAAACTGTACCACTGTTCTTCTATTACTTATACGGGTAGGTACTAAAAACCGGCGAACTGGGGCCCGATTTTTGAAAGCACATCACTCGAAAGTACCACTCGAAAGTGGTTTAAATCAGCTTTTATCCTCAAAACTACAGCTCTAATCAAAGTTTTGACCAGTTCACATGATTAATGAGAGCTGTGATTGTTTTCTAAGCTGCTCGTGTTTCAAATTCAGCACAATTTTTCACCACTTTCGAGTGCTATTTTCACACATGTGCTTTCAAAAATCGGGCCCCTGGTCGCGTTACGTGTCTGTCTGTACATAGCACCGTAGCTCTTAAACAGGTGAACTCATTTCTTATTTTTAGGGTTCCGTACCTCAAAAGGGAAAAAGGTACCCTTATAGATCACTTTGTAATCCCTCCGTCCGCGTTTGGGATATCGAGTGAAGTCTGCCACCTAGCGGAAGTTCGAATAAAAGGCCAGCAAAGTATGTGTAATTTTTTTATTACATGTTTATATTTAAAAAAAAATGAAAATAGAAATCAATAAAAAATGTACACTACTACTAACTTAGTTACTTTCATCACTTATTTTATACTAGCTGTTGCCCGCGACTCCGTCTGCGATAAATTCGCTTATCGCTATCCCGCGGGAACTATGCGATATTCCGGGATAAAAAATATTCTGTCCTTTCCCGGGACCGTGACTATCACTCTAGGTACCAAATTTCAATAAAAACGGCCCATGAAAAAGCAGCAAACGTCCAAACATCGAAACTTATAAAATTTAGCCTTTATAATATTAGTAAGAAGTAAGATAAGATAAGATGACCTACCCTATGATAAATGAAATAAAAATGATTAATTAAAAAAAAATTATTAAAATTAATATAAAAATTATTTTATCTACCTACCTACTTAATTATTAATCTGTTTTTTCTAAAACTAATAAGATCATTGATGATGATTATTATCTTCCGTCTCTTGGACGCTGTAAACAAATACTCAAAATTATTTTTGTAAGCGTACATTATTTCAAATTAATTTTAAGCATGCGTTTAATCACAACCACGGCTGATGGAAGCGAAGTGATCTTAATTATGATCAATTCGCTTTAACATTTCTTGGGTGCAGTTGTACCGGGTAGCCGTTAATGGAAGCAACCGACACTGCCATCACCAGTCTCATGTCCTCGTAACTCTCTGGAGACGTCAATCTGAATTTCCGCAGGACCTTTACACTGACGGTCTTCACCAGCTTAGTGCCGAAATACCTTCCTGAAAAGAGACGGAAATGTAATTCCAAAGGTCCGTTTAGAATTGCATTGTGCTGGAAATGCGTTCATTTGTAAAACTTTGGGTGATAGACGATATTAAGTTCTACTAAATAAGACTTCACCCAATGGCATTCAAAATTACTGGCCTGGTGTTTATCGTAACTAGGTACAAAATATTTGCCCATTCTCATTGGGTTATCTATTAGCTCCTGTGATTAGCTCTAATAAGGTCATTAGGTATATAGTGTTACAGACGTCTAGAAATAACCTTCTTGAAAGTCCTTTCTACTGAATGGCGTGTATTATAGTTTATGATTGATCAAACGTGACATGATTGTTCATTGTTAACACTGTTTCTTACCTAAACAATCCATTGGCCCGTAACTAAATGGCAAGAAGGCGTCGGGAATCGGTTTGCCAGGAGCAAAGCGCTCTGGGTCAAACGCATTCGGGTTTTCCCAGTACCTCTTGTCGCGCTGCATGTGGAATATGGGGACCACAAGCGAACAACCCGCTGGAAGGGTCACGTTTTCTGGAATAAAGACCGACGTTTATGTCCTGTTTCCAGCAGCAGTATCGCTAGTCAATAGTATGTATGTATGTATGTAAACTCTTTATTGTGCAAACGTCAAAGTAATTAAAAGAAAAGTCCTAGCTAAATGACTCCCTCGTTACTGCCCAGCTCAGTAAATAAGACTTAGAAACGGAGAAATAAAGACGTATTTTGCAAAATTATCACAGGTTAGGGAAGAACTTGATCGGGGGACAGATACTGAAGCAAGCTAGTTAGCGATAAGGTAAGGAGCTGTCGCTTCATTCACATTTATATTGAGCTGTTGTGTAATAAACAGACGCGTGGGCACATGATCTTTTCTGTAAAATTGTTCACGCCGTAACTAAACGGGATGTTTAAATATCAACACACTGCAAGGCACTAGCCAGTTTTTATTACTTCATCGTCTGTAGTCTACTGATGATTTTCCAAGTTGTGCACTCACTTAATTTGATGTCTTCAGTGACTGTCCTCTGCAGCATCACTCCAATAGGGAAGAGCCGGATCACTTCCTTAAACACCATGTCCAAGTACGTCATCGCTTTGATGTGTTCATCCGTCACGTCTTTCTCGTTGTCGTCTAGCACGTTTTGTATTTCTGCGTAAAGTTTTTCCTGATGAAAAAATCAGAGCGGCATTAAAACACAGTAAAAAAGCTCACGATAATTGTATGACTGGTTTCCTACCAGAATTGTCTATGGAAATGCCATGAGGTTTATCTTTTTTTAAACTAACGCCAGAAACATCAACCAATCATTGCATTCTCTAGTATAGCACACTTCGCTATCCGTCTTCATGATTTGGTCTTTTATTTAAATTTTAACTAGTTAGTATAAATTTAAATTGCATTCCTTTAGTAGGTAAGTAAGTATGTAAACATTTTGGCTCACCTGACATTCTGGATGATACGCCATCATTTGTAGCAAGTATGACGTTATTTTTGCAGTGGCCTCTTGACTCTACAAACATAAAGATATAATTAGATAAATATTACATGACAATAAACTATAGTGAGCAACCGGTGTAGAAGTAATGTCATCTTATTGGAAACAGTAATGGATTCAAGAACAACTAAAGGGCCAGGAGGAGAAGAAGAAGCATCTACTAAGCTTATATAATCAGCTGAAATTTTGTACTATGAATTATTGACACTTACTGAAGTGAATACGGTGAATAGTTCCTTTAAAATTTCGTCGTACTCTGGTATTTGATTGGAAAGAACCAATCTATCCACGACGCTAAGTTCTGTGTTGCTTTTTTCATCATCTTTGGAGTTGAGGAGTTCATTTTTTTTGTCATTGTCCATAGTTTCGAGAGTTTTTAGTCGATGACGAACTATGATGTCACCCAATTCAAGCATCTTTCTAATGAACCTTTTCTGCTGCTGGTAAAACTTTGTCAAGTAATAGAACAGGTCAATCTGGAGGTACCACTTCGTCATCCTCTTGAAAACGATCAAGTAGAGACTGGAATCCAACCAAACAAAAGAGAGTTAGTAAAAAAACCGGTCAACGGTTCCGTACAAATTCGCCAAGTTATTATAAAATCCAGTGTTAGCACGGCCCTGTTCTTAAGCATAATGTATGCAGTATGAGGTATTTTTATATTGGCTACTTACATAGGCTGACAGATTAAAAAAAACAGTTTTTAAGACTTATTTGATTAGCTGTGCTATAAGAGCTACCTCCATACCAAATTTCAAATTTCTAGGACAACTGGAAGCATCCCATAGGTTTTTCGATCTCGGCAATTTGTTTGGAATGACCTTTTCTAATGACTGTACCTATGGTTAGATTGAGTTGACTCAGAGGTTTTATTTTTTCACAGCTCCAAGGCCCCGCAGACCCCGATTTTGGTATAAATTTCAATATTATATCTCGATGCGTTCCTGAGTTCCTTATATTTTTCCTCTGCCTGAGGAAACCCAAAAAGTCTGCCAAGAGCCAGTGGTAAAAATATATGTATATTAAAATAGCAAGAATATCGAGTCTCTTTTCATACATCTGTGTGATTTTTACTCTACAGTCTAGTTTTAAAATAAACTAAAAACAAAATACATCAAATGGTCCCTCGATTCCGCATGTTGTAATAATACGTATGCATGAATAGTTTTTTTTGTTACAGAAGCCCTAGTTGTGGTTCCTGAAACGATTTTAGTATCTTTAATAAACTGAAGGTATTGTTACAATGGTAAAGTTAAAGGTAACTTACTCATGAGATTCATTGATAACAGCTTCCAGATGGGGCAATTTTAGTGTCTGTTCTCTTGTTAATCCCATTAGTGTTTCTAAAAACAAAACGAAACTTTTTAATAGCTACATAAATGAAATTATGCTAAACGCGGCCTTCAGGTCTTGTTACGTTAGGAGAGCCTCTATCCCTTGAGGGATAAAGACATGATTTATGTATGTACGAATAAAAACACGGGGCAAGGGCAGCCCCAGCTGCCAAGTTCCATCATCAAAAGAAAAGTAATTTTCACAACAGCATCTCGATCGGTTTAAGCGGAGTTTCTTGCACCGTACATGCAAAACTTGGAATGAACTGGCGCATGAGATTTTTACGACTTGCTACAAATAAGTTTTAAAAGGCGAGTGTACCACTTTTCGCAAAACCAGCCACGTAGCAGCAGTCCTAAGCGGTCCTAAGCCAGTGACCTTCTAACATCAAGCCCTTATGTATTCCATAAACCTGACAGGCGACAGGTGAACCCAACATTTCGCTATAAGTACATTCCGACGCCAATGTGAAATTCGGTTCAATACGTAAATTCTCATGCCAGCAATCTATATGGAATAGTCATTGATATGTGTCATGGTAAGAAAAAGGGGCCAGTTGAATCGCAGTCGCAGCTGGCTGCTGGCTTTTAGTATAAAAAAATAGTATGTTACTCACGGCATACAGTATAGGTGGTGCCCCTCACAATGTCTTCGTAAATGTCAAACGTCTCTCCCATCGGGATTTTGCTCAGCCTCGCGAGGGTGTAGTCGGCTTCCTGGTTGAAGACCACTTCGTAATTCTGCACGGCCCGGCGACCATAGTTTGGTATGACTACCTTCCTACGCTTCCGCCATACTGGACCTGCAAATAGTACAGCACTCTCAATTGAATACATACATACCGTCGTGCCTTTTTACATAGAAGTAGGCAAGACTTTGTGCCACTTTTTTTTTGGTGGGAAATTGCTTGACGCATGCTCCCGCGCCGTAGGGACGGCTTCCCAAGCGAAAGAGGGGGGAGGCATACCCACTTTGTTCCACTTGCTACGATCTTGATATATCTCTTTCGCTTCATCCGCATTCATCAATCTCTTCATACATGCTCGTCGGTTTAGGGTACCCTTGACCTGAGCTTTTGGCAATACGTTCCCAATTCGAAGAATTGAATGTTTTAAACTTGCGCAAGGAATACACTGTTCAGAAAATCTCTCGCAATGCTCACGCCCACCGTGTATAATAAATACTTGGATTTTAATTACGTGAAGTGAAGTCCCGAGAGTTTGTTTGTCACTTTTAATTAAATTAACATTTTAACATTTCCTGGGGTGCGAGTCGGGTTACCTCCGCGTGTGGTCAAGAGCTGCGGTTCCTTTTTGGATCCGTCCGAGGGGAAGAGCAGTGATTGGTCCGGTGCACCCTGGGCATCGGCTAATGATTTCCTGGCGCTCTCCGAGGGATATCATTGACCGTTGGCTAAGAGCCCGACAGGGGGGGGGGGGTCTTTTGACCGTGTTCTACCGAACAACGTTGCCGACATTTTTGTCACAAGATTTTTGGATACTGTATTTATTACTTTGACATTGGCGAAATCATCGCATCGATCGATGGGGCCATATTGAAAAAGAAGAAGAACTTTTCGTAGTCATAACGGTCAAGTTTCGCCATAGTTTCCATCCACAGTGGCTAATATGAAATTAGTTACCCATAATTTTTCTATAAATATTCTTACTAACTAATTAACTAACCTGAACCACTGAGAATGCCCTGTCCACAAAAGTCGGTCATGTACTTGTACTGTGGGCCTTTTGTACTAGTCTTGTTGTTTGATAGAAGATTCTGGAAATGTAAAATGAGCAACTCATCAAAGTAATGTGTTTGGGAGTTACGGTACATACTAATGTCGGATTGAATGTTACAAAGTATTTGGCGACGTGCGTGCTCCGGTATATTTGTACACGATGGATGTCCCGAACAATTTGAGGCCTTGGTTGAGTCACTGTTAATGACATTTTGGGTGTTTCCAAGTATTTGATGATCTTGACTGCTACTTCCTATATGACGCTGACTGTACAAGGGAAGGAGGAACTATTATAGAAAACATGAAATTAAAAAGAAATAATTTCTTGGACACCGTATTAGTATCACTGTCTAGAGGGAGCCTCTCCTTTTTTAATTGTTTTATTTTAAGACTAGCCTTCCGTCCGCAGCTTCGCCCGCGATAAATTAATTTTCCCGTAGGAATAGGTATTTTCCCGCGGTAAAAAGTAGCCTATGTCACTCAGTGATAATGTAGTTTTCTAACGGCAAAAGAATTTTTAAAATCGGTCCAGTAGTTTCGGAGCCTATTCAATGCAAACAAACATACAATCAAATTTTTCCTCTTTATAATATTAGTATAGATTACTTTTAATTTAGATTTTAGTTCAATTTATTTTTTCATATACCTACCTACCTAATTTTAATGCTTTTACGAACGTTCATCAGGGGCCCGATTTATGAAACTAAACACAACACTCGAAAATACGATTCGAAAGAAGCAAAAATCTGTGTATTGCTACAAAACAACAGCTGAAATTAAATTATAGACCAGTTGACATTTACTGGAGCTATTCTTCTATTCTGCGTGTTTTTGAAGTTTAGTACAATTTTCCACTACTATCGATTGATTTGTTCTTGAATGTTTCGGTAGAATGAATGCTGATGGCCAATGGGGTCAGAAGATCGGGAGGCGAGCTGTCGGTAGGTCTCCAACAAGATGGAGCGACAACCTGATTAAGGTCGCCGGATCGCGGTCTGAGTGAAGAGCCTTGGGGGAGGCCTATGTCCGGCAATGGAAGTCTTTTGGCTGACATGATGATGAGTATCTGGGGGCGTGACAATGCCCCAGACAAGTTGAACAAAAAGACACGGCCGTGCCATCCTTTTCTCATCATTCAGGGGCATTTTTCATCGTCGTGTAATGCTGTGCTGGCTAAAGTTTAAATCTTACCTTGACAACTTCAGGATCACTGATGATAACGTTCAGGTCGGGGCCCAGCCAAAACCGGAAGATGTCTCCATATTCTTGCATCATGTCTCTAACCACGTCGGAAAGACCTGGAATGAGGAGGAAACGTAGGAATCATGTTATAGGCGATGAAGGTAGAGCGACCCATCTATCTATCTATACATATAATAAAACTGAAGAGGGTAGGAAGTCTGTACATGGAATATATAAAAGAATTGATTGGGGATACTTATGCCCTGTTTCACCAATCTGTTTAGTTCCAGTTATCTATAATGACATCTCTGTCTGTTTTGTGGTAATAAATAGAGAGGGAATAACAGATAACTGGAACACAAATAGTGGTGAGACAGTCCCTTAGAATCAATAACAGAACACGTTCCTACAGTTTTTAGAATTTTTGACAGTTTGTCTGTATATTTGCGACCGCATCACGTGAAAACGGCTGAACGGATTTTGATGATAACTTTAATAACCTGTTGAGAAAATCACCGGCCAAGGTTATAGGTTACTTTTATCCCGGAAAATTGTAAAGTTAGACGAAGACGAAGTCGCGGGCAGAAGCTAGTCACTACATAATTCTAATTCACCTTTCCACCTATCACAATTACATTAAACGTGTGGATTTTAGGTCTTGTTGTACCTTAAGCTCTGTCTACCCTGTAAGGATAATGATGTGATTTATGTGTGAAGAGAAAACTTTATCCCAATTAAAAACGTCACGGTTACAGTTTGTGAGCTCTTAGAGTGCCATTCGGATTTGTCTTGCTGTCTCTCTCATTCGGCTGATTCAAGCATCAATCCGATAAACGTGAGGTCTTCCCCAAGGATCTCAACGACGGTCGGTTTTGTGCTACCCGCAGCCAACGGCTTCCCGCGAGTTTGGTTTTGTTCGAGAGTTTTCTCTGTAAGTGTTCTCCTGTACTAGCCGCGGTATTCGAGTGGGTTTCCATTTTCTTCAGCGATGAAACATTGGGCTCAATTTGAAAGTAGAGTAGTGTACCTAAAATAAAATTAACAGCTACCTAATCTGGTTAACTAGTCAGAAAGTCAATTTGCATAAATACATATATCACGTCTTTATCCCTTACGGGGTAGACAGAGCCTATGGTAACAAAACCTTAAAGCCATGTTTAGCATGATTAAGGGCGTATAGAAAGGGAAATCAAAATTGTGATGGGTTGCTAGCCGCATCGCCTATAACATGATTCCTAAGACTTTCGCCCATTCCCTCGATGGGCTTTTACCTTGTGCGCGGGAAGAGAGGCAACTGGTAAATTCTGTTTTTTCTTCACTCCAAGACATGGAAGAGTCAATCTCAATTCAATCAGAAGTCCGTTTGAGTTTTAGTTTTGTAGCAAATAGCAGCAATACCTACACAGATTTTGTAATACTTTCGAACGTTACTTTTGAATGAATGCTTTGAAAAATCGGGCTATTAGAGGGGGTACTCCTAATTCCAAAATTAGTATTATGTCTTCCATCCCTCTATCCCATTAATAGCTGTTAGTGTGAGCGAAACGGCACGAACCAAACATGGAAGGAGTAGGTCTTCTCTGCCGGCTTAATTCCGTAAGCGATACCTACCCAACCATTAAAGATGTATTGATGATTATTTAAATCGGTTTAACTTGTATCAGACTCGTTTTTATTACTGTGGTAAAGTATGATGACGTCATACAAAATGAGAAATGGTTCATAGCTATGAATAATTAATTTTGTTAATCGTAGGGTCATTCATGGTCAATGGAGAGTTCGAAGTTATACATCTTATAATTATATTCCATTATTAGGTTTCGTTAAAACGTCGTAAAGCGAGTTTGGGGCCAGAATTTTGAAACCACATAATGTGAAAATACCATTAGAAAGTGGCGAAAAATAGTGCTGTATTAGAAATATAGTGCACTGGGGTAAATTCGGGGGAATTTCGAAACTGAGCCTGTTGCCACCAACTGCTGTGTATTGTTTTTGTGTAATTGTGTTATGTATATATATTGTTGTTCTTTTTTTTCAAAATTATTATTGTGTGCATCTTTTGGATAAATATGTATCATGTCTTTTTTTGTGTTGTGGCAATTAAATATCTTTATTATTATTATTGTATATTTATTTTTATCTCAAGTTAGGTTTTTACAATATTCATATAAAAAGTAATAAAACAATATTAATACAAAATATAAAAACATTATAAAAACCTAACCTAGGGTGCCGCCGGCAGCGAGGCAAGGCCTAAGCTACCGGTGGTCAGGGCGACAGAGACAGGAACCTCCTGACTATCCGAGCCGTGTCCAGGAGTACCGCCTTCTGTATCTGGCCCTTGACCCAACCACCTAGCGAGAGCCTTTTAAGGTGATGGTCAAGGCTCTTCGCTATTAAACCGTTTGCCAAAACGACTATCGGGACAGTGATCGTTATTATTATTATTATTAACTCGTGGATATCCACTAAATGGGGAACAAATACATAATCTCGCTCCAACGTCTTTGGCATCTAGATAAGCGTTGCCAGATTATGGAATTGTTCCCCGTTTAGTGGATATCCACGATTTTCGAAATTCCCCCAATTTCTAATATACCTCAATGCATTACAAGTAGCTTAGAAAAAAATTATAGCTCTCGTTAATCTAGTGAACTAGTTAAAACTTAGATTCGAGCTATAGTTTTGAAAATAAAAACAGATTTTTACCACTTTTGAGTGAAGTGCTTTCAAAAATCGGGTCTTTTTTTTTAATATGAATAGGAAGGCAAACGAGCAAGTGGGTTACCTGATGGTAAGTGATCACCACGGCTCATAGACACCCGCAACCCCGGAGGGATTGCAGATGCGTTGCCAACCTAGAGGACTAAGATGCAATGCCTCTTGTGCCCGTAATTTCCCCGGCTGTCTTACTCTCCACACCGGAACACAGCAGTGCAAGCACTGCTACTTAGCGGCAGGATTAGCGAGTAAGATGGTGGTAGCGATCCGGACAGACCTTGCACAAGGCCCTACCACCCGCAAAAGCTCCCCGCTCAGGGTCCCTGAGCGAGTCGCCTCGTGAGGCAGCTTCAGTTCGATTTTGGACCTGTGTCAAACGAAATCATACCTCTCATAGCTGCCTAGCGAGGCGGCTCTCTCAGTCAGGACCCGGCTATTCAACATTACTTATTACATACACACATACACAAACCACGTCTTTATTCCTTACGGGGTACAGAGCCTGAGGTGGCAAGACCTACAGGCCACATTTAGCAAGATTGAGAGCGTAAAGGTGGAAAAAGGAATCAAAATAGTGATGGGTTGCTAGCCGCATTGCCTATGACATGATTCCTATGATTTTCGCCCATTCCCTCGATGGGCTTTTACCATCTGCGCGGGAAGAGAACCAACTGGTACATTCTATGTTATTTATTTGCTCCCAGACCAGCATGGAAGAACATTACTAATTTCCTACCAATATTCAATTCACTAGGTGTACTGAGGTGGACCATCGGCAAAAAAAAGTGACCGAATTTTGCAAGTCTAAACTGGCAACATCGGCCCAATCAACCAATCAGAGGTTAGGATTTTAGACCAATGTTGCTAGTTTAGTATAACACTGTAACGTAGCTTCAAGAAACAGGCCACCGGGAAAAGACAATAGTATCAAATAACAATTAAAATCAGATACTGTTACAAACTAGTTCCAAGAATATAATAGAAAATAAATATAATAATAGTGTTTGACATGAATAGATATAATTGATGCATACAGACAGCAGAAACACTGCATAAGGAGAATTGCAAATTACCTTTGCTACATTCTGTTTTCCTAAGAATTTTTAATTGCAGAGTAAATATCAGTGTAAAGCTGCAGTTACAGAGATACATTTCGTACATACATACATACATAAATCACGTCTAAGGTAACAAAAGCTAAAGGCCACGTTTAGAAATTTGAAATTTGAAATTGGTCTACTTTCATCCATCCTCTCTACGTAACCAAACCAACCAAGTATACTTCTTTCTATCCTAGTCACTATACCTTCTTTCACACCAGCACATTCTCTTATCGCACTATTCTTTATTCTGTCTTTCAGTTCCATTTCCATACTTCTTAACGCTCTCATTTCTATTTGCACTTATTCTACTGTCATGCTTACTACTGACTGAAGGTCCGGCCACACCAGGCCTTATACTCCGAAATTCGATTTTCGAACTTCATGTCATACCGTCCCTTTCACTCTCAAATTAATGACTATTAGTGTGAGCGGAACGGAACGAAACGAACTTCGAAAATCGAATTTCGGAGTAGCCCCTCAGTGCGTAAAACACGTCGACGGTGCGTTTACGCAACAAAATGTATGAAGAAACGGTGCGAGAACGTGACGCATGCGACACGTCACTGCATATTCAGCGGTGTGGAACCTTCGAGTGATGTGCTTTCAAAAATCGGGTCTTGTGGAGCTCAAGGCCTTTGCCCTGCAGCGGGACACCCTAGTAGGCAGTGGGCTAGTAGTAGGCTAGTAGTAGTAGTGGGTAGGTAGGTAGGGTAGGGTAGGTAGTAGTATTACCTTAAAAAAATTGTCTGAAAAGACTCGCTGGTTAAAGCGCCTTTGGAAACAGCTACAACAATTACTAAGGTTATGTACTGCATGCTCCACATAATTTTTCCTTGTTAGTAGCTAACCAGTAGACAATACCAAGGCTAGTGCACGGTTATTAAGTTACAATAGAAGTCATACGATTAATTGCTGGTTTTACCGATGTTTTATATCCACCAGTTTTTATGTCATTTGCATCAGGACATTTTACTTTCAATTTTTAAATCTTGACGCAATGAGGCGTGTTATAAGTCTATTGTCTACTTTGTGCTTTGTTTTTGTATTGTTTTGTACTGATTTGTGGTGTTCAATAAAGAGTATTTGTATTGTATTGTATTGTATAAGTTTAACGATGTCTGTGTGTTGTAGGTAGCATCGTAGCTCTGAAGCGGATGGGTAGAATTGAATGCGGGTTATTTTCATTAGAAAGCCAGTTTCTTAGCCGCGTTGGGTACAAATCGGTCCAGAAGTTTGAAGAGCATCAACACTTTTCTAAAATGATGTAAGGCATTTTCGGCATAAAATTGGATTATTTTATTATTTTCCTTTTTAAGGTTTTTTTTAAATATTTAAATTCCATGCTGGTCTAAATGGGCGATTAATCATAGTAATCATGTTATAGGCGATGCGGCTAGCAACCCATTACTATTTTTGATTAAATTTTTTGCCATTTATACCTACGCCCACAATCTTGCTAAACGTGGCCTGTAGGTCTTGCCACCTTAGGCTCTGTCTACTCCGTAAGGCATAAAGACGTGATTTGTGTATGTATGTAAAATCGATAGGTGCGCCGGCGCCGTCGGCAGAGATTGGTACAACTTGCTATGCTACAAACTATCCTATGTCCGTCTCTGGGACTGAAACTAACTGTATACCAAATTTCAACTAATTATGTATGTATGTTTAATGTAACACACACACACAAATCACGTCCTTATCCCTTACGGGGTAGACATAGCCTAAGGTAACAGGTACCTACAGGCCACATTTAGATTTAGCAAGATTGTGTTTAATGTAACCGCGGCATATAAGGTGTCAGCACGCCAATTTTACTTAATTAGATGCTTAAGTTGTTACGTACTAAGCTGCATAAGTTATAGTTTTTTAACTATGCCACGGGAACTCTTTAATTTTCCGGGATTAAAAGAATCTAAAATATTGACCAGGGATATAGGTACCACCACGCAAAATTTCATTTAAAACGGACCAACAGTTTTGGAGATTAGCGAACACAGACATAGGTTAATGAACACATTCATACATACAGACAGACAAAAATTATAAAATCTACTTTTTTGTGTTTTATTACTCTTCCCTAATCGTTAGCACTCTATTTTTGGTGAATTTATTTAATGTACAAAGACGAACTTTCTACTAATTTATTACATGTATAGATAAGATTATATGTATAGGTAGATTAAGAACACGTTGCCGTTGGAGAGCTCGCCCCGGCGGCAGCGAAACGAACACTGCGCGCCAGCGCTCTGTTCGCGCGGCTGCTCGACGCAACGACAGCGGCGCACAACTACCCTCTCCGCGAGCGCTCCCAAGAGGAAGGACTACGAATTAGTTCGAAACATGTCGAGCATCACTCGACTTTTATACGTAAGTTCGTTTATATGTAATTATGATTAAGTCTCACGGTAGTTTCATGTTGAAAACGTTGCCGTTGTCTACTTACTTACATAATCATGGGAAATTTCATCACGTCGCGTCATTTATAAGTTTTCAGTCGCAAGCAAGGGGCTTTCCCATGACGTCTTAATGCGATTCAATTCCGAACGTACGTATTCCTAACTAGAAGTGTCAAAAAACCAGCTAAAACGTAAAATTTTATCGGAAATCGGGGTGCGAGTCGGGTTACCTCCGCGTGTGGTCAAGCGCTGCGGTTCGTTTTTGGATCCGTCCAAGGGGAAGAGCAGTGCTTGGTCCGGTGCTCCCTGGGCATCGGTTAATGATTTCCTGGCAGAGTCTAAGGGATATCATTATCCTTTGGCTAAGACAGGGGTTCCCAATCTTTTTCAACCTGCGGCGCAGTTACAAGTTTAGTATTTTGTAACGGCGCCCAGCCTTAGCTAAGTTGTATTGTTGCTATATTATTTACCGATGCGAGCGCTCAAATAGGTACCCGCGAATATTTGTGGTTTCGGATAATGATAGAACTCACGGCGCCCCTCTTTACTTTCTACGGCGCACCAGGGCACCGCGGCGCACACTTTGGGAACCCCTGGGCTGAGAGTCTTTTGACCGTGTTCTACCGTACAACGTTGCCGACATCATTGCCGTGATAATTGTTTACCGGGCGAGATTTTTCTAGAGCCGTGGTGCCTAGATAGACCGACCACTTAAATGAGTCTTCGCCCGCGCGGTGCAGACGCACTGGATGGGACGACCGCGGGGGCCGAGTGAAGTCCCCTTTGTTGTCCTACCCCGCGCCAGGGCGAGGACTCATTTAAGCGGTCGGTCTACCTTTTCTGTTCCGTTACCATACGAAGTACAGTTAGGTACAGTCCGCGTGAGCTCTTAGAACGACTTCGGGTTTCGGGTACCATCAGCCAATTAAGTATCCAAACCCTTAAGAGTGACTGAGACAGCAGGACAAACTCGAATGTCGTTCTAGGAGTTCACAGACTGTATAAAACAACCTACAGACTGCAGACTGAGAGTGCAGTGGCGGGTCGCCAAGGTAGGTAACGGGTACAAATTATGTTGAGTCAACTTTCCACTGTCACATCACACTAATATTATGAAGGCGTACTTTGTTGTGTGTGTGTGTGTATGTTTGTTACTTCTTCACGCGCAAACGGCTGGACGGATAAAATTTGGAACGGAGATAGCTGGTATCCTAGATTAACACATAGGCTAGATTTTATCTCGGGAAATTGCATAGTTCCCGCGGGGTAGTGATGAACATGTCGAAGGTCGTAGCTGCCTAGACTCGCAACGTAAATAATGATTGCAGAATACAACTGTCAACATCATTAAATCTAATTCTACGCGGCGAAGTCGCGGGCAGAAGCTAGTTAAAAATTAAATTTCAAGTCAAACTTGGTGAATACATACGTTCAGCTGGGCCCATGAAGCTCAGAGCATTGCCGAGACCTGGGATAGTGGGTGGGCCCGGGATATCCTGGGACTTCCGGAGCAGAGCCCTGTTCTTGACCCGCCAGGCCACCCAGGATGCCACGACCGCAGTCAGCGCCAGCGACACGAATAGGAACATCCTGTAACAACCATCATCATAAACAACGAATCTTTTTTTTTTTAATATGGCTCCATCGATGATTTCGCCAATGTCAAAGTAATAAATACAGTATTCAAAAATCTTTTGACAAAAATGTAGGCAACGTTGTACGGTAGAACGCGGTCAAAAGACCTCTCCTCAATGTCGGGCTCTTAGCCAACGGATAATGATATCCATACATAGATACATAAATCACGTCTGTATCCCTTACGGGGTAGACAGAGCCTAAGGTAACAAAACCTTAAGGCCATGTTTTGCATGATTCCTTAATCATGACAAACAAAAATTTAATTTAAATTAAACATGTAACCAGTTCCTGGTTTTTAATTATTAAGTTAACGTTAATTGCTGGGCCACTCCGTATGGAGTCGTAATAAAGAATGCAAAACTCCTTGCACAAAGGCCTCTTCCGGAGCTCAGTAATTGCTAAGGCCACTGATACGGAAAACCTCCTGTCCTGAGGAATGCGACAGGACACAATCAATAGGTACTCATTTTTGAATGCAAAGGTCTGTCGGTCTGTTACCGGTATAGAGGTAGTTTTAATCCCGGAAAATAGCATAGTTCCCGTGGGATAGCGATGAGCTAATTCTGCACAGACGGCGTTGCGGGCCAACGCTGATACGCGAGATAAACGTAAAAATATAAGTAAGTATAGACTTAGGGCCTGTTTCAGTTCAAGTTATCTTAAGTGTCAATTAGCTATGATTTTGGTTTGGCCTTAAGGTTTTGCTACCTTAGGCTCTGTCTATCCCGTAAGGGATAAAGACGTGATTTATGTATGTATATGTGTGTATGTATCTATGATTCCATCAACAAAGATAACTGACACTTCTATGATATACCTACATTTTTTTTTAACGGAGGGGAAATCTTTATGGATGCCCTAGGCACGGGGATGCCTAGGGTTATGTGGGACTCCCCCCCGGAGGGGTATACCTACCCGAACTTTCGATGATATACCTACGTAATTTATTAATATACAAACTATTGAGAACTAAATAACAATAAAGAACACTAAAACTAGGAAAGTTGATTTAAAGTAGGTAAGTATGTTAAAAATGATTAAAAATTAACCTAAAAATTCCCCGCGGTTTCGTGCCTGGTTCAAAGGTTTCCATTATGCTGGCCGCCTTGCCTCTTTGAACTGCAATGGCAACCCTTTGAACCAGCCACGAACCAGAGCGGGGATCGCAGCTATCTCTCAGTCTGCGGCCCAGCTCCCTGAATAGCTCCTTTGCCTACGTAATTAAAAAAAAAAAAACAATTTCGCCCATAGATTATTTACAAGTAACCTCTTAACTCCCTTTCCGCAGCTTAAAGCAGTATTTGTTACATCATAAAAAAACATAGTATTCAAGACGGCTGTGCATCATATAAATTCGAGTTCAAAGGTTTGACCCTAGCAAGGTTGCATTTGCGGCCTTCACTAGGTCCACGCGGCAGCTCGGAAAACTCGGAGTTCGGGTTTGTTTAAATTAATACCAGCTTCTGCACGCGACTTCGTCTGCGTATTATACATATAAACTTTTCTCTTGAATCACTGTATCTATTAAAAAATTATAGCCAACTAGCTTATGCCCGCGACTTCGTCCGCGTAGATAAATCCCGTTTTTTTCCGTATCCCGTGGGAATTTCCAAAAATCCTGAAATTAGTTTCTTAGTTTTGTAATCACCTACTTTTGTATCAAATTTGAAGAGTCTAGTTATTATAGTTAATGAGATAGCGTCACTCGGAATCGAATATATAATTCCCGTTTTTTCCTTATTCCGTGGGAATTTCCAAAAATCCTTCCTTAGTGGATGCCTACATTGTATAAGGTATCTATGTGCAAAATTTCAAGTCTCTTAAGTCCAGTGGTTTGGGCTGTGTTTCCGGCTGTGTTTCCGGGATAAAAACTATCCTATGTCCTTTCCCGGGACTCAAACTATCTGTATACCAAATTTCAATTAAATCGGCCCAGCGGTTTAAGCGTGAAAAGGTAACAGACAGACAGACAGACAGACATACAGAGTTACTTTCGCATTTATAATATTATATTAAGTAAGGAAGTCGCACTGGCATCGCGTAAAGCGCTGCGGGTGTCTATGGACAGTGGTGATCATTTACCATCAGGTGACCCACTAGTTCGTTTGTCTGGCCTCTCTAACATAAAAAAAAAAGGAAGTAAGGATAGCTGGCCATAGCTTTACTTTCGGATTTTTCTGTGTTCTAATTTTCAGTGTCGTTTAGAATAAAATTTCTAACGGTAAAACCGTAAAAGTAAACGTAAAAAATCAAGAAGTAAAAATTGTTGATTCATTTGATAGTAACGTTTTCGATAGTTGAGAGGAAGAAGTTTTATCGCAAATTTTGATTATGCGCAGACGAAGTCGCGGGCAAAAGCTAATAGTATCATACATACATACACAAATCACGGCTTTATCCCTTACGCGGTAGACAGAGCCTAAGGTAACAGGTACCTACAAGCCACATTTAGCAAGATTGTGGTCGTATAGGTGGAAAATGGAATCAAAATAGTGACGGGTTGCTAGCCTCATCGCCTATAACACGATTCCTATGATTTTCGCCCATTCCCATGATGGGCTTTCACCATCTGCGCGGGTAGAGAAGCAATTGGTACATTCTATGTTTTTTCTTTGCTCCCAGACCAGCATAGTATCAAATAAATCTAAAAAGACGGGGAAAGACTAACGTCTAAATCTTCTATCTTCTATCTTCTATATAAATAAAAATGAATTGCTGTTCGTTAGTCCCGCTATATAAGACTCGAGAACGGCTGAACCGATTTGTCTAATTTTATTCTTGAAATATTCGTGGAAGCCCAGGGAAGGTTTAAACGGTGAATAAATACTGAAATTTAGAAAAAGAAAAAAAAACGGGGGCGAAGCCGCGGGCAACAGCTAAAAATAGATTTCTCGAGTTTTATTTTTCCATAAGGCCGCGAACTTGAGCCTGATTTACATAACTTACATTCAGGGCATGCGTAAACTACCACAGCAAGCTGTTGCATACAAAATAGAGGTACGGCCGTGACTCTTTAAAACCGGATGATTTCGTTTCGTAACACTCGAACGCTCGCTGGTAAACAACAAAATAGTAGATTGTTCAACAAGGCAGGAAAAGAACCAATATCACACGAAGTAACTTGGCACCCGACCCTTGCGACGGTGCCAATAATTCGAGTGTGATATTGGTGTTTTTCCCGAGTTAAACACTACTTTTCATTTCGACTACAAGGAAAGTAATAAAATATACGTAAGTAGCTACATGAGAAAAAAAATATTAAATAAAAAATTTACTAAAATTAATTGAAACAGTTCTCCTTTGTGCATATATATTTATGGTCTTTTTTTGTGATTGGTCTCTGCTTCTTTATATTTGTACAATAAAGCATTTACTTACTTACTTACTTACATTTGTACAGTTCATAAAGGAAAACGTCTTTTCCAAACGTTTTTTTTCTTAACTAGTTGTTGCATTGGCAGCAAATCAGTTTTTTTTTAAACATAGGTCTAAGGTCAATGTGGTTATTGACAAATATTTAAATATTTACCTATAAACAACATTTACAATGTTTTATATAATGATTAGAGAAAAACTGCAGACAAAGTAGGTATTTTAGTCAGTTTATATGTAAAATTTGTAAGTTACCAAATTGAACCACAAGCGGAATAGAGATAGGCTGTGTGGCCATTATACCATTGTCATTTACAATGTTTTTTTTTCTTAATTGTTTTTCTAAAACTTTGCATTAAGTCTACGTATGTACAAGAAAGGAATGTAAATAAATTAATAAAAATAATATTTGACTAGCATTATAAAATTTATAATATTATTAATTAAGAAAAAAACATGGATATACCGTAATGCTTGGCTGAATGCGTATGTGTTCTATTGACAGCCAATGCCTTTATTTTTTTAAATTCATTTCTACCCTTGGGAAGAAAATAATAGTTATCCTCCCGTATGTCAGATATGATTTGCCTCACTTTCCGAGTATGAGAGATGAAAATATAATACCAATGACCGGGTACGTATATCATCACTACATAGTATAAAACAAAGTCGCTTTCTCTGTCCCTATGTCCCTATGTCCCTATGTATGCTTATATCTTCAAAATTGCGGTTTTTTTAATAGATAGAGTGATTCAAGAGGGAGGTTTTTATGTATAATTCTACGCAGACGAAGTCGCGGGCAGAAGCTAGTTGATACATAAAATTTTAAATAATGGTTCAAAATATGTAATGCGATTTTCTCAGAAAATGGCAAATTGATAGGATTGTTATAAAATAAACCTAACTTAACCTAAACCAATCTATAGTTAGGTATACTATACACTATCAAAAAAGTTCATTTAGCTAATAGTTTCAAAGAAAATACCATTATATGTATATTTTGAACAATGACATGTATTTTAACACGTTCGCTGCGGCTCAAAATGTTGCTTACTTTCAACTAGTGCTGTAAGAGGTCTTTAGGCCTTCACTGTACGATTTTACCGGTGCGGTTAGGGGCATTAAGACCACTCACGGAACCGAATACTTAAAATCCATATATTTCTGCGAATTTCACAAAAAATTATATTAAACATACTTATGAGCCTTTCTAAAGGACTATTCTGTCTAATTTTGGCTTCGCCCAGAGTTTCGATGTAAGGAAAAGACAAAATGACAGAAAATAATTAGGAGGCATTTAGACCTCTTACAGCACTGAATTCACGGTACGCTTGTAGCTACCGCTAGGGATGTGGTCAATAAAAAAGCAATCATATCGATGAATTGAAAAGAATTATTATAATCTATTACTTTAATTACATATGATAATTAATATTATAAGTAATATTACATAACACAATTGACACTTATTAGGATGTGGGTGAAGACCAAAAAGTTGCAAACCGTTGGGGCTGCGTGAGCAGGTAGTTAAAATTACCACTATTTTTTTTCCATTGTGACACAAAAGTTATCCATACAAATGTATGACTAATTTACGTGGGAACTATATATATAGCCCAAGCCCTCTCATTCTGAGAGGAGGTCTGTGCCCAGCAGTGGAACGTATACAGGCTTGAGATGATGATGATGATGATGAATTTTAACTACGTAATAACGCAGCTTTAACGGTGGGTAACTTTTTGGTCTTCGCTTATGTACGTACTTTGACTCGCTGGTAAATTCAATAAATCACGTGCATTGCTCATCGACGAGTGCACATCACTGTGTTATAGTTTCATTATCATAGACACAAGCAGGTGCGGTAGGGGGCGAAAAGACCCGTACTATCTACATGAGGTCTTTAGACCCCCTATCCGCACTGAACGTTCACTTTTCACTCTCAGTGCGATGAGGGGTCTAAAAACCTCTCGTGTTTTTTAAGGTTTTACCAAATTCTACGTTTGAATATAAATCGAACCATATAGCGGTCTCTTTTGTACCTATGAAAATATACAAGTTATGAGCTCCGCACCAGAGCGAAACCGCAGTATTTTTAACCGCACAGACCGGGAGTACAGGCAGGAGGTCTTTAGACCTCTTATCGCAGCGAACGTGTTAACCCGTTACATTTTAACGACGGAAACGTTTTGGAAAAAGGTCAGGTCAGGAGTAGGTATAGGTACCCGAAACCGAAATGTATGAAGAGATTGAATGTGGATGAAGCGAAAGAAGTATGTCAGGATCGTAGCAAGTGGAACAACGTAATATCTGCCTGCCCCTGTGGGAAAGAGGCGTGACGGTATGTTTGTATGTATACATTTTAAACATTGTATATTCTGATCCGCACCCCAATGAACCGGTTTTTTCTGGAAGATAAAAGCGATAAGAGCGAGTCGGAATCGCCAACGAAGATTTCCGTACCAAGTTTCCAACATTATTCCATTATTCCCCTGTAATTATAAATTTTGTTTTCTCAAACATGCCTGTAATGTTTATATTGTGTTCCTTAAAATAGGCTTTAAAATACAACGTTGCAGGCGGCAAACGTCATTTTTTTTAAGGATACGATGTTTCAGGCTAAAATAATTATCCACGATAAAGGCCACTCACGACTTGAAATTAAGAATCTGAATTTCTATGGTTAATTTATTGGTTAGTGAATAAATTCACATGACTATGAATATTCTATACATAAATATATAAATATTGCTGACGTGTTTTACGTCAAATAACAATTCAATTTACATAATAGAGAATTAAATAGGCTAAAGTTCGTGTATAATGGTCTTAAGAACGTTTTGTTCAGAAACGTGATCTGGATTTTTTATTTTAGGAGTCCCTTAGATATATTATCTCATGTTGTACAACTTGATTTTTTTGAGATTGTTTTGACGTTTAAAAAATCCATATTAGAAAGACATAAACACTTATTATATTTTATGCAGTCGAGGAAACAAAAGTAAAACAAAATATAATTTGAATATTGAATAGCGTAGCAACGGTCATGTTGCGGTCACTTTTTACCCGACTACGGCAAAGATAATGGAGGGATAACCCTTTGAGATAACATCTTTGAGATTTTGACAGGCTGAAATCACATCTTTGAAAGTACCATTAGAAAATGCAAAATATCTGCGTAACTATAGACCTCTAATTAAATTTTACAATAGTTGACGAAATTGAATAAAATTACTAAACGACACTGAAAATTAGAACACATAGAAAAATCCGAAAAGTAAAGCTATGGCCGGGAATCGAACCCGGATCCTCATCATTCCGTGATGCGTGCTATACCGCTACACACCCATAGCGGTGAGTAACCCTTAGAATTTTTCCATCCGTTACTAGCTGACACTTGCCCTTGTTACTATGCGAATTTTTGTCGTCTGTTTGAATAATGTAAGAAAGAAAGAAAGAAAGAAAACATTTATTCGTGACATAGATAAGTTACAAAGACAAGAAAAAGAGGTAAAAACATAAGGACATATTATATCACGAAATGGTCCCATCTCAGCATAATTCTGGCCTTGCAACCAGCGCTGGTCTTCCGATGGGACCATCAAGTGCTACTTAAGCACATATTAAAAACTATATAAATTCAAAACAGTGTAATAGTGAACCGGCATTACGACCATTACCATGACTGTATGGACAATAATTCCTTTAGTTACAATGGATGAATTTTATAAAAATAAAAAATATAAAAAATCCTTGGCTTTGGTTGGCCTGACCTGACAGTAGAAAGAATGTTGATGTGTCTGTACGACACAATTACAAACTCCCGAATTTAATTTCTAACGGGTATAAACCGTAAAAATAAATACAAAAAAAACAGGTGATGGATGTGTTTAGATGGTGTTTTCTTTTTATAGTTAGGTATATTTATTTAGTTTTAAGTTTTGTATATTTAGTTAACTTTTAGATTAATCATGTTGTATTGTATTATGTTGTAATTTTAGATTAGTTGGTTTAAATAAATACTGTATATTTAATCAAAACAAAATAAAAAAAACAGGAAGTAAAATTCGGGATTCATTTGTGAGTAAGTAAAGTGAGTAAATAAAGCTTAATTTTCTTCTAGTGTTCTTGTAATAAAATTTCAATAGGTGCTTTTCGCATTTTTCAAATGTATTTTAATTTGTAAATGATTACAAAAGTGTTGCTTAAAATATAAAGTACCTATGGCTACCTTAAAAATAACTAGGCTAGAAAATCAAAATAAAAATTGATTGGGACCATTAGGTAGGGTCCCCATCACGGAGGCAGCACTCCCGCGTTGTATCGCAATTGCGAGAAAGCTGCCGGCGCGAGGGTCATCCGTTTTCAAATGGTAGATACTGACGCGTGATATTCTATAAAAAATCGGGCCCCAGGCCGTCTCGTCAACAGCCTGTTATTTTAAGCGCAAAGTTATGTGTGACCTTCAGCATAACTTGCAAATACGTTGGATAAAAGTTTGGGCATTTCATAGTTTGTGAGCTTGAGTAATGCAATCTTATTATTCTGTATATTTATTTTCATCTAGAGATGATTCATATAAAAAGTATCTAATAAAACAATATTAATACAAAATATAAAAACCTAACCTAGGGTGCCGCCGGCAGCGACTCGAGGCCTAAGCTACCGGTGGTCAGGGCGACAGAGAGAGGAACCTCCTGACTATCCGAGCCGTGTCCAGGAGTACCGCCTTCTGTATCTGGCCCTTGACCCAACTACCTAGCGAGAGCCTTTTAAATTACCTTATTATCATTATTTATTAAAAACTGACCAGCCAATGAACTCTGTCTCACCTGACGGTAAGTGCAGAGAGGCCGAAGATGTAGCTCACTGGTTCAGTAACAGTCTATTCACTCTTGATTTGAGTGATATTTGTTTCACTGCCCTCTTTACCGAGGCTCGCGAGCCATGTTTACACTAGGGCTTTTAGTTACTGTACCGTGCAGCAGTTACGGTTACAACTTCCAGTGTACCCGGCTCTAGAAGACGGACAATCTGATGAAGATCTTGGGAAGCCATTGCCTACGGTAGTGCGAAACCGCTCGTCGTGGAAATCCTGTGGACGTCTTCCAGGTGATATTTTTATGAGGACAGGTGTACAAACATACAATCACGTCTATATCCCTTACAAGGTAGACAGAGCCTTTTTTTAGGAGGGTAAATGCTTTACGCATTTTCCACCGCGCCGTTGTTCCACGACGCGGCGGGGTGTATGGGGCTCTCCTCCTCTGTTCCTTCCCTCCTATTTGGAAGCGAAGGAATGTAGAAGGCACAATTAAAACCTCCGGTATTCCCTCATCTGCTAGACAGCGGGTGCTATGGGAGGTAGACAGAGCCTAAGGTAACAACACCATAAGGCTACGTTTAGTATACGTGGGCGTACAGGTGGAAAGGGGAATCAAAATAGTGATGGGTCGCTAGCCGCATCGCCTGTAACCATGATTCCTACCACTTTCGCAGATTCCCTCGATGGGCTTTTAGGGCAGATGTGTTTGGCATGTTGTCTGTCAGAAAATTAAGACTATCTTTGTATTAGTCTGAGTAGCCATTTTTACTGTCTGGCGAACTTCTTTAAGTTGTTTCTGTAATTTTAGAAATGAGACGCGGTGAGAGATGAAATTAACTGCCCATACTACGTTATGGCTGCACCTAGAAACTTCTAAACTCTTGGGTATATTTAAATTAAACCAATAAAATAAATTTACGTCACATAATGTGTTTACCTAAGTAAAGGAAACCAGTTTAAAAGTATCAATGTTTAAATAATAGCATACAAACAGAATGAAACGAATACTTAAATGAAGAACTGGTCAAACCAAAATAACTATTAGCCATGTCTTCGTGCAGTTTTTTTAGGGTTCCATACCTCAAAACAGCGGAACCCTTAGGTACGGTTAGAGACGCTTTTTCTCAGAAACACGTAAAGAGTTTAAATTAGACGAAATACTGCGATCCGTGGCGTAATAGAGCTGTGAAATAATCAACCCTCTAAAAGTCAATTCAATTAAAAGATACAGTGGTTAGAATAGGCGTGTCCTTACAAATTGCCGTACTCTCTAAAAATAGGGCGAAGGTACCTACAGCTGACGTCCTATATTATATAAATTTTAAATTTCGTATGAAGTAGCTCTTATAGCACAAGTAATTAAATTTAATTAGTGAGGTTAATGATACACATACATAAATCACGTCTATATCCCTTACGGGGTAGACAGAGCCTAAGGTAACAAGACCTAAAGGCTACGTTTAGCATGATTGTGATATGTGTGGAGATAAGTTTCAATTTTAAAGCATATTTAAAAAAAATGAACTTTTTTGCAGAATTCAACTATGTATTTTGTTTTTTTTGTGCTCAGAATCGTTTACTTATCGTTTAATTCATTATTTTTTACTTTGTTGGGAAAAACCCATTTTGTTAAATTTCCGAAAGTCATCGGGACACTATATTCTACATTATACACTGTCTTAAAATAAATCCAGAATATGTCCGCACGTGCTACCCCTTTATGGGTTTTCCAGGATTTTTGACAGTGGTTAAAAAATGACACTGTACATTGGTCAATTTTCAAACTGTAGCGTTCATTAGGTGGCGGCTTGATTCAGAATCCAAAATTACTATAAAAAATCTTGACACACGTGTCGTGTTTGATTAAATTAATCCGATCATCTGGCCCCTATTCCACCAATGCGACAATAAACGCCGACAAGTGACAATTCTGTTTACTTACATTACAAACTCGACAAATATCCACGCCGGTTGGCCTTTTGACTCCGCATAGCATTTCGAATTGTCACTTATCACCGACTATTGTCGAGACGGTGAAATAAAGGCCGGCCAGAATATTCCAGAACGATTCTAAGAAGTCTTGTAAACATTTAGCAAATTCTCGAAAGTACTTTTAAGAACTGGCTACAGAAGGCCGATTTTTGAAAGCACATGTGTGAAAATACTATTCGAAAGTGGCGAAAAATTGTGCAGAATTTTAAATACGAGTAGTTAGCTTAGTTAGAAGATACTATACGGCTCTCATTAATCTTGTGAACTAGTCAAAAATTTGATTAGACCTGTAGTTTTGAAGATATAAACAGATTTAAATACCACTTTCGAATAGTACTTTCGAGTGATGTACTTTCAAAAATCGGGCTCCAGTTGTTTACGAAATCATATGGCACAGTTACAAAGAATTCAACAGCAAAAATATACTTTTAAAGTATTTCATTTAACAAGCTTTCATTTAACCTGCAACGCTATATAGATGAGATTACCTTGACTACGTAGATAATATGTTTTTTTGGGTCAATTCTTGCAAAGTCCGATTTGACCCGCTTCTAGTGGTCGGATTGCCATGAAATTTGGTATATTTTTTTGTAATATAATCATAAAACAAATGATAGAAAAGCAAACTAGAATAATTGTTTCATACATAGAGACTATAATATTTAACAGTAATCATTTCCATCATAGCGAAATGTTTTTTTGAAAACGAAAATTGTCTTAAGGGTTCATTCACTGGTACACTTACCCTAGATGCGATAATATTTTGAACTTTTTCTTGTTGACTGTACTTTTTGTTCACTGTTCTGGCATTTTCATCCATACCTTAATAAGTACACTAAAAGCGCCTCAAATTGGACATTGCAAAATTTGACCCAAAAAAACATATCTGCTTAAGTAAGGTAGGTATAAACGTATCTAAGGTAGGTATATTTTTACGTTCTTAATATTACCAAACTGAAACAAGTAATTTATTTAATGATATTGTGTTATATTCTTAATTGTATCTTATTATTATTATACCTGCCAGCAAGTTGATTTGTATACATATACAAACTTTTGATTAAACAAACTCATGTTGTTACAGTACATTAGCAAGACGTCAAAACCATATATGTACATCTTTATGCCACAAACATTATGGTCGGTAAACATTTATATTTGACATGATGGCCTGTAGGTACCTGTTACCTTAGGCTCTGTCTACCCCGTTAGGGATAAAGACGTGATTTGTGTATGTATGTATGTATGTATGGCCTATGCCCTCGGGTGGTTGGTAGATGGGATATGCCCTCGACTACACCTCGAGAATTGCTCGACATGTTTCGGACTAATTCATAGTCCTTCTTCCCGGAGCGTTTGCCTCGGTGGCAGCGGCACGAACACAATCTACAACGCCCCGCTCGCACGTAAAGTATGTATGTATGTATAACTCTTTAAAGTGGTCCGGTATGGTTTTCAGTTTCAAATGTTTTACGTAAAAAAATATAACTGTTAATTTACCTAATATTTACTTAAGCAGTTTTATTAAAAGTTGTACACTCAACTTTTTTCTGGGATTTGGTTTTATTTTTGGTTTTTTACTCAGAACCACGAGCAACAAATTTGCGCTTTCCATTCCTTAACTTCAATCATGCAAATTTGTATGGCGGTAACGGAATGGAACGAAAATTTAGGTCACAAAATGTATGGAATATTTAGGACATATTTTTCTCCATTCAGAATCGATAGTAGGTACTCGTGATTCTGAGTAAAAAACCGAAAATAAAATAAAATCCCAGAAAAAAGTTGACTGTACAACTTTTAATGAAATGGCCATTTCATTAAAAGTTGTACAGTCAACTTATAACACTTTCCTGATTAATTTAAACCTATTGAATTTAAGATTAAAAAGAAATTAAAAATAAATAAAACCTAAAGCCACATTTCCTTTATGTTTGAAATTAAAAAATATATTTGTAACGTCCCATGCCATTAGAGTGCACTAATACGCCAAACTGATTTATGACAAAGTATACAAAATTACTGAACTATTACTATGAAACCTATAAGACCTACTTAATTGACTTTACGAATGTACAAAACGTTTTATTTAAATAAGTAATTAAATGTGACCTTTGGCCTTTAAATTAGTTAAATTTAATTTCATAATTATAATCAAAACATAAGAATAATAGTTCTATTTATTATCCTCAGAATACCTACATACCTGTTGCTGTAAACTCCGAGTAACACTACACGAATGTCCTTTGAGAAACATACCGCAGTCTGCTAGGAAAATTATGCCAATACTTTGTATAGGTGGAGTGGGGGGTGGGGGCAACTTCATAACATAACACATGTAACACTGATACAAGGGTACCTTTCTTTTTAACACGCTTATATTGGGTCGATTTGTATGTAAAAAAGTGAGTAACTAACTTAGTAATGGAATCTAGGGAAGCGAATTTGACCCTTTTTAACCGACTTCAAAAAAGGAGGAGGTTCTCAATTCGTCTGTATTTTTTTTCCTAATGATCGTATCGTCATATCGTATTCTGATGGGTGTTGCTGATTCACAAAAATATTGCTTTTCTGTGCAGTTTTTATTTTGTAAATGATTACAAAATTATTTGTATAGATATTATGACTAATTTATGAGAGACAAAACTAATAAGAGAGAGATAGGGAAATTTTTATTTACAGTCATTAAATACACTGGATATATAAAAGAAAGAGATAAAATCCATTTGAGAAAAAAAAACAAATAACTACCTAAAATAAATGAATATCTTGGGACAACTGACACCAATTGACCTAGTCCCAAACTAAGCAAAACTTATAATATGGGTACTAGATAACGGATAAACATACCTACTTCACTACATAGTATAAAACAAAGTCGCTTTCTCTGTCCCCATGTCCCTATTTATATCCCTATGTCCCTATGTATGCTTATATCTTCAAAACTACACAACGGATTTTGATGCGGTTTTTTTAATAGATAGAGTGATTCAAGAGGAAGGTTTTTATGTATAATTCTACGCAGACGAAGTCGCGGGCAGAAGCTAGTAAATAACGAATAGTACCGACATGGTGTAAATTGTTCGGCCCGTGGGGTCGGAACGTGGGCCGCTTGTCTTTTTCAAGACAGGGGGCCGCGAGGAGTAAACCTCTATAAAAAAATCCAGAGGGTCGCACCCGCGGGTGCTTTTGGTGACGGACGCGATCATGCCTTCAGAACCGCTGTTCTTTCAGAGTTGCACATGAGGGTGTGAGAGCTGACGTGAGGGTCGGCGGGCATAAGCCTGTCGGTCAACACGTAACCCCGGCCCGTAGGCGCTGTCTTTTTCAAGACGGGGGTCACGAGGAGACAACCTCTATAAAAAAGCCAAGCAGCACCAGCGGGGGAGGGCGGGAATTCCCAAACCTGCATTTGCACATTTTTTTTCTCAAATATATTGTATATCTTACTTTTATTTATATACCTATATGTATCGAATGAGTGTAAATAAACATTTTTCTCTCTCTCTCGTAAGTTTTGTTACAACAAAACGTCTTCAAGAAGTTCCTCGCGAATAAAATCAGATGTCAATTATGAGGAACATTGATATTGCTTCGATATTGAACGTAGGGGCTTGATCGCTGCGACCGCTGATAAGGTAGGACCTTGGTCCTATGATGTGTGCATCTACCAAATAACTACCAGCATCTAGCTCGCTAGTCCTGCCGCCAAGCAGCAGTGCTTGCCCTGCTAAGTTCCCACGTGGAGAACAGACAACCGGTAAAATTAATGGCGCATGAACTATTCCACCTTGCCCTCTAGAGCCACACTGAAATAACTTCATATTTCATAATAGTAGTATTTAATGCTCTTAATATTTTCATTAAGACAACGTCAATAGAAAACCATAGAGAGACAATTCAAGAGTATAAAACCTAGATACATAGCATTCGTCCACCCCTACAAACTACGACATCTCTTCGATGAGTCTTCGTGGTCGCGTGGAGACACGTCCACTGCGCCTTGGTGGTTGCTGTGGAACCATTGTACAAGGCGGAGTACTAGGAATGTTTGTGCCCGCTTGTAGAGCTTGTAGAGAAGCATCTACTGCGTTTTGTGCACCCGACGAACTTGCCACGGTAGTCTCCGTATCTGGAGTTACACAAAGTGGTTCTTGAGTGGCCTGGCAGGAAGCCCATATTGAGGGTTGGGGTGATGGATCAAGTGACTCGGTCCGACTGACAGGCGAAGGCAATGGCGATGAGCGTCCAATAGGTGTAGACGAAGATGCCGGCATTATGACAGGTGAGGATGAACGAGAAGGATGTACGATTATAGGTGTGGATGAAGGTAGGAAATTACTGACACGGATGTCAGAAGGTGCTGGTACATGATCAGGGGCAGCTGGACTGCTGGAGTCGGCTAAACGGGCACGTATGTGATCAGCATGATATCTTCTCTCCACACCGTCCGAAGTGTGCACTGCGTACGAGTATCTGTGCGTGCGCCTTGCTATTGATGCGGGTTCCCATCGTGATCCATCTCGAGCGCGAACAAATACACTTTCACCCGATTTAAAAGAGAGACAATTCAAGAGTATAAAACCTAGATACATAGCACACACAACGTATCTGCCATTGTCCATGGCTGGAGGTGCTTGCTTACCATTGGGTGATCCACTTGCTCTTTCGTCAGCCTACCACATTAAAAAAGATATTTGCATCACATTTACTGCAATTTTGAAGGATCATAATTGATATCAGAGATATCTACGACACATTACATATCTACATTTTATATCAAAATTATACTGTGACAATAATATTTCAATTTTATGCGAACTTGGGGAACTTGTTTGTTTACGAAAGTGTTAAAATGGATTGAAATTAACCCATTACACGAATAATGACACATTAGCGTATTGGATAATTAACGTAATCAATACACTTTTGGTTGCGTCATTATGCGTATACCTATGTTGTGTCATTATGCGTGTCTACAAAATGGCAATTACACGCATAATGACACATAAATGCCGACGCAAATTTCTCTATACTTACTCATACGAGAATCGCAATTTTTCTAAAGGTAAAACAAATATGTTCGCGGCTTAGGGTTGGCTCAAGAGGCCTCTGACCTAAATAATACAATACAATACAAATACTCTTTATTGAACACCACAGATCAGTACAAAACAATACAGAAACAAAGAACAAAGTAGACAATAGGCGGTCTTATCGCTTAATAGCGATCTCTACCAGACAACCAGTAAGAAAAGTAAGTTGGAGACAGTTTAAGTAGGTGGAACAAATAGACAGGATAAACGCAGGGAAAATAAAAACAACAATGCCAACATAAATAATCCTAGAGCGTACTAGATAATTAACGTATGCAAATACACTTTTGGCTGTGTCATTTTGCGTATTTGTTGTGTCATTATACGTGTCTACGAAATGGACCATAAACAGTGACATTTTGGTGTACATTTCGTAGCCGATGTGATACCTATTTCAACACCGAACTTTTCGTATGTATGAATTGTCATAGGCGCTTCGACGGTCACGTTTACAAAATAGGGGTCATGTAGAGTTTAATTAGTGAGTGGATAAATTATACACATTAAAGTATCAACATATTTATTTAAAAAAAACATTGTAACTTATCCTACCTCTTCGCTAAATAGTGACCCATCTAATACTCGTAAATAGGTAGAAATTGTTCCAGAATATTTAAGAAACTAGTTGAGATTTCTTAAGTGATATCTTAAGTGTCAATGCAGTTATCTATGACCCTATCTCTATTTCTTACTACGAAACAGACAGGGACGACATCATAGATATCCGACACTTAAAATATCAAGGTCTTAACTGAGAGTGGTGAAACAGGCACTTAGTCAAACTAACTAACCATCCGGCACAAATATTCTGGACTCATTTTCTTTATTTCCCGTGGCACTACTCTCCAAATATTTCTATTTCAAAATCAAGTTTAACAAAGTCGACGGAGCTCAGCTGCCGCGGAGCTCCTACTTCTGGATATTTTTGGCCTTTCGGGCCTGCTGAAGATCTAACATAACCTAAACCTACCTCCCATTAATGATATTTATTTTGGTCAGTAGCGCCACGTAGTAGTGCCATGGGTAATACACTACTCATTTTAGGACAGTGAATAATACAGAATCCCGTGCCCAGACGACATTCGAAAAATTAATAATTTACACTGACGGGCAAACATGACGGGTTTCTTTTCATACAACCTTCTACAGGAAGTGACCATTTGTTTTTGCTCGTAATTTTTAATACAAGCTTTTTTGCTCACGGTACTTTTTTCCTGGCTGTGCTTTCATTGTCATCCGTCCTACATATGTGTACCAAATTCCAAGCCATTGGGACTAACCGTTGAAAAGTTTCACTCTGCGGAGACAATCCTGGCTGGGTCAACAGAGAGAGAGAGAGAGAGAGAGAAACATTTATTTACACACATTCGATACACGTTGATATATAATAGGAAGAAATACAAAATACTTAGCAATAGTACCGATATGGTGCAAAATGGGCCCCACTCAGCATAATGTTGCGGCAAGCCGCAACGCTGTTTTTCAGTAGGACCCAGAACAACACTACCAGATTATTGTATTGTCATCCGACTTAATTAAGTATGCAAAATCTCAGCTCAATCGGTTGAAGATTGCTTCAAAATTGAGTCGCAAGATTCCACCCGGACAAACATATCATAAATATACATTGCAAGTTAAATAAAAGTCTATATTTTTTCTATTCCGTGTGGTTTGTGTTAAGTTGTCTCGGAGAAACCCTCAGGTTGTATCCAGCGGTAAACCTGACCGAGATAGCAATTTCAATGTCCAAGTTTTCAAGACGCCCATCAGCTTCCAGCCTCAGATGCCTCAGCACACGAACAACGATCGTCTTTATCAGCGTAGTGGCAAACACGCGACCTGAAATAATTCAGTTTTTTAAGTCTTTCTCAAAGTAAGACGATGTAATTTTTACGAAAAAGGTAGCAAACTAGCAAATGGGTTAATGGGTCACTCACGGACACCAGCAATACGAAATAATTGCACGTTGCCAGCTTAAAGGGGTAAAGGAATACGTTACTGAGACAGTAATTCCACCGGTTGTCTGATTCCACGCTGGACGGAACACAACAGAGTAACTGCTGCTTGGCGGCTAAATTTGACAGTAAGGTGATAGTGGATGGTGGTTAATGTGGGTTACGGCGGTCTTTTACCGAATCTTATCATTTGCCCGAATTTCATATGCCATAATGTAATGTTTGTCATGCTAACTCTTTTTTTTTTTACAAGCTTCCTATTTTTTATCTTGCAAAGTATGTATGTGTGTAAGTATTTTTGTCCGGGTGGAATCTTGCGACTCAATTTTGAATCAGATAACTTCAACCGATTGAGATGAAATTTTGCATCGGTGTACCTACTTGTGCAAATCAGATAACAATACAATGATCTGGTAGAAGAGTCTGGAGGGAACTCTTCGACGGTTGGTCCGATTGACTTGAAATTTGGTACACATATGTTGAACGGATGACAATGCAAGTACAATCAACAAAAAGTACAGTGAGCAAAAAGCTTGTATCAAAAATGAAATTTTTAGGCTAGGTTATTTTCTCTGAAACCTTATATTTTTCAGGAGCTTTGAAACGGCAATCATGTCGAACTCTAATAGGTTAGGTTAGTTTAATAACAATTCTGAACGACCAACAGTTTTAGAGAAAAAGGATTTATGGCAAACGATACGAGGGAGGTCCCTTTTGCTGCAGACAGACAGCCAAGGGATGTCTTTAAATCCGGCGACGATTTGATGTTCATATTTCCTCCTCTAGTGCTAATTTATGAGATTTTGCGCCAAAAGCTGGTGAGGTTTTTCTTACAAGATCTTTGAAAAGGTACCAGTTCGCTAACTTACCTAAACAATCCATAGGCCCCAAGCTGAATGGAATGAAAACGTTAGGGTTCCGTCGCTCAACATTTTCTGGGAGGAACCGCTCTGGCTTCACTTTATTGGGATCGTCCCAGTACTGGGGATCCCGGTGGAGAATGTGTAAAGGGATCAACAGTGAAGTACCCACAGGCAGAGTTATTCTACCTGGAAATTAGAAAACAAAATGGGAGTGGGAGGAAGGTGCAGATTTGCATCGCTTAAGTTGTTGCTGGCTATCACAGGTATTGGTTTGGTAGGGTATCCGCAAAGTAACGCCTGATTCATGACTTTTTTAGGAGATAGAGTAACAAATTGCAAGAGCACGTCGGTCACCAGATGCTAATGGTGTTACCACAAACCAATGGATCATCGATCGATGGTAGAATGGAACAGTCGACGTCGATCGATAAATAGCTCTAGTAGAAACTATCGATCGACGTCGACAGTTCCATTCTATGTAAGCACCACCCACGGACACTTGCAACACTACAGGGCTACAGGCCTACAGGGCTAAGAGGAAAGGCCTCATGTGTCTGTAATTGAATTTCACAGGTTTTACTCCTCCACCTCCTCAGCTAAAGATAAGCTAGCTCTATGCATGGCCCATCAATCCCATCGTCACCTCACACCTCACGACCAAGTAACGATCTGTGATCGATTCTGCTGTAGGACGTCTGCACATTTCACAAACTATTTAAAAAAATGCCTGTCTCTAGTAATTCCCTGCCAGCGTTCGTGTTCCCTGAACGCTACAATAGCTATTTACTTGGCAAACGGGTTATCACCATAGATCACACCTAGCTTACCATCAGGTGTGGTTGTAATCAAACGCATGTGATTTTTGAAAAAAAAAACATTTACCCACCTGAATCAATAGCGATCTCCTGTTCCACAGTCCTCTGAATCAAAGGTCCGATAGGCATGTATCTAAGGACTTCCTTGTATACCATGTCCAGGGATTTTAGACGTTTTAGTTGACTTTCAGATACAAAGTCGTCGTTTGGACCCAGACACTCTTGTATCTCGTTATACACCTTGTCCTTGAAAATTATCAAATCCATGGTGAACTAAGATAAAAAGGCACGAGAGGCCTACCAGAAAACGTTACACGAAGGAATTCTAATCTTAGGTGCAACAGATTTTAGATTTAGATATTTTAGATCATGTCGTCTACCGACAATAGAGTCCATTGATTAAACAAAAGATCACATGATTTATGGACTCTCTTTGAAACAAGTATACATTTTGACCAGTAGTAGAGCTAAAGAGAAATTGAATCAGTCATTATCCGCTTAGTGTTTTTGAATTTCAAAAATCCGTGGCCCACTATCCTGATTAAGTGAGAATCGTGGGTACACACGTAGTGTATCCGATGTTCCTGTTCTATCGCAATTTTGCAGAAAATAAATGTTTTAAAACTTAAGTTCTTTCTTTTCTATTGAACGTCTTCTTACAAATGAAGTCAGGATTCGTAAAACATTGTAATTACCTGCCATTCCGGTAAATGCGCGAGAAATACCAAAACAGCGGAAGCTATTTTAGCTGATGCTTCTTGACTCTGAAAAAAGCAATTAAGAGTTGAGTGTACCAAGGGATTTTCAAAACTCAGTAGACTTTCTCTAATCAAAATGCCGTCCATACAATACACTAAACGCTAAAACCTAGAATACACGCCAGTAGCTTGTACATTCTTGTGCAAATAGCCATATTTATATGAAATTTGACATACGTGTGCCAGGCCTATTTTTTTATTGTTTTTGGCTCTACATGAAGAAGAACAAGTAGATTATGTGCCGAAAAGTTGGAATGTGTAACATGTTATAAGGTCGTTTCCAGATTAGTAAAAGGACACCAGGCACTGGGTGAATTCAATAGTCATTGCGTTGCATCACCTGGCTACGGAAGCGGTGGAAAATACAACGGAATGGTATGGAAGATCACTGAGGGACAGCTGTGGGTTCGAAAAGACCCGAGACGAGATGAGAGAGGAGGTCAGGTTAGTTGATTTATAGGTAAGCTGGGTTTGCCTACTCTACTAATCTTTACTATGTGAAGAGCCACAGGGGAATAAAATATGATACAGCAACAAATGTGTTAAATACAATTGCAAAAGATTGCTTATCAGTTGTAGCTAAATGTATATGTATCTAACAAAGGCGTAAGTGAATTATGCGATCGACTACGGAAACGTGATTCTAAACAGCCGTTATTACAACGCAATCGAGATTAATCCTATTCGTGATTCTACACAAAATGGATTTCACACAACTGGAGTTTACTACATTCGTGATTCTACACAGCTGATAGTCAAAGTGATAGATAAAGAGAAACTTATTTTTAACAATTGGGATTGTCTAAAAAAAAATACCTATCCTTTTTATATTTTTTTTGTGCAGAATAGTCAATTATAAGAAACCAATTTCAATATTTTCTCATATAACTCGGTATTTTTTTCACTATTAATTATTGAAAGTATTTTGGTTGATGACGTCAGAGTTTCCACTGCCGGTTTCACACATCTGCTTATTGGATAAATTGATCATAAAACGTATGTGAAGCGCCGCCATTAACGTCTTTTCTATCTGTGGTGAAGTTGGCAAACTGTCAATACTGTCATTAGTATCAATGTCAACATGATTCAACAATAACACAGGAAGATTCACGCGATCTTCTCCTATGAATTTTATATTTTCACAGCCGTTACACATACCATAACATTCTGCGCGAAGCAGAAAGGTCCATAAACACATACCAGGTATGATCAAGACAAAACAGGACCCGGAAATAAGACAGTAAACTCAGTAGGTGAAAGTAAACCGAAAAACGTAATATTTCGCTATCCATTAAAATATTTAGCGGAAAATCTTTCATGTGAGCGAAGCACATCGCTGTGCGGATACACTCTTGCCTAATTATCTACCGAAAGTGCTTCTAAATCTAAACTATAATACAACAATATGAAAGTAATCAGTGGAAAAAACAAGAATGACAGTAACAAGATTGTCATTTTGCTTGTCAGCTGTCATAAGATGAATGAAATGTCAGATTGCGGGTCCAAATTGAACTCCGTAGTATAATCCACGCGTAAATAGCATAGAATTTGTAACATTTGCAAATAAAGTACATTTTGGACCGTCTACGTCATGTCTGGGAATGTCAAATGAAGGTCATTGCTTATTTTTCATGTAATAAATTCATTATAGTAAAATAAAATAAAGTAAATACAGAAAACGATTTAAAAAGCATTTATCTCGAAATGGTTTTCGATTGACTATACATTGTAAAAAAATAGACAATCCCAATTACAAGCATGACAAGCGTGTGCACAAGGTGTTTGATGGAATAGAGCAAGGCTGCTCAACCCTATCCCCGCAGACGCAGACCACGTTGCAGCCCGCCGACAATTTTTAAATGGCCCGCGCAAGCCTGAAAATACCCGTCAAGTTGAGCGTCCGTGTACCATTAGAAGTAGCTGAAGTAGGTACCATTAGAAATATCAGTTGTCCATTTGGCCCGACTGATGATAAAGTTGAGCAGCCTCGGAATAGATCAACGATAAAAATTTAGCTTACAGTTGTGAATACAGTAAAGGTTTCCTGTTTAATCTCTTCCATAGTCAACTCGCCGCTCATAAGGAATCTGTCGACGGCGCATCTGGCATTATCTCCTTTGCTTTGTGCCAGCACTTGAAGTCTCTTTTCGATTATCTCACTACTTAAATTGTGACACACAATTTTAAAACGATCCAATGTCTTCTTGGTTCCAGTCAACCAATATACAGGGGGTATTTGCAAGTACCATTTTGTAATCCTCGAAAATACTACACTGTACAATCTGATAGAAAATAGAAGATATTAATTGTATCAAGACATTTGAAAAAAAGTTAGCACAGTTTTAATCATAGGTAGTTCCAATTTGCTGGGGCTCGATATTTGAAAGCACGCATGTGAGAAATATACCACTCGAAAATGATGAAAAATAGTGCTGAATTTGAAGTACGAATAGATAAGAAAAGAATTACAGCTCCAATTAATCTGATATAGGTACTAATTAAAATTTATTATTATTTAAGCTGTAGTTTTGTATAGCAATACACAGGTTTATATCAAACGCTACTTTCGAGTGAAGTTGCTTGCAAAAATCGGACCCTTTGGCCCGCGTGGGAACCGTATAGCCTAAGCCTTCTGATTCTGAGGGGAGCCTTGTGCCCAGCAGTGGAACGTAAATATGCTGGAGATAAAGCAACAAAGTCTTACCTACTCGTATTCCTGACCACTTCATCTAGATGCTTCAAATTCTGCGACTCAAATTTAGAAAGTCCCATTAGAGTCTCTACAAAAAACGAATTAGTGATAAATTATATTTATTTTACTGAATGATGTAGCCGCCTCGCGAGGCAGCCATTTTTGGCATGATTTTGTGCTTGTGTCAACTGAAACGTAAAATGTACCAGTTGCTTCTCTTCCCGCGCAGATGATAAAAGCCTATCGAGGGAATGGGCGAAATTCTTAAGAATCATGTTATAGGCGATGCGGCTAGCAACCCATCACGATTTTGATTCCATTTTTTGCCATCTATACGCCCACAATCTTGCTAATCGTGGCCTAGGTCTTGCCACCTGAGGCTCTGTCTACCCCGTAAGGGATAAAGTCGTGATTTGTGTATGTATATTATGTATGTGAATGTCAAACGAAATCAGTGTCATGCAGCTGCCTCGCGAGGCGACTCGCCGCCAGGAACCGGCTAATAACTAACGCAAATGTTTTATTATTACACTTAATGTAGAATCCGCCACATTTTCATAGATCTCTAGTGTATACACTGTGTCTTAAAACTAATCTGAAATAATTTTGCAGGTGGTTGAGTAAGTTGGGTTAGTTTGAACACCCTGTTTTGATACATTGGTCGATGTACAAAGTGTACGGGGTGACTTAATTTTAAATCGAAAGATGAAAAACCTATAATGTATATTGGATAGGGGTCTTGCCATGACGTGTTAATGCGGATCAATTCCGACTGAGTCCAGGGGTGCGTTCAGTTTGATCACCCGACGACGCCCGACGACGCACTGGCCCGTTCAGTAAGTCAGTGCGATCATCGGACGATCACACCAAGTCGTTCAGTAACATCGTCGGGCGTCGTCGGGCGATCGCACCGGTCACCCCGTAAAATAGATGGGTAAAAAACGCACAGACGTCACTTTGACAGTTGATATGAGGCAAAATTTTAAATTCGAACGCTGGGGATATAAACTTATTATTACGAATACGAAATCATACTTCAATTGACACTTTTGACAGAAGAACGCCCCAAGTCGTTCAGTAAGTGTGTTCATGATCGGACGATTTTCACCCGACGATAATCACACTGACACTTTAGTTACTGAACGTAGCCCAGGTGAAGCTGTCATTTTTAGTATGGAGTATGCTTAGTGTAAGTTTTCGGTCGCAAAATACGCCTCGAACGTCAAATCCTATGAGAACAGTTTGTTGCCGTTTCGTTCCGCTAGCGGCGCTACCAATTATTCCATAGTAATTGAGACGTTTACGTGAACGCGTTCGATACGTTTTTATATGCGATAACGTCATGGTAGCCCCCCACGAGTGTTCAATCAAACCCATCAATTTGTTGAAATCATCATCATCATCATCATATCAGCCATGGGACGTCCACTGTTGGACATAGGCCTCCCCCATAGACCTCCAGTTGCCTCGGTTGGAAGCTGCTGGCATCCACCACGAACCCGCTACTTTAACCAGTTCATCCGTCCACCTCCTAGCGTCAAAAAATGCAAGAACCGAACAGTGTTGCCGTTTGGTTCCGTTTCTTCCGATTTGCGGAACTTTTGACACCCCCGCGGAACTTGGAAGGAACTTTGTATTTTGGTACAATTTTCGGAACGTTTAAGGTCCCGGCATAAAGATACGTGGTAAGAAACTTTACATACACACTAAAAAATACAGACAAATTTTCCTGTTATTAACACAAATATTATTCCTAATTCCTATGATGAGGTAAAAAAAAAGCTCGTTCCCCAAGATTTAAATGTAATTTTCAGGGGAAGTGGCCTGGCAACACTGGAACTGAATTCTCCACCAAAACAGGGGTGGACACTGCATGGACATTCGTGACCTTAGTCTTATCCACTTGCAGAAATATTCCAGTACAATTTCTAAGACACCGAAGTAATACAAATGATACAAGTATTACAAGTTTCTTCCATGCTGGTCTGGGAGCAAAGAAAAAACATAGAATGTATCAGTTGCTTCTCTTCCCGCGCAGATGGTAAAAGCCCATCGAGGGATTGGGCGAAAATCTTAGGGATCATGTTATACCTATAGGCGACTTGGCTAGCAACCCAACACTGTTTTGATTCCCCTTTCCATCCATACGCCCACAATCATGCTAAACGTGGTCTTTAGGTCTTGTCACCTCAGGCTCTGTCTACCCCGTAAGGGATGAAGACGTGATTTATGTATGTATGTATGTATGTATTACAAATAATAAATATATCTACTCAGACTGGGCAAAATGTCTCACTATACCGAGTATATCAAGGGGCCTTTCTGTAAACCAGCGCTGAGCTCTCGAGCCCAGCATACGCTGAGATTGGTACCCGTTTCTAAACTTGTGTACTGTTACTTTTAAGTTTATAGCATGTCATTTTTGTTTCTATATGTACCTTGTCACTAGCAATAAAGATTTTTATTATTATTATATTTAGGTAGGTAGCCGAGTACTTTGTTCAACTTACGACAAACACATTGCGTAGTACAGTTCACGACGTCCCAGTAAACGTCGAATGTTTGCTTTGGATCCTTCTTGGAGAGGGCCTGGACCAAAAGAGCTGATTCTTCGTTGAAAACTCTTTCGTAATCACTAATTGACTGCTTGTTATATGTTGGAGTCACAATTTTGCGGTGATTCCGCCATACCTTTCCTAAAAAAAAAAACTGCATGCGTAAAAAAACCGCATGCGTAAGAAAAACCGCATGCGTAAAAAAACCGGCCAAGTGCGAGTCTGGCACGCGCACCAAGGGTTCCGTTTTTTTTGTGATTTGTGTCTGTTTTTTTATATTTGTACAATAAAGCATTTACTTACTTACTTACTTGCCTATAAGCATAAGGCGCGCTAAATCTTTACCCGTATTTAAAACTGCGTTGAAGGAGCACTATCTGTCATCTTGTGCATGAATCTTGTAGCTAGCTTTTTAGGTATGTCTATTTATATCTCCATTTATTGTAAATGTGTGTTTCATGTATATTGTACTAGCGACCCGCCCCGGCTTCGCACGGTATATTATACATGTATTATACATATAAACCTTCCTCTTGAATCACTCTATCTATTAAAAAAACCGCATGAAAATCCGTTGTGTAGTTTTGAAGATATAAGCATACATCGGGACATGAGGACAGAAAAAGCGATACTATGTAGTGATTATGTATTTTCACTAGGTACTTAGTATACTAATATATATTATTCTAAATTGCACCACCTGCTCAGATCTGTTCTTTTTCATTATGGTGGTCTGGTAGAGATCGCTCTGTAGCGATAAGGCCGCCTAGTGTTATCTTGGAATATTCTGTATAACTTTTTTCTGTTTTGTTTGTATATGTGGTGTTCAATAAAGTGTTATTGTTGTAGGAGCAGGGTGCAGTGGGCAAGTTCCAAAGACGATGAATTAGGATTAATTATTTATTTAATAAGTAACAGCAAATCAACAACGTATCGATAAGGCGGAAGAGACGCGAAGATAAAACCATGGTGTTGCCACAATAGACCTAGTAATAAGGCATGCCATTCAATAGAGTTCATGCATACAGTCATGCCCATTCACTATCAAACTTAATAATTGTATTGTATTGTTACCTCCGGTGAATATCCCTGGGCCGAGTACTCGTGCAATGTGGTCGTATACTGGTCCCTTTTCTTTCACATTGTTACTCGACAACAGTAACTGAAAAAATAGCAGAAACTGTTGAACTCCAACCAGTCATTATGATTATTTTATCTAAGCCTGTGTTAATTAAAGGTCCGGCCACACTAGTGCGTAAAAGACCTTGACGGTGCGTTTATGCAACAAAATGTATGATGAAACGTTGAGAGAACGTGACGCATGCGACACCTCACTGCGTACCTAACGCAGCGGTGTGGTCGCTCCTTAAGTGTATCAATTAATTATATCTGTTCTAAATTTCATGTAAATCCCGTTTCGGTTTGAATGAAGAAACAAAAACATACACTCAACATGCGCTGTAATAGATATGTATTTTTGTTGAAATTATCTGTAATCGTTGATAAAAAAAGAAAATGTAGAAAAAGAAAGAAAGGGTTTTGTTAAGCATACGGTTTTTAAAATAGAGTTCTTTATAACCAATTTAAAATTAAAAATAACCCATTGATCACTAACTCGAGAAAGCAGTTCCACACTTTAACTATACATACATACGTACACAAATCACGTCTTTATCCCTTACCGGGTAGACAGAGCCTAAAGTGACAAGACCTACAGGCCACATTTAGCAAGATTTATGATTATGACCATTCACAACATTTCAATTTTTTACCTTGTGTTTTCTTATGCTCAATAAATAGTACTTTGAAAACTAGGAGACCCATATTTTTTCTTTTCGCGAAATTGGTATTCTAAGTTAGTCAAAAATAATTTTGAAATCTCGAAAATTTCAAAAACGCTTGTAAGGTTGAATTTACACATTACCTTTGCTCGGGTCATAAAAAAATAAAATAACATTGATGTCTACATTGTCTATGTCTACTGGTTGTCACAGCGGGTTGTCATTTTGAGGTTTTGATTGACGTATTGTATTTTAATTATTATTATTGTTTGCGACAACTGAGTACATTTTAGTGCGAACTCGGTGCTCAGGAGTTACTCTGCCCTTGATGAAACACAGCATGCTCTCGTTTCACTTCCACATAGCCTACAGAAGTTACAACGTAAGCATCCCTTGATGACAACAAAACATTAGCTCCCCGGATTTCGGCAACGTTAAACGAGTCGTTTTCACGCATGTATTGAAACAACGTCATATAATCCACCTTGGGAAGGTTTCGGCTGTCTATCTATCAATTTAATAAATATAACAATGCTTTTTCAAAACAAAACGAACAAACAACATCGATCGGCTAACAACACTGATATTTGACATTGACACCTTTGTGACATTGACATTTTTATTCATAAATAATTAGGAGGGCAAAGGTATACTACGACGATGCCTTACTTCGGATTTTTAAGTAAGTAAGTAAGTAAGTAAATGCTTTATTGTACAAATATAGAGAAGTAGAGACAAATCACAAAAAAAGACCTTAAATAAATGCACAAAGGCGAACTTATCCCTATAAGGGATCTCTACCAGTTAACCTTTGAGTAAATGAGAGGAGCATTAAGCGAGAGACCGACAAAGAGTGAGTTTAAAATATCCATATAGTGAAAGCCACAATAGAGCGTACATCTCAAAATACATACAAAGGGATACCAACTCATACCCACCTTAATATCTTCCGGATTCTTGACAAATATGTTTAGGTCAGGACCCATCCAAAACTTCAAATATGGGCCATATTCGTTAAAAAGTTCCTCAATCAATTTTAACTGATCTGTAACCAACATAAAGTCTTAAGCCTGTCTCACCACTCTACCTAATCGTAACTAGTTTGGTTAATTTATTTCATTGTATAATTTAGTCATACATTATGTTGTTTGTGTTTTCCTTGTAGATAGCTGTATTACCTATACTATTAACCCGTCAAGCGTCCAAGCGACTACAGTAGTCCCTAACTTTTTCGGGCGGGAAATGTCCTAGGGACTGCATTATGCATTCACGCCGCTGGCCAGGTCTTCCTCCCTTGGCAGAGCCAGCGACAACTCGCTATGTATGCTTTTCGCTCTCTCTTTAAGCCTCCCGCCCGAAAAAGTTAGGGACTACTGTAGTCGCTTGGACGCTTGACGGATTAAGTTGTTTTATTGAATCAGGCGTTACTTTGCGGAGGTCCATTTCAATGAACAAAAATTTTTTTTTACCTTGCAAGGTAAACAAAATTACGACATAGCGCTCAGTGTTATTTTATGATATAGTAACAACTGCCTTCTAAGTTTCATTCACGCTGGTTCATTTCACATGTTTTTTTTGTCCATGGGCTTGTAGTCTAAAAGTAATATGAAGTATAGACAAATCAATACCACTTGGGCTGGCCATGAAGAGTAGGGCATTGCCGAGCAGCGGTAGTCCTGGCGGGCCAGGTACGCTGGCCACCAGTTTTAGAAAACGCCGATTCCGCCATCGCCAGTAAGCCAGCGCGGCTAGAGCTGTGGTGATCACCGCCATCGTTAGAAGCCACAACATGATGAATCTACTAGTAAAAATGGACAAAAAAAAGAACACTTGTTTTTTATTTTATTTCCTAATTTCATGTTATTTCTACTCTCGACGCGAGAGCTCTTTCAATCATAAGATTGATATATTAATATGTCAAATAAATTACCCCGAGTTTTTTTTTCCAATTACATTAGGTACTATTTTTCATACGCAGTATGGCATGGCGTAAGTAACGAAAAGGAAGAACATAAAAAATGTATAATTGAGACATTTTTTCTGTCTTACAGGGGATGGATAGAGCTCGTGATTCTGAGTAGGAATAACATAAAATTGTTACGGATTATAAATAAAATAAAATATTATAATAAGGGAAATACGAGGAAATCAAAACCTAAAAGTAGAGATAGGTTCGTTAACGCTAAAGAAAAAATCACAAATCACTGACATGTCAAATGAAATGATTTATTAGAGCGATTAAAAAAAAAAAGTGTATGTGGTCAATTTTTCCCGGATTTCACTCAGGTGGATGACCCTATAGTTGCCCACTGACCGGTAGTTGACCACTTGCGATTTAATGTGTCAATATTAAGAATTCTCGCCACTATCTGGTATATTATATGCCTACATGTAATTTCAACTAAAACCAACCAGCTTTCCAAGCTGGTCTGGAAGCAAAGAAAAAACATAGAATGTACCAGTTGCTTCTCTTCCCGTGCAGATGGTAAAGACCCACCGAGGGAATGGGAGAAAATCTTAGGAATCATGTTATAGATGATGCGGCTAGCAACCCATCACTATTTTGATTCCCCTTTTCATCTATGTATACGTCCACAATCATGCTAAACATGGCCTTTAGGTCTTGTTACCTTAGGCTGTGTCTACCCCGTAAGGGAAAAAGACGTGATTTTTGTATGTATGTATGTACCAACCAGCCAATCAGATTGATGTTGGCAAGAGACAAAAAATTTAGCCTACAATTTCATTTTACTTACGCTCGTCGCTGTCGTTGCCGTTTGGCCGCCATCACTGTTAGGTATTTGCATCAATTAACAGGTGTGTCTATTTTTTTTGTGAATTGGCATTATTTTGCATGAACTACACTATAATTATTGAGTTTTGTAAAGATTAAATGTTGATTTTGACGATTTTAAAGTAATTTCAGGTATAACTACTATATTTTTCGAGTTTTTCTATTTGGTTAACTTATGGTGCATGTTTATCTGGGTTTTAATATAGTTGACCAAGTAGTCAACCACAGGCTTTTCGGGTAAATCTTTTTTTTTTGAGTTTTTGACTGTGTTTTCATTGAACGTTTCAGTCGTTTTGTTTCCTTATGTTGACCAGTAGCTTGGCTTTGTTACAATTCATCCAAAAAAACGACCCTATATTTGACCAAGCCTTATAAAATTTAAGTTTTGCTTTGCTTGTTTTATAATGAAAAAATGCCGTCAAAAAGAGAAATTCGTCCAGTATAGCGAGGACGTTTTCGAAGCGATTAAAGAAATAAAAATCGGGGAAAATTTAGAGAAACATGTCATTTACGTTTTATTATTAGATGTGACTGCTAAAACTGAAATTTGCCAACTTGTTGATCTGAAGTTCATGGCCAGTTCAAAACAACATCGTATCCATACTGCTATTAAAGTAAATGTTTTTACTTACATTTTTCAATGACGAACTGACATGAAACACAGTTTATGGGCTGATGGTCGTTTAACAACTAAAACCACATCTGACGGCAATTTTCTCAACGTATCAGTTGTCAGTGATTGGATAAAGTCCCTTTCATAATATCCCGTCACGTTACATTTTCCGTAGCCTTATATAAAGATGTAGTAATATAAGATGTGTTAATATACAGTTCCTAAATAATGTGTGAAAAATAACAACAATAATAACTAAGAAATTGTCAACATTTATTTTTTTCATATTATATATTATAATATGTTAAGACTTATGTAGCGAATTAAGTATTTATAAGTTACATGTGAAAAATAATTAAAAATGAAACTAAACAATCCCACGAATGTTATTCGCTATCCCATGGGATGACTAAATATTTACCATCAATATCCTGCTGCTATGTGTCCTGTTTGATCTTCGGCCGGCCGAGTGCAGCAGTCACCGCAGAGGTTAGACAAATTTTTTGTTCAAACAAATCATATGACATTTCTTAGATATGTTAATAAATTATTAGAGTGGAAGCAATACAATGTCGTCATAAGCTTTTGCTTTACAACTACGTCAGCTCAAGCCTACTCCGAATTTCGAAATTCGAAGTCCGTAGCAGTCTGTCTCTCTCACTGCCATATTGACTATTAGTGTGTATTCAAAGTTCCAATTTAGAATATCGGAGTATAAGGCCGGAAATGTTAAGGTAACTTCGTTGTAGTAAAACCTGCTTGTCCACTATGGCCTATTAAATTTTAAATAGATTTGATCTTCGACCAACTACTAAATAATTTAAGAATCAGTGGGCCATATCTCGAAGCTATATTATAATAGAGAATATTATTCATGTTTTTTTTAATTTCTCATACTCTGAAAGTAGGTCATTGATTATCTGGATAGAGGATTGACAGTGACTCATCGCAACCCTTGGGTTGAAAGTAATTTGAAGAAAAAAATTCAACCCTTCATAGCTAATCCAAATGAGGTACAAAGCAATGGAAATACGTATACAGCCATGTTATCTATGTTTTATATAATCGTAGCTTCTGCCCGCGAATTCGTCTGCGTAAAATTATACATAAAAACCTTCCTCTTGAATCACTCTATCTAAATCCGTTGTGTAGTTTTGAAGATATAAGCATACCTACATAGGGACATAGGGACAGAGAAGGTGACTTTGTTTTATACTATGACATGTAGTGATCTATACAAATAGTTCCTTTTTAATAGCAAAAGGCTAAATAATCTTTTTTGAAAATAACATTCACGCTATATAAGCTTATGCAAGCGAATACGAGAATTAGGAATTATTACATTCGGTAATTTTTTTAGCTTGTAATATAAGTCGACAATAAAATTAATTGATAGCGACCTCCGTGACTGCAAGTTTTAAAAAAAAACTAGCTGGCGGCCATTGATGCGCAGAAGAAATGCGCGATGCGCGCAAATCGCGCAATAGAAACAAGAGCGGGAAAAGAAAGACAAACGTAGCGACCGTGCGACGTTAGTGAAATTTGTTATAATACCTTCTTTTATTTTCCTCATATTCGAAATGAAACGTAGTGTTCAACTCGGGTGAAATGGGTCAATTTCAACCCTTGTTTAGCAATCTACTATTTCATGGCTTTCATTAAAAGATTTTGTATTCAATTCAAAACATTTATTTCCGACCAAGTCCACAGGTGTCAGTTTTCATTGGGTACCTTATCCTATGTTAGTTGTAAAGCTTAGGTTCACATAACAATAATTATACAAATACGATACAAATAAAAATATCTGTATTTCACAACAGTAATTCTATAAACTAACACAAAAATATAATTTTAGAAATAACAGTAATGCTAAATAGCACCCTGCCAAGAGGCCCACCTCTCTTTTACAATTAATTTTAAAGTTTATTTAGTTATTTTAATTTAATAGTAGTTTTAGTTTTGTATTTACATTTTAACTATCTGTTTTTTCATACTTACATGAAATAAAATGTTATTATATTTGTGTGTCTTGCAAAAAGGAATAAATGTGTTCTTTCGTAATGCTAAAATGAACAAAATTTAATTAATTACATACATCCATACATAAATCACGTCTTCCCTTACGCGGTAGACAGGGCCTAAGGCAACAAGACCTAAAGGCCACGCTTAGCATGATTGTGTGTGGTGTGCTATCATATTGTTGACTACATAAATTGTTCCATTTAAATAATAAAATTAATCTCACAATTTTGAAAGATAACACGAATGTTAAAAATAATAACAGAGTAATCAGAACGTTAACCAATTTAAGGTACAGACAAATAGATTAAATCTTACGGCCACTTACTCTGAGTTTTATCAAAAAAAGGATTCATATTTTCTGAGTAGCTCGATTTGCCGCCCCCTGGACGTGCCACCCGTGTACGGTGCACGCTTTGCACGCCCGCTTACGGTGGCCCTGATAACTACCCTCACAACTCCCGAATGACGTCAGACACGTCCACCACCTGGGGGCTACACCGAAATTTGAAACTCGAAGTTCGTAGCATACCGTCCCTCTCACTCTTGTCTTAATAACTGTTAGTGTGAGCGGAGCAGCCCAAGACAAACTTCAAATGTAACGGGCGCCTAATTACTACCATGTACATAGGATCTGCCGCTAGTTATTTATAATGGATTCTCTAAACATTGTCAAAGTGCATTGAATTTTGGACATACAATACAAGTATTTATTTATGTGAGTATAACTTTATTGTAAAAAACAGAATAATTTTACAGGTAACAAGTTACCAGTTCTAAATGAAGAATGGATACGACGGAGTAGAAAGGTAAATATTTTTTGTTCATTAAAAACAAAACTCTAAACTAAAGAGTTCTTTGAGCACTTTGCCGTCCTTTTCACCATGACGTTAAACAATTACAGTGTGAGCAAGACAACTCGTTTTTTTTTATTTTTTTTTATTCATAATTTATTTTAAGTTTTACAATAAGGTTTTTACAAATTGAGCCACTATTGAAAACCTCAGAGGTTTATGTAATAAGTGGCGAGATCGCCAAAGAAGACAATTCGCGAAGAGAGATCGCGAAGGTGTTGGTGGTGATTCTAACTTCAGATAGGATTATAAGACACTGCCAAGAATAATTCTTATCTACCTACGCTACGTTATGTACCCTAGAGCTCTTAGGATTTCTCGGAGAAACCCTCAGGTTATATCCGGCTGCAAACTTGACTGAGATGGCAACTTCGATGTCCAGGTCTTCCAAACGGCCGTCAGCTTCGAATCGCAGATGTCTCAGTACGCGGACGACAATAGTTTTAATCAACATTGTCGCGTACACGCGGCCTGGAAAGTTATTCATCAACATTGTCATCATCACCTTCATCATCATCAGTTCACCAACACCATCATCATCATCATCATCATAATTACCACCAGGAAGACGCACACTGTTAAACATAGGCGCCCTTAGAACGCCACAAAGAACTACAAACTGGAATGGTATCATCTACAGCCTATATACCTACGTCCCATTACAGGGCACAATCCTCTCAGAATTAAAGGGCTTATGTTACAGGCGCTCCCACGTGAGCAAACTACGGATTAGGTACTTCACAAAAAATTTGTACACGCTTCACGATGTTTTCCTCCACCGAAAAGCACGTGACTCAAATTTAGTTTCGCACATTACTTCCGAAGAACTCAGATGTGCCGGCCCGGGATTTGGACCCACTACGGCTCTCTGCTTGAGATACCATAATTATAGTAAGATTATTACATTATTATTATTATCTTGTTATAGGCGATGAGGCTAGCAACCCATCACTATTTTGATTCCATTTTCCACCTATACGCCCACAATTTTGCTAAATGTGGCCTGTAGGTCTTGTTACCTTAGGCTCTGTCTACCCCGTAAGGGATAAAGACGTGATTTGTGTATGTATGTGTATGTATTACATAATATTTAAATTTTATATGCGCTTGGGGAATCGTTTACAAAAACATGTTCTTTGATCTCATGTGTGTTTCTGACTTTAGCCATAGAACCTTCCACCTGTGACTCACCTAGACAATCCATAGGCCCCAGACTGAAGGGCACGAATGCATTAGGGTTCCGTTTCTTAACGTTTTCAGGGAGGAACCGTTCCGGCTTCACCTTGTCGGGTTCATCCCAATATTTGGGATCCCGGTGGAGAATATGTATAGGTATCGCCAGCGACGTGCCAACAGGCAGTGTTATTCTACCTGAGATGAAAGGAACACATTATAATCAAGTTGGTTTGATAATTATCTCCTGTACCATCAAACGAGTAATATTTATAATCATCTTACTACAATTTCTTCCATACTGGTCTGGGAGCTAAGAAAAAACATAGAATATACCCTATGGTAAAACCCCAACGAGGGAAATATTAGGGAAAAACTCTTAGAGATCATGTTACATAGCCAATGTGGCTCCATCCATACGCCCACAATCATACTAAACGTGGTCTTTAGGTTGTGGGGAGTGCCACAATAGAGATCTCTCTCCAGGCAGATGTTATGCCTGGGGACCGAAGTCCGAAGGAAAAGAGTTGAGAGTTGTATTTATGCAGCCGCATTGAGAAACTTCGTTAGCGGCATGTAGAACGATGTGACAGCTGTCATTAGAACTGGCGCTAGCTACTCGCGTGTCGTAGTAGTAGAGGCCAACTAGGTGGCGCTGGGGTCGCTACAAGGTCTTGTTACCTTAGGCTCTGTCTCCCCCTAAAGGATAAAGACGTGATTTATGTATGAATGTATGTGTATCTTACTACATCCACGCTGGCTTGGGAGCAAAGTAAAAACATATAATGTACCAGTTGTTTCTCTTCCCGCGCAGATGGAGTAAGGTAAGCCATCGGGGGAATGGGAGATAATAAAAAAAAGGTTTGTGTCACTATCATTTTATCATCCCCATCACATCTAAGTTACGGTACGTGATGCTTACCAGAGTCAATGGTGATTTCCTCTTCCACTGTCCTCTGTATCAAAGCGGCAATAGACAAGTATCTCAACACCTCTTTATATACTAAGTCCAGATTCTGGAGTCGATTCAACTGGTTTTCGGTTATGGTCTCATCCTCTGGGTCTATGTAGTCTTGTATTTCGTTGTACACTTTATCCTGAAAAATATATGAAATAGGTACTACATAATAGTAGACACTGCAAGGCTGATGTGTGGACAGCGCCGTGCCTCAGCCACATGAGTCCACATCAGGAGGTGTAATGCCGCCCTCATGTTTGGACATGGACATTATTTGAATTCTTTGATGACAGCTTCTGCTAATTGTCTTTCAACTAAAATGTCTTGCTAGATATGAATATAACTAGTATTTTGCTTCACAAAATGTTTTAATATACATATGCCGCAGTACTCTCTATCACTATACACCCGCTAGTAGTTAGTATTTGCTCAATAATAATCAGCACGTATAAAAGATAGCTTTAAAGTATGTGAAAATACGGTCACGGAGCACGCTTGCCTATGGCTTGCCCGATCATACTTGTTATGAAGAAGTTGTTAATTTAATACTAATACTTACTTGCCATTCTGGCAGATGCGCCAGAAACAAAATCACGGCAGAAGTGATTTTAGCCGAAGCTTCTTGACTCTGAAATAGCAAGGCCAAATAAAATAAAAATCCCGGACTGAGTAATTGACTGTTTACAGTTTCGGTTTCTTGGTTTTTTGGTTAACCAGAACTCACAGAAGAAGAAGATTATAGTGATAGAAAAAAATATGTTTAGTTGGTTTGATCACGTAGAGACGATGAATAAAAGAATATTAACTACACATATTTAAAGTGTAATAGTTGTGTGAATGGGTGCGTTGGGAGGGAAGGGCCTAGACGGACGTTCCGTTACCAAGTCGGAGACCTTTCGAGAAAAGGTCAGCTCAGGAGTACCCTTAACCGACGAGTATGTATGAAGAGATTGATGAATGTGGATGAAGCGAAAGTGGTATGTCAGGATCGTAGCAAGTAGTAGTATTTTGCGGGTGGTAGGGCCTTGTGCAAGGTCCGTCCGGATCGCTACCACCATCTTACTCGCTAATCCTGCCGCTAAGTAGCAGTGCTCGCACTGCTGTGTTCCGGTGCGGAGAGTAAGACAGCCGGGGAAATTACGGGCACAAGAGGCATTTCATCTTAGTCCTCTAGGTTGGCAACGCATCTGCAATCCCTTCGGGGTTGCGAGTGTCTATGGGCAGTGGTGATCACTTACCATCAGGTGACCCACTTGCTCGTTTGCCTTCCTATTCATATAAAAAAAAGTAGAACAAAGCAGTCTCCGCCCACCTACCCCTACGGGAAAGAGGCGTGACGGTATGTATGTAAGAACTCACAGTAGTAAACAGAGTGAATGTTTCCTGTCTAATTTGCAGCTTTGACAATTGACCACTTAAAATCATTCTGTCGACGACGCCTTGAGCATGCTCTTCCACACCCTCGTGCCTCGCGAGGGCTTTGCTCCTCTTCTCGTATATCTCAGAACACAAATTATGAACCAGTGTGTTGTAATAATCGTTTTTTTTCTTTTCTCCCGTTAGCCAAAACAGAATTGGTATTTGCAGCCACCATCTTGTCATTTTTGCGAAGAACGCACTGTAAATGCTGACAGGCAAAAAAAAATTACACATTTAAGAGGCTCCTTATTTTTAAGAATTTTAACAATAATTAGGTATCTAAGTATGACCGACTGATGTGTGACTAAAAGTGTAAGTTCGCCTTTGTGCATGTGTGTTATCCTGTATTCATCTTTTTCTTGTGTTTTATGTACAATAAAGAGTTATACATACATACATACATATAGGTATACATACATACTAAAAAGTAAAGACGGTGTTCTGCGAACGGCAAATTAGAGCTGGTTTAAACTAAGCTTCCCCGCGAACGCGTGCGCATAGCTCAAGATCTGCTTGGTGACATTTGGTACACGCTAGACAAGGAGTTTTTATACCGTCTTTGCTTTTTATTGGTGTGAGGTCACAAATAAAATATATACTTTCACAAAATTATATTTAACTAGTTATTTTCAAATAATCTATAGGTATACAAATGTTACCTTTGAGTTGACCGAACTACTTCATCCAGATATTTCAGATTTCGCGAGTCGTCTTTAGAAAGGCCCATCAGAGTTTCTAAACATAAGTAGGTATATAAATTATTAATTAAAAACAATAAAACAAGAACAAAACGTAAGAAATTAACAATTACAGGGGAAAGGTTACAAGAAAATTACAGTTTTAAGGGTGCACTAGCACAGAAGTGGAGTTTGATTTCGAAGAGATTCGACTGTTTCGTCGGTATAATTTTGAGCGTCGGATGTTACTTTGAGGACAAATGATCGAAATCTGCACCTAAAGCGTCTACTACGACACTAAACGAATAAAAGTCTCCGCGCAGCATTATCTACATTGTGGCACTAATTTTGATGTTGCGTATATAAGAACTTATTTGGTAATAAAAAGCATATTTAATTAATTAAGGAAATATCTAAGAGGCTGATCGGCTGCAACGGAGACCAAAGAGCTGGCAGCTTCCTCGCACAGCGAATTAGTATTGCAATTCAGCGGGGAAACGCTGCCAGCATCTTTGGCTCAATGCCGTGGGAGAGTACGTTTTTAGACTTATTTTAGTTTTAGTTTAATTAATTTATCTACTAATACATTTATGTTTTCATATTTAAGTAATTATCTAATTAAAAGACTCAGAGTAAGAAAACCAAAAATAGTTAAGTAAATTCAAAAAACGCTCACTTACGACAGACGCATTGCGTAGTGCAATCCACAACATCCCAGTAGATGTTAAACGTTTTGTTCGGATCCTTCTTCGAGAGAGCCTGCACCAAACCAGCTACCTCCATGTTGAAAACCCTCGCATAACGTTCGATTGCCTTCTTCTTGTAAGATGGCGTTACAATTTTTCGATGGTTGCGCCACACTTTGTCTAAAACAAGATTTATAATTTAACACACAAGTTCATCTTCTTCTACATCGATTGGTTCTTCGTCAAAATGAATATTAATAGTACATTACATTCCGAGGGTAATGAAATAAAGTATGTTTGGATTTCCGGAACTTGTTGCACGAGCCAAAGGCGAAGGTGATAAACATGCGACCTGAGGCTTTCTTTTACTACCGCCAGAGGTGTGTACAATTTTACGGGAAGCCCTAGCTAGGGAGTGGAAATTCCCGCTCGCGTAGCGGGCGATAAATGGCTACTTACGGTCCGGAGCGACGTTAAAACCATTATAGGGCACTAGCTGTTGCCCGCGACTTCGTCCGCGCAGAATTATTATAAATATAGCCTATGATACTCACAAATTCTGTGGCTTTCTATTGGCAAAAGAATTTTCAAAATCAAAAGCGTCACTCGGAATCGAATATATAATTCCCGTTTTTTCCTTATCCCGTGGGAATTTCTAAAAATCCTTCCTTAGTGGATGCCTACATTGTATAAGGTATCTATGTGCAGTGGTTTGGGGTGTGCTATCCCGCGGGAACTATGCAATTTTCCGGGATAAAAACTATCCTATGTCCTTTCTCGGGACTCAAACTATCTGTATACCAAATTTCAACTAAATCGGCCCAGCGGTTTAAGCGTGAAAAGGTAACAGACAGACAGACAGAGTTACTTTCGCATTTATAGTATTAGTAAGGAAGTAAGGATTCGACCGAGCTAACCCGAACAATCAGCTGAAATATTAATATTCTAAGAGACCCTAGTATAGTTACCTCCAGTAAGAATTCCTGAGCCGATTACCGGTTTCATGTGCTCGTACACTGGCCCTTTTTGGTTTAATTTGTTACTTGTCAACAACACCTGAAAAAAAGGAACAACTTAGCTAGGTAAGATAGTGTTTTGTATTACATGACCCTGATCACGCGGCTGGAGCCAGATACTCATAGAAAGAAAGAAAAAGTTCATTTATAACAATCACAAAAGTTGTTAAAAACAAAAAACATAAAAATAGCTACATAAAATAAATTGCCGCAAAATGGTGCTTACAGCCAACGGTGGTCTGCCGTTGGTAATCCACATAAATTCATCGGTTGGAGATGGTCTCATAACCGTAACTTTTACACGTTATTACAGTAACCAAAAACCCTAGTGTGTCCCACAGCCTCCTCTGATTAAGAAGACTAGGCCAAGTGCGGATTGGGAACTTCACACACCCACGAACCCACAACGGTCTGCTTGAGAGGCTAGCGCACAGAAGGGACGATGATGCACTTCTTTTCATTGAGGAAGGAGCCCCATCTGACGAATTTGCCGCGGGCCCCAGACGTTATAGTTACGCCACTGGCAGCAGCCTTCCCCCTCCCCTTTGTGACCCCGTTTCTGCTGCTGCTGCTTCCAGAAAGCTTTAGCCCACTTCCTCGCTTAACACTAAGACAGCGGAAGACTAATACCTTGATATCTTCCGGATTCTGGACGATTATGTTCAGATCGTGGCCCAACCAGAACCTTACATACTGGCCATATGTTTTCATCAGATCTCCAATCAGTTTCAGCTGTTCTGCAACCAATGGTGATACAAAGTAATAAAAATATTATATTATAGGGAACGTGTTGGTGTGAAAAAAGACATAGTGACTAGGATAGAAAGAAGTATGCTTAGTTGGTTTGGTCACGTAGAGAGGATGAAAGTAGACTAACTAAACAGATCTATATAGGGAGTGAATGGTTCCGTTGGGAGGAGAAGGCCTAGCGGACGTTCCTGGACCAAATAGGAGACGTTTCGAAAATAGGGCAGGTCGCAGGAGTACCCGAAACCGACATGCTCGTTTGACGCATGAAGAGTTTGATGAATGTGGATGCAGCGAAAGAGAAGTAGTATTAAGTCAGAATCGTAGCAAGTGGAACAAAGTAGTCTCTGCCTACCCCTATGGGAAAGAGGCGTGACTATATGTATGTATGTATGTATACTATAGCGGTTGTCCGCGAGTGAAATATTAGCATATGATACCCACAAATAATGTGGCTTTTTCCAGAATTTTCAAAATCGGTAGATCTTGAAATGGAGTGACTAACTATCGCAGCATGTATTGCACCAAGTAACTTTACCAATAACTAAATTTCTAAACGATTCGTCCCTACCCACCGACCTACTCCCCTACACTTAGTGGGGATGTTTTTTTCTCGTTTTTTGTCTTGGATGGGGTGTCGGAAAACCATTTTTCGATTCAGGAATCTGTTTGGAAAATATTAAGCTTTAATAGTAGATTGTTCAACAAGGGAGTAAAACAAGCCATTATGACACGAGATGTTTAGCCCATAGTTAGAGTGTCATTATTGTTGTTTAGTCTCGCGTTAAACTCTACTTTTCATTTTGAATGCGAGGAAAAACGACGTTAAGTTTCTTACAATAACGTAATTAGAATCGTTCGTACAATATGTAATTCGTTCATTCTTCTTCACTGTATGATGATGGTGTCATTTTTGGTCCATCATCACTACATAGTATAAAACAAAGTCGCTTACTCTGTCCCTATGTCCCTAATCCCTATGTATGCTTATATCTTCAAAACTACACAACGGATTTTGATGCGGTTTTTTTAATAGATAGAGTAATTCAAGAGGAAGGTTTTTATGTATAACTAGCTTCTGCCCGCGACTTCGTCTGCGTAGAGTTATTCATAAAAACCTTCCTCTTGAATCACTCTATCTATTAAAAAAAACCGCATCAAAATCAGTTGTGTAGTTTTGAAGATATAAGCATACATAGGGACAGAGAAAGCGACTTTATTTTATACTATGTAGTGATAGTGATTCTACGCAGACGGTAGTCGCGGGAAGAAGCTAGTAATTTATAAAGTTACACAATTATTTGGTGAAATATTACTTTTTTTACAATGTGTTCAGGCTAAAGCCTTCACCACAGAGCCCAGCATCATCATCGCCGAGCGTTATTGCCAACAAGTTTTGCCAGGCGTTAATGCCTCGTGTCAAAATTGTTCGTATCATTCACTTGCCCTACGCTCTGTTAAAGTAACAATCTTTTTACATTAATTATAATTATACTCACAACAGTCACAACGAACACCTACAAAAATAAACTGTGAAAACAATGCATTTTATTCATTTTAGACATCATGTTTCATAGAGCCATTTACTGGTTAAGATCTACACAATCGATATTTAAATAGAAATAGTGTCAGTTTATTTTTGTCAAAACAACCTCTGGTTTTTTTTAAATGTATGAATGCAGTTTTTCTTGTTATTAAAATCTTCGTAATGTCTTATAGTTTCAGACTTTCCCATACTGACCGATTTCAATGAGACACCCTGTGTATACATACATACACATACATACATACCGTCACGCCTCTTTCCCACAGGGGTAGGCAGAGACTACTTTGTTCCACTTGCTACGATCCTGACATACTTCTTTCGCTTCATCCACATTCATCTCTTCATACATGCTCGTCGGTTTCGGGTACTCCTGACTAGAGATGTCACGAATATTCGGCTACTATTCGGTATTCGTCCTATTCGGCCCATTTTTTGGTATTCGGTATTCGGCCGAATAATACGTAATATTCGGCCGAATACCGAATACCGAATTATGAAAAAAAGACACGTCATATTACTCAAGATTATATGTGTGCATTACCAAATTACAATACTTTAGTAAGTAAAATTGATCAGTGTTAAGTTGTGATGGATAAAAACAAGCTTTTTAGCATTTGTTGGTAGCAAACGATTATGCTTTTCGTCGCATAATACACGCTACTCCCAGGAGAAGAAAGATAAACTTTAGCTAATTTCGAGAGAATTGGGTATTGTTTTTCGTTTGCTGACCACCACTTGTAAGGATCAGCCTATAGACAAGCACGTATTTTGTGCCGAATATTCGGCCGCCGAATATTCGGTATTCGGTATTCGGCCAAATCACTATTCGTGGCAACTCTACTCCTGACCTCACCTTTTTCCAAAACGTCTCCACACATACACATAACATTACAAAATCGACAAGAATATAAGCCGATTGCCTTCATACTGACCACGCATCGCAATTCGAATAGACACTTGTCACCGACAATTGTCGAGTTGGTGAAAAAGGGGCCTGGCCTCGTATAATCCGAAGATCGATTTTCGAAAGTCGTTTCGTGCCGTCCGCTCACACTATTTGAGAGTAAAAGGAACAGCATGATACGAACTTAAAAAATCGAATTCCGTATCACACGTATTCGTTCCGATGACTGTGTCTAATCTATAATCAAATTTTGGAGGTCTTTGACCCACTTCTTGCGACGGGATCAACTTGAAATTTACATACACACACATAAACATACACAAATCACGTGTTTATCCCTTACGGGGTAGACGGAGCCTAAGGTAACAGATACATACAGGCCACATTTAGCAAGATTGTGGGCGTATAGGTGAAAAATGAAATCAAAATAGTGATGGGTTAGCCTCATCGCCTATAACATGATTCCTATGATTTTCGCCCATTCCCTCGATGGGCTTTTACCATCTGCACGGGAAGAGAAGCAGCTGGTATATTCTATGTTTTTTCTTTGCCCCCAGACCAGCATGGAACTTGAAATTTGGTATACATTATATATGTCCAAAAAAGCCGTGGTAGCCTAGTGTGGGCTGGGTAGTGGGGGTTAACCTGTGGCCTCTCAAGCAGAGGGTCGTGGGTTCGAATCCTGGGTTCGCACCTCCGAGTTTTTCGGAATTCATGTGCGAAATTACATTTGATATTTGCCATGAGCTATTCGACGAAGGAAAACACGAGGAAACCTCACACCTACGAAACAATTCTGTGGTTTGTGTGAATCCCAATCCGCACCAGGCCCGCGTGGCAATTATAGGCCAAGTCCTCTCATTATGAGTCGAGGCCTGTGCCCAGCAGTGGGACGTGGGCTGGAGACGGCATGATAAGTACTAAAACTGTTTTAAAATGACGCTGATAATCATACCAGCATAGTATATTTTTTATTACGTAGATGAAATGATTTAACGAAAATGTAAAGATAGGTTACTAGCTGTTGCCCGCAACTTCGTCTGCATAGAATTCGTTTATCGCTATCCCGCAAGAATTAGGCAATTTTCCGGGATAAAAAGTAGCCTATGTGTTATTCCAGACTATAATCCATCTATGTTTCAAATTTCATCCAGATCTGGCCAGCCGTTCTGACGTGAAAGACATCCGACGTACATATCCATACATCCATACTCACAAAATTTCGCGTTTATAGCATTAAATAGGATATTAATCGAATAAATAATTAGGTATATAAATAATTCAATAATAATAATTAAAATTAAAATTAAATTAAAATAATTAAATTTTATACAAAAAATGCCTTAAGTACATGATTTTGGAAAAGAGCTTACACTCTTCAAACCGCTCGACCGTTTTTTACCAAACATAGCTAAGAACCACCGCAAACAAACTGGCTGTCGAATGAAAAAAACCACATCGAAATCGGTCCAACCGCTTGAGAGCTACGATGCCACACATAGATAAACACACACACATACTCCCCCCTTTTTACGTCGAGTGTTAAAAATAGACTACCTAGATAACGGATCATAGCTTTACTTTTCGGATTTTCCTGTGTCGTTTACAAATTTGCCTAACTCGTCTTGCGCAGTTTTTAAATCTAGTTTTTTAGCCTCCAAGCGTGTCCACTATTTTGAAAATTTTACGTAACATACATTCTGAGTCTTGCTCAATAAATGCGCAACATGTTTTTTAAAACGTTTTTGACCAGTATACGAGACATAGGCTCTATCTCAAAAAATATTCAGTCATTGGGACGACCACTTCGCCAATGTCAAAGTAATAAAAACATGTATTATTCAAAAATCTTGTGACAAAATGTCGGCAACGTTGTACGGCAATACGGTCAATGGACCCCTTCCCCCTCTGTCGGGCTCTTAGCCACCGGCCGAAGACATCCCTCAGAAACTGCCAGGAAATCATTAACCGGTGCCCAGGGTGCGCCGGACCAAGCACTCCTCTTCCCCCCGGACGGATAAAAAAACGAACCGCAGCTCTTGATCACGCGCGGAAGTAACCTGACTCGCACCCCCATAAAATATTGCCATTGGCTTACCACTGTGAAACCTTGTCGTTGCAAGTGTCATGTTGACGTACCACACGTAGCATTCACATGCGCCTAAGAAATTATTGTGATGGGGTGCGAGTCGTGTTACCTCCGCGTGTGGTCAAGAGCTGCGGTTCGTTTTCGGATCCGTCCGGGGGGAAGAGCAGTGCTTGGTCCGGTGCACCCTGGGCATCGGCTAATGATTTCCTGGCTGTTTCTGAGGGATATCATTGACCGTTGGCTAAGAGCCCGTCAGGGGGGGAGGGGGTCTTTTGACCGAATTACCGTACAACGTTCCCGACATTTTATCACAAGATTCTTGAATTATATTTTACGTCGTCGCTATAACGACTTGATACGCCACAAATAAGAAGAAGAAGAATTATTGTGATATCTACTGTATAAAAATAAGTCGGGTTTTCCTTCCTGACGCTATAACTCCAGAACGCACGAACCGATTTCCACGGTTTTGCATTCGTTGGAAAGGTCTCGGGCTCCGTGAGGTTTATAGCAAAGAGCGAATCCAACGCAGACGGAGTCGCGGGCAACAGCTAGTTGTTTATGAAATGGTTCCACAGACATTGCAATTCAGTTTCTATGACCATACCTTATATTATAATAATACATTACTTAAGTGGGAAAATAGCCCATTATACCCAAGGCTCTCCATTTTAAATTGTCTTCCTACGTGAGACGCATTGCTATATCCTTTGCTTGTCTTTACCTCTACAGTGTAATAAAGTAGAACAAAATGAAATCATTGTTTATTTTATTCGATAAAACACTAACTACAAAACTGTTTTCATCATTGTGCATGTGCAGCTACTAGAGTTTCTAACGAATAACGACCATTGATAACAGCGGCACATTAAAAAAATCCGGCCAAGAGTGTGTCGGGCCACAAGCACTGAGATTTCCGTGGTTACCTTACTCAATATGTGGATATTATGAACGTAATTATTTTTATTTTAACTTCCATACTGGTCTGGGAGCAAAGGAAAACCATAGAAGGTACCAGTTGCTTCTCGTCCGCGCAGATGGTAAAAGCCCATCGAGGGAATGGGCGAAATTCTTAGGAATCACGTTATAGGCGATGCGGCTAGCAACCCATCACTATTTTGATTTCCCTTTCCACCTATTCGCCCACAATCATGCTAAACGTGGTCTTGAGGTTTTGTTACCTTAGGCTCTGTTTACCCCGTAAGGGATATCGACGTGAATACTGTAAACTGGATTGATTTCACTAAAACCTATTTTGCATTTTCAACAATATTACATACGACCAGTTTGTACCGGGTCGAATTGTTAATCTCCTTCATTAACTCAGTACTTAATTATGAAATAATTTAATGAATTTAATACACTTTTAACACGATTACATTAATTGCCTCCTTTTTTAAAAAATTAAGCAATGACTCCGAGAGCGACAATTAAGCAATGCTCGTAACTGTTTGTAAATGAAGACAAGGCCTGTCCACCACGTTTTACGAATTATGTCCAAATGTAATATGGTAAAATACGTATTCTTAACACGTTTTGCACATTCTGTTTGTCAATTTATTGTTCACGGAAAATGACAACTTTTAAATTTAGTCCAAACGTGTGACATAGTATAAATGTGGTCTTTACACAACACTACGATAAAGTGGATGACCGTAAGTACCCGAACTTACTGCCCGTCTGTCACCCACTTAAGTAAGTAAGTAAATGCTTTATTGTACAAATATAAAGAAACAGATACAATTCACAAAAAAATAACATTAATATATGCACAAAGGCGAACTTATCCCTATAAGGGATCTCTACCAGTTAACCTTCGAGTAGATGCAAAAAATTGATTAAGCAAAAAATTAATTGAGCGTTAAACAAGGGCCCGACAAAGTGTAAGTTTAAAATTCCAGATACTGAAAGCCACAATACAGCGTACATATATCTAAGTACAATAAACAAAACATAAAATAAACTACTAAATATCATTACACAAATGCATACATACAAAATACAATAAGAGTACACACATACAATATCTAAGGAGATGGTGTGAGCCATATCTTCCTCAAGCCTTCCTCAAGACTTGTCAAGACTGAAAATATTGGTTTGCTAGGTATTATAAACAGTAGAGTGCCAAAGGGTAGTTTCTTTAAGCTTATTTCAATATATAATTTACTTTTGATTCTCCTAGATCACCCCACGATCACCCTATGAAGTCATTTGCTAATGAATCCATGGTTGTTTTTATAAATTGGTCCAGAACTGTGATTTGATGTACTGTGTCTTCCCGTGCAGATGGTAAAAGCCCATCGAGGGAACCCATCACTGTTTTGATTCCCCTTTCCACCTCGCCCACAATCATGCTAAACGTGACCTTTAGGTATTGTTACCTCAGGCTTTGTCTACCCCGTAAGGGATAAACATGTGATTTATGTATGTAATTATGTATGTAAAAAAACTAAGTTCGCAGAAGTGAAGATGTAGTACGGTCAATTCATCCTGTCTTATCATGTAAACAAACGTAACATCAAGTGATTATATAGACAATGTAGTCTTTGAGACTATTTACACAGTATATATATAAGCTAAAGCAGTAAGGAACCTACGAACAAATCGGTTGAAACGAAACACGCACACAGGCGCGCGCTTTACACGGCCCCTAAGCGGACCTCGTCCACTCCGCTCAGGCTCAGGTCCCCTTAGGGGCCGTGTAAAGCGCGCGCCTGTGTGCGTGTTTCGTTTCAACCGATTTGTTCGTAGGTTCCTTACTGCTTTAGCTTATATATATACTGTGCTATTTATTTATTTTGTAAATGATTACAAAAGTATTAATTAAAATATACACCTACTACCTTAAAATGACTTAGTAAAATAAAACTTATGTTAAAAATTAAAATAAATTTGGACCCTTAGGTAGGGTCCCCATCACGCAGGCAGCATTCCCGCGTTGTATCGCAATTGCGAGTCTTTGTGCGAGAAAGCTGCCCGCGCGAGGGTCGTCTTTGATTGGAAATGTTGATAAAATAAACAAATAACGCGTGACCGGTTATTTCGCTTTAAAAAAATGGAACTTGTATCAGGTTTTTGATTTTGTGGCGCTACGCAGGTTGCAGATATTTTCGAGTTGATTAATTCGTTCCTCCGATTATTGAAGAAAACCTTATTAAAAATGATATTTTTCAGTGGTTACTTGGTCAATTTTAACTTTTTACTTTATGAGTTCGTTTAAGCCTAGAACAACATAACTATTGTGTAATCCAAGAGGAAAGTGTGACAATGTCTTTGAGAAGTGTTTGTTTACATGAAAAGACACGTAAGGATGGGTGGACTTTAAGTTTTTTTATTATGTCGAAGAATATCGTCTGCCACTGTTCTTGATGCGCCAACTGACCGTACATGATATTTTCTTGATAGGTAATCCCAGTGTCTTGCAGAAATATCTCAATCGTAATTAATTAAGCTGACATTAAGTAGCTAGGTACTATTAATTCGCTCTGTGATCAAGGAGGTCACGAATGTGCCATGGCACATAATTAACACTAAACAAATAAATTGTTTGTCATTGTTAACAACTTTCTGCTCGCAACTTTGTCCGCAAAGAATAAGTTTAGTGTTGAAGTTTTTTCGATATGAATGATAGCCCCGCTAACTTACCTACTACATTTTGCGACCTTGCCATGACGTCTTAATGCGATACAATTCCGATTCAATTTAGGTTCAGGTTAGGTTGCTCGCTGACAGATCCATACTAAAAATAACAGCTAAAACCTGAACTGAGTCGGAATTGAATCGCATTAAGACGTCATGGTAAGGCCCATGATGATTTCACCAATATTCCTGAAAGATTGCAGTCTATCTCGGGCGCTATCGTACAGCCGTGTTGTTTTCAAATATCTCACCATTCGGACTAGCCATGAAAAACAGGGCATTGCCCAGCAACGGCAGTGCTGGCGGGCCAGGTACCCTGGTTGCCAGCTCCAGCAACCGGCGGTTCCGCAGTCGCCAGCCCAGCCAGTACGCCAGCACGGCCAGGGTTGCGACGATAGCCACCAGCGTTGGTGACAGGGGCGATGACATGATGAACCTGGTGGTGCATGAGTGGTTAAAGTTCAGTTTCCTCTGATTACCAGTGAAAGAAACTTCCAACTTTCGTGACAATTGGTCCCTTTTGAATGTTATGTTATTTTATTACTTGATTAGGTATTGTTACTTTTCCTTTATTTCTTTTTGGTTTATCAATGCAAAACCGGTTAAAACACACACATACACACACACACACACACACACCAAAATATGCGCTACTAAAGGTGTGTTTGTAGTCGGCAGGGAATATTCACGTTTTTTGTTTTTTATTACTTACTAGCTTCTGCCCGCGACTTCGTCTGCGTAGAATCATACATCAATCAATTTTTTGCCCATAGAGTATTTACAAGTAACCTCTTAACTCCCTTTCCGCAGCTTAAAGCGGTATTTGTTACATCATAAAACAACATAGTATTCAAGACGGCTGTGCATCATATAAATTCGAGTTCAAAGGTTTGACCCTAGCAAGGTTGCATCTGCGGCCTTCACTAGGTCCACAAGGTAGGTCCGCGCGCCAACTCGGAAAACTTGGGGTTTGGGTTTGTTTTATTCAATACCAGTTTCTGCCCGGGACTTTGTCTGCGTATTATACATAAAAACCTTCCTCTTGAATCACTCTAACTCTATCTATTAAAAAAAACCGCATCAAAATCCGTTGTGTAGTTTTGAAGATATAAGCATACAAAGGGACATAGAGACATGGGGACAGAGAAAGCGACTTTGTTTTATACCAGGGGTGGCCAACAGGTCGATCGCGACTGTTAGTCCAGTCGATCGTGGCAAGGCAAAAAATATAAATACGTAGACCAGCCTGCGCAACGTAATCACCAACTGCTGATTTAAGGTTTCATGAAGTATGTAATTGGTAGATCGCACAGGGTTTCGTTAGTAAACAGGAGATCTTGGCTCTAATCAAGTTGGCCACCCCTGTTTTATACTATGTAGTGATATTGATCATTTGCATCTTTATAACACAGAAAAAAATATAAACCGGCCCGAAAATATTCTAATTATTTGACCATTAGAATGCTACATTATCCCCAAATAACACACCTAGGCTATAAAATATTTTCAAAAAGTTCGGGATCCGTATGAAAAAATTGATAATGTAACCAAAGGTGTGAAATAAATACCAAAAAACTCCTTATATCGCGTACGCTGCGGAAATTGTTACCAATATAGCAAAGTGATTTACTACAGTTTTATAGAGGACATCAATAGCTACAAAAAAGTCCTCAATCACTGCGTTTTTTTTAATTCCGATAATTTCGGCATATTACTAGCACTGCATTCATAAAAACTAAGTGGTGGATTAGTTTTTAAATATCGCAAAAAAAATAATTCGATATAGAACAAAGTACCTACATTTAATTACTTGTATATGTCTAACTATAACATAACTACCTACTTTTTCAAAACTAAATTTATAATGTTTCTCTATGTAAATAACCAGTATAAAGTGACCTCACGCGGCGTACATTTTGCTTAGAACCAAGGACTGCTAAAAATTGATTTTATGTTGGCTTGCCGATTTTTTTTTATTTATTGATACGATTTACGATACGATAAATTTGTAAGGAACCCTCGATGAGCAAGCTAAAAAGCTGGCAGAAGCTAAAAAGACCTTCCTACAAGTACTGTATGGTAGTTACTGAAGTGCAAAAACAATATTAGTAAAACACCCTATAAAGTGTTGTTTGTATTCCAACGAAAAATGTATTGTACTTGTGTCTGTCTTTTTTTAAACTACCAGCGCATTCGAAAAGACCATCATTGGCAAGAAGAATGCACCGCAAGAAACTTGGCATAAAGTCATTTTATCAAAATAAAATACAGTAAGAATACTTAAATTAAATACATTTATAAAAGGGATGTATAAGGTCCCCGAGCCTTAAATTATATTAGTCTATAGTAGAGATGTATAAGTCTCTACTAGTCAAAATATAACAAAGTAGGGATGGAAAAAAAAAGAGAAAAAAATAATTAAAAATAATTTAAGTTCATTGGAGGTGTAAAATGCCTCCGCCGTCAAATAAATTAATTGGAGATGTCTCCAATGTCGAAAAAAAATTTTTTTTTGAAATATGTAAGATGATGAGAAAGTAATAATGTTTGTATCTTCATTACCATTATTGTTGTGAATTATTCATTACATAAGTTAGTTTTGCTTTATTATGCTTTAACTAGTAGAAAATTCAGTTTAAAACTAACCTAACCTGGTTTATAAAAGTTCAGTACGTAAACCTAGATATATTTGAATATATTTTGAAAACTGTTGTATTTTGTTCGCGCTTTTTAGTCGTTTTGTAATTTATCCAAATTACAATACCCTAATCTGATGTCAACTGATTATCATATCACCTTTGACGAACGAAAAAGACTATGCGTGCCTACAAATTCTGACTTGGTGATAGGGACCAGGGGCGTGCAGTGGATTTTGACAGAGGGTAGGCATATTGCCAACAAAATCCGTATTGGTACGAGGCGTGTCGGGCACATTTACGTATGCTTACAAGCACTGCTTATATGCCTGTAAGGGATGAACGCGTCTGATAGGGACCACCTTAGAAGTATAAGCTTTCGAATAAAAAAAAAACAGTCTACTATTGGCGGAGATATTGGTGAACATACAAAAAATATACTTACATTTTTTTATATGCGGGTCACAATCGAAGTAATTTGCGGTTTCTATACATTGACTTCAACAATACAATACAAATACTCTTTATTGAACACCCCAAAACAATACAGAAACAAAGAATAAGGTAGACAATAGGCGGTCTTATCGCTTGATAGCGATCTCTACCAGACAACCAATAAAAGAAAGAAATAATTCGGAGACAGGTTAAGTAGGTGGCGGAAACAAATAGACAGGATAAACGCAAGTTTCGTTAATTAATTGGAAAACTGCAAATTTCCTGACTATTTATTTTCAACAAAGGGCATTACATATTGTATTGCACTAACTGAGAAACACAATTTTTTATCACAAATATTTCAGCCCGTAGTACAATACGATAAAACGAATTTTCTTAAACCGCACACTGAGTTATATACGCAGGCACTACGCAGGTACTAAAGTTTTAAAATGCCTATTTAGTAAACTAACCGTAGCTGGTGTTTTTAGTTTCTTGGCGGTTCCTATCCCCTCTTGTTCTTTCTGATTCTGATACGGGGTGTCCAGTCAGTAAAACGACAAGCTTAAGGGGGAGATGGGCGCTTTTCAAAAAAGGTGTACATAGATAAATTTGGGTATCCTAAATGTTCTAATTTTCAGCAGTTACGTTAAGTAGCATACAAGTGGGGCCAAATTTTTTATTTATTTATTTATTTATTTATTCAAAAAACAATATACATTGCGTTTGATAATATAATCATTAATAATATAGCAAAAGTCATGTCCGGCATTCCATATATGTCATGACAAATATTCCTCAATAGAGTAAAAACACCTCTCCAGCAAAAAAGCTTTAAGCTTATTTTTAAACAGGCTACTACTTCATTTCAAGACTACCTAATAATTATAGTAATGGAGATAGGCTCCCTTTTCAGTGGACTTACAAACCGCATTTATTCCCTATCCCGTGGGACAAAATAAAGCACACGCCCAGTACTTATCTAGACGCATAATGTTACCTACACAATCTGTTTGTTTGTTTATTTTGATGCAAACTTCACTAATGTGTTGAGAAAATCACCGGCCGGGTTATAGGCTACTTTTTATCCCGGAAAATTCCATAGTTCCCGCGGGATAGCGACAAACATGTCAAAGGTCGCACCTGCCTGCTGCTTTTATTTTCAATCTATGAACTACAGATTGCCTATATAACAATACTTTGAATTTTAATAAATTTATTAAATTGTGACGAACCGGAACTAGTTTTACCACGATCGCACCTAATAATGTCGATATTTTTTATATTTATTAATATTTTCAACAGTCAAATTTAAAAGTTGGAGTCAAAAAAAAATTACTTCTCCGTTTCGTCACGTGTACACTTTTTTTGAAAAACGCTCAGATAGGTAAGCAAGTCACCTACCAAAAATATAAAAATATAAATATCTCAGAATAATTTTGCCACCGATTGACCTAGTTCTTTGGTGCATTCCATTTAAACTACACTTCTAGCATGAGAGCGCGTATGAGTCGCGTCGCACGCGAGATAGATTACCTGCCTCTTTCTTACTGTTCGTTCTAAGAAAGAGACAGACGCGACTTTCACGCGTTCTTGGGCTAGCCGGGCTGGTCTGCCTACGTAGCATTGGTGCGTTTATTTAATACAATAGGCAGGGAGACGGGTCCATTGGAACGTTTTTGACAAAACCGAGTATTGTAGCTTCATTTTCTACAGAACTAGTTTCTTGAATGGTTTCAGTCATATTGAAGTTATTTAGCTATAAAGCGAAGTTTTATTTTGCTTAATAAATGGTAAATAAGGGGCTTTTTAGGGCTGTAGTTTTATAACACTTTCGAACGCTACTTTCTCGAGTTAAAAGTGTTTAGGGAAATGGTTGCGTGGAGGTAAAATGAAATACTTTAATCTTCTAAACTGTTTTTTTTTTTTATATGAATAGGAAGGCAAACGAGCAAGTGGGTCACCTGATGTTAAGTGATCACCACGGCCCATAGACACCCGCAACCCCGGAGGGATTGCAGACGCGTTGCCAACCTAGAGGACTAAGATGAAATGCCTCTTGTACCCGTAATTTCCCCGGCTGTCTTACTCTCCACAACGGAACACAGCAGTGCAAGCACTGCTACTTAGCGGCAGGATTAGCGAGTAAGATGGTGGTAGCGATCCGGACGGACCTTGCACAAGGCCCTACCACCCGCATTGTATGTATAAACGTAAGATTGCCCGCATGTATTATAAACGTAAGATTGTATAACTAAGTTACAATGTTCACAGTGAGCACCGCTAACTTAAGGCTGGGGCGTGTACCTACGTCCTCCAGTAAGCTCCGCGAATGACTCGTTATAATGTGGGCCCGTTGGCCCAAGTTCAAACTGCTTAGTCAACTCATATTCCAGTGCGAATGTACTGGGATATGAGCTGACCTGGCGTAAGGCCACAAAGTGTGTCCCTACAAGTGCTTTCAAAAATCGAGCCCTTAGGCGCGCGTGGGAACCATAGCCTAAGCCTTCTGATTCTGAGCGCTGTGCCCAGCGATGGACCGTAAACATGCCAGAGCAAAGATGAAGGCACAAAGACAAAGTCTTACTTACACGTATTCCTGACTACTTCATCTAGATGCTTCAAATTCTGCGACTCAAATTTAGAAAGTCCCATTAGAGTCTCTACAAAAGACGAATCCCATCAAAACAAAACTTGTAAAAAAACCAAGTTTCGCAACTCAGTTCTTCTACCTACCGTAAAAAGTTGTAAGATCCATGTAATACCAAGTCGGTTAATTTATTCAGTCCCTACTAAAGAGACCTCCTGTCTTAAGTTATTACGTAATTAGCTAACCTAACAACATATAATGCCCATATCAAAATTAAAAATCGTTTATGTTATAAATTAATTTATATTCATAGGGTGGGTAATTTTAAATAGTAAAAGTAACCAGGTCTGTAGGTAGTACCCAGTCTAAATTTTTATTGATTTTTATTTTCAATTACTTGTTAAATATAAGCACATGTGTGTGTGTGCGTGCGTGCGTGCGTGTGTGTATGCGTGCGTGTGTGTGTGCGTGCGTGCGTGTGTGTGCGTGTTAATGGGTTGCTAGCCGCATCGCCTAAAACATTATTCCTATGCCCATTCCCATGGCTTTTATCATCAGCGCGTAGAGGCAACTGGTACATTTTATGTTTTATCTTTGCTCCCAGCCCAGACCAGGACAGAAGAAATGAAATGAAATTATTGTTAGAAGGTATGTATTTAATCATTACATTTTCACAATCAGTTTAAAAAAATACAGTGCAAGTAATAACAGTAATTAATAATGGAATGTTATCATACAGTCAGTCAGCATCATATAGTTTTAAGCATCCAAGTCGGCCAAATAGTTCGGTACCTATGGTGCGTCGAACTAATTTGTCACCTTGGATGTTTCATACTATAATGACGCTGACTGTACCATGGTCGAGAAACTTGCAATCTTGATTATTACAGGTTAAGTGGAAGTGGAGGAAAACTCTTGATTATCATAGTTACCATGAGTACATGCAATTCAGACTGTAAATTATTACCTAACAATATCTATTATTGGTTTCATGGTACCATGTTTACAATTACCAGGCATGTGGGTTATTATTATCAACTAGCTTCTACCCGCGACTTCCTCGGAGTAGAATTATACATAAACCTTCCTCTTGAATCACACTATGTATTAAAAAAAACCGCATCAAGATCCGTTGCGTAGTTTTAAAGATATAAGCATACATAGGGACAGACAGCGGAAAGCGACTGTTTTATACTACAGTAATTTCTTAGTTTGTAATGCTAATCTTTGGTTGTTTTTTTTTTCATCACAATTTTTTTTTTCACTAGGCTGTATACCTGCGTGCCAGTCTTAAATAATTCGTGTCATTGGTTCAAAACTCCTCTGCCAATGGAGTCCTTTAAGAACCTTCATTCCTAAACGCATTCGTTGCCTCCTGCCAAACCTGAGACAACTTCAATTGCCTTTATAATGGGGGCTATCGCGTGTGAATTTGCCACTAGAGGCGCTAGTGTCGCGTGAGGTCCAATAACATTCACTTTTCACTGGTTTTGGCAGGCTTCGTGAGATAAATTACAATTTCTTTCATTTACCAGTTGAAAAGTGAACTCCTTCGGGAAATTATCGCAAATATTGATTATTTGGCGATTAATGTGAACGCTTTGAAAGCGGATTTATTTTTTCCGAACAAAACGGAACTGCACTACATCGCAGTATAGTCGATATGATGATAGTTATTTATAATTAATAAACTTAATGAGATTCAAGATTTAAAACTTCGGCGCCGATCTTATATTCGCCTTTGACAGCTATACCTCTGGACCTTAGTCAACAGTGGCGCCAACTGGTGAGCAAAGAAACGATAGTCCCCATTATGACAGAGGCACTGAGCGAGTCACGAAAACGCATATATGCGTCGGTGGCAGTTAATGCGTTAAACTAGGTATTACACTTAGGGTTAGGTACATTCACTTAAAGTGACCGTTATAAATTATAATTTAATATTAATACACTTAGTAATGATCAATTGTAACATAAATAACAATTATGTATCATTCAAACAGATGACGCTTGGCGACAAAAATTCGCATAGTAACAAGGTCACGTGATAGTTAGTAACAAATAGAAAAATTCGAAGGCTTACCCACCTGCTATGGGTGTTGTAGGGGTATATCACCCATCACGGAATGATGAGGATCCGGGTTTGATTCCCGGCCATAGCTTTACTTTTCGGATTTTTCTATGTGTTCTAATTTTCCATAAAGCGTAAAAGTAAACATAAAAATCACGAAGTAAAAATTCTTCATTCATTTAATAGTTACTACATTCGTTTAACCTTTTCAACGTCAACAACTCATATATAAGCATTGCAGATTGACCACCACCAACATACACATAATATTTATATATACGTCCATCACTTCAAATGCAGCATCCTTGGATTAATTGGGTTTAGGTTCAACTTAAAGCTTCGCAATAAAGAAGTCTGATGTTTATGGTATTTGATGTGGCGGTGAAAAGGTTACAATCATGTCATCATTATAATGTGGGGAGCAATAGAGCACAGGACGTGCACTTCAAGTAATGTGGTCGGTGGACACATTTCGTAGAAGCCCACCCTTACACATACATTTACAATAATAACATGTATACATATATTTATTACAACTATCCAGTGATTTTGTCACTGACACAAAATAGTCTGATCATCTAAACACATATTTTTAAACATCATAATAACCATTATGGCAAACTAACAAATACTAGTTAGAAATTGTGATAGCTAAAAATAGTAAACAATTTTTTTTTTCATGAAATTTTGTTGCCATAGTAAATTATTCTATATTGAACATCACAAATCACTGAAATGAGATTACAAAAATAAAAAGATAAGGTACTTAGATAATCAGCGGTTTTATCACTTAAAAGTGATATCAACCAGACTACCACATCAACTACATACATCCAAAAACATAACAGTACAAATAAAACAATGGAGCTAAGTAAATAATTACGCGCAGCGAGTCACTTTAACTGTTACCTGCTCAGTGGTCACCTCTTCTAGAAACGAGAACAGATCTTCTGGGTCTGTGAAGTATGCTGAAGTAGCACATTGACTGATAGTTGTATCCTCTATACCGTGTATAAGACAATCCACAGCCTTTTCCCCAGTGATGTCGCACGCATACAGCAGGCTCATCTTATCGTAATAGTATTCCTCTATATCTTCGCCGATCTTGTAACGCCTGTTTAACATTGCCGCCAAAAGTACGGGATATTCAGTATCTAGCGGGAAAGCTTTCATTAGTAAGGCTTGCCAGCGTTCCCAGGAGCGTAATCCACACTCCTGACTTTGGTACCACTTTTTGGCCTTGCCTAAGAGTTTACTCAGCGCTGATCGTATTGTCTCCGTCTCATCCCACTGTAATATGGCAGCGCATTCGTTGACTTTGGCTAACCATAAGTCTATGCGAGGTTTTTCTACTGAGGGGTCGAATTCAGGTATCTCCGGAGCTGGCATTGGTGTACCATGATTGACTGATACGACTGAAGGTGGAGCCGGCAGCTTTTCCGCAGATGAACATTTCGCTCGCCAACGCTTTGGTCTCAATCGCCTGCGATTATTGCGACCCATTATTAGTTTGAAGTTAAGTTTTTTTCACTCACTTTAAAAGTAATAATAACGATCAAATACAAAATTTACCAAGCGAAAGCGACAACCTCAAGCTAAGAACATAACTATTTTGTTTTTCTTTGTTTTGTCGATCAATCCAATTCAATGACGATACAATACAATACAATACAATTATCTGTCAACCAACGTCAAAAGTATTTTATTCATCCCTCCGTCCAGGAATAAGCAAAGGAAGATACATCCATACAAACGAAAGCTATTTTTATTTTTTATCTTATCTTATACTAGCTTCTGCCCGCGACTTCGTCTGCGTCTTATACATATAAACCTTCCTCTCGAAACGTGATCTATTAAAAAAACCGTTGCCTAGTTTTAAAGATCTGAGCATACGTAGGGACGGACGGACAGCGGAAAGCGACTTTGTTTTATACTTTAGTAGTGATGATGATGATGATAGTGATGGTTAAAAGTCGAAGTGGTCGCCATGGCAAAATCGGTCCGAAGGATTATCATCAAATCAGTTGTTTGCATGAATAATAAATATTGCAATAAATTTGTATGTAAATATTTGGTTCCTGCAACAATCTTTTTACTTTCTTTGTGAAAATCATTATTTTAATCCAGCTGTAAGGTTAAATTACCTTTGCCTTTCTAGAATCTAAAAAATAAACGATCAACGTTCAAAATTTACCTAGAAAAATTGAGGTTATGTTTCTATTCTATCATAAATGTGAACTGAACACTGCGATACTATAATTTGTATTATAATCAAATGAAAACATTTTCTTAAAATTTCTACATAAGTTTACGTGTAGTCAGTAAGATAAACTACTGTTAGTGATGCCTTCATTCTCTAGATTACACAAAATAGCTATCATTAGTCTAGGCGCTGTAGGAGGCGGCTTAGCATATTACCAATTTAATAATAATGATAAAAACGGGAGAAAATTCGGTGTACATAATTCGTGGACCACAAATTATACACCCAGCGTTAAATGGAATTCAAATTGGGACCAGTGAGTTACTCTTTACTTCACTTATTCTCTTTTGCAGTACAGTCTAATAGTTAAGTGTTTGATAATTTATTGTACGGAGTTGTTTGAAAATTAAACATTGTTTTAATGTAATGTCATATTTCTATCAGCCGTGAACCAGAGGCTCTTGTCAAACCTTTGAAAACTGACAAACCGGAAGCACAGAATGAGTACAATGAAAAATTAGAAAAGTCTAAAAGTAAAGCAGTGAGGCATCTATTCCTCATCAGACATGGCCAGTATTTTGTGGATGGAGCTACTGACAAGGAAAGAACACTGACAGACTTGGGTAAAAATTACTTCTTTCTTCCTCATCTTAATAAAAGTGAATATTTCATACAGTAACCACTTTTTTTTATGTTAGAGAGGCCAGACAAACGAACTAGTGGGTCACCTGATGGTAAATGATCACCACTGTCCATAGACACCCGCAGCGCTTTACGCGATGCCAGTGCATTGTTGGCCCTGAAGAAAATTGTACACTCGCCTCTTAAATGCACCCAGGTCGTAACTCACACTAGCACTCACACTTGTCTTAACTGACTTAGACCTTATTGTAATAATACAAGGTGTATAAAATATGTATGATCATTTAAATAACGAAACAGATTCTGATCTTATTGATGCAATAGCTTTTACAACGTAATAAGAACAACACATTTTTTATTTCACTTGTTTTTGCTGTAACTGGTGTCAAAGACTGTAATTGAATTTTTTTTTATGGTGTTAAAACAAGGCCATTTGCAAAAAAATTAAAGCTGTAAAAAGTTTAATTAAAGATCATGTTAAGTGTTGCCGCTCACACTTTGTTGAAGAAATGTTTTAGTGACATAAGTATAACAATACCAATACCATAACAATCACAACTTATACTACACACTGCCATGTGCCTCAGAATTATTCCAGAATATATCAGTAGATCAGTGTTGGTGCTTTTTTTTTGTTGTTGTAATTTTGAATTCAAAATTAAGCCATACCAGCCAATTGCGGCCATACACTTTAATCAACTAATGTACGGACAGAAACATGTTTGATTGAACCACAACCATAATTGTAAAATTAATATAGTAGAAATTAATAATTTGTCACTTAATCTGCAGGCAAGCAACAAGCTGACTTGACGGGTCGCAGGCTAGCATGCTTGGACATTAAATGGGATCTCCTTGTTCGCTCCACCATGACCAGGGCCCAGGAAACGGCCACACTCATAGCCAAGCACCTCCCGGCTGACTTGGAAGTACTGAACTGCTCACTGATTGAAGAGGGTGCACCAATACCGCCTGAGCCACCTGTAGGGCACTGGAGGCCAGAGCCAAAGGTTAGTTAAATAAATTTATTATGCATGTTGTTAAATCATATAATATGTACTTATTTTTAAAAAAGTGGCATCTCCAAACCATACGTCTACTTACATTGGAAATTTGTTGCCGCAAAGTCTGCAAACAGAATACACGCATGGTGTGAAAGCTCTTTATTCTCGAATCATGTACCATTTTGGAAACTCAATTATCATTAACCCATATACCTGTCAATGGTGGCACAGGCCTCTCGTAATGAGAAGACTTGGGCTATTAGTATTCACATAGACCTAGTGCAGGTTGAGACGTTCATAAAACATTGACAACATTGCGTTGCATTGCAGCTATTTCACATTTGGGGGGATCAACTATTTCTAGCTATTCTGTCTCATCAGCAAGGGGACAAAAGTAGTAGTCTGTTAGAAGAAATGTTGTCTCATACTAACACTAGCTTCTGCCCGCGACTTCATCTGGGTAGAATTATACTTAAAAACCTTCCTCTTGAATCACTCTACCTATTAAAAAAACCGCATCAAAATCCGTTGTGTAGTCTTGAAGATATAACCATACATGGGGATATAGGGACAGAGAAAGTGACTATGTTTTATACTATGAAGTGATGATGCTTAATAGATGACATTTATGGAAGAGGCTTATATACATACATACATAAATCACGACTTTATCTCTTACGGGTAGACAGAGCCAATAGTAACAAGATCTAAAGACCACATTTAGTATGATTGTAGGCATATGGATGGAAAGGGGAATCAAAACAATGATGGGTTGCTAGCCACATCGCCTATGTAACATGATCCTTAAGATTATCGCCCAATCCCTCGATGGGCTTTTACCATTTGCGCGGGACGAGAAGCAACTGGTACATTCTATGTTTTCCCTTTGCTCCCAGACCAGTATGGAATGAGGCTTAAATGCACCGCAAAAATACATGCTTGGCCAATTTTAAACCTATAAACTTATGTACCATAGCAACGAGTGGCAACTAAAAGTTGATCCACCCATTTACTACCAATAGATGTAAAGTAACAATGCACATGGCCTATGTCCAATACGGGCAACCTGATGCGAATGAGGCGGGAGTAAATTAGGTTAAGTTCAACAAAATGTATCAGTGAATAAAGGCAATTTTTTTTTTTTTTTTTTTTTTTTTTTTTATTTAACAATGCACATAAATAACCAGCAATATGGCACGGCCAGCAGTTCTTCCAGGACGGTGCCCGGATCGAGGCGGGCTTCCGCCGTTATTTCCACCGCGCGCCGCCGGATCAGGCCCGGGACTCCTACACGCTGCTCGTCTGCCACGCCAACGTGATACGTTACTTTGTGTGCAAGTTAGTATTGTTGCCATATACACTGATAACTTAACCTAAAAATGTCGTTTTAAATACAAGCTTTTTTTGCTGACTGTACTTGCATTGTCATCTGTCCTATATTATGTGAACCAAATTTCAAGTCAATCGGACCAACCGTTGAAGAGTTCTCTCCTGTGGAGACGGTGCTGGCTGGACCGCCAGAATTTTACTACCAGATTATTGCATTGTCATCTGATTTACTCAAGTATGCAAAATTTCAGCTCAATTGGATAAAGATATCTGCTTCAAAATTGAGTTGCAATATTCCACCCGGAGAAACATACATACCTTCACGTCTCTCTCCCACAAGGGTAGCTAGAGACTGCTTTGTTCCACTTGCTAAGATCCTAACATACCTCTTTCACATACATACACATACACAAATCACGTTTATATCCCTTACGGGGTAGACAGAGCCTGCGGTAACAAGACCTAAAGGCCACGTTTAGCATGATTGTAGACGTATAGGTGGAAAGGGGAATCAAAATAGTGATGGGTTTCCCTCGTTTCGCCCATTCTTTCGCTGGGCTTTTACCATCTGCGCGGGACGAGGGGCAACTGGTACATTCTATGTTTTTCTTATGCTCCCAGACCAGCATGGAAGTACTTTTTCACTTCATCCACATTCATCAATCTCTTCATACATGCTCGTCGGTTTTGGGTACCCCCGACCTGACCTTCTTTCAAAACGTCTCCTATTCACAACATAATAATATCATTTGAAACATAATATAGCTAACCTAAATTTGAAATCGATTTGTCCGCTGAAAATTAGTGAAATTCATCTTTGAAGAATGAAACCTACTTTAGGTAACAAACAAACTTTGTTAAATAATATCTCATTATCATCCTTCCCTCCTGACGCAATGGTGATAAAAGAGATATTTTATCTGAATTGTATGTATGTATGTATGTATAACTCTTTATTGTACATAAAACACAAGAAAAAGGTGAATTATCCATTGTTTCATATGTCCATATTCATAAATCAAACATATTATTATGCAGGTATGTAAAAACTTGACAATGCAATGAGAATGGAAAGTCATGTTATTATTTTATGAATGTATACATGTCAGTTATCATTAAGCGGTATTACATACATATATACGTACATAAATCACGTCCCTTATGGCGTAGACAGACCCTTTTATTAGCGATGGGAAAATGCGTTTCGCATACGACCTCGCCGTTGGGACGGCGCGGAAGTTATGTGGGCCTCTCCTCCCCGGCCCCCCTCCCGAATGGAAGGAGGCGGGGGAGGCCTAACCACTAAAAACCCACCGGTATTCCCTCTGTCATTTGCGCCCACCGGCCGCCCCAGCTTATGTGCCGGGGCTCCTGCGCCAAGAGGGGGGGCCGGGAATACCTGGACCCCCCCTAGACTCGTGGGCCTCTGCAAGCTAGCGAGGGATACAGGGTAGACAGAGCCTGAGGTAACAAGATCTAAAGACCACGTTTAGCATGATTGTGGACGTAAGAATGAAAAGTGAGAAAATTACAAGAAAATAACAAATTGTTTAAATTCTAAATTCATTTATACCTTTCAGGTTTAATTCGTTTTTTATTACCATTATAAATATAAACTTTCCAGGGCTCTTCAGTTCCCCCCTGAAGCATGGCTCCGGATAGCCCTCAACCATGGCTCCATAACGTGGATATCCATCATGCCCAACGGCAATGTGGTGCTCCGCTCCCTCAGCGACACCGGCTTCATGGAACCCAAGTGTGTCACCAGCCGGTAAACTATGACATGTAATTTAAACCTTTCAATATCATAGTCAAGTTCAATGGAAACTGGTCAGGTTCTTAGGAATCTGAACGGTTTTCCATGCCCTTGAGTGCAATAAAGTATAGTCGCGGAGCGCGAAGGATTTCGTGCGATGACCTGTCACTGTATCTCTGTCGCTCCGCGTAATTGTTTGCCCTCGCACTCACATAGGCGGGAAGGAGACGGCAGATAATTACGCGCGAGCGACAGACGTAGTACAGGTCGTTGTGCGAATTTCTACATGTTCTGCGACCACTGTTTAGATATATATATAGGTGTTTTACGCGTCGGAACAGTGACTATTCTAGATTGAATGAAGTCTAGCTTAAGACTTTCGAGCAAATAATGGCCGTTATAGGCAGACTGCATTCCGACTGCAACGTAACTGCAAGTGCCGTCTGCCCATACATTGCAATCGCAGCTTTGTGCATTTGTACCGACTGCAATGGAACTGCAGTATAAAATGTATGGGCAGTTGGCAGTTACCCTGCAGCCGGATTGCAGTCTCTAAAGGCCCTAATGTTTAGAAAGGCAAGCTTGCAGCTATGTGCTTACCATTTGCTAATAGACACCTTTATACTTATTAACATATCCTTGATAACACAATAGTAGTTTTATTTGGGCCAGTGATCAAAATCCTTTAAGTGATTTCCTCTATATATAAGAGAAGCTAAGCCGAAATGATGTGAAACATTTTTTACAGTATCATAGTTATTTGTATATTATTATCAATTATTGTTGTAATGTAGTATGTAGTATTTCATATACAAGTATTCATCCCATTATCATTTTATTTGTAACTATAAATTTTCTATACACATATACGTAAATATGTATCTACGCTCAAATTCGCACGAAAAGAAATACGCTCTATCAAAGACTTTGCTTCTGTAACATTATCTTATCGGTTATGGGCCTTGTATGAAATGTGTAATAACTTTTTTCAAAATTCGGTATCAACAGAAATAGTCACAGGCATCGGGATGCGAAGAAACTTGAGAGCAAACAAAAAAAACCTGCTACCAATGAATAGTAAGGAAGATTATTCAATTAAGTATAATGAAACGTTGCATCGAGTTCTTCATAAAACTTGTGCGTGTGTAACTTTTGATCTCTCTTCATAATGCAGTGTGCGCGAGGAAGAAATGCACCAATAGGATTACTTCATTTTCCTAGCCCCGCCCAGCGCAGCTATCCTATTGGTGATATTTTTCTTAGCTACCTCGCTCAACCCTGGTGGATGCGCGCTACCGTAAAGTATTTCTTATTCGTCGCAAAAAAATTAAAACCTCAGCTGTAGTTAAAAAATTAAATGTTTGATTAAAAATTTGATTATGACAATATATGCTTATACCACATGTAATACTATAGTGAGCTGTAACTTACGTATTCGTACATTTCATTATGACCTAGTCGTTCATTTTCACTCCATAATTCAATATTATGTAGCTGTAATACATTACATACACAGCACAGTGTAAATACATACATCAAAACAGAAGTTCATTGTAATGAAATCTCATATCTTCACGTTCTTAGTCGAAGGCTAAGACTTAAATTAATTTACTCAAACAGCTGCCCTTATTATGGTCACAATTTTGCAATGTTTATTCTAAAGCAGGGAGCGTTGTCAGCTACAATATAGAACAATACAATAACTCTTTATTGAACACCACATATAACAACCAAAAAAGGAAAAAGGCATACAGAATATTACAAGGTAACAATAGGCGGCCTTATCGCTACAGAGCGATCTTTACCAGGCAATATATGATATTCAATATTTTTTTGCGATCCATTTGGGCGCCTACACGATTTCTCGCGCAATGTACACTAACTCCCTTATTCATAAACGCTCTATAGGCTTCTGCTAACTTAGCAATTTTCTTCTTTTTCTAATATGGCCCCATCGATCGATGCGATGATTTCGCCAATGTCAAAGTTATAAATACAGTATTCAATCTTGTCACAAAAATGTTGCACCTTATCAATCGTTTGTCCTTATCTGTGAAAGGTGAATGTCAAAATGACAGATGACAAACGATTGCTAAGTTAGCAGAAGCCTATAGAGCGTTTGTGAATAAGGGGGTAAATAAATACAACGCTACCTCCAGTACTACCAACGTTGAGACTTAGTTTTAGCATAACTATATACAAATGTAACTATTGAATGTCAACAGGAACTATGAACCTGTAAGTGACTTTCAACCTGGAATAAAATAACGGTGGTGAAGATTTTTTATGTATTAAATTCTGGATTATGTATTCAAAGGACGGCCGCTGTACGTTTTCCTTACTCCGGGGGCCCAATTTTTGAAAGCACATCACTCGAAAGTGGTATAAATCAGCTTTTATCTCCAAAACCACAGCTCTAATCAAAGTTTTGACTGGTTCACAAGATTAATGAGAGCTGTTATTGTCTTCTATGCTACTCGTATTTCAAATTCAGCACAATTTTTCACCACTTTCGAGTGATATTTTCACACAAATGTGCTTTCTAAAATCGGGCCCCTGTTCCTTACTGTATTATAAAGGTTGACATGTCGTTTTCTGTATAATAGTGTAAAATATGTACGTAATACTAAGTATTATCATGTGCCAATGGTATTATCTGTTAGGTAAATAATTTCTCTGGCAAATAGGCATGGCGTGTGCATGAGTAAGTATTTTCATAGAAAAAAATATTTAGAACATCCAGAAAGGGCTTAGTTAAAATTTTAAAAGGCTAAGGGGTCTTCAAATCATTCTGAAATATATCATCAGATTGTTGTGTTAATTAGACTGAACGCTGTAAATGTTTTTTTTTAAGATTTTTTAATTGTAGTTGACAAATGTTTCCATCTTGTCGATGTACTATCAAATGAATCAAGAATTTTACTTTTAGAATTTTTGTATTTATTTTTACGGTTTTACCCGGTAGAATGTAATAAGCATTTGGAGTCGAATATTCGAGTTTTGTGTACGTTGAGCCGGGCGTTACAAAGCTTACATTGATTGCTCGTTTACGAATGCTCGGGTAAGAATGCTCTTAGTGAGAACGCTCCTATAAGTATGAATTGTCAATTACTTGTGAATTAGCATTCTCCCAGGATGTTTCATGAAGATACGCTCATTGCCAGCATCGCGATTTGTAGAAAATGTATAGCTGTAAATATTTTGATATATTAATAAAAAATATCGAAATGAAATATGTTTTACTTTCATTCGTAGCTCTATTTCATTTTTTTACCTTTTCGCCGCCATTGACTTATATGAAGTACGTGGTACTTCATACAGTGTAAAATGGCCCTTCATTTGGACGAGATAATGTTGACAGTTGCAAGTGACTAGAGCTGTTTTTCGGCCAAAAGGTTAAATAGGAACTAATTTAAAACTAATACTCAGTGGCAAACAAATGGCCCTCACATGTACCTATGCAATGCAAATACCTATAGGTAATTCTGTATGGAGACGGGGCTAAATTTTGTGTATATTGTCGTTCGTCTTTAACGTTTGTTTAATTTGACATTCAGTTTTTGGACGTTAAATAAATAACGGCGGGTGGTGGAGGCAGTAGGTATATAAAAAGTACTCTGTGGCCGTGGAGGGTAGCTATTGATGAATGATAATTCTTTGACAAAAAGGTTAAATATTTCTATCAGTTCTAAATCAGGTTTTTTTAACTTAACTGTTACGTAAACTTCAAATGTTTGGTAATGTTTTCAAGCCGTGACCTTAAATACAAAACGAATAAAAAACGAATTCGTAGTACATTTTATTGGTCAATATTTTCAGTAGCACACAACATCGATATTAAAATTAAATTTAACAAGTCGACTGTTTATTTCATATTTTATAAAATACTTGATAAGCATCAACCTTATTGTATAATTTGGTTTAGGTACATCTTATTTAATTACAACCTGGATTTGCAGAAAGCTGGATGCACGATTTAAAAATAGGTAACAGGTAACATTTGTGAACTTCTTCGAACACCCCTCAGAATAGATCTTGTAAACAGCATAAATAATTTCTACCTGCTTACGTGTCACTTCACCATAATAGGCCTAAATGTACATCCAGTTTTCTTATTTGGCGTGAAGATAAATCCCTGTTAAGATATGTATAAGTAGTAGAATAATGTGAAAAATTAATCGCTTTTGGAGGACAATATGCGATATCAGAGATATTAACATGAGGCATACCCTTATGGTTTCCTCAAAGATTACCTAAGATTAGACCTGCTTGTTTAGTTTTGTAATTTATGACAGTGATTCTTAACCTTTTTCACTCGCGGACCCCTATAGTAAATCAAGCACGCTAAGGACCCCCTGATAAAAAAGAAATCGAATCATAGTGATTGCAACACTTGGTGGTATTTATTTATATTGTCAAATGGTTCATAGATGAGACTGCGGACCCCCAAACGTACTCTCACGGTCCCCTAGGGTCCGGGGACGACAGATTAAGAGACACTGATTGTATTGTAACCATGATTTCACATTTATATAGTTACGTATATGTAGATCGTACCAAGTGGAACAAAGTAGTCTCTGCAAACCCTGTGGGAAAGAGACGCGATGGTAGGCCTTTCAGCATCGTTGGATTGATTCGAATGTATCTACTCATGTACAGATTTTTCATTGTAATATTAAGTCGCTTCTTTGACGCCGTAACATTTAAAATATCGACCATTGTAATAACCAAGAGATTTTATAGGTACGAAATTAGCGTATTACCCATGGCACTATTACGTGCTACTACTGAACAAAATAAATATCATAAATGGGAGGTAGGTTTAGGTTATGTTAGATCTTCACCAGGCCCGAAGGGCCAAAAATAGCCAGAAATAGGAGCACCGCGGCAGCGGAGCTCCGTGGACTTTGTGGAACTTAATTTTGAAATAGAAATCTTTGGACAGTAGTGCCACTCAGTAGTGCCAAAGGAAATAAAGGCCGAAATTTACAAGGGTGTTCAGACGAACTAACTTACCTACTTGAATTATTTTCATCTAGCGGTTGCCCATGATTAAGTCTGCGCAGAATTCGCTTATCGCTGTCCCACGGACACTGCAATTTTCCGGGATAAAAACTGTCCTATGTCCTCCCCTGTCTGTACCAAATTTCATTAATGGTTCAGTGGTTTAGGCGTGAAAGAGTTACTTTCGCATTTATAATATTAGTAGGGATTAATTTTAAGACAGTGCACTCGGAACTTGGTTAAAATATTGACTACAAAATACAATTATACTTGTGCCTCGTCCTCGAGATAAGTAACCTGAAATAAATACTATATATTATAACACAATGTAGTACCGCCTAGGTGCTACCACTTTTGCACTTTTTTGGAGTAGGTATATATGTTTTTTTTTTTTTTTTTTTAACTTCCAACCGTCACCTGATCGCTCGGTCGCTACCGCCATTCATTTCGCTATTTAGTGCTCGACCACTGCACATCGTTTCGTACGAAAAGTTATCTGTTATCTGCATAGGTTCGTCAAAACATAGTTAACTAAAATGCCGAAACGTAAAAAATCTTCAAGTGAATATGATTATATAAACCACGAAATAAAAAAGTTAAAAAAATTACTAAAACAAGTTCATCGCAGCAGAGATTCACCATCGACCAGTGACCGTTCGAGTTCACCGCATGACACGACAGGTATGTACTTTCGTACCTATACGCGCAACAATTACGAGATGTCTTGAATTACAGCTTATTAAAACAATCAACCCGTAATATTGAAATTACGAATAGCGCAGGGAGTTCGTTCGGGTCTCTTTCCTTACCTACCTCAAAAAAAAAAAAAAAAAAAACTCTGTTTACCAGCGACTATTAATTATCTTGTGTTCACCACACAAACTTAAACTAAGTACCAAATGCAATTCGAACTGATCTTTGGACTGTTTCACTGCATTGATTGGTTTATACCTCCTAACATCTAATAGGAATGCTATTCGAGTTGATCTATGGACTGTCTCACTGCATTCCGCAATAAACTTATTCGTTCATTTCTATGGAAATGTTACACAAGTAAACAAAAACATAGTGTCTTCACACTGTGTATAACATACATACGAGTGTACTTGGATACACTACGACATCCCCAATTAAATTAGGTACGAGTAGGAGTAAATCGAGCGGAACATACAGTGAACCGTCTCACTACGTCCTACACTAGTGAATATGATAATCACTTGTACGATGCTTATCGTACTTACCAATACAATACAAAATTTAATAAAAATTTGCATATATTATCATCCTAAGTACCTACATAACCATTTCAGATGTCATATGGGATGAGTTGGCACCGGAAAATCCAACAAACGATGACGACAGGTCGAATCTAAAAAATCACTCAACATCAAATGTCGAAATACCCCCCGTTCTCGAAAATGTCGAACTACCCTCAGGGTCGAATGTAACGAACTTAGAAACTATGAACGAGGAATCCAATGCCATTCAGGTGGAAAACACTGAAAGGGACAACTTAGACAGCGATATCTTAGAAATTCTAGGCGAAGACCCGCTGGCAACTGTACAATATGGGCCAGAAATACACAAAGAGCTGGCTAGCCGCCTCCAACATATAGCTACAACTGGCCTAAGCAAGGAAGTCAGAAAAGATCTTCAGCAAAAGTACTTGCTCCCATCTAACGGAATCCTAATTGGTGCTCCGTCTCTAAATCCCGAAATCAAAGCCGCCCTGCCCGAGACATTGGTAAATAGGGATAAGGCTTTAGAAACCAAACAGAAATTACTCGGAAGTGCAATCTCATGCTTGGCGTCCGCTACAGGACAGCTAATGGAGACTAAGGACAGGAACAAAGAGCTTCTTAAGGCGCTTATGGACACCAATCGCATTTTATGCGACATCCAACACTCGGACTCGGTAACGAGACGAATGTTTAGCCTGTCGGTCCTAAAGAAGGACGTTAAAAGCCAAGTTCAAAACTCCAAAATTGATAAGTTCTTGTTCGGCGAAAACCTGCCAGACACGCTGAAAACCGCAAAGGCGGTATCTAAATCCAGTGCCGAAATTAAAAACAACAAGAACAGCGCCAACAAAAGTAATAAGGCATCAACCTCAAAACCAGCACATTTAAACTCGAAAGCGCCGGTGACCTCTGCACGGAAGCCGCCGGCGCCCGCACAGAAGACACGGCAGCCTGCATATCACCGGAATCAGCACAGCAAACCATCCAAGACGTCGTATCAGCCGCCGAGGTCAACAGTACACCGGCGCTAGACGAGGTAAAATACGCAGGTCGTCTATCGTATTTCTACGATCGATGGCGATGCATAACTGACGATAAAACGATCTTGTCATGGATAACCGGATATAAAATTTATTTCCAGGGGCAAGTAACACAACAATTATCTGTTACTACTCCCAAATATTCAGTTACCGAAATTGAACAATACCAAAAGTCTATTTCCAGCCTTCTATCCACTGGGGCAATTTCGGAATGCCAACCGTGCCAAGATCAGTTTATATCACCTATATTCTTGCGACCAAAACCAAATGGCAACATGCGCTTCATACTTAATCTAAAACAACTGAATAAATTCATAAAAACGACTCACTTCAAGCTTGAGGATCTGCGTACAGCGCTCAAACTTGTATCCAAAAACTGCCTCATGGCTACTTTAGACCTTAAAGATGCCTATTTTTTGATAAAAGTGCACGAAAGTTCCAGGAAGTATTTGAGGTTTATGTTCCAAGGCACTTTGTACGAATTCAACGTGTTGCCATTTGGACTTAACACGGCACCCTATATCTTTACAAAGATAATGAAGCCCATCGTAAAATTACTACGATCAGCAGGCTATATATCAACTATTTATCTTGATGACCTTCTCCTAATAGGAAAATCGCACGAAAAATGTCTAGAGAACATACACATGACGCATCAGCTCCTAACTAGCTTAGGTTTTATCATTAACACAGAAAAGAGCGTTCTTAACCCGTCGACCTCTTGCAAATTTCTAGGTATGATGATTAACTCAAACAAACTTCAAGTCGAGTTACCTTTAGACAAAAGACGCCGTATCGCCAAAGAAATCCAAAATTTTATACACCTACGGCGATGCAAAATAAGATATTTCGCGCAACTTGTTGGTCTACTGTGCTCGGCATGCCCAGCAGTCGAATACGGCTGGCTGTACACCAAGCAACTAGAACGGTGTAAATACTTAAATTTGCAAGGGGACGATAACTACGAAAAGTTTATGTCTGTCCCAACTTCACTGCGACCAGACCTCGAATGGTGGCTACATGCCGTCTCTCACTCTGTTAAACAAATAAGAGACGATAACTACGCAGTTGAAATTTTCTCTGACGCCTCAACAACAGGGTGGGGCGCGGCGTGCGGACAGGATACCGCTAGTGGCCAGTGGTCCAACAATGAGCGGCAATGTCACATAAATTACCTAGAATTGTCAGCAGCCTTTATTGCACTAAAAATATTTGCTAAAAATCTTACAAATTGTCAAATACTGATGCGAATAGATAATTCTACAGCAATAAGCTACATAAACCGTATGGGCGGTATACAATACCCACACTTAACCCAAATGTCAAAGGAAATCTGGCAATGGTGTGAATTGCGTAGAATATATCTATTCGCGTCATATATCAAATCTTTGGACAACGACGTAGCAGACGCGGAATCGCGACGTTCCCACCCGGACATCGAATGGGAACTAAAGGATTCCGCGTACGAACGGTTAAAAAATAAATTTGGCTGCCCTCAAATAGATCTTTTTGCCAGCCGTATCAACAAAAAATGCACAAAATACGTGTCATGGCAGAAAGATCCCGACGCATTCATGGTGAATGCATTTACTTTAAATTGGGCACCGTTCTTCTTTTATGCGTTTCCTCCATTCTCAATCATTCTGAAAACACTCCGTAAAATCATAGCCGACAGAGCTACAGGCATCGTGGTAGTGCCCCTATGGCCATCGCAACCGTGGTACCCAATATTTAGGCAGATCCTAATATCGGATATGACGTTATTTAAGCCTAATGAGGGTGTTATTATATCACATTCCAGCCACGGGAAGATCCACGAAAACCTTACCCTGGCTGCCGGAGTGTTGTGCGGACGGCGCTCTTAAGGCGTAGCGTTCCACCACCCGCTATCGAAATCATGCTGACGTCGCTGTCTGAAAATTCACTTAAGCAATATGACGTTGGTCTGAAACGCTGGTTTAAATTTTGTACCGAGCAAAACCACAATGCATATGAAGCGTCTATACCTACAATCTTATCTTTCTTGACTCAGCTTTTCAACTCTGGCGGTCAGTACGGTACCATAAATAGCTGCAGAAGCGCGTTGGCTCTTATAATCGGTCCACAATTGTCATCTGATGACAGAATCAAACGATTCTTCAAGGGGGTATTTAGACTCCGCCCCCCGATGCCAAAATACAACATGACGTGGGACACGTCCAAAGTATTAGATGTATTATGTACCTGGCATCCAAACGAATCGTTAACGTTAGACAAACTGTCCAAAAAATGTATTACGTTACTGGCCTTAACAACAGCACACAGAGTGCAAACTCTGTCCAAAATTAATATTAAAAATATCGAAAGACACGCTTCATACATTTCTATCAAAATTCCCGACCTTATTAAAACCTCGAAGATTGGTACCAACCAACCAACTCTAAATCTACCCTTTTACACCGAAAAATTGGAAATTTGCCCAGCCAGAACCTTACTTGCATATCTGGATAAAACAACAGCCATTCGTAAAGATAATTCCCTCTTTTTGGCATTCAAAAAACCCCACCATATTGTTACTACACAAACTCTCAGCCGGTGGATAAAAGGTACCCTGAGCGATTGTGGTATCGACGCTTCACTGTTTACAGCTCATTCCACTCGCCACGCTGCAGCCTCCAAAGCTCATCAAATGGGAGTCAGCATTGACCTCATTAGAAAGACTGCAGGCTGGAGCGGGACGTCAAACACCTTTGGTAAATTTTACCACAGGTGCATATCTGATGATAAGCAATGTGATCACACTGCTCTAGCTAGAGCCGTTCTTAATCATGATTAGGAAAGACAATTAAAATAATTTCGTATCCAGATTAATTATCAATCCATCAATAAGATAAGACAACAAATCATAACTGATTTCCTACCAATTATACCAAATATAATTATGAGAGAAGTCTATTATAGTTTGTAAAATGTACTATCATGTTAAACTAATTCAAATAAATCATAGATATCATTACATACAATCGAATTTTTTACTCATTGTGTTGTGATATTTCCGTCTTTACATAACTCTCAAGATCTACATTGTGTTATAATATATAGTATTTATTTCAGGTTACTTATCTCGAGGACGAGGCACAAGTATAATTGATGATTAAACGAACTTACCTGTAAGCGAAGTTCTATCATAATTATACGAAGTGCCTCGTCCGAAGAGATAAGTAACACCCACCCAACCCTTGTACAGCTCTACCCCTATCCGGAAATACCACGCAATGGTCATACTCCAAACTAAATGAATGGCGGTAGCGACCGAGCGATCAGGTGACGGTTGGAAGTTAAAAAAAAAAAAAAAAAAACATATATACCTACTCCAAAAAAGTGCAAAAGTGGTAGCACCTAGGCGGTACTACATTGTGTTATAATATATAGTATTTATTTCAGGTTACTTATCTCTTCGGACGAGGCACTTCGTATAATTATGATAGAACTTCGCTTACAGGTAAGTTCGTTTAATCATCAATTTTACATCGGTAGATACTTATTGCCCTCCAAAAGCTATTCACCGGTATTAAAACACGAGTATAATATTTAATTACTTGCATAGTATAGTAACTTTATCACTCTGCATATCGGTATTTAGATGGTTAATGTAACAATATCGAATAAAGCTATGCACACAGAGTAAAATGTTGATATCATAAATTGGTGTCATAATAATTGTTAAGCATAAAACTATTAATAAATTATTGCTATCTAAATTACCGTTTCTTAAGTGAAACTTGAAGGTATTGAATTCAGAAATCTATTCATTTGGCAAAGGAAGTAGCTACTTTTACATTATGTTTTCGAAATATTCAGAATGAAAACAGAATGATAGACCCACCTAATGCCATTTGCTTCGAGCAGATCTTACAGTTAAAGTAGGTAGTAGCATGAACAAAATAAGACAGGACTGTGAATAGCCATAGATACAAAAGCGCTATGACTATGACAAAAACATGGTCAAAACTAGAACAATATATGTGGTGCTCTTAAATTTGTACGAGGTGTTAAAAGCGGAGCGATAACTCTACAACTCGCCTACGTTCTTGATGGACGAAACTAACTTCGACAGCTAGTTACGTGAAAAGTCGAATAAAGACTCGAACGTAATACATCATCGCCTCATATAATTATTGATTGATATGTACTTATAGTGACATCTATCGGGAACTTTTGTACTTAGTTCGCGTGTAAACACTTTTGTGTGGCAACTGAAAGTCCTGTGTTATTTCGTCAATGGTAGTGGTCATTCGTCTCATTCGCTTACCTACGCGTTAATTTCTATACGCGTTGTGTAGCCGTTTACGCATTCAACTGAGCAGTTTTTACCAACCTCCGATTAGACTTTAATTGTTGAAGCGTTAATGGAACTTCGATGGTTAGGTACCTAATTTGACCTTCGGTAATAAATGCCCCACTAGAAGGTACCGAATCTATCTAGGGTACCCGGCCTTAAAGATTGCATTTCGGTCTTTGGAAAGAGACAGTTGGCGTCACCTAAGTTAGAACAAGACAACGCTCTACGAAGTCGAAATTACCCGAAAAGACATGTGCAATCTTTATGGCCGGGTACTGTAGACATGTACCTCTTGTTATATCTTTGTTTCCTCCGCTCCTCGGTTCTCGGCAATGTCTGGTAGGCTGTTTAGAAGAATCATAAAAAAATATAGACTAATCGCGATTGTCATTGGATATTACTTGAGTAGACATGAAGAGTTGAATCTGATATAAAGTCAAAAGGCGAAAATTATTTTCAAATATCAGGTGGAGTATCAGGCATGCAAAATATTTACATTTTGTCCAAACGTCTTTGATAACGATAGCAACCATACCGTTATTTAAAATTAACGTTACAGGAGTTTCAGTTTAACCATTTACCCCACCTGTGGGCTAGCTCGCTAGTTTTTGTCATCGTCATAAAGCATTATTAGGTATATCGCCTTTTAGTGCTCCCGCACTGGCGTTGTTAAGTGTTGTATAATTTTATCACAACCTGTGTACAGAAATACATCGCATTAAAATAAAAATAAAATTACGAAGTAATAGTGAACTTCATCGTGGTTTATAAAGTTATACAACACTTTACAACGCCAGTGTGGGACCGTCTCTAAGCAATGGTTCGAATGCGACAGGAATGAATGCTTTATATCCGCGACCGTGGATATGGTTAAGAGGTTTAGTTTGCTGCGACTGGTCGCGGGAGTGGGATTTCGATGGCGTCTTCTTCATCTTCGTCATCGCACGCGTCTTCTGGCTCGCCGAGAGCTCGAACGAATTCTGAAAGCCAGAAGTTAGTAGTCAAGTAGGTACCAAAAAAATGTTGGTCTATAACCATTTTCTCGTCTGTCGCCTTATAGTTTCATAAAAGTTTGTTCAAAAGCTCCATTTCCGAAGGTAAGGGCCGTGTCTATGCATTCTATTTGTATTCAAAATCTTTAATTGAGGGTAAAGTGAAAATTCCAAATTATTTTAGGCAGAGATCGAGGTGATAATGTTATCCGATCGGCGGCGTTATGAGCGTTCTCTTTGTTCATTACGCGTTCCCACACTGTTGAAGTGTCAAGAAGTCACGTGTGCGAAGCCACTGTTCTAAACTTTTTGGCGCTTGATACAGATAGTGTGGAAGCGCCGCACTCGATCGAGAAACATGAAGCTTAGAGGGCAGCACACCCTGTGAAAGTGACCTATAGTCATGTCGTGCCCGCGCCTTATAAGGCAGTTGCCACTAAATATTATCTTACCTAAGAAATCAATTCGCCCATCTCCGTCTGAGTCCACCTCCTTTATCATGTCTTCGACTGAAAGGAAAACAATGTTGGTTTGATTAAGATAACTATCGATTAGACGCTTTCCTAGCGTATACTTAGTATAACCTTATAAGTCATAAAACGATTTGCGTGCCAAATTTCAGCAATCTATTCAGTGGTTTGAGCTCTACGTTGCATTTTATACCTACAAGGTTTCTTAGAATTATTCCGGAATATTTTAATAGGTGGGAATACCCCCAAATTTCGAAAGATTTTTAATTCAAAATTAAGTACCGCCGTTGACGCCAAATGTGACTAAAAAAATCATAAAAAACAGGGCTTCATTAAGCCTAATGGTCAAACTAAACCAACAGCCGGCTGGAATATCCAGGAACAACATTAAGAGACCTAGTAGACTTATTCAGATGAGTATGGAATAGATGTTCGTTTACGTACTCTCCTCCTCTGACAAGTCTTCCCCCAAGCACTGCAGCACGGCCCTCAAGTCGGACGCGCAGATGTACCCGCGGTTGTGCTTGTCGAAGACACGGAAAGCGTCGCGGAGTTCGCGCTCCTCCTGCTCCGCCGAGCTGGTGCCGCCGCCGGCGCCCGACATCGACTTGGAGAGGATACTCACGAACTCCTCGAAGCTCACGTTACCGTCGCCTGGAGAAAGCGTAAGTACAGTTAAGTTAGCATGCATCAGGGAATTATGCATTTAAAAATATCATATTTATTATCAAAATATGAAAAAATCCTAAAGGGGGTGGCAATATTTGGAATTAAAAGCTGGTCAAGAATTACGGAAAATATAAGAGTTTTTAACTACTAATCATGCAGTAATTGGAAAGAGAAATCCGACATTAGATAATATAATAAAATACTACACCCATATAAACTCCATACCTATTAAAATTCTGGTATCTTACTTTTCCTAGAAAGATCGAGACAAATATTTGATAGCTTACCTATATCTGTGTTATTTTTATAGTTATTAGATTTTTTTTGTGTTGTTTGACATATAAATGAGCTTTTGTGAAAGCAATATAAGACCTACCTAGCTACGGTTCAGTACAGGTGGTACAGGTGGTACAGGTGGCGAAATTCGAAGACTTATCACCTCCTATGGGTGCTGTAGCGGTAGAAGACTCATCACGGATTGAGGATCCGGGTTCGATTTCCCGTCATAGCTTAACTTTTCGGGTTTTACCATATGTTATGATTTTCAGTATCGTTTAGAAAAATAATTTCTAATAGCTTAGGACCGTGAAAATAAACGCAAAAACCGGAAAGTAAAATTCTCGGTATGCGAAAGTTTATATCGATGACTTTGTTGTCAACTTTGGAACTAGAGGGAGGGCAAGACAGTGCAGGGGGCAGTTTATGGGGATGCCAAAATCATAAGCTTGCTTGGTTTAAGTAGTTTTACTAAATTCATCTCCGTTTTAAATATGGCTAAGTACACATATTTTTCCATTGATTTCTTCCAAAATCGATATCTGAGGATGAATCCGTTATGAAAAATGGAAAAAGTGACCGCCATTTTGAAATCTTTAGTTTTGGACCGATTGATTTCAAAATCGATATCCGATAGGCTCCACGTGGTCCCTAAGCATGAATCCGTTATCAAAAACGGATAAAGTGGCCGCCATTTTGAAATCTTTATTTTTGGACCGATTGTTTTCAATATCGATATCTGAGGGTCCGAGTAGTTCCCAAGCATGAATCCGTCATCAAAAATGAAAAAAGTGGCCACCATATCGAAATCTTTAGTTTTTGGGGCGATTTATTTCTCAATCGATATCTGAGGATCTAGAAAAGCGAACGACTAATCACAACAGCTTTCTAAAATTTCACCGCTATCGAGTCAACACAACAGGAATTTGACATTTCAACACCTTAAAACCTTAAAACCTACTCACGCTTGACGTTTTTTTTTGGTAAAAACTCTCAGCATACACACAACCAGCTCACAAAAATGAAGGAAATTTAACGTTATTCGCGATACAACTTGCGTTGAACATTTTAGTTTAGTTGAATATTGTTTAATTGTCGCGTAGGCCCACGTAACAGAATAAATAAATTGTAAACAAATTGCTAATTCTACGCGGATGAAGTCGTGGGCAGAAGCTAATAAGAAAATAAAAATAAAAACGGGCAATGCTTCAAAACCTACTGTTTATTCTAACGTATTGTTCAGAAGATCCAACCCAAATCAAATTTGACACGCTCAGTCACAATGGACATTCAGAGTCACCTAAATATGAATTTGGTGCTGCTCATACCTACCTACATTGACACCAAACTAATGTTTGTAAACGATTGTAAATTTCAGTGAGGTATCAATGTTTCCTATCAACAAAATTTACAAGGCAATAATCCTGTTGTAAATGGTCACCATTTGATAAGACAACGAAAAGATTGTTATATTTGTCAGTGTTAAATCAGTCAAGGATATCGACCCTGTCCAAAGTTGCCTTCAGCCTTAGTAATGATATGCGAGTAAGTTCAAGGTTCCTTCACTTCATGAACATCCCGTAAAGGATAAAGGCGTGATTTATGTATTTTGTGGAAGCGGAGAACTTGCGGAGAAGGAAGGTTTTGTATGTATGTGAGCATGTATCTGTCTTCTCGACGCGCGAACTGCTCCAAGCTGCACATAGATACCCCAGCTTCTTGGTAGCTTTTATTCTAGTCCTCTAGTCTCTGGATCCTCACCATCGCTTTCCACTTCCTGCAGCGTACCCTGCAACTCCTCGACGCGCGAGCTGAATAGCCTCAGCTCATCCTAGATGACTTTTATCCCAGTCTAGTAGTCCTTGGCTTTATACATCGAAACTCAACATTTTAAGTTCGTATGACGCTGTTCCGCTCACATTAAAACTCATTAATAGGAGAGTGAGAGAGATGGTACTACGATTCTCACCATCGCTGTCGACTTCCTGCAGCATGTCCTGCAACTCCTCGACGCGCGCGAACTGGCCCAGGCTGCGCATCACTCGCCCGAGCTCCTCTTTGGTAATGGTTCCGTCGCCGTCCTTGTCGAAGAGACGGAAAGCTTCACGGAATTCTGGAGGAGGAAAATAAAGTTGGTTAAAAAATGTACAGGTAACTGGGTTCAGAACAAGGGGCTAATCCGAAATTCGAAATTCTGTAACTCTCAATCTCATACTAATGATTATTAGTATGAGGGTAAAGGAACGAAACGAACATCGAATTTCGGTAAGGTTAGGCGCCTACGCATGACGCCTAAAGTACAGGCGTAGCGATCTAAATTATTGCGTATTTCTTGGTAGCTAGAGATGCTACGCTATGTCATAATATTATGATATAATGCTGCTATGATAATGCTTATCTAACGACGTAACTGTCATTGTGACAAGGTTCTATGGTGGTCGGAATTAAATTGGTGCAAGTGCAGAAGCTGCAGCAGCAGCCGCATCATGATGAATAGTATTCCGACACATACAGTACCTACCTACCCGGCCATAAAGATTGCACATCGGTCTTCTCGGCTAATTTCGGCTAGGTACGTTATTTTTTTTTAATTTCAAAGATACGTGCTTACCTACTTCAAACTGCTAGATATTTAGAGCCGGGTACTTATCTGCGAGCTATAACCGTAACTGTTACACGTTACAGTAACCAAAAACCCTAGTGTGGACGTGGCTCGCGAGCCCCCGGCTTGAATTGATTAGTGATCTTGTAAGTTTTATAGCATGCCTCTGTAGGAGCATTTGCCTCTCAGTGCTGATACCTAGTTTTAATATGATTTGTTCAAGGAAACTACGACAAAGGTTCGAACAAAGATATAATTAGCTGGTAAAAATAAATATGAATCAGAAACAATTCAAGGTTATAGTGTGTCAAATACTTAATTAGCAGAATCAGGGTAGGTCAATTTAATCCCCGTCAAGTGGCATTGATTCTTAAAATCAATCGATTACAATATGTACCACCTTGCACCCGGATTTCCGCGTTAGCATCGTAATTAAATAACTAACTTGATAAAAGTCATAAAGTAATAAATTGCGCTATCACCTTTCGTTATCCAATGACTCAGATCTTGGTTTTGTGCCGAATTTCAAATAAATTAGTGAGCATCTAAACCTAAATCAACATCATTGTTGGCTACTGGCTGGTTTGCGGCCAATTTTACCTTTTGATACGTGTCAATGTTCACACCTCCAGTCAGTCTGCCTTGTGCCACCATTGTGTGGAATACTGTCATTTACTTTTGCTTTTAAATAATTAAATACTTATACCTACGTCTAGAAGGTGTTTCCATCATCCTCCATTTATTCTTATACAGTCCACTACCAGTAGCTATCAATCATCATCATCATATCAACCGAAAGGCGTCCCTGCTGGACATACTCGTAGGCCTCCCCCAGGGCTGTCCACTCAGACCGGTGTGCTTTCCGCATCCACCGCGATCTTAAACAGGTCGTCGCTCCATCACTCCCGTCTCCCAGTCCGCGGACTCCATTCGAGAAACCTCTGACCCCATCGGCCATCAGTCCTACGAGCAATGTGCCCCGCTGCCCCGCCCACTGCCATTTCATCTGAATTGCTTCAATCTTCGTGAAGTGCTGCCGTCACACCCACAGAATAGAAGAAAAAAGTTGACAAGGTCTAGGAGGCGTGACACGCGCGCAGTTACTTAATATTCGATTGCTTAATCGACCGCACCTCCGTTATCGTGAGCGCCAAGAACCAGCCCGGCGATTTCTCTATTCGTAGCAGTGGCGGATTAAAGGTCCAGAGCGCCCTAGGCAATCACTTTATCGGCGCCCCTGTACCGGCCGTAATTGGCCATCATAATACTATTAATTTTAACTAGTTGTTTATAATATTTATTTAAAAATTCTGAGCTCGCGCGCCCCTCGTAACTACGCGCCCCTAGGCACGTGCCTAGTTTGCCATATGGATAATCCGCCTCTGATTCGTAGGCAGTTTTCGCTTCAAAGCGGAAAAATGCTACAACTGGTCACGCGAAGCGAGGCAGCGAATGCATACAAAGACCACAATATGAGTCTATATCGGATGGTCAGCCTAATGTAATATTATGGTCTAAAGGTGACGTCCCACTGGGGTGAAGATTCTTGTACTGAAATAATTGTCTTTAATGCTCAGAAGATGCATAGATACAAGGGTTTGATTCGTCGTAACGCCGCGACGCAATACAACGCAAAGAACCAGTGGGGTTTCTCTTTAAACTGAATTTGTACACTGACTTTTCAGTAAAATTATAAAATAAACCTAACCTAACCAACTCTACATAGCATAGCCATATATAATATAGTAGCTGTATCTATAATGAGCGCTCACCCTTCATCTGCGTCCTCGTAATGCCGCTGGTCTCGTCGACGATGGAAGCCTTCCGGTCCAGCGTGGTGTCGGCAGCTGGCTTGAGGAACGTCACCTGCCGCTGCGGCGCCGGCGACACCGACCGCTGCGACAGCTGGCTGTGGTAATACAGTAACTGTTAGCTAGGAATGCTAGGAATAACTGAAGACGAAAATGGTGATTAAAGGTATTGACAATGACCAAAAACTATTTACCTTGCTACTCCGCTACTCACCGTGAGTAGCGGAGTAGCAAGGTAAATATTTTTTGGTCATTGAAATGGACCTCCGCAAAATAACGCCTGATTCAATAAAATATTTAAAGTAATTGACCTCGATGTTACAAAGCCTGACCTAATAACCTTGCTTTTTTTATAATATTCATTATTATGATAAATTTTCGTCTGTTTTCTTTCAAAATACTAAATAATTATGTGACCCTCACAACAAGCCCTTCCATTCAATGTAGGTACTGCACAAAATCTTTTCTAATTTGCCAACTAAATATCTATTCGTATCTAATCGGTTCTTTAGATTCAGCAGATTCTGGGCTAATTTTAAACACAGACCGACAGAACGATTCTAAACCCGTAACGGTTCCGCTCTAAGAACTACTAAAACCAACTGAAAAACAACAAAATTCGGTGATAAAGGTGAAGAATTCTGTCAAATAAAGGTGGTTATTACGCGTAAAAACGTAACTATGAGAACAATATGTCCCTTGTCGGGTTTAAGCCTAAAGATAAGGGTCCCGCGAGACTTCAGACGCAAATCTTAAAGAGAAAATCCTCACGTACGTAAGTAAATGTTTGCTCTCAGTAATACAATAAAATACCCTTTTTGTTTGCAGTTCGAGTTCGGACGGACGCGGACTCTTAGTTCGTATTTCAGAGGCGGCGAGACTTCAAAAATCAGTAATCTTATTATGTACTAGCTTCTGCCCGCGACTTCGTCTGCGTAGAATTTTACATAAAAACCTTCCTCTTGACACACTATAATATATTAAAAAAACCGCATCAAAATCCGTTGTGCAGTTTTGAAGATATAAGCATACATAGGGACATAGGGACAGAGAGCGACTTTGTTTTATACTATGTACCTAGTGATTCTATTGTTCGTATCGAGTCAGTGGTAATACATCGTGTAAATCCAATACGAGAAAATATTTGGTTATATATAATACATGATCTAACAATTATATTTATACTAGCTGTTTCCCGCGACTAAGCCTGCGATGAATTCGCTTGTCGCTATCCCGCGGGAACTATGCTATTTTCCGGGATAAAATGTATCCCATGTCCTTCCACGAGACTGTAACTATCTCCGTACCTTTCAATAAAATCGCTTTAATCGTTTTGCCATGAAAGATAAACAAACATCCAAACTTACAAACTTTCGCCTTTATAGTATTAGTAAGATAATATAACTTTCATTTAAAATAACAACGCAAAAATTTGCCATATAAAATATTTCAGCCCGCAATATGTAAAGTTAATATTCTTCTTCTTATTATTTGTGGCGTATCAAGTCGTTATAGCGACGACAACTTCGCCAATGTCAAAGTAACAAAAATATAATTAAAAAATCTTGTGACAAAATATCGGTAACGTTGTACGGTAATGGTAAAAGACCCCCTTTCCCCCCTGGCGGTATTACTGGAAAGTTACAAGTTTTTTTCAACACAAACGCTTACTTAGTTCACAATCCTTATAAAAGGGTAAAGGTAAAGCCTACCTAGTTTTTTTTTTAATTATATTTACAGGTTAGTGCCCAGTGTTGCCAACTTAGCGATTTTGTCGCTAGATCTAGTGAGTTTTGGGAACATTTTAGCGACTTTTTTCCAGCTGGTGTTCCATATTTTTGGAAGATATTTTCTACAATCTAGCGACTTATTTTAAATTTTGCAAAAGTTGGTTGGCAACACTGTTAGTGCCTTTATTTCAACCACCGAGGTACAGACTTGAGCAGATACTTGACTTGATTCGAGGGACACCTGAAGATGATTATGATCTTAGCAGAAAAAATAGAATAGAGGGTGTTCACAATTTATAAACTCGTCACATACACTTGTGATATTTTCCGGAAAATATGTCCTGGTTCACGTAAGTAATATCCCACCAAAAACATTCTGTAAAGAACTAGCCAAGTCTCGATGGAGCTGCTTGTTTATCTCTAAAAAGTAATGAAATTGGCTCTGTATGCGGAAAATAAAACTACTGGACCTATTTAAGTTTTTTTAATGACCCTCTTTTCGGGATTCGCCGCAGTCGGGTAAATCCTTACATTTATTTCGCATGGATTAAAGAGGCTTTGGAAAGTTAGCTGATATTTTAATCCGAATAATTTCTTGAAGGATTTGCGTAAAAAAGGGGCGAGGGAGAAGAAAACCCGCCTCTGAGCCGCCAAACAGAAAATCTCCGACAATTCGTTTGAGAGAACGGAATAAATTTTGACGAAATGCTATTGTGTGATGCGAATTCTTGCGTCATGTAAAGTTTAGTGCATGAATAAACATGATTCAGTAGATGACGTAGAGTTATTATTTAGGTTTCCTATCCTTTCCAATTTATCAATGAATGCTACTCCGATTACTTATGAAATATTATGTAGATATATAGTACAGAAAGAGAGTTGTCATCAGGTTTTATCTTGGCATCACTTTCACGCTTAGGTTGGGAAAACGTGACGGAGCTATCAGAAACGATAAAGCGATAATATAGCCAGGCTTTTGCGTAAATATTTATCAACCAAATTGGGCTACGGGGGTAGGCTCGGCTCAACATTCTGAGAAGTGTATATATTCGTTGAACAAATACGTAATAGTAACTGTAGTAACCTCGTATCTCTGTACAAGAACAACTCAGTTTCATAGGAATTAAGTTTGGGATTCGATGTTACGTAAGAGAGATGTGAGCTTGCAGAAGTTACTTGGCGCTTTTGAGCAAGAAATGTTCGTGATTGTTACGAAGTTTATGAAGTAATTAGAGCGTTGATTTGCAAAAGGCTTTAATTATAATCTTGGATATACAGTTCGAAGTCAGAAAGTTGGTTTCAAGATTAATTTGCTTATGTGACAAACATGTTAACGCTACAACTTTTTCTATTTATAAACCGACCAAGTCCGTCTTTTTCCAATTATTTTATTGCCGTTCTAAAGATACTTTTTCTGCATTGTTTATTATGTGATGTTCAATAAAGGATCAATTATTGATATTCTTTACTAGGTCGAGTTTATTTAAATCAAGTACAAAAACATACATACATACATACTTATATCACGTCTTTATCCCTTACGGGGTAGACAGAGCCGAAGGTAACAAAACCTTAAGGCCACGATTAGCATGATTGTAGGCGTGTAGATGGAAAGGAAAATCAAAATAGTGATTGGTTGCTAGCCGCATCGCCCATGAAATGATTCCTAAGACTTTCGCCGTTTCCCTCGATGGGCTTTTACCATCTGCGCGGGAAGAGAAGCAACTGGTAAATTCTATTTTTTTTCTTACTCCCAGACCAGCATGGAAGAAAAAACATATGAAAAACAACTACCTACATAAAAATATACAAGAAATAATAATTAAACCAAAACTAAAACAAATGAATAAAAGAGCTCCCCGCGGCATAGACCCAAATATGGTGCCAGCATTTTCTCGGTGTATCGCTTTGCTGATACGTGGTGCGTGGAAGCTGCCAGCCCTTAGGTCTTCAGCAGCATCGATAAGCCACTTTGTTAAATCTTGTTTTACATTGTATAGAGCAACTTAAATGCGACTCCTTAAAGTATACTTAATGTATTTGACGTAACATAAGTGTGTCGATGTTTTTTTAAACGCTTACAAATTAATTCGCACGTATAAAAGAATAGACACCTGTATTGAGAACGTCTTCTTCTTAAGCCTGCTAAAGACAGCCTTGTTCGACTATTAAGTCAATATGTATCTTTTCAACAGTACTTCCCGGAAGAATAAGCTACTAAATATTTGCCCCGTCCCCGTCTAGTAGAGATTTGCAATAAAATTTTCCGATAAATTCTCTCGATGGCGCGGCGGGAGGGCAATCGATATAAATCCCTTCTCAGAGCAGTGAAGCCTGTAGTTGCTTTGTAGCTACTTTTAACGTGGATAGTTGTGCTCGAGTCTTTCATTCACTTGAATTTAATAATATGTGAGCAAGTAGGCACGTTTTTAATAAACTTTGTCAGCTGTGTGATGTTTAGTATGATGTGAGGCGAGTTTCACAAACTTCCAACGAACGGAATGATTAAGTAAAAATTTGGTAAGTACCTACCTTTCATTATTTTAATTGAACGTCAAAACAGCAATGCAAGCGAAGACAACACAACTATGCAGTTTGTTCAGCGTGTATAGTTTATAGGACGGTGCAGCTGTGCGCCGATAGATGGAGCTATACTAGTTTAAAACATGGTATCGAAGTGTCGTTCTATTGGCAGAGTGCAAAGCGGGTGGAGGGGGTAGCCTAAACGATCACAGCGCTCGCTACGGCTAAAATTGTCATTTTTGTCGCTGACTTGAGCTGTCAAATCCATATTGCAGTAAACATTTTCTAATCGTTTTGGAGATAAAAATATGGTCCTGGTAAGATGTGTTGTTGTGAATTGTAATAACACCAAGAAGAATAGCGACTGTAAATTTTACCAATTTCCAAGACCATGGTGGAAACGAGACCAAAGAAATAAGTGGATATTTGCCGTAAGAAAAAAAATAAGTTACCTAACCTCTAAAATTTTCACTGAAAACAACAATTTTAATGTTATTGGCAATAATGTTACTGACTACCATTGTCCAAAATTGTGTAATATAGTAAAATAACACAAGATTTCATTAATATTTTTCACAATATTTACTTACTTCTTGTTTGACAGCGGTGACAATATTAGCCATAATGGCCGCCTATCACGTGGCGCTGTCGTCGCGCACGGTCCCAATAAAACATAATTATGTGCAATAAAGCATATGTGCGCCCTCTATCTCGAAAACGGTTCATCGTAAAAAATATTTTTGAACAAAATTTGTGGAGAATTTTGTATTCTACAATATTGATAATAAATGCAAATAGCAAAAACCCATAGGAAATGAGATATTTACAAAAAAAGCGCAAAAACCCGATTTTTGTGTCCTTTGACCTTGAAATTTAATAGTTGCGCACACCCTACCATATGTAGGTGTTGAGACAACTTTTAGGGTGTCAATATACAAGTATTTACAGACTTACAGCTGGGTATCTCGAATTCCGAGATTCTTACCTAATCTAAGCTTAAATGACTGGACCACTTGTATTTTTGAGAATTTAATAGCGTGTCAGAGGAGAGTAAATGATTTGGAAGTTTAATGTAGTTTGGCTTTAAGTACGACTTTCATTCAGATATAGTTAGCATTTCACAAGTTTTTATATTTATTTTTAAAATTAAGTATTAACTCGGGACTTAAACGTGTAATTATACCTACATACATAAATTCATAAAACACGTCTTTATCCCTTAGGGTGCGGCTCCACTGAGGCGGAGACGAGCGGAGCGGAGAGGAGACATGTGGGGATCGACCAATCATATTACAGATCGGAGACGAGATGTGGATTTCATGTAATATAAATGTAATATGATTGGTCGATCCCCACACGTCTCCTCTCCGCTCCGCTCGTCTCCGCCTCAGTGGAGCCGCACCCTTATGGGGTAGAGCCTAAGGTAACAAGACTTAAAGGCCACGCTTAGCATGATTGTGGGCGTGTGGAAAGGAGAATCCAAATAGTGATGGTTGCTAGCCGCATCGCCTATAACACGATTCCTACCATTTTGCAGATTCCCTCGATGGGCTTGTAATTATTTGATGTTTAATTACCTCGAGTTCCTGAGCGGTAGCTAACAGAGACTTTTTTATAAGAAGAGGCAAACGAGCTGACAGGTCACCTGATGGAAAGTGATCACCATCGCCCAGGGACACCTGCAAGACTTGGGGAATCACAGGTGCGTTGCCGGCCTTTTCAGGAACAGGTAGGCCCGCTTTTTAAATATCTCTAAGTTGTACCGCTCAGGGAATGTTGCAGCAGGAAGTTGATTCCAGATCTTCGTCGTGCGAGGAAAGAAATTGCGTTTAAAACGCACGGTACTTGATTGCCAACCATCAAGAACGAGGAAGAATGTAAAACATCTCTAGCTTTTTACTACCTCATCAAGTTACGATGAACGGCGTGATCCCGGTAATAAATTACAGTCCCTTTGGGATTATACAGTGACAAAAACGGTCCAACGAAGGTACTTTATTGTTCTGTAATCTGACATAATATATAAACAAAGTTGGTAGATTTTGTCGTACTCGTAGAAGCATACGTAAACGTACGAGAATCGATAGGAAACTTTAATTTGTTGCTGTATCTAAAGTCAGTAAGCTATTAGAAAGCTATTCGGATTTGTCTTGCTGTCTCTCTCACTCGGCCGATTCAAGTATCAAACCCATAAGAGTGAGTGAGACAACCCGAATGGCATTCTAAGAGCTCACGGAATGTGCGGTCGGCCAAATAAGTGGTCTACTTTCGTCCAACTTCCTATCAAATGAAAATGTCGCTAAAGTCGGACTTTCTAGTTGAGAGTCAAGTCTTATCGACTTTATATTTTTTGACGTGCATAGGATTCTCAACCTTAGGGTGGCAGACTACGAATTTGGCTGATGGCACTAAATCCAAAACCTAAAAAGCAAGGACCAGAAAAGTTGGTTCAGTGGTGCAATTCAGCCGACAATAGTTCTTTAATCTTCAGCGGAATAAATACGGACGAATGTGTAGCCAATGTCCGACAATATCCGAGTCATTAATCACTAGTCCGAGATGAGTCCGAGCTGTCACTTTCGAGACTGTCACTGTCAGCGAGAAAGATGGTGGCAGTGATCTGAACGGACCTTGTATAAGATCATAGAATAGAATAATAATGTTACCTACAGCAAAGGCTTTGCTAAATTGTATTTCTCTATTAATTAAGATACAGCCTCGCGTAACTTTGCAACTTACGAGCATCAAAGCTTGTTTTTAATAAGTAAACTCACGTATTCCTGCATGTTCCCGTAACATGCAAATTTCATGCGTCAGTACGTGTAAAGAATATGTCCCGAATGTGAGAAATGAGCTTCGTCATGCAAAGGCTACGGCGTAGCTGTCTACAACGTAGCAGCTTCTACGGTATTTGGATAAATTATTACGAAATTCGGGATACATTTAGATAATTAATTGGTAGTGTCTGAAGTTGATTACGTTTACTTTAAAAATTACCTACTCGTCAACAAATAAACGTTATTTCGTGTGTTTACCCTAGACCGTATTGTTATAATTTATTTATTTAGAGGAACAACATCATTACTCGACACACAACCCTAGTGTTGCCATTAACTAAATTTAATATCTGTAATAGTAGGTTAAGGGCCGATTTTTTCAATCCTCAGATAAGCATTTAACTGACAGATACCCATAGAGTTATACGTAGAATAGGGCTTATCTGACGATTGAAAAATCGGCTCTAAAAACAGTTTCCTTGCTCCGTAACTGATCGTTTTCCAAAAAAAACCCACTAGAACATTTTTTCCAGAATCTATTTTGGGTTTTTAACTATCTGGTAACTATCTGGGATACACTTTTTCTTGTATAAGAATCGATAGGGTAAACGATTCTGAGTAAAAAACCCAAAATATTTAAATTCTGGAAAAAATGTTCATGTGGTTTTTTTTTTGCAAAACGGTCAACTACACGTGAACTTAACCTAGCTAAGTAAGTAAGAAAAAAGTAATTTTCGACTGGCCGGTTGGAGTTTGTCTCACTTAAGGACTTAAAAAAACCGTGAAAACTTTATAAAAGGTACAAAAACGAAGCTTTGTGGAGCTTACAAAGTTTGTAACTACACTATGCCGCAATAGTGTTAGCAGCATTAACCTTTGGAACTTCTTTTTCTCCCTTAAAACTTTGGTAACTAAGCTTTTATTTACCTTGCAACATTTACCTGTTTGGAAACGCTAGTCGATGACATGTCGATTCGAGGATAAGTGAATTGCGTATCGATCCATGTAAACAACTAATTATTTTCCCCACACCATTGGAGGTCAAAGTACTTCAGAGTTGAAGTATGCTTTTCGGGCTGGATGTATTTTTACCAATTGGCATTGTTCATTTTTTTTAAGCTGTGCTTTTAACACCTTTATTTGATAAAATGGACTATTTCAAGCAACTAATTTGAATATTATGCTTTTACGTAGCTTTGTTAATTAATAATAAATATTTTTTCGCTGTTTGATAATTCGTGAATTTAGACAGAATCCCAATCGCCTTCGTTCGGCTGGCTATAAAAAAAACGGCTTTGTCTATGGTTTTGTAGATTTCACAGTGACACGTGACAGTTGCCATAGCCCAAACTTTTTTTTTCATTTTTGTGGCAAACATTCGATGCTGGATTCTGTCTAAAAACCCGGTCGTTCGGTCAAACAAAGGTTCAAAGTACTTTTACAAAAGTATCTGCAATCATAAAGTATTTTTGAAATCGGACAAGATAAATCGGATAATTGATGGTTTTCCTCGAAATGGTTTTCGAATTGGAGCATACTAAAAAAAATGAACAATGCCAATTAGGGTGGATAACAAGGTCAGCTTTAGAGCGACTGCTTAAATGAGCCCGCCCGCGCGGCACAGGGGCGCGGGGTAGGACGACAAAGGGGAACGAGGACCGGCCCCCGCGGTCTCATTTGCGCGGTCGGTCTATAACTAAGTGCACACCCAGTACGCGCAACGCCAGAGGATTCCAGATGCTTTGCCAGCTTATACATCCTCGTGTGTTGCAGGATTTGGTTGGATGGTCACTTACACAGACAGTCGTAAAAAAATCTGTTTATATTAGTACTAGCTTCTGCCCGCGGCTTCGCACGCGTGAACCATGAGCATCCCCGCTTCCCGTTTTTCCCGTTCCCGTAAGAACTGAATATATAAATCCCGTTTTTTTTCCTTATCCCGTGGGAATTTCCAAACATCCTGAAATTAGTTTCTTAGTTTTGTAATCACCTACTTTTGTATCAAATTTGAAGTCTAGTTATTATAGTTACTGAGATAGCGTCACTTGGAATCGAATATATAATTCCCGTTTTTTCCTTATCCCGTGGGAATTTCCAAAAATCCTTCCTTAGTGGATGCCTACATTGTATAAGGTATCTATGTGCAAAATTTCAAGTCTCTAAGTCCAGTGGTTTGGGCTGTGCTATCCCGCGGGAACTATGCGATTTTCCGGGATAAATATTATATATAATATATAAGTATATAAGTAAGGATTTGTTGTTATAGCGACAACAGAAATATATCAGCTGTGAACATTTCAACTGTCTAGCTGTCACGGTTCATGAGATACAGCGTAGTGACAGACAGCGAAGTCTTAGTAATTAGGGTCCCGTTTTTACCGTCAGTAAACACTTGCCTCTCGGAGTGACTGAGGGCCACGGAGGGGGGCCCGCGACTGGCGGGGCGGGAGGGCTCGTCCGGCGGCCCAGGCTCGCCGCCGCTGCTGCTCGTTTGTCTCGTCTGGAACAACCCTCGGATTACCCACTGCTTGCCCAACATCCTATTTTTAACTTAAGCTTGTATGAATAGAGGGGTAAGTACGCTTACCATGATGCCTTTGAGCTGATTCACCAGCGGCGAATCAGCGAAGAAGTTGTTGACCGCGGAGAATATGTTGGGTCGGCTCGTGGCGCCGGCGCAGGCGTCCCGCGCCCGCCGCTCCCTGCACACGCGTTTAAATTACTTGTTACTGTCCGCGAAGAATTCGCTCATCGCTATCGGCAACTATGCGGTTTTCGGGGTTAAAAACTATCCTTTTCCCGGGACTAGAACTATCTCTGTACCAAATCTCAGTGGTTTAGGCGTGGAATTGTAAGACAGACAGAGTTACTTTCGCATTTATAATATTGGTAGGGGAGTAAGGATACAATGTATTATACAAAAAAAGGTATTCATCAAAGTCAAAAATACACTAACGAGCAAAAATAACGGCAACTTTATTTTTGCAGCAGGTGTCATGTCAAATTTGATTGGCATAGAGTAACACGCTGTACTGTTTTGTGGTGTTCAATGAGAGTATTTCTAGATCCGGGTACACTCATTTGTAACAGCACGTTACAGTAACCAAAAACCCTATAGAACGACCACTTAAATGAGTCCCCGCCCGCGCCCCTGCACCGCGTGGGCGAGGATTCTTTTAAGCGGTCAGTCTATTCTATAGTATAGTGGATGTAGCATTCCGCTGTCGGCAGCCTCGCAAGCCACATCCTCGCTAGAGTTTCTAGATGTTACTATTATTTTAAAAGCGTTTTTTTTTTTTTTATTTTATTATTGTATTAGGCGTTATTTTACGGAGGTCCATTTCAATGAAGAAAAAATATTAACCTTGCTACTCCACTACTCACGTGCAAGGATAATCTGGTAGTAAAATTCAGGTGGTCCAGCCAGGACCGTCTCCCCAGGAGGGAACTCTTCAACGGTTGGTCCGATTGACTTGAAATTAGGTACACTAATAGTTAGCTCGACATACGTAGGACAGTTAACGATGCAAGTAGAGTTAACAAAAAGTACAGTACTTGTATCTAAAAAAACATTTTTAGGTTAGGTTACTGGTTGCTATGACGTGAAACAGTTGCGGTTACAGCTTGTGATATGAGTATAGATTTAAGTTGTAGCTTATTCTAAGCTGGACCCATTAAAAGTTTGCTGTCAGTTAAATATAAAAGTAGTATAAAAACAAATACGACTCGGTCAACTGGTGTGCGATGTAATAAAAATAATAATGATCACGACAACCGCGGGGAGATAAAAATTAATGCCGTTCGAAGTTTGTTTTGCAACTTTCATACTCCATAGCTGAATGCGACGCAGCCACGTTTGTGGAAGGGCCGTTGTTGTTTGTAAATGACAAATAAAAACGTATTTATGAAGGTAATTGAAGCAAGGAAAGTAATTGTACGGTCTACGTTTTGCCCCCTGAAATTGAAGTTCGGAGTGTCTAATCCTCGTAATATTATAAACGCGAAAGTTTGTAAGTATGGATGGATGTTTGTTACTCTTTCACGTAAAAACTACTGAATGGATTTGAATAAAATTTGGAAAAGAGATAGCTGATACCCAGGATTAACATATAGGCTATTTTTATCCCGGAAAACTGCATAGTTCCCGCGGGATAGCAAAAAGCTAATTTTTTGGAGACGAAGTCGCGGGCAGCAGCTAGTTTTATATAATTTTCGTTAATCACAAAGCGGTTTATTTCTGAACGAGTAAGTATTTTTCTAATGACTTTTCCAAAATTTCTGAAAAATGCAAAATTTCAACTTTTATGAAAGATTATAAAATGTCTTTTAGATATCCGGATTATTGCAGCAGGTAGGTGTTGGGTTGGGGTTAGCTCGACGGAAAACTCCTACAAAGACTTTGAATTTAAACTAACATAGAGAGAGCCTAAGGTAACGAGGCCGCGTTTAGCATGATTGTGGGCGTATAGGTGGAAGGGGGAATCAAAATAGTGATGGGTAGCCGCATCGCCTATAACATGATTCTTAAGATTTTCGCCCATTCCCTCGATGGGCTTTTACCATCTGCGCGGGAAGAGAAGCAGCTGGTACATTCTACGTGTTTTCTTTACTCCCAGACCAGCATGGAGGAATTTAAATTTATGATTCAAAATGTAATCCCGTCCATCACACGGTTCACTTTGAAAATCGATAACTATATGGAAGAAGGACTACGAAATAGTCCGAAACATGTCGAGCATCACTCGACTTTTTATACGTGAGTTATCTGTTTATGTGTAACTATATGGAAGCATGTTTTTGTCAACTATTGAGTCAAACTTGGTGTTGGTTTGGGCACGTAGAGCGGATGGATGAAAGTCTAACTAAACAGATCTATATGGGGAGTGTGAATGGTTACGTTGGGAGGGGAAGGCCTAGAGTCTAGGCCCTAGACGGACGTTCCGAGACCAAATAGGAGACGTTTTGGAATAAGGTCAGCTCAGGAGTACCCGAAACCGACGAGCATGTATGAAGAGATTGATGACTGTGGATGAAGCGAAATAGGTATGTCAGGTTCGTAGCAAGTTGAACAAAGTAGTCTCTGCCTACCCCTGTGGGAAAGTGGCGTGACGGTATGTGTGTGTATGTAGTCAAATTAACCCAACTACTTGTTGAAATATTCTGAACCAATTTTAAGAGACCTTGTCTGTTATTTTATCGGCGAAGTCAATAACGACGCATGTTCGTGTCGAACTTGGCTCTCATTTCACATTTAGGTTTTTGATGGGATAACGCTTTCCGCCTGCGATGTAATGCCAAATTTACCAATTTTTTCTCGCAATTTCAAATTACGCTGGCAATGACTGTACAGAATTCACAAAGGCTTCCAATTCTGGTTCAAAGAAACATTTGATGCAGCAAAAAATATGATTATTCAAAGAACTTTAGGATACTGTTTGTATGAAAATGATTAATTTAGCTAAACCAAGTTAAATAAGTGTTGTACAGATAAGATAGAAGATAAGATACCTACGCTGTGAAATGAGGAAAAAAAGGGAAATTTTGTGGTCGTAGGTAGTCATTAGGTACCTACCTAGTTCGTTTTAGGTAGGTGTAGGAATTTAACTGAATCACTAAAATAAAGATGTAAGCTTATAGAATGTACTAGCTGCTTCTCTTCCCGCGCAGATGGTAAAAGCCATCGAGGGATTGAAAAATCTTAGGCATCATGTACAGGTGATACGGCTAGCAACCCATCACTATTTTGATTCCCCTTTCCACCTATACGCCCACGCTATATGCTAAACGTGGTCTTTAGGTATTGTTACTTTAGGTGTCTACCCCGCAAGGGATAAAGACGTGATATATGTATGTATGTAGGTATGTAAGCTTACTAACATTTGGTCGTAGGAAATTCTTTGTCCGTCTGTCTTATCACATGTTCTGGCGGCGGACACGCGTGGACGTGGAACTGGCCACAAAATCGTCTTTGACAGTAGGTATACATATTCTAATTGCAATATGCCTAAAGTTTTTAATTTTAACCGAAAGAAAATCCTACGAAATTGAAATAGAATACTACATTCTGTTCCAAATAAGGCACGCTTTGCAACTTTGCCATTCCATCCATTTGCTTAAGACAGAAGTCTTCGACAGTCGACTCTGCAGGTACATAATTAATGATGAAGCCCATAACACCATGCAAATTTAATTTAATCATCGATTAAAATATCAGCTCGTTCAATCCTCACACGAACTAAGCCGGTAAATTAAAAAAAATACTTACCTTGGGTATCAAATAACACTGAAAGTTTAGTTTTTTAAATTGCGATCACTATTTTGGGTGCGGGGAGACAAGGATGGTTGAAGGCTTCGGCGGTACTGACAAAAGGTTCTGGGAGGCTGAACCGGGGCTACTCTGAAATTAGATAGTCGAAGTTCGTCTCCCGTCCCCCTCGCTCCCCTATGAGAGACTATTGGTGTGAGCGATTCGGCACAAAACGAACTACGAATTTTTGACTTCGGAGTAGGGGGGCTGGTGTCAACGCGTGGCGCATGCGTACAGCCGAAGGCTTCGAGGCAGAACAGAATGGGTTGTCTCTCCACGTACTTCGATTTAATCGTATCTGAGTTTATTTTGTTAATGCAGAATCAACCGTGTAGTTTTTAAATAGGGTTTAAAGTTGGCAAGAAGTGGTCGAAGTTACGTTAGGTTGTCAAAGTTACTTTGTCAGCTCGGGTGGCTGCAATCATGGCATTGCAATTTTTCGCTGGGCGGGTTTAGATTATAGTAAACTCGCAGTATCTTATTGATAAAACTCCGAGTGAATACTTTGACGAAATTAAATGAATGAGATGGGACGATTTTCAAAATAATGATCGGGCACCGTAAAACGAGGTGAGTAAGGACCAAATTGAAGTTCAAACCTCTATAAAAAAGTTCTTTAATAATAATGATAATAAATAATGAAACAAAGTAAGATTTTAAAACAGAATAAAATTAAAACTATAAAGCAAACATGACGTCAAAATATTCCGCCTCAGGCATCGACCCCAAGACGCTGGCCGCATTGCCTCTCTGAACTGCTATTTGCCTTTGAGAGCAAGTTGATTGTTATAGATAAAAAATGTTCCGGTGCTATGAATTTTAGTTTACCTAGTCGTTTAGTTTCATAGTTTAAACAATAAACACTAAAATATTCGCAAGTCCCAGCCCACCCCGTAGCGGGGTCAGAAGGGATAGAACAAGAAAGTGAACTAATGCGGGATTTTTTTGCTAAGACTTTAGTTTTCTTCTAAGTTGCTATGCTAAAATAATGACAGAATGGTCCTGGTCGGCGTTGAGGATCTGAATCTAAACGATGCCTTCCACACCGCAGTGCTGGAGTCATTATAAAAGTAATTCTGTCTGTCTGTCTGTCTGTTACCTTTTCTCGCTTAAACCAATGAACACATTTAGCTGGAATTTGGTATACAGGTAGTTTTAGCCCCGGGGAAGGACATGGGATAGTTCCCGCGGGATGGCGATAAGTTACAATAGCTATTTGTTAATAAAAATATATTTATTAATGGAATTTTTTTTTGGTGCGGACTAATACAGTAAGCAACCAATAGAGCTATTTTTAGCCCCAGTTTCTATATTTATCTTTTGTATCTCCGTTATTGTCGCCACTGCTTTGAAGTTTTGTTCAGCAATCATAGTGGACGATAAATCACATTATCTCTTTCAAAGCTGTAATTGTTTGATTGCTCTATTCCGGTTTCGATTTTGGGATTGAGTATTGAGTTACTAATGTTACAATTTTAATAGTCGATTTTTCAATCTCCATGCAGATACTTAGTTCTCTTAGTAACAGAGACGTACGGTCGGCCAAATAAGTGGTTTATCACTTTTTATCCAACTTCCTGTCAAATGGATGTGTCGCTAAAGTAGAACTATGAGTAAGAACGGCCAAAGGATTTTCAACCGAAGGGGGGATGGGATGACAAACATATTTGGATGATTTCTCTGAGGGTGGCATCTCTATTTGATTTAAGACAATTTAAGTGGTAGGTTGTAGACTGTGGAAGCTAATAAATTAAAACAATTTAAGTTATACTGAAAATTCAACACGCAGCGCTGACAGGAGCAATGGACACGACTACATTCTTTTGTTTTTCTTTCTTTCGGCGCTGCGTTTATTTGCGGCCAGGGTCAAAATAGGATAATTTAATAAAAAGGTTGAAACACGTAGCTGCCTAAATAGGCGCGTCGCCTACCGTAGGTAACAGATGTTATGCAAAGCGTTTCCCACCGTATCATTTCGGAAATGTTCGTATTTGTCACGCTACTTCAGTCAGACTCATAGGTGACACGTCGGCATCATTCGGAAGTAATCGTGTGTTCACGATGGAAAAGGATTATTTACTGCGCCTGTACTTTGAACCAGAAACGCAAAAATATGTGTGTATCTGTTTTTTTATACGACATGGAAGGCAAACCTGTGGCGCCATGGCGCGTAAATGGGTGAAAAGATTTGGATAGGTACGGTTTTTTTATCTGAAAGCCGGTTTTCCAGCAAGACAAATTTATCGAAATCAGTTCCCCCATTGCAGTGGGGGTTTTTACAAATCTACGAAATTTAGTTATCTTTTCTACATAAAATACCTAGTATCCATTCCACAAAATAATGTGTCCTTTTGCATTACTAATACAAGTTTCATGTATTTGGGTGCACTCATTTGTTTTAGGAAATAATGGTAATGCTACAAGTTGATGACTAAAAAGATTAGGTTATCTGAATCAAGATAATAAACGACACCTACTATAGTTTAGGTGACTATATGTATGCAGCGGGAAGTTAAATCATATAATTTAGGTACCTAAGCCATCAATTTATTCCGCAAAGCTATAGACTCAAGTTCCTCAAATGGTTCGTGGGGTTTTTGCGGTCTACGTCTTTACAGGGAACCGAAAAGCTGACAGCTTCCTTGGACAAAGAATTAACACAGCAATTCAGAGAGGCACCATGCCCAAGAAGACCTCTTTTAGTAGTGTATTTTAGTTGTAGTTTATTATATATTTTATTAACATTAAGTTCCTCAAGCAAGTGACATTAGTTTAGTTTATGTGTAGTTAAGTATTGGAGGAAATAAAATGTAGGTCAATGGATTTAAAACATTTTTATTCCAACATAAATTGTATTTTGCTGCGAGATTTGCAAATACGGCGACCCTTTTCGTATAATCATGAGGGCTCCGATGAATAGCCGCGAGGGAAAGAGATAAAATCATACGTTAGCCTAACGTCAGAAAGAGATGGTAATGCAGTGTTGTGCTTTGACCTTTTGAACTTAACTATCGATGAAAAATTATTCAAAGTAGGTACTCCTGATGAATCAGTCTTACAAAAAAATGCAGGTAATTACAATCGATAACTGTTATCGAATTCTTTAGCTCTTAGTTCCACCATTCAGGTCACGAGGGACTTAGTTATGAAAGAGTCATTCAAGAATAACGCACTGAATGTTTTTAGACCAACCGCATTGAATAAGATTACATTATGTCGCCGGCGAGTCCATTGAACTTGCGATCTCGGCGGCTTCGATAACTCGAGACACATCACTACCCAAGGTCGAATGAGTCAATTCGAGCCGTTCATTCGTTCAGCCGCTCATCCATTCACTCAGTTACTTAGGCATGCGCGCTGTGGCGGAGTACTCATTCGGTTAGAAGCCGGTGCGCGAGTAGGAGCTTAGATTATTTTCACGGAAAAAAACAACCAATACCTATTTTTAAAATGGATTTCGTTGGCAAGAAATACAAGCTGGACTCTTCGGAGAACTTCGACGAGTTCATGAAGACACTGGGTGAGTGTTTTTTTTGTTTACTGTCTCTTGGAAATTAACGCCGGCCGGTGAGAGTGGTGCAACGTGATTATTAACACCGGTTTAGCCGCGGCTTGGCTCGCACCTCGTCTCGTTAACTGTTAATATTAAGTGCAAGTATTGATGAATAGTGCTAGCAATTTCTGTGTTGCATTTTGCAAGATTTATTTAGCTACAAGTCACAAGAATGCCGGGGAAAAGGGAGCGACCGATCCCCGTTGGGCGGGGTGTGTTAATTAAGGATTGTATCCGATACGCAAAAGTTTTTTACAATTTTTTTTTGGTAGCGTAATGATTTTAAGTGTTGTAAGTAGATAGGTAGTTTTTATTATTCATACTCCGATGCGAAACCTTGTGACAATGTAACAGGTGTTTTATAACTAAGTATCGATTTTATACATAATTTTACCATATGGTTGGTAAGTACTGCAGTGCATTCGACGAGGAAAATTTATGTAAAAACATTAACTTATAGTATTTAAGCTTATAAATATTCCTTAAATCGATATGAATTCCTCAAATTTTGATATATCAGGTTCTGAACTACTAATAGGTATGCCGGGATTAGTTAAGTATAAAACTGATAATGACTTCGTATTTTATGTTTTTTTTTAATGGGCAATTTAGCTGGCAGTCGGATTGAAAATTATTTATTCAGTGATACCTGACTACCGCAATCAAAATATAATTCTACCCGCAGTACTTAGAGACACGAAATACCTAGGTCGGCTATTACGTACACGCACGACACGTATAGGTCTGTGCTAATTGTCTATGTATCAACGTTAAGTAGGTATTTATATATTTGGTAGTAAGTTTGAGTAAGGTATAGAATCTTTATTACCTACCTACCTAAGACTGGGACTTAGTGAGCACTGAGGCTCGAAAAGCAGGCAGCTTCCTCTCCCAACGAATCAGTATTGCGATACAGCGAGAAAATGCTGCCAGCATCTTTGGATCCAACGCGGGGTGGCTCTTTTATACGTTTATTTTAGTTCCATTTTAGTTATTTCTGCTCGTATATTTATAGGCTTAAAATTGATTATTTTTTATATGTATGTGCATAATATATTACAAAAAAATATTTATTTATAGATATTTATTTATTTTGGTTGCGGGAAATAGGACATCTTAGAAGGTCCTTCGGGGTCGCTCCCACCGTCTTACTCGCTAACCCTGCCGCTAAGCAGCTGAGCTTGCGCTGCTGAGTTCCGGCATGGAGAGTAAGACTGCCGATGAAATTACTGGCACATGAAAATTATTCAATCTTGTAGTTCTCTAGGCTGGCAACGCATCAACAATCCTCTAGGTGGTGATGGTGCTCGCTTACCATCAGGTGATCCACTTGCTCGTTTGCCTTCCATGTCTGTTTCTTCTTCTTTTTTTAATATGGCGCCATCGATCGATGCGATGATTTCGCCAATGTCAAAGTAATAAATAGGTATTCAAAATCTTGTGACAAAAATGTCGGCAACGTTGTACCTACGGTAGAACACGGCCAAAATACCCCTTCCCCCTTCGGGCTCTTAGCCAACGGATGATGATATCTCAGAATCTGCCAGGAAATCATTAATCGATGCCCAGGGTGCACCGGAACAAGCACTGCTCTTCCCCTCGGACGGATCCAAAAACGAACCGCAGCTCTTGACCACACACTGAGGTAACCCGACTCGCACGTCCTTGTCGTAAAGAAAAAGATGGATAGAAGTTGGCAGTAAACTTTATGTTCTCGCAAGTTCTGTTTGCGTCGACTTTCTCGCTCTATACTGGCATGACCTTGAATTCGGTTTATTAGTTTTGATTGATACAGATTGACGAAAATATCATGTTAATTTATAACAATTGAGTATCTGTGAAATGATTGACTTTGAATAGCTGAGAAGCTGAATTCAATTTTGATTTATGTGGTAAAATTGTGGTTAAACATTGAATGCTTAAAGGAAAACCAATGAATGCTTCATTTTTACCGCTTTACAATACGAACATATATGGGTACTTAAAAATTAGAAAACTTTAGATTTAGATTTAGATTATTTATTCATTCAATAAAAATTACATCATAAATTGTACATTGTCAAGTTAGAAGAATTTAGATTGAAATCGTCAAGAGTAAATAAGATGAAATTAAATAATACAAATCAATTGAATTACAAACTTTACTAGTCTTCGAATTATTGGCTGGTCTTTTGGGCTGCATAGAAGATAGCGTCTACAACTATATGGGTATTATAATAAAATTCGTATAAACGTTGATTTCAATACTTATCTTATACTTAAATTTTATGTAGGTAAATTATGTCATCTCCAGGCTATATACGTCCCACTGCTGGGCACAGGCCTCCTATCACCATGAGAGGGTTTAGGCTATAGTTCCCGCGCGGGCCCAGTGCGAATTGGAACTTCACACAAACCATTGAATTGCTTCGCAGGCAGGGGCGTGCAGTGGATTTTGACAGAGGGTAGGCATATTGCCAACAAAATCCGCATTGGTACGAAGCGTGTCGGGCACATTTACGTATGCTTACAAGCACTGCTTATATGCCTGTAAGGGATGAACGCGTCTGTTCGCAGGTGTTCCTCGTGTTTTTTTCCTTCACCGAAATGCTAATAAATTCCGAAAAACTCGAGAGCTGCGAGCCCTGGATTCGAACCCACGACCCTCTGCCACGGCTTTTTTCTAACGCGGCTTTTTTATATTATACTAGCTGTTACCCGCGGCTTTGCCCCCGTACTAGTTTTTTTTTTTTTTTTTCAAATATTGGTTACTTATGAGTCTTCTAACAATAACATACACATACATACACATATCACGTCTTTATCCCTTAGGGGGTAGACAGAGCCTAAGGTAACAAAACCTTACGGCCACGTTTAGCATGATTAAGGGCGTATAGGTGGAAAGGGAAATCAAAATAGTGATGGGTTTCTAAGACTTTCGCTCATTCCCTCGATGGGCTTTTACCATCTGCGCGGGAAGAGAAGCAACTGGTAAATTCTATGTTTTTTGTTTACTTCCAAAGCAGCATGAAAGAATGACAATAACAAACACACCAAAAAAGAATTAGCGAAATCTGTCCCGATCCGACCACCATCACCGATCACGCCAGATGCCGTGACCAAGGGAAGTAGGGATTCATATTTACATAATAAGATTAATATTATGTACATTTTCTGTAAACGTGTTGAATCTACGCTGACAAACAAAAATAAACTGTCACCTTTCATACATTGGGCGACCTTAACTATTAATAATTTAAACGAGATAACACTGTATAATGAAAACAACATCTCCGGTAAGATAGTAGGTACAAAACAATTTGGTAAGTGTAACTTCAAGTTATACAGTAATAAGCACCTAGTATTATTTTTTCTGCCGACATGCCGGCTTGTTTGAAAATACTTAAAACAAGAAGAGGTTGTACTCATTTGGTGGTAAAGAATGACCGTAAATTGTTATCAAGGAGCATCCGTAGCGAAATAAATAATTGGCAAACAGACTAAAAACTTAACAAAATACATTATTTGCTTTAATGTGATAAGAGCTAAAGCGAATTCTTGTTCGCGAATTGGGTACTTACTACTGGCTCATCGATAAAGAATGAATGGGTACTGTAATTCGATGGTTTTCGAAAATTGACAATGACTGCGTTGATGAGATGGCAAGCTGTGGCAAGGTTATTAGTTTATTGACGTTGTCTTTTGTTATTTTAATTATAATATTGTTAAAGGATGCGCTCTTAAGTCAAGTAATAATATATCTTACTTAAACAGCACATTGTGTCTAAAAATTAACCCAGAATACATTAGGATGGTTGGGTTAGTTCCACACACACACAAACCACGTCTTCATCCCTTACGGGGTAGACAGAGCCTAAGGTAACAGGTACCTACAAGCCACATTTAGCAAGATTGCTGGTGTAAAGGTGGAAAAAGGAATCAAAATAGTGATGGGTTGCTAGCCTCGTCGCCTATAACATGATTCCTATTATAATCGCCCATACCCTCGATGGGCTTTTACCATCTGCGCGGGTAGAAAAGCAACTGGTACATTCTATGTTTTTTCTTTGCTCCCAGACCAGCATGGAAGCACTTGGGTTAGTTCCACTGACCACATAAATGCTTTTTAGGATTTTTGAATTGTTACCCCGTAAGGGATAAAGACGTGATATATGCATGTATGTATGTATGTTGACAAATGTTTCCATATACCTACTTACTTATTAGTCGATGTTCGAAGTTAACGGCGTCTAAAGTGTGACCCTAATTTCCGATCAAAGATCACGATGAAAAACCTTATGCCGGCTGTACACACTCGCCGAGAGGCTCTTTGCGAGAGTCTCAGGCGAGAAGCTCTCGACGAGAGGGCACCGTGTACACACTCGGGGCGTCATTTAAACAGCGGATATCGACCACGATGGACCTAGAAACTGCTGCGGCCGTTTGCCTTTGTGCTGTTAGTTACTACAATTATTTACACATATATCATAAAAAAAAAATTACTAAACCATGGCGAAAACGAAGGTGGTGGATGATTACTATGCCCCGCAAAAGAACCCAGTAATTATTCCCTTATCAAGTTGTTTTTGGTTCCTGTTGCGACGAGTATGTACATGTTCAGTCTCGTTTTCCTAGCGAGAGCGGACGAGACCCTTTGACTCGGCCGCAAAAAACCGACACGCAGCCGAGACGTACCGAGGCGAGACATGAGCGGGCGAGACAAGGCGAGAGCATCATGTACACACTCGTTCTCGGTCAGTTTCGGGGTGTCTCGGCGAGTGTGTACAGCCGGCATTATCAGAAGCGTTCAATATAAATAAATAAATAAATAATATATAACTTATCCAAACCCCTGCTAAGATATTCTAGAATGATTTAAAACCGATGCATGGAATCAGCTAGACCATGTTGAATCGAGTGTTATCAAATATTCGCATGGCTCCCAATCCGCAACAAAGCGAGCCCAAGTCCAAGGCTGTCTGAATCACGGGCATACCTACAATTACAGAAGCCCCGTGTTCACAAAAACTTAAATTACCATGTAATTGCTACCTCGGATGAAATGACAAATGAAATGAAGACCGGAATTTGTAGCCTTTGAGCTTGGAACTATTGAGTTATTTTCCTTTAGTTTATAGTCTGATAGGACTAATTGAATTGTTTATGATGAAAAAGATGGGCTGTGACCTGGTGGAAGGCCGCTTGAGTCAGCTGGGTGGCTGTCGCTCATTTTGGGAGGCCTATGTTCGACGGTGGAAGTATTTTGGCTGATGATCAATTAGTCGTTTTGACCTCTTCTTTTTGACACTTATATAAGTCCTTTAGTCTTCCATGCTGGTCTGGGAGCAAAGAAAAAACATAGAATGTACCAGTTGCTTCTCTACCCGCGCAGATGGTAAAAGCCCATCGAGGGAATGGGCGATTATAATAGGAATCATGTTATAGAATAGAATAGAATAGAATAACGTTTATTGTTTAACTGTGTACAGATATGTTAACAAATATATACTTAGAACCAACAGTTTATCCATCACGGACGTACAATATATGACACTTATTACTAAAAAAAGTTAATACAGGCATGATCTATTGTCATAATTATAATACTCATTCATGTTGTAGAAGACTCTATCAGTGAGCCAACTTTTTAAGGAGGTTTTAAATTGTTTACCTTCGAGTGACTTAATATCAACAGGCAACCTGTTAAAAACTCGCATTGCAGCGATGAAGGCACTTTTGTACATAACTTTATTATGAACCTTGGGAATACGATAATTATATTTAGGCGATGAGGCTAGCAACCCATCACTATTTTGATTCCATTTTCCACCTATACGCCCGCAATCTTGCTGAATGTGGCCTGTAGGTTTCTGTTACCTTAGGCTCTGTCTACCCCGTAAGGGATAAAGACGTGATTTGTGTGTGTGTGTGTGTATAGTCTTTAACCTTTAGTCGGTTCATGAACTTCGTCATTTGGCAAGAAGGTAACGTAGAAACGTGAACCTAAATCCTGAAGTTTCTTTACTATCAAATTGATTAAAATGGCCGTGTTTAAATTCCTTTGCTAACGACGGCATCGTTGCGTTGGACTGTTAGATGTTACGAACAGCGGTATTATGATTATGACTTTCATGTGATTGTTTTGCTGCAATACGTAGGAGTGAAGGCTGAATAACATTCGCTGTTATGAACGGAAGTGTGTGTTCAATTTGCCGATGTCGTTTGCTCCTAATGTGACCCTCATTTTGTTAGAGGTAGGTATTTGTTATTTTAATTTTAAACTGTACTTGCATCATGCAGAACTCGTATATATGGAAAAAATACAGCTTTTTTTGGACCTTAGTATCACAAAAGTGGATCAATATTGTAAGATTTTAAACAAACTAACTACCTACCTACATACTTTCGATGTTTGCAAGTCGAATAAGAAAAGAACATCTAAAAATAATCCACAATCTAAATATATCTTTATAATTTTCCATTTGATTTGCTTCTAAAAACAAACTTGTTATGCTAATAATGTTCCGATTTATAAAATATGCTTGTATTTATAATATTTTTCGTCCGATTTAAACCCGTTTTCTACATAACAACAACACCTAAAATATTCCATTTCTGTGACTCTATAACGGAGTATTTATAGCATTATAAATATTATAGTGCCTTACCAACAATGTACTTGTAGGTATCTAAATGGATCACTTTTATCATTTTTTTTATTGCACTTCAACGAATCGCTATCAGAAAATCCCTTTTGCAGTTTAACTCCTATATCTATCGACACCTACCTAATAAATTTTTATATTTTCAGAGTGTTCATTTGTTTATTATAGTACCTACTTGATAAGTCAATTAACTGTAGGATCAAACTCCACACTGTTTATTTCAAACACGTTGTACAAAAAGTTATTCCAATGTTTAACCATTTTCATATACCTGATTATAATCAATTGATTGAGATAAAGTTACAAGTGAATAATATAAAAATACATACAAGGATAGGAACAAGAATAATGGCGACCAAAAGAATAGTCATGTGAAAAAGAAACACCCGTAGGAGACGCGCGCCAGTAACTTCCACAGCCATAACGGAATTGGATGAGCCTTAAACATGACATTAAACTATTTTTGTATAGGTACCTATATACATTTCATTATCTATACTTACTGAAGCATTGAACAAAGTCGTATTTAATGATTTCCAAACCCTTACATTTTTAACCTTTAGCCCTTTGCAGGTCTCGTCTGACCATAAAAATAAAAGGCTAAAATAGAAATCTTTCTCTATTATCTACTCACATCAACTTAATTTGGTATGTTAGCAAAGATTTAATCTCAAATTCAATGTATCGTTTCCATTCCCCTTATATGTACTTTACACCATTAGCTAGGCTAGAATTAACTCTGAAAGAACACTGTTGCTATGGCCTCATCTCGTGTTAATTACTTCTACGTGTAGGTATTGTGATGTTTATGATTATATTGCTTTAGTACCTAACCGCTCTGGCGCACGCGTCTGCCATGACCTATCGTGGCATGAATCAAGACTTAGGTTGTGGTTAGCGCTAGGCAAGTGTAGTTTTGTTGTATATCACATATCACGTTACGTAATATCAGAATTACTTAGGATGTCAATTTGTTTGTAGATTTTGCTCTCTGTAAGTAAATAAAATCTTGGTTCTTGATGAGACAGTGACACACGCTCCGAAGAGTATCGATTTCGAAATTTGCTTGTATTCTTTCCCCTAGGGTAGGGGTTCCCAAAGTGTGCGCCGCGGCGCCCTGGTGCGCCGTAGAAAGTAAAGAGGGGCGCCGTGAGTTCTATCATTATCCGAAACCACAAATATTCGCGGGTACCTATTTGAGCGCTCGCATCGGTAAATAATATAGCAACAATACGACTTAGCTATGGCAGGGCGCCGTTACAAAATACTAAACTTGTAACTGCGCCGCAGGTTGAAAAAGATTAGGAACCCCTGCCCTAGGGGATCTAGACCACGTGGTTTTTCGTAGGCTTATTGTCAATACATACATAAACCACGTCTTTATCCCTTATGGGGCAGACAGAGCCTAAGGTAACAAGAAGAAGCCTCGTTTAGCATGATTGTGGACGTATAGGTGGAAAGGGTAATCTAAATAATGATGGGTTATCCGCGTCGCCTTTAACATGATTCCTAAGCTTTTCGCCCATTCCCTCGATATCGATTCAATCCTATACAATTTTCTGTAAGTAGTAGGGTAGGTGACTATGTCTGGTCATACTGATATAATAGCTGTATAGGCCTTATACTCCAATATTCGATTTTCGAAGTACGTATCGTGCCGTTCCACTCGCACTAAGCGTCAATAATTTGAGAGTGAGAGACATGGTGTGATACGAACTTCGAATCTCGGAGTAGCCCCCTGGATTTTCAATTATTTACCTAATTAGAAAGTTATCGTGGTTCATTATCTTATGCATATGAGTTAACCTCGTTCATTCAATTCGGCAGTAAATGTTAAATCTATTCAAGCATTTACCATGTTTTTAACTGACTTCAAAAAGAAACATAGATATTATAATGTACTATTTAATCTAGTTTTAACAATTACGATCTGGTTTGAGTTAGGAAGAACTAAAAAATCTCAAATGGTCTCATAGCCATTTTCTCAACACATTGGTTCTGCAACAACAAGTGCAGTGATAGATATACACGTATCAGCTCAAAGAGCTGCTAGTGTATTATTTTAAATAATAATAATAATAAATATAACTTCACTCACATTTAATTTCAAGTAATATATGCTTTGGCGCAAAATTTGGCTGTCTTTATGCAAAATTAACTATATTGTATACATATATATATGAGGGCCACATTTTTTGCTACTAAGTATATTAACTAATAACCAGATCCTCGAAGATCGGATCAATCAAATTTAAGTGAAAAATTAAACATAGAATTTACCAGTTTGCTTCTCTTCCCGCGCAGATGGTAAAAGCCTAGCCGGAATGGGCGAAAGTCTTAGGAATCAGAATTATAGGCGATGCGGCTAGCAACCCATCACTTTTGATTTCCCTTTCCACCTATACACAATTAATCATGATAAACGTGGCCTTAAGGTTTTGTTGCCTTAGGCTATGTCAACCCCGTAAGGGATAAACCCGTGATATATGTATGTATGTACCTAAGTGTTAAAAAAAATCAGTTAACTATCTCTAAATCATAGGAATTAAATATTTTAAGAGACATGCTAAGAAACTACTGTATACTCGATGATTGTTCGATCTTTGTCGACGTTCTCGTATTTCATTGGTCAGAATCTGATTACATTCCTAATCTGCCTACCAAGTATTAAATTGCACAACGACCAACCGCATCGAATGATCTTTTCACTACCAATTATAAGGTATTATAACCGTAGCATAAGCCGCATGGTCTAGCGATTACCCATTGGACGGTTCTCTGTCGGCCAATTGTCGTAAAATGGACGACAATCAGCATCAATTGTAGCCAATCACGCGAGGAACGAACCCCGTTTTCTATAACAATTTTCATCCTATTCCGGTATCAAAGAATTGCAAATGGCAAGCGAAGAATGATGAATGAGTAGACTACAATTGAACGAAAACGACACCCACGTTCGCTTGCAGTTGGTGCATGTTTTGTTTAGCACTTGGAATAACTAGATAGGTTTCTTTGAAGCCATAAATATGAACAGCCGTCCGCGCAGATTTGCTTATCGCTATCCCGCGGGAACTACGCGATTTTCCGGGATAAAAGCTATCCTTTGTACGCCACCGCGACTGAAACTATATCTGTATAGGGAATGCAATCCCGATCCCGCGAGATCCCGATCTCGCGAGATCTCGTGTAATTTTTCGGGATCAATCCCGACGCATCATATGACGAGATCCCGTTCGAGATTGACGGGATTGGGCGGCAGTGGTCAGCGACGCTACACACGTCCACTCTTTGTCCACCTTTGAATTTACGTGCTGCACAAACTAATAAATCGCTTCAAGAGGAATTAGAAGAAACTCTGCGAGCGTCTAAAAGTCCCTTTGCACGTATATCCACGTCCACGAGCTTAGACAAATTAGAGTCTACCATAAAAAAAAAATGGATTTATTTGAGCGTGGAGGAACAAGGGGGCAATTTTTGCAGTTTGCATATAATTGCTTCGCCACGCTGTTGCCAACCAGTGTTGAGTCGGAGAGGGCATTCTCAGCAGCGGGGTACATTGCAACGGTCATTAGATGCCGTTTAGCAGATGACACTATTAATACCTTTTGTTTTTTAAGGAGTAATTTTCAAAACCACTTGTAGGTGACTACTTCCTAATTCCCTTGAAATATGCTTATTGTTTTGATTACCTAATTTACCTATGTTAATTTCCTTAAAACCTGATAATTATTTAGTTGCTAAGATTAAAGAATAAAGGTCTTTATTTTCTTTCGAGTAATATGTTATTTTAGTTAACCTCACTATCACAAACAAGCAGTTATTAGCTTTTTCAGTCATCCGAATTTAACATTTTTTTTTAACTAGACGGGATCCCGAAAATTCCGGGATCCCGCGGGATTGATATTTCTAATCCCGCGGGATCTCGAATCTGCAATCTCGAGTCGGGATTGCATTCCCTATATCTGTACCAAATTTCATTAAAATCGGTTTTTTTTTTTATATGAATAGGAAGGCAAACTAGCAAGTGGGTCACCTGATGGTAAGTGATCACCACTGCCCATAGACACCCGCAACCCCGGAGGGATTGCAGATGCGTTGCCAACCTAGAGGACTAAGATGAAATGCCTCTTGTGCCCGTAAATTCCCCGGCTGTCTTACTCTCCACACCGGAACACAGCAGTGCAAGCACTGCTACTTAGCGGCAGGATTAGCGAGTAAGATGGTGGTAGCGATCCGGACGGACCTTGCACAGGCCCTACCACCCGCAAAACCGCAGTTGAGTGGTTTAAGCGTGAAAGCATAACAGGCAGAGTTACTTTCGCATTTATAATATTAGTAGGGATCTGATTGTTCTGTGGCCCGCTTCTCAAATCTGTAAGCTACAATTTGTATGAATGTGACAGCTAGCTGATTGCCAATTGTCAGCCCATACCTATATGAACTGTCAAAATGAACACGATGGCGATTGCGAGCGAGTTAGGTAATAAGCCTACTGGTCAGCTTTTACGTAAAACTAACTACTGTATCTCAAAAACGAGTCTGCGTATTTGGAGTGGGTTTCAAAGGATGCCTGGACTAGGTGCCTACGCTGGTGACTTGTAACTCTAAAATCGTGTGGGTTTAGTCTAATTCAGGGGTCGGCAACCTGCGGCTCGCGAGCCACATGCGGCTCTTTGGATGTGAGGCTGCGGCTCTTTAGTTCCATTCGCAAATATTATTTATTTTATAAAAAAAAATGTTCTGAAACGATTAACGAGGTTTAGGCATTATTTCTATCTCTCAGCTACTTATACTCGCTTTTCACCGCAGCACCCCTGTAATTTTGTGGCTCTTTAAAAACTTGAAATTTTGTAAATAGTAATTTTTGACTCTTCCGACTCAAAAGGTTGCCGACCCCTGGTCTAATTCATTCTGTGGGTGTACATTAAATGGTTGGCATGTCGGCATTCATTCTCATGGTACAATATTGTCTCTCGTCTCCTTATCCTTAGCGTCGAAGCGATGTTAAAATCGCTTCGGCTGAATGAAAAAACCTTAACATCCAAGATGGACAGGCCGTTATCCCCTTTCAGCTCATATGCTCCCTTATCTATTGGGCTGGTAGAAAAATACAGTAACAACGTAGTGATAAAGTCAATAAGGGTTAATTCATATCAGTGTATACGCTACTTTACTTTCACCGAATTATTATTGGCGGAAAAAAGGGGAGGCCTTTGCCCTGTGGAACACTCCAATAGGCTTAGAAAAAAAAATCGATAACTTTAGCCGTACGTCCCTTTGTAAAGCCTCCAGCGAAATTAATTTTACACGAATACTTACATGTAATCAGTTCTCTATTCTTATTCACCAAGTTTAATGATGGAGTATCGTGATTAGACTCATTCATCACAGAATTGAAGGCCTCCCAACGCCCTGTCATTAAATTTCTTAGGGGATCCACAACTCGTGTATATTACGCGAGAGGTTTATTTTCACGCACTTTAATCACGAAGATAAGAGCAATCAGTAAGGATATAAAATCGCTTAATCCGGAAAAGCTTTTGAGGTATTGTTTTGTACCTACTTGTATCGAGAAATACTTTTATAATCAGTCTTACAAAAAAAGGAGCAATTGAGACGGTGTTTGCGTTGTTTGTTCTGTATATTTATGAGGTGTTGCCCGCAACTTTGTCTGCATAGAATTCGTTTATCGCTATCCCGCAGAAATTACGCAATCCGTTCTTAGAGGATGCCTACGTCATAGTACCTACATTTATGCATGCAAAGTCTCAGCCCGATCGGTTTAAAATTGTCAAAGTTTCATACAAACTTTCATCCCCTATTTTATCCCCTTGGGGGTAGAATTGATCAAAATCCTTTCTTAGCGGATGCCTACGTCATAACATCTATCTGCATACCAAATTTCAGCCCGATCCGTCCAGTGGTTTGGGCTGTGCGTTGATAGATCACTATGTCAGTCAGTCACCTTTGAGTTATTTATACATATTTAGAGAGATGCCTAAATAAGATTTTATCACTGTAACGTCACGTAACGGCTGGATCTGTGCGCTGATATCTTTTTATTCCTCACCTTGACCGTTGCTCAAGGCAAGGTTCAAGTACAGTCGAGGGCAAAATCGATACAGCCAACATGTCAAATATGTCACCGACCTTATTGTTCGTGGCATAAAGGTGTCTTTGACGTCTTGGCAACATGCGTGTATTGACATACCAGTACGATAATATTGACCACTAATCCATGGCATAGTGAAACCGACATCCGCCATCCATGATCACAGGCGGTTGCGCAGCGACCGTACCGAAATAATCGATGCATTCTGGCACTCTGATGACAGAGTAGCTAACATCAGCCGAGCACGATCGCTCTTTTTTCTTTATTTTTTAATACTGGCCACTTTTGTGATTTTAACATAAGGTTCTAATAAAAAGAAAAATGACTGTCAAATGCGAATCGCACGCACCGGGGCATTGAGTGGCGCGTTTTAACATTAAATTCTTATGGCACCTAAGTACTCATTCATTTTCTGTAAAAACCAGAGTTATTTTTGCTAGTAAAATGACTCTATGCTGCTTCTTTCCCTGCCCTTATATGTAGATCTAGGAACAAAAAGAAAACACAGAATGTACCGCTTCTTTTCCCGCGCAAAAGTCCATCGAGGAAATGGGCGAAAATTTTAGGAATTATATCATCGGCGACTAGCAATCCATCACTATTTTGAATCCCTTTTTCACCAATACGCCCACAATCATGTTAAACGCTTAGGCTCAGGCCCTGTTGCCCTAGGCTCTATGTCTACCCCGTATCTATGATATAAAAACGTGATTAATATATGTATCAGTGGCATGACGTCCATAGAACTGGATTCCGACCGGCTTGCCTATTTTAAGGCGGTTGAGCACTTTTACTGTGCAGAATCAGAGGAAAAGGCTAGTGGAATTCCCTTCGGCTATCCTTCTGATATACAGTGGCGTAACTATAGGGTGGCAGGGGGGGCAAAATGCCAGGGGCCCCTAGCTCTACAGGGCCCCGAACTGGCTTGGTTTAGAGCACAGAAGGGACGCTGGTTCACTTCTTTATATTGAGGAAGGAGCCCCATCTGACGAATTTGCCGCGGGCCCCAGACGTTATAGTTACGCCACTGCTGATATACTTGCCACTGATATGTATGTATGTATGTATTAGAGCATAATATTGAAGGCATAGTCACCGAGAATTTTATTTTTTGACTAGCTGTTGCCCGCGGCTTCGCTCCCGTTTTTTTTTTTCTTCTAAATTTCAATATAAAAAATAGATAGTAGCCGATTCTCCGACCTACTGAATACGCATATAAAATTTGGTAAGAATCGGTAAAGCCGTTTCGGAGGAGTACGGTAACTAACATTGTGACATGGAAATTTTATATATTAGATATTAAAACAATGTCGCCATAAGTCCATTGGACTATGGCCCCCCGTCTGTGCTAGCCCGCTGCGGCGACCGCGACAACTGACGCATTGGACATTGAACCCACTATTATTATCTGACCAGTATTCATATTAGAATATTTCACACGACTTAGTGTTTTGTTTTTTTCTAGCCAAAAAGACTAATAACGGGTTTTTGGCATGATTTGACTAAAACCTATCGCATAGTAAGCCTTTAGGAGCTTTTAATATCAGTAGCTGTGTAGTGTACCTTAGAAATCTTGTAGGTATAGCCTATGCAGCTAGCGACACATTACTATTTTGATTCCCCTTTTCCACCTATACGCTCACAATCAGCTAAACGTGGCCTTTAGGTCTTGTACCCTAGGCTCTGGGGCTAGGGTGATTTATGTATGTATGTATGTATGTATGTAGTAGCTGTTGGCCGTTGCCTGCGAATGTCAATCGTTCGAAATGTTAACTGGAAGAGATCCCTTTAAGGTTCCTTTATTTACAATAAAGAGTTATACATACACATCTACTGGTCCGCGCAAAATTAAAATTTGTATCCCAGGTGGCTTGATTTTCTCCGACATTTCCATCTTTAAATTTTACCAATTCACACAAAATCTTGACAAATGTACCTAAACCGCATGAAAATCCGTCCAGCAGTTTCTGAGTTTAATGCAAACTGACAGACACGCGACGGAGGACTCGGTTTTATAATAATGTAGTGATAGAATTGGTAGACTGATTGTTCTTAGTTTGCATTGCCATAGAATCTCTGCAGAGCCGAAACGTGGAAATTCGACTTACCGCATTATAAAAATCTGGTTTTCTAGAACATTCTCTCGCTAGCACAATCGGCTATCACACGCTGAAATACGGCTATTGACTGGTCGTTGACCATGACGCGGTCCTGCGACCAATGGGAGGCGACCTGCTAACAAGACAGCCAATCGGAGCTCTTTTTTTTGCAACCCGGGGTCAAAAAAACAATCGAAACACTGGGAATGCGACGTTCAAGGATGGCCTCGTGGAAATATTTGGAAGATTGCGTCTTTTTTTATTTAGCTTTGAATTTGTACCTTTAAATCAAGTTTTTTTCTTTTTCGACAGACACAGGACGAAACAAAATACAAAAGCATTAAGTATTTCTGTTTTTACCTACTCAAAACTTTATTTTGGAAACAATTGATACCATACCGCTATACCGTACGCATGCTATACCGTAGCGGACCGTTCAAAAATATCTACGCATAGACCTTTCTTTCAGTTAAATAAGAAGCGTGTTTAGATATTTTTGAACAGTTGGCTGCAGAGATAATCGAGAACTCGTCTGTAGCACGGTAGTATCGCTTCCGCTGAACCACAGTTAGTTTTTGCCCACCGAATATGCATAAAAGATAAATTAAAAAGTAAAAGACTTCACGTCGTTCCACGCTAAAATTATTTAACAATACGTACTGCGACTTGCGCAATCGATCTGCCAAATGGGGGAACGCCCAACGTTCGACGTTATTTTCATATCAACCATCAACCCTTTAAATCACGCTGTAGCACTAATCTTTTAAGCCTGATTGTATTAACTCATTATCTGATTTTTTGACAGGCAACCTCTGTACAGAAAACCTTCATCTGTAAAAAAAAACTGATTGCAATACTTATACTGGCCAGTTAGAGAACGCTAAACGCCACAGCGACGCGTGAAAAATAAAAAACACTGTCTTTTGTTTTTCACTATCGTCTTCAAAGAGTATTGTAATAATGTGTAGTTTCGTCATTTTCAATTCGAAAGAAATTATTTCTCTATCGTAGCTCGACACTCGTCCCCTCTAATCCAATTCATTGCTTCATTAATAATTCAACCCGCATAATCCGAAGCAGTCCGATCCCTGTGGACCTGAACATTGGACCTGCATCGGAATGCGGCAGTGCAACGGCATATACTCGTTCTGAAACCGACCAAAGCAAATGTAACCCAATTGAAATACTCTTAAGACACCCCAGTGCCTTGTGCGGATAAACTGCATCGCAATCTTACAATGCCGATGGTTAAATTTAGAACTAACGTTGTCTTAGCAGAATTGCGGTTAAACATAGGCGGTAGCGCCACAATCGACTGCAAAGTTAAGTTTGTCGCCGTGATTGAAATTGAATGATTTCACATTGAGTGAATGGTTTTGTTTGTTAACGTCTGTAGGTATATGTGGGGGCAGGAACTGTTATATCAATACCTATCTACATATTATTATTGTTAGCTTTATAGAAGGAATATATGTATTGTATTTTGCTTAGAAAAGAGTTAAAGAATAAAGGTTTCAATATTTTTTAAATAGTTATTGTATTGACGTGCGTGTGGGTCTATTCTTTTTTAAATTTGGATATTTTGCCTCCAAGCAGACGCGTTCATACCTTACAGGCATATAAGCAATGCTTGTTTGTAAGCATACGTAAAAGTGCCGACACGTTTCGTACCAATACGGGTTTTGCTGTCAATATGCCTACCTTCTGTCAGAACCCACTGCACTCCCCTGCCTCCAAGGTGACCCTGGCTCGATTTAATCAAATACCTGTGATCAAAAAGAGACTAGGTATTGAAATTACTCATTTTGTAGCAAGCATCCCATGATCAGTTTTATCCTGAAAAAAAAGTACTAAGTACCTATTATCTATGACCAAAAAGGTTGTAAGGACAATTCTGCGAACAATAAAGAGAGGCCGGCTAAAACTACGCCTTTCCTCGGACCCGTGTGCTTAGCTCAAACAGTTTGACTACACGCGCGGGCTTGCGTGCTATAACAGGGCGAGGCGTAGTTTACCAGACTTCACTTAGGCGTTTTACAGAACTAACAGATCAGAACATTCTTAGTATTAAGTTGCCTAGTTCCATAAATCTTTATTCTACACATACAGTTGTAGTGTTCGTGGCTGTTGGCGCTGAATGTCTTGGTCTCCGAAGATTTTACTTTATAGTACACCCGACCATAGACCTACGAGTAGATCCGAATCCTAATAATATTATAAATGCCAATGTGACTGTTTGTTTATTACGCTTTCACACGTACTTAAATCACCAACCGATCGTAATAAAATTTGTTATGGAGACACTTTGAGATCCAAGGACGTAGCATAGTTGTATTACGAATTTTCCGCATACGAAGTCGCGAGCAACATCTGGTCTAGCAAGAATACAAACTTCATGAGCATGAGAAATTAACGAACAATTCAAGCATGTTCTAGCACAGCACAGCATATTGACTTGCGCGTGCCATTCGAGCTAAATAGTGAGACCACACGCGACGCCCGCGCAACCGGCGACCGTGTCGGTACGTGATGTGGCGATAGCTTTATACATGTAGTTACCAGAGTAGGCTTATTACCTAATTCGCTCGCAATCGCCATCGTGTTCATTTTGACAGTTCTTGTATGAATGTGACAGCTAGCTGATTCCGATGTCAATTGTCAGCCATTACATGAACTGTCAAAATGAACACGATGGCGATTGCGAGCGAGTTAGGTAATAAGCCTACAGGATGCTCTCGAACTGATTGAGTGAATGAAAAGGTTCTATCAAAGTAGTCCTTTTGGGTTATAAATGCCAAAATTTGAAAACAAACTTATTTCCACCACCTAAGTCCAGTCAAACGTTTAGCATGATTGTGGGTAGGTGGAAAGGGGAATAAATGGTGATGGGTTGCTAGCCACATCGCCTATAACATGATTCCTAAGATTTTCGCTCATTCCCTCGATGGACTTTTACCATCTGCGTGGGAAGAGAAGCAACTAATACATTTTATGCTATTTCCTTGCTCCCTGGTCAGGATGGAAGGGTCCAATATTTAAAGTAAAGTAAGTATCCGTTTGTAACATTACTGTTTAATGTATAGGTTACTTTTTATCCCGGAAAATTTTGTAGGTACGTAGTTAGTAGTTATCGTGGGATAGCGATAAATGAACTCTTTATTGATGATGTTGCGGCCAATAGCTCGAACAAAGTAAAAGATAAAATCTGTCAGTTTCATATTGATTCAAAAAGTTCACAACAATTAATATCCATAATAGCTATTCGCTTACTATATTTATGTATTGGATACTCATATTACCCATACTAGTATTTGTCTTCTAATAGTCTAGTGATCTACGAGTTTTGATTTTGAAACGTTGAAACGTTAGATGTTAAATTAGTGTTACATACTAAATACCTATTATTAACGAAAATATTGATATTGAATGCTGGTTTTGTGAATACCGCCTTTTGCACGCATCATAATCGTGTATTGTACAAAATGCGAATTGCCACACATGGCCGGATTATCTTTCGTCTCATCTCATATAATTTGTCTGTCTCTATTTTCACAACGAATTATATGTTTGTAATTCTCGTACGTAGCAACTTTTTTACTAGTATCCCGTCATTAGATATAAAATCGATGGTAAGATTTGACTAATATAAAATAAATCATTTTATACATACATACATATATCACGTCTTCATTCCTTACGGGGTAGACAGAGCCTAAGATAACAAAACCCTAAGGCCACGTTTAGTATGATTAAGGGCGTATAGGTGGAAAGGGAAATGAAAATAGTGCTAGTGAAATTATTTTAACGTCTAATCAAAAAATGTAATTAAAGAATGCACATTTTATTTGTACCTTATAGCTACTACAATGTCCAGTATTTTACGTTATAAGTATAGGTAGAGATTTTGTTTTAAAGCTACTAAATGTTAAAACTTTTATAAAAAGGCAACAAACGAATGGATTAACTTATTTAACTAAGATTTAGCTGCTAGGTACCTATTTATTTTGGCCACTAAATTCTTCAAAATTTACTTGGCATATTATTATACGTCCGTATATCCATATTATCCACTGTAAACATTGACTGAGGAGCGAGACTCTTGGTCAATGTGTTCGCAAATAAATTATGGAAGGCCTAGTAAAGTCTAGAACATTCCGATGACTAATGTTCCATGTCCTAAGTACTTGAGCCGGGTACTCATCCGAGCCTGTCACCGTAAAGATGAGCAGACCCGCCAGCTACCCTAAATTAGGGTTTTTGGTCACTGTAACGTGCAATAGTTACGGTTACAGCACACAGATGAGTACTTTAATCATGACGCAGGCGATTGTCAGAATCAATTTTTGTTTTTTTTTAGTTTGATGCACTCTTCCTCGGTGGCACAAACCGCATTGATAAACGACCTACAGATAAGCTAATCCCAACTCTTTGGCTTATAAACTGGGAAACCCACTTTTTGGTGAAACCTTTTTCCTTATCTGACATGTTTTCACGTCAAAACAGAAATAGATTATCGATTTATCAGCGCTGTATTTAATGTATATTTATTGCCTAGTTCCATTTAGTAAGCCTAGTGAGATTAATTTAAGCATGCATGCGTGGGAAGGAAAGAAATACAAGCTTGTTTCTTCGGAAAACTTCGATAGCTTTATGAAAGTATTAGGTATTACTTTACTGTTTGTGTAGTGTTGAGCTTGATATGGATCAAATATGTGGAAAATGGTTCGCAATAACGAGCTGGGTATCGACATAGCCTAAATTCTTAGCATCATTGATACAAATCTTTATCACGACAGACATTGCAGTCAAGACATCATGGAATATTACACGTAGCTCTAATGGGATCTCGATTAGAGATGTTACTCTTCGTTGTTGTTTATAATTTTCTAGAGAAAACAATCGTGTAGGACAGGTGAATAATACGCTATAATGTCTATTCTGCCGTAACGCTTATCGAGGTCTCGAAGGCACCAACCCCCTTTTACATAAACGTGACAGGCACAACCCGTGAAAGTGACATTTCGGTAACCATTTCGTAGCCGATGTGAAATCCGCTTCAACACGGAACTTCTAAAGCCAGCAATGTATTCCGAATCGTCATAGTCACTTGTCTTGTAACCTTCATGGAATACTGGCCAACTCTTTCAATTTAGTCAATCCAACTAACTGGTACCTTTCTGGTCTTTCCAGGAGTCGGTCTGATCACGCGCAAGGCTGCCAATGCGCTGTCTCCTGTCGTGGAGCTGAAGAAAGACGGCGACCAGTACATTCTGGTCACGTCTTCCACCTTCAAGACCACGGAAATGAAGTTCAAGCCCGGAGAAGAGTTCGACGAGGAGCGCGCTGACGGCGTTATGGTGAGTTCTTATAACCGAACTGCATGTATAAGAGGGTTCGTGGCTGAAAAAGGTTAAACGCTGGATTAGACGGTAAATTTTATCGTAATACTGCTGTCATGTGATTCCTCAAATATCCGAAAACAGATGGCAATTACAGCAGGGGAGTCTGTCTTTTTGTCTTTGTGAAGTGCACGCGACTGCCGTACACTTCGCACGTTCCCAATAATACTCTGGGGAAGTGGTGAGTAACAGAAACAGATACGTAGTGTGACAACGATGCTAGTCATGTCTAGATGCAGGTATTTCCCTCTTCCTCTAGCTCATTAAAAGATACAAACATATAAAATTTACAATGCCTTGAACAGAGGCGCATTATCCATAAGGCAAACTAGGCACGTGCCTAGGGGCGCGTAGTTACGAGGGGCGCGCGAGCGGGATTTTGGGGGCGGCAAATTTGGGGCACGAGTTTTTTTTTTTGAGTCTGCAACAAATTTTGCAGGGCGGCAAAAATTCAGCCTATACCTTGAAAATTTGTAAATCCGCCACTGGGTACAGGGGCGCCGATAAAGGCCTAGGGCGCTCTGGACCTTTAATCCGCCACTGGCCTTGAAGCAATCTATTGGGTAATTAGAAAACAGACAAACCTACCTACCTTATATTTCATTCATTATATGGCATTCAATTGCCTGTTAATTATTAGCTAGTGGTTCTACCTATTGTCTATTAATTAACCTGAGATGAGATATAAAAAATACCTATATCCTTTTGTGTTACTAATTAAACTTGTACCTTTTTCATTGATACTATCCAATATTAACCTATTCACACTGTCGCTAGTTTTTTATACGCAATGAGTGTCAAGTCAAGCTCATTATCATTATTTGAGAAAAACTATGAAATAAAATGTAATCATTTTTCTATTGTTCTTTGACATGACTATGAGAAAATTGAACTTTAAAATAATGTTCATTCTGACGACCAGGGATGTGTGGATATTCTTTTTTCTGAGGAAACTACCATAGGTACATATCCAGATATACACCTTGTTGCATTCCTTCCTAAGCTTTACATTATCCGCAGTGAAAAAAACCGTTTTATGAATAAATTATCGTACCTTATCTTGATTATTATTATTATATTATTATTATCTTGATCATGGGGATTGTTCCAGACCAAATCGGTGTGCACGTTCGAGGGCAACAAGATCAAGCAGGTGCAGAAGGCACCCGACGGTCTGGAGGTGCACTACGTGCGGGAGTTCTCCCCTGAGGAGCTGAAGGCGGTGAGTAGTCACAGAATTCTCTGCACGGTTCACAATGAGTGCGAGATCTGTGTCGAGAGAGACTACCCATCTTTTCTTACTGTTCTCTCTGGAAAGAGACGGGTAGTCTGTCTATAGAACGACCGCTTAAAATGAGTCCGCCCACGCGGGTCAAGAGAGGTGCGGGGTGCAGGCGCACTACCCGCCCGCACCTCTTTCGGTCCCCTTTGTCGTCCTACCCCGCGCCCCTGTGCCGCGCGGGCGAGGACTCATTTAAGCGGTCGGTCTATACTCTATAGCTCACGACACGACACTCGCGCGCTCTTGTGCCAATTTAGATTCGATGTTGAACGCTCATCACTAGAATGTAGGTGCGAAAAGGATAAAAATCATGCTGAATTTGATGTACAGGTAGAAGGCCACGTATAAAGAGGTATTGCTACAAAATTAGAGATTAAATTTTACCTAATTGACAAGATGATGAAGTAGGTACCTAATTAAAAACTTTCTGCCAATTTTCTTGCGGTGCATTCTTCTTGGCAATGATGGTCTTGCCGAATGCGCAAGAAAAATGCATGCAGAATAGCCCTTGGTGGCCTATATGCAAAATAAACGTTTTTGATTTTGATTTTAGATAATTTTAGAGCTGTAATTTTCTTACGCCCTACTTTTCAGATTCAGTACAATTTTTTTACCATTTTCGAGTGGCAATGTCACATTAGTGTTTTAAAAAATCGAACCTGAGGTGTTCGATGTATCGACACGATACGAACGCGTTCTAATATTTATAAGCACCTAGACAGGTTTAATATTTCTAATGGCGGATGTACCATTTGTACCAAACGTGTCTATTTTTTTTTAATCTCTTGTAAATTGGTGTGACCTAGGCACTGCCAAGGTTAGATAATGTAGTTATGACAACAACGCCTCAGCTGAGATCAACATGGCATATTAAGTCTGTACTTTGTACTTATCAGATACAAGTGAGATGAATCATGTGTGTCATCATATTCATCTTGGTGATAATAATTTATGATATGAATGAAGGTTGCTGATCTGTGGATTATGGTTTTATGATGCAACTTATACAGAAATATTGTAGTCTGGATTTTGTTTATGAAGTTATAAGGTGTTTGCTTTCTATAATTAAAACTTTTATTGAAGTAGGCTTTGCTTTGTTGTTTGAATTACGGTCAATGTGAACCTTTTAGCTGTTAGCTAACCTAACCTTAACCCAACATTTTAGGAGTTACAATTTTAGTTAAGTACACTAAACTTAAGTTTTGTGAAACTAACTACTTTCAATTGTTTTTAAAAACACTAATGATTGTTTTTTTTCTTTCAGGTCATGACTGTTAAGGACATCACTTGCACCCGGCTCTACAAAGTACAATAAGAACAAAAAAGACTGCAGGGCAGAGCCCTCTACCTATGTCCTATATATAGCATAACTATTTTATAAAACTAAATTATGTTACTGCCCGCCAACTAAACTACGGCACGAAGTTGACGATGTCACGTTCAATCTCAACCAATCAGTGACGTCGATTAAAATTTTAACCAATCGCGTTGCATTCTCGTGACGTCACACGTCGGTTTAGTTCGGCGTCTCCTAAACGAGTAACTCATTGCTTGTAAACTCAAAGTTTATTTTTGTATGATTTCGTACGTGATTGCCAAAGTTAGGTTTATATGCGTGGAATGGGCTTACTGTCGTATGTCCATAGGGTTTCTGGGGCAAGTTGAATAAACTCGTTTTATATAGGACTTGTCTTTATTTTATTTTAATGTCCCTTTCGTAAATAACCTCTTAGGTACAGTCAAGTAGCTATTGAAAATGACCGATCATTTTGATCGGCTAACGTTACACAAATGTATGCTTTGATAACATGATGACTAATTCATTTGACAACCAATAGATACAACAACAACCTTTATATATACTTCGGTTTTTTTACTGTGAGAAAAAGGTACTAGCGTGAAAATACTTCCACGCTGGTCTTGGAGCAAAGAAAAAACATAAAATGTACCCAGTTGCTTCTCTTCCCGCGCTGATAGTAAAAGCCCATCGAGGGAATGGGCAAAAACTTAGGAATCATGTTATAGGCGATGTGGTTAGCAACCCATCACTATGTTGATTCCCTTTTCCAACCTTACGCCCACAATCATACTAAACGTGGTCTTTAAGTCTTGTTACCTCAGGCTCAGACCCAGGAATAAAGACGTGATTTATGTATGTATGTATGAGAAAAAAGGTAAACGACATGTATTTTTATTGAAATACAGTTTCAAAAATAAATAACAGAAAAAGAAAAAGGAAGAAAGAAGACACAAATACGATGCATAGGTGCACTCAATTTTATAGAAAAGAAACTAAAAACACAGACATGAAAAATGGATCATCAGTTTTGAGTACCGTCTTCGCAAAAGTGAAACGGCTGACAATTTAAAATCCCTGGAATATTGTGATTTGTTTCGTCACGGTTTTATATTTTCCGGTAGCCAATTTTTAAGAAGTTCAAAAAAAGACTTCAAGATTGATTAACTTTTTGTCATGCTAAAAAAACCAAGAATAATATCTGCTAAACCCGTGCTAACCTTGCATAAACCTTTTTCGTGGCTCATTTTAGGTGAGGTAAGGTTTGTTTTATAACTTTTCCAAAAAGTTAAAACTTATTGTTACCTAACAGAAAATAAAAGAGTATTACCTACCTATGGCACTACTACGTGGCACCAGACGCGTTCATCCCTTACAGGTATAATATAATCAGTGCTTGTAAGCATACGTAAATGTGCCCGACACGCTTCGTACCAATACGGATTTTGTTGGCAATACGCCTACCCTCTGTCAAAATCCACTGCACGCCCCTGCGTGGCACTACAGACCAAAATAAATATAATAAATGGGAGATAGGTTTAGCTTATGTTAGATCTTCAGCAGGCCCGAAAGGCCAAAAATACCCAAAAGTAGGAGCTCCGCGAAAGCGGAGCTCCGTCGACTATGTTAAACTTGATTTTGAAATAGAAATCTTTGAACAGTAGTGCCACTCGGTTGTGCCACGGGAAATAAAAGAAAAATAAAGGGTTTGTCAAACGATGCATTCAATCAAACTATGTCAGTGAAACATATTAGTGTTATGTAAGTATGCTATGTATCCAGAAATACCTCCTAGAAATTACATGAACACAAAGTTCACCACAATTAAGTAGCTAGGTAAGTAGGTACCTAAGTAAATGCTTTATTGAACTCTGACGAGCGCTGTTGTGTTTTTCGGAGTTTGTTTACATAATTTTACGAAAACGTTAAGTACTATGAGTTTTGCGATAGAGGGAAACATCGTTAAGAAACCCGCACAAACCTGCGAAAACTTTCAATGGTGAACGTGCAGTTCTCAATCCGCATCGGGCCTGCGTGTGAACTACAGCTCAAGCCCTCTTTTTCTGAGAGGAGGGCTGATCCCAGCAGAGATACTATAAAGAATGGAGATGATGAAGTGATAATGAAAGCACGGAATGAGGTCAAGAAGATTTGTAACTTTTATAAGAGAATATGAAAAATTGAAAGGAAAATGAACAAATCGTTTTTTTATTCATTTTCGTTGGCAGTGCCATCTCTGATGATATGATCAGAAATGTTTTCTAATATACTAAACAAAGTTAGCCAAGGTAATGTAAATCACGGAAGTAAACAGTTTTAAAATCATGGTTGATAACGCCATCTTTACGATATATAACCAACTACTTGCTTTTTTCTACTTCTTATAGAAGTCATGAACATTCACGCTAGATGCCGTTAAATAGTGTTGCTACTCACCGCTAGATGCCACTAACTCGTAACAAGCAGATTACAGAGGCGTTTTTTTAACCAATTTATTTCGATGTTATGACAATACTAATAGCCATCGTTCGTATGTGTTTTGCTTAGATTATATATTTAATCACACTTTAACTACATAATTCTAGTTGCCAAAGCATGTTTCAAAGTAGCAGAAAGAAATAAAATATATAACATAATACAATACAGCAAAATGATGCTAAGCTGTCAGCAAACTTCGATTCACAAATACTTCTTAGCTTCCTAATTCGGTCGTATAATAAGAGTACTACCATCATGCGGCAGCCGGGCCGGTGCGTTTTTAATCAGTCAGAGTTGCCTTGCCTGCCGCAGTTCGTATGGTATGCTATGCTATGATTACTTAGTTGTGCTGTGAATAGGACAGCCTGCGTTTGGGTGCTTTGTACGGAACGCGATTACTATCGACATTCGACATCTGTCAAATCCCAAATTCTACGTGTTTTGTGTTAGAAGTGGTGAATTCCCGATTGATTTACAATGCCGGTGTGAATTTCCAGTGTCAAGTTAAACTGTGCGTTGATAATGCTTGGAATTTGTGATTCTGTTTTGTGTGTAGCGGGCTAGCAGCCAAAGTGCCGTTTGGATTGAGGATTACACAGTTGCTTATTTGGATTAAAAATACTCGCAAGTAAGTAAATATTTACTTAACAACGTAACGCTATGTTTCAGTATAAACAGGATACAATTTAATGAAGCTAGCGTCCGTGTAGATAGCTATTTTGTAATTGTTTTTGTACAGCTGAAACTGCTAAAAGTGAAGTTATCCAGTTTCGGCTTGCGGAATTTGTTTTTTTTTTCAATAGCTAAGGGTCCATTCGTGAGACGTCACTATAAATAACTGGACCTTTGACTCGTGTTTGTAAATAGTTAATAAAAAAAAAATGTCTTAGGTATGTGCTTCACAAATCACAACACTAGTACCTACTTGATTGTTATTTATCATAATCAATCTAGCATATTTGTAAACTGATTGGATTCACTTAGTAGTCTAAGAATTAATAACAGATATAACATAACATACATACACTAATTAATAAACAGGTAAGCCAAGTGATTAGCAGGGACATATTAATTTTAAAATTATTTTTATGTAAGAAAAGTACTACTTCTAATTTGTTAACGATTGAAATTAAGGCATAAATATTACACATTAGTTAAATATCTTACATTTAAAATTCTTGTGGCTATGTATTTATTTCTCTTTATATTAATTTTGGATTTGAAAACTTATTTATATTGGTATTTTAAAATTTAATGCACATTAACTATGAACATGAACAGGATAATGTCTTAAAAACTAGCACAATTTTTTTGATTCAAAGCAAATAATAGAGTATGAATTGGAAACATAGCCTATGCAACCATATTCCTATTATTTAGATTTTTTTCATGTTACAAGTAACTTTATCTGTGATCATTTCATTCTGTTTTGGGACATGCTCATTTATATTTTGCCGAAATTATTGGAGTCTAATCAAGTTTTTATTAAAATAATTCATGAATGTGGCTGGTTGGCCTTAGTGTTAAGTCCGTGAAAGTTTAAAAAAAAACAAGTAATTTTGAGTCAGTATCAAAAGGTATGGAACAGAACAAAATTATAAAATTAATAAAATTGCTGTCTATAAAAATAAGTATAACTTTTTTCATTGTGATTTTAAGTGACTTAAATAGTAATTGGGGTGCAACACATAACTATACATTTATGACGTGGACACACTTAATAAATAAATAAATTTCCGAGCAGGTACTTTAATTAACAATGAAATCAAATTAGTTCCTTGTATCTATGTATTACCAAAAAAGTCTTAGTGTCCTCATGTTAAAAATATTGACCCAATTCCAGTTTGCATCTTTAACATTGTTTCTCCTTATAGAAACATACAATAGAAAAATAAATAAGAGATTTTTATAGCTTGGTCAAAGGATGTACTTAACCTTTCATATGTCGAAATATAAAAAAATCTACAATCATTCTAGTCATTTGTTTCAAATAATAGTAATTACAGAGATTAAAAAAAATACAAAAAGGTAGCTTTCAATCTTGTCCTGTATCGTTCATCAGGCATGCAAATGGTTAAGTGTCATCAGCACAAACAGGCTAACAAAAGGTATTTTATTTTATTCTGCTCCGTGTTGCATTTTTGTAAATGCTATTTAAGTATTCCGTAAATTTCAATTATAGATTTCAACAAACAAAATTATAATCCTATAAGTATTATAAATTACAACTCTACCCTTACTGACTGACTTACTTATCAACGCCTATCCCCAAGTTCCCAACACTTGAATCGAGAAGACTGAAATTGTCAGTAGAGGTTCCTTTACTTCCTTTCATGTAGATAAAAACATATATGGATTTGGTTGAATTCCCACGGGATAGCGGGTTCGGCAACGAGGGCGAAGTCGCGGAAGCAATCTAATTACAATAAGTCCACCTTTCCAGATCCTACAGGAAATATACCCAACTATTTCAACAGAGGCACTTTTAACCCACAATGAAGTAGTATTAAGGGATAGAACCCTATCGCAATAAGGTGGCGTATACTCGAGTTTGAGTGACGATGGCCTGTCAATTGCGACAGGGTTCTACAATGGTCCGTGAATACATTTCCCTCGCTGTACAGCCGCCTTCAGATATATCACAGCACAGCTGTTTATATATAGAAGTTCAAAAATATCATATCACGACTAGCCACGAAATCTCCGATGTAGGTAGGTAGGTACTATCTTGATAGCGCATTTATCTTGTACTAGCTGTTGCCCGCGACTTCGTCCGCGTAGAATTAGATACGTAAAGCCTATGTTCCTCAGGTTCGGAGATAAAGTAGCATTCTAATGGCGAAAGAATTTTTAAAATCTGTCCAGTAGTTTTTGAGTTCATTCGTTACAAGCGACAGTATCAAAATACAAATGTTTTCTCTTTATATTAGTAGGTATAGAAGTATTGATACTAGCTAGCCTATACTATACTCCGACAAGTAACTTGTGAACGCCACAAAAACTACTGCCAACCTTAAAAAGCATTGATTTTTCTCTTGAACCTCCCAAAATACACCTTCAGGATTTTCCTAAATAATAAATATCCCTAAGAAACGAAGGCGTGCCAAAAATCGTGGCGCTTACGCCCTTATGGCTTGGCGCGCGGTAACCGGGGGCCGTGCTCAATCGATAGAGACCAACCCCCGTCAGCTGAGCCGTCTGGGCGCAAGGAACGCATAATTATTCCATTCCTTAAATTCATTATTCCTAACATTCGCAGCCAAAACACGCAGGATTGGATACAATACAAATACTCTTTACTGAACACTAGAAAACAGTACTGTGAGTTTACAAATAAATTTGTCAGGGTAGTCAGATCTATCGCTTGAAAGTGGTATTTTCCAGACAACCATTTTAATATAGAAACAAATACATCAACAGGCTAAAGTAGATGACAGAAACAACAGACTTTGTAACTGTAAAATAAGTAGGAAAAGAAAATCAGATTTGCTACAAAATTCAACAGTACAAGTTCATCGGGTAGAGTAAATATATGAGAGAGGTAGGTAAGGTTCTAGTACTTATTTAGTAGCGTAACAATAGGGTGGCAGGATAGGCAATACCAGGGGGCACGAAGAACTTAGGGTCTGACTGGGTCTAAAGAGCGCAGAAAAGACGACGATGCACTTCGCCATGCTGAAGAAAACCCCAGCTAGTAAATTTTCCCAGGGCCCCAGGCATTAGAGTAACGCCACAGCTAGTGTTTAATTTTTTTTAACTTTTGTTAAATATCACCATTTTCGACTGATTTTCTCGAGGATGACTTCGAAAATCGGTCATCTCATCAACGGCCTTAATTCTTAGGCTTCCTACTTAATCCGCTAAACAGCTAAAGTGTAAGTAAGTGTAGACTTTACCTTGCAACCTTGGCGGCTTTGGCTGTGTCACATTGCATTTGTCACGCATGGACTTCACTGAGCTAACATGAAGGTCGTTCTTTATTTACAATTCCTTTATTACATTGTTGTTGATGAAAAACTGCCGATATAAATAACCCTTTTACTGTAAACGAATTATATGAAAGACCTACCAAACCTATAACAATTTTCTATACAGTCAAATGGTCATTAAAGACAGAGCTCTGCAAATACCTAAATCAGTTTTGGAAAAAGATGCATATATATTGACAAATAATGAGATGAGTCATTTTAATGTGTATAGAGTACTGCCCCTATGCTCAAATGACCCGGTATCATTTTGCCCTGCTATAACATAAAATAGCGTATCTTTTTAAAACATTTACGACAGTTCGTCCTTTTGCGTTAGAAAGGCAGTTAGCGTTCAGGAGTCCATATCATCTTGTAAGTATATGTCCCAAAAGAAACATAAGAGTGCTATAACTTAGCGTAAAACTCTTATAAAGTGCACAATCTGAGGCCATTTTGTCAATTTGCAGAGGAACCTCTTGTTTTTACGGGGACGATCCAGCGTGCAGATGCGTTTTTAAAATAGAGTAATGCTGGCTTCGGAGAGACGTGACCTGCAGGATTGGATTTAGACTTCTCCTCTTTCGGTGCGATTTCCTACCGGAGGTTGGCTGTCATCACCGCAATTCGCACTTTGTGGACAGCTGCCCTGAATAGTGATGGGCCTCTACGACATGCTTCTATATTCAAACGTATAGCTGCACTCCTTATGTTCGTGGATACTAAAGTATGAATAGAAGCTTGATACAGGCTAAAGCCTGCTAGTACTCGGAGTGTATAAATTGGTCTATTAAAACTTACATTAATAAGGAAAATATGATTGAATGTTCAGCATAAGTTCCATGAGCCCGGAGGTCGTAAAAGAAATTATAGCGTAATAAAAACGACACGAGTACGAATAAGATATAAAATAACTCAAGTACAAACGATTGGATTATAATGAATTGTAACACGAGTTACTTGGCGGAGATCTATATCAATGAACTAGAAGTAAATGACTTGTTATTCTGCGACCAGGCGTCACCTTGGTTGAAATTTTTTGCGGAGTAGCTAAGTATTAGTGAATTCAGTCTGTCAAAATGTTCTTCGATAATCAAACTACGATTACATGAAACCTGCTGTTACGTAATTGGCTTTCATGATCTTTTCGTGAAGTACCAAAATTTATATCAGTTCCGTAACATTATTGCATGTATACTTATCAAATTTTTGATACTTGCATCTGAATGATTCTTCTAAATTAATTTTGTTCAAGTTTCAATGCATTAGGGCCTTGGTCTGACTGACACAGTGTTTTAACTTTAAATTCTAATTCTAATAGGCTTTTATTTTAGGTATCTGAGCACGACCTATGCCTACTGTCAAACTTTAAACGAAAGTCGGGGTAATGCGTGCTAAGTATATTTCACTGTCTGTTTTAGTTATAATGTAAGGGATCACAGCTAGTATGTCGATATTATCTTTGATGATGGTAATGGGCATGCCATCATATCTACATGATGGTTTCGATTTCAGGTTCCCACTCATACTTAGAAGTTCATAGTACAATCAAACCCTCACAAGCCGGTCCTTGTTACCTTGATTACTTGAATTATCAATTGAATTGAAAGCAATATAGCCACATACATCTGAAAATCGATGCTTACTATATATATCAGATCATCTGTTTCGCACGCCATGATCATCCCATTAGCCACATGCGTAGCAGATTGCAGGCCTTTGACGTCAATGCGACTGCAGCGCATAATGTAAACGCATCCGAATAGATGGAGGATACTGTTTAAGACCTTGAGATTATTGAAGAACTGTATGCATAGTGTAAGTTTTCGGTCACAAAATACGTTTCGAAAGCGTTTGCGTTAAAATGTCAAATACTATGAGAACAGTTTGTTACAGATTCGATCCGCAAGTGGCGCTGCCAATTTCTGTCGCGAGGGGTCAAAAGTAGTACAGTTTGTTAGAAGAAATTTTGTATCTCTCAAACAATTTTTTTTAAATTAATAACTAACCAACGATGCTTTATAGCGGGCCAATTATAGAAGCGGCTAAAACTACCGCAAAAATTAAACCTATTTATCAAAACGTTTACTTACGGTTTAAGGAGTGACCGCGAGGAGACGGAAACTATGGCTACAAGTGACAAGAAAAGAGTTGTTCCACCCAATTAATAGATTTAATGAAGAGCGAAGTTCTTTAATGGTAAGATGCAAAACTTTAAATCATACCTTAATAATGAGTAAATTTAAGAATTTTGTACAATAATCCAAAGCAAGGAAATTTTCCGTAGAAAGTTAAAATGGCTGCTGGTTATCTGGATAATGTGAAACAGTGAAAGCAATTAGTGTCGAGATAACGTTTGAGTATTTTACTTAACGCTCCGTTTACTAAAGGACACAGAATGAGTCGGAAAGTCGGAAGCGCTTTCCAATCTGCATGTGTCGTCAGCCCAACACAATACCCCATCGTCCATCGGACGGAACAATGGGAAACATAAAGCGAATATACGAAGGCCTTACCTATATGCTTAGTAAGGCTGTGGTTACGCGTTCCATCGCTCAGAATTAAGAAGCGTGAACTCCAGGCTAAATAAGATCTCAGTCTTGCTACGCATGATGCAGAAAATCTAATGACCCAGAACGTATTTAAAAAGATACAGTCATGGCAAATGGATTCTAGGAAGAGGATACAATTTAGGAGAACGAATCTACGATTTGAACTGCCTATTTACGTCGTAATTTGAAACTGTATTGAACGAAACTGTGTCAATATATCCAGTGTGAAAGAAACTGGGTGAATCGATTGTTTCAATTACGTACCGTTACGTGGTGTTAAGTCCTCATTCGCAGTATTTCTATAATTTACGAGCAGACATGCAGGTTACATAACATCATTTATGAAGTCACGAACACGAACAATGTTGGCAATTTCTTTTGTTAATTTGAACCGAATAATAGCTTCAATAAAACTAACAACATCAAAATAACAAAACTCACAATCCCTACTTATATTAAGAGTTATTGTATTGTAATATTATAAATGCGAAAGCAACCGTTGTCTGTCTGTCTGTTACCTTTTCAAGCTTAAACCGTTGGCCCGATTTAGTTGAAATTTGGTGTACAGATAGTTTGAGTCCCGGGGAAGGACATAGGATAGTTTTTATTCCAGAAAATTGCACAGTTCCCGCGGGATAGCGTAGCGATAAGCGACTTCTACGCAGACGCAGTGACAATCATTATGTAGGGTGTTCTCTTTTTAGGGTGTATTATTTTAATAATATTGGCCCGACCTGGGAATTGGCATTGAGCTCAGGACCTCAAGCTACTTAGTCAGGTTCTCCAACCACTACGCTCTTCTTCTTAAACTTAAAAGCTAGGCTCGTGTCGGTGGAGCAATTTCCATGCGGTCCTTTCCATCCAGGTCCTTTACTTTGTCACCTTGATACGACACAACATCTATTTATGCTGCTATTACGCTATCCGGCCCTAAATACAATAAGAATCCGTCCAAACTATGACATGTCTCAGAAAAAAAATTATAGTGGGTTATTCAACGATATTAAGGCCAGATTCTTTCATCAGTTATCCAAAACGCAGCTGTTAACTTAAATTATTTACGCAGGGTAATTAAAACTAGGACATAATCGTCAAACCATCTTTAGACTTCGTTCATGGACTAGATAATTTGTTTGAAGAGCAAGAACAACGTAGAACACTTGTTGTTGTGCAAATGTTTGTCTTAAGCTCGCAACACGATTTACTTTCATTATATCTATTGTTTATAATGTAGGTTGTTTCACAAGTAATCTTTGTTTACATACCGGTGGTTTTCTATTATATTTCACGGATTTAGTTAAAGAGGGCGAGTTAAATTCGATTTGGGTTAGAAATTGTTTACTAATTTTAAAATCTTCAACGGTTTTTTTCTCGGTACTGAATGATTCCGCTTCAACAGTTCCGTGTGCTGTGTTCGTTTTCTATCATCATTTTGTGTCTCAATTCGGGTCCCTTTTCGTCCCAAAAGGAAAAGAAATCTTGGAAAAGTTATCACAATGTAGTAGGTTAGGTTAGTTTGAAAAAATACTTACTGTTTCAGAAATAAAACGCTTTATGACTAACGCAAATTATTGCAAGCCGTATTTTATGGGACAAAACATAGACCCGTCTCGATTACTTCCTACCAACGCAGCACCTCCTGAGGAGACGTAATGTAACAACGTATCAACTATACAGTTGCGACAATTGCACTGTTCCGTCAATGATGACCACAATTGCTGAGTGAAACAGCTGTCCGCTATATTGACCGCATTTTCCTTCGGCTCTATGAAATGAGAACTATGACGTGACTACCAAATGTGCTCATGGTTTTTGAACGAATGGAGGGACGAGGGGGAGGGAATAGACCTTGTAGAATTGGCGCCCTTACAACAAGAGAAAGGAAATCGGCCAAAGAATAGATGCTGCTGATGATAGTTAAAATGGCACATAAAGGGCACACGTAAAGTACAATTATTGTTTGATTTCTACTGTTTTGAGCAGTGTACATTGTCTGGTATCGAGTTGACAACAACATTTAGTAGCTTGAAGTGCCTTTAAATAATTTCCTTTAGTTTCTAATGCGATGTGAAGCTACATAAGTATATTTACCTTGTTATCCTGGTTTACGACTTAATAACATATACTTGCTGTAATGACTCGAAGTTATTTGCACACTTTCTTGGACAGGCGAGATACTATTAGGGTTTCAACATGTTTGAAAAGCCAGGGACATATAAATTTTCATCGTCAACTAAATCTTTTCGAATAAAAACATCAAGCTGCTTACTTTATACAAAATGTGCGTTCATTGTTAGGTCTAGCGTTGTAACTGCAGTTACAAAACGGTTTTGTGTAACAAAAAGCAAATAAACTTTTTCACTATTATTTTCTGTGTCTTCCTCAGCGAGGTTCCATGTTCCCAACTCGGAATTTTTTGGTCCGTGACCAGTTTTTTTTGCTTTTTCTATTGCTGTGCACGAGTTTACGTTTATCCGTCTGTATAAATAATTTCTACCCCGTAAGGGATAAAGATATCTATGAATAATAACGGACAATATTTTTTTCTCTTGCGACTGAAATCATTATCTTACCCTTGGACATTTTATTAGACATTTTGAAGATGTACCATTTGGGTGAAGAGTGGTTTAGATCTGTAATGAACCGGCTCACAGTCCGAAAACAAAATAATCATAACAGATAGATGTAAACGCTTTGCCTTGCCGTTTAGTACAGGCGATAAAGCTGCAAAAAGTTGATTTCGTTTTTATGTTATCCGATGTCACTTAGATACATGACAAGGACTTATTAATCACAATGGAGGTCGTCTCAATAACTGACTTTTTGTAATGAAGCGTGTTGTAAATATGAGTATAAACATCGATGAGGTGTGACAAGTAAAACAGATTAGTGCTATAAAGCTAATGAATTTAATGATGCTCTACTTCGCACAGGAACCAGCTAATCAGCTAAGTAGAGCCTAGAGTTTCATTGTTCTGCAATGCGTTTTAACTAATTGGAGCAAATATGTGCCCTGGACTTCTTAATTGATGTGACGTTCGTTGAAATGTGTATTCAGTTTATTGTGCGTAATGACGCATTTGGTGTTTCAGCGCTATTTTGGTCTTCTGGTAAAAATTACAAAAATATTTTAAACTAATGCTGGGTGGGGTGACAGATGACCCTGACCCTGACCCTGACTATGAAGCTAGAGGTCCTGGGTTCGAATCCCGGTAGGGGCAGACAGTTGTATGATGAATACGAATGCTTGTGCCCGAGTCATGGATGTTGTATGTATTTAAGTATGTATTTATCAACATTATATAAGTATAAGTATGTTTATCCGTTGCCTAGTACCCATAGTACAAGCTTTGCTTAGTTTGGGGCTGGGTCAATTGGTGTAATTTGTCCCAAGATATTTATTATTTATTTTATTTATTTAGATGGTTTATCAGATTCTGACTTCTTGACGTTTTTGTTTACCGAAAAGCTCAGCTCATGGTAAAATTAGGATGAAATTTTTGCACATAAATTCCGAAAGGCGCAGAGGTTCTGCGCTTAAGAGGCCATAGTTAGGTCAAACCGCTAGGCTAGCCGGTCATTAAAAAAACTTGTACTGTTTGTATAGCAAAATGACCCCAATTTTCCATAGTTTTTTTTGTTTTAGATTTGTGAGGACTTATAAATCGTAGGAAAAAATGCCTCAAATACGTTACAAAAATTAATAGTGCTGGCGATTCTCCTGATTCAGAAAAACCCATTTATTTAAGTTTGGCGAAGTAAAGGGTCTTTCTTTTATTACGCTCACGCACGACGTCTTTTTTGTAAGTAAATTTGCTATCAAGATCAACGCAAAAAAATACATCTTGTCGGAAAATGTTTCCGACCAAGCTTAACCTTAAAGTTGAACTTTAAAACGGAATTACTCAAAAGAAAGCAGAATATAACGTAACCTACTTATGAATCATGCTTGATAGCCCGGCCTGGAGTTTTACGATCACATTTATTCTCCGAACATTGCACGCCTTACACTCGCAGCAGACATTGACCTTCGGGGCTCCGAATAGCATTCACTATTCTGCGTGTGTGTTGTAATTGTAACTGTATATAATTAATTCCGCGTGTTTGTCCGTTTTAGAACTTACTTCCTTCCAGAGATTACTTTATTGGTGGAGATTCCCTTTATAGGGATGAGTTTGCGTTTGTACAATCCTATCTTTTTTGTCAACTGTGTTTATTTCTTTATTTTTGTGCAATAAAGTATCTACTACTACTACTTTTAATTCTTTTGCTTCAATGTTAAACTTGTGGCAATGATTTATTTTGAAAATCGGTTTGATCATTAGAAACGTTAAAAACAGACACAATGTCATTTAAAAAGACAATTTTACGATGTTGTGGTATGAGAACCTATTATGGCTGTACTTAGATGATATTTTAAACGTTAATTTGCAAATTCTCGAGATATACCCGCTGCTAAGCTCACCAGGCAATCGATCAACACTTCACCAATATTAATCGCTAACGAACGAGGAGTGAACATACAAACGATAGTTGAATAAGCATTGCCAAAATAAGCCTACAGCTAATTGTTCGGGGTACAATGACCGGGAAATAATACGTGCCCGGACGGATGCGATAGATGCCTAACGGGGCTGCTGTATCCGATGTGCAACTTTGGGTAGACCGTTGATCTATCTTGCTATCGCAACGTTCCTTGCTATGAGATGGTATGTACAGAAATTATACTTTTTGGAAGCTTTTTTTTTGTGCCTGAGTCATTGATGTTGTATGTCTATCTTCATTATATAAGTTTGTTTATCCCTTGCCTGGTTGGTACCCATGGTACAAGCTTTGCTTGGTTATCGATTGGTGTAAATTGTCCCATGATATTCATTTATTTGGTATCACTTTAATGTAGTTGGGTGGATCAGTATATTCTCGTCACTCGTTGAAATTGTTACGCGGTCTTCTCATTCGCTCTTTGAATCGTAAGTTTATAGTTTTAAAATTTGCCAAACACGTGTTATTGCGGTAGTATTGATTGGTCATCTACTTAGCATCCGGTGCGGTCGGTTTTGTGAACGAAAACTTACACTAAGCATACATTTAATAGTGAAAACTCCATTCGCATTCTCCAACAGCGCACTGTCTATCAAGGTTATTTGCAAATAACCTTACCCTTGAATTATTTATCGGCTTTTAAATACAAGTGGACAAATGGGTTGACAACTTGACACGTTCGTTATCCCCTCGTTTTCACCTTCGCGTAACAATAGAACATTAACTGGTGACAGATTGCTTGGTCGTTGTGTCGGATGCTCTTTTTACAGGAAGCTCAGGTAAATGGTGCATCTGAAACGAAACAATCGCGACTCCGTCTGAGCAGAATTCGCTTATCGCTATCCCGCGGGGACTATGCAATTTTTAGGGTGAAAACTATCCTATACATGTATATAGCCTTCTTCGGGACTGAAATTATCTCTGTACCAAATTTCTTTGAAATCGGCTCAGTGGTTTAGGCGTGAAAGCGAACAGGCAGACAGAGTTGCTTTAATAATATTAGTAGGGATTTGGATTCTAATGCTAACAGGTGTGGCTGGTGACACACAAATGAGAGAGAGTTTATTGCCTTCCACAAATCTAATTGGATAGGAGTAAGAAATAAATTTTAATATGAGTAGCCTTATGGTTTGACCTATGGCCTCTCGAACAGAGGGCCGCGCGTTCGAATCCCTTGAGTTTTTCAAAATGTACGTAATTGCATTTGACAATTGAAACACTTCAATGATGTGTCTGAAGTTTCCAATCTGCACTTGGCCTGCGTAGGATAGCACAAGCCTTCTCGTCCTGAGAAGACAGTTCTAACAGTGGGACGTCTATGTATAGACTGGAAATTGATTGACGTATGACGTCATTCTAATGACTGCTATTCCTACAAACGCGCTCTGACAATGTGCTATTTTTACATACTACAAGCGTAATAAAAACAAAACAATGTTACTGCGAAGCGTTCTAACTTCACCTGTGATTACAAAAAGTTGGTATTGATACTAAAGCCGTTTAGTATTGTCTTGGGAGTTCTCAAGCTATTAGCAGCTAATATAAGGCTTCTGTAATCCACCGACTGCGAGAATGGTCCAATTGAGTGGATAGAAATGTAATCCTAACCGCAATCAAGCAGCCCTCGATCCGAAGCGCCGAATTGTGGGGCCACGAGTTGACCACGAGTCGAGTCGTGACGTGAGTGCGTGCGTATTTATGTACTAACTACGCTTATACAAGCAAAGAATGAAACCGGGCATAGCCTATGCCGCTTAGGGTTTAGTTGCGTAATTACGTTATAACATAATTGAAGGCCTGCAATTTTTTTATTACTGAGCAGCAATGTAACACTAACATTATAATCCACGTAATTGTCAAAAAATTATATCCAAACAGCTGACAAGTAACTGTCAACGAGCATTAACTTTAATATTGACTTTACATTGGGGGCTGAATTATTTTAATGGCAAATTTTTTCGTTGTAAAAAATTGAAATTACATCATCAGTATAAAAACACTAAACAATAAAAGGGAAATGTTGAGATCCACCAATGAGGTTTAGTCAGGAAATTACAATATGGAACTAAAATTTATCAACAATAAGTTTCGTCGAACAATTGTAAACGCAGTTTATTGACAGATAAAGATCCGTAATTATCAAGTCATACGTTTGTGAAACGGCTAAATAATTATTTAGCATTCTTTTATACTTGCCATATTTTTTTATTCCTCACTTTCACATTAAATATTGATATAACTAAAAATCATAAAATGATAGAATTCATTGACTATAACAACAGCACGGCTAGCACAAGTGAGCGAGAGAGCTATAGTCACCCGTCTTTTTCTTTACTGTTCGATTTAATAAGAGACGGGTATTCTATCTTGCGTAGGACACAGCTCTCGCGCGCTTTTGTGCTAACCCTGCAGTAATAGAAGGTTGATAAGTTTCAGATTCTTGACTTAGGTATGCGGCAGTGGTTTGACGGTTAATATTAGCTCTAATATGGCTACGAAACATACTTCCTATGTCGTTGTGCCCAGTTCACCTCTAAGCGATATGACATCATGGAATGTTATTAAGTATAACAAATGGAAATTATCGCCGGCAAAAATCTGACATGTGAATAGTATTCGTAAGGCCCGATGCCAAACAAAACAAACCGTATGAACTGGTTTTGGGTTGGTCGTATCGTACTGTACGGGGTATGGAGTAATGACTCATGTCCGTGGTTATCTTTATCGGTGTAGATTACCCACATTAAACACTAAGCTTGCCTGATCTGATGCTTTGAAGCGATAAAATGGAATGCGTTGAACTTGGAATCATTTAAATTTAGTAAACAAATCCAAATCGTTCACCGAATCCAAAGCAGTTCCTAGTTCGCCCTATCCAGTGCTGGATTAAAACATTTGCCGCCCCAAAGCTATTCATCAATTTCTGCCGCCCCTACTGACCTTTGAAATTAGATACACTGATCACTAACATTAATTTCTTTTCTAGATTATTTTTACAACTTTTTTTTGGGCCACTTTTGCTGCCCTAAGCTTCAGCTTTTTCAGCTTCTATGGTAAATCCGGCCCTGGTCCTATGTCAAGCAGGCAGGTACTTTAAAACAAAATGCGATAGGAATGTTGACAAAAAAGTTTCGATCTGTCTTTCGAAAAGGGCTTAATGACGTCATTGGTAAAGATCGCAGATATGGCGAGCCTTTGACGAACGGGAATCGCTTTCAAGGTGAACGTCGCCATAAAGCTGTAAGTTGAACCGATTGAGGTTTTCTGATGTGGTTGGACTTATTTGCGTACGTTTTCCCATTTACGGTGTGCTCTCATTACGCCGTAGGCGAATAAAATAGATGAAAAAGCCTCGAGGCTTGGGTCGGTTGCGTAATCGGGTGATTGAACCCGAGACGTGTTGCGTACTCATAGTAGTGCTGCGTGCGAATCGAATTGTTACTCTAAGTAGGGTTGTTGCACCTCTGTCTAATTTTTATTGATTTGGTATCTGTTAGCGGCCTCATTTTCCTGTTTTGAAATTCCTGGTATTTCACGTGACTCGTGTTGTAACACGATCAACCAGTTATCATGGTTTTAATCAGATTATAATGTTCTGTTTAGTGCAGCACATATCAGGTCTAAATCAAATGACGATTTTTTCTACAAACCTTAAATATATAAGTAATCTCTAAGCGTCTTTCTCTTGTGCTTAACAGCCCTAGTGCACGAGTTACACTCGCTTTGTTGTTAACTGTTATTGCTAAAATAACCAGGTGTTAGGTGTAACAATAAAACTTAATGACAACAGTAGAACAATAAAAGCACTACATAATATTTAGTTTTTAACGTTAGATTTCACTACTGGTCATAAACTTGATGCTGCAACTGCAACGCAACGAATTAGCACTAATTTCAATGTGTTATGTGATTTTTGGCTAACCTGTTTCACAACCGTTAGAATAAAAGTTGAAGACTTAATGGACTGTAGCTATTACTTGGCCGCTTGAAGTTATAATGACCTGTACTAACCATCTGATCCAATGTAATGAAATTCAGAGATGAAAATGATTGGTCTCATAACAATGACTGGTGGTATTTAGTTCTAGTTAACTAAATATGCGTTACGTCGTCGCATTCCACTCCATTGTTACTCGAGGCAGTCGCGCGTGTTGTGTTCGTGTGACGGGCCTTTATGTTTTGTCATGCTGCAAGGCGTTTGACACTTCATCTCTGCCTGCCATAAGAATTTGACATGACTCATGCAGAAACTGCATACATTCGAGCCATAATTTCTTCCAATTTGACTTTTGGTCCAACGATTGTCCTGTTTTCATGTCGATTACGTCATCCATATAGACTGCAGTTTTCTCTTCGTCAATACTTTTCAAAAATAGTATCTGATGCAGATATGTATTTAAAGAATCATTATTTTGTGAAAAGAAGACTGTAGAAAATCATCATTATTTAACTATTAGTACGAGATCATTTGCCGTTATTTATTTCTTTTGTTCTGGGAACGATTGAGCGTAAAGTAACATTCATCAGTGTGCCGGACGTTTTTTCCCCTCACACAATGACCACTCATTATCAAGACAAAAAGAATAGATCTAATTGATTACGCTTCATTGAGTAAAACTACGCAAGTTTGTGTCATTCTGGATTGTTCAACGAGCGAGTGTTCTTTTGAAGAAAGTGATGTTGACTCTGTGAAACTTATGATATTGTTCAAGTCAACTCTTTCATTACTTATTGTTACGTGGTTTGTGTTATGTCTTGTACATAGTGTTGGACCAATGTATTTATCAATATTAACTGCTACTCCATCAATCATGGTTTCATTTAGTCTTTCATCGGCATTTGTGGTGATGATTGATGTTGTATAATTATTTCCTGCGTTGCTCGATATTACAGTAAACAACTGTATTTTGATCGTCATTTACGAGTATAATATCCTGCTTGTGTATGGTTTTCCTGAAACATCTATTTACGACTATATTATCATTATTTGTAGCTGTTTGGTTTAGTTGGCATGCATGTCTATTTATAAGCTAGAGATTTGATTTATGGGCCGGCTTACCATTAATGGAAACATTTAGTCAATTAAATGTTGTAGGTCTCTACGATCATTTTTAATTGACTTGTACATGTAATCTTAGTTTTATGGTGCTCTCTGACCCTATTCGTTCGATTTGGAATTCTAGTAATTTTACGTACATTGACTACATGTGAGTTGTTGAACATTGATATTTGCTAAAAACTGCTATATGTTCCCAATACTGTCCCGGATGATCAGTAGGTAGATTTAGGTACTAAAATAAATCGCAATAAAGTGAGTACAAAAATACTTCGTACGTGTCAAGCTCCATCAGTAGCTGCGTCTTCTTTGGATCGCAGCCTAAACGGACTGACTATTTTTTAAGAAAATAAGTATTGTTTGCAAGTAGAATGTTTGTTAAAATTAAAACCTACTTGAAGCCTACGATTTGAGGCCTGTATTATTTTATGGACGATGAAGAAAAATTAGGTAAAACGCCAATAAACTGCTTCTTCTTTTACTAATTTTCAAGAGCTGACAATGACAAAAATATAAAACAAAATCGATAAAAAAATATAGAAAAAAAAGTATCAAAAGCAAGGAGTTTGCGACACTACTGGCCTGTTCAAAAGCCCAGTATAAAGAAGGGAGTTCCTAGTCACTTCCCTACATGCATAATAGATCAGAGCTATACATCTTGAGGGCCCCATGCAAATGCAATAATAGAAATCTTCAATCTCATCAAATGCATGCGGCGTCGCATAGTCTGGAACGCGTATTATTCAGGTCAATGCCCAGTGACCGTAATATATTCACTTATAATTATTATACATGTCACGGCACGCTTGAATGAATGTTTATTCCTCTTTGGAGTAGTTGTTCAGAGAAATTGTAAGGTAAAGCTGTCGGAGGTCACTCGGATGACTTGAATGGTAATGAATGGATGTACGGTTTCATGACCCATCACTTTGTCCGTGTTTTCGCGAATACAGTTGTATGTTGATAGTATTGAAACGTGTTTATAATAATGCTTAGCTTATTGATTTCATCTTCGACATGATTAGGTTGAAAGGCTATCCGATTTATTTACCTTGGAATCGGAAATGATTCATTCATCATTTTGATTCTTGATTTGAATTTAGTTGCAAAACGTACGGAATAAGGACTGCGAAGTCTCTTCAATTATGTACTTTTGTCATCACTTCATCTAACTGTCTCGTTTTGTTAGCAACATAAATGCCTATTTCTGATTTGGGTCACGATTGTCGTCGCCATTGGTGACAGTCTTTATCCAATGGGTTTAATTCTAGTCACACAATCGTACAGAATGTGTCGACAGTTAGTTTAGAATCGCTTTCAACCTATAACGGTGTAGCTGCTGTCACACCTCTATTATGCTAAAGCGGAATTATAAATTGGTACTCAGACTTAAATACCAATTTGTTAAAGGCAAAACATGTTCGTAATTGCGATTTTTTAATGTGTTTTTGTGATTGCGGACACTTGGAATCCAATTTATGTTTATTAATACTTTTGGGTCTGACGTTTATTTGGGATCAATTGGGCAACATTAACTTTCTTGGCGTGGGTTTTTTTTTTTTTTTTTTTACTACGAACTGACCAGTGATTGGCCTCTATCTCACTTGGTGGAAGGTGCAGATGAGGCCAAAGGTGTAACTCACTGGTTCAGAAACTGGTGGAAGGTGGTTACTGGTGGGTAATTCCGAAATGTTGAATATTGTACCGCGTCAAGGGTGGGTCTAATATTTGAATCATTGAAAATCCTTAGTAGGTGTGTTTAGCCAAACTAACTCAGCTATCTACTGAAATATCCCGGAATAATTCCGAGATACCTTGTACGTGTTTTACAGTGGCGTGGCGTCCATAAAACTCGATTCCCACTGGCTTAACTATTTTAAGACAACTGGGCATTTTATTGTGCAGAATTAGAGGAAAATGCGAGTAAAGTTCCCTTCGGCTTGCCTTCTGGTATACTTGATGCCACGCCACTGGTGTCTTACCAGATACTTTCATAAGTCACAGTGTGAGCGAGCGTAGCTTAAAATTATTAAAGTTGCAAGTGGAAGACAATCAATTTTCTGGGCCAACGTCTCAGCGTTTAGTTCCTCTTTATTACTACGCGAAGCATGGTCTTGAAAGTGAATAATTTACTCAAATGTCTTATTCAAGGCTCAGACGCTACAGTATGCCATAGTAATTTCAAGTTTAGTGCTGAACAGGCAATAACTAAGTTGGAACATTTTCTGTATTGCTTGTACGTGAAGTGGCGTAGTCTTTGAAATCGGATACTATGGAACTGGTTGTAGAGTCGTATAAATGGAAGTGTTAAGAGTTCATTGCCGATTAATGCACAGACTTACTTAAGGCAGCAGAGTTAAAATAATCATTAGTGATCAGGTGATCACACTGATCTCGATTTTTTTACTGATACATCTTTTTTATTTGTGGTATCTGCTTGCGATAAGTAAATATTTTGTTTTATAAATTGTAGTTACCTGTACGTACCTGTTTTAAAAAATTTAATGACTTGACAAATAAGCCTATTCAGTTAGCGAAGGCTAAAATAGCTGTGATTCTCTCTTAGTTTAAAAAATCTTGAAAAAATACAAAATGCCCTCAAACTAATGGCAAAGATAAGCTGATGGTTGGGTTGGGTTAGTATAGCTGAATACCCCCGTAATTAAATGTTTTCAGGTTTTTTTCAATTGTGGTTGAGAAATGTTCAAAGTGTGCAGCGTCAAACGGGTGACTTGAACAGGAGTATTCAATCCAAGTGATCCAACAACGTGCTGGAATATTCCAGAATAATAAGACATCGTGTATTAATGTGTTCAATTGTTTCAGATCCCGGTCGCCATGTTTAACTTCATGAAGAAGTCGACCGTCCTCGCTGGCGGCGAAACGGGTAGTTTCGAAGAGCGGGACGGGGAAAAGGAAAGGAGAAAGAAAGAGAAAAAGGAACGGAAAGAACGGGAGAAGAGAGAACGGATAGCTGGCGGGCTTGAGGAGCCGCTGAGGCTGGAAGAGGTAAGGAGTTGAGAAATCATTTAACGACACATATCAGAAATACCAGCCATAGGTTACACAAATGCGTCAGTGCAATGCAATGCAAATGCAAGTGGTTGAAAAATATTGCTCAAGTGTAAAATAGGTGACTTAGTTTTAAATGCAAAATTACAATGAACTTTTACTGGAATATTCTATTAAACTAACCCACAACCACATGCTGAAACATTTCGGAATCCTACTAACATTATAAATGCGAAAGTTTGTGAGGATGGTGGTGATGTGAGTGAGTGTTAATATTTGTTCCTTCATCGCGCTGCAACAACGACGGAATTAAATCGAATTTGGAACGGAGATAGCTGACACCCTAGATTAAAATATAGGATACTTTTTATCCCAGAAAATTGCATAGTTCCCGCGGGATAGCAAAAAACTCAAAGGTCGTAACGTAACTGCCTAGAGTCGCAATGTAGAGAGGATGTACTTTTAGCAGTTTTAGCACAAATTTTGATACTGCGCGGGCGAAAGCTAGTAAAACATGTTTTAGGCTAATATTACGCGCCCACCCACCGTCAATATTCAGAACAATCCTCTTAGTAATCAAATGCCGATAAAAATCCAACTACAATTCTTTACGAGCGTTTCAGAAGTGAACTGGTTATCATAACAGTCACGGACACACCTTTTCCATTCCTCAGTCTTATAGTTTTCTTCATACATATGCATAGCTCTACGATGTAAAGGCATGTTTACACATCGTTAGCCCGACAATTGGGTCCTTTAATGTGATAGAAGAGTTCGGGTATACAACTTGTTCGGGTTCTTTATAGTACCTACTATCTTTGCATGGATCCGGGCTACATGGATACGGATATAGGACGGGGGACGGGGATGAATATTTAAGCGTTTTGACTGCTTGGATCAAAAGTTATTATGTATATTCGAGAGTTTAGAACGCTCGGATCAAGTCATTTTATTAACTTTCTTTGATCTCTCTTATCACAACCTCGGAAGGACAAATCGCAACAATCCATACTAGTATTATAAATGAGAAGGTGAGTGTCGTCTGTTACCTCTTCACTCTTAAACCGCTGCACCGATTTAGTTAGAGTTTCGATATCGGGCATGTTCTGTGCATACGGAGTCACGGGCCACAGCTAGTTCTGAATAAACTGGACTCAGAATCGGTACTGTCTTTCGTTTTTATTTAAAAAGTCAATTTTGAGCACCATCTGTTTTCGATTAGGCTTGAATTCGCAAATTAAAATTAGTTACAGACGGACGACGGTTTTTAAGGGTTCCTCCTGTCTTTGTACTTGGTCGGCTATAGTTGTATGTATGTATTTATGTATTACTCGTTATCACTACATAGTATAAAACAAAGTCGCTTTCTCTGTCCCTGTGTCCCTATGTCCCTATGTATGCTTATATCTTCAAAACTACACAACGGATTTTGATGCGGTTTTTTTTAATAGATAGAGTGATTCAAGAGGAAGGTTTTTATGCATAATTCTACGCAGACGAAGTAGCGGGCAGAAGCTAGTTGTACATAAGACATAATTCAATTTTACAGGTAATGAGAAAAACAGATGTACAAAGTCGAACTTATCGCTTAAAGGGGTCTCTTCCAGCTAACCTTCGAACGATTGACAGGACAACAGAAACCAGAGTGTAGAGAGTAGACATACTAAAAAGCTAAGACCAAAACCCTAACTTAACCTAAACAAATAAAGCATTAAAAAATACGATAAACTATTATTTCAGAAATATACTACATATAAACTACATAAATATATACACACAAAGCATACTAAGTCCACTTAAGAAGATAATTGACTTCGAAATTTAATTTTCACTTCGTTAAACTGACTTATGACGTTCTTTCTATAGTGCCACTAAATTTTTTTTTTAACGATCAAGTGTGGTCACACCTTAACGGTTCAGCAGCACGTGTGGGTCAATAAATCGATAGAAAAGCTGCTTTATGCGTAATTTGCATGAAATAATGATAGCAGTAAATTGACAGATAACTTGGCCATGGTTAGGGATGGACCCGTTTGCGAAGCTCGTTATACTGGTTGGACATTTTTTTTTTTCGATTAATGTTAATTGCTTTCTCTTATGCTTATGATTTAAAGAGTAAAAGTTTCTGTCAAAAATTACCGTACTACTCGACGTAAAAGCAGTTTCCACCAACATCACCTCGATAGTTGGTGCTCCAACACCGTGCGATTCAAGCGGTCTTTCTTGCCCCGTACGTGCAAAATTTGGAATGGGCTGGCGGCTGGGGCTTTTCCAACTGGCTATGACATGGGTACCATTTCTTGCAAGGCCGGCAACGCGCTAGCAGTCCCATTGGTGCTGTAGTTGTGGGCGGCGGCGATCACTTACCATCAGGTGCACCGCATGCCCGTTTGTCGGTTTTAATATAAAATAAATAAATAAATAAATATTTCATTTTTAATACAAGCTTTTTTCGGATTGTACTTTTTGCTGATTGTAATTACATTATCATCCGTCTTACATATGTGTACCAAATGTCAAGTCAATCGGACCAAACGTTGAAGAACTCACCGGAACTTCACTACCAAATTATTGCATTGTCATCCAGCTTACTAGGTACCTGACCTATGCAAAATGTCAGCTCAATCGGTTGAAGATATTTGCTTCAAAGGTGAGTAGCAAGATTAGACCCGGACGAACATTACCTACAAGTTAAAGAAAACCTTGTAAAAGAGCTTCACGTAAATCTAGGAAACCGCAAATTATAGTTATTGCTTTTGCCCGCGACTTCATTGGCGCAAATAACGTCAGAGTGACATACTTACCCCCTTCGTCTACTTACCTATTTGTCTTCAAAGACTTTATTTCCTGTTCCGTTCTTTTTAGTCTCGTGGGAACTTCGATAAACTACTTCTTATAACATCCACGTGATCCTCAAAGAATGTTTCTGCTGATTATTAAATCTTCATATTCTATCCCGTCTTTTTATCTCGTGGGAAATTTGAGAAAATCCTGAAATTATTTTTTAGACCCTTATTCATAAACGCTCTATAGGCTTCTGCTAACTTATCAATCGTGTGTCAAAGAGACAGATAACGACAAACGATTGCTAAGTTAGCAGAAGCCTACAGAGCGTTTATGAATAAGGGTGTTAATCTATAGATTGCACCAACTTCCTCAACAAGTGACTGGCATTCGAAAAGTGTTACGAAACTTCATTACACGCAGTGATAGACGACAAGGCCTTCTCTTATTGGTTATATTATATGCTTATAACAACACCAAGGTTTTTATTATTAAATTATTATGATCATGACACGATACAATCTCTTATTTGCATTCAGCTGATAGATTGACGTGGATCATAAAATATGGCCCCTCGCTCGAGCCTATGTCTCGTAAACGAAGTATGCCTAGCGGAACAGATTGTTTGAAATTCTGCAATGTTGATCTTATTTAAAGGTTGCCTTGCAAAAGAACTATTTTTATACAGCGAAATCTTACAAAATCAGCGTCGTATGCTTAAAGCGAAAGGTCAATAGGTTTTGACATAAACTTAACCTTTAAAAATATTAAAATGTAGATATTCGACATTAATTTAAACACGATTACTATCTTCCATCGTATAGCTTGGTATTCATATTATTAGCATTATATCCTCCTAAAAGAGCTGTGAACGTACTAACGTTTGTTACCGTTTCACGCAATAACTGCCCAACGGATTCAAATAAAATTAGGGATACGGGCTGGTTTACAACCTGAATTAACATATAGGATACTTATTATCCCACAAATTTTCCCGCGGAATAGCGATAAACGAATTCTTTGTAGACGACGTTGCGGCCATCGGCTTGTTTACATTAAATGTCAAAGGAAGTCTTTATCGTTTTTAATTCAACAAGCGTGATTTGAAGGGTTCTTACGATGTTTAACATAAGTAATCATTTTAAAGTTCTGAAGACATTACCAAACACCACTCTTTACCCTAACGAGGAGTATGCCTCCGAGATGTAGCAATAGGTCATACGGCACTGGCTTCGATTCAACAGACGTTCCACAGCATTGCACAACAACTTAAGAATAATGCTAGGCATTTACGAAGTAAACTATGATGACCTACATACTAGGTTTAAAGGAATAGGTCAGAAACCCGGATGGAAAATCGATAGCAGAAATTGTTTTTCTCGCACTGCCTCCATGCCTCCATATTTTTATCCATTTAGTTTCCTCCCCGTTCCTGTCGTCAACATAGGAATATGTGGATTTGGGAACTCACGACTAAAATTGGTTAGATACTGTATTGATTTCTCAATAACGCTTTGGTGTCATGAAACAGACACCTTTGTCCGAGCAAATCTGTAGTCAACTTTTGGTTAGCATTTTCTAAGGCCTGTACATCTATGACAGATAATTCAAGCAGAATATGGATAACCCATCCTATTCGGTAAGTTGGTTTCGTTGTCTCTTAGCGTCTTACATCAAAATTTTAAAAAATACTACATTTCTCTTCGCATGGCTAAAGCATGACTTGAATGTTTCTAGATAGTTACACGGTCGCCGGATAGAAAAGCATGCCAACCATTACGCTATTACTATCAATCAGTATAATAAGGTATCTATTGAGTGATGCATAATATTATGACAGTTTCAAGCGCTTCGATAGCGCTGAAGTATTATCTTTTATCTTCGACGATTTATTTTTAGTGATCGGTTGAATTGGATGTTGGATAAATGGTTTATGTCCTTTCTTTTTCTTGCTGCAAATTGTATGTAGTTAGCTTCTCTCTTTTTCTGGGACTAGTCTTCGTCGGTTAAATTAGCGCTGAGTTCATATCGATGTATCTAAATTGCCTACGAGACTCCACTGTGCTATGAAGAATCTTTCTTTTTACGCCTGCTCTAAGATGTTTTTATCTGGCCAATTCTTTCGATGATATGAAATTTATAGACCACTTGTAACTATAATTCTTTCGGCGTACGGTAGATTATATACAAATAGGCCTGGATTTTGTCATTTTCTTTGAAGTTTTTTTATACTTACTCTTACGTTTCGTGGTATTTCTTTGACGATTACATCAGCTACTTTGAGATGTCTATCGTCTGTGTTATGTGCACAAAGCGTGTACAAGGAACCGTCGTAAGAAATGCTATAAAAGTTAATGCGACGTTTTACTGTTTTGCCGCCAATTATAGTAACGATCTGGCATTTTCTCCGGATGTAGCTATATTAGTGATTGCGTCTGCAATCATTATATTGTCATATGGCAATATAGCTGTGTTTTGTGGGACTTATCGATCTCTTTCGATTTATGTTATTCTTTACTTTAATATCATGAATTATAAGAAGGTACTTGGACCAATCTTTAATTCTTATTTGTGGACGCACACACATCCCAGTGTAGCTTAGAGCTAAGCTATGTAAATAGCTATTAACTTCATTATACGGTTAATTTTTTTGTTCAAAAGTTTATTTGACACTTGCATTGTCATCCATCCTACGTACATACGTGTACTATATTTGAAGGCAAACCGATCACTAGAATTGGGTCTAATTTGACTTGCATTATTTGAGCCGAACCAACAATAAATTATGAAAGAAAAATACTGCTTCAATTTTTGTAATTTTTATGTAACCAGTGCCACTTTCACGACCAAGACGAATCTAATGATACATCTCAATCACTAATTCGACAAGCCGTTTAGGCCCTAAAGCGTGCCAAAGAAATATACATACACATACATGCAGGGTAAGAAACTAACTTTGTTTGTCCTAATTTTAACACGGTATTCAGGACATTGGCGTTTTAATTTACACATTACAACAATGCTGCCATTAACGGTGTAGTTGTAACAGAGCCGCTGGGAGAGTTTGCGCCGTCACGGTCGCCGCACGCGCAACCGGTGGCCGTACACTTTACACTTGTCGCAAACACGTTTATCGAGGCCGATAGAATTAACATGACACCCGATATCGCAGAGACCTTATTTTTCTTTCAATAGACTAGTTTTCTCATGCCTCAGATGGTCTTTTTAGAAATATCGTCGGTGCTGGTATCGGGTTGTTTCGCGTTCTGAACTATTTTGAATGACACGTCATTCTTAGTTTCCAACTAACCTACCTACTCCGAAGTTAGAAATTTGAAGTTCGTTTCTTGCCGTTCTGCTCACACTAATACTCATTTGTAGGAGATTGAGAGGAACTGTGTGATACGAACTTCGAATTTCCGAGTAGCCCCTCAGATTAGAACTCAAGAATCGAAATCATAAAAAAAAAATTGCCAAAACCGGCGCTTTCGAAAATACGTTCATAAAAGAACGCGCCACAAGAAATTTCAGACATATATTTTCAAAAGCAAAATTATAATATGATGTACCTATTTGAGATTAGCTGTTCCCCGCGACTCCGTCTGCGTAGAATTCGCTTATCGCTATCCCGCGGGAACTGCCTATGCGATTTTCCGGGATAAAAACTATCTTTAGTCCTTCCCCGGGACTGAAAGTATCTCTGTATCAAATTTCATTGAAATCGGCTCAGCTCATTTATGCGTGAAAGTGTAACAGACAGACAGACAGAGTTACTTCCACATTTATAATATTAGTAGGGATTACTATAATTGCCACGACTACAACTGGCGCTTAGCTGCCAAAAAACACCCGTTTGTCGCCGCTCCATGCTTCCAGGGATCACCCCTCAACACTTGCCCAGGTTCGGCCGAGGATGGAGTATTGCTCTCATCTCTGGGCTGGCGCACCCCAATATCAGCTGCTTTCACTTGATCGCATACAGCGCAGGGCTTCCCGAATCATCGGCAACCCCTCACTCTCCGATAAACTCGATCCCCTTGCTCTCCGCAGAGACGTTGGCTCCCTTTGCGTGTTTTATAAGTTCTACAACGGGGAATGCTCTGCCTTTAAGAAGCGAGTGTACAATTTTCTGCAGGGCCGACAACGCATTGGCATCGCGTAAAGCGCTGCGGGTGTCTATGGACAGTGGAGATCGCTTACCATCAGGTGACCCACTAGTTCGTTTGTCTGGCCTCTCTAACATAAAAAAAAGCTAGATTTTATACTAGGTATATAGGTACGCAAGGGATGTTGATAATTTGCGCGATATCAGGCCCCAGGAATATGACAATGGTCGGTGACAATTCTCTTTATATTACAAACCCGACGAGAATCTACGCCGGTTGGCTTCATATTGACTAGGCACTGCATTTCGAATTGTCAATGGTCACTATCAATTCTCGAGTTGGTGAGAGTGGGTAATCATTTAATTGTTTCAAGCGGATACTACCGCGTATAGACCTCGCCTCTCGCCTATTGATTAACCTGTTAAAATAATTTGTTAACTCCCTATTGTTTTGTGTTGTCAATAATAACTATTTAGGTGGATCAACTGTTTCTTGCTACTCATTGCTACGGCTGCGTTCTCCTCGCTCTCATTTTAAAACATAAGTTTTCAGGTTTAAAATTTGCCAAACATGTTTTTTGGGGTGCATTTAAGCCTCTTCCATATTTCGTCAACTACTAAGCATGTTAGTATATCGTGAGATAACATTTCTTCTAACAAACTGTACTACTTTTGACCCCTCGCTGATGGGACAGAATAACAGCAAGACATAGTTGATCCACCCATTTGTATAAATATCAATTTGAGACGCAACACGATCCCTTCCTTACGAAATTGCGAAGCGCGTATTAAATTTCTCGAGCAGCTGTCAGCAGCTCTTGCGATACCTAGTTCTTGATCGCTTCTACTCACTAGTACTGAGGTTAAACACACCTGTTATTATAGTGCAATATGTTCCGTAAAAACACAATAACATGTTTTATAAACATGCCTATTGTAAACAACAAACAATCATATCATTGTTTATAAAGCAGGCTGCGCGAATCTGATCTTGTTTAGGCCAAAAGTGCAAGTGGATCGATTCAGTCATGTCGGATTTGATAGATGGCAATTTTAAAAGTCTTAAGTTGATTAATTTTGGTGTTAGAATTTTGGTGATATCGTCCTTTAGCTTGATGAAAAAGGTATAGTAGTTAAATACATGTATAGTAAAGTAGCGGTCAATATTTAGTCCTATCGTGAGTGAGAATCGTGTGAGGTGTGAAATTTGTAAATTTACTTAATATCATATACGTACCTACTCTATTCCTAAGCCACTGTGGAATATTTCCATAGATGTCATAACATCATCTGAGAATAGTGGCGTTAAAATTGACAAGGAACTATTGCGACGTTTGATGTGAGAACGTTCATACAGGCTCTACTATTACGAATGAATTTAAAACTCAGTTTAAAACTTGACTCTAATAACTCTCAAACTTGGCACTTATATTTTAAATAATTAGCATTTTCAGTGTTACTCCTTTCACTGACACCAATAGTTTACTTTTTATGGTGATTCTTAGAAATTTATCAGAGCGGACACAAATTAGCTTTTAATTCCAAGCAATGTTAGCCCGTGCAATGCTTCGCCTTTAAACGTTGCTTGTCTGAAAAGGTTTCTGCCTAATTACCAACGAATGCGGCTAAAAGGTCGCCTTAATTTCAGACAATCCTTAGGTACTCAATAAAGCAAGCGTAGAACTTCAATTAGCGCCCGCCACTATTACGGGAAGTTTTTGCCCGCATCGTAAATTATTCTTAAGACCCGCTCGGTTACAAATATGCAGCCGAACTGCAAAATTAACAATTATGGGACGAAAATATATCAAGAGTCCAGTTTTGCAGATTGTTGTATTTTTATCATAAGCCTGAACTGCGGTCGGGCACGCTTCGCTCGGAATGTGGCTTTTTGCAATAGCAGGAACTTGACGGGTTTCATCACTATTCAATACTCCGTCTGCGGCGCGAAACTGAAAGTCAATTATATCTGTATAAATCCAATTTGTAATTACTCTGCGCTGTGTATTGTATTTATAATGATCGTCTCCGATCGGCAGTGTGAACGATATCAGCTGTTTAATAAATTGCAGCCGAGTTTTGTTTCGTTTCATTCATACAGCCGTTACGATAGTGTACATGACTCGCCAATTGATCGATAGATTATGATCTCGACTTGTATTAGTTTTGAATCGCGCTGTCTTTATATCCATTGCATTAACAATGATCGTCGTGTTTTGTTTAATCGGTTTAACCCCATTGTCCTTCAGCCGTGTTTTGCATGATTGAATCACTCAATGCGTTTTTTATTCACAGGTTCGACGATCTCTCAAATTGCGCGGCAGGCGCAAAGAGAAGGAGAAACTCCCCTCCGGCATCACAGCTGACTACACAGCTTCATTGTTTGCTCATCTCGAGCAAGATTCCAATTACTCTAATTATCCGCTAATACCTACCTCGGGATCTAACTCTAATCTCAGCGATGAAAATAACCACCTTTCTCCCGGATACCCGACCACACACGCGTGGAATAGAAAAGAAGGCGTTTTACAGTCGGATAGCTCGGAGACATCTTTAAATTCCTTGAACAATCCCAATAACGCCAACACCAGTCCTCGACAGCCGCAAGTACTACCTCCCATACCACCGAGACCACCAAAACGTGGCATCCTAAAAGGACCGCGACTTAGTAATACTAGTTCTAATTCCCAAGAAAGCAGTATACCAACAGCAGACACTGTTGATTATGTGAACGGTCAAGATTCCAATGTACTAGCTCGGAACACCCACCAAAATGAGATTATTTCTTATGGCATACCACCGTCCAAGAGCACTTCGTCGAGCGACGATATGCAGCAAGTACAAAACTTTACGAAAAAGGTCATTCATAGTCCTGTTGAAAATCAAGTGAAAAGTAATTACAAGAACAACGCCAGCAATCCGTCCATTACTACCCAAGATATGGACGAGGTGGCGAGAACTAATGGGAGCAGTTATTTGGGAGTCACTTCAACATCTCCGAGTGCTGACTCTTTGACTGATACAACGACTAACTCTTCCTTCGCCACACCTCCGTTTTCTACCTCTCCCGTTGGTGAATCTCAGGGCTTCCACAGATGGTCAAGAATCAGCAACTTTGAAGACGTTTACCTACCATTGCCTCCATTAAAGCCGCTGCAACTTCCTAAGCCGAGGGTTTTGACGATACAGAGGCAGAAAGCTCCACGGAATGATTTTGGTTTCAGTCTCCGTCGAGCAGTGATACAAGAAAGAGTTTTCGGTGATGACACTAAGGAATTGAATGGTCACGAAGAAAACGGCTTAACCAATGGCGAAAGCAAGTGCAACGGTAACATTGGTAACGGTGTTGTTAGTAAAGTGGTCCAAAAGGCAGTGATCCTAGCTGAACCCGGGTCCTATCCGGGAGCTAGCGAGTCAGGCTTGTTGCCTGGCGATAGACTCCTGGAAGTAAACGGTGTCAACGTTGAAGGGAAGAGCCGAGAAGAGGTTATTGACCTCATTAAAAGCAGCAACGAATCTGTCGCAATTAAGGTGAGAGATTTGCATTTTATTTACGTTAAATACAATTACAGCAACTTCGTTAAAAGTTGAATTTATGAAATTTTCACTTTTTGTAAAAATTAAACATCGATGTTAAACTGCGTACGAGTGAAAGGTGGGTACTTAAACTTGCAAACAGTTAATAACAGTAATCTGGTAAGGTAACTTTTGAGATTTGATGATTTGCCGCCTTCTCCAAACTAATAACATGCGTCAGTTAAAACTTAATAAATAAATCATTAATTTTGGTTAAGATGGATTGCCTCATTCAACTTGCTAAACATAGCTTTAACAGTTATTAATGATTTCTTATTAGCATCAAAGCGTTTTGATGATACTCTTTACAATGTTATGATTGCATTAAGGTCAGTGAAGAAATGCATTTTTGATGAACCCAAATTAATTCACTTTGGTTCCGTTACAAATTTAAAACAGTTGCCCTAGCTAAGCACACCATTTCTTTTCTAAAATACGTAATAATGTGGATAATTTTTTGCTAATTCCACTAGCTACTGAAATGACTGGTTTATCGAACTGCCGATAAGAAAGATGATTCTGATGAGTCAGTCTAGAATATCTAGGTTAGGTTGTCCTACAAAAGTAAACGGATACCTACACGAGTACTTACTGAATAATTTATACAAAAAGCACGTGTAGACAAGACACACACACGCAACTTTCCCCCGTGACGGTGTTTACCCAGAACCACTTTCGTGCTCGACTGGGCTTATTCAGGTCTCTGTAACGAGTGATGTCTTAATAAAAGATAATCCAAGTGCAAGCATTCGTAGCCGCGATTTGGCGAATGCAATCGACTCTATAGCTTCATGCAATGCGATAATTAGCTAGAAAGAACAACTTGTCGCCATTTGTAAAGATGTAAACGTTGACAAATATTTGAATAGCCTTTACTCCATGTTTAATGTTTTGCTAAAAGATAAGTTACAACATAGGTAAGGTACACATTTTCATTTGCATATTTGAACTGAACGAGCAAAGCACACCCATATCTGCATACTATAGACCACCGCTAAAATACGTCCTCGCCCACGCGGCACAGGGGTGCGGGGTAGGACGACAAAGGGGACTGAGAGAGGTGCGGGCGGGTAGTGCGCCTGCCGCCCGCACCTCTCTCGGTCCCCTTTGTCGACTCATTTAAGCGGTCAGTCTATAGATACTTTCGGATGTAAAATTTCTTTCTACGTTTGAATAATGAGTTCCAATGGATTCTTTGTTGCTTTTTAGAAAGAAAATTACCATCCATGTCGTACATCTTATGCGTAGAGGTACTTAAGAAGCTATAAAAACACTTAACTGTAGAAAGACACTTCATATTCATATGCTTTAGTCCCGGAGTCTCCCGTTCTCCAACTAGTTAGACACAATATACGTAATTAGATTCCATTGGAAAGTAATCCCGTACTATACAGGTGCAACCGATAGCGGAGCTGTCAGAGCTGTCGCGCCGACGTGCGGTCGACGGTGGTGGTGACGTGGAACTATCAGACAGCAACGTCCGAGGAGGCACGCTCAGCCGTTCCGGCAGCCGAAGGTTCACCAACACCCAGGTTAGTTTCAAATTCTCATCTAGGTGGATCAACTATTTCTTGTTTTTGTCTAGCGAAGAACAAAAGCAGTACAGTTTATTAGAAGAAATGTTGTGTCACTTTATACTGATATGCTTAGTAGATGACCAATTGTGGTAGCCGTAAAACTACCGCAAAGCTCATATTTGGCAAATTGCAATCCTGTAAAACTACGGTGTTAATGACCCAGGAGAAGGTAACCATAGCAACGTGTGACAAGAAGTTGATCGATCCTCTGTTAAACTAAGGCTAGAAGGTCACCCCCTTAGCATCTCATGATTAGAGGCTAAGCATCTGTTAGAGCCTAGTACGAAACAGCAGTTTATGCTAGCAACCTAACAGAGCAACTGTCTTGAAAGTTCATGTCAGCACAAAAGAAAGGTATTTTAAAACTGGAACTTAAGTAGTTAATATACAAACTATGTACTAAAAGGAGGCTCCAACCCAGCCAGTCGCCAACATGTACAGTAAGTTTTAGTGAACATTGTTGTATTTACAAACTGAGCCGTACTCTGCGCACTCTATACCATTCGCCATTTATTATTACTTTCTACTTCGTCCAATACTCAGTCGAAATTAAATTGTATCTATCAATGTCATAAAGACAAGAGATAAGGTGAACGCCCTTCACGAACTGATTGCAACTATGCAGCGAGCCGACACAATATGAAACGCCTACTATCGTATTACGTCACTTCACAGGCTGTAAGTACATTACAGTCACTATAGCACGCGAACCACGTCAAGACAATAGGGGCGCAAGTCAACAGTCGCCGAGGGCCCTCATCGCAACACGAAGACTCTTTAACGCAAAATTCTTCTGGATTTTTCGACATGATCAAACAATTGACTGGCGTAGTCGTTAAGCTGGAAATGTACGGTGCCAGTTCGATATTAAACACTAACAACGGATTTAAAATACTCTCAAAAGAGTTAACGTATTTTAAAATGTTAGTAATTCTATTTTATACTAAAAGTTACGAAGGGAGTCGAGTCCACGTCTCATAATTCATACTCTTCTGTCTAGTTAAAATGTGCTTTAATATGACGTTACAATTACGAGGGCTCAGGGTACAGGAAATGGATTTCAACTACTTGCCTCTGCTCTTCCCTCTTCGAGAAAGCGCTCTCCTTTAATATTATCGGACTGTAGTCGGCGTACTGACGTTCCGGCAAATGTTCCCCGAAGTAGCACAAAACAATATTTCTGTAAGTAATTATCATTTGAGCAAATAGTAATTTAGCATAATAACTTTTTGCACTTCATTGTTGGCAAATTAAAGTTTAACAAATATAATTACTTGGGCAACGAACCCGTACTACGAGAGTAGGTTAGGCCGAACTTTAATGACGAAGTAATTATTTGTTAAATCTACATTAAATATTTACCAACAGTAAAAGTACGAAATGTTATTTTTCCAAATGTTGATTTACCTAAATGATTATCTGAGAAAAATAATTTGGGAAGTGATACTAGAACATTTTTGCCGAAACATGTGATTGTAACTGTAGTGCGTATCCGCAAATTTGTCTTTGTTTAGGGGTGTTTTCTTCTCTTTACTAGGGGTGTCCTAAGTTTGTTTTTCGTAACAAATACAATGAGGAAAACATTGTAAGGCTATTAAGGATAGTCGACTCTTCTCATAGAATGGACAAGAGAGGGAAAATAAATGGATTAGAGGTCGTAAGTCTTTGTCATAGAGGTCGGGAGAGTTGGGGTGCCTGATACAGTTTCTCGGTGAAGTAACGATGCGAATTACAAATAGAGCTCATGAAATATTTATGTTTAGAGAAATATTGTCTGAAATATTCTGTCTTGATGGATTTAATTTGGGAATGTTGAAAAACTTAGGTTGGTTATTCACAACCCCAGATACTAGCAAAAGAATATTCTGCAAATTTCATTAGGTACATTAATTTATTGAATCAGTATACTTTGCGGAGGTCCATTTTAATGAACAAGAAATCTTTGCTTCGCTACTCCGCTACCCTTAGAGAATATAGACTAGAGTTTAGAATTTAGAGTCCTTATTTATCTGAGGCCGCTACCACTTCAATTGCATTTTTTTTGTAGTAGCGGAGTAGCAAGGTAAAGTTTGTTTATCTTCGTTACATTGCCAGGCCGTGATGCGAACGGGTTAGAAGTCATTGACTCAGTAGAGCAATGTAATGAAATTTGCAGGATTGAACTTGCAAGTTTAAAATTACTTTAGGGGCGGTTTCAGCATACTTCAGTACAGCATATTTAATAGCTATCTTGTGATATAGTGCTGTTCGTGCTGTTAGAATACGAATATTTAAGATTCTTCGAATAGGTAGTGAGACCTACAAAAACTCAGGTCAGCGTTAATAATCGGATGTAGCGCATTATTCAAGATTTAGCGCATTGATCATTCGTTCAGCCATCATTCATTCATCGATAATTACAAATTAATTGGTTCAATTAAGAATGAATTGCTTGTTGATAACCGTCCTAAAACACAGCTCCATTTTCATATTGTGTTGTACAAAAACTTCAAGTTAAATTGAAGTCTTTGACGGAGTTTTTGTTCCCTTACTTCTGTCGAATTTATACCAATTCAGCGGTGTAGTTATGCACACAATTATTCATGTTCTAGTTTTTAAATTGAATCCGGAAGTTAGTCAAGAAAAAACTAATTCATCTCTTACTTGGACAAGCCCAAATTTGGTATGTTTCGAAAATACTTTTAAAATTAGACTTTGACTATAGGTAATGTGTTTATCACGTATAAGTAAGTATTCACATGTTATCATGCTTATGGAGTAAGTATAACTCATGAGGATACCTCGGTGGCACCCAACTAATTGTCTCCATCTAACTTAATGCGCCTGTAAATATTTACCTCGACGGGAACTATCCGTCTCACATCAAAGCCAGTTTGAGTATAGACAGGCTCAAACAACCACAGCGTATACAAGTATACCAGAAGTACATTGTGTATGTAATATGCATAGTGGAGCAGGGACGAGTACCCTTGTCGTAGACTGAGTGGCTGAATTGAATGGGCTGGTGCGTGTAGGATACCCACAGACGTCTAACGACGTGCTTGAAAAGAACTAGAGTTATGTGTGCGTAGTACAAATTATTATGTATAGTGCTTGTATGTGTGCAACGTAGCCTGAACTAGATAAATAAGCAGACTACGCACGGACGATCGCTTTGCAGCCTTGGGACTGCTTCGCCAAATCTCTCTAGTGCAGGATTTCTTAAAGTGGGGTCCATGGATCCTTCAGGGGTCCGTAACATGTGTTCCAGGGGTCCGCAGTAACTCAGTTAACCCTTAATATTTAAGAAAGAAAGAAAGAAAGAAGAAAGAAGGCATTTATTCCTTTTTGCAAGACACACAAATATAAGATAATATACACAGTTTTATAGAAAATAAACAAGGTATAACAAAACAATTGTAAGTTATGTACAATCGAGGGCATAAATATCTATACAGCCATCCATGTCAAATTAAATGTGTCACCGACCTTATTGTTTGTGGCATAAAGGTGTATAGATGTTTATGACGTTTTGGTAACGTACATATTTTTATGCCCTTGTCTGTAATTTAAGTGATTCTTTTTCTGTAATAAGCTTTGAGAGGGGTCCATGGACTTTTTGAAATTTTGAAAGTGGTCCGTGGCCGCAAAATGTTTAAGAAACACTGCTCTTGTGTATAGGCATAAAAAAAGTATATAATTTATCTAAGTTTTGTGTAAATTGGTAGGTATACTATTCTATACAAAATACTCTTTATTGAAACCACAAATCGGTACAAAACATTACAGAAACAAAGAATAAGGTAGACAATAGGCGGTCTTGTTGCTTAATAGCGATCTCTATCAAACAACCAATCAAGAGAAAGAAATAAGTCGGAGACAGTTTAAGTAGGTGGCGGAAATAAATAGACAGGAGAAACGCAGGGATAATAAAAACAACAATACTAATATAAATATAATATGACGATGATTGTTGAAAGTGTCGTGCAAAGTCAAGCTATAACTTTTGATTCTGCGCGGACAAAGTCGCGGGCAGCAGCTAGGTAGTTAAGATTGCCTTAGAACATAAGATAACGTTTCTTTGTCATACGTAATCAATTGCTAACGAACGTAACCCAATGGGGGCTATCGCGTGTGAGTTTGCCACTAGAGGCGCTAGTGTCGCGTGAGGTCCAATAACATTCACTTTTCACTGATTTTGGCGGGCTGACATAAATTATAATTTGTTTCATTTACCTGTTGAAAAGTGATCTTCGTGAAATTATCGCAAATATGGATTATTTGGCGATGAATGTGAATGCTTTGAAAGCGGAGTTTTTTGTTCCGAACAAAACGGAATTGCAGAACATTGCGGCAAAGCTACTCGATATGATGATAGTTATTTATCTATACTAATATTATAAAGAGGAAAGATTTGATTGTTTGTTTGAATTGAATAGGCTCCGAAACTACTGGACCGATTTCAAAAATTCTTTTGCGGTTAGTAAGCTACATTATCACTGAGTGACATAGGCTACTTTTTACCGCGGGAAAATACCTTTTCCTACGGGAAAATTAACTTATCGCGGGCGAAGCTGCGGACGGAAAGCTAGTAATTAATAAACTTAATGAGATTCAAGATTTAAAACTTTAGCCTTGACAGTATTTGACAGCTATACCTCTGCACCTCAGTCAACAGTGGCGCCAACTGGCGAGCAAAGAAACGATAGTCCCCATTAGTCACAATAGCTTCAAAATCTCAAACGCCATCCTATCGCTTATTACCGTCACTTTCCAATTGCACCAGTTGGAAAGGGACGGAAGTCCTTATCCCCGCGATAAACTTAGCCGGCAATCAATCTCCCCTCGCTTCACGTGACTCGACTCGACCATTCACTTCATTCATTGTTTCTCGCGTTAGCGCATTAGCGGGGTCTCCCATTGTTTTGGCCTGAGTCGATGCTAACTCGTTGTTTTCACTTTGATTTTGGAACGCCTTTTTTTTTAATGGAATAAGGCAACAACAACAACAACTTGTCAGTGAGCACCACCACCCATAGACACCTGTGACACTTGAGGATTGCTGAGTTGCCAGTCTAGAAGGCTATGATGAAACTTATGGAATATACCAGTTATTTTACCGGTTGTCTCAGCCCGGTGTCTTTCTTGGTGGTAGGTACAGTAAAGGGCATAATATATTTACGTTACCAAGACGTCAAAAACATCTATACACATTTATGCCATAAACAATAAGGCCGGTGACACATATATTTGACATGACGGTTGTATCGATATTTATGCCCTCGACTGTACCAATCACCGGAACATAAGCATCAAGCACAGCTGCTTGGCGGGAGGATTAACGAGTAAGATGGCGGTAGCGATAAACGGTCTTGCATAAGGTCCTGCCACCCCCAAATCGCAACCAAACATCTTAGTTCGGAAATAATAACCATGCTGTACCTACTTCATAGCGATTATCTATAGGTACTAATATGTATGTATGTAAACTCTTTACTGCGCAAAATAAACAAAAAACAAATACAATTGACAATAACAAAGAGGAAAGATTTGATTGTTTGTTTGCATTGAATAGGCTCCGAAACTATTGGACCGATTTGAAAATTCTTTCACAAATACAATCCTACATTATCCCTGATAGACATAGGTTATATTTTAAATTCTGCGCGGACGAAGTCGCGGGCAACAGCTAGTATTTATACTAAAATAGGAATCAAGTCCATATTTTTTATTTATATATTTTTCCACAGAGGTACAGTCAAGCAACACGAAATATCTAGAACCTGTACACATGTGCAAATTAACTGCACAATCCAACCAGCGCGGATCGTAACTTCTTAATCGTAACTACGGTCGTTGTTTGATGATAAGTTGATAACGTTGATAGTAGGTCGTTGACCCGCGATTCCGTCTAGACTAGACCCCACCCTGCCTGCCGTTAACCCTTTCGATCGAGCCCCGAAAGTTGCAGTTGCGCAAAATGGTAAAATCGTAGGCCAATGCGCATGAAATATGTAAGCCTATCTTAAAATATGCCTTTCTTGCTGGAATGGGAGCAAAGGAAAACATAGAATGTACTAGTTGCTTCTCGTCCCGCGCAGATGGTATAAGCCTGTCGAGAATCGGCGAAATTCTTAGGAATCACGTTATAGGCGATGCGGCTAGCGACCCATCATTATTATGATTCCCCTTTCCACCTATACGCCTCCGATTATGCTAAACGTGGCTGTTAGGTCTTGTTACCTCAGGCTCTGTCTACCCCGTAAGGGATATAGACGTGATTTGTGTATGTGTATGGGCGTAAATCTTTGGATTTTTTGTTCGCGTGGTACCTTTACGGAATGTGATTTTAAATGTTGCCACCCAGTGGCGGAACACATTTGCCGCCAGTAACTAGGCTATACAAGTTTTACTGTTGATAATATATGTATTTTTTACTTCTTGGACGAAAAACATTTTTTGGGCCTAATTTGCAGCCCCCCAAATTTTGCCGCCCTGAGTTCCAGACTAAGCCTTGTTGTTACCACTGTTGGCCACCCAGTAGGCTTATTACCTAACTCGCTCGCGATCGCCATCGTGTTCACTTTGACAGTTCATGTATGGGCTGACAATTGGAATCGGCTAGCTGTCACATTCATACAAGAACTGTCAAAATGAACACGATGGCGATTGCGAGCGAGTTAGGTAATAAGCCTACTGGTCTAGGATCTGCTTACGTTAATCACGTTATGTTGATATTACTAGGTATCAGTGGCATGGCGTCCATAGAACTCGATTCCCACCGGCTTACCTATTTTAAGGCAGTTGGGCACTTTTATTGTGCAGAATTCGAGGTAAAGGCTAGTTAAATGCCCTTCGGCTTGCCTTCTGATATACTTGACGCCACTGCTAGGTATATCAATAATAATGCTTATCCAGCTCATAAATAAAGTTTATGCAATAAATTATCATTGTTTGTTACACCATTGTGGTTAATTGCGCGGAAATATCGGCAACCCCACGCGGAAAATAAAATAATTGTTTAATAATAATGTTTTGACTCACTTCTAGTGGTCGGTGTGGCTTGAAATTTGATAGGTATGTGTACAACCTAGGGCATAAATATATGCACGTTACCAAGAAATCAAAAACATCTATACACATTTAAACCTTTATGCCATAAACAATAAGGCCGGTGACACATATATTTTCACACGATGGTTGTATAGATATTTATGCTCTCGAGGGCTGCCATCTCAAAAATTTAACAACCGGGATAAAAGCGTAAAATCCCCGGATTTTGGAGCTCGAAACCCGGACACGTCTACATTTTTTTCATTTAGTTTATTTAGTTAGTTTAATTAAAAATATATTATTTATTTTAGTTAGAACATTCATGGAAGTCAGTGTGAAAAATTCGAACACGGATTGCAAAAAAAACCTCGCTCGGACAAATCCGGGAAAACCCGACGGATGGCAGCCCTTTGTGGCTCTGATCAAAATGTAAATGAACAATCTTTGTATGGCTGTTCAGCCAAACAAACCCAACCACCACATCAACATTAATTTCTCATACAACATTCAGTAGTGTTGTTGATTCTGAGTAGAAATAAGCCCAATAATTTCCAAAATCTGGGAAATATATATATGGTCATTTTTATTGAAATTCCCCATGTATGGTTGAGTAACACCAACAATTCACAGACGGCGCCACTTAGCCGTTGCTTTTTTTAGCTACTTATGTCATTGTGTACCACAGATTCAAGCAGACTTTTTTTTATTTTGACGTACTGCTTATCAGGCAGGACTTTTTGGCAAATCATTCATTCAATTGCTTTCAAAAATGGCTCGCAATCGCTTTCGAAAGCGATGCCAAGCCGATCGAGTTACGTGGAACGATTGTTTTCATTTTGAAACCAATCTCGGAATCAACTGTCAAAAATGAAGACGATGCTGATTGCGAGCGAGTTGCGTAATAAGCCTGCCGTTGTCAATATGAAGCCAACCGGCGTAGAAATACGTCGATTTTGTAATGTAAACATAATTGACACTTGTCACTGACAATTGTCGCGTTGGTCAAATAGGGGCCTGGTGGAACATTCCCGATAATTCTGTTCACATTCCATCCCTAAATACAAGACATCAATTTTAATTAGCGCCCGCAGCCCATTGCTATAAAAGTGAGTCAAATCGACTCACAGCTTTCTTGTGTAGGGGAAGAGTGACCACCCTCTCCGTTTATTTTATGCGTGTTTTAGTAGCAGTGCCCAGGCTTCCGGCGTTTCAAGGGACGGGATGTCCGCTAGTTGAAATGCGTCTTGGTCACAATCAAAATGCATTAACTGGGAAATGTGTAAACTTAATAGGTTTCTGACACAAAATTGTATTTCTTAATACAAGCTTTTTTGTTGACTGTACTTTTTGTTAACTGTACTTGCAATACAATACAATAACTCTTTATTGAATACCACATATAACAACTAAAACGAAAAAAAGGTATACAGAATATTACAAGGTAACAATAAGCGGCCTTATCGCTACAGAGCGATCTCTACCAGGCAACCATAATGGACTGGAGAACAGAACTGATCTGAGCAGGTGGTGCAATTTAGAATATATCTTGCATTTTCATTACAGTATAATTATACCTACATATACTTACACACATGTGCATCAAACATCGCAATATGTAATTATTATAATAGGTACATTTATACAGTCGGCCTATACGAAAATATTGAGCACTTTAGTACTTTGTCATAATATACTTTGATGTAAAAATATCAAAAATGTTACAAACGTTTTTTTTATTTCAAATGACAAGGTTCTAAGCACATCGTTCTAAACGCTAGTGTCAAATCTAGTCTAGACTGCATTCCTAATTAATGTGTCGAGGTCGATCAGCTTTTAGACTAAGCCAGGAGCCGGCAACCTTTTGTGACAGATGAGTCAATAACACGTTTTTATAGTCGTCGTTAAAAAAATACTATTACTACCAGCGCATTCGGAAAGACCATTACCAAGAAGAACGCGCCGCAAGAAACTTGGGAAAAAGACATTTTTTCAAAATGAAATACATTAAGCTATACAATACTTAAATTAAATACATTTATAAAAGGGATGTATAAGGTCCCCGAGCCTTAAATTATATAAGTCTATAGTACAGATGTGTAAAGTCTCTACTAGTCAAAGTAAAACAAAGTATGCAAAGAAAGAAAGAGGAAAAAAAAACAATAAAAATAATTTAAGTTCAGTATAGGAATATTACCTTTACACCTACGCCCGCAAACATGCTAAACGTGGCTTATGTCTTGTTATTTTAGGCTCTGTCCACCCCGTAAGGGATGAAGAAATGATTTATTTAAGTACATATATTCGTTTACTAATGTTCGCCATGCTGTCAGCCGTATGACAGCCGGTGAAGTTATTGGCATGTAAGGTACTCTTACTCCTTTAGCTGGCAACGTATCTGCAATCCTCTCCCTCTGGTGTTGCAGGTGTACATGGGTGGTGGTCTAGTGGTGCTCACATACCTACCACCAGGTGACCCACTAGCTCGTTTACCACGCTATTACATAACAATAATTAAAACTGGCACTCATGGAACTGGAACGAATGCACGATTTAAGTTTGCATAATAAAAAGTAAAATTTTAATTATAATTTAATTTGCGTATGGCATGCGGCAAGTTGTCGACCCCTGGCCCAGACCTGTTAATTAGGTAACGTTCAACAGGTGTTTGTTTGACATTAGAATCTTATAACCAATCAAACATAATAATAATAATACGTCAGATTGGAACGGAAACCGTCCCGTACCACAATAGGTCAGCGTTTTCCAAAAAAAAGTCTACATGAATAATTTTTTCAGTTTTAACTATTTTGGGCTTTTCTCCAATAAATTCCATAGTAAAATCTGGGACACATTTTTTCTTGCGTGAAAATCGATTAGGTAAACGATTCTAAGTAAAAAGAAGCCAAAGTAGTAAAATTCTGGAAAAAAATGTTCATGCAGACTTTGTTTTTGAAAAATACTCAGGTACAATAACTTTTATAAAGATTAAGACAAGTGTCCTGATAAAAACTCTCCTTGTATGGGGATCGGACCCCCTTCCATTACCCAACTGCGCCAGGAGGGATATTTTTATACTTGGCCTTAACTATATGGCAGAGGGATAAATAGACGGCAAAGCCTGGCTGCAGCCTTTATAAAAGAAGAGTCAAGTTTTGGTGATGAATTAGTATGATGAGTGGTTTTGTTATAGTTTAGAGAGTTTTACGAAACTGTGGACCTAGGGCCGATTTTTGAAAGCACGTCACTCTAAAGTACCACTCTAAAGTGGTATAAATCTGATTATATCTTCAAAACTACAGCTCTAATCAAATTTTTGACTAGTTCACAACACAATTTTTCACCACTTTCGAGTGGTATTTTCACACATGTGCTTTCAAAAATCGGGCCCCTATTTTTTTTTTTAGAATTATGTAGTGTTTTTCTATTCTCAACTGTAAACATGTCTAAAAAGTTAATTCCCCAAATCATATCAAAAGGGAAAAAAACATTTTAAAGGAGAATACATCATTATTTTAGTTTGCTACCTAATCTGTCAAAAGTGCGCCTCGTTAAAATATAAAATGACAAAAACCTACGATGATAAATAATATGCATGCACAGCAGTAAATAATAGATTGTAAATTATACATTTACCATTTATTGAGAAACAGGTACTATGAAGTAATACCACTTCCAGTCAATAGTACTATAGCTACACATCATACTTTGTATGTAAAATCATTATTTCAAGTCTTATAATTATTTTTAACTAAACAACGCACTTAGCCAAATGGCAGCCTTGGTATCCTGTACATATACACAAATTAGAAATTCTGAGTGTTTCTATCAAAACTTTGCATTTCGTATTTGGCAATAACGTTGCACACCTCCATTTTCACTTTAGGAATTAGGGTTGGTTGTAGTTTTTTGACACTAGCGGCCATACTTCTGAAGAACACATCAATTTCGTTAGTGTTCTCTTTTAGCACCTTTTCTATAAGCTTGTCCAGTACTTGGCTCCTTTGCTCTGGTGCACTCTTTTGCTCTTCGACATATCGAAGCAGTTTTGGTCCATTCATGAGTATTGGTTTAGGGAGAATCTTAATTGGTTGCAAGTTCCGAGGCATGGGTATCGATTTCTTCCTGCCGGCCTTTTTTATCACTTTCTTGGGTGGTTCATCGATGATTTCCTGTTTTGGCAGCACTTTGAACATTGGTTTTATCTGTGTGTGCTGCTCCGTTGGACCATCCACGACTGTGATCTGGAATTCATAAATAATTCTGTTTAGTTGTACAGTTTGTAGATCACAATCACATTTAAAATGATTCGCAAATTAATAGTCAAATCTGATGGCGAGACTATGTAGGGATGAGAGTAAAGGTGAAGTTACAATCAACACAAATAGACAATTTGGGACTTTGTTTTTTTTTGACACTAAGTATAGAGGAGAGGCCTTTGCCCAGCAGTGGGACACCATAATAGGCTAATAAAAAGAAATAAAAAAGTATAAGGAAGTGGACCAGAGTCAGACAGATTGTTCTCACTTTTGATTGCGAGTTAGCTGCTCCTAATTTAAGTGTTTGCTTCATTCTTGAACAGAAAAGCTCAACTTACTTCATAATATTCCTGGCTATCAGTTATAACTTGTTGTTCTGTGGTGACAATGTGCTCCTCGTGGACTTGTTGCTCCTCCTCCGCCTCCATCGCTGTTTCTTCTAGTACTGTCTCATTGCCATCCAGAGATGTCTCATCGAGGTACTGCAGTTTCTCGAAGACAGCTGTTTTTGTCTTGTGCATGGTGCCCAATCGCTTGCTTCTCATGTAGCCATCTCGGAGACCGCGCCAACGCTTCTTGCATTCTTCAACTGGAAAGTCATAATTTAAAAATTAGCTTCATCAGATTTAAATGTTCACTCTACCACTTCACAATTATACCGATATTATAACAGTTAATTTCTTTCAGTTTTCTTGGCCTTTTTTGCTGTCCTCAGTTTCACACACACATTTTTTACTATATGTCAAATCATTACACATTACACACCAAGAAAAATTTGCAAAATGTGAGGCGTATTTTGCCTTCACAGCTTTGCAGCACAACTAAAAATGTCCGTAAACTGATTTCCCGATTCGCAGTTTACCTGGCTTGTCTAACGTTTTCGCTATTTCCTGCCATGTCGCTTCTCGTGCTAAGATATTCTTCCGAGATGGATCGAGTACGTTATACAAAAAGCTATGCGGTTGGACTAGTTCAGCTAAATTTTGATCTTCTTCGGTGCTCCAGCCAACCGCGTTCAAAGGCATTTCCAACTTCTCGCTTTCGCGTGCGTCACAACGTCAAAACAAGATGTCGGCTACCTATCACGAACGAAAATAACCGCGCTGCGCAGCACGACGTCACGAGCAGTGTTGCCATTCTAATCAAATTACAAGCTTTGACAGCTGCAAGATGTCCCTAAACGCCATCTACCAACAAGTAGAGGTAGCATACAAGTCGCTACTTCCAAGTAGTTTTGCTATCTGATAATAGATGGCGTTTCATTCAATGTAACTTATGCCATCTAGTGTATGTGTTGAACATCAACTGATGTATTTGTAGTTTTCTAAATGTCCACCAGAGAGCGCTAAACAGGATCATTGCTATGTTTATGTTACTGCTTTGCTTTAGTAAATGCAGATGGAACCACTTCTCTGACGATGTGGTGGACGGAGACCTGATACACTACACTGGTGACTTACCAGCCCAGCAGTGGGTTAGATTTAGATAACTTATTTTATTGGTTTTTATTTTTAGTCAACCGGCCCCAGGAAGGAAGGATAATGTTTATATTTTTGTTTACAATATTCAAGTACCTATGTACTTACAATATTTAAATCGCTGCTATTTTGCCAGTCTGTATCGGAATTGGATATAAGTATTAAGCTCAGCCTCAAGATAATGCTTTCTTATCATTAAAGCTTTGCTGAGCTTGCTTGTCTGTGTTTACTTGGTCTCTTCTATCTTGTACTAACAAGATAAGATAACCGCACGCAAGATGTGGTGGGTATAGTTAATCTTGATACTTACGTCGTTTTATTTTAAATAAGACTAGCTTCAGCCCGTGACTTCTTCTGCGTAGAATTATACATTTAAACCTTCCTCTTGAATCACTAGGTCTAAGGATACATAGGGACAGACAGCGGTAAACCGACTTTGATTTATACTATGTAGTGATTCAAGTTATCACGTTTACTACTTGATGACGGCTGCTGTTTTTTCCACTTGATGGGTACTAAGGGCTTAACATCGTAGTACCTATTAAGGGTAACTAGAAAGTACACACGGCAATATAATCAGGTAAGCACCTGACGCACTCTCGCGCCGTGTCTATCCTGCTTACCGAATAGCTTTGCTGTGTGTACCTAAGCTTAATACCTAATTAAGATCCGTTTGATACCAGCGTTGGTGTTCCCCATTTTCCTGTATGGAGTCGAAACATGGACCATTCTGGCACGAGAGAGACAAAGGATTGATGCGTTCATAATGTGGTGCTGGAGATGTATGTTGAGAATACCATGGACTGCTAAGCGCACCAATGTTTCGATCCTGTCTGGGCTCCAAATTTTGTAATCACATTCGTTTTCGTTTTTGTAATCACATAGGTTTTTGTTTATTAAGGTAGATACCTAGTTGATCTTTTTAACTCAAACGGCAATTTTTTAGTAACTTACACCGATTTAAATCACAAAAATGCAAATTTCAATCATGAACAAACTAACAAATTCTTTTCTACTTATTTATATACCAAAGAGACATGTATTAACTTATATTTACTTACCATATTAAATGTTCTTACTCGTATAAGAAATCGATCACTAACTCAACTTAAATTAGGACGAATTCGTAGCCATTTAATCCATAAACGCGGTGTGAATCTAAAATAAAGCAAAATGGCTGCTGTCTGAGGATTTACTCTATAAATAAATATTGCCGGCATAATGGATTCCGAACTAATTAACTTAGCGTACATCTTTCTGGTCGCCTCTGAGGGATAATGGAGATTCCATACGATGTTGTTGTGATAAAAATATACGAACTAAAATCAAATACTTTGCGAATCCGCGATCACAAGGGCATGATTGAATACCGCTTGAGTGTCAACCGGTGAAATTATTGGCACAAGATTGGGTACCTATTCTATCCTAGCCCTCTAGGCTGCCAACGCATCTGCAATCCTCTAGTGTTGCGGGTGTACATGGGTGGTGGGTGCTCGGGCTCGCTTACCATCACATGACTCAAGTGCTCGTTTGCCTTCTTTGTCGTATAAAAAATGTGACGTGTTTTGATGCAAACACTCGTCCACCGATCGAATTGTCTAACTCGTTACTGGATGAAAATTCTTCGAAAAAAGTGCTAGAATTTTTACAAATAACATAAGAAAAAATAGTAGGTACGTATTCGGACTGCCACTGATTACATAGTTGAACATATTCTCCGTGTATTGTCACACGTGACGTTAATAACACTGGGGTGAGACCCAATCGAGTGTAAATCCGCTTGAACACCCCTCTACCTAAATAATATTCGATTTTATCGAATAACAATACGCGAGGCGTCACTATGTCCTATACAGACGCGCAATCATCGATTTGATGCAGCCATCGAAGCGATCTATAAAGTAATAAACATGCCTTAACGACCTGCACAATAGAGTCGTATGAAGATTATCCTGTGCCTTATTTGGTTTGGACCTCATTCTAGCTAAGAAGGGGTTCCTCTGGTAGGGCTCCTCTGGTATGTTTAATTTGATTTTAGACTAGTTTATTTTTATTATTTTTGACGTGATAAACGTATTATAAATCGACTAACACCGGCTGCACGCACGAAAAAGTGTCACGCTGTCACGTTCCGCGTGACGTCAGGGCTAGCGGTTTTCATCAATGTTTCTTTATGACGTTATCACGTAAAACTATCGTCCGTAAACCGACTTTACAGATACTACAGGTTTTTTTCTTGGATTTGATAAATTAACTAAAATACCATTAATGAACAAAAAGACATATATGCTTGCTACTCCGCTGCCATGTTATCTTTTTTAAACGATAAAAAAACGGAGGAGCTTTTTAATTCGACGCCTTCTTATTTTTGAAGTCGGTGCCTCAGACTCAGATAACCCAATAGGCAACAACTTTCAACAAATCAGCACACCGAAATGTATTTTTTGATATGAAATTTCTATGTATGGTTATTTTTCACTTTTTAGCGGTTTTTTTTTATTAAAATTGTTGTCTTTTATAAGTAAGTGTGTTTAATTTACAAAACCTAGATCAAGGTCTTCAGCGACTTTTCAGTTGATTTATTTTAGCTGCAAGTGGCCCTAAATCCCGCCAATACCAGAGCCTCGCATCCTAATCTGCATCGGCGCGGGCGCCGTATCTCGCGAGACGGGCGAGAGCTAAGCGTAAACAGTTAAAATCCACGCCGCGAACGCCGCGCACGCGCACTCCCGCGCCAACCTAACGCGCGAACAATACAATTTCAAATCGAAACCGTTTTTGTTTTCAGATTCTGAATTTAAAACATAAGACGTTCTCGTGTGCCAGTGTCAATTTTTGTGGTTTGTAAAGTGATGTTATTGGAGTTTGACGGTGCAGATCGGCGTGTCAAACATCGTTGACATCTAGTGTTGTCAATCGCGACCGCGACGGCTTGTTAGTTGACAGGCTTTCGTTTCTTGACAAGCTCCCGAAACAATGTCCGAGTGACGGTTCTATGCTCTTGTATGTAGTTACATACAAATTCGTTGTGACACTGTGATTAATTTTATGCGTTACTTGCCTAATTGATTAGGCAACGGACGGGTTCGTTTTATCATTGGACGATTAAAACTTGATCTCTGTTCGTGTCGTACTTGTTTTGAGGATTAGTCTAGATTTTGTAATATGTAAGCGTTTTTGCTACACGATAATGCAAAATGGTGGAAATACTGCTGACTGTAAAGATACATAAGTGTTTAAAAACGTTTTACAAATATTGCACGACGCCAAGCAATGGCTATGTCAAACACATGCAAGTAGGTACATATACACGATTAATTTTACGACTTATGTAAACAACATACTTAATATTCAAATTTTAAGTTATTTGACTGCTGCTTAAACTAAAAAATTTGCTAGTTACCAAGGACATGTAGGTAAATCGAATCGGCAAAAAAATTCTGCATCGCGTTCTCCAAATGACCTTCATCATAACTCCGAGGATGGTCGCAAAATAGGTAATCCGCAAACGGCACCATCATTACGCCAATTAAAACTGAATCGGAAGAGAAACGGCAGAATAACAATCAACATGGCCTTATCCGCATAAACTAACCGCAACATTGACAACTTACATTTAGCCTCCCACAAACTTGACATGTATTTATAGCAAAGCAATCAAAATACCTTAATCCCTGAACAGAAAAGCGAATCCGAAGAACTATGCATCAGGAACTGGCCCATCTAATTCGCCATTAACTTAACATGAATTTATATTTATCGCAAGCAAAAAAGCAATTAATGGCTGATACCAGACCGGCGTCCGCGGAATGTAACTGTGCTCCTATAAAAGGGATAGGACTCACCGAGGCTCGTGCTATCCTATTTTCGTTCCTCGCGAGTTCCAAATGGAACAGGGATTAGCCTTAATTATTTCGAATTGCAGCTGTATCGTATTGCGTATGGAAATTTGATAGTTTTGATTATTTTTGTATCTGATGATGTGGCTTCCAGTTTCTTCTAAAGCTGGAGATGAAAGAAAGATAGTCGCTTATTGCCGTTTTTCAAGCGCTTTTCATCTTGTAGAGAGTAAAAAGTAATTCGAAAGAAACGTTTCCAACAAAGTCGAACTAGAAATTTGGCTTAAGTAAGTTTTGATTGAAATTTGACCGACAACTGACTAAGACAGTAATGGTTGGATCAAACAAATGTCTCATCTCATGCTCGTCTCTAAAACTATCGACGATACCTACACGCTTGAACTAATTACCGATAATCCTCTAATCAGTATCAAAACAGCAAACGTATTCATAATTATAAATGGTCATAAATATTTCGCATGATCCGCTACACAGATTAAGTCTTGTCTTGTTGGTTTGGTCGTGTAGTCTTTTCACAAGCAGTTTTTTTCATTGCATCACTCGAGATATCGGTAGCATCGCTACAGAGCATCCAAATCTTGATATCGCAATCTTTTAGATAGTTATCAGATTTGACAAAAACCTCAGTATCTTCCTTTCCATCATTTCCAATGTGTCCATGCGTATTATTCCAGTAAGATACAAATGTGTTCAGAGAGCACACGCAAACATCGTCGGTTTAATTATATTTGAAAACGTCCGAAATCTTAAACTAAGCTGCCTTTATTTGTAATGGAAAGATTTTCTATAGGTTAAACTTATTGACATGTGATCGAGTCCAAGTGCTTCGACATACGTATGCAGTTAATAAGTAGGTATAGGCAGTGTTTACTCAAAAATTTCACTGCACTCGACTGCCACCCACGCCGGCCATTGGCCACCGGCATCCAATAACTCGTCCGATACCTCTTGAACTATGACTTCGTGTATTATTGATCAAATAGTGACAAATACATAATAATAATAATAATATAGCCTTTTTATTCCGAATTCGCTGCAATTTCATTTTTTGTTGTTGTTGTTGTTGTTGTTGTTGTTTTATTATTAAATTGTCGCGTAATTCGGCGTGCCTCATGGCATAGGCCTCCTCCGTGTATTGGAGGGTTTGGGCTATAGTTCCCACGCGTGCCCAGTGCGTATTGGGAACTTAACACACACCATTGAATTTCTTCGCAGATGTGTGCAAGGTTTCCTCACGATGTTTTCCTTCACCGAAAAGCTCATAGCAAATTTCAAATGTAATTTTCGCACATGAAAAACTCAGAGGTGCGCGCCCGGGATTTGAACCCACGACGCTCTGCTTGAGAGGCCACAGGTCAAACCACTAGGCTACCACGGCTTTTTTAACAAATACATACACGTCATTATCCCTTAGGTAACAAGACCTAGAGGCCACGTTTAGCATGATTGTGGGCGTATAGGTGGAAAGGGGAATAAAAATAGTGATGGGTTGCTGGTCACATCGCCTATAACATGATTCCTATGATTTTCGCTCATTCCCTTGATGGACTTTTATCATCTGCGCGGGCAGAGAAGCAACTAGTACGGTCTATGTTTTTTCTTTGCTCCCAGACCAGCATGGAAGCACAAATAAACAACAATAGTCACAAATGTTCGAATAAATTCTGGGTGAAGCAATTGGCGAAGCCTGTGATATTAAATGGTAATGTTTCATGTACAAACGATGTCGATGTTTATAATGAGTTCTTTATCTGGTATTTTTTTAGATACTATATGATCACTCGTCTCTCTTGGTTTATCTCATTTGTGAATTATCGCTGATTTTTAATTTATAACTGCCCTGATCCCTTGTTTCTAAACTTAGTATTTCCCGGCCGCACCTCCAAGAATGTATCCGGTGTCATTAGAAATGCGTGTCCTCTCGCTCTATTGTTTCTGTAAACTGGACGTCGGCATAATCTGGGCTAATGCTAAAGCAACAGCAATTGATATATTTGTTCAGTGCTGTCGAGTCTTTAAGTGATTAACAACACCTGGCCTCAAGTCTGCCTCTACGCAGCGTGTTCCGCATAATATCGTTGTCACCATCTATTTACTGGGTCGTATTTTAATGCAAATGGTTGTATTGCCTGTTTCATCAAGAAGGTTTGTTAAACTTATTTTTATTTATTTATACTCGTACCATCTCTTCGTACAAGGTAATCTAAGTATATTAATTTTCTTGAAATTTAAAAGTGCGCGTGTTTTTATTCATGGCGTGTTGACTGTGATAATTATTACATTATAATCCTGATCGTATTTTTCAACTTTGTTTTTGTTTGGGAATCTAACGACCGTAATTGTTATTAGATCGTAGCGCTATGTAAATAGAATAGGTAACCAGCAAACGGATTCTTGAATTCAATCCTCCCGTCACTTTCGCCGTCGCATTCTTTCAGAGACACAACAATTAGAAGTTCACGCCAATTTTGTCATAACATTAGTGAAACCGTGATTGCAAAACGCGTGTTCTCGCATTGTACGAGACAGCCGTGAACTGTGAAATTCGAGTATTGTACTTGAGGAAAGTGTGGGCGGTGCGGGGGCTTTGTTTTCACTCATGTTAATTTATGATAACTCAATTTAAATTGCATTGATGTTGTCAAAAGACCGATCTGGCTTCGGATGCTGCGTTGAGGATTCCGTCGGTAACGTGATGGATTTCATAACCAATAGTCCATTTTTCTTTAAGAGGCTTATTGAACAATGGTTATGCTAAGTTTTAGCTTGTAGTTCAGTTCAGTATCATCCCCATGTTAGGTTATGTTAGATAGCGGGGCGTGCGCGATGACACCATTATGCTCCCACGGCGCCCCTCCAATGGCAGAGAGGGAATACCGGCGGTTTTTTAGTGGGTAGGCCTCCTCCGCTTCCCCCCGCTCGGGGGGGGGGGGGGAGAGGAGAGTCCCACATAACTTCCGCGCCGCCCCCACGGCGCGGTCGTATGCGTAACGCATTTTTCCGCCGCAAAAAAAAAAAGGTTATGTTAGATTAGATACGTCAGACGAAAGGGTATCTTTGATTGACTCATAAAGCAACGAAAGTTTGTCTGTTCATCTGTGGCGTGGCGTCAAGTATATTAGAAGGCAAGCCGAAGGAAATTTAACTAGCCTTTTCCTCTAATTCTGCACAATAAAAGTGCCTTAGTGCCTTAAAATAGGCAAGCCGGTGGGAATCGAGTTCTATGGAGGCCACGTTACTGCTGTTCATAGATTCCAGTATTTACAGTGTCATTGGTCATTTATTTTTCTCGTGTCATTTTAACGTTACGTAACGTGTACCGCATTTATAAATAACTTTTGTGGCTTCGAAACTTTTGGACATGGCTATTCTCTGCGGAACTCTAACTATACCAAATATATCGTCAATTTCGATATCCGTTCTTCAGATGTTTATATTATTTCCACGATTAACCTTGATACGGCTGCAGTCAGCTTTCGTTGGGCATCATCTCAAATGTTGACTAATTTAATTTATTCATTAGCGAGTGAATTCTCGTTTTGTAATGAAAGTAATTTATGTAATTTGGACATCTTTATTTATTGGTATTGGTGGTTACGCGTGTTACTATAATCGAATTGGAATTGCTTTTACTCGTAAGAACGTTAGGTATATAGTTTTAATGACTCGTTTTCGTAATTTACTTTAGAAAGGTTTTAGCGTCGTGTTTAAGAATTAAGCTTTAATTAATTTTCAATCAACTTATGGAATCATTTAAACTGTGCAATTGTATTTATCTAAGTGTATACATATTCATGTTGTGCATTCAGGTATATTTACGGTGGCTGTAGGTTGCTCATAATTTAATAAATTTAATAAATAACGAATAAATGTCACTTGATTGGCCTAATCATATAAACAGATTTCTAGATAGGTAACTTGTTATCGTGTATAATTAATTATAAAAACACTAGCTTGCTGCCTGAGACTTCGTCAAAGAAATCATTTATCGCTATCCTGCGGGAACTCCCTAATTTTCCGGGATATCGAGAGTAGTAAACATTGAAAAAAGATGTTTTTGAGAGAAGGTGAGGGTCTATTAACGAATAGAGTGTTTTGGGAGTGCCAAATCAGCCGGAAGGATAAAAAGTTGCCTATGTGTTATTTCAAACTATAATCTATCTCTATTTCTGTGCCAAATGTGATCCAGATGTGTCTAGCCGTTCAGGCGTGAAAGAGCAAGAAACATCCATGCATCCATACTCACAAACTTTCGTATTTATAATATTAGTAGGATTAGTTCTCCTGTTTACATAAATAGATATATGAATTGTTATGTTGCTTTTAGAGCCACGCCCTTTATTTATTTATTTATATTTACAGTTAAATAAATTACAGAAAATGTGTGTGTGTTGTGTTGTAGTTGTGTGTTTACTTGTGTTGTTATTGTTGTTGATTGTAATTATTTTAATACCCTTTTCCATCTATACGCCCACAATCTTGCTAAACGTGGGCTTTAGGTCTTTTTACCGTAGGCACTGTCTGCCCCGTAAGGGATAAAGACGTGATTTACGTATGTATGTGTACAGTTAAGTAACACATTTCCTTATATAAATTAAAAAATAAACTTATTACTTACCCCGAATCGTAGAAAACAATTATTTGTCGTACTCGATCCATCACTGTCAACTTTTTACATGAAACCTGAAATAAAACAAGCTGTGGTCACGAAAGTAAGCTACAACTAACCCCAGCGCTTGTTCCCGTATCGTGAATTCGTGATGACGAAAGTTAAACATTCCACAACTTATATTTACACATAAATTATTACATGCATAGGTTATCTTGCGAAGATTTTCCATCTCATTACGCGGCTAACAATACATTTGACATTTGCTTTACCCCACGGCCTATGCGAAGGATAACTAGTCAGAATTACTGATATTACCGTACTTCGATTCGTTGCATTGTCTTACGTCTGCGAACATTACTCGTATGCTAATAACGCAGGTGTTGCGATGATTTGCATTTAAATGATTTATAAACATCAACATCGCTCGTATTACTCGAAATGTTAAGATATTATGCTGTAACGATAACCGTCCGAGAATAAGTTAGGCCCTCTTGAGTATCTGTCATAATATTACATCTAGACATCTATAAACCGGGGTCTACCTTATTTGCTATAAAATCAAAAGCTATAAATTTAAAATCTATAAGTTCATATGCTATAAAATCACTTGCTATAAACATTCATTTGCTATAAAAGTCACATGCTATAACATTCAAAATCTATAATTTCAAAATCTATAACATTCATAATCTATAACATTCAAAATCTATAAAATTGTTTTCTATAATGATTATTTTCTATAACATTCATAATCTATAACATTCAAAATCTATAACATTCACATTCTATAAGCATCAAAATCTATAAAACAGAGCCAGGTGTTCAAATGTAAAGTCGACGGAGCCCCGCTGGGCGGGGCTCCTATTTTCTGCTCTGAAGGACACAAGGTAACTAACAAACCTATCTGTCTTAAATTGGATGTTGGTAACGTGTTTTTCTAATGGCGGGGGCTGCGCCCCCGAGCCCCCCTTTTCCGCGACTTTTCAGTTGTAGTACCGCTGCCTAAGTAAAGTTTAGAGATTTCAATAGTTATAGAAAACAAATGTTATACTATCTAATCCTTATAGCAAATGAGTGTTATAGCAAATGAATATTATAGCAAATGAATGTTATAGATTTTGAATTTATAGAAAGTAACTTTAGAGAATTTAAGTGTTATAGCAAGTGAGCATTATAGCAAGCAATGATTATAGCATCTGAATTTATAGAAAGTGAATCATTATAGCAAATGGTTTTATAGAATGTGATTTTATAGCCATTGATTTTATAGCAATTAAGGGGATACCCTATAAACCGACCGCATAGGTCCTCGCCCGCGCGGTACTGGGGCGCGGGGTACTCATTTAAGTGGTCGGTCTACATTTTTTGCAAAGAAGTTCTTGTCTACTAGAATCTTATCTACTAGAATCTAATAGCCTAGCAGAAAGCAACATATTCAATTTACTAAGTAGGTAATTAGATGAAATTACAATCGCGACAGAATATTTGCATCGAACTTTGCATAAGTACGCCATAAAACAATATACATTTTATAAACGCAAACTGTAAACATTGGAGACCGTCCGCGATCGAAAACAACCGGTGATTAACCTCAAGGGTTAAGTTATATTAAAATCAAGATTCTGTTAAAGGCAACAGTTCGATATAGGCTTGTTGAAAAAATTTCGATACATCGATATATCGATATTATTTTTTCAATATATCGATATTTTTGAGCGATATTTAATAGTTCGATATATCGATGTATCGATATAAAATTCTAAGTGCCTATCGAAAAGGTATAAAAATCGATATTTTTTTCAGACCAATAAACATTTATAAGTTTTAAAATTAAAAAATCCTTTAGGTAATTAATTTTAATTTTAACATTTAATTATTAATTTTTAGAGCACGAATGTTCTCTGTCAAATCATACCGATATATCGATATATCGATATTTTTTAATAAAAATATCAATACATCGATATTGATATTTTCAAAAAACATCGATACGATATATATCGATACTTTATTGCATTTCCGACATCCCTAGTTCGATACTCTTAAAAAGGGACGGATATTCTAAGTATATCTTCACAATTCGAATCAATGTTGCGTAGGGTTACCAGACGACAAAGGTTTTTCTGATACGTTCACCAATATTCCGTAGGTACTTTAAAAAAAAACGGTGCGTGAAAAAAGAGGCTTTAAAATTATTCGTAAAATAGGTATGCAAGGTGTATTGGGATTATTCTGGAATATTGTAACAGGTTGTAAGTTTGATTCAACACTTTCGTAAAAGTCATTTCTCGTAATTTTCTATTCAAAATAAAGCCACCCATCTGACGCCGTCCACTTTGTACATGGACTAATTGTTAACCACAATGAAAAGATCATGCAAAATATTTACAGGGGAGTTCAAGCTGACATAACTTAATTTTGAGACTCAGTGTATTTTGTAAATAATGTCAATGTCAAATACTAAAGACACAAACAACATTAATTGTTGGGGTGCGAGTCGGGTTACCTCCGCGTGTGGTCAAGAGCTGCGGTTCGTTTTTGGATCCGTCCGAGGGGAAGAGCAGTGCTAGGTCCGGTGCACCCAGGGCATCGGTTAATGATGTCCTGACAGATTCTGAGGGATATCATTATCCGTTGGCTAAGAGCCCGACAGGGGGGGAGGGGTCTTTTGACCGTGTTCTACCGTACAACGTTGCCGACATTTTTGTCACAAGATTTTTGAATAGGTACTGTATATTTATTACTTTGACATTGGCGAAATCATCGCATCGATCGATGGCGCCATATTAAAAAAAGAAGAAGGAGAACATTAATTGTTGTGGTAACCCTATTTGGTTGTCGCTTCGTACATAAATCCAGCCGTCTGCGCTTCATTTTTAATCCTGGACCACTAATTTCATCGTGTTTGTTACATGTTGTTATTCGAGTTGTTACAGCGAACGTCTTAGTATCTTTATTGAAATGAAGCGGTACAGTTCTCGGAATTTCGGGCTCCCATGTGGTTTGCGGTTTTAAATTGTATGTAAATCGATTGGCTTGGCTCTACGAAATGAGTGTGGCGGTTATGACGAGCACGGTACGGGTGTTGGTTCTCGTCTGGCGTGTTAAAACTACGAATATGTGACAGTGGTATTGTAATGAATTATGCAGTATAAGAGACTGCTAATCCAAAGTAAAGAGCAAAATTATGAAAGAGCAAGACTTTCAAGCTTTGAGCAATGCAATGAGAAATTTTACCGGATGTTGATGTCGTTTTCGTTTCCCGCCTTAAAAACCGAATGGTGTACCAATGTGGAACGTTGTCATTGCAAATATCATATTGACATACTACCCTGGCCCTCACTTATGCTAAAGAAATGATTGTGATGACAATGTAAGCAACAACACTAATGTACGGTAGCGATAGTTGGATATGGCAAAAGAAGCATGCAAGTAGAATAAATGCAGTAGAAATGAGAGCGTTAAGAGGAAGGTGTATCACTGAAAGATAGAATAAGGAATAGTGTGATAATGGAACGTGCGGGTGTGAAAGAAGATATAGTGACTAGGATAGAAAAAAGTATGCTTAGTTGGTTTGGTCACGTAGAGAGGATGGATGAAAGAAAGTTAACTAAACAGATTTATATGGGGAATGTGAATGGATGCGTTGGGAGGGGAAGGCCTTTTTTTTTTTTTTTTTTTTTACGTAGTGAAAACCCATTTACGAGTACCCCCGTCCCCGGGGGGGGGCGGGCGGTTATGTGGGGCTCTCTCCCCCGTCCTCTTTCCCTGCGGGAAGGGGAGGGGGGAGCATACCCACTAAAAACACTACGGCATTGTCCGCTCGCCGGGTTTAGGTAGGCGCCGTGGGATCCCGAGGATTCGAGCCGACGACGCCCCCCAGCCTGCCCCGGCTTTGATTAAAATCGCCGGGACTACCTCACCAAGGAGGGAGGAGTCGCAATGCTTCGACTCCGCCCCCAGACGTGTGGGACCGTGCAATGCGGGTGGAGGACCCCCGTCCCCAACCCGCTGGTCCCACTAGGGGTTCAGGCGGGCAGCAAAGTGCCGCCGCCTTCGCCCCGTTCGTCTGCGCCGGAACGGGGGTGCCTGGACGCACTCCTCGCGCTCCCGTTCCTCGGCTTCCTTCTGGAGCATTATGCACTCGCAGAAGGAAGCCACCTCCTCCCAGGACTCGTCACCCCTATCCAGCATAGCCGAGACTATGCTGTGGAGTGACAAGTCCTGCCGTCCGATCGCAGCCACGAGCTGGCTGCGCTCATAGCTCCAGCAGGGACACTCCTCGAGTGTATGCTGGGCTGTATCCTCCAGCGCCCCGCAGTTGTGGCAGCGGGCGCTGTCCTCTCTTCCGATGCGGAACAGGTACGAGCCAAAACACCCGTGGCCCGACAGGATCTGCACGAGATGGTACGACATCGTACCAAACTCCCTGTCGAGCCACAGGTCGAGTGAGGGGAGGATAGCCGCTATAGTGCGCGTTCCATAGCGGCAGTCCTCCAGCTCCTCTTTCCACCTGTCCCGCATACGCCGCTGGGCTTGTCGGCGGGCGTGGAGAATTTCCTCCGGGGCCATTCTGTCCCCCCTTGCCTGGGCCTCCCTTTGGGACCAATAAGACGCCGACATGGTCTCAGCGTCTATGTCCCAAGGTGGCGTGCCGGCGATCAGGCAGGCCGCCATGTGGGCCACCGTCACGTACGCCCTGGCTATTCTGGCGGCGCACACCCGCTGGGGCCGTCGGAGGAGGGCTCTCGTCTTCCTCGTTAGCCGGCTAGCCCATATCGGGGCGCCGTAGAGGGCCATACTCCTCACCACATTGGCGTACAGCCTCCGGCAGGGCGTGAGTGGCCCTCCCACGTTCGGCAGTAGCCTGCCGAGGGCTGCCGCAGTGCCTATCAGCCGGGGGGCGAGTCTGGCGAAGTGAGCGCCAAAGTCCCACATCCTGTCCAGGACAAGGCCAAGATACTTTATGTTGGCCTTGACCTGGACAGGTTCTCCTCCGATCGGGAGTGAGGTGTCGGCCGGGATGCGCCAGGCGGGGGCCCCAAACACCGTGGCGTCGGTCTTTCTCACGTTGACCTTGAGGCCGAGCGCGCTGATGCGGTCAACGACCAGCTCGGCCGCCACAGCCGCCCTGCGCAGGGTTTCCTGCTTGTCCCTTCCCCGGACGGCCACCATCGTGTCATCGGCGTAGCAGATAGTGGTCATGCGGGGAAGTTGCACCCCCCGGATCGCCCAGTCAAACCCAAGGTTCCATAGTAGTGGGCCGAGTATGGAACCTTGGGGGACCCCGCAAGCCATGGGCCAGCTCTTACGCCTGCCGCCGTGATCATAGAGCACTACCCTTCGGAGGGGAAGGCCTAGACGGACGTTCTGTGACCAAATTGAGGGGACGTTTTGAAAAATGGTCACGTCAAGAGTACCCGAAACCGACGAGCATGCATGAAGAGATTTATGAATGTGGATGAAACGAAGGAGGTATGCATGTATATCACTTAGACAGCTCTGTAAAAGTTCCACAGAGGTACGCGATTCAGTTTCTTCGAGCGTGATATATACATAACTGAGTAACCAGAAACCCACCATCCCACGCCGGCCATTTTTAACGTATTCTCAAGATATTAAACGGTTATGTCCCATAGTTATTGCATTATTTACGATTCTATTAATAATTAATTCGTAAAAGTTAGAGCGCAGTAGGCTTAATCACGTTAAGCCTTTATTTAATTATTTGTCAACTGATAACGTTATATTAATATAAATTTATTATATTTATGGTTATTATTATCGTGCTCTCTAATTAATACGACTCTTTTGAAATAGATTTTAAACTAAATGCAAGTTAAATTTAATACCATCCTACTAATATTATAAATGCGAATGTAAGTTTGTTTGTTACGGTTTCACGCGAAAACTACTCAACCGATCATCATGGAATTTTGTACACATGTTCTTGGAGGTATTAGAAGTAACATAGGATACTTTTTATTAAAAAAAAATATTTTTTTATGTCGTCACTGACGTTATCTGCGCGGACGAAGTCGCGGGCAAAAGCTAGTAAGCTATAACATTAATAACTAATGCTCCATCGACTCGGATACAATCACTTTACAGTTCAATAATTATTTTAAATCGTCTAAATTAGACAATTATGACGGGGACTATCTGGACCGTTCCTGACCGAATAGGGGACGTTTTGACAAAAGGTCAGGTCAAGAGTACCCTAAACCGACGAGCACTTATAAAGAGATTGATCAATGTGGATGAAGCGAAAGAAGTATGGCAGGATTTTAGCTAGTGGAACAGAGTACCCTGCCTACCCCTAAGGGAAAGAGGCGTGACGGGAAAACCCTTACTTAACCTTAACAAATAAAGCATTAAAGTATTATCAGGTCTCTCAGGGAGGCTATGGTTCAGCGAACGAATATGACCTTGGAAGCTGTGTCCGACTGGGGCACTGCCAACTTGGTCCAGTTCAATGCATCCAAAACACAGGCGTGTCTGTTCACCGCAAAGAGGAGTCCATTCACCTTGGCTCCTTCTTTCCAGAATGTTCCCTTGCCCCCGACAGACCACCTTGAGCTTCTCGGATTGGATCTTCAATCCAATCTGAACTTCGGCACGGCTATCGAGTCCAGGGCGAAAACTGCTGCTAAAAAGCTTGGTGTCCTATATAAGGTGAGGCGGTACTTCACGCCGGAACAGCTTCTTACTCTATATAAAGCACAGGTTCGATTGTGTATGGAGTACTGCTGCCACCTTTGGGACGGGTCTGCCAAGTATCAGTTGGCCGCGCTGGACTCGGTAGAGCAGCGAGCCCGTAGGCTCATTGGTGATGCCTCGTTAACCGAGAACAGACTGCAGAGTCTCGGACACCGTCGAAGAGTTGCATGTCTGTCTGTTTTTTATCGGATACATTTTGGTGAGTGTGCGCAGGAATTGCACGACCTTATAGTTCCATCTCCGTTTCGCCAACGGACTTCCAGGCGGGGGGAGCGTTTTCACCCATTTGTTGTCAACATACCATTGACCCGCACGAGGCGGTTTGCTTCATCCTTCCTAATGCGAACTGCTAGGGAATGGAATTCGCTCCCATCGTCTGTATTTCCGGACAGATACAATCTGGGGATCTTCAAGGCTAGAGTGAATAGGCTGTTACTGAACCAGTGAGTTACACCTTTGGCCTCATCTGCACCTTCCACCAAGTGAGATAGAGGCCAATCACTGGTCAGTTCGTAGTAAAAAAAAAAAAAAAAATTAAAATAATAATAGTAAGAATACACCTACACAACAATACAGGTACACCCTAATACATATACATATAAAAAAATACGATAAACTAATATACGTCAGAAATATACTACATATAAAATACATATTAACTACATAAATATACACACACAAAACATACTAAGTCCACTTAAGAAGATTCATCAAGCCAATACTTCTTCAGGCGATTTCGCAGGGTGACAACCGACTGAGACTGCCTATAATATATACATATATAAGCAGCTATATGGTAAACAAGATAGCCCTATTTTACTTTACTTTAAAAGCGTTGCTGACTACCAAGCCGGTGCTCGGTTACAAGTCGTTAAAACAACCCATGTAAAAACCAATATCCTAATAGTAATAACATTAGTATTCAACAAAGTATTGAGCGTAAAATTTGTCAGCATTGTCGAATGGCCGTTGAATAAATTACCTACCCTGTTTTGCTATCTCGCTTCAAGGACCGGCCGGCTAATTTTACGAGATCTTTGCTGCGAGTATAAAATTTAGCAAGATTTTGTGTTAGTTTTAAGTTTATGTATACAACTGGCTGTTGGAAGAGGATAATATTAAACATACAACAATAAAATTCAACACTCGTATATTTTTACTTTATGTTCAATTTCACTTTACGAATCGATTCCATTTTTGAATATCGTAATGAAATACGCGTTAGTAAATTTTGTGATGGTAATTGCATTTTTTGATTTCACCCGGGCCACAGTTTTGATCTCGCCGTTGTCTGAGATTGGGTTTTACATAATCTTGTAAGATAAGCTGTTATCAGCGTGGGTTATCGACGCCATAGTTTGTTTTCTTGCGCCATTATGTAACAAGAGATTATAAATTATAAAAAGATGACTATGATTTGCCTTGATCCTCAAAAATTTATCTACGTAAACGTAATGTGACGTTGACACGTTGTCCTGTCATTTGAGATGTTTTGGCACGTTGCCATTATGAATATTTTACTTAAAATTATCAAATTAAGGAGCAACCACACCGCCGCGAAGCAGTGGCGTGTCGTAGGCGTCACGTTTTCTCACCGGTTTTTCATATAGACTACAGGCCCACGTACAAAAAATGTGGGTCATATGAACCACCAGGTGACGTATATAGGACGATATAAGAGCATAAAATAATAAGATTCAGCACTATGCCGTCACTTGTAAGCTGTCCAACTGGGTGCTGGTGAGAATTCAAAAGTGCAACCCTCGATTTTTTCCCCTTGTCGCATGATTTTTGTACGGCGTTGCGGAATAATGGATTAGAAGCTGTATTGAAACAGTATGAAACTGATGCCGTACAAATGGTGCGCCACAAAGTCGTTAATTTTTTTTGATTTTCTGACCATTTCCAGGGTCAATTTGGTGATTTCATTCTGTACGGCATCAGTTTCATACTGTTTCAATACTGCTTCTAATCCATTATTCCGCAACGCCGTACAAAAATCATGCGACAAGGGGAAAAAATCGAGGGTTGCGCTTTTGAATTCTCACCAGCACCCAGTTGGACAGCTTACAAGTGACGGCATAGTGCTGAATCTTATTATTTTATGCTCTTATATCGTCCTATATACGTCACCTGGTGGTTCATATGACCCACATTTTTTGTACGTGGGCCTGTAGTCTAATACATTTTGTTGCGTAAACGCAGCGTCAACGTCTTTTACGCACCGGTGTGGTCGCACCTTTAATTTAATTTATTATAGGTACCTACTAACGTAATTTTCATTACCATAGGTATTTGAAGTGCATTTATTTCGTTATTTATTGCATTTTCGTGACATCGTAAAGCGAAATTGTCTACTTGAAATATGTGTGTAGGAGTAAATTTATCTAAGAATCTTGATAAAATGTGAAACTGTCACTAATCTTTACTGTTCATCTTAACGTTAACATTTAGGTACTATTGTCTTGAGTTTAAGGTGCGTGACAAGGTGACTTAAGACAAAATAGTTAACTTGTTGCTTAGTATTAATAAGCACAATAAACATATTATCAAGAACTAGCTTCTGCCCGCGACTTCGTCCGCGTAGACTAAGACTTAAGAACTGATGTTGATAGTATATTCTGCAATAATTTACGTAGCGACTCTAGGCATCAACGACCTTTGACATGTTTATCGCTATCTCGCAGGAACTACAATTTTCCAGGATACAAGGTAGCCTATGTTGTAATCTAGGGTACCAGCTATCTTCGTTCCAAATTTGATCCAAATCCGTCCAGTCGTTTTAGCGTGAAGAAGGAACAAACATACACTCACTAACTCGCATCCTCACTCACAAACTTTCGCATTTACAATATTAGTAGGATAACTTAAGAACAGCTTCCATGCTGGTCTGGGAGCAAAGATAAAACATAGAATGTACCAGCCACTTCTCTTCCCGCGCAGATGGTAAAGCCCCATCAAGGGAATGGGCGAGAATCTTAGGAATCATGTTTTAGGCGATGTGGCTAGCGACCCATCACTATTTTGACTCCCCTTTCCACTTCCACCTATGCGCTCACAATTAGGTATGCTAAGCGTGGCCTTTGGGTCTTGTTACTCTGGGCTCTGTCTAACCAATCACTACATAGCATAAAACAAAGTCGCTTTCTCTGTCCCTATGTCCCCATGTATGCTTATATCTTCAAAACTACACAACGGATTTTGATGCGGTTTTTTTTTTTAGACAGAGTGATTCAAGAGAAAGGTTTTTATGTATAATTCTACGCAGACGAAGTCGCGGGCAGAAGCTAGTGTATAATATTAGTAAGTCGGCACGCATGTGGGCGTCAAATAAATACATTATCAGCAAATCGGTTGAAGGGTAAGTCGGCAGTCACGACCGTCCAACGGATAGACGCCTAGCTTTTGCTTCTGCTAATTCTCCATTGTAAGACGTGGTACGAGAATATCCTGAGAGACCTCTGACGTATCAAACTACGGAAAGCATAATGGACTTGTCGGGGCAGCATTAGCAAAGCACTGAGTTACGGATATAATAATATTAAGTAATCATGTCATAGAGGAGAAAGCCTAACTTTTAGTTAGGGCATAAGCAGTGTTCAAAATCAAGTGTTTTTCTTACAAAGGATCGCGATCGATCAGAATTCATTTTTTTATCCTTAGCTTCCAAATTTTACATCTCTCCCGCTAATACGCGCTGCGTCTCCTAAAAGATCTCAGGGGCGTGCAGTGGGTTCTAACAGGGGGTAGGCATATTGACAACAAAACCCGTATTGGTACGAAGCGTGGCGGGCACATTTACGTATGCTTACAAGCACTGCTTATATGCCTGTAAGGGATGAACGCCTATTGTATTGATATTGTACCTATATAGTTGGGGACACTTCGTTTCACCTTAGAATCTGTTTCTGTAGTGCCAAAAAAGATGGCGTTTCGTTCGAAATATTTTTTTGACTCAATTTTCATATTTTTTATTAATTATTCTGCTAATTGGGGTGGAGACGAATGAACAAATCAAAGACCATAAAAAACGGTGCAACTGATTTGAGTTTTAAATAGTATAGTTTACTATAAACAATAAAATCTAAAGGACCAGTGCCGACAGTGGATACAGCCAAAGTTATGCAACGCCAGTTTCAATATATCGTATACGGGGTATCTGTGTCGCCGGCGAATTTGCATGGAGCGTTGACCAACGCATGCGCAGTACTCGCGTTGCCTTCAGTAGTTCAACTATATATATGCCCAACTTAGTTGAGAGCTGATGTACGCATAAGGCGCAGGGAGAGTGCAAGGATGATGGTAGGCGAACATGTGCGACCTCCGACTCGATGAAAAAGCTAATAACTGCTTGTTTGTGATAGTGAGGTTAACTCAATAACATATTACTCGAAAGAAAATAAAGAGCTTTGTTCTTTAATCTTACCAACTAAATAATTATCAGATTTTAAGGAAATTAACATAGGTAAATTAGGTAATCAAAACAATAAGCATATTTCAAGGGAATTAGGAAGTAGTTACCTACAAGTGATTTTGAAAATTACTCCTTAAAATACAAAGGGTATTAATAGTGTCATCTGCTAAACGGCATCTAATGTCCGTTGCAATGTACCCCGCTGCTGAGAATGCCCTCTCCGACTCAACACTGGTTGGCAACAGCGTGGCGAAGCAATTATATGCAAACTGCAAAAATTGTCCCCTTGTTCCTCCACACTCAAATAAATCCATTTCTTTTTTTATGGTAGACACTAATTTGTCTAAGCTCGTGGACGTGGATATACGTGCAACCGCTTGCACCCCGAGTGGACGTGTGTAGCGTCGCTGACCACTGCTGCCCAATCCCGTCAATCTCGAACGGGATCTCGTCATATGATGCGCCGGGATTGATCCCGAAAAATTACACGAGATCTCGCGAGATCGGGATCCCGCGGGATTGGGATTGCATTCCCTACCTCCGAGCCTCACTTACTTGTCTTTGTTAGAGTCTTAATTAGAGTAATTAAAAAAAAAGCGGCTGGTTGCGCTCCGGGAATGCCGGCAGAAGTGAAAATTAAGTGTTCAAAAAGAAAAAGAAAAAAAAAACTTTTTCTACGCGTGATTGGAACCGCGGTCACCGGAGCGAACGCACTGATATTCCACACATTATACTACTACTACCACTAGGCCAAACGTAGCTAACGAGTAAGTGACGAATTGCCTGACGCGAGTTTAACATTTTTTACCCATCCCAAAAAGTGCTCGACGCCGCTAAAGAAATTTTCACTTCAAATTGCGTCTATAGGGCTTTTTAAGCGCCTTGCAAAAACGGAGGTTCTCATTTTTATTAAATTAAATTACCTACACGTAATTAAAATCATTAACCTGAGTAAGTACATTTTTTAAGTATATACGTGATAAAGCGATTATTAGGCCTCAGTGTTTTTGGTGTTATTATCTCCGCCGCGACTAACGTTATTTTGATTTTTAATCAACACATCTTTCTTGACCTCTTCCTCACCACAAGTAAAACTGCTCCTAACTCTAAGAATGGTATGTTTTCGTATTTCTTTCCCTCTGTGTGCTATGATTGCTAACATTACTGGGAGGCATATTTACACACGACGTCTTCGTCTATCGTATTTCACTAAGTGCATTTTGTTGTTACGTGGGATTACCAATTTAAAGATCTGTAATCTCTGTCTGTACATTTATTAAGGCTCGCCTGGAGACAGTTAATAATTAGTTCCGGTTTAGAAATAAAATAGGATTCCTTCATTTAATTTCACTGTGCGATGAAAGTGGTTACGATGTAAAATGAAAGTTAGTTTCCTTAGAAAATAAATAGTAGGTACTAACATTAAGAAAACTTCACGGATATTGTCCGATGTTGGCTTGCTATTGAAAGTATTCGATCTTATGTGAATGTGACATTGACCTAAAGGTAAAGCAATTTTTTGGCCGAATGTCTGACCAATAGTTGGTATTGTCAACAAGCAAGATAGACAGCCAAGGGCATAAATATTTGTACGTTACCAACACGTCAAAAACATCTATACCTACACCTTTATGCCATAAACATTAAGGCCGATGACATATATTTGACACTAGCTTCTGCCCGCGACTTCGTTTGCGTAGAATTATACATAAAAACCTTCCTCTTGAATCACTCTATCTATTAAAAAAAACCGCATCAAAATCCGTTGTGTAGTTTTGAAGATATAAACATACATAGGGACATAGAGATATAGGGACAGAGAAAGCGACTTTGTTTTATATTATGTAGTGATGATGGCTGTATCAATACTTATGCCCTCGACTGTACTCTTTATGGGTTCTGTTGTGGTCAGTGGTATTATTGCTAGGTAACTGTAGTTTCGGATTTACACTGACCACAGTTGTAATCTTTTTACTACATCTTCCGAGTTCCATAACACGAAGCAAAGACAAGAAAATGCTTTAATGATAGTGTATTTACGATTCTATAAGTCCAACGCCTACAGCTACTGTAATATGTTACTCCCGAAATATGTCACCCAGTTCGCCTGTAAATATGTCATCTTCCTCTTCTTCTTCTCATTTGTGGCGTATCAAGTCGTTATAGCGACGACAACTTCGCCTATGTCAAAGTAACAACAATATAATTACACAATATAATATAACAATATAATAAGTAATGGTCAAAGACCTTCCCCCCTGTCGGGCTCTTAGCCAACGGTCAATGATATCCCTCAGAAACTACCAATCATTAGCCGATGCCCAGGGTGCACCGGATCAAGCACTGCTCTTCCCCCTGGACGGATCCAAAAACGAACCGCAGCTCTTGACCACACGTGGAGGTAACCCGACTCGCACCCCTAAATATGTCATTAACAAAACAGTGTTAACAGTCATTAGATCTTCCTATACGGGATGGCAAACGCTGCAGTGAGTTAGCGCGTCACTTGGGGACAGGCCCCGTTCCCACGATCGAGTAGTGAGAGTAGATATCCCAATGTTGGCACAGCGATAACTGAATTAACCGAGCACACCTCCGCAGGCTGCGATAAACGAAAGTACATACATACCTACAGTTTAAACGGCTTAGAGATGCAGCCGGTTATTGTGAGCTACGTGGAATTTAGCTTTTATCTGACAATCATGCAAAATTACTTCAGGTACGCTTTATTTTTGTTAAATGCCTCATTGACTACGCTAGGTAGTAAGCTAAGACACTGAACGAATTTATGTCTCTAAACTGTCAGCCGCGGAAAATCGCCCCACAAATCCTTTGTCAGAATAAATCGGTTGTTGTTTTTTTCGTTAAATTCACTTTCAGTTTCGATACGCGCCGGCGCCGCGGCCAGGATTAGTCACATCTAATCTGACGTCCGCGCACAATAACTTAATGAATATTTATCGTCGGTATCAACGGAACACCTACTGCAGCTTTTCCTTCCCGAGCCATTTGTAAGATTTGCTCGAACATTGACTAATAGCCCCCACAGTACATTACATGACAACCGCCTTCAACCACTACAATAAAACAAACGCGTTGTGAAAGACATTCTTAAACCAATTTCGTATTTACCGAACTTGTTCACACAGCTGGTCACACTGTTGTATCGCTAACGACTGTATCTAAATTATGATAATTAGAGCAGTGTTTAGTTTATCCAATGGGTTCTATTTTATCCTGTCATTGTCTTATTAGAATTGAGTAATAGGGTCGGGCCAATTTAACTGGACGTGTCGGTGAGGTGAGTGCGTGCAGAAACGACCGCGTGCCGGTGGCCGCGACACGACCGTTATTATACCGCGCTCACGCCCACGACGATATTACTGACCCTTATGCCCATATCTTAATTTCAACAGATTTAAGCTCAACTCGGACAAAGAAGCGACCGTATCACGAACTTAATCATTGATCTCTATCGCGCCGATCTGCACCGTAACCCTCGTAACTTCAGTAAACGTTATGATTCAACAGTGACATTCGCTATGATCCGATCAATAAGGTTTCAACTGTGACCCCACAAAATGTCAAGTGTGGCGGGCCGGCCGCGTGAGAATATCGCAGCAGCGGTATATTAAGCATGAAGAATGTTCCACGTCCAAGGATCGTTTGAGCAATCGCTCCGGGGCGGAGACGAGGTCTCCCCCAGCGGTAATAAGACATTAGCAGCTCTTGCTAAAATCCACAAGCACTGTACTGGCAAGGCGCATGCGCTGGGCTGCGGTGATCACAAGCCCAACCCGCTTGCGAAATCCGATTCTAACGCCAGTCTCCAATCGAGAAAGTCCTTCCGAAACGAATGTATTATCGAAATACAGGATGACAAGAATCTTAATTTGATCAAAAGTAACGATGGTTCGTACACAAAGACCTTTAGCAACAGCACTAGCTCCTATGAGGGCCACAGCGACACGGATTCGGAAACTGCGATGAAAAATCGTTCTGAACAAAAGACGACTGATCCATGTGAACGCTTGTTTGCACAGAACACAAAAGCGTCACTGATGAAAACCGCGCGCATGAGATATGCAGACGACAGCGTTATTTCATCGCTCCACGATGAAGTCGACGGAGAAAGAAACAAACAGCCGTTCAGTAGAACGCCTTTGCGCGGCAGTTACAGAGAAAGAAAGTCGGCCGTAGTTACGATTGACGAAGTAAAATCAGACGGGTCCAATAATGACGAAGAAATGGCCAACGCTGTTCTGTTTGGCGACAAGCGCAAAACACCGACTCAAAATAAAGTAGGAATACAACGCAAAAATTCATCGCCAACAGTCGTAAATGGGAAAAGCAACGTGAACGGAACGAAGCCTCCGTGGCGAGGTGCCAGCAAAAATAATATTCCGGCGGAGCCGTTCGTGCGCACGCCTTCTCTGCGGGGGAGCATCAGGAAAAAGACACCGAAGAACGACGGGGTCCCGTGGCTGAGGCTTTATGAGCTCTCGTTATGGAGAAAGTGCGGTGTGAACTTCGCTGCGGTCGGTGCCGACTCCGAGCGGGCCCTGCTACGGCCGTGGAAGGAGCTATCTTCCCAGCAGCAGCCGCCGCCGTTCTTGGTAAGTCGACGTCAATCACCCGCCGGCAGCGCCTGCACTTGATATCTCACTTGTCTTATTTGGCAGCGCTTGATCACTGCACCGCCCCCTTATCGATGGAGAGCGCACGAATTTGAATGTTATTATGTCTGCGGAGGCGGTCACGCGATTATGTATTCAGTTATAGCTTTAGCTCTTATTTGTTAAGCGTGCTCTTTAATATCACTCGACTGTTGTTAATGCTTGCAGTGTTTGAACAAAGTATATAATCTTATCTCGGTGGACAAGGTAGGTGAGGTGACATACCTTTATTTGCTTTGAGATTGAAGATTACTCTTTTGAAGGACTCAAAATATTGTTTGAATAGTTTACACAGTCGCTTTTACAAAATTTCATTGTTTTTTTTTGAAGTATGCTGCGTCGCCGCGTACCTACGCGTCATTTTCACAGTGTGCAGTATCGGGTTGAATAACCTTATCTGAATCATTTCCCTTGGCTTTCGTTTTCCGTTGATCACGAATAGCATTTTGATCATATCGCACGTAATGTGGGGCTCCATATGAAGTAACCACTGTTGCCGCCGCCGCCGGCTTGTGGGCGGCTGCCTCGTGCTCTCAGGAGCAGTTATGGATTTCACCGGGAGATCGTTGTGCTTTAATTTATTGTCTCGATTTTATGAACTTACAATAGGCATCAGACGTGAAGCTTCCAAAATATGGCAACGTGATTATTTAGTATTGCATTATAAGAGGAAGGCAGTGTAACATAATATTATTACATCCTTTGTTCAGATTAGCATTGACTGAACGCAAAACAAAGCAGATGTGTTGTATCAAAACAAAATTAAGTTCACGTTTTGTTATTGTCTTTTACAATGAATGACAAGAGTTTTAAAAACACTAAATTGTATTTGGCGGTGCCTCCTAGGCGCGTAAACCGTGTACACACAGCAAAGCGAATCGGTGAGCACCCTAGTTATCCACGTGTGTCATTCTATACACACATCCGCACTTATCCGCTGCCTTATTACGCACACAACAAAATGCCCTATCTGTGCTAATTGTGTTTTCTGACTACCTTCACGCATAATTATTCAAACCTGCTGGTATTTTGTTCAATGGAAGCATAATTTTGCCACCAGTAATATAAGCGTGGTGGCTCAGGTGTATTGACCTAGGGTTATTAAACCGAAAGAACCTGGTTCGAATCCTGCACAAGTGTATCTTTTTTTGTTTTTAATTTTAAATTACTAATCTCAAAATAAACTCATGTTTACCTAAAACAAGAAAAAAAGGACGTAAAAGAATAAAACAATAAAATGCAATTATTGGTTCAAATTGTTTATTGCAACATTTAATTTTTATTGTATTAGCCTCTATTTGTGTTATTATTATTATTATTACCAAAAGTAATTAAATTAGCTAAATAAAACTGCACACTTTTCCTTATAGAATAATATTCATAAAATAACACACACTTTAGAGGCCAGTATGATTTTATGTTTACTAAAAAGTCTTATGTCACTAACATAATAATTATCTTGCAAATTGAATACACAACCATAATAGGGCTATTTTTAAGATGACACATAATTAATATCTTAAATTCTGGTTTATTAGGTTTAAGTCTGATAAAGATGAACGAAACGTTTTATTTGCGGACGTGTAAGTCAGTGGTGAAATGAATAGACATGTTAAATGACAGCCATTAACAATAACATCATTTCACACTGGGTTATAATCTCCACTTTGAAGCGACTAAGCTACCTATCTCGATTTGGTTTGGATTTGGACACCAGGGCCCATCGATGACATCCAACCCCATAGCCTAAAGTATCACTGCCACTCGTTCTGCACTGTAAAACATTACTGTGTTTATATATTTAATTAAGTTAATATATTTCGTCTTCATCACTAAAAATCACTACATTTGACTTTGATTCATGTAATAATCAAAGTCAAGATATTCACGAGCAAAGGTTTCTTCTATGCTGGTCCGTTAAAGCATGTTTTTTGCTGGTCTACGGCAATGCAATCCTGCAGCATGCAGATGGTTTCGCACAGGTTGCAACGTAGCATTGTGTCTTGTTGCTGTGAAATGGGTCACTAGCGGGTGCGGCAACTACATAATGAATGTCCAAACCAAATGGCAGGAGATGAGGCTTCAGGTTTAGGTCCAGAACGAATATTTTTATCGTGTCCGAAGTCTGCGTAAGGGTGAATCCATAATGGCACATTCTTCCGCTGCAAAATAAATGAAGTTTAAATAAAAACATTTTTCGTCAAAGAAAGTTGTTTAAAACATTACCGATAAAATAATAAGTCATTGTTTTTAACACCGTTTGTCTACTTACCCGTATCAAAAAACGCCTAGCGATTCCTTATATAAATAGTTATATTGTTTTGCTCTTTTCAACAAAGATAAATGAAAATCCATGTTTTGCAAATCACAAGGTATTCGAAAGGCAAAATTAAACAGTTCGTAAGTATAACACACGGTTCATCCCGCAGCTAATAATGGCTGCCAGCGGTGACAGTTGTTTGTTCACAAAATCATATTATTAGAAATTTGAGGGTAGAAAACACTTTATATTGTTTAAGACGATAACGACCAAAATAGCCATCAGCTAGCAACTTTTAAACTCCAGTAAAAAGAGTCATACCTATTAATAATTATATTAAAAGAAAACACAATGCGTTTGCGTTTTTAACATATTATATAAGAGTAAAATTAAACATACAACAGACTGCAACCACCATAAAATTAAATAGTTACGGAAAAAAAAATTATAATTTCAACCTTATTTCAAAGCTCATAAAACAGCTATTTACACAAATTGCAATACAGTAGTCGCAGATTGAACATAATTCATAAATTCACCATGTAACTTGCATACCTCGGTGGCCTAGCGGTCAAAGACAGGTCGAAGATTTGACTTCTGCTTTAGTGAACCGGGTTCGTGTCCGAAGAAAACGGAATATAAAATAGTAATAATAAAATGACATTTTTGGATGTTATTTCGATGGCCGTGCTGGTTGTGAGGAATATTGCTTTGGAATTGAAATCTCAGACTTGTTGAGAAATAATAATATAACATCGTCGCATCAATGAGATGGTAACTACTCTTCGCTAGTAATAATAGTTCAATGCGTGGGATTGCATAAATTTGAAGATTCAAGGTCGAAGGAAGCTTCGATTCGGTTCTCTCGCTTACACTGGGGATGACAATATCCAATGTAAGATTAGGTAAAATATTTTTAGGACAGTCTAAATAAAAAAAATACTTTTACATTATTTTTGTAGAAGTAACTGAAACCGGAGATATTGCATTTTCAGCCTTTGAGTGTGACACGATACCGGCGGGGATTATTTTCATTTAATTTGTAATTATTTTTTACTTAATTTATTATAAACTAACTTAAATAGTTGTAACTTTCTTCATTGTTATTTTATAGTTAGTTGTTGTTTATTCAATAAACAGGTAATTTACAGTGACATTGCTCATTCATCTTGTTGCTAAAAAATCTGTACTTAGGGGGTAGATTTTATGATCGAACTCACTCACACATTCACATGTCATAGATTCTACTTAACGTTCATGTCGATACTCAACACGCATAGACGTGTGCGTGGCTGTGCTAACCGCATTATTTTGCTGTGTGTACATGAATCGTAGATAAGGTTGATCTGTGACGGGCGTCAAACAACAGCCAGATGAGTACATGAATATGTTAATGGAGTGTATATCAAGGCGAGACCGAGTTAAGCTGAAGACACATAGGTTGCTTTATAAATGCTTGGACTTTCTATTAAAATATGATACCGATCTGTATATAAAGGGCAACCGTCACTGTCTGATCGATAAACGCACAGCTCAAAATACTGAACGGATTGCGCTGAATTTTGCCAGGTATTTGAGATAGTTATGATAGGTCGGGGCCGGATAAGGTGGTTTAAGGAGTTCCACTGCAAATTTTAATTCTGCGCGGACGAAGTCGCAGGCAATAGCCAGTTAACTATTGACAATGCGACTCATAGGCGAGAGTGTAAGCTTGAATAAAGAATGGCAACACTTCGTACCACGTATGCTGCCAACTTAAAGCTAGAGCATCCATTGTGCGTGGGTTCTCGTGATTTGCAACCCAACAGAACAATCGGTAAGACGGCGTTATTCAAATCGTGCTGAGCGTTGTTTAAATACTTCATTACGCGTTGTTAATATGCGGCGATTTGTCACCGGTTTCCTTGTTGCAGAAGCTGTCGTAGGCTCTTGTCTTGTCCTCTGCGTAATTCCCTTTTGCAACGCGTGACATTGAATGCATAGCCTTCGCGACGCTTCTGCTGACTTACTGAATTACGCATTGTTTGGTTTTAACTGTATTCGCTATTAGCGTAAGTCGTTTGTTAGGGCTGTATGTTTCTCTTATCAAATGCTTAACAGTATTCCGCCTACTTGTGCATCAAAACTATCGAATAACTAGTTATTTCATTTGGTGGTTCGGTTGGTTTTATTACGCTCTTGTTATAGTTTTTATTTAAAATTAGCTGTTGCCCGTGACTTCGTCCGCGCAAAATTAAACATAGCCTATGGTACTCTCACGTGGCTTTCTATTGCAAAATCGGTTCACAATCACAAATCCTCAATCAAATTTACCTCTTTATAATTTTAGTATAGATTAACCACCTTTGAACATCGACCAAATGCATGAAAACATTTTGTCAAAACCTTAATACATTTGTCAATAGATGTTGAAGTATTATGGATTAATTTTAAGACAGTGTTTTGTTTCATCTCGTCTCGGATTTAACAGCGGATCAATTGTTGCTATTCGCGATCCGTCAGCGCGTGTGAAAGTAGACAAGCGATTATCATAATCGAATAGCTCGACTGTACTGGACCAGTGAACAATGGCGGTGTCGCAACTGGAATTCTTTTTGCTACTCATACATAATGTCCTGTATAAATTTGTCTCCTACACTCGCTAATTTGAACTTGCGAAATTTATTTAGGCGCATTTGTTCATTCAATCTCTGCGTGCACTACGTTTAGTGTGACTAAGGTTACGGCAAAATTAATGATGTTAATAGTTTATTGATTTATAATCATTATTAAATGCCTATGGAGATGTTAGCGCAATGAGAATGGCGGTGAAATTAATGCGAAGCACCAAGGTCGGTATAACATTAAAGTCAAGCCAAGCATAATTTGTCTCCTACACAACAGACGCCTATTGTGAAATTCGTTGACACGTTTCTTTATTATTTCATTAAATAGACTTGGTTACATACTAGTATCTTTTTTTGTTTAAATTATACGTTGTTTCGTTCTTTGCGATTTAATTTTCATGCACTAAATGCTGCAAAGTATCACTACATAGTATAAAACAAAGTCGCTTTCTTTATCCCTACGTCCCTATGTATGCTTATATCTTCAAAACTACACAACGGATTTTGATGCGTTTTTTTTTTATAGATAGAGTGATTCAAGAGGAAGGTTTTTATATATAATTCTACGCAGACGAAGTCGCGGGCAGAAGCTAGTTTTACTATAAAATTACACGTCGGTCGATGTCGCATTTCTTATTTATCTCACACGTCTTTATAGCTATCGCGTGATACGTTTTCTTATTTTAATAACTTATTTTAATGTGTTTTTGTATTAACTGCCTCGTGTCCGTGGGGTCGGGATGAATGGCGTGCCGACACATTAGGCGAAAGTTGCTAGTTATTCCGGTGTCGCACTGATCTTTATCTAGTCGGTGCTTTTGTACTGGCAACTTTATATGCTAGATTCATCCGACAGTTAGAAAGCAAGAAGCTACTGCTTAATCATTGTGTGAAGCCTGTAACGAATAAAAAAGATAAGTTAAGTGTGAACTAACTCTATTTGAATTGCATGTTGAAGGCTCAATCCAGGAAGCTGTACTTTATTATTTTTAAGGTTCCATTAGCTGGAATGGATAATCCTTATAATGTCGGCCTATACATATATTATGTATATCCGTCTTTGTGCCCGTCAGTCCCTGTGTCGCATGCATTTTATTCGGAAACTATAAGGGCTTAGTGAATTAAATTTTTGAATTTAGATAGATTTACATTGCATTTGCATTTTGTTAATCGCTGCGTAATATATAACTGTCTGTAGTTCAGATACGAAAAATTTAAGAAATGTCCTTCTTGTGATTGGTTCGATTTATGTTTAGCATGAGGATGATTTCAGCTCGGCGATAATCGTGGTTAACATTTACACATCATTTAGGGCCGGTTTCACCAATGTCTATTAATGAACAAACAATATTTATCTTGCTACTCCGCTACTCACGTGCAAGATAACCAAGCCTGTGTGAAATATATATGTTTTTCATGCAATCCCTCCCTCCACTAATGCCACATAAAACACATATAAATCCCACAAACTTAATCCCTTACACCACACAAACACTGACGCGTTTCGATCCCTCTACGGGATCATTATCAAAGTTTAATGAGCACAACTGTTACACGTGCAAACCAACGTCGTACTCAACTCTCTATTAAGTTAGTGTTGTATTAAATGTCAAATATATATTATTATCGTTGACGCCTCTTTCTGTTTTTAAGTAATGAACACAGACAACTTAACAGTGGATGGTGAAATAGGGCCCGTAAACTACGGAATCTTTAAGTGGTGCTCCTGCACGCACTTGGCTGGTTATTCTATTTAATCCTCTCGAGCATTTAAAGCTGTGTAATATCTCAATGCGGCTGAGCATCATGTCTCATAACTATTTAACACTTCCACGATTGATCGGGCGGCTCGCGCCTTTTCCGATCTTAATTACATTACGTCTGATCCCTATCATTACTGCGGCAGTTATCTGGGGTTCCGTCCAACGGGACCCTCCTAATATGGTCCTGCGTCAGTTATAATTACACGACGGAGATGAGTGCTGCGACTGCTCTGGATCAAATTAAGACGCATTGAATAGCACGTAGATATCGATCTATCCTTGTTGATTGACGGATCTTGCTGGCGATGTTTAAAGAGGACCACTATGTTTATTTGCGTAATTATCGATACAAACGATCGCTTGTTCACAGTAACAAAGGTTTGTTCGATGCCCTTCTCTCCCTCGCTTTGTATGACAACATACATGTTAATTAATATTTTGATACGCCTTCAGTCTTAACTGATGCCGGTACCTTCGTATTGCCTTGTCCTAAAATTATAAGCAATAGACCTTTGTGATTTTATGTTAACATACACATGCCGAGTAATTGCGCATGTATAGCTTTAAAGCGTTCATATTAATGACTGTTAAATGTTTCTGAATGGTTACAGTGTAACCATGATAAAATGAAGTTGTGTTCGGTCGGAAATGACCGTAATTAATATTATATTTAAATATCGCTAAATCAAAATCCAATTAATTAGCTTGTTTTCTTTAAGGAAACATGACAAGTGATACGCAGGATTGCTACTGGGCGCTTTCTGGTTTTGTTTCCTCTATAAAAATAACTAATTTCCGATTCTGCTCACTAGCATCTTATTAGAGTTCGTTTCTAATTGGATTATAAATAAATTTGATTGATTAATTAAACAGCAGTTCACATCCCCGTTGTAGTAACTGTGCATACAAGATGTTTATTGGCCTCTGCTTTCTTTAGTCTGGTAGCTTCTTTTTCAAGTGAGGATTTTTTTGTACCGGCTGGACATACTTCCGTATATATTGTTCTGCTAATTTCTTCATAATGTTACGTTTTGAAAAAGTATAACTGATTCGTTAGTTAATTACAAAAGCTTTGACTGGTGCCTCTCCAGGGGCCGCTTGTACGATCTAGGATTAAAAAATATAATCGTTAAAAGTGTGTTAGTTCCATACACCCTGGAACAACGTCTGATTAAAAACAAATTGTGTCTTCTTCTATCTCGGCATTGACGAAATCATCGATAGTAACGAGCTATATTTTTAAATATTGAATTAAATGGCCCGCCTTAAAATATACATTCCCAATCCTTTATATCCTACTCAATAATCTCCATCTTGATTCACGTACACATTTCGACCGTCGTCAATTTTCTACAAGACGGTAGCAGTGTCAATGTCACATTGCAATGTCTAAAAAATACAAAGTGCAATATTTACAAAAACCGCTAAGTACCTATCAGCGCGTGAGCAATCGCCAGTCGCAAGACGCCCACGCGTCGTTTCGAAAGCACAGAGCGACGTAATATTTCATTTATATGATTATTGAGATTGAAATTAGAATCTGCATGTTCTGTTTATAAGGAATATCACGTACAAGTCTTCAAAAATTCCAGTAAAGTTGTAACTGCAACGTTTTTGAAATTGTCAGTTCCTAGTGTCCCACTGTATTGTGAAATTGAGGAATCTCATTAGCTAAAGCGAATGATTTTGTAGAATCAATCTTGACACATGATTCAATTAAATATTAACACTTGAAGGTGCTATTGACAGCGTAAAATGATTACATTTGATTATCATTATCAAAATTATTTCATGTAGTTTCGATTACGACTACGGCAGTATTTTTATCTTCTGTAAAATCCGTTATTGTAGTATAAGTATTTACTAGCATCACCTCTTAATCATTGAAATTGTTTTACGAGTATGTTTACATTCACTTTGCTACGATAAGTTTTAACTGCATCGACCTGTTATCCTTATCCATACTACGGACTGTTCTGCAGCAAACAGATTGTAAACGTCAATGCATGTGGACTCATGTGTAACTAGAAACTTCAACAATCTTCCAGTAAATATTGAATATGTTTACTGATTTTAATCTGTGCTATTGGGACGTGTTCAGATGCACGCTTGCATAACCAACTAATACTGAATCGACGTTCGGCTGTTTATTTTAAGGCCCTTACCTTGAGTGGTTCCTGCAATTATTATTTATACACAAACTAGCTTTTGCCCGCGGCTTCGCACGCGTGAACCATGAGCATTTCAAAGAAGCTAGCAATCAGGCAAGCGAGCACCCAAACCTGCAAGCATGTAAGTATGCAGGCAGGCATGCAAGCAGGCATGCAAGCAGGCATGCAAGCAGGCATGCAAGCAGGCAAGCAAGCATGCAAGCAAGCGTGCTAGCAAGCATGCATGCAAGCGAGCGTGCAAGCAAGCATGCATGCATGCATGCATGAAAGCAAGTATGCAATCAAGCATGCAAAGCAAGGACTCAAGCAAGCATGCAAGCAAGCCCCCGCATTGCCCCGCTGCCTTAATTTTTCTGAAACTGTAAATATTGCAGGATTTTTATAAAACAAACCTAACCTAACCTATAGGGCTGTCCTAAAATATACCTACCCCAAATAACTTTTGCCCGCGACTTGGTAGTTACGCGCTAAGATGTAAAACGAAAAAATAAGTTTTTTCCCGTTCCCGTGAAAATTTTGGGGAGTGCTTTCGGAGTAGGTACACTTAAAGCCTTTAAAGAAAGACACGTTATAAATGTTAAGTCTCTTTCTTCCGCTGTTTCGTCTGGAAACTTAAAATCCCGTTTTTTCCCGTTTTAGTGTTCCCCTACACTCCCGAATAAACCTACGTGACAAATTTCAACTTTTTGTGTCCAGTAGGTAAAACGTGAAATCCTGGTTTTTCCCGTTCCCGTAAAAATGTTAGGAAATCCTTTGTTAATGCTCCCTTACACTCCCTAAGGAAGCTAAATGCTAAATTTCATCTTTCTACGACCAGTAAAACGAAAAATCCCGTTTTTCCCTATCCCGTGGGAATTTCGAAAAATACCTTCTTAGTGCACCTCTAGGATACTCAAGGTATATGTGTGCCAAATTTCAAGTTTCTAGCCATATTATGCCTACCGCAGTATTTCTTTGTAAACAAATATTTTTCCCGTTCCCGTGGGAATTTTGGAAAGTACTCTCTTAATGCTCCTCTGCACTCCCGAAGCAACCTACATGCCGAATTTCAGCTTTCTGCAACCAGTAAAACGAAAAGTCCCGTTTTTCCCATTCCCGTGGGAACTTCGAAAAATACCTTCTTAGTGCACCTCTAGGATACTCGAGGTATATGTGTGCCAAATTTCAAGTTTCTAGCCATATCATGCCTACCGCAGTATTTCTTTGTAAACAAATATTTTTCCCGTTCCCGTGGGAATTTTGGAAAGTACTATCTTAAATGCTCATTTACACTCCCGAAGCAATCTACATGCCGAATTTCAGCTTTCTGCAACCAGTAAAATGAAAAGTCCCGTTTTTCCCGTTCCCGTGGGAATTTCGGGAAATCCTTTTTTTAGTGCTCCCCTACACTCCCCAAAGGAACCTGAAGGCCAAATTTCAGTTTTATACGACCAGTAAAACGAAAAATCGATCCCGTAGAACTGAATATATAAATCCCGTTTTTTCCTTATCCCGTGGGAATTTCCAAAAATCATTAAAATATTATTTTACTATTATAATCACCTACTTCTATGCCAAATTTGAAGAGTCTAGTAATTATAGTTCATAGGATTTCGTTAAACTGAATATATACATCCCGTTTTTTTCCTTATCCCGTGGGAATTTCCAAAAATCCTGAAATTAGTTTCTTTGTTTTGTAATCACCTACATTAGTATTAAAATTGAAGAGTCTAGTTATTATAGTTACTGAGATAGCGTCACTCGGAGTCGAATATATAATTCCCGTTTTTTCCTTATCCCGTGGGAATTTCCAAAAATCCTTCCTTAGTGGATGCCTACATTATATAAGGTATCTATGTGCAAAATTTCAAGTCTCTAAGTCCAGTGGTTTGGGCTGTGCGTTGATATATAGTTAAGTCAGTCAGTCAGTCAGTCAGGACTTTGAATTTTATATGTATAGAAGAAGATACAGGGCGATGTTCTTAGTAGACCGCATTGCTTGGCTCTTGATAGCCTGAGATATGATGTATTTATTGATGTGTTTCGAGTGGCTTAAGTTGCAATCTACTTGAAGATGCGCCAAGAAGACTGAAAATATCAGTTAGTCTTTTTCGTAGATTTGGTTATAGTTTACGTCTGATATAATTGTAAGCATTTATATTGGAGGATTGTCGAGAGCACGAGACATTATTCTGGTTCGATGTGCGTACCGATTTGAAGATGTGAGCCTCCGATATCTCTACGTCATTAATATTCTTACTTTGTCACGTTCCCTTATTCGGTGTCGATCCTTTACTTGTGAATAGGACGAGTTAAGATCCCACTACAAGTTGTGTGATAGTAGCTTTATAATATCTAACATATTTCATCTTACTTGGTTTATGTACTGGTTTATTTCCTCGTTAAACCTTGGTATTGGCCATCGTCTTTTAATTGCCTATGTTTTCCTCTTTGTTTTTGTTATTCTCATCTCGCATCAGTCGGTTATTTAATAGTCAGATTAGCTAAAGCACTCCGTCAAAATTTCGAACCTGTTTCGCTGATTCACAGCGCCGATTGAGTCACAAGAAATTTCAAATCAATCCTCATCAACTGCGGATGTAGCTCTTATTGATAAATTTTGGCTTGTTAACTCTAATGAACGCGAAGTTCCACAAGCCGATAACTGAACGCTGTTGGTATGTTCGAACTATTACAAATTCTGTGCACGCCCGAGGTTTCCGGACGCTCTTTGAGCTTAACACCTCGCATGGCATTTCCGACGTACACCCGGCAATAAATGTTTTCTATCACTTTCTACTTCGGTGTGTCCACAATCTTAAGATTCATATTCGTGCATCAAATGCAAGCCGTGCGACTGGTCAAATCCAGAATGCTTTATTATATGTCTAAGCTGTTCTATTTCCATGAATGGTGGATCTAAAAATGGCGGCGCTATTCCACAGCGAGTGGTACGGAATACCGACACGTTTAGCTTATTTTAGGGCTAGCATACTGCTCATTAAGTCGCAAAGCGTCTTTTATCTCTGTCCAGCAATAGACCGCAGCAATAAAACAAAACGGAACAGTGATACTATAACATCGCCGGCTCCGTGCTAGGCTACTCGTGCTCACTAAGTATTCCAGTCGCGAGGTGTCAGTCAGAGTGTGAATCGGGATAAGCATTTTTATTAGTTGCTACGGCTTCCTATATTTGTCTTTACTGCCATAGACGTGGCGGCTTCTTTATACTTAACTTATTGCATAGTAAACATCGTGTAATAATAATAAATCGTAATTTTCTCTAGGATTTCCTGGACATTAAAGCTTCAAGAAAAATTACCCGGTTCATTAACTACCTTCACGGTTGTCCGTAGTATTATGAAGGTTGTTTGTGGTTTCTTTTAGGGATCAATTATCAATAATCATGCAATGTGTTATTGATAACCTATTTTCGGGACACTTTATTATCGAGGGAATGGGCGAAAATTTGAGGAATCCTGTTATAGGCGATGCGGCTAGCAACCCGTCACTACTTTGATTCCCCTTTCCATCTATTACGCCCACAATCGTGCTAAACGTGGTCTTAAGGCTTTGTTACTTTAGGCTCTGTCAACCCCGTAAGGGATAAAGACGTGATATGCTTATTGTATTGAATTGTCAATACCCACACTCGAGAATAATTCGTATTATTTACAACGGTCAGGAATCCGATCCGTTTTCATTTAGATCGGTTAGATATTTTTGTGTGGTCGGTTCAGTTCCCCGTTCAGTCATAAGGCGTGGATCAGCCGTGACTATCAACATTTTGACGTAACGAATGAATGAGTCAGTGCGCACCATTTTGGTCAGACTGCTTCGAGTTACCTTTTAGGATCAAACATGAAGCATTAAAAGATTTCTAAATACAACTCTTAACGACCTTGTCCCTGCGGAGGAAAGTATGTTATTATCCCTGTTATGGAACAATCTCCAATTGTGGAAGGCGTTTTATCTCACTTGTAAACTATATACTTAGCACACGTTATAATAATTTATGTGTTTTTACAAAAATATATCGATAGGTTGAACCGTTAGCGTACTGACTTTTATTGTCGAGGTCCCGCTGTTCGGGCGTCGGTTTCTATTCAACAGTCAACTATTCACTAATATCTTGTAACCAAGTTTTGTGTCAAACGGCAAACGGTAAGCGCCATCAATTTTCGGCTTTTTTTAACAAGTCTTAAAACTTTTTATTGCGTTTCTAAATCACTGTGATTGATAGGTCGTTTTAAAGTTGCGAAGGCTGGCAGCTGAGATCCTTTTCTGCGTAATGAGTTTTTTAACAAGCTTTTTGCTGGCAAAACTTTGCTCATACATATGGTTAGTTTCAAGTCAGTTCAATTTCTGGAGGTGGAATAACACATATATTTACCAGCATACATGAAAACTTGATGAACTGCTTGGTTTTACCATCTGTGTCAATTATTGGTACCCACCAACTTTGACTGCTAATTATTTACCAAGACAAAAAGATGAAGACATTAGTCGAGTCCCTTATATCTTGCAACCGCTAGCCGCAACCAATGGCTACACGCATGTCAGCACTATTGACACTCCGGTGCTAACGGCGTTGGCCCATCAGACAAATAGAGTTCGCACTGTCGTGATTAAAGGCCATACCACACCTCCAATACCTCCATCTTGCCAAGATCACACCTTACGACGATACTGATAAGAACTATTGTCAACTCAAGTTAAACGCAAACTTGTGTTACGAGCAATAAACGCATTCGCACTTACGAAACACTCATTTGAATAGTGGCGATAGTAACGTTATTCACATTCCTATTACACGCGGAGATAGTTTATTGTGTGGTGACATTTACACTGATAGGTTACCTGCAGTAAATGTTAACATAGTTCCTATAGATAATAGAATATTTATACAAACAAATAATGACGTTTGATGGATGCTTGAATGAATGAACATCAACAGTCCATTCGACGACTAAGATTTACTGTATCTTGGGTTTATAACCAACATAGACACGATAGCGACAAGACCGTGCAGCGTACTTGGTTTTAGAGATCACCGCAATAAAATGAAATGTCTCATTATCCACAATATCTATGTAGGAATCAGACTTGTTCTAATAGCGGTGTTTAAAGCCCCATAGGTTACATAGTAGTTAAGGTAATTGCCACTCAAATTGACCTCTACATCTAGCAAAATCTAATAACTGCTGTTCAACTGTCAACAGATGTCACCAATGAACCAGATATTCAATTCTGACACGCCATAATTATTGACAACCATTGCGAAGCTGACAAGTAATGATGCGGTTAGAGATCTACAGGAAGAACATTCCTGAATTTACATGTAAAATTGCTATATGTAAAACCAATGATTTGTGTCATGAGGTGAAATAGGTGATATCGAAGTAAAACTAGTTTATTTAATACATATCGATGGAGGGCACAATGTTAATAGCGCCCAATAACATCAATACGTTCATGTAGAAATGTTGAAATAGCGGATATAAAATTTAAATGTTTCAACGTCTGATCTAAAATCTGTTATAGATCGCTTAACTGCTTAGCAAGATCGTGATCATTCTTAGTCCAGATGTTAGAGGTTTTAGTACTCGTTTGAGATTTATCGGTCAATTGACTATGGAGAATTGCAAATGTCAACGTTTTCGGTAATGACGGGTTGAAAGGCAATCTGAGCAGTATTTACGATGGCAGTAGAATAATTATGGCATGGGCACTGGCCTCCGGCAATTGCGACGCTAGCTTCTGTAGGTATTCTAAAACTTGGAATTGCTGCCTTATTCGACCTAGTCTTTGAACACTATGAGGCTCTGATATAACGATATATATAATAAACCAACGTTATTTCAAATTAACTCGGATGGATAATTGTTTGTTATTTCAAATTAATTTCGCCTATAACAGAATAAGGCTTGAAGTCTGCAGGAGATAAATCCGGTTTTCTGACATGAGTAATGTTAACATTGGTTTGGATAAACATTTTGCCGCTATTGTTAAGGTAAATACCAAATTCGGAGTTACTTGCTAAGCTGAAGTTTGGTCGAATTCTTGGAATACCTATGCAAAACTGTTTTAAGATTGAACGTCATGCTTCGGAAATAATTGGCGCTGATAGACCTTTAACGGCGCTAAGGTGTTAGTTAATTTAAATGTTTATGTTTTATAATAAATGGAAGGAGGTTGTGAAAAGGGCGAATTCACGCCGTTAGTAAACATAGATTACCATAAACGTGTTCTATGTTAACAGATGCCCGCACTGGGTCAACGCGGTGCACACGCAAGACACCTGCTATTCGACCATTCCCTATAAAACGAGGCAGTAAAACGTATACCGAGTAACTTTCGCACTCTCATATCTTTATTCGGCCTGTGCTTTTCAAAAGCAACGTACACGAACCAAATAGAGATCACATTTCTTGTTACAATTCGAGAGCCATGCGAGCTTGCAAGAGCGCCAGCCGATTCCCTTAATGCGTGGGTTTGAACTAGTAACATGCATCATTTTGTAACCGGACTGCGTTTGGAACTGTTTCCGGAGGCCTTAATTTAGATGCGACTGTAACGAGCATGAGCAGAAAGTCTTTCATGTTTGCTGCTACGAATAATCTCCGTATCTAGAACTTTGATGTTAGTTTAATAAATCTTAAGATAACGAACAAGTTCTTCTAGAACCATCATTAGTTATTCTTGTTACTTTATTATAGTGGATATCCTATTGCTCTCCTACTGCTTCTCTATCATGGTTCAAAGGTATATAAAAGATATCGTAATGTTTTATGGTGTTGCTTCTCAAATCTCTCTTAGTTGTTCCTAACCAATTATGTAGACACGTTGTAGCAAAACATGTGCAAGTTTCCTATAAGTGTTACAACTTGCAAGTGTAAAATAAACGTACTACACAACCGTTTTCAATTAGATTCTTCGCTATCGAAAAGAACATGTAATTTCTCACCGGCCATAAACTTGGATGCCAGACTGGCGATATCTCTAGACGTAGGCAGTACCGTACATATCACTCGTGGTGGAGCGCACTGCAGCCACCCATGGAGCAAAAATTGATTCGCAATTTCCTCTGACAAAGTGTTGACGTACGAGGATTTATTTCCAGTGCCTATTTGGTGCCGCTGAGCGGTGACAGCTATTACCGCGGGCGTATAAGGCCGATAATGTCCTAGCGGTATACACTGATACCATTTTAAATTCTGTGAATGTTTACGGCGAAGTTCACTATCGTGACGGAAATCATGTTAATGATCTTGAGAAAACACGAGATCGTACTAAAGATAGCAAGCGGATAACTAATGACCCATGTAACTTTAAAACAACTAGATTCGTTTCAAGTTCTTTGAATGAGATATAACTTGAATTAGGAACTCACGTTAGCATCACAAATCGAGCATCTGATTACGGAGTTTGCTGTTAGCATTTTGTATTGACTACTGCCGTCCAAGCGAACTAACGCAGGGACACTAACTGTGCTGTCCGATAAGGTGGTTTACGGTGTTAAGTTCATGTTTATTGACTTTCCGGGTCCTACCTTTGTCTGGTCGCAGCTACCGGGACGGAACCACAAAGAACTAGCGCAATAGTTCTTCGTGCGTGGCACTAAGGACCATGCCTCGAATGTGCGTAAGTTTGCACAGGTTCGCTTTAGTTGGATTGTTCGTAATCCGTTGTCGCCTTATCTATTTTATATTCCCTTGTATTACAAGTTTTCGATTTTGTTGTAGTACTTGTATAAGTTGCAACACGGCGGCCGCTAGTTTTGTACAGTTTAAAATGTTAACTCTGGAATGTGGTTAACAAAGCTATGCTATTCATTGAAGTAAGCTACTATTTTATGGTTTTCACCGGAGCGGTGGTAAATTTTGCACCGTCGATTTACGGTATTGGCACGAAGAAATACAATAATTGGATTGTGTCATTTGTGCTACAAAGTAGGGTAATAATTTATATCTTTAGAGATAATTGCATTGAGGCTCGTTAGCGTAGGCAGACTCTATACAGATTATCGTGCTTCCTTGTCCGTATGCGATCGGCATGTGTGGGTTTGCATTTGTTTATCATTGGACTGGGCCCACTGAAAGTCATTAGCAAGACTTTTTGCACTGTTGCAAAAAAGTGGCTTTAATCCTTATCTTGTAATGCGTGTTTAGTGAAAATTGATTGACTGTTATTTATTTATCATTTCGTAATTTTATTTATACCTTTATGAATATTGACATTTCTGGAATTAAACATGTGTTATCTTAAATTTAAACATGTTAGATATTATGCTGTTAATTCTTTATTCTATAATTTGATTTTTACTGTGACTGATTTTTGTATGCCTATCGGCAAAACATAGTGTTGCTAGCCAAACTTATCCACCACTGAATGCAGTTGTTTACAAATAAATCACTTTGGCTTTGACTTTGAAAGTAACTCAAGGAACCCTAATAACGAGATTTTAAGAACTTAAATATTTGTTAAATCTAAAACGGAATGTAGTAAATGCTCTCGTATTTTTTTGTCCTTTGAACAATTTTAATATCTAGGTTTTTGCTTTCACTTTCTATCAGCAATATGCGTCATCAATTTATGGTATGACTGTTAAAATTAACTTTTATTTTTACAACTGCCAAGCTGTGCTGCCAAGTCTAAAGTGCACTGTGGGTGTCAAATGTTACCGCCACAAGGCCTCTTCGCTAGTCTTGTAAAATACATAATTTGTTTATTGACTTCCTACATGAGGTGACATTTCGAAAATAACATTAACAACCACTCTATTCCTACTGCCGTAATGTCTTTCATTATATCTGTATCCAATAAGCAGTTATTCACTTAACACTTCAGGCCTTATAATACCAATGGAGAACGTTGTTAAATATTGCGTTTGAAAGCGGATGTTCGAGACGGTAATTGAAATGAACCGAAGCACTATTATTTGAGTCGAGAAAATGCCGCTTGTAAGGTGCACGGACAACCTAACGATGACATTTCAGCTTGTCAAGTTCCCGGCACGACTCGTGTTAATATCGAAGATAATTTGAGAACAGTTTAATGCCCCTAAATTGGCATGTTTGCTTGTAACTGATTCCTCCATGTCCACTTCCTCGACGTCTTCGGGTTCCGCGAACAACTAAGTGAATATTACGAGGGGTTTCACAGCAATTTGTCGTAAAAGCCGTTGTTGGAGCTCTTCAAATTGATTCCGCATGACTCGACTCCACGTAATGTTATGAGCGTATGCTAATATCATGTTTGTTGTTACCGAACTTTTCATGTTTCTTTGTGTCAGAATATGTACTTAATGTAATGATAATGATACTCTGCTGCAATCTGTTTACATTGAAAAAGATAATTACTAAAGGCCGATATTGAATTACGCGACAGTAGAGCAAATGATCGCTAATATCACACCTTTTACGGATCACACCGACCTTCCATTCACTCTGCATCATATACAGTAGTAGGTATTATGACAGCGTTTGGTGGAATTGCGGCCATCGGCGACATGCGGCCATCTTACGCGCCTTGCATAATGCTGATGATGCGAATTAGTGTCTTTGGCTCTAAGTCGAACGCCGTTCAGCTGTTTTTATGATGGATGGTGTACAATCTGTTACGTTATGTTTATGTGCCTACGCGTATGTTTTCAACTTACTCGTAAATGCAAATTAGCGACTGTAATGAAATATTAGGCTAAACTAATTAAACCTTCGTAATACAAAATAGCTCCGTTTTTAACGTACCGTGATCAAAACGGCAATAACGGGTCTCGGTTTCACTATGTCCGCTTAGCTTTTGACCCGCGGCTTGGATCAGAGACGTTTCGTGCTAGACACAAAAAAGGTAGAGTAAAAAACTTCCCTTAGACGTAAAGAGGCGTTTTTATAGATAGATCTTTAAAAACCGTTTTTATTATTAGATTTAGCGACTCGTATTGTCGTTTATGTATTATTGCGTAAATATTTTTTTCTTAGAGTCAAGTTTGGCTCGATTTCTCGTTTTCATTAAACATAGTCATCAGACCTGTCTTGTTTTAATCTGTATAATATACGTACCCAGTTCTTCCTATTTTGTATGAATCACATTTTAATCGTTATTAGTCACTTCTAATTTCGATATATCTTGTCCTCAGGCGAAGTCAGAAGAGCAACTAGCATGCGAGAAAGAATGGCTGAAGGCGGGTCAGATGTGGCTGGCGCACCGCGGCGGGTTCACGGCGGTGGTGCGGGAGGCCGACGCAGACGGGGGCCGCGCCAGGGTGCGCGTGCTGCAGACTGGGGAGGTGCTCACTGTGGACGAAGATGACCTCGAGAAGGTATGCTACCCTGGTACTTTTTGTGAAATCAACAGCAGTTGAAGGGCTATAAGTCAAAGGCGTCGACAGCCGATAATCAAGAGGTGGGTACTTGAATTTCAACATTGATAAAAAGTCAATATCATGACACTGGTATCTATGTCAATATAGGATCGTGGATTTCCAAACAACCAAATTCGCTGCGATACGCATCAACATTTCGTGATACGGATCGCATGGATCACACGATATTGACTGTCTAATCCATCCCAAAAACCTACAGGCAGAGACAACATAGAGTACTCTCGTTTGCAGGCCAATCCGCCTCAAATGGAGCGATGCGAGGACATAGCGTCGCTGCGCTGCCTGAACGAGTGCGGAGCGCTGCACGTGCTGCGCGCGCGGCACGCCGCCGGCCTGCCGCACGCGCGCGCCGGGCACGCGCTGCTCGTGCTCGGCCCGCCGCGTCGCACCGCGCCCGTCTACACCGAGAAGGTAACTAATCGAAGTCTCAAGATATACACTGTGTCATAAAATTAAGCCAGAATGCTTTAGTAGGTTGGGGTAGTTGACTGAGCAGCCCAGTAAATATTCACCAACATCATATCAGCCGTAGAACATCCATTGTTGAACATAGGCATCCCCCATAGACCTGCAGTTGCCTCGGTTGGAAGCGGCTTGCATCTACCGTGAACCCGCCACTTTAATCAGGTCATCAGTCCGTCTCAATTCTCTAATTGACAAATGTTTCTATACGTTGGTCGACATTGAAAGTGTAAGGCGTCAAAGAGGTCACTTATTACGCCTCTAAAATTACAATGAAAACCTAACGGGAGTGTTCAATGGTACTAAACCTACCATCTGCTGAAATACTCCAAATCAATTCGAAGACATCTTGTATAAGATCCTAAGCTTCTACGAGATATGGGGAATGTATCCGTAAACGATAAAGACGTGATTAATATGTGTGAGAGAAATGTATTCACATACCGCCGTAGAACCCTGTTGCAATTGACAGGCCTCCGTCACTCAAACCCGAGCGATATGTCACCTTATTGCGATAGGGTTCTGGTATCAACTAATAGTGGCTTGTCCCTCAGGTGGCGGCAATGTTCCGCGGTTGCCGTGCGGACGATATGCCGCCGCACGTGTTCGCGGCCGCTCAGTCCGCGCACCGCTGCATGCTGGCATCGAGACGCGACCGGGCCATAGTCTTCATGGGAAGGTAACGCACATATTCATCAATCCACAAGTATAAGATGGTAGGACCCTGCGTAAACAAATACCATCTTAGCGCAGTTCAGAACTGCTGTGTTCTGACGTGGAGAGTAAAACGGCTGATACAAATACGGTAACTTTAACCGGGTACTCATCCGCGAGCTGTAACCGTAACTGTTGCTGGTTACAATAACCAGAAACACTAGTGTGATCGTGGCTTTCTGTTCGCGGCAGGCTAACCAGCCTTGTTCACACTACCGGTTTAGGTTACTGTAACCCTGGCATCCTGTCGGTCAATGTCGGTTTCTCTCTGGGATAGGGATACTATGGATAGCCACACGACTAAAGTGATTTCCTCTGAAAAAATCTAGGAAACATCTCGCTGTATCCACCGATTTTGCGTTACGCATTCAAAGTTACCCACGAGACAGACAAATACCCCCTTATTCATAAACACTCTATAGGCTTCTGCTAACTTAGCAATCGTTTGTCCTTATCTGTGAAAGGTAAATGTCAAAGTGACAGATAAGGACAAACGATTGCTAAGTTAGCAGAAGCCTACAGAGCGTTTATGAATTAGGGGGATAGTCTTTGAACTTGTCCCCGTTTACATTGCGTTCGTGTTTACTTTTTTTGCATAGAACCTTGACTGGATTTCCTAGCGTTTGAAAAATAAAAGCCCATAAAAATAAACAACAAATATATACATTTTTCATTATCTATCTAGACATATAATAAAGCTGAAGAGGGTCAAAATTCTGTGCATGTAAGATATTTAAAAAAAAATTAGCTGGGTATACTTAGAATCGATAACAGAACACGTTCCAACAGTTTTTAGAATTTTTGACTTTTTATCTGTTTGTCTGTATATTTGCGAGCGCATAACATGAAAAGCGCTAAACGGATTTTGATGCAAACTTTACTAATCTGTTGAGAGAATCACCGGCCAGGTTGTAGCCTACTTTTTATCCCGGAAAATTGCATAGTTCCCGCGGGATAGCGATAAACATCTCAAAAGGTCGCAGCTGCCTAGTATACTGTAAAATAATTCACATATCACTATCGCTTAGCTAATGCGCGATTTACAACCACGCTAGGAGTTAATAGATAATTACTTTTGTCGTAAATTGCTACCGGTGATCATATCTAAACCCGTCCGGATAATATCCATAATAATTTACTGACACACTCTCAACCTTGCTACAAGAAGTCACAGTATGTTTTTGTGCCACGGGCGGTAATAGCTAGTTCGGTGTCCCTAAAAGGCGTTAAACTAGAAATTATAACAGCGTGATAGCGAAATTGGCGGCAAGTTTCCTACAAGTAGATTAATGGTAATTCTAGGATAGTAGACTACACCTGGATTTACTATGCATTGGGATAAGGACCTTAAGGCGTGTGCCCACTGCATGCGCTTTGCAAGCACGCATTGTCTGCGGTTCGCGCCCGTTGTACACTCGAGGACTTTAATTGTTGAGCCACTGTGGGACGCTTGTCATATCAACATTGCCAATCCTTTACAACGTGTGTATGAACACTAAAAAGCAACTGGTTCACTGTGAAAGCATTCCATGTATATCTCGGTATATGTCGATTGGTCACTTTACATATATAACCTAATCTAAAAATGATTAAATGACTTTGACTTGCATGAAGCTCATTTTATTACGTACATTTTTACGTAGATTGGTCTGACAACGGTCTGCGAGCAAAATACGTAACAATCGACTAGCTTACGATCACGCTCAAGTAATGTACAGTAAATGCCGATTCCGTGTCATTAAAAGAGAAAAAAATATTTACGAGTCTAGTTGATCAGATCACTGACCGCACTCGCACACTTGCTTTGTAACTCAGCGACAAAACAGTCGGAACTACACAGCGCTTGTCGCTACTTTCCGCTCGTTCCTAGTTACTAGCTCTGCTCGCTTCTGGCTTATCGTCGGCGTTGAGACAAGTGCTTTAATATGACATAAGACATAACCTGGAATCATTCGTATCAATACATAAGGCATTACACACACGGTTCTCGCTGCTCGTTCCTAGTTACAAGCTCTGCTTGCTTCTTGCTCATCGTCGGCTATGAGACAAGTGCCTTAATATGGCAGAAGTTAGAACGAAGGAGTACCCGAAACCGACGAGCATGTATGAAGAGATTGATGACTGTGGATGAAGCGAAAGAAATATGTCAGGATCGTAGCAAGTGGAGGTATCTGTTACCTTAGGCTCTGTCTACCCCGCAAGGGATAAAGACGTGATTTGTGTGTGTGTGTATGTGTAGCAAGTGGAATAAAGTAGTCTCTGCCTACCACTGTGGGAAAGAGGCGTGACGGTATGTATGTATGTTAGAAACACTCGTATCCATACATAAAGCATTGAACTTAAGGCTGTTTCCTCTACGGTCTTTTGCAATATTTTATTTTTATGTTGATAGCTAATGATGTATCCACATGGATGGTTATTAGCGTTTACAGCTAAGACAATCATTTACATTTTAATGAAGAATGCATAAACAGCCTGACGCGAGACAAACCTCAAGACTGCCCAAGGCCGGTATTTATTTTCGACGTTAAAATGATGTAAAGACGCAGTTACTTTTTTTTCTTCCTTGCTACAGACTTGTTTCGTAAACATTAGATATAGTTTTATATGATCGGATGTTTGTTACTTATTAAGTATGTCATTACATAAATCTTTGATAGATAATAATCGTGCCTAATCAGTTAATTGAATATGATATTTATCTGTACAAATGAATTAAGGTTATGTCTGTTCTTAGTTAAGATTTCAGTAGCTTTATTTTGTGATATTTATATGCGTAGGTACGGCTCAACATACTTTGACACTAGAATACATATATATTTTTGAGCAACTTATTCTTGTTATCCGTTTTGACTATGATTTGGCATTGGTAACTTCAATAAACTATCGGAAACGGTTTAGGCATAACAGACTTAACATAATCAGTTTTCGGAAAATGTTAGTGAACCAGAAACCTAATTTGGCATAGTATTATTAAATCCGAAAATCAAGTTCATTACACGAACGGATATATTTTGTCACAAAAATCCAACAAAACAAATCGTATTAATAAAAACATGCAAATCTTGACTATGGCAGAACATTTTATACACAAACTAACAAATTCTAAGGCTAACATAGAATTATAAAAAAATACAAAATGAGGAAAACTTTTCAGTTAGGCTCAGGCTTCTAACTCACTCAAGTCTAAGTAATGATGCTTGGGAGGCTACTTCGCAATTCGAAATTCGATGTTCGTATCATACCATCCCCCTCACTCTCTTATTAATGACTAGTAGTGTGATCGGAACGGCACGACCCGAATTTCGAATTTTCAATTTCGTAGTACAAGACCTGTTGCAATGTATCCACTATTACAAGTACTCACTGTCGTTGCTATTTTCCAGGTCGGGCTCCGGCAAGACGTCAGCCATGCGGCACTGCATCTGGTACCTGGCGAGCGCGTACCCTGCGCAGGGATCCAAGCTGACCCCGGAGCGCCTCAGCGCCGCGCTCGACGTGCTGCACATGTTCGGCTCCTGTCGGTGAGTTGGTAAAGTAAAGGATATGAGCGCCCAGGACAATATTTAATTCCCTTGTCAGTTGGTTCAGGTCGTTTGAATGTCGAATTTGGCCCACTTGTAGTGCTCGGATTCAGGTATGGATGAGAACGCAAGTACTATAAGCAATATTGCGTGTTTTCCAGGTCGGGTTCGAACCCGCACGCGTCGCGCGTGGTGTCGCTGGTGTCGCTGGACTTCGAGGGCGGCGGCGCGCTCGCGGCCGCGTCCGTGCAGACGCTGCTGCCGGACCTGAGGCCGGCGCGGGCTAGGCTCACCGCGCTACACACGTCAGTATCAATTATACCTAACTACCATAACACCCAACTACCCTTTAACTCAACTACCCCAATACCCACCTATCCGTATACCTAACTACCATTATATCTTATATCCCTGCCCTGCCCTGCCCATCTAAAGCTAAGTCCAGCTCGGGTCCCAACACGCATGCGTCGGGCGTGCTGTCGCTGGTGTCGTAATAGTACATTATGATACAAGTGTGCTATGTTGGTAATTACACACGAGGCGTATTGTACGCGCGAGCGCCAGCGAGCGCGGGTAAGAGAGCCGAGATGTGTAATTACCAAAGCACACGCGTCGCATACGACGTTTTTCAACACATTTGCGAGGAAAAATAAATAAAATTTAGTTAATAAAAGGACTTTAAGAACTTTAGTTTACCTTTGTTACCAGACATTGCTTACCTGGAGCTGCTTTAGAACTTTACTTTATCATTTTGGTAATTAACACCTTGGATTTCTTACTGATATAACTGTCCGAACATTGTCCGAACATATTTTAGTATTTCCAGCGACGGACACTACATTTCTTTATTACTTGAACTAGTCATTTTTAAAGTAATGAAATAACAAAGTCTGAATCAACAATATCAGTGAAAAATGGCGGCAGATATTATTTCTCCACGCCAATCCGCGCGCAGCACTCGCGCATGCGCGCTGTGCACTAAACACGCGCGTGATGAAGACACTGACAACAGACGCTACACAGCCTAATATTAAAATTATAATAAACTAATTAATTAATGTCTTAAATATGCAAATTTTGGTCCCTTTTTAGATAAAAATGAATAATTTGTCGAAATTAAATGTTTATTTATCATCTTTAAACTAAAATAGTTTAATATTTACGAAAATATTCCTTGTTCTTATTGATACTGAACCGTTTGCTGAGATTAAAAAAAGTTTATATTACCGCACTCGTGCGGAAATATTATTACAGCGCTTGTGCGTAATAAGCTGTATTATGAGTTTAAATGCGGTGCAATAAGACTCAATTTACGAGCAACTGTGTTGAAAACATAATTTCAGGGGCGGAAAACAAAATAGTGATGATTTGGCCCGATCGATGGCGGCCGTTTTCGGACTAACTTTTCTCTACTCTCTTTACGTCCATTCTAAGAAACTTTAAACTGAAATGGGTAAAAAATAAAGATGGTATCGCTAACAGAAACGTATCGGTTCTATTTTAGTGGGAAGCACCCCCAAAAATCACCATATTTTTGAAGACATTTTCGGTGTCTTCAAACCTTGTGCTACATTTCCAGACTCTTCCACGGTTGCGACGGCCGTTTACGCCGCGAGCTCCTCTTCGACCAAGCCCCGGTCAACTCGCCGAACCCTTTCCTGGGTTCAAGCGAAGCAGACGCGCCGGCGGACTTCGCTGCGCTTAAGGAAGCGTTGCAGCAACTTGGTGTCACAGAGCAGGAACAGATGGCCGTGTGGAAGATACTCGCTGCCATATGCCATTTGGGGTGGGCTGGTGTCGTCAAGGGTAAGTGTCCAGGTTTATACCAATTCGTAGAACCCTTTCTGAGTTCGAGCAAAGCAGACGCCCTGACAGACTTCGCTGCGCTTAAAGAGGCGTTGCAGAAACTAGGTGTCACAGAACAGGAGAAGATAGCCGCGTGGAAGATACTCGCTGCCATAAGCTGTTTGGGGTGGGCTGGTGTCATCAAGGGTATTTTATCTGGCAACTTGTATAACCTGTCTTGTCGGCCAATGCCGGTAGACTCCATCAAGATTAGATTAGATTAGATTAGATTAGATTAGATTAGATTAGATTATTTATTCAGTCAATATAAAATTACATCATAAATTGTACAATGTCCAAGCTTTGAGTTAAGGAGTGGGAATATATGATCGTATTAATAATATTCGGCGTTATATGCCACTTGGGGCGGGCTGGTGGACCTTCACGGGTTTTAAGGAAGCATAGCAGCTGCTTAGTGTCAAATAATGACATTACTAATATTTAAGTTTTTCGCGGTTGACGCCCAGAACAAGAACAATCAGTATTAAGTACATCCACAATATTAAGGTCTCCGGTAAGGAGGGAGCACCTCTGCAATTAAGTTAGACAATTAAGCTGTCAAACCCGGGACTTCTTCAGGTACCGCTGACGCACATGTGCGTTCAAATAAATTCCTGTAAAATTAGGACAGCGGCACTGGGCAAAAGTCACGAAAACGCATATACGCGTCGGTGGCAGTGAATGCGTTATATCGGAGTCGTCTAGATGCTCGAAAATGTTTGAATATGACCGTTGGATGTGTGCTCGCAGCGCACTCCGGGTCGGGCATGCGGTACCAGCTGGGCAGCGGCGCGCTGGCGGCGCGCGTGCTGGGCGTGGCGGCGGACGAGCTGGCGCGCGCCGTGTTCGCCGCCGCCGGGCCCGCCAGCCCGCAGCCCGGGAACAACCTCAGGTCTGTTCAGCTTTGCTCATGACTGGGGCGTGCCGTGGGGGTCGCCAGGGCTGGCGTGTACGAATTGTGTTGCGTCAGCTTCCCGCTGCCTACCCTGGAGACCCCCGCTGCACGCTACTGACCAATCAGTAACTTATTTGTCAATTGAACTAACTAACTGAAACTACTAATTTGAAAGCAACTAGAAATCACATTTCACAGTTTAGGTATAGCAAATTAATCCACTGTTCAGAACTAAAATAAACTGTTTCTCTTAGGTTTTTTTTTTCGGGGTATCCTGCCTTTTCGCAAAAAATCATTCCCAAAAGGTTCATTCCCAACTGTTCCACATGGGCAGCTGCTTTTTTCTCAAACCATTAACTATTCAGAATCTATTTCAGAACTATGAAAAGGTAAGGAACTTTTTTCTGAGTAGGTGAAACTTACAAGACAAATTCGAGCCATTTACCTTAACCTAAGTAGTCTGGTTGTTCAACAATTAATATGGACATCTATACGAAAATTGTCAATTAAGAAGATCTATAGACTAAACAAAAAGCTTGTATTTGATGTGACGTTTTTTTAACAAGAACTGGTTTTTATTACAAGTGTCTTGGAATTAATCCTGTCAACTGACCTGTTTTACGTCACCCTAGGCCGTAATAGGGATATTCTGCCCAGCTGCCCTGCTGGCAGAAAATCTCACTTCTTGGCCAAGGCAAGACGTAAAACTTTATACAAACCACGGGCGGTAATTCGTAAAGCCCCAGATCGCATATTTATACCAACACCTGCGATCTAGGACAATTACGACTTTACCGCCCTTGGTCTGTAATGTACTATTAATGTCGTTTCAGAACCCCGTCTCCGTCGAGCGAGATGGCGCGAGAGATCACCGGCACGGAGGCTCTGGATGCGTTCGTGACCGGCCTGTACAACGAGACCTTCAATATCATCGCTGCACTCGTCAACAGGTTACAACTTGTTTACTAATTCTATCCCCCTTATTCATAAACGCTCTGTAGGCTTCTGCTAACTTAGCAATGGTTTGTCCTTATCTGTCGCTTTGACATTTACCTTTCACAGATAAGGACAAACGAAGCCTATAGAGCGTTTATAGGGTATATCTATATCACAATCATACCTGGTAAGCTCGGATGTTTTCTAAAACGGAGTAAGCTTGCCTATTACCCATTCACCTTAGATTTGAAGTTTAGGGTACAGAGACATACATGGAATTCCACTCCTTTAGATAGTAAAAAACGCTCAAAATAAATTATATCTAGTTATCTACATAACCTCTTAAAATTGTTCCCGAATAATTCGAAGATTACAAATATTAAATAGGCGTGTTACATTTACCTTCGTAACTGTCATGGGTTTTTGTAGGAGTCTCTCGACCGCGGCCCGTACTTCGGCGTCGATTCTCCTCCTGGACTCTCCCGGAGCCGACAACCCGATGTCGTCGGGCCACCAGAGCGGCGCGCCGCTCTCCAAGCTGCTCTCCAACTATCTACAGGTTCGTGACATCAAAGACACTACAGACCGACCGCTTAAATGAGTCCGCGCGAGTGCGGGGAAGGACGACGGCGGGGAGCTCTCTCGGTGCGGGCGGGTGCGCCTGCCGCCCGCACAGAGAGAGGCACCCGCGGTCGTCCCACACACCGCGTCGGTCTATAGTTTTTCTTTCAGACCTCATTTATTGTATACAGTTTGGTTAAGAGACAAATGCTAGTTAGTTTAGTGTAAAAAAATTAACACACACAGGAAAGCGTAATGTGTGATCCCAGAATGACGCGCGAGGAAAAGCAAGCCGCCTATTTGTAGGTACGCCTAAGAAACCATCTGTTTATTTTCCTAGCTCAGTCTGTAACAAAGCTAATGTCGAGAAAGACTGCATAATTTCGTAAATTTCGGTGGCTTTCTCTTTAAGTTTCCGTTAAAACACACCAATCGTGAAACTCTGAATTGTTGACCCTTCATTTGGTTTTTATTTGTTAAGATTTTACTTACCACTATTTTTAGAATGTAACATTGTTTACAGGAACGCTTACAAGCCGTGTTCCACGATGCCATGCTAGTAGCCCCTAGAGAAAGATACGCTCAAGAAGGCATTACCCTTGACGATGGGGCCGAAGAAGGTAACTAAGCTATTATTTTTTTAAATAACTAATTTCCATTGATTACAACTTATTGTGTCTGTTCGTGATTGTCATTGGTCAATTTCTGACGTAGAAACTATCCTACCTATTTGATCGACTATTACTTATTTAATTTAATTCGATATAACAGCAAATAATAAAAACCAAGTATGCACATACATTGAAGATGTAAGATGGTCAATATATACAAGGAACGTGTTTCTTCTGACATTTTTTATTCTAGTTATTAATCTCGACAACGTTAAATCACCTGATGACAATTGATTTTTACATACACATACACAAATCACGTCTTTATCTCTTACGGGGTAGACAGAGCAAGGTAACAGATACCTACAGGCCACATTTAGCATGATTGAGGGCGTATAGATGGAAAATGGAATCAAAATAGTGATGGGTTGCTAGCCTCATCGTATATAACATGATTCCTATGATTTTCTCCCTCGATGGGCTTTTACCATCTGCGCGGGTAGAAAAGGTACATTCTGGTACATTCTATGTTTTTTCTTTGCCCCCAGACCAGCATGGAAGAATTGATTTTTAAACTGAAGCTATTTAAATGTGTCTGTCTGTCAGATTGGCTGTCGGAGACGGTCAACCCGGGCCCAATGGTGGAGCTGTTGGACAAGGCGCCGCAGAACTCGATCGTGCGCAGCTCGCAGGCCGACCTGCGCGACTGCGACCGCCGAGGACTGCTCTGGTCAGCACATTTGCCATTGACACACGTACAGTCAGCGTCATATAGTGTGAAACATCCAGATAGACCAAGAAGTTCAGCACGCCATACTGTATCTATGGTGTTCAAACTATGCGACTGTACTAGCTGATTTTTTTATCACCGTCCAATGTTTTTGCAGACATTAGCTCGCTTATTCATAACCGCTCTATATGCTTCTGCTGACTTTGCAATCGTTTGTCCTTATCTGTGAAAGGTAAATGTCAAAGTGGCAGATAAGGACAAACGATTACTAAGTTAGCAGAAGCCTACAGAGCGTTTATGAATAAGGGGGTAAGTATCGCTCAAAGATGCCATTTGCGAATAAAGAATATGGGTCCTTGCAATTGTTGCGGAATATTTCTTCAAGTTGTTGGTTTGACTAAATAGCCCTGTAAATGCTTTACAGGTTTTTTGAATCATAGTTGACAAATGTTTCAATACATTGTTCGATGTTCGAAGTGAATCGCGTCATGGGGGACTACATTTTGAATCAAATATTTAATTGAAAAGTATTTGCAGAGGTGTTCAGTAACACTGACCGAACCAGCTGCTGAAATTTTCTGGAAAAATTCTGAGACACTAAGTCGAGTAGGTCAAGTCTTCAAAATATACTCGGCAGCAAAAAATTTGGCCCTCACAAGCAGTGGCGTAACTATAACGTCTGGGGCCCGTGGCGAATTCGTCAGATGGGGCTCCTTCCTCAATATAAAGAATTGCATCAGCGTTCCTTCTGTGCTCTAAACCAAGCCAGTTCGGGGCCCCGTAGGGCTAGGGGCCCCTGGCATTTGGCCACCCCGGCCACCTTATAGTTACGCCACTGCTCCCAAGTATACCTTATATATAAGTAATTTTGTATGAAGACTGGGCCAATTTTTTTTCCACTGAGTATATTTTTTTCACGGAATATTTGTCGGACGCTCACAGTACATTTGAGCGGCGTAGGGGTGGGGGCGACGTCGCCGCGACTTAAGATCGCGTTAGCGCATCCTCAATTTACTCAATTAGTTCGATTTACTGACTCTTTCACACAACTTTCAGTTATTCTTTCTCAATATACCAAAATGTGCTGAAAAAAATCTCGTGTTTTGTTATTATCATTAGAAATCCGTAATATTTAAATTTGGACTGTTATTTTTATAACCCCTACGATACCCGACGCTAAAGCGTGTTGCTTCCATTTTGACACAAGATATTGTAATGTACCAATCAGGCTGCTGGACGAGGAGTCGATGTATCCGGGCTCCAGCGACGACACGTTCCTGGAGCGCGCGCTGACGCACTACGGGCCGCCGCACCACACGCAGCGGCTCATCAAGAAGGCGCCGCACGCGAGGCAGTTCCTGCTGCAGCACCTGCAGGTACTGATGCAGCACGAAGCACCCGGGCGCCATATCTCGGAACATTAATCGTTTATCCGGAAACTGTGCCGTTCTCTACGAATTTCACATATACGTACTGAACATAATTGATTGTAATTTTTCAACAGGGCACTAATCCCGTTCTTTATGACGTCACGGGCTGGGTGAAGGCCAGCCGCGAAAATCCCGTCACGAAGAAAGCTCTGACGCTTCTGCAGGAAAGCCAAACGTAAGTTATTAAAAATATATTATAACCCTTTTTTTGTACAATTTTGTCATTCTGTGCTGTCTCATAAGGCGTCTACCCGCGCCGCGCATAACGTTAAAGTTTAGCAAACTGTCGCATCTCAAATTCTATTCTACAGGTCTGATGTTTTGCATGACAATGACTTACAAATTTCTACGCCTACAAACGAAATGTAAAACTTCAAACTGCTTTGTGTCGCCAAACAGTGTAAAAACGAACTGATTCGACACACCGTTATATGAAAATATCAAGCAGGTGGCCATAGCATGTACAGTCAGCCAAATGTGTGGTCTATCATTTTTCATCCTACTTCCAATGAAATTGTCGCTACATGCGAGGGCCAATTTTTTTTGGCGCTGTGGATATTTTCCCCCTTATTCATAAACGCTCTATAGGGTTCTGTTAAATTAGCAATCGTTTGTCCTTATCTGTGAAAGGTAAATGTCAAAGTTACAGATAAGGACAAACGATTGCTAAGTTAGCAGAAGCCTACAGAGCGTTTATGAATAAGGGGGTTAGTCTGTACTACCTAATATACCTATACTACCTATAATCGTGGGAGGATGATGACCTACGAGCCAAGCAATCTAAACGCTCTTATATTGACCGTGGTACGTGTTGTCAGCGAGGAGATCGGGCGCCTATCGTCGTGGGCGCGCGGCGCGTGCGGCGTCGGCGTGTGGTCGGCGTGCGTCGGCGACGCCGCCACGCTGCGCCGCGCCTCCTCCATACGCCGCACGCTCACATCCGGTCAGTCACACATCACACATTCATAGCTTATATTATATGCTATACGGGGCCTCTAAAAATTATTCGGGTCTAACTATTTCAGAAACAAACAAGCTGACTGCCATTATAAATAACAATGTAATTCATTATCTTGTGCATGCAGGCACGGCGGGCATGAAGCGCCGCTCGACAGCGCTGCAAGCCAAGTTCGTGGCGGACGGCATAGTGGACACGCTGCGCCGCTGCGGCGCCGGCGGCGTGCAGTTCGTGTGCTGCCTGCTCACCGCGCAGCCGCACGACCCCGCCGCCGAACTCAACGTGCCGCTGCTGCGCTCGCAGGTACCTACACTCTCTGCGCTTCCGCAACTATGAGTTACCTTTCCTGCATTCCACGGGGCACTATGCTGCACTCAACAGTATACTATGCGGCACTCAACAAAATACTATGCTGCACTCAACAGCGTACTGTGATGCACTCAACGGTGTACTATGCTGCACTCAACAAAATACTATGCGGCACTTAACAGTGTACTATGCTGCACTCAACAAAATATTATGCTGAACTCAAGGGTACATTATTCTATACTCAAGAATACACTGTTCTGCACTCAAGAATACACTGTAACCTAATCAAATTATTCTACAATGCACTCATGAGTACATTATACTGCACTCGTGTGTAACACTATTATACTACGCTCACAAGTACACTTTATTATACATATGTATATGTACAGTATACGGCAGTGAACTTGTACCATACTGCACTCAACCTGCTCAAAATGTACTGCACCCTGCATCCAGAAACAAACTAAACTAAACTTGAAACAAGTTCAAACTTACTATAACATAAAACATATCGCATTGAAATTTACACTAAACTGCGCTTAACAGCACACCTCGCTAAGTCTATTACGACAATTATCATTCATTGGGCTTATTTGTGGAACAGTTCCGTGGATTCCAACTGCTGGATGCAGCAAGGCTCTACAAACAGGGCTTCCCCGAGCACATGCCGCTCTCAGAATTCGCTAGAAGGTAAGCGAAACTAACATCAACGAAGACTAACATTATTCCAATTTCGAAGGCTTTTCCTGACTAATAAAATATATTTCCGCCTTCCGGCCACAACTGGCCGTAAATGATTTTATTTTTAATTCGCGAGCGAATTGAACTCATAGTAAAATTCTGTTTCATTCACTAAATAAAACTAAGATTGTTAGACTTGTTAGATTAGTGTTCAAACTCCGCTGCTGACATATAGGAGTGGCCTTGCCGTACTGGCTGCTGATTGCAATAGATCGTTGTTGCTCAACAAGATATTAAACACTTCTACACTTAATAGTATAAAGAGGAAATTTTTTGTTTGTTTGCATCGAATAGACACCGAAACTACTGGACCAATTTGATGCATTCTTTCACCATAAGATGTTTACTTAACCTAACCAAACTACCTTTTTACATATTGTGGAAGCATTTTGAGACGTCTTGTTTATTTATGAATAACTATCAGGTACCGCCTCCTCGCTACATCAGAGGGCGAGTCCGAGGCGCCTATGCCGGCCACTCCGCTCTCCGACCGGCAGATCGTCGACGACATGCTGCTCGCCCTCGACCTCGACGTGACCAGCTATCGGCTCGGGCTCACTCAGGTCAGTGTACTTTTAGCTTTGTCATAGCGTAATGTTTCTGCATAGTGGGCGCACTTCGTTATCTGCTGTCTACAATCGTCGAAGTTCCTGTGCGTACTGAAGGTTGAAGGCTCTCTATAGGTACTCTAATTCTACCTTCTACAAGTATTACTACGTTAGACACCGTGATCTTCGAACTAGTAGATGCATACCTAGATCATGGAAGTAATAAGTATTAAGTACAGTACACCGGGAAGAACCAACATTCAAAAGACCAGTAGACTTATTGTTTAGCGAGTTCGCTTGCAATGGCCATCGTTTTCATTTTGACAGTTCATGCAAGGGCTGACAATTGGCTTCGGAATCAGCTAGCTGTCACATTCATACAAGAACTGTCAAAATGAAAGCGATGGCGATTGCGAGCGAGTTAGACAATAAGCTTACTGGTCCGTGTGGTACTAAATTTTTAGAAGGACGACCATAAATTTATAAGCTTATGTGAAAGAGACAAAGCGACTATTAAGACCATAGTGCCGGAGTGTCTTATAACCTTATTTGAAGTGGAAAAAGGCCTTCTTTTTTACATAAAATAGCGAGAAAACGATCTAGATCTATTGTAATTTCTTTGACCTAAACATCATGTTTCAGAACCATTTAGCGTTTTGAATCATAGCTATTTCTTTGACCAATGTTCGAAGTCAAAGCAGAATATTTAAATCCTTCAGAAGTAGTTCATGAGGCAACCAACTAACCACTAATGACGGCGAAAAAGAAAATGGCGTTGAAAATGTAACGAGACGAAAGTTCGAGAACGAAGCAGTTCATTAACAGAGTCGTTATGTCGCGACTACAATAACTTCCACTTTACAATGTCAGACAAGTCCCTTTATTAACCCATTACGAGATGTTATGGAATTGAAGTTGGTACAGTCAGCGTCAAATAGTTCGTGACACCCAAAGTAGCCAAATAGTTCGCAACGCGTCATTGCTACGGGTGAAATGAGATCGTGTTGCTAACTTTTTGGCCACTTTGGGTGTCATGAACTATTTGACGCTGACTGTACTAGTATACTTTTATTTCACGTGAGCGACGGTGATACTGCGATCGAATGGCCAATTATAGAATGAGGCGAATTGATATGATACCGAAATTGGACAAGAGAAAATCGTAACTTAGTACGTACAACTTTTTTTCTGCTTCTATGCGAGTAAATGAATCGCAAAAATAACCTTGTTTTTCTTATCTGGTAATACATAGGACAAGAGAACTAAAAAAAAATAAAGAGCTGTACTTATTCTTGATTGAGGGCGTATAGGTGGAAAGGGAAATCAAAATAGTGACGGGTTGCTAGCCGCATCGCCTGTAACAGGATTCCTAAGACTTTCGCCCATTCCCTCGATGGGCTTTTACCATCTGCGCGGGAAGAGAAGCAACTGGTAAATTCTATGTTTTTTCTGTACTCCCAGACCAGCATGGAAGAAAATAAGTATTCATATTTTTATAAATCATTTTAAGGTATTTTCCAGGCAAAAAACTACTGTTGAACTACTGACCTTTGTATTTTGTTTTTAGCTGTCACAAGTAGTATACATGATTCAATTCTTAAAATAGCAACTAATAATATTTAACTACTATGGGTGGCAAAAATCGAAATTTTATATTTTGGTAATATTTAACTGGTAATTTTTATTCGATTCCCCTTTCCGCATGTACGCCCACAATCATGCTAAACGTGGCCTTAAGGTTTTGTTACCTTAGGCTCTGCGTACCCCATAATAGGTAAATACGTGATATATGTACGTATGTATGTAATATTTAACTGTACAGTCGATATCACATACATCGGACGCTATGAAATATCTGAACGCGATCCAACTGCAAATCGCGTCGTGTTCGGATGTTTTGGATCACCCAGACAGCTCCCATGTCAAAATTTAAAAGTATTCTGTACCTATAACAATTAAAACCACTCGGGACTTAAATGACGTAAGATGTAACTATAAAATTACATCGATGTTTTGGCCGCGATTCAGCGGCCGTCACGGGTACCTATTTGTAACTACCTGAGTTTGGTCAATCTAATCAAAACAAAAGTCTCGTTCATAATCATAATTATGTTGATAAATGTAGAAGCGAAAAAGAATGGCCTTGGGTCATGGAATCGGTACTTTAACTTTATCTTCACTACATAGTCACTACATAGTATAAAACAAAGTCGCTTTCTCTGTCCCTATGTCCCTATGTCCCTATGTATGCATATATTTTCAAAACTACACAACGGATTTTGATGCGGTTTTTTTTTAATAGATAGAGTGATTCAAGAGGAAGGTTTTTATGTATAATTCTACGCTGACGAAGTCGCGGGCAGAAACTAGTTAACTTATAAAATAATAATGTCTTTGATCGTTGCGCAATATAATCTAGAGGTTATAATTTTTAACTGCTATTTTTAAGATATTACGATTTCTTCTAAACTCACAATAAACTTGAAAGGCACGCGCACAATGGACTGAGTGAAATTGAAAGATACGGCACGCAAACACTCTTACTTTTTTTCAATTTAACTTTCTTTCATTTCCAATACGGTCTATGTTCTCTATCATTTCTAAAAAAAACCTTACAGTTATTGAGACAATCCATTTTTTTTTAATCGTTGAATCAATTTGTTTGAAAGATGAAGGCCTTGGATCTATTCTTATTGGAATCTAAATAATGGTTGACAAGAATACAGAAAATCGAGCGTGACCAAATTGTTTTTTGAGTTTTAGTTTAGGGGATATACTGTTTAAAAGTGTAGGCTATGTTTAGCCGTCAATTCATTTTGATGGTCATGTTAATGTAAAGCATAATGTTATTTGATCTAAATGTGTAGCTATTTAGTTTGATTTGATTTAAATTTGATTATTTGTGGTTGATTGTAATTACAATAACTAACAAAATTAGTTATTACCTAGTAACAATAATAGAGTGGTGTGAAATAGAATAATTCTAATATATTTTTAAAATACTGTGTAAACTCTTACGTACTCTTACGTACGTAGTAGTTAGTCTTAGGTTAGCTTGGCGACAAAAAATCTCATAGTAACAAGGTCACGTGACAGTAGGTAACAGATAGAAAAATTCGAAGGCTTACCCACCTGCTATGGGTGGTGTAGGGGTATAGCACGCCTCACGGAATGATGAGGATCCGGGTTCGATTCCCGGCCAAAGCTTTACTTTTCGGATTTCTCTGTGTTCTAAACCTGTCTAAAAAAGCATTAGTCATCTAAAAATAAAAAATCAGAATCAAGTATCTACTTATAGCTACTATCTTAGAGTTTTATCTTTTTTCTATCATGTCTAACTGGCCATTTGCTGTACAAATAAATGAAGTCAGTGTATCAGTATACACAAGTGAAAACAGTGTTGTGTAACGGAGACACCAGCTATGGTGTTTTCTCGCCATGAGCCCAATCATCCCCGTAATGAGCGTGAAATGAGCGAAACTCTACCGTCATCATGGCCATTGATTGTCAGTTGATTCAGCGGTAATGTTCGTTTAATAAGGTTCCCTATGGTTTGCCCTGATTTCATATGCCATAAGTGTATTGCATGCCATAATGATAATTTGTCATAACTCTTTTTTTCTCTTAAACTACTACTATTATTCAGGATTGTTTTAAAACTCTCTTCTTCTTCTTCCTTGCCTTATCCCTTCATTTGGGGTCGGCTCTCCTCGTCCTTAGGCGCCAGGACCACCTGTCCTGGGTTGTCTCTGATTTCAGCTGTGCCCGTTCCAGATCTTTGGCTACGGTTGTCCACCACGTAGCTAGCGCGCGCCCTCTTCCTCTTAACTAACCTAACCTATAGTTTATAGAGTTCTATAGGGTGGCTATTTCTTAGCTCTTGAATAACTTATGGTTTCACAGAAAATAATAATTATGGAAACATTGGCAAACGTATATAAAATTCAACTTTCATGCTGGTCTTGGAGCAAAGAAAAAACATTGAATGTACCAGTTGCTTCTCGTCCCGCGCAGATGGTAAAACCCATCGAGGGAACGGGTGACATTCTTAGGAATCATGTTATAGGCGATGCGGCTAGCAACCCATCACTAATTTGATTCCCCTCTCCATCTATACGCCTATAATCATGCTAATCGTGGCCTTTAGGTCTTGTTACCTCACTTACTTTCTACCCCATAAGGGATATAGACGTGATTTGTGTATGTATAAAATTCGGGCTATTGAAAGAATTCCATTTAATAACTTTCCTGCTCGACCTAAAGTTTTAAAAAAAACACGACATCTCTCAGAGGCCATACCTATTGTCCAAGCGCGGGCAAGATGTTGCTTATTTAATCCAAATTTTAACTCCGAGAAAGTATTACTTATCGATGCATGACATTACTGTGGCGTATTCAGAAAAGCGTCAAATTGCATTTGTGCTAGAAAACGATCAATTTTATCCACTTCAAGGGGTGGATCCTCCAAATCGCATCTCTGAAAATATCATTCTCAAATGAGAAAAAAATGTGTACCTACCTACTTATTGCTACAAAATTTCCGCTCGAAGAAAATTGTCGAATAGTGAACAAAACTAATTAGAAACTGTGTTTTATCATCAGGCGAAATCAGCTTGATTTTTCACCATTTCTAAAAGGCAATTTCATGAGTATGATTTTGAAAGACGGCCCCCAGACTTAATGTATGTAGCTTAGCTTGTCCATTTCGCAACCTAGACTTAGCTACCGGCGTGATTATAGTATTTCACTTGAAATACATTCGACGATCCAGCCGAGTGCACTTTGACGCCCGCCACGGAAAGTAAGAGTCTTTTTGCTGATGTTTTTTGCCGATAGAGAATGTTATCGCTTTTATGTAACTAAATCGCTTAATAGCTAAGCTTATACTGGTCGCTATTGCGAATATCTAAATAAGTACTGCTAATTATTCGGCTGTCAACTTAATAAGCAAAATTTACCTCTTTATTAAAGATCTTATCTTTAGTACGATGTTATCTAGGTAGAACCTAATTGTCATAGTGATTTGCAAACGTTTTAATATGAACAAAAACCTTTACCTTACTACTACGCTACCAGAAACGGTAGCAGTAGCGGAGTAGTGAGGCAAAGATTTTTTGTTCATAATTACGACCTCCGCAAAGTAACGCATGATTCAATAAATCGCTTTTTAATTGGCCTATTTCGTTGAAATTTGGCGTTGTGCACGTACATGATTGGCATAATGCAATAATAAAGTACCTTGAACAGACGGAGCGTACGGTTTTAAAATCTAGAACCGATCATGTTTTTATTGCGAGCAGCACGTTTCATATTATCTAAGTACTAAATTCATCTTAAACGTAATAGTCGCCGGTAAGGCGAGTGAAAGACGGCTTATGCAATACATTATGTTAGCGAGACAGCTGAACGGAATTCACATGTTTCGACATTATAAACCCTTCATTTACATCCGTTTGACAGCTCAAATTTAACAGAGTCGAGTTTTACTCCGCACAGACAAGTCGACTATTTGTTATGATTTTGTTCCAGTTGAAGCCTACTAAGGCTCCGTTTTCTGCACTTTCGTCTGTCACAAGGCTGTCAATAGGGTCATTTTTTTAATAGTTTGTGTAATGCTATGTATGGCATTACAAAACTATTAAAAAAAAAGTAAAAAATATCAAAGAGGCCCTGTTTTTTTGTAATATTTGACTCGATATTGATAATAGTACGTTATCTCAGGAAGCTCACGTTGCTCATCATTATCACGAAACTTAACGACTCAATGCCAAATACGGTATTAACAAAATAAAATGGCTGCGAATTCATCACAAATGAACACTAAAGTAATGTAGACTAAAAAGTAGGTCTTCTTATAAATAGCTGTCCTACATAAATACATTATATTTTGCGACCAAGTATAAAAAATTGTAGTTATGCAACTCGACGTAACGCGTTACGTCACATGTGTTACTTCGGAACTGGCCCTCGATGCGCGCGCAGCGCACAAACCACACGCCAGTAGGCCAGCTCGGAATACAAAAGTGATACACAGTATCATGAATGCGCGTAGACTGTTTATTGCGCACAAAACAACAAAAAAGAAGAGAAAATGGTACCTGTAACTAGCTCTATTGAAAATGCTGATTAGCTGTCCTTGGTTAGTACATACATTTGTACCATTTTGTTTGTATGCAAATGTAAACGTTAGAAAAGGAAAATAATATGTATTTGGTTGTAAAATAATCGTTTAGAATTGGTTTTACTATAAACGTAACAAATTCCATGGTTTATAGAATAGAAATTGTTTGGAAATGACAGCTGTCACGATGCTCTAGCTACTTTGTAATTTTATTTATTTCAATAAATTTACGTGCATTACAGTGTTTACCATTACGCCGCGAAATTCAAATTATACATATAATCAAAAACGAAATAGAAAAAAAACAAAAAAAATATGACTTAATAATGTTCTATTGTACATGTCGATAATTATTATATAAAAATCTATCATTGTCGTTTCGCATGTACGAAAGTTAATTTCTGTTTTAGACCACCACTAGATACTGATTTTAGCTGCAACGTTTATTATGCGCTCTCGAACACGACGACCTACTGTAGCAGGCTCTCTTACCATTCAAAAGTATCTTTCTCTCAGGCCTTTTGTGCGAGTCGTCGAAGTGTTACTCGACCTCGATCGCCCACTAAGGAAAGATACTCGGAAGAGTTACATCACTGTCATGGTAACTTCCGACTATAACTATGAATGCTCTATGCAACTTTGCGTTTACAATCTGATGTGGGTCAAGTTGTCTGATCGGTGCTCAACGATACGATGTCGATAGTCTTGATACAATTAAAAACACATAAACCTATATCTTATGTCATGCAAGTCTAGCCTCCAACAAGTTTGTTTGTTTGTTACGTTTTCTAGCATGAACTACTCAACCGATCGCGATAAAATTTGGTAAGGAGATAATTTGAGACTCTGGGAAGGACATGGGATCTGTGGGCGCACGAATAAACGTATTTTCCGCAGACGGAAGTAGCGAACAACAGCTGCTTGGACATGTTCTCTTCAGGATTTAGAGTGAAGGTGTATAGATGTTTTTGACGTGTTGGTAACATACATATAAATTTTGTCTGTATATGTACACGGAGACCAACTAAGTAAAGACTATTAAAAGGTACATGAAGATTAAACTCTTTTTTTTGGAAACCTTCAACCAGAACAGTTGTCCGTTAAACTAAGTAATGACATTTTCCCTTTCGATTCATGGAAAGCTGACCATACAAGACATTATATTTTTGTGTGAAACCTCAGTTACGGTCGGTGGTTAAGAGTTTGACCGAGGCGATGATTTATTTTTTAGGTGATCTTACATAAACCCGCGATGGTGAAAACAATGGAAATGATCTTCTCTCCGTTGTTTTGGTCATCTAAGTCGAGTTAATTTCAACATTGCACGTTATATAACTAAGTAAGCACCTGCAAACGACACTATGCGATTTCGCAAGTTATTTTTAAGTAAGTTTGCATGTAAATAATGTAGAAATTGTCGTGAGGAACGTTACTACTTTGTAACTTGAAAATATAGACAAGGCAATTTTATCATGCCCTCCAGAGTTACAGCCGTTCCGAGGGTCGCGACAACACCATCGTCATCATTGTCTTCTTCCTTTTGTCCTCTTTCTCGTTCTCCAGCAGGGACATATCAAGTTTTAATACTTACACCTTTATGAACGGGAGCATTAAGCATAAAGTCTATCATTATCTTGCGAGTTTGATAATCTCACTATCATAAATATCTGTTGTTGCCTAAAACAGTATCTGTCCTAAAAGAAAATATTGAAATCGTACAGTTTAAAAATTGCAATATTCATTGTAATTATAGCAAAGTCAAGTTTCATGTTCAACTGTTATAATAATAATGGATCTAACGGTTAATGCTGTTTGTTTAAATTTAAATTTGCAAAAAGTAAAAGTGCATTATAAGTTGCTCAACGCACTTAATCTAATTAATTTGCACTTACTGCTGCCTTTTAATTGTGAATTTGACTTCATAATCCTGCAATAAACATCTTTTCTTAAATGTTTTGTTTGTTAATTATATTTTTGGTTCCGTGTAAGTAAGTTTTAATGAATGTTCCATTTAACAGTGTACATTTCGCTTTAATCAATGGCCACTCTTCAATAATTAACTGTTCGGCCTTTACATCTTTCATTATAATAATTTTTCTTCAGCAGGTTTTACTTTTATCAGTACAGTCAGCATCAGAAGTTGATAAACAGCCGAAGAGCTCAAAATGATCTACACACCTTATACCCTTGGCGATAGAGCCGTGTGTAGATCATTTTAGTTTTTAGTTCATACAAATTGAGCCACTATTGAAAACCTCTGAGGTTTTTGTAATAAGTGACGATACATATATGTATGTATGTATGTCATTATGGCTGCTTATCCCAAGCAACTTGTTTTTCAATAAACACAAGCAATAATTTCAATGTGACAGTGTTTCATGCCCATCAAGTAGTGGTCGATCGTTCGCATTGGATTCAGAGAACGGTGCAAGGAGACCAGTTTTAATAAAGAAACAAAGAAAGAAGACATTTGTTCCTTTTTGCAAGACACACAAATATAAGAGAATATACACAATTTATTTAAAGGATACCTACATTATAAATTCCATCCGAAAGCCATATGTAGACGGTATACTTGTTAATTATTTGAAACTAGCGACCCGCCCCGGCTTCGCAGTGTAGATGCTAACACGGCGCTAGCCATAATTAGCGTCATATATTTTGTCTAATTAAAAAAAACCTTGTCAAGTTAATACCTAAATCTTCATGACAGATGAAAACTGCATGAAAATTCTCCCGAATTTTTTGAGTTTGTCGTGAAAAGACAAACGCGGCGGAGGACTTTGTTCTATAATATGGTAGGTAGTGATTGTACAGGACATTGGCTAGCTTGGCGAAACATCAATAATTCTGTACTTAGGTAGGTATACTTCAAACGGCAAAATACCAAATAGGCCGTAATTACTGTAACCGGTTGCTTTAAACTTTTAAGTCCTCGAAGGTCTTGCTGTATGCTGCATCAGTAATAAATACCTATATAAAATGAAATCCTTGATGGAGTCATATAGTGGTGAAATAAAGAATGTCTCAGATCGCGGGAACTTGTCGCACGAGCCAAAAGCGAGGGCGATAAACATGCAACGTACACAATTTTACGTCTTCGGCTAGCCAGGAAGTGGAAATTTCTGCTCAAGCGATAAGCCAAAATAAAGCGTCATTCTAAATATCTATTTATCATTCTATGTATCTAGTTAAAGTTGTAATAAGGTCGTGGGATATATTATTGAGAAGTTCGTATCGATACTTATTTTAGCACTTGACCGTACAGCACATCAAGGAAACATCAAGGAAACATTTGTACATCATGGGAATAGGCGAAAATTATGGGAATCATGTTATAGGCGATGCGGCTAGCAACTTATCACTATTTTGATTCCATTTGACATGTATGTCTTGTTACCTTAGGCTCTGTCTACCCCGTAAAGGATAAATACGTGATTTGTGTATGTATGTTATATTTACCGTACAGGTAGAGTCAATCACGCTTAAGTATGGATAAATTTGGAAGAACACCAACGCACCTATTATCACCTTTAGTGTTAATTCACACCGACTTACGGCGAAATCTCGTTTAGCAAAACTATTAGTATTTATCTGCTACTTATTTAAGCACACACAGTAGTTAAACAACGATGTGCATCGGGTAGTTAACATTATTGCCTGTGTCGAATGTCCACATTCACGTTCATTTATTTCTCGATGAGAATTACTCACGCAAATAGAATCGTTACAATATTACATCCCCTTCACACACACACACACACACACACACACACACACACACACACACACACACACACACACACACATCTATAATAAATAAAGGGTTCAACTTCGTTTGACCTCGAGTCTTGATTGTATATACCGTTTCTAAGAAGTCATTCCATTCTGTCCCTTCTTAATATCCCCAAAGGCTGCTTTGTATCCCTGGAATGTAGGTAGGTACTAATAGACACAAGTCCATGGACAAAAAAAACATGTGAAAATAACCAGCGTGAAACACGCTTCTAGAAGACTGTTACTATATCATAAAATAACTCTGAGAGCTATGCCGTCTTTTCTGAGCGGTACATATTTTTTCCCATACATTGAAAAAAAAATGCACTAACTTCCGGCACCACCACTTTAAAGCGGCACTAGGTCTTTCGACATTTATTTTTAATCATCTATAAGCTATAAAAACGCCGTAAATTAATAATTAGTCTTAATTCCTCACTTGTACCTGAGAAATTCCATAAATGTACCGCTCAGAAAAGACGGCATAACGCTCAGAGTTATTTTATGATATAGTAACAGCCTTCTAAGCGTGTTTCACGCTGGTTCATTTCACATGTTTTTTTTGTCCATGGACTTGTAGTCTATAAGTTCCCGCTTTCATTTAACAGCTTCAAAATACAGACGTCAATCAATAATAGAGTTAAAACTACTCACATACGTATCTAAATTTAAGTCGCGAACTTGTAAGCAAAGTGAATGTGAGCAATTAGAGACGTGTCTAAAAATAGCTTGTTTTCTAGGAGATACTGCCGAGAACGATGTTTTTATGAGCTATATCAAATTGTGCAATATTTCCGTAATCCGATTGCAAACTCTTACTAAAGGCTTGTGATACCTTAACACAGGCAGCCGTACAAATTAAATGTGTACCTACACGAATCTTGATGTTGATGTTGTAGTGGGGACGCCTAGCTGGATCAGGCGGGCTGTCGATCCGCTGTGGCGATCATTCAGCCCAGTTCCCCTTGGTTGGAGCCGCCGGTTACTGTCCCAGCAGCGCTCCCACACAGCAACTCTCCTCGAATCTTCGTATCTTCCTGCCGAACATAAGGACATCTTTTAGTTTGATGTCTCTAAGCTCGTCCTCCTCCAGTTCGTCGCTCCCGAATGCTTCGCGCCGCGCTGCCGCGTACATGACGCACTCGGTGAGGACGTGTTTGCTTGTCTCCTCTTTCCCACAATGTGGGCTAGAGGGATCACTTGTTATACCTATCGATCTTCTCTTTCTTAATGAGGTCATTATTTTGCGCCAGCAAGCTTTAGTGTCGCCTCCTTCTCAATGAGTGCATGTCCTTTGTCAGTGAAGTTCCCTCTCCACTCCTTACATGCTCTCATTCTATACCACTGCTCCATGGCTCTCTTTTCTATCTCCAAATGAAGTGATTTCAGTCCCAGCATTACCTCCATGGCCTGTGTAGGGGTGGTTCTCATGGCCCCTGTTATCATGAGGCATGTCAGTCTTTGAACTTTATTCAGTTCCTTCTGAGACTCCTTAATGCAAGCCCTGTGCCACCATACCGCAGCTCCATACAGCAGCCTTGGTACACGAATCTTAGAAAGGTTTCTGATTGGCGATACGAATTAAGAGACACAACTTTGGCAGCTGGTCCCTTTTGTTCCATATTTTTTTATTGGTAACAATATTCGTTAAGCATTTTTTTTTTCATAATTCGTGATTTTCTCAGGAATTTATACTACATTAGGTTTATGTACAGTCACCATCAGATATATCGTAGCGAGCGAGGTCCTCAAATGTTTCGGAGGAGCATTAAATTTCAATAAATTCGTTACACTAGATAATGTAAAGTATATTTTCAACAAATGTTCAAATCTTTATGATCAGCCTGATTGCGTCGATACATTTGACGATCTGTGCTTCCTGATATTTTTAACTCATTGAACGTCCCGAATTTATTGAAAAGTCGCTGCTCTTATATTTATGACGGATGTTATTAACCTTATCTAATTTTGTATTATGTAACAAATCTATTGAAATGTAATGCTGCTCCGAAATGTTTGAGGACCTCGCCCGCTACGATATATTTGATGGACTGTACTATCAATTCAAAAAAAATAACAAAAGTTACTAAAAAAAGTTTTATGGTACAGAATAAAGCCTTTAGCATCTCCCCGGTGAATGAAGATAGCAAGTTGTCGTTCATTATGTCGTTCTAGGGAAATGATCAGCAATGCAAGAGAAAGAGCGCAAATTGAAAAAAACGTCTACAAACATTGTATGAGACAGCGGCCCAAACCAACAGAACTGCCTCGTTTTAATTCGAAATTAAAATGGTAGTAATTAAGCTACGCCTTTATTATGCTGTTTACTACAGTATACCGTCGTGTCTGGAAAATTTCACACCATAATAATTTACATGGTGTTCTCGCACTTCTCGCAACAAGATGACTACATTTCTTACGCAAGTAAGTACATCGTGAGTATTTATTACCATAAAAGCGCGTAATGCTTTATTTTCACACACAAATTTAAAGCATTACAATAGAGAATATAAACGACATCGTTATTATGGTAGGTCGAAATTTCACTAGTAGAAATGAGTGTTATCTAAACAGTGGAGAGGTCAGAGCCTCTAGTGTAAGTTTTCGCATATAGAATTTCTCGAACGCGTACACGTAAACGTCTCAATTAGGTACTGTGGAAAAATTTGCAGCGCCACTTGCGGATCGAAACGGCAACAAACTGTTCTCATAGTATTTGCTTAGTGGGGTTTTCGGTCACAAAATACGTCTCGAACGTGTTTGCGTTAAAATGTCAAATACTGTGAGAACAGTTTGTTGCCGTTTCGATCCGCAAGTGGCGCTTTTTGTGTGAAAACTTACACTAGGGGCTCTGGAAAAAAATATTTTCATTTTGTTCTGTGAGTTCGATTGCTCTATTAATGGTTTGTAACAGATAAAGGGTGTTCAAAAGAGTTTTTTTATTATGAAATACACACAAAGGTAAAGTTTATCTATGAACGACGAACGAAAACAGTTAATTAGAACCGTTGTTGTACGCTTACTGCCGCATCAAGAAAGATATATGCACTTACAAAAATATTAATGTTTTTCTTCTAATTTTCAGCATTAAGGTCTTAGGTTGCGCAAGATGATGATAATGATGACAATTTAACTCTTAAACTATCTTCATATTTGTAAACAACACTGATATTATAATTTGGTTACACTTATGGAACACAAAAAGGGGAATAACCAGTTGCACATGCACGATCAAAAAAAACTTACATTTATAGGTGTGTTCGGTCAAACTGATCCGACCACCTGCTGAAGTATCGCAGATTCATTTTAATATACAATAAAGATTTATATATACATACATACATATACAGTGTATATATTATGATGATGGCTATGCTAACAGTATCTAATAGTTAATTAATGTGTAAGGTGTGGGGCGTAATGTAGTTGGTTAACGTAGCATCATTTACCTTTAATTAACTTTAAGCGTTCTGTGACTTAAAAAAAACGTAAAAGTAGGTAACTGGCCCGTCATGTATCATTTGTTTCTTGATCGATCTATTAAAAAAACAATGCATTCCGTTCGAGATCGATATTTAAAATTGAGCAGGAACTCGTCCGTTGGCTACGAACGCCGCAAATTGTTCATCAGCCGTAGGCACACAATTAATTACTTAAGGTATTTTATTGTTAAACACCTATTACTCAAAGTCAGTTTGACGTTGATTACGGAAAATTTAATTAGAAACGTGATAGCCAGTTATGACCTAAAAAATGGAAACAGAACGCTATCAATGACTTAATGAACGGAAAATGTTTGATGAATCTAATATTTCTTTTAGTAGTAGTATTTGATAGGATTCTAGATTCTAAGCCTAAGCTTAGCCTAGCTCCTGTTGTTCCCTAGAGCGATCTGCAACTGGCATGAAATAAATGCTACAAGAAAACACTACCAATATTTACTTAACGAGATGAATTCATCGCCTACCTTTTAAATTTCAGACTGCAATTAAAACTAAAAATAAAATTCCGTTCGCTTCTTTTTCACCAATAATCCTTATTTATTACCAATTTAATTGTTCCTTTTCCAGTAAAACCAGTATTCACGTATATGTTGCTTGACCATCGCTCTAAACTTCCTTATTCCGTAATATCGGAGCTGGCCCAAAGTCATAACAAGTGTAGAGGAAGCCACCTGAAGGTCGACCGCGCGCGAAGTTTCCATGACATCAGCCTCCAAATGCAAACAATGATTAAATTAATAGTGCAATGAATGGACTGCATGAATTTAGAGGGTTCTAACTTTTTTTCAAACAAGCATTTAACTTAATCTATTGACTAATTTAATATATCCTGGTTAGAATATGATTGCCTTGACGTCTTGAGAAAATGAATCACAGAAATGTACGGTTTACGTCGAAGCTAAAAACCTTTCTGGTAACTCTCTTTGAAAAGTTCAGTATTCAGTATTTATTCAGTCGCAACATTCTTAATTTTTATTTAAATTAACACACATTAGGTAACGTGATTAATAAATTACACAACAATTAGTTAGCAGCGTATTATTTCGAGTTTCGAACGCATAGATCCTGTATCTTACAAAAACTTGAAACGTGCAAACAAAAAAAGCATAAGTCAACCCGACCATGAATTGGCATGCAAATGGACCCGGTTGCAGTCGGTCTAAGCTAAGTTGTGCAAATACGGAACACTGATCGCGGAGTTACGTGAACGAAAGGTCCGGAGCGGAGCCGGCTGCGCGCGCGCCGCAGTCTCCAACCGATACGCACACCGCTCGCGCGCACTTTCGCTCTCAACCAACCCGCAACGTGCGCGCTTCCGCCTAACTTCCTGAAAACCCATGCGCCCTGCGTACTAAACAAGTGACAACCCTTTATAATAAAAAAAAAACTGCTTCAGCACGCGGTGGTCTACACGTGCTTGCTTTGGTGACTTGTACATAGTGAAGTGAACAGGGACTATGTTGGTGATTTTGGCGTTTATCGGTGTACGATTTGCCCTACATGTGTCCCGGCAGAGTGCTAGGGCCTTGGCCGACGAGTGCTACACAAGAAAGTAATTAATTTTTTTGTGTTACATGTGGTAAATAGCACAACTCACACAGATATACTATCCACACACTAGTCAACATTTATGGGTACATAACATACAACACTTCTACGGTAATAATCTGCAATCTTGATATTTCCAATAATTTCGGTGTTTATTTATTGAGACCATTGATCTAATTCTTTCTAACGCATTTCTAATAGTTATACTTTTCCCCAAGCACAGATTAGGTAGGTACCTAGTTACTATTCCACACCATCTGTGCCGTAAGTCTGGTCTGCATTAAATATAAAGGGAGACAAAGATTGCCGGTTACTACCTAAATGAGTTCCTTCTTACTGCCTCCTTTTCAAAAGGCCTCATTTTCATTTGTTTTGCTGTGAATCCAGTTCTGAGTCAGTTTCGGAGACTCAAATAGACTAATAATACCCAGTTCTTAAAAAACACAGTTAAAATAACAAGATTCACAACAAAACAACTTATTGTTAAAATCTTGACTAGTGAAAATGGGCTCTTTTGTAGAGCCAGTCCTCAAATAAAAGTGCTCAACACACATACATAATTGCAAACGACAATAGTTCAGTGAAAAAGTGCGACAATTTCCTTTTCGAGAATTACATTAGCATATATTCATAAAAAAAACTCATCTTAACAGGTTTAGTGTCACTTTTATGATAGGCTTTAATGAGTACCTACCTGCTCATCAACGTGTTTATTGATAAGGATTATTGCCGTTTACTAAAAAGTAAAAAAATGAAACTTTTTTTTTATTACTTCATCTAAACCTGCCAGAATGTCGTCCATGTGAAAATACTCCAAAAAAAAAGCTAGATCAACTAATTAGCCGCTTTTATTGACAGAAAGCTTGTTTTAAAGAAATTAACTGTATAATGAGGCAATCTTAATGTGATTGTATAATTGTAAAATAGCATATAAAACCAGATTTGAAATTTTCAAGTACCTCGTTCTAGGTCTCGATTAGTATCTCGCGACACTGCTAACGTAAAGATTGATCAATAAAAAATCTTCTCATGTCAGTTTGAATTTACGACCTAATAAAAAACTCTTTCAATTCTGCCGTTTGAGCATCGAAAGATTCATCGCCATCGATGTAGTCTTCCATCTGCTTACAGTAATAAATACTATTATTATCTGCAAAAGTCAACATAAAGAACGCAAAAGGCTACTCAAGATCAACCTTGCATCGTCTCTCATTATAGGATCGTCGATTCGACCATTGTTATTAACTGTCCTTTAAATTATGATAACGATCACATTAAATAAATTGTTGGGTGTACAGCCGCCATCACGTACCTATATCGTAGCGGGCGAGGTCCTCAAATATTTCGGAGCAATATTAAATTTCAATAAATTCGTTACACGATAAGGTTAATAAAATCAGAACACGAAAATGAAAATGAAAATTTTATTTTGCAAATTGGCCGCCAAGGGATCTTTTACATGTATTTTTGAAACTACCAGCGCATTCGGAAAGAAGAATGCGCCGCAAGAAACTTGGCAGAAAGTCACGCAATTCGTCATAAATATTAAGAGCAGCTACTTTTCAATAAACTCGGGACGTTCAATAAGGTAAAAATATTAGAAGGCACAGGTCGTCAAAGGTGACGACGCAGTCAGGCTGATCAAAACTATCGGATCATTTGTGGAAAATAAACCTTACGTATATGAAAATAGATTTGAATTTCAAACAAATACAAATATGGCAAAATAGCTTCCAATACTCGTTTGCATGCATAATTCACTGTAATTTAAACTGTTTGTTACAAAGTTAATTAGTGACGTCCCGATTTTATTGAAAGGTCGCTGCTCCTATATTTACGACGAATTGCGTGTTCTGATGTTATTAACTTTATTTAATGTTACGAATTTATTGAAATTTAAAGCTGCTCCGAAATATTTCAGGGCCTCACCCGCTACGTCATATTTGATGGCGACTGTACAAAGAATTCTAGAATACTTTTCATTTGTAAGACTTATTGAATTGCAGTGAAGGTTTGCTTAATCATCATTATAAAGCGAAATAATACAACCTTGAACTGCTATTCGAACCTTTAACACCTCAGTTGGCATTTGAACGACACTGGTCAGTCAGTAATAGATAAGTTTATGACGATCATATTAACTTTCTAATTCTAAAATGTTTATTGATGTAGAAATGCAGTAAAACCCTTAGCAGCTATCGCATATAAAAACAGGTTCATTTCACGCCTTTCAAGGGAATCTAACAGATTCCGTAACATGGTTCTGTGATTATTTTTATTACGTTATTCTTTTACGCACACATTACGTAGGGACGTGGTATTTATATAATATAATAAATAACCTAAGCTAAAAATTTCATTTTAGATACAAGCTTTTTTGCGGACTGTACTTGCATTGTCATCCGACCTACATTGTAAGAACCAAATTTCAAGTCAATCGGATGAAAATATCTGCTTCGAAATTTGGTCGCAAGATTCCACCCGGAGAAACAATCATATATGCACATACATAAGTTGCAAGTTAATATGAAGCTTGTAAAGATAATAATAAAAAGTCGTACGTGTACTGTCAATATTTAACTAAACTCCGACAAAAAATGTTAATCCAACAATGCAAACTGTTAGATAATTTTATTGAACTACAAATAGAGCAATTTGAATAATATTAACACTTACTTTCATTACGACATAAAAACAAGATTAAAAATTGTTCAAACCGTCATCAGCACGGCCATAGAAACGATCACAATGGAAATGGAAAGAGCAATAATGATGAAATCATAGCCGAGCGCTATTACGGATGCCTATACAATTTTTTACAGCGACTTATATTCGCATTAAACTGGTTTATTACGTGTGAAGTGTACTTTAAAGGCAAAATATTTCATGTTAAAATTTTCTTTTAATCAAAATTTCAAAATCCTATATGGAAACGAGATCGAGTCACTTTTTCAGTTATGTTCAATTTTTTTAAATTATTGACTTTATTTTTTCTCTTAAATTGGACGTGATTTGAGTGCGTTATCCGATAACTGTCACTTTCTTCGCTACATTTATTATGACACTCGATCATTCGATAAGCTTTAGGTATTTTTCGGGTGTAAGTGACTATGATTTATCACATAATGACACGGTTCGTATATTATTTCATGTATCGTTATCGTGTCGATATGTGAAACTCTTGTTTTGATTTTGTACTTAATGAGATGGGCTTTCGATGCTACTGTCCAGTACTAATCGTAGCTCTAGGAGGTATTTTTGACCGATATTTGATTTGTAGTTTCTCTAGTGAATTAAAATAGGAGCATTAGATTCTGTTTACACTTTGTCCTCGGGCGTAAATGGCCAGTAATAAATTTTCGAAGTGTATCGTAAAACATTGCCGTTAAACCCGCCATTGAAGCAGATGTGCGCCGCGGGTCACAGATTAAACCCATATTTCATAAGCCTTATCTCTATCGAAGGCCATTTTAATTGTGACAAATAGCGCCTAGGATTAGTTCATAGATAGACTTCACAAGACGAGTGTTTTTTTTTTCTAATCTCGATCAAACAGACAATCCACACTAATATTATAAATGTGAAGGTAAACTTTGTCTCACAAGACCGCAGTACCGAATTATGAAATTTGACAAGAATATACATATGCCGCTTTTATTACCGAAAATTGCATAGTTCCCTCGGGATAGCGAATAAACATAACTTCGCAAGCGAAGACGCGAGCTACAGTCGTCAGTGTGCATAAGCTTCCCGAGGTAGACTTATAGTTGGTAAGCCTGGGAAATACATCTCGAGTAATTTATTTCCTTTAACTTAACACGATTAATTTTTTTCGCAACAACTTGCATGTTATTCGGAACGCTCTTTCTTTTGTTACATTATCGCTGGCATCAGAAGATATAATGACATGGCAAGTAAACTTTACGATTTTCACAAATTGAATGAATCAGACGTTACCTTGCTGAGGTTTTGTTCATTTTGTTCATTTGCGTTTTTCTAAAAGTAATCCGTAATGTCAAAGAACAAATGGCATGTGATGTGACGAGATGATCGTAAAGGTTCTGTTGCTCGTAAATTCCCTATGAATTGGCAGTTGCTTGCTGAAAATAATTGGATTTGAAATTGAAATCGTATGTCTAAAATAATTTCCGTTAAATTCAGGGAAAGCAGGAAAATGATGGACAGTTCGATTAAGTTAATGGCTTGCGATGACTTTTTTTATGTTGTAGATATAAGAAATAATACGTTTTTGAATTAGAGGGTATTGTTTCGTTGAAAAAACATAAATTGCTTTTGGAGGGCATGGCCTGGCTTCCGGACGTTGATCGATTACTTTGAAGTACTTTATAACATTCACCTTTTACTCATTAAACTTATGTTTTACTCAAGTGTGAAGAGGTTATGGGTATAAAAAATAAAATACTGAGTGGCTCGTCAGCGCTTAGACGAATACCTAAGAGAAGTAAAAGTTTAGACGAGGAATAAATACGGGTTTTTCAGAATTTCCGTGAGTTAAGAACATTATACTACTTACCTTTGTCTAAAAATCTAGTGCCTAAATGTAACTTTGTAACTGTTGCGTTCCCTTAATTCTAGTCCAGTTCTCTTCTGGAACGCTAAGTTGATTGCTGGAATGATTCATTCGCCTTCTTATGTTTATAAACAACCGCCCTTTGGTATCAGAACCATCAAAATTATGCAAGCTGAATTAATAAGATTAGAATGTTTCCAACTTGCTCCGTTCGATATACATCTTTACGACGTAATAGATTGTTTGTTCGAACTGCGAAGGCAAACTTTAGGAAGTAAATAAAACTTAAACTTTTAAAAGAAAGGCTTTTCAACCACTATAATATTTGTTGTCTTTTTCTTATATTGATTACGATCACGTCGTCAATATAAAACACAGAATACACTTGTAACCTAGCTTTGACATAAATTCATTTGACTCAATAAACCTAAGATTATTTAAAGTTCATCTATTACTTAAGTATCTACTTTTAAAATGAAATGAGAATTATAAATTCTTGGCGTTTTTAATTTCATGAATTATTTCTTAAGTAAGTACTTTAAACGTAGTTATAGCCACGGTTCAGACGATTGAAAGTAATTGTTATTGGACGATGTAATAATCAAAAACGTCGGCTGGGCATGTTAAATCCACAATAGGCCTAGCAGAAGTAGCCGCGGACGATTATCGAAAATCGAATCTCTCCACAAATGATTATGTGTACTCATCTCAGAGATAACTTAATCTGTTACAATTAATCAAGATCACATGCTTACATCTCGTTTGAATGAAGGGCTGGGGCGGTCATCAAAGATGTTTTTGTTCTATAGGAAGCATGCCGATTGATTCGTTACGCTGAGAAAGTAATTAATTTTGGCCAAGACGTTCGAATGGGCTCAAAAGTTTCCGATACTATTGTACCGCTTGATCTGTTAAGTATTTAGTGCTTTTATTCAGTTGTCATGACTGTCTCTGCTTTAGTTTCTCTAGTTCTTGAGCTATGCTTTATTTAAGACAATAGTCGACACTGGCTTCTAATTGATTGATGGTATGCTAACAGTAGGTACCATCGAGGACAGTTTTATTGAATGTGAACCGGGGCGGCGTGAGATTCTGTACTTTGCACCAATTTCAATCGGTCTCGTAGTATATGCCGCCGGCGAGGAACAGAAGCGTTCATCCCTTACAGGAATATAAGCAGTGCTTGTAGCTTACGTAAATGTGCCCGCCAAGCTTTGTACCAATACGGGTTTTGTTGTCAATATGCCTACCCTCTGTCAGAACCCACTGCACGCCCCTGGCGAGGAATCACTTCAATTATCTAAAGAACTGGCCAAAATTACAAAAGAAAAAAAAAGAAAAAAAAGCAATTGCATTTAAATAAACGAACATAATAGTCAGTGTAACATAATAGGAAATACTGTTTAAACAAAAGTTTTGTACATTTTTTATTACATTTACCTACCTATTACTGGATACTTAGCTACACGAAAACAATTTTGACCAGCCTGGACGAATTAGCAAGACAGACAGGTAGTTACTAAAATTATATTCGGCAAAAAATAAAATGCTATTAAGCTGCGACGCACCAGAGTTCTGTGAGGTAGCTAAGCAGAGAACCAGCAATAGATTACTTCTTAGCTGTAATAAAATTAGGCTTAGCGCAGTGTTCCTTGGCATAATGCTAAACTTTGCAGTTTTATGCATATTTTTCTTATGTTATGTAGGTTTTTGTGAGTATTTAGATGTTTAAATTTACCAATAATTTTTATTTGCGTTCAGTTACTCCGTAATTACATTCTTAGCTAAGTATAATGAACTAGGTAAATTCGATAATTTATATTGGTGTCTATGACAAAACATTGACGTTATTTGACAGAAATAACCTGTATAATTGCGTTGACTTAGTAAACAAGACCATTGTCTTCGTGAATCAATTAAACAATTCATAAATAATTAAAGTTCACTATTAAAATACAGCTGTTTGTTTAAACATTCTCATTCTGACTTAAACATCCGTATTTCTTTTGTTATACTTTCATACAGTCACCTGCAAAAGTCTTCACGGACGAAGGGCTTGTGAAAATTTATCTTCATACGAGTACACGATTCTATTTTATAGAGAGTAGGTAGAGCGTTGATTTGGATCGTACGAGTCAAGAAAAATATGTACATCAATGCATTGTGAAGCTACTAAAGCTTCTTCTTCTTTTTTTAATATGCCCCCATCGATCGATGCGATGATTTCGCCAATGTCAAGTAATAAATGCAGTATTCAAAAATCTTCTGACAAAAATGTCGGCAACCTTGTACGGTAGAACATGGTCAAAAGACCCCTCCCCCCCTGTCGGGCTCTTAGCCAACAGATAATGATATCCCTCAGAATCTGCCAGGAAATTATTAACCGATGCCCAGGGTGCACCGGACCAAGCACTGCTCTTCCCCTCGGACGGATCCAAAAACGAACCGCGGCTCTTGACCACATGCGAAGGTAAACCGACTCGCACCCCGTTACTAAAGCTATAGGACTTAAATTGTCTGACATGTCTGACTGTCATGTTGTAATGAGTTACATTGTCTACTGCTCAGTGTATAATTCACCGGCTTCTACCCACGCAATGTAAAGGTGCTGATAAACCTTTTTTGTTTGGCAGTTTAAAAAAAGACATGTAAAAGAGCCCTTGGTGGCCCATTTTCAAAAATGTATTTTTTTTTCGGCTCTATACTTCGGGATCCCACGCCGCCTTCCTAAACCCGGCAAGCGGGCAACGCCGTAGTGTTTATAGCGGGTATGCTCCCCCCACCCCTTTCCGCAGGGAAAGAGGTCGGGGAAGAGAGCCCCGCATAACCCGTCGCCCCCCCCCCCCCCCCCCGGGCCTGGGAGTACTCGTAAATGAGTTTTTCACTGAACTAGGTAAATTCGATAATTTATATTGGTGTCTATGACCTATAAGTAACATTGACGTTATTTAACAGAAATAACCTGTACAAGTGCGTTGACTTAGTAAACAAGACCATTGACTTCGAAAAAAAAAAAGGTGCTGATAAACTTAAACATTCACTTATCATGAATGTTATATTACTTACCGGTAAAATATTCCCCCTTTCCATCTATATGCCCACAGTCATGCTAAACGTGGTCTTCGGGTGTTGTTACCTTGGGCTCTGTCTACCCCATTAGGGATAGAGACGTGATTTGTGTATGTATGTATGTATGTAAAATATTACAAGGTCTCTTAAAATTGCTTTATGTCAAATATTTTATTTTATATTTTTGACCTATGGCCTCTCAAGCAGAAGGTCGTGGATTCGAGCCCGGGCTCGCACTTCTGAGTTTTTCGGAATTTATGTGCGATATTACATTTGAAATTTACCATGAGCTTTTCGGTGAAGGAAAATCTTGAGGAAACCTGAACACATCTGCGAAGCAATTCAATAGTGTGTGTGATGTCATATGAATGCTCAAGTCTATCAGCAATTTTACCAAAACTGTTAAGCATGTAAACTTTTTAAAATCTTAAATAATTTATAAAATATCTCTTCCTGACTGTACTGCTGACTACGTTATGCTACAAATAAGGTTACGTTACGTTGAATCGAAATTCGCTAACGGAAAATTCCCGGGCTCCGAGACACGTAACTATAATGTTAGATGGTCGTTTCAACGATATGCCTGTTAAATCAGTTTGTTAATGTGTATTATTATGCTCGTTACTGTAACGCAATGCATTGAGATCGGTATTCGGAAGCTGATCATATTTCCTGTCTGTGTAACTTGATATGACTTTGTGCGCGCCACTTTTTATTGCGACACAGGCATAATTATAAATGACTGTACTAGCGTTTAATACATACACACACATACACAAATCACGTCTTTATCCCTTACGGGGTAGACAGAGCCTAAGGTAAAAAGACCTACAGGCCACGTTTAGCAAGACACTGAGGGCGTAGAGGTGGAAAGTGGAATCAAAATAGTGATGGGTTGCTAGCAGCATCGCCTATAACATGATTCTTAAGATTTTTGTCCATTCCCTCGATGGGCTTTCACCATCTGCGCGGTTTAGCGTTTAATGAAACCTTTAAAAACAATACACGATCATTAATTATTTATTCATAATCATTGAAAACCTTCCTCCTCTTCCTTCCTTCTTTCCTGTTCCTTCTTTCCTAGTATGACAAAGATCTGGAACCAACTTCCTGCTGCAACATTCCCTGAGCGGTACAATTTAGGGATCTTTAAAAAGCGAACCTTCCTGTTCTTGAAAGGGTCGGCAACGCACCTGTGATTCCCCAAGTCTTGCACGTGTCCCTGGGCGATGGTGATTACTTTCCATCAGGTGACCCGTCTGCTCGTTTTCCCCCTCTTATATAAAAAAAAACCTTCGTAGCGTGTCAACTACCTATTGTTTAGCATTTTAAAACAGCCGACTTACTGTCTGCTAAGTTCCTGATATCTCAAGTGGTAAATATCAAGAGATCGGTGAATCAGGCCCTTGACATCATATCAATTCATGCAAAATATTAACGTTTTAGCTCCCACACAGTCCTTAGAAACTTACCGCTTAAGTGGCTTAAACACGTCTCGCGGGTCAAAGGTGGAAACGCTGTCTCAACCATAAAGTACATTGCCTTTCCTTTACTGTGTTAGCATGCCGCTATAAAATATATCTTTATGGATATCTGAACTTGGTTTCACTATGAACGCAGGGACTAGAGCGCTTATAAGGCATGTACGCGCGAGAGCGAATAAAAACTTGTCTTATAAAATTGTTTTCAGTTCCTTTCTCTCGCACTAAGTACTATGCTAACTCATATTTCAGCCGTTGTCTAAAGTTATTATAACACAGAATTATCTCACATTGATATTCTTGCTCACCGAAACTGTCTTAGTTTTAAGAACCGTGTTATTTGTCACTTAAATGCTTAGAAATTGTACGCACTTCTTGTCAATTTTCCATTTTTTAGTATAATTATTAAATGTTTAAGCAAAATTATTAATTGGGTATTGTACCTGTTTCGGATTCAAGTGCAGTGCCATCTACCGCATCTACCGTTCCAGTTTACCGATGTTCACCTTATTATTGTTATGGCACTCCAGGTCTACACCTTATTATGTATCAATACTATGTTCAACTATGTGACTGTTTGTTGCCTAAATAAATTAAAAAAAAGTGTTATTTCCATGTAAAAGAAAGCTGGGCGTAAAAAATATTTTATTTATAAATTGATAATGCACATAACTGTGTTAAACATAGCTTGTTAAAATCCTTATGTGAACGATGACCTATTGCCTCATGAATTTTGTAGGCACGTACATAATTCATAATTCAATTGAACTATTTGAACAGTAGAATGTCAAGGCAATGCCACCCGCGTGACAAGGATTATAAGCTTGTGATAAACATCTCGTTGGCTTGTTTAGTGTACATAATACATATATTATCGTGTTTTACGTGCGTGTATTCAAGCAACGTCAATAAAGTAACGATTTCTTAATTCATCTCCCAATAAAGTTCTCGCCTAAAGGTATTGTCGGCTTTTCTTTTTTTTCTTTAAAGATCTGACAATAAATCCGTGCAATTAGTGCGAAAGTTTGTGAGGATTTATTGATGTTTGTTACTCTTTGACGCCCAAACGACTGAAAAGGTCTGGTTAAAATTTGGAGCGAGACATCAACAGTCTGGAATAGCTCATATATTTATGCTACTTACTATCTCGAATAATTGCGCAGTACCCGAATTTTCGGCAGGTAATTGATAAGAAAGTCCTGAAACGCCAATCTGAAAGTCTTTTTCTGGGAAAAAAAAAATGTGTCGGGCAACGATAGAGAAAATCGTAAATGTCGTTACGCAGTGCGCTGCGCCGTACTTAGCCCACGGCGTGAGGGTCTTACCACGGAAGTGCCTAATTTCTGCTTTCTTTTGCGTGCACGGTTCGTTGGAGTTAGTTAACCTTGCATTATGGAAATCTCCTTATGGCACGCAGTGAAAATGCCAAATATGATTATTTAACTCGCGCAATTTATCTGTGTACGCAACGGTCGCTATGCGTGCTGGCTGTCGCCGCTCTCATTTTTGCTCGAGTAAAAAAAAAAGAAACTTATTGCTCTTTTGTTTTGTATCCACGCGTAGAGCGCTACACAGCGTCCACAGCTCTGTCTTGCTGTCACACACACTCTTCTGGGTTTGATATTTGACGGTACACGAAACCCGAATGAATAAAATGAGCTCAGGGATTGTACTTGTTTGACTCGTAACGACTACATTTAAATTTAAATACATTGAATAGGGTGTTTACTATGTAATAACGATCATTAAGCGGAAGGAGTGTTACAAATAACGCGCTTAAGTTATCCCTTAGGCATAATTTGTGACCATAATGGATGTTTCAGGTCTAATACAGACGTTAGAACCGCACCCACGCGTGGCTGGCTCGGATTTCTAACTGGTTGCTTGTGATTTCCGCTTAAAAACTGGACGCTACCCGACGGCTGTATGTTCCTCGGACTCGGTAGTGTTTGCTGATTATTTTGCCCGTAACGCGCAGGGTTACCACTTGTAAAATATAAAAATGAATTGCTGGTCTCGCTAAAACTCTATAATGGCTTGAACAATTTTTGTTTTGAAAATAGAAGACATTAAAAAAAACAGCGGAAGCGGCAATAGCTTACTAACTAACGAAACTACAATCTACATAAATAAAAACGAATCGCTAAATGTGTTGCTAAGCGTAAACACTCTGAACTTGTTGATCAAATTAGATATTTCTTTATTGTTGTGTTAGGTAGTTATTCTCAGGACAAGGTTTTTGTGAAATAATGTTAAATAATATTTTTATATAAATAAATTGGATGGGAACGGGGGCGAAGCCGTGGAAAACAGCTATTAATAAAGTAATAATAAATATCTGTAGCTGCATTTTTAACGAGTGGCAAAATATTGGTACAGTCAGCGTCACATAGTTCGAAGTATCCGAGTTAGCCAAATAATTACACTATAGAAATACTTCTTGGTCACCTTGGATGTTTCATACTACTTACATACTATATGACGCCGACTGTACAATGATTTATGTGAAAAGCTTAATATAGTTCTTATAGATCATCATTCGCTCGAAAATGTGCCGGAAAAATAGTTGGTAGTAGATTTCAGTTCTGTTTTCTGCACAAAGTAGGTACTACCTCACGCAATGCAATAAATTCATGTTTTTAGTCAGTTCCTTGGTCGTACTTAGCTTTGACAACCCTGACGGTACTTTACCTACAGTCAAGAATAATTTGTTTCTACGACCTAATTCCTTTCGAATCGTGGTTTTGGTAAATCACTATACACATAGCCTAGTTATTTTGGAAAGTGTTGTTTGCTCGTTCGATTGTCAACTAGTTAGCAAACACCGTCGCAGTCGGATGTTCGTAACTTGGAAGTAGGAGTTATTTTGGGTAACAACAGGAAAAGGAGCGTATTTTCAATTTATCTTTACACTAAGTCACTGAACACTTCACAGGGTACGCACATATGTACAGCTTTAGCACAATAGTTTTAGATTCTACTTGTTTTCTTTTTAAACAACTGAGAGCATTACATTTAAGATGCTTACTTCATGACAGTCACCTACCCTCTCTGTTACGTTTTTTTTCTGATAAATGAGCACCACCACCCATGGACACCCGCAATACCAGAGGATTGATTTTACCATCTGTGCGGGAAGACAAGCAGCTGGTACATTCTATGTCTTTACTCTCAGACCAGCATGGAAGCATGGAAATGAGGAATAGTTTCCAATTGTTCCAACCCAGCAATGAATGTCAATGGCGTTCTACTAGTTTATGGATTTCTGCGCCTGCGCTCCAGCGACAGCTCTCGAAATGCCATCGTTACTAGTTACCTCAAGTAGTTTCACACGTGAAACAGATGAGTGTCCATGCAATAAACCTATACCCGATTAAATACTCAGTAAAGTAGGTAGTCAAACTTGTCAGTGTTTGCTCGATGCTCGAACGGTCGGAGATGAGAAAATCGCGCGCAGTTTTAAAAAGTTCAAACAGATAGCACCACTCTATCAACGAGCAGACGTTGAATTTCGATATTTGGAGAGAGTTCACTACACTATCTTGTACCACTTGTAAAGAAAAATTTGAGGTCCGTTGCCAATTTTGTACAGCTGCATTCTCAATTTTCAATCCCACAACTACTCGTTTTGCGGAGGCTTCTTATGGCTCTTCATCAAATTGGATGCTTAATGGTAGCACCACATAAATATATGTCACAAATTGTAAAAGTAATTGAGGCAGTTTCTGATCTATTTGCGGTGGCTAAATAGACGCGAGTCTGTGGTCCGGGATCTTGTTGGAAATAAAAAAGACTCGCCCTCCCCTTTTGTCTTGATTGGCATAAATTACAATTTATTTTTAAAATTTAGTCTCTGTAACTTTTATAGTACTAATATTTTTTTTAATGTTTATATCGTTTTTGATAGTTCCATGCTGGTTTGGGAGTAAAGAAAAAACATATAATTTACCATTTGATTCTCTTCCCGCGCAGATGGTAAAAGCCCATCGAGGGAATGGGCGAAAGTCTTAGGAATCATGTTAAACACGATGCTGGTAGCAACCCGTCACTATTTTGATTTCCCTTTCCAGCTATGCGCCCTTAATCATGCTAAATGTGGCCTTTAGGTTTTGTTACCTTAGGCTCTGTCTACCCCGTAAAGGATAAAGACGTGATATATGTATGTATGTATGTTTTTGATAGTTAGTGAAACATAATTTTCCTAAACTGTCCGATCTCCCCTCACCCCCCTTTCCCCTACGTAAACCGTACCTTTCGCGCTAGAGAGATCGTGGTATTTGCATTATACTTAGGTACCCGCTATTTACTTGCCTAAAACAAAGTTTGAAGGATGAGCTTGTCATCGCCAACAAAACTATATTTTATCATCGTAATAACCTACAAATACGATTCGGACACATTTTGTTGATCTACCAAATTTACTGTTGATTTTTCAAATCATACACGACCTAAATACCACAATTTCATACGTCATTGTATGTGGTATTGGTCTCTACGTTTACTAGTATGTACAAACTACTGTCTGTGTGTATGTGGCTGTGTGGCGTGAGGCTAATTAATTCTCTGTTTGGTACTGAACTTGATATTACCTTAAACGGTCACAGCAAATAATTTTAGTACTCGTATTAGGTTGAGGCCGACGTCTATACTGTGTAAGTAAACTGCACTTAAACGTTTACTTATTTGGACGACATTATAACTCTCATATTCTTGGTTTAACACGAACTTGAAGCGTACCTATATATTTATAACCTCGTATTTTATCTGACTCTGCTTTAGAGTCATTTGCTGTCTTCGTCGCGAATTAAAATTTGTATTCCAGACGGCTTGACTTTTTCCGGCATTACGAATAATTATTTTTATATTTCAAGCATTTTATACAAAACCATGGCAAATTATATACCTGAACCTTCCTCAAGAATCACTCGTATTTTGTGTCTTGACATTTTGAATAGAATCAAAGAACAAGAATGACAAACGAAAAAAATATAAACCGTAGACAAACAAAAAGAACAAAAAAAACATAAATAATATCTACTGTTCATGTAGTCTTGAACATTTTGTATTGGTGAAAACCGCATTAAAAGTTTTTGCGTTTATCGCGAACAGACATACGACGCGGTGGAGGACTTTGTTGTATAATATTTAGTGTCCATTAAAGATATAGATCATGTAACGTTTTCGATCTTGTTGTCACTAGATCATCGTAGTCAATGGGACTAAAAATTTTGTAAGTAGAAAGCTCTTGAAAATTTTTTTTTACATTCTCAAGTTTTTTTTAACTCTCTTATATCCAACATCCTGAATTCCTGCGCGTACGCTGGCCGCGTCTTGCATCTTCATCGCGATAAGACCATACCACTAAATCCACTTTCAAAAAAATACCACCATGTTTTGCTTAAGATAAACATACGAAATTTGTTCTCAAGCGAAGGTTGGAAACCATGGAACATTAATATAATCTGTATACGTACGCAAAATGCAAATACTTTTCATTTTTTTATGCTTATCTTGTGTGATTTTCGCGCCTCGGTGCTTACTTAAGTTTCATATAGCGAAAAAAAGTTCTACGCTTAAATAATTTACAGAAAATTTGGTTATTATGCTCAGTTACCTACTTACAAAGAAGTGCCACGCAAGCTAAAAAAAAGCGAGCTGCCTGTATGGCTAAAAAAACAATATATTTATTTTAAAAAATAATCATTAAACAAATAGGAAAATAGAGATTGCAGTTCAAAAATAATTAAATTAGTAAAACCTTTGAAAACACAAAAAAGTACAGTTGTAGCAATAGCAGAAAGCACAAAAAAAGTGGCGACGTCTATTCTGGAGGAAAATAGAGACAGACAGTGACATTTCTATTCCACTTATTATTTTAGTTCTGTGGTCTGCGGTAATAGGCGGTAATGTGTGTGTCGGAAAAGGTCATTGTCATCATAAATACAGCTAATAATACGGGTAATACCTAAGACCTTTTGCTACGCATTGCTACGCTACGCCGTAGCAGAAGCTACGAGCATAATAAATACGAGTGCGTCATGTTTATTTATTAGCTGTAATACATTTATGTTTTTTTAACGTAGCCTTCAAAGTTATAATCAGTGACTTATATGCATCATTTTGGAAATTAAAAACAAGATTCACTCCGCCATGCCTTGACAAACTAATAAATATCTACAACCGACGTATAATGACATAGATCTGTTAATAATTATTGATAGACCAGGAAGTCATCAGGCGGCGTTATGTAAATATCATATTTGAAGTATAATTATGTAATAAACTTATCCTCGACCGAATTAAGACGTCAAATAAACAATGAAAGACAGGTAAAAAATGTAGTCACCGATTTTTGACCCATAAAACATGTCATCTAACCAACGGGAAGTAATAACACAGTGCAATTTTACTTGCGACTTTTCTCGTTCTCACATATCTATGTTACATCCGTTGAAGCGAGAGAAGTAGTAAATATTTTCGTGCCGGTCGCTTCGATCGTAACGCCATGCCGCGTCGGCTGCGCAGGCGGCTCTGTTTACGGAAGCGATCGGTGACGTAACAGCTATCTCCCCCCACTCACCTGTAGAGGGGCGGCGGGCATGTACAGGTTGATGTTTGTTGCGAAACTGTCGTATAATGCTACCAAATTAGAATGGTCGCTTTGTTGATGTGACTTTTTAAAGTATTTTTGTATTAAAAGTTTTTGTCAAACTATTTTTTTCTGTTTAATGATCGATTTAAATAAGCTTAATATTTTTGATTTTAATTACTAAACCATACAATTATGCCGTTATTATATGAAAGACATAGATTGTTAGGATCTATTTTAGATTGTTAATCCGTGAAAATTTGATAGTAAAAGGTTGCACGTAAATGTTACCGAGCTTGTTAGGGAGACGTCGCACCGTCTATTAATTTTAACGCAATCCATTCTTAAACCAAAACAAACTGCGCTCTACTCATATTTACAGCGTATGTACAGTCAAGGGCAAAGATATATATGCAAGTAATGTGAAAGAAAATAAGTAATCATATAAAGTTAAAAAGATATATACTCATTCAAATGGGAATTAATATGCAAACTACACTGGCAACATAAATATGTACCTGGCAAGTCCAAAAACTTGTATACAATCAAAATTCCATTATTAGTATCCTGCAAATAATGCAAAATATTATAGTCATACTTATGTAATTAAATATAGATTCAGTAATTGCCACAAAAATATGTATACAAAATGTAATCTGCGAATATCAACTTTACGGCCTAGTCACACGAAACAAATTTGTAAAGTATGTTTTGACAATTCACGAAAACAGTACAGACTTGTAATTGCATATGTTTGTCGCATGTTTTGACCTGTCACCACGACGTTATCAATCGGCATGTTTAATAGATTTTACAGATTCAGATTTCGTTGATTTTGATTGAAGATGAAAACGCTAGGTACATTCAGGGACAACTCAAGAAGGCTTGTGTTATGGGTATCTACTAGTTACGAGTAGATGACGATATACATACCTATATAAATAAATACATACTTAAATATATAGAACATAGAATGTACGTATGTATGTATGTATGTGTGAATGTATGTATGTATAAGAAAAACATTGAATGTACCAGTTGCTTCTCGTCCCGCGTAGATGGTAAAAGTCCATCGAGGGAATGGGCGAAATTCTTTGGAATCATGTTATAGGCGATGCGGCTAGCAACCCATCACTATTTTGATTAATTTTTCCACCTACACGCCTACAATCATGCTAAACGTGGCCTTAAGGTTTTGTTTCCTCAGGCTCTGTCTACCCCGTAAGGGATAAAGACGTGATATATGTATATCGTATGTATGTATGTATGTAGAACATCCACGACCCAAGCACAAATATGCAAGTTGATCACACAAACATTACCCTGGCCGGGTCTCGACCCCGGGACCTTCGACTCAGAAAGCGGTTGCTTCACCACTGAGCCATCCGTGTCGTCAATATCAAATCATACAGTAATTGGCGATTTACGCTATTTTCAATTTTTTTTTTACTTCATCACCATCATCATCATCATCATTTCAGCCATTACAAGTCCACTTTTTTACTTAATAAAAGGCAAAGTATACTTAAAATAACTGTATAATAAAGAAAACCACTCCTTAAACTTAAGACAAAGTGATTAGAGAGTAATATTTTCTATAGTACGTTATTATTAACATGTTTAATATTATTTCTTACCGTGATGCCTAATTCGTCAGCAGAGCTATATCAAGCACGGATATACCTTCCTCGCATAAGGCAACAATCCTATGTTTTAAATGATCGCTTAAACGATACATTTTCTCCTTCAAAATTAATGAAAAGCCGCCAGATAAACCATAAGAAACGGTAAGTCAAACGGAATTAAAAAATCCAAAAGTGACACATGCACATACATATGCACAAATCACGTCTTTATCCCTTACGGGGTAGACAGAGTCTATGGTAACAGGTACCTACAACCTACAGGCCACATTTAGCAAGATTGTGGGCACATGACATGATTTAAAATAAATAGAGTAATGATCAGTTAAAGAGTTTGGAATAGCAGTTGTTGTATACGACTTGAAGCTTCAAGCGGTTGGCTGATTACATTAAGATTACAGAGTTCGATGTTACGCAAATACGTTCATAAGCTCCTGACACTAGAGTTGTGTTAATAGAATTTTGGATTGTTTACATATTTTTGGTTATCATATTAGATACATAATTAATGGTTAAATAGTGTATACATATTTTTGAACTTTACGGTGTTTCTAAGTTTATGGCCTAATACATGAGGACATAATATTGCAAATGTTGTATACATAGTTATCTCTCAAATCATGTATACTAATTTATGTACTTTTGTATGTTGCCAAATTTATGACCATTTAGATGACCATGCTTTTTGACACTCAGTGGTGTTTACATATCTTTGCCCTTGACTGTACTCTATAAGACTAGTACAACTACACTACCCAATCACACGCACACACAAATTTACCACGTGTAACACTCGCCACAACGCACACTGACGCCTGCGCAGATGCACGACCGCCGCCGTGGAGCTGTCGGTGCCGGAGTGGGTGCACTACGCATGCGCGGCGCTGTTCCTGCTCTGGCTCGTGCTCGGTCGACGCGGGAGCACTATGCACTCCATATCAACCTGAATCATGTGTACGTAACCCTTTTGGTATGAATCGCTTTGGTGTGTAAAGGGAAACGAAATATTAAGAGTGGTTAAGAATGCATTTGGCGTGGATCACTGACATATCTGAGTTGTTGTATTCTTAATTGCCCTAAAACACGGTAAGTCAAAGTTGGATTTAAATTGTCCAATAAACAAAAACTACAATATTAACTCTCTCTCTCGTCTCTATGTAAAGCGATTAATTTCTTCGTTTGATGATTGATTTAAAAGTTTGCTTATAAAACTCAATAAACCGCATTTATAGTTACAAAATATTGTGGTCGCTTGGGTTAATAGTAGTATTTTATGTCATAAATATAAAAATACTATTGTCTATTCTATACTAATTTAGCCATATAATACGACCACCTTTGCAATCAGCACCTTGCTGCAGAAGACACTGCTCACCATCGTACTCGCCGTTCTGCCTTTTTTGCATTCGCGGCATCACAGCAATCGCTTTCCATCACCTAGAGCAGAGGGAGAGTCACGTTGTAAAAATATGAAAAAGTATTACATGCGTCATAAAAAAACCATGACAACACTAGAAAACCTTTCCAATTTAGCCGTGTAATACGACCCGCATTGCGAAAAGCATCACGCTGTATAAGGTTGTGACGTATGCTGGCTCCCCACCACCCACCATCGCACTGATTGCGCTCACCTGCTTTCTGATCGTGCTGTTGGCGGCAGTCGCGGTCCGTCAGTCGACGGAGGCAGATGGGCCTGGGAATCACGTAATGAGAGGATATGCGCTGGTTTTATTTGCGTCTGTTGAATGTCTATTAATTTGGTAACGGTTTTTAATTACAAATCACAAAAAAAAAATTGTTTAAATTTTTTAACTATTGCCAGTTATAAATATCCAAATTCGAAGTGGACCGCAGTTTTACGAGTACGTAATTATGTTAAACGATTTAGTAACCATTGTGGCAAAAGCTCTGCTTGTGTTCTGCTATGGTTTAGAAAACGGGACTTTAACAAGGCGTATTTCTTACAATAGTATTTACTAGCTTATGCCCGCGACTTCGTCTGCGTAGAATTATACATACAAACCTTCCTCTTGATTGACTCTATCTATTAAAAAAACCGCATCAACATCCGTTGCGTAGTTTTAAAGATTTAAGCAGACTTAGGGATAGACAGACAGTGATATAGAGGTATAAGATGACTGAATCGTGGATTAAATAACTAAATTGTCGCTTGTTGTACCTACTTAGTTTCGTTTCAATTTCTTGTTGAGATTCTTTCATGTGAACGTAATAAAATTCTAGCCTTAATTAAAAGTTACAATTTAATTGATATCTATGACGGTTCACAGAAGACGTTTTTCTCATTATAGATAACATAAGCTATTTATCATTTAGTCGTAGCGCTGGTAATTAATTTAGAAGTACCTAAAACAATGTAAAATACAGTTCAACCGGCGTCCGAACGGCAGGTTATAAATTATACACGATCCCTTATAAGCGGAGCGGCCAACAAACGCACCTGTAGTGGTTATCTGATTATCCAGACTGGCAGACGCTTTCGCTTTGGAGAGACAAGGAGAAAACTCGGTTTATGTTTTGCCCAAACGGCTAAGATGGAATACTTACTTCATCTGCCAGAAATTTCTCCTTCGTGGCGGGGTAGGCAAGTAGCGTTAATGTTGGTAGCCATCCGGACAGACCTTGCACAAGGTCCTACGACCCATTAGATTAGTGGTCGTTGATAACTACCGCTGCGGTAAGTTTCCTTCCGTTGGACAGCAATATCAGATTGTGAAATATCTCTGTTCAAAAAAATTGGATGCGTGTCAGATACAATGCCGCCCAGAACCAGTTTTTACCATCTGCGCGGGAAGAGAAGCAACTGAATAAAATATTGGTATAAAAAAACATGCTAAGCCTATGACCAAATTATAACCATAAAACCTGATGTATATCAGGTATAACCTACAACTGATTTTGTTTTATTTTTCTGTAAAAGATATGACTTGGGCCTGTCAAACGTTTTACTCGTACTTAAAATTACTAGTGTGCACTAACATTTTAAATGATTCCTAAACAAACACGAGGTTTACTTAGAATAGATTATGGTAATGTTTACATAGCACCAGAATGATTTTATGATATTCGATGCAATGCAGTGCATCTCATCAATTTATTTTGAGACATCTTATCTAGTATCTCAAATCGTGTCGAGATTGAACAACAAACATTGCATGCGTCCTTTTGCATTTCCAGTGAGCCTTTTGCTTCATTCAAAGTAGAATCAGCCAAAGGCAGCCTAAACTGCAATGGTCCATACATAGGGATGTCGCAACACGGAAGCGCAGCGTCCCTCCAGTGGCTCTGTGAAAGTCCATGAATAATCGGGATGGCATTTCCTTTCTACAACTAGCCCCGGCCACTCCCCGCCTAGCTGTGCAAAACTTTACAAGCTCACTTAGAAAGCACGGCTTGTAAATATCAAGCGATTCGACTACTACGTTAGGGCGTTATCAATAACTATTAATATGTTTGCTGTTATATGTAAACAATAATCAGCTCGATTCGATTAAAATTCTTGTGGTAACGGTGAATGAACGCGTGGCTGGACTGGTTCAGGGGAATAATGACTCTATGGGCATCGAGTGATCCCGTTACTACATTTATTATGTTTTTGCTCTAGAATGTTTTGGTATAAAACATGGTGTTTGCATTCTTTAATTTTGTATGATCATCATCTAATGTTACATAAAATATCATGTACAGTCGATTCCTTAAGTATCCACACTGACTGCTTGGAACTGTGGATACTTATTCTAGGGAACCGAAGCGACGGTACTGCATTAGAGGTCTGTCAGATTTTGTTTAAGCAGAAAGTTTTCGACCGTGATTTCAAATTCGATGACTGACCCATTCTTTTGGCTATTGCATTGGAAAGCTTCTCAGCATAACCCGAGGCAAAGTGTCCCAAGTAACATTATCAACCACTCTATTAGTACAACTTGCTCTCTCCGCGTCTGCAGCCCGGTATAAATCATAGGGCCGACAGCTGCCGGTGTGGCCGTTCTCTGGATTGCCTTCATCGCGCTTGTTCGGTTCATATTGCGCATACATTATCATAGACTTAGTGGAACTGGTCGCTCTCACAATTTTGCGCTCGGCCGTATTTTTGTATCTTGGTAGTCCGGGCCAAAGTTATTAAAAATACATCTATGCAAAACACTTCAAATATTTTATGCATTATTACTTGGGTTAGCCAACGAACTCAGGAATTAGATATACTTAGTTTCTGCGAAATGTAGACCGCTGTTACCTTTAACGAGCTGCCGATATTTTAACGCTGTTGCATGCATCATGATCAAGGGTAGACCGAAAAAATTGCAATATGTGATGTATGTAGGTATGTATGTCTAATCTAATTAACCGTGAATCAATTAAAAATACAATTAAAAAGGAATATTTAAAATAATTTGTGTCAAAAATATTTGTTAGATTTAGATACCTACATACATACATAAATCACGTCTTTATCCCTTACGGGGTTGACAGAGCGTAAGATAAGACCTAAAGGCCACGTTTAGCGTGATTCTGGGTGTATAGTTGAAAAGGGGAATCAAAATAGTGACGGGTTAAAGCCGCATCGCGTATAACATGATTCCTAAGATTTTCGCCCATTCCCTTGATGGGTTTTTACCATCTGTGCGGGTAGAGAAGCAACTGGTATATTCTATGTTGTTTCTTTGCTCCCAGACCAGTATGGAAGGAATTTAGATACCTACTATATAAATTTACATACATTAAGGACATATTAAAAATGCATGCTGATAATGAAAACTGTGTTTAAAGCATGGCCCGCTGAGCTAACGTAAGCAAATAAAATCGAAATATTTTACACGTCGTTTGCACGAAATTACTCTATTATCATATTCCATTCATGTACACGCTTACGAATTCAGAAATGCCTCTAGCGCTGAATTCTGTTGTGGCATTAACCGTCCACACGTCGTTGAATGCTAATATTCGGTTCGGAAACTTGAGAAATAACTTCGACTCTCTTTTTGGAATTACAAAGACGGGAATAGTTTGTAGGTTATAGTGTGAAGATGAAGAATTAGAAGCCATTGAACCATGTGGCGCGCCAGCCATTAGTCAGATATCCGTCACAATGTGTAGCATTGTACTTGTAGTGGCTTAGGCATGTCTCAGTAAAGTGTGTGAGAGGTGTCAATGCTAACACTTAGAGATAGTAAAGTAAACAGAGCACCGTGATTACGTTTTAAAGATGTACAGTCAAGGGCTTAAATACATGTAAATTACCAAGACGTCGAAAACCTTTATGCCACAATAAGGCCGGTGACACATTGGCAGAGTGCAAAGCGGGTGGAGGGGGTAGCCTAAACGATCACAGCGCTCGCTACGGCTAAAATTGTCATTTTTGTCGCTGACTTGAGCTGTCAAAACCATATTGCAGTAAACATTTTCTAATCGTTTTTGAGATAAAAATATGGTCCTGGTAAGATGTGTTGTTGTGAATTGTAATAACACCAAGAAGAATAGCGACTGTAAATTTTACCAATTTCCAAGACCATGGTGGAAACGAGACCAAAGAAATAAGTGGATACTTGCCGTAAGAAAAAAAAGTAAGTTAACCTCTAAAATTTTACTTAAAGTACGTTATCATTTGATACAAGTATTAAATTTAAAAGTTACGGTGAATTGTAATATAGTAAAATAACACAAGATTTCATTAATATTTTTCACAATGTTTACTTACTTCTTGTTTGACAGCGGTGACAATATTGCCCATAATGGCCGCCTATCACGTGGCGGTGTCGTCGCGCTCGGTGCTAATAAGGCCGGTGACACATATATTTGACATGATGGCTGTATCGATATTTATGCCCTCGACTGTACAGAATATTTAGACACATGAAAGAAACTACAATTTTGAGTCATGGTGATACAATTCAGCTTTTAATGGTTAATGCGAGCACTCAAATGTAATTATTACGATTACTGCTTGCATAAGTATTTAATGCAGCGGCGGTGACTACGGATTTAAATGCTACGTATATAGATGTTTATCGTTTGTAATTAGTTGTAATTACTATGTTTGTAATGGTTGCCTGAAAAAGTCCTAATACGAACGCGACTTTTCTAATTTAAGGTTTTTAATCCTTGTCCATTTTCTGTTTTACAAAATGTTACAGTATTTTTGCAAATTGGCCGCCAAGGGCTCTTTTATATGTCTTTTTTGAATCCACCAGCGCATTCGGAAAGACCATCATTGCCAAGAAGAATGCGCCGCAAGAAACTTGGCAGAAAGTCATTTTTTTTTTTCAAAATAAAATACATTAAGCTACTACAATACTTAAATTCTACTTAAATTAAATACATTTATAAAAGGGAACTACGACTCTGGAAGTCACTTCGTTTTTTGCCATTTTTCTTTTGTAGGTGTAGTAATAGTACATTACTGCAGAGGCCGTGAAGTAAGGGATTGCTGGACGAGTTTGGGGTAGGTGGCCGAGTCGAAGACGAGGCCAGATAGAACGAGTCCTGCAATCCCTGTTCCGGCCAAAGCTTGTATAGTGCTTTTCTCAAACAATGTGAGGAAATATGTTTTCATGTAAATCTCTTTACTTTTTTCCGGTAGCATATTTTGCATAGCTAAATTTGCCTCCTCTTTTAAATGAGGCGGAGTACAGTTCATAAGTTCCCCGTCACTTTCATCACTAGAAGTCATTTTTATTTCTGTTAAATTATAATAACAATCACTACGAAATACGCATAAGCAGAAAAAAAGATTTTCGATTTGCCACCTTTTTTATTTTTTAAATGTACTAATTTGATCCAGCTATTTGAGCACCATGTTTAACCACACATAAATATAGTACCATAGATTTTTTTCTTTATGTCGCAATTATGCTTAGGTACAGATTGTGGTGGTGGTTGGCTGTATGTAATTTTTTCCTTTGCCAATTTAATTTTAGTATAGAAATTTAAAAAATTAGAGCAGCGGACAAAAATGGATTTTCATACTAACTTTTGTGGCCTAAGCCAAGAAGTAATGTAGGGAGCCATAAACGAGAAACTTCATGTCCTCATATCGGGACATTAACGCATACATTTACGAGCATGTTTGAGAAAAGAATTATAAGATATATTAATTTTGATACTTTTGCGAAGCAAAGCACTGCTACCTGCAAATTACCACGAAGTCTAGAGTCTAGCCGCCAAGCGCGCCGCCGCAGTGCATTTCCAACTGTTGGATGCTCTTACGCATGTCCATAAATCTTCGTCAGCGCCACCCACTCGCCCGCTCTCTTATTTGAATTGCATTTTAACTTGTTACGAATTATTGCTCATGGGAAATCATAATTCATTGAAATAAATTGTAGGGTGGGTTAATATCAACGTTTGTTTCTTTTACGTAACGTTAACGTGTTGTTTGTGTAGGTGGACGTTTCTGAATGATAATATAATTACGATAATATATGTTCGGTGGCGTAATTATAGGGTGACAGGACTGGCAAAATTTCACAGGCCCCTAGTTCTACAGGGCCCCGATATGGCATGACCTAGAGTACAGAAGGGACGATGATGGAATTCTTTATATTGAGGAAGGGCCCCATTTGGCGAATTGACCACGGGCCCTAGACGATATAGTTACGCCACTGTATATGTTGTATCATAAACCTAAAGGCTGATAGATTGACATAAGCTAAAGTTGATAAATATTGTAGCGTTTCTCCTAAGTCATTACTTTCTTGACAGAATAAGTAATTTGAACCTTTAAGACGACTTTCTGAAGAAAATAGCGTGATAATTCCCCGTGCCGTCTATACCGCAGTGCTAGAGTCCTGCTGGAGTTCGCAGTTAGCAATAGCGAGCAATAAATGAAGAAATAAAGTCATCTATTTTAGTTCGTACAGTCCGTGACCTCTTAGAATGCCATTCGGGTTTGTCTTGCTGTCTCACTCACTTTTGTGGACTTGATACTTGAATCGGCAGATAGCATTCTAAGAGTTGACAGACAGTAATCATCTCACTGAGTTCGTTGATAAACACCATCGTTCAATGATGGTGTGAATCATGTGAATAAAAGACTGACAGAAACGTCGAATGTCGAATGACAATTCCCAAACTTTACATTGCGTTAGCGATTTCTGTTTTCTTCAAATACTTTTTGATTCGTAACACGTGCTGAGGTACTTAAAGGCTTTTTGCAACACGCTTGCGCCTTGGCAACATCTGAGAATACGTTCAAAAGCCTTGCTGTTGAATTAATTACCATCTAGTTGCGGTGCATGGCACGTCCGACGTTATACAGTCTTCATTCACCGAGCAATGTCAGCGTTAGTTCCAGCTGATGAACCAGCAAGTGACATAATGTTCGCTCTGCCGCATGTTAGAAGCGTTCGTTATACTTCTACTACTTTTAAAGTAGAGTTACTTAAATTTATACAAAGGGTGTACGATTCTTTTCTACAAATGTTGTGTATTCGTTTGATCACGTTCTTTGTAATTTCTAATGCTTATGTCAGGGTACCAGTGTATGGATATGGATGGATAATTCATAAAGTTGTAAAAATTTAACATAGTAGCGAATTGAAATTATGTTTGCGTCAGTCAAATTTTACCCACTTATTCTAATCGTATTGACTTGAAATTTGGTTTACCTTCCTACACATACGTATATATACATGATGGATAACAATACGAGTTCAATCGCGATACAATTACTTCTAAAAAAAAGTATTAATTCATAACAACATTGTTCGATCTGCAACACAAATTAAGTATGTGAAACACCCAAGAAACGGTATATGTTTGTAAACTAGTGCAGAGACGTTGATTGTAAATAAGTTAGACAATGTTACTTGTTTTGAATCAAACGTTCAGCTTGCAATGTGTGTCGTTTAACATAGTTGTTGTTTATCAACACAGTCCCTTCTATTACTTGTGCCGGCTCCGCTGTCGTTGACCGGTCAAGCTGTGTTATGTAAATGTATCTCCGTATCCACACTCTTTAGTCAAACGTTGCATATGTTTAACATTAACTTGTTAACAGTTCTTTGGAGAATGTTTTAAGTTCAACTTCTTACTTGCTCTGCTTGTCTGAGTGATAGCAATGACTGCGCGCGATTTTGTATGATCACGTTTGTTTACTTTATTCTTCATTTTTTTTACCGTTTCTCCCTTTATTTAGACTATTCCTTCATTGTTCAAGATTATTTTGGCGTCTATAGAAGCATTAGCTTAAGCTCTGTCTTTTGGATCGTTTATAATAAAGAATTCACGTTTTCTTTATCATCGATTCGTCTTCTTGCTTTCCCTCTAATCACGTGTTTTTCTTGCTAATTTGTCTAACTGTAGAAAGGTTAAGCCTCGTAAATTAGCTCCTGCCTCGGCTGGTCAGTGGGGCAAGTGTGTTTCCCCATTCCTACCGGCACTGTCATTAAGCTGTCTTGTTTGTTTGTGTTCAAATAATTGACTAAGGATTTTTACTCATTATTGTCTTCTGTTGAACTTAGTGTGGATATTTGGAGGGTTCTTTAAAAAGCTATAGGCAAGCTTTCTCTTGCAGAAAACTTAGGTTAGCTTTTATTACAAGTGACATATCTTTGATAAGTGATGAATTAATAAAATTCATGTATTTTTAGTTGGTTACGATTTACAACACGTTCGATATAGTATCTTAGTAACATCCTACTAATATTATAAATGTGAAAGTTTGTGACTTTGGATGTTTGTTACTCTTTCACGTCAGAACGGCTGGACAGATCTGGATGAAATTTGGAACATAGATAGATTATAGTCTGGAATAACACATAGGCTACTTTTTATCCCGGAAAAATGAACGGTTCCCGAGGGATATATGATGATGATGATGATGAATATATTACTACTAAGTGGGTACTATTACTACTATTACGTTGAGGTTTGTGATTGCAGGTAAGAAATCAAATTATTAGTAAAATTAGTAAAATATGTCCTACTAATATTATAAATGTGAAAGTTTGTATGGATGTTTGGATATTTGTTACTCTTTCACGCCAGAACGGCCGGACAGATCTAGATGAAATTTGGAACATAGATAGATTATAGTCTGGAATAACACATGGCTAATTTTTTTCTTTCTTATTCCGGAAAATTGCATAATTCCTGCGGGATAGCGATAAAGATAAAGCTAAAGCTATTTAGGATATATTTAAGGACAGCCTTATAGGTTAGGTTAGGTTTGTTTTATAAAAATCTTGCAATATTTAGTTTCAGAAAAATTAAGGCAGCGGGGCAATGCGTGGGGAGTTGCTTGCATGTTGGCTTGAGCCCTTGCTTTGCATGCTTGATTGCATACTTGCTTTCATGCATGCTTGCATGCTTGCTTGCATGCATGCTTGCGTGCTTACTTGCATGCATGCTTGCGTGCTTGCTTGCACGCTTGCTTGCATGCTTGCTTGCCTGCTTGCATGCCTGCTTGCATGCCTGCTTGCATACTTACATGCTTGCATGCATGCTTGAAAGCTTGCAGGTTTGCTTGCTCGCTTGCTTGATTGCTTCATGTTCAGGTTCATGCATTCTCGCTGAGTGCTTGCTTACACGCTTCCTTGCATGCTTGCTTGCATGCTTGCTTGCATGCATGCTTGCTTGCCTGCTTTCGTGCCTGCTTGCATACTTACATGCTTGCATGCTTGCTTGAAAGTTTGCAGGTTTGCTTGCTCGCTTGCATGCCTGTTTGCATGCCTGCTTGCATGCCTGCTTGCATACTTACATGCTTGCATGCATGCTTGAAAGCTTGCAGGTTTGGTTGCTCGCTTGCTTGATTGCTTCATGTTCAGGTTCATGCATTCTCGCTGAGTGCTTGCTTGCACGCTTGCTTGCATGCTTGCTTGCATGCTTGCTTGCATGCTTGCTTGCCTGCTTTCATGCCTGCTTGCATGCCTGCTTGCATACTTACATGCTTGCATGCTTGCTTGAAAGCTTGCAGGTTCGCTTGCTCGCTTGCATGCCTATTTGCATGCCTGCTTGCATGCCTGCTTGCATACTTACATGCTTGCATGCATGCTTGAAAGCTTGCAGGTTTGGTTGCTCGCTTGCTTGATTGCTTCATGTTCAGGTTCATGCATTCTCGCTGAGTGCTTGCTTGCACGCTTGCTTGCATGCTTGCTTGCATGCTTGCTTGCATGCATGCTTGCTTGCCTGCTTACATGCCTGCTTGCATACTTACATGCTTGCTTGAAAGCTTGCAGGTTCGCTTGCTCGCTTGCATGCCTGCTTGCATGCCTGCTTGCATACTTACATGCTTGCATGCATGCTTGAAAGCTTGCAGGTTTGGTTGCTCGCTTGCTTGATTGCTTCATGTTCAGGTTCATCCATTCTCGCTGAGTGCTTGCTTGCACGCTTGCTTGCATGCTTGCTTGCAAGCTTGCTTGCATGCTTGCTTGCCTGCTGCTTGCATGCCTGCTTGCTTGCCTGCTTGCATACTTACATGCTTGCATGCTTGCTTGAAAGCTTTCAGGTTCGCTTGCTCGCTTGCTTGATTGCTTGCTTCTTTGAAATGCTCATGGTTCACGCGTGCGAAGCCGCGGGCAAAAGCTAGTAATAAATAAAATTGTTGTCATGTTTAGTTACGCTATACAATGTTCACAAAAAACTATAAATACTGATCATTAAATTAGATAACACGCCTGTAATAACCGAAACCAAATAATTCTTAAAAGTTATGGACCGAGCATTTAATGAATATTAAAAACGTGTGAGAAACATTGTTAACATCGCGGGCTGAGGATAACAAAAGCAGGAAACACTACGGGTTATAATTTAAGTTGAATAGGATATAACTTAAACGTTAATTATAGCTACTTGGGCGTTATTACATTAATGACTATGACCAAAAGCACATACCTGCCCTACAAGTTTTTCATTTTAACGAGACGCAAGTATTCCTGTTGTATTATATTTTACTCTATGTAAACGATACTCATTACATTCTTGTCGAGCGATTCAAGCTCAACTTCTATGTCTGACGGAGTATTCTCTTCTATGTCTCAATACGTGTTTTAATAATCTCTACAATTCTATGAAATTAATAGTCTAGTAAAGTTTTGTTTATACCAAAAGAACATAAAGCCAGACCAGGATCATCTTCCTGCTTTTTATTACAATCCAAAGACTCCGGAGCAAACACCCAACAATTACTTGAAAAAAATGCTCTAAAATAACTTTTTTCTCCTATGAACAAAAATCTTGGTACTCCGCTGCTAAACAAGTGGAGAAGCAAAGTAACAAAATGAGGTTTTTCTATTATTAATTCTAGTATAGACCTCCGCAACGGAACGCCTGATTCAGTCAATGAAGCTTTTCTCCGTTTACACCGAAATTAACAGATCGTTAAGAACGTTCACTTGTTTGTTTGGTCAAAGTACGTACTTACACCTAGCAGCAGTGACCTGCTACTAATCTGTGAGTAACGCATAGCAACACAAGCTATACTGCAGGCGCTAGGGAAATCAGCAAAAGTACAGTCACTTTCGAGATGATTCCACAAGTCTAGTCACACGAGGCTCGCGCCTGCGCGATAAAATGTTGCGCTTTCTGCCAACGACAACATTTAAGCGACGGCAGGGGTTTTTAGATATGCACAATAAATATAAATATGATTATGTGATATTGAAGTAATGGCCACTTGCTGACTTTGATAGTGTTAAAATGTATGGAATTGACAAACTTAACCCCGCTTTTCTAAAAAATCAACTGATTTCAATTGCAAGCGCGAGTTAGTCCTTCTAGATCAACACACTCTAGTAAGCTATTTAAATTATCAATAATTATAAGTATGTTCAGTTCCGAGCCTTCAATTTGGTCAGCGATATGTCAATACCAGTTTATTATTTAATCGGAAAACACCTGAGTACTCACATGACGATAATACGACAAGGAATTAAATTGTCTAAAGTGAAAGACATAACTAGTTCGATTATTTGATAAGACATTTAATTAGCTATTTCTTTTCCGAGCCATTTGAATAAGTACGCATTAACTGTCTTAGAATGTTGCGCAATGTGGATTAAATAAGTGAACGAATAGTTAGTTGGATGGACTAATCTGGTGCAGCAGCATTTTAGTGCTAGTTTTCATTGCCAGGGTTTTTCATCGCCTCCGATTCATCACTTTCGTCAAGTGAAACCCGTGCGAACCTCTTTGTTGCATGGTGGCACCGTAATTTGCAACAAAAACGTTTAATATAATTACTCAACTTTGTATGAATAACGGTAACAACTAATTACAAAGATCAATGGGCTTCGGCTATGATTTACCTCGGGGCGGTAATTAGAAAGTAAGATTTCTTGTAACTTCATTATGTCTTCGTTCTATAATCTGACAAAGAGTGTTAAGTAACTAAGATATTAATACTACAATGTTATATTATAGACTATAGATAAAAACTATTATAAAAGCTGTAAAGTAGCACATTACGTGCAGAGTACACCGATTCAAACTTATTTGAGAACCTCTCTAACTGCGCTCTTAAAACTATCTACGAATATTTACATCGCCAAGGAATGTCAGCGTTTCCTGGCTTTCTTAACACAATAGTACTCGTTCTGTTGACAATGTTGCCGTGACCCGTTAAGTTCAGTGGCGCTGGTGAGCTGAACAAATATGTGTCTGTCCCTTCGCACCACAAATATATGTGTGCTGGTCCAAGCGATGAGATACTCGCACTATCCTCTTTCATTTTGATGACGCCGTCTACAGTGTCGTCTTCGAGTCTTAGCGCTGTTAAATATTGTGCACATTTCATATTTACAACAGTTAGATACTACTTACATATTATTTTGTGGATACTGTTGAGAGTCGATGTAATACCTTTTAAAGTAATAAATCTATCAGTAGCGCAACATAAGTTAGTGTGATATGTATCCGACTATTGAGAGACGATACGGCTATTATAGGATAGAGTGTTTCTATTTCGAGCATCAATACTCAATTAGTGGCAATAGATCATAGTCAGCTCCCAAAAGCTTTGTTACAAATTAATTACCCACCAGTATATCTGTACCTTTACGTTGTCTGGAACCATATGATATTGCGGGACCTTGGTTCTTTTGGTCGATCTATTGTCGTTCACGTCTGCTTTTTAAACTGAGTTCAACAGGAAGTAAGCAATGGAAGGGTTTTGTTAAAGTGTTTGTTCAGAACGCACGTTCATTTTAACTTGTTAGTATCCTTTGTAAATTAAAGCTATTCTTATCGACCGGTTCCACAGTGTAATGAAGTTTAAACATGGTAACAATCGCAATACACAACGCTGTTTTACTTCTCATACGGCAGTCTTTGTACAGTTCAGTGTTAGCGAATGAAAACAAAGTTTAATTTATGATCCACATTATATATTGGGCCTTGAACGCTTTCAATAGTTCTCATAGCATCAATAAAAATCAATCCTGTAGATCGACTCACAGAAATCACATTATCAATTGATAAACGACTCTCTCAATGATGTGGTGACAGAGTTCAAATCTATCAAGACTTTCAATGTCCCCAGATGTTTAACAACAACTGTACCTACGAAACTCTATTGACCGTGACTGTTACAAATTAACTGACAGAGTGACATGTAGTGCCGTCTTTTACAAATGGTGTGGTAAGAGTGGGAGAGGATCACATCTCTAGGGGAGTTACATATAGAGATTGGTCATTTCATTTCTCACAATTGCCCCTAGAGGCTCGAGATAATATGTCATGCAAATTAACAGTGCACGTGCTCGTCTGATTCGGTTCAACTCAATTAAGTCCTGGCTGACACGCCTCGGTCTTAATGGATGTCTTCATTGCAGCTAAGACACATTCTACACGATCCGTGCTGTGAGTAATGTTAATGACGGATTTATATTCAACCGGGAAAAGCACTCCATAAATTTCTATGTACGGTCAAGTGCAAAAATAAGTATTGATAGCAACTTCTCAAAAATATGTCCCACGACCTTATTACGCTGGTGTAAGAACGTATGGTACTTATTTTTGAATCTTTGTCTAGATACATATTATTACACTTGATTGTACACGGTCAACGAAAATAATTGAAATTGACTTGTTACTGATTTTGAAATTGGACAGCACATTTGAATTAAAAGAAAGGCCGGCCGAACCGAATCTTAATAACTATTCTCCGTAGATTATAAGAATAGAAATTTTCATAGTTCATTTTTTTGCCATCTATCTATTCCTGATTCTCGTCTTGCAAGTATGAGTAGTTTTAATGCTATCAAAGGTTGCTTACATTATGAGCTTGTATCGGCCATTTAGCGTCTTCTGCGCTCGAGGACATGCTATTAAAATATTTAACTTTTAGAAAGTGGCAAAAATAGAAAGCCAATTAAGTGACCACTGGTGGAAACAATTTGGACATTTATATCGTGAATCATTATATTAAATCGTACCTTTGACTGTTTCTTATCTACGGTCTCTCGAAGCTATTTTTATTATCTTACCATTAAAATGCGAGCATGTCTACTTACATAATTTTTCTTATTAACAGGTCAATATTATTAACAATTCGGTCAATTTAATTTATTAACATGTTATTGGGCACAGTCAATTAATGAATTACTAGTTGACATAAAACAGCACGGATTTCTAGTAAATTTTGCATGAATAGTCCTTGGCATAGCGAACAATCTGCCTTATCCTTATCCACGTTTGCATCTTTCGCATCTTCGTATTACCAAATGACACGCCGTCGTGTACCTTTTGGTTCTCATGTGGATTGGTGATGCCAGCAGGTTATTAGCTTCATCGTTTACCAGGAATGGGGGACTATTCCTCAGTATACGTACAGCCTTACAAGCCAGCAATTTCGCTGCTAATCTAAAAGGACAAAACGGAACGCCCGGTCGCGGCGGCTATCATTGCTCTAATTGCTTCATTGTTTTAATGTCAGCCTGCTCTGAATTGCCGGATCTTAGTCTGACGGTAGTTTGTTGGTATTACCATTATGTTATTTACCTAGTTTCTGTGCATGGTGTCATCTTGGGAATCGGAAATGTGTAACATATGATAGAGGTATTATGTGATGTGCGTTGTATGAAATATGTCAATTGCGTATCTCTTTTTTGGACAGGTTATAATTATAATAAACATTGAAAGGTGTTGACTACTAAATGTTGGTGTTCTTAAAATTTAACCACTGCTGGCCATTAGCTGGGGCAGTGGCCCTTCCAATATCCAAACCGGTGAATGCATTTACGTTTAAGATTAAAATCTGTTATAGTTTATTATGTTTAAACTAAGTCGGGTCGGATGACGCAACGCATCCTTTGTCTTTATGCTGTATCGTGGTTACTAAATAACTTAATTCACTAACCAAATATTTTAATCATTCATATTATATTTCATTGGACATATAAGACGATGTCAAAAGCAGAGTTAATGTTTGTAATGCGATACCATAAACATTTCGCCGGTGTTCGTAATTCTAGTTACGTTTGATGCAGTAACAGGATAACCGTGTTTCTTGTCGAATCGGGTTGCGATGTTAATGCTTTCTATCTGACGTGTTGATTATTTTTCCAACCTCATTAGTTGCCTAACGTCCATGATCCTTATTCGGCGCATGTAGGTTACCTAGATAACTTGCTTGATGTTTTCTATCGGGATCGTCTCGTGCGGTGTGTAGACAACTTTATATCGCGTTTTGTAAACATTTAGTCATTTCATGTTCGTGTAAAATTCTCATTTATAACTGCTGATTAAGTTGATGCCGTTAAGTACGTGTTCTGTATATTAAATAGAGCTGGGCAATGTAACTGAATTTTATTACTTGTTCATGTTGATCGTACATCGGTTGTGAAATAGTCAATATACAGTTCGATGAACTTTTGTTGCTAAATTAACATCTTGCAGTGCTTTCTACTTATTAAAAACTGAAATTGAACCAATGATGCCATTTTATTTTCATTTTGCGCAAGAATTTTTTTTTTGGACACCTTAATATATCGGAGTATTAGGACCATCATGGATTTTATCTGTTTAGCATATATTGAGCGTTATCCTAGTTAAATGATGCCTGTTTTTGTCTACAAACATGCATTATTAGTATGACAGCGTTCCACGTTGGCTCAACAGTTAGTATCCGTGACCGTACGACACTGATAACGTTTCTATGACAGCAACGTAACGTGCTCCAATACCTTTGAACCGCAGTTGTTTTTTTTTCATATTTAAGTGCTGTAAGCAAGTGCATCTTAGATGGTAGTCACGTCTTGCAAGTAAGCGCCTGAAGTGACATTGACTTTCTTATTGTCGCGCGGCTGATAGCGCGGCGCGGCTTGCGCTGCGCCGGCACATGTCCGCCGCTCGCTGCCACGCGCGCGCGCATCCACGCTGCGACCGCGACCGCCCGCGCGCCGGGCCCGCGACATGCCCGCAGTGAAAGTATTCAACATATTCGGCGGACAGAAGCCGACCGAGAAACACCCACCTGCAACACCCCCCACACATAAGGGGGCGATGCAAAAATTCTACAGGACATTTTCAGTCGGCAACGATACCTCGCCTGAAACTAAAGGCAACAAAGTGACCGCGATCGCCGCTTGTCTCGAAAAGAAAATAGTCAGTGAACCCTCAGTGAAACTTAACAGTGACAACGTGCAAAAGTTTTTGACTAAAATCAATGTGAGCGAAACTGTTGTTACCGCGCAGGACGTTAGCAAGCCGCGTCACCACGCGTATGAGAATGTAAACATTGCTGGGGGCGGGAATGCGCTGCAAGAAGAGAAATTACTTGACGAAACTAAAGGATATTGCTCTATATATGAAAATATTACTGTTCTCGGTAAGCTCGCCGCTTCGAAGGCAGCTAATGTTAATGCGGAATCAAAATTAAATAAGGCTTTAGAATCTTTCGATAAAATTCTATCCGAGTTTTCAGCTAATTCTTCGGAGTATACAGTGAACAAGAGCGAGTTCATTGTGCCTAAATTGCAAAAGTCTAAAACTTGTAGTATTATAGAATCACGCTGTATATTAAAAAAGGCAAATTCAGATCCTCAAAGTGACAGTAAAAAGCGAAATACTGTTTCAAGGAACAACTCTATAGATAAAACCACCAGTCTGTGGAATCTCGACGATATGAAGGAGAAAGAGTTGACGACTCCTCTTATGCCATTCACAGCAGCACCTAACGACAAGATGAACCCAGATAAGTATGCCACTTATAAAATATCATCTAAGAACTTGTCCCGATCGAACGGCATTAAAGCCGAAGAGTTGAAAAAACTGGATGTTAAAACCAGAATATTGAAGAAAACTTTATCAAACCCGCCATCGACACCCGTTCCGGTTATAGCAAAGACAAAACCTCTAACAAAAAATGCCGTTAAAAAAGTGAGTGACCCAAAGAAAACAAAACCGAAAACATACTCGGATAATGCGTTGACAAACACAAAGACATATTCAGAACGGAAAGAGGTGCCTAAATCACAGATGCTTAAGTCAAAGAGTGTCTGGGAAATAGGCAACGAGTCAATGATTTCTCCTAACTTAGAACGGACTAAGTCGACAACTTCTATCGCGGGCTCTCCTAGTAAGATCCCGGTGATCAGGAGTCAGATGCCGCAGACTAAATTTAGCAGTACAAGGGCGTTATTTTCTCCCACTCCAGTTGATCTAAATAATGTAGACCAGGCCAGAGAGTGTGCTCAGAAAAAGAAGGTAAATGCGCCAAGAAAAAACATAGAAAAACCCGATTTAATTAAACAAATAAAACAAAAGCCGCAGATCAATCTCAAATCCGACGTGAAACGACAACAACTCGACAGAACGAAAAAAGATGACAAGAAATCTACTTCATCTTCAACTCTGTCGATACGAGACTATTCGGATGAAATAAGCGCGATGCGGGCTAAACTCCAGCAAAGAAAAATCAACAACAAAAGAGACATCGTCACAGTAATATCGGAACCCAAACGAAATGGAAACGAACCGGAAGAAATCGATTCGACACTATCACCTGTCAAGTCTATCGTGAAAAAATTAGAGCTTAAGACTGCGATGGAATCAAAGGCAGAACCGTCCCAATTCCTTAACTGTAAAGTGATCCCTGCGGTGCACAAGGAGCTGTGCGTCGCAAACACCACGTTCCATAATCACTTGAGCACACTCGTTGGCCGACAAATCAAGTACACAGAATCCAGAGATGACATTAAAACCATTCATGTTCAGAATATACCAATTCCAAAACACGCGGATGAAAAGATATCGGACGCTCACTCGGACTGCAGCGACGACTCCGGTCACGTTTCTAACGATGCCGCGAATGATAACGACTCGACGTTCGATAACGTTCACGACATGAGTCCTGTGCGCACCGGCATCGATGAAGTTGATTGCAAAATTTTCGACGGACCCAAACAATTCAGGATAGATGTGTCTGAGAATGCGAGGAGCGTGTGTCCCGTGGTGGCGAGCCGGCGCAGCGGGCGCGGCATCGAGGTCGCTAGCGGTACCCGAGGCACCGACGCTCCGAAAGTGGACGAACAGGTACGCGACACTGTTTACATACAGATACTAGTAACAACAAATTACTAGGGTGTTTATCTACAGTGACACCAGTGGTACTGAGGTTGCCCTCAGCATCTGTATCAGCCGTCGCAACGTGTTACTTTACTACCGACACCATATCTAATGCGGTCCCATTAAACTAGTGTAACTTGATCGACAACTCGAAAGCTGTTGGCAGTCCTGTCAACACGAACGACGCATACAGGTCATCGACACTTCTCCTATTTTGCAGTTGCTGCCACTGCAAGTTGAAAATTAATATACCTTGCAAAACGAACACGGCATGTCCAAATTGCATTCATGGTTAACCATACCATAAAGTTATTTTAATTTTGGCATCTGCCTGAATTTTAAATTAGGAGGTCCTTTCACATACCTACATGTATTTCCATAATTTATTAACGACACGCGTAAATTATTTCAAATTTATTATTCGCGAGTCAATAAAACCAATGATCATAACTTATGAATGATTTAAAAAAGTTGTCCAAAAGGCAATTTCGCATAGTCACTGAGCATTACCATAACAAATTAATTACAGTTTGCATAACTTAGCTTCCGTTCTCAGGTGTTGAAAGCTGCACTGGTCGAACTCAACGGTATTGGTTAAATAAATAACAACAGAAATTATGTAATCGCTGCACAGCCAGTATTTCTCCGTAACCTAGAATTCCAAGTATTTGTTGGCGAATGTTTAATTTACATAAGAGAAAAAATTATTGCACTGCGTCCCGTTGAGATTGCGTAACTTTAGATGGAAGGTTTTACAAACACGTTCCTCCGTATATTATGTCAGGAGGGGTGTAACGTAATGTTCAAGATCTTAATAAGTTGCATAAAACTTATTGGGAGTCCATTAATCTGAGCCTAATTTGTGTATAAATCGTTCGGGCTATATTTGGGAGATAATGCCGGGCAGCGTGCGCCATGGGCAATTTATTGCGTTGTTCGAGATACACGACAGGTGCACCGCAGGGGTCATTATTTGGTCGCTTTATATACGCTCTTACTTTCACCAAATGGTTTTGAGTCATTATTTTTGTCGTCTGATGTGGTTAGGCGGCCGCATACACGGCGATGTGAACATTCGCATTGTTGAAAACGTTTTCAGATTATTTCATAATTACCAGCATTCATTGCGCAACTGTTAAAGTTAGCTTAAACATATTTCTGTACTTGTTTCCGTTTGCCAGTCTGGTTCCTGTGTAAACATTTGTTTTCCAAGATAGAAACGCAGATCTCACCCTCTCGTACGTGCTGGACCGCAAGTAAATCGTCACTTTCCGTTTTTACTTTCTCACTTCGCGATGTGACAGCTTATATTACGTGTACCAAGCCATAAAGGAAACCTTGCAATCTTTTATGAATACGTAAGCTAAGTCTTAGGCTAAACATTGTGCACGTCTACTTTGATTTTTATTGCATCGCGTGACGCGTTCGCGGTAAAAAGTTAAAAAATAAATATGAAAGGAGTATCTCCTCTTTATTTGACTTTCTACGTCGACAGATCTTGGCGGCTTTGCTGGTTGTTCGCAAATCAATTAGCATCGTAGTGTTACATTTGCACTTGCAGCCGTGTAATTGAACTGCCAGCATATTTAATGTAAGGATCGTTACTTGCGACAAAATTATGTTACTGGCGATTAAACTTTCGTGTCTCATTTCTGCGCTTAGCTGAAATGGTTGCTTATCAGGGATCGCAGGAACATCCACATTCTGTCATTGGTTCTCAATACTCTCGTTAATCTTTCAGCTCCGATCCACCTTTCCGAACGTTTCACTTGTCTGTTGGCAAACGCAATCGATTGCGATCCAACTCTAATCTCCTTTTGGGCTGTCCTTCCTCTTCCAAGACTTATTCCAAATCCTTTACTAAGCACTCGATTAGGCTGTGTAATCGCTTACCAATCTCCATCATACAATCTCCTTCCGTATTGTCATTCAAGGGAAGGCTTGAAGAACATGTGGCTCGCACCATCTTCTTAAATTAAGTGTAAATATGCCTTTGTGGTTGTGCTCTTTATTTATTTTATGTATTATATTTTGTTAATATGTATTATATCTGGTAAGGTTATGTTTTGCGGCTCTCAGTATTTGTAATTTTGAAACTCACTCGTCCATCCCTAATATAATACTCCTCTCATCCACTCAAGGGTTGACTGGAAGAGATCCCTTAAACTGGTAAGTCCGCCTTTGTGCATGTATCTCGGTGTTTGTCAATTGTATTTGTTCTATGTTTATTTTGCACAGTAAAAAGTATACACACATACATACGTATATAAACTTTTCAATTAGGAATTACTGTAGTCATAGATTTAAAAGATTCACGTTTAATCATTATAACATTAAAATATCGTATCTTAAAAGTAATCGCGGTATGTTTTAGGAACTAATGCACTTTAAATGAAAACGAAACAGTCTTAATTAAAACAAATGTTCAAAAGCCTCTAGGGGGCGGAGCGCGTTGCGTGATTAAATGCATCACGTCTCAGCTCATTTTTTTAAATATCACGTTTCGTAAGTGTTGATTGTGATGAAATACCTTTGATTATGTTATATAATAAAGATAAGCTAAAACCCTTAGGCGTTGTTCATCCAACCACGTCAAGCTCTTCTCACTAGCGTGAATGTTGAATACCAATGAAAGCATACACAACGACGAATTCAGTAATTTTAATTCATTCGACATTCCTCGCCTTCGCCATTACCCCTTCATTGTAACAAGTCACGTCTTCGATTTCGTACCAATTCGCTCTCAGACATAAATTAGACAATAGCCACGCACGGTATGCGTATGCGTCGATTCTGCGTCTACATATGATATGCTTATCACGCGCAACTGCTTTCTCGCGGGAAACGCTGCGGGGAAAGCTATATCCTTGCGTTAAACTTAAAGCTTAATGCTTTCAATTCGTTGATTATATTACATTTGCAATTCAAGAATGACATTGTCAAATGGAAATTGAATGTGTTTTCGTATCAGCACCTGTTTACATGGTATTTTGTAACCCAGCTCGTTTGTGATAGAATGCCTATCGTTTCCTTTAATTATAATTAAAATTCCGTTAATCTATCAATCTATCTATACTCCCTTTCTAATTATCATACGAATCTTATCCGATTTAATGGTTAAACCATTACGTCCAAGTTGTAAAATGATTATTATAATCGTATCTTCGCCGGGATCACGGCTGGTTCTTTTAAACAGAAAATAAGCGACGATCTTGGTCTTGTTAAGATCGCGCATATCAGTTGGAGCTTCGTTAAAAACTGCAGAAACAAGTTTGACGAGGATGGTAAAAATAATTGTGTCTATAACTAACCCGTAGACCTGTTCGCGGCGTCTCTATGAGTGTGGCGGTTCTTTTTAATTTGTGTGGGACTATGCTCTCCCCGGGTAATGCTAATGACACTCCTCTCGTTACACGTTTCGCTTTTAGCCACGTTGTAAATATCTAATTATATGCATTGAAAAGAATATCGATCATGCCGTCAATCATCTCAGTTGATTTATCCGTCGCCGCCGGTTGGCTCATTGTCCAGTTTGCTGCTGCTGACGAAACTACATGTGCTTCGTACATTTTAACATTTTATTGTATTGTATGTATGAAGGGAAAGTATGTCTCTGGTACAATGGGAACTTCCTATATCGCGATAATTACTTTTAGATACTATCCGTGTATATAACGTGTCATAGCTTTTAAGCTGCTGACTTAGGTAGGTACTAAAGTTCTTTTACTTATATTGCCAATGCTAGTACGAGCGTGTTTTTCATGCAAGATTAATTGTCGTTAAACTATATTTTTAATAGCACGAGCATTACTATATTACTACCTTTTGAATCTTAAAAGGCGCAACCAATTTGCTATAGGAAATTGCGTTCAAGACCATGACAGCAATTAGTAGCCTTTAACATTGGCAGCCCTGATTACGTCTCGTAATTTGGCTGTTACAGATAGCGACCACAATCACCCCTATACCTACTAAACGGCCATTACGGGTAATGACTACTCGATACGTGTGTCCAGAAAATCTATTTTTAACTTATTCAGTATAAAAAGGACACCGAAAGTTAAGTCATGGATCGAACTACTGTAACTCAAAATCTCAGACTGTGCGCTCTCAGAAGCTACAATTATTTGTATTATAAGGAGAAAACTTACAACTTTCTTCCGTTCTACTACCCAATGCGGTTTCGATTTTATTATGTTTGGTCTGATTGCTTGGAAAGATCTGTTAAATTCATACACCAGCGAGCAAATCGACTACAAATAAATTAAATTAGTTCACATTTTCGCACAATAAAATTAGGTTGTAAGCCCCGCAGATCTTTTCGCTGTTCTGACATTATTTGCTGTTCCAAGCCAAATTACTCGGTAGTCTCTTTTTTCTTGTTATGTGTAATTATAGTGTTTTTAAAATACGAAGCGGAGGTTGTTTTGAGTGGGTCATTTTTTCCGTTCTCTTTTAAATTCATAAACACGCCATTGTTTCGTGGAATTGGAGAACATGTTTTATGTTCTCCTACATGTATCGTACATAATCATAATGTATTTCGGGGGGCACGGGAAGACGCTTTATTGTCTTGAATAATAGACGCGTTTAACACATCAACAAAATTTAGACAAAATAAAATAATGTTAAATTAACAGAAACCTAGCAAGATCAAGAGTTCATCTTTAACTAAGTGCAAGTATCAAAGTCAACAACATTACGATAAGAAATATTAACCGTATTATTTTTGCCTGAATAAACAAACATTCATAATGATTAATCAAACCTCGATTATGCAAGCTGCATGTCTCGTTGTAAATAAGTAGCTATCAGGTTTCTAATTATAAATGTTTCATAAGCAAATCAAGATGTTGTTTACTTAGTCGGCTTTCCTTTCTGCTATAAATTGTCGCTGGTTCGGCTCATCCCGTATAGAAAGCTCGAGACTCATGAGAGTTTGCCACGGCACGGTGAAAACTTGACCAGAAAATGGGTCACACATTGTTTTGCTTAAACGGTTTCTAGTGGACCGCAATTAAATATCTCGAGCGTTGTTTACATTCTCTAACAACTTAACGACTTGTCGAGCCGAGTAACATTGCAATACGGTAACGTGCTATTATACGGTGTTTAAGAGTAGGCTACAAAATGCGTTGCAAAACGTTGCTAGATGTCATTTCCCTTGTTACTGCAGCAAAACACGGAAAATCGTAAAACTATGCACGTAGCCTTTTATTCTAGGAAAAGCCATAAACGCACCATAATTATTAGGTAGAAAATGTTTTTGCGAAATAGTAATAAACACCAAGAGGAACAGTAAAACGAGTAACAACATTCTCATCTTTATCTCTTTATGAAGAACGCTAGTTGAACGGTGCTCGGCACTGAACCGAGAATTTGCTGTTATGCTACCGCTGCTTTACCCTGTTCTGAACTAAGTACTACATTTCCAGTTAAAGTTGTTAGAAGCTGCAACACTTGTGACCAGTTGACGGTAATTTGTCATTGCACCAATTCCTTGGCTAACTATTTTGGATACTCTTAAGCAGTTATAAAAATACTTGACATGATATGTAACGAACAATAAAAAAATTGGCAGTAGTGGAGGGAGGGTTGCATGAAAAACTTATATATTTCACACAGGCTTGGCTATCTTGCACATGAGTAGCGGAGTAGCAAGGTAATTTTTTTGTTCATTGAAATGGACCTCCGCAAAGTAACGCCTGATTCAATAAAATATGATATGTAACATAACAAAGAGAAACAGTTCCAGTATTTTTGGTCACGGATAGCGTAGCATTTCTAAAAAGTATACCCGTACTTTTGGAAACCGTGCTCTGAATAAATGTCTCATTATGACTCTTGCATTCGTTTCTTAATATTCTAATTATAATCATTCCTTATCTCATGTGTTATTCAGTGGCCACACTTCATTGCACTTTACAACAACTTTAGGATCAAGTTCCCACCGTCTACAAGCGTCATAAAGAAACCCAATACTGTCATTGGTAGTCGGATGCCATACCTCATCAGGCATTATGCCTCAATCACTCTAAGTAGGCCAGCTACTAGTCACAATAGCAACTTGGACCGTTCGGACAATAGTGTCAATGTAATCAGATTAGCCATTGGCTGCGCAATGTTACTACCAACTATGTCAATTGCATTGTCAAAATGAGGAACAACTTAAAAAGCTTATTCTGCTATTACAAATACATGACTAATACCATAAATAACTGCATTGTTTATGCTACGTATGTTATCACAAACACTTTGCATCTGTCATTCTATTCCAATCGTGCCTTGGAACGTTTTCTTAAAATATACCAGTATCTAATCTCATACCATTGTTTTCTAGTTCACCCATTTACTTATCTTCGAGATGAGACAGCCATTATCTCCAATAGCTTAATGGTATTTGAAATCAAGTACACTGTTATGTGTCGTCGGCAGAATGTGGGTGTGTAATTTGATCCATAAATGGATGAGTAGCATTAGTGGTTGTATGTTTCTCGTTATCGTCATCATCGAAAGTTGATGATTCATCACCACGTTGCTGAGTATCAATTTCTTTATCTGGCACGTCGGCTTTACAAATGTCCGACGCGCAGGTAATGCTAAAGCTAATCATTGCTTTGTTATATAAAGGGAAATTGACTTTCATTTTACGCGTTCTGCGTTGCGATCACCTAATACATGACATTACAGGAACTTATTGGCGATCGATTCATTTAATGTTTCCTGTGCAATTTACACCTAAGTACTTTCATGCGTTTAATTACGTACAGGTTGTGGAAAAGATTTATAAACTTTTAATATGTTATTAATTTACTGTAGGTACTCAATAAACTTTGTAATTCATACACAAATCACGCCTATATTACGCCTTACGGAGTAGACAGAGCCTAAGGTGGCAAGACCTAGGCCACGTTTAGCAAGATTGTGGGCGTATAGATAGCAAAAAATGGAATCAAAATAGTGATGGGTTGCCAGCCGCATCGCCTAGAGTATGATTCCTAAGATTTTCGCCTATTCCCTCGATGGGCTTTTACCATCTGCGCTGGCAGAGAAGCAACTGGTACATTCCATGTTATTTCTTTGCTCCCAAGTCAGCATGGAAGACTGTAGTAGATGTAATATACAGTTAACTTATTTTCTGTCGTGTTGTTACAGATCATGTTCCGAGGGGGTGTGGTGGGCGGTCTGGACGCGCGTCGCGACGCGGCGCTCGCGCGCGTGCTCGTCCGGCTGCAGGCGCGCGCGCGCGGGCTGCTCGCGCGGCGGCGCGCGCAACGCCTGCGCACGCAGCACACGGCCGCGCGCTGCGTGCAACGCAACGTGCGCGCGTTCCTGGCCGTGCGGGACTGGCCGTGGTGGCGGCTGCTCGTGCGGGTCACGCCGCTGCTCGCCGTGCACAGGACCGAGCATCGGCTCAAACAAGCGCAGGTTGGTTCATCTATACTTCTATACTAATATTATAAAGAGAAAAGATTGAATTGTTTGTTTGCACTGAATAGGCTCCAAAAGTAATTGATCGATTTGAAAAAATATTTCACCGTTGAGTAGGTAATGTAGGATTTACCTACTCCTAATGAACATAGGCTATATTTATTTCTGCGCGGACGAAGAAAAGAGACGGGTAGTTTAACTCGCGCGCGGCGCAGAGTCTCGCGAGCTCTTATACCAGCCATACCGTAGATAATTCGTCGCTTAAATTTGGCAATTACAGAAATAGTATTTAAATAGCAACCCTCCTTCTCGTGACCAGCGTTTTTTCTTTTTAATGCAATATTAGTGTCGCAATTCCCAATTGGGTACGTCTGAGCCAGCTGCGCGGGCGCAGGTTATCGCTCGTTGCCCAACGCCTTCCTGACAAGACGCTGTGTGAAATAGGTCGTTGCCCCGTCTCGCAGGTCGGCTGATAATTCAACATAGCTCGTGGAAGTATCTACTAAAAAAACCGATCAAGTGCGAGTCGGACCAAGGGTTCCGTGCAAACTCGGCAAGTGAATATAAAATCCAGTGTTACCAGAGCCTTGAATCCTCAGCAAAATGTTGGCAGTGTGAAGTTATTTTATATTGGTTACATACTTAGGCAGATAGACATAAAAATATTCTGTTTTTAGTATTTGTTGTAATACCGGCTACAGAAATACATCTTCTGTGAAAGCTTGTAACTGTCTAGATATCACGGTTCATGAGATACAGCCTGATGACAGATAGACAGACAGACAGACGGACAGTGGAGTCTTTGTAAAAAATAGGTTAGAATTACGACCCCGTCTGAAACGACCTGCTACCAGAAAGGTAGGTTATGTTAGGTTAGAATTACGACCCATAGTGCATAACGGGTTAGGTTCGTAAGGACTAGATTACATAACGACTCTATAAGCAAAACGTCTTAGTTACATAAAGTCTTGGTAGCTAAATGTCTAATTGTACAAACGTCTTAATAGTAGAATGCCTGGGTTTAAGATTGGACTTAGTTCTATTACGTCTTGTTTGTATAACGCCTTAATATCAAAATGTTGTAATAGCAAAACGACTAGGTAGGCATATCGTCAAACATTAATAACGTCTAAATGGCATAACGACTAGATGGTTAAATGACAAGAAAAACTCAAACGTAGTTTGTGAAGGAACTCTTTGATAAAGAATCTTCAAAGTCGAGTTGCTGGCCACTTAAAATCAAAGATAATGTTTGACGTTTTGCTTCCAAGACCATATGCTATCCAGACACTTTTCCTTATGCGTCGTTTTACAATCATGACTTATTAATAACTTGGACGTAAACTCTATTAGTCATTTTGCAACTTCGGGCGTTATGCTATAGTTGTCAGTCGAACAACTAAGACATTCTACTCATTAGGGCATTCTGCAAAAAAGACATTGTGCTTACCAAGACCTTATGCAACTAAGACGTTTTGCTTATAGAGCCGTTATGCAATCTAGTCCTTACGAACCTAACCCTGCATAACACATATTGAAATGATTGAGGTGACTTAATAATACTTGATATAATCGCTCGACGTAATGAATTGTGAACGAAATGAAATTACATGAAACGTTGGCTTTGAACTGATATGCGATGAAAAGTTTATCGACATTTAAAGATTCATTGATTTGCCTTTCCTATTGTTCTTGTTTCGTTAGCTTAAATATTTGTCAATTCTATGGCAAAAGACGTAAGTTTAAAGCGCGCAGGAACTTGATTTACAGACCGCCATTAAATTAAAACGACATCAAAGGCAAAGAGCATTTCCGTGTATAAAGCAGCTTGATGCACTTTTTACTGCACCGCAGAAGGACATTAATTATGCCGCTTTCAACTGATCCGATTACGCTAGTTTTAGTGCGCTTCTAAGACGCTCGGGAAGTAAAATGCTGCTAATTTAATTATTTCTGTTAATTTTACTTTAAAGAAAATATTTTATGTTTCAAATACATTTTCCAGATGTTTGTTTCACAAGGAGTCGTTAGATGTTCTGTATTTGTATCTAAAATTAAAGTAACTCCCTTGAAAATTGCAAACATTAAATGTTTTGTCTGTGCCTGGCAAAGCTAATAGCGAAGTGACAAACAATATTTGACTAGCTCAAATTTATTAAGTTATTATGAATAACAACTCCAATAACAACACAATTGTTAAATGATTCCAAACCAACTGTTATGTCTGCTCAATAACCGCTACGGAGGTTCTCGTAACAGCTCATACTTGGGTTTGATAAAAAAACAGCATTGCTGCGCGTATGCGTGAATAATAAAATGTAGGTAATTTTCGAAAATAGCTGTGTCAAGTTAGTGTAAAAACCGGCATTCCTTCTTCAGGAGAAAATAAACAAAAGTAAAAAACAGTTATTTTCCAAGCTGTCATTCGCTTTTTCTTCCTGGTTCCCGTGGAAGGTGCTCAGCTCAGCGCCCATTAGGTACGCCTTCTGCGTTCTTTGGATTCGTTCCGACTCTCCCGCGATGTGTTCCGGGTGGCCTATCTCTCACATTTCGATTTGAGTTTCACATTATATTTAATGCTTCATGGTCGGTTGGTATTTTTCGTTTTTACTTTGGAATAAAAACTAAAGCGTATGGCTAGTTGATACACCATTTTAGCGCTGGCTCTCACGTCTCCGCGTTTCCGGCGACGACGGTGCTTTGTACGAGTAAATTGGACAATAGATCGTGATTATGTTAAGAGTAATAGAGTGAATTGAAGAACATTTCACTGGAAGTGCGTACATGCATCAATTAAGCGAGGTTTCAAGTCAAGCCACAATGCTTCAATCTTAATAAAATAAATTGTGTTTAGTTACTAACAATACATTGTTTGAGGTTTTTGGATTTTTTTATGTGATATGTGGGATATTGACAATCGTGATGCGCGTTCCTCGCCAGTGCGTGATCTGATCAGATCTGAACAGCAGGATCACATCTAACAGAAAACCATGCGTTTCGCATATCGTGTAGCTATTTACAAATCTGTTTTGTGAATGGTGCTTTAAGCTGCCAAGATAATTAAAACAAGCAGCCAGGAAGACACCTCGTATTTTCACACGGCTGACCCAGTGCCGAGGTTTACGGCCAGCGCTAAATCTGCCTTTCGTTACTTCGTGACGACTTGAGTTTGCCACCAATGAATCTTAAATTAAACTGATTTTAAATTGAATTCAAAATTCCATCATTCTAATTATGTTTCTACAGTTTATCTGCCAATGACTTTATATTTAAATTTACAGAACTTGTCAGTTTTATATCAACATGATAGCTTACTAATTTTAGAAGCTATTAGCTTCTAAAATCAGTAAAAGGTAGCGACTTTATTGCGTCAATAAAAAGCGGGCTTGTGTAATGGCATTTCGCACAAACGTTAGCATCATTCATGAGAAAGTGTCAAAATCATCACCTGCCAAAGTGTCATAAAGTCATTGTTTTCACTGAAGTAGCAATTTGACGTGATTGATGGCGTAATTGTGATGTATCAAGTAATAAATTCGTGATTATAATTACGCTTCATTAAATATGCTGCACATAGAAAAGCAATAAATGGTCAGTTAATGTATTCACACTTTGTACATGTCAACGTATTGATTACAGTGTTTTAAGCAATGTCAATATTTTTTTAATTGTTCTTCTCTCTTGCTAATTTTTCTCTATTCGAAAAAAGGCTTTAATTTGCCGAATTAATTTAGGTATCAACATTTTAGTAAAATCTTGTAACTAGATACTTCGACAAATCTACCGCAACAAGTTCTTCATACCATATTTAGATTACTAATTGGAGAATCTGTCGTTCCTATAGAATTTATTGCTTTCATTTATTACTACAAAATATCATTTTCAAGTTACCAGTTGTTGAGCAATCCTATAATTTACCGAGATGTAGATTAACGTAAACTTGAAAAGCGAATATAATAAAGATAAAGCCATGTTATTTAAATACTTGATTGGAATTAAAACGCTTAATTTGGGAAAGTCGTCGGACGCGTAACTATTATGGTCTCTATTAAGATCATTTATTATTTTGTTTATTGACAGATGAAATTAGAAATGCCATTGGTATCTTTAAAATGGAAATGTATATTGCCCGCGGGCGAAGAGCTTTAGCTTGAATAAAAGGGATAAGATAGTTTACCTTCTAAATTTTACGAGTATACTTTTACATACTTTTTCCTCTTGCGTCTTTATTAAAAATTTAAGTGTACGATTCAATACTATTGAATGAATTGTTGGTTTTGGAACTAACATCACAAAACTAAACGAAGTCTATTAATAGTGAAGCCAAGACGTCATTTCTTTCAAGTTCTCACCAAAATTCTTTTGGGGATAGGGTGGTCTCACATTAAAAAGATATTGTAAAAAATCCCACACATGTGCCTGAATGAAAGTGATTTAGAAACAAAAAGATGGATGCCTCCCGCGTTGAGTGATCTATATCCCTCCGCCCAGCAATTTGTTTTTACAACCAATTATAATAAGAAGCAACTGACGCAACTTACCATGCTCATACTTAGGCGTAATTGTACGTTGCGTAGATTATATAGCAACTTACAACAAGTTGTTTATAAAATCAGTAAGTATCTTTAAAATTATATGAATTCGGTACACCTAACATGTTTCGAACAAATCCATTCTCATGGTCATCAAAGTTCCTTCAGAAACAATCATAGATTATGTCGGGCATATTTAGGCTACAAATATGCGTGAGTGTCCCATGTATCCCAAAATTAATAATTATGGCCCACGAGATTTTCAAAGCATTTACAAAATATACTCATATGTAAAAGAAATAAATAAGAAATATAGGTAATTTTGTATGGAAACTGGACCAAATTTTGTGCCGCTGAGTATATTTACATCCCACTCAATCCCATAGTCGTGAACTCTTAAAACTTTTAGAAAAATGTGATCTCGATATAAAAATGCAATACGCTCAGCTATCTCTTATAAAAACTAAGCATCTTAAGCGATCGTTATCCAACGTTGCTTGTTTTTTCCCTTTAACCGATGATCGCCGGTGATTTCCGCGTGATTGCGCGCGTGCCGTCGGCCGCCGCACCTTCAGTGCACACCAATTATGGTCACTGCCCACTCTTTCCACTGGGTTATCCGTTCAGGCATAACACCATCATAGTCCAGCCATACTACCACAAATACGACTTCTTTCCTTACAAACTCTACCTGTAATACGGCGCTATTGAAGGATGAACGATGACAGCTAAAAGGATTAAAAATAATACGAGTGTGCTCAGAGTTCATTGACATTTCAGTGGCTATTGCAAGCGTGTATCCAACCTAACACTTGATTTGCTCGTCGGCTGTTAAGCGAGTATCTTTATCGCGCAGGCTTGGCAATGGATGACTCGCTTTAACCAGGAACTGGTTGGTCCGTTTAAACGGTCCAGGGTTTTACAGTGCACTCAACTAGATGCTTGATTTGTGTTTGCGAAATTGGTAGTTTACAGCTTCCTGTTTGCGATCGCGATATCGTGTTGATAATTTAAACTGTTGCATTAGACTGCAATGATTTTATGAGAACACCCGGCTCGCGAGTGTTACGGGCGATAACATTTTTATGGCTATGAGGGTAAACGCGAAAGTGGTAGTTTATGACTTGTTTTTGACAGGACTGTAATGGTTTTCATTAACAGTTACTTGCTTTCTAACTGTAGTAACTTTATACTGGCAACTAACGCTTCGCAATATTGAAAACCGGAAAAATTAAAGCCAGTCCCTATTTTATTAACAACTTTTGATCTGTTGCCGGTTTCTCATGCAAATGAACAAATGAGTTCCAACACGGCACAACAATTTTAAATGAGATTGCAATACGAATTTTCCGGTCATTTTAATCGGGATCGAGCCAAGTAACTGTATTCGCTGCAAAAACAACTAAGTGGCGGATGGCAGTAGGCAAGGTACTGTATGCAGCGAAGACTTGCATGTATAGCGGGTCGCACAGTTCCCACGTACACAACCAGCTCTTGCCGTCGCTATCTGATTTAGGATTTGTTAATTTTTTTGCCTTAAGACAAAGTGGTTGAAGGGTGGTAAAAACCGGCCATATGTCGCTACGAAATACAATTTATTATCATCGTTCCCTTTGGAGCACTGAGGGCGTACGGGTAACAGTTTTCACGAGAACTCCGCCAGAAATTATGTATGTATTTTTTTTGGCACGCTCTGCAAATTAAACGTCTTGGTGGATTTTAACGTAATGAGGTGTCAGTGTCATTGGATTCTTCTTAATTGCAAGAGTGACATACTAATTTTTCAGTCTAAAGAGTGGAAGTAGAAGAGCTCTCACAAATTTACAGCCAGGTGTTTTTGTGTTTTATTATTTTTATTAATTATTATAATACTATTCTGTTTCCAAAGAGTAATTTTTTTTTTTATTATATGAATAGGAAAGCAAACGAGCAAGTGGTGTCACCTGATGGTAAGTGATCACCACTGCCCATAGACACCCGCAACCCCGGAGGGATTGCAGATGCGTTGCCAACCTAGAGGACTAAGATGCAATGCCTCTTGTGCCCGTAATTTCCCCGGCTGTCTTACTCTCCACACCGGAACACAGCAGTGCAAGCACTGCTACTTAGCGGCAGGATTAGCGAGTAAGATGGTGGTAGCGATCCGGACGGACCTTGCACAAGGCCCTACCACCCGTAAACATAGAAAAACAGAGCTGTTTCGAAGTCATGAGAAAAATATTATGCTTATAAGACAGGGTTTCAATCAAAATTGATTAAGTAAAAGTAACTGCAATGTTAATAATATGCCATTAGGTATTTTCTAATTGTCCGTTCGTATTTCTCCCATTGTTAATTCCTCAGAGCCATAGATGTAGTTTCACAACACAGGTTAAGAAAGAAAGTTCAGTTTTAATGCTGGTTATTTGTATTTATCGCCCATAACATAGTGCAGGGAAAAACTTAGCGAGCTCCACTGCGCGCATAGCTCTGTTATAATGCTAATTTATGTAGCTAGTAAATAGAGCATGCCATGTGATTGTACTCAGTTCAATACAGTTTGTAATTGTTTGGCTTCTTTGCTATTTTGAGACACTTTGTCCATTGTGATAAGATAATACTCGTATGTTTGTAAATAAACGTAAATGTTTATTATAATTACCTATAAAATCAAACCAACGTGACAACAAAACGGTAAAATTTATTTGATCTCCGAAGGTAGTTCAGCTTCTCCACATTAAGAAAAAAATACTGTGTGAACACTGCGTTTTGTTCTTCATAAAAAAGTCGTTTCCACGCAAATGTCTACCTCGATGTGCTGCTACTAAATAAACGCCACACTTGATCGTGAAATAAAAATACTACGACTTCTGAATGTGTTATTAAACTCGTACAATTTTGTTTAGATATTTTTTTTTCGTATATAGCCGCCCTCGGCCGTCGAATCAGTAGGCGTATTATCTAACTCGCGCGCAATCGCCATCGTGTTCATTTTGACAGTTCGGGTATGGGCTGACAATTGGCATCGGAATCAGCTAGCTGTCACATTCATAAAAGACTTGTGAAAGTGAACACGATGGCAATTGCGAGCGAGTTAGACAATAAGCCTACAGATCTAGCTTCGCCTGACATATTCCTCCCTACTCATATGTAAACGTTTACAACAATTTATGTAAAACTGTTAGGATTTAAACCCAAAAGTTCAGTTTTATACAAGATATATTTTATTAGCAGACAATATGTTTAAAAGTGCGATCGGATAGCGAACTAACTCTTGTAAACCTGAATCACAAAGTTACCGTATGCACAAACTCAACACATACACGCACACATATATAAATATAGTATGTAGATTTAGCTATTCTCATTATTTAGGGTACTTTTCTTCCAGGGCGTGTTCGTTTTTTCCACTCAGCATAATTAGTCAAGTTAAATCATCTGAGGAACTAATCGATCATTTTCGCTTGCGCTTGGCGTGTTGAAAACATCAGCGAGCCAAGTTCCTAGTCGGTTGCATGCATCGTTACATGATTTGTGGCCAAGTGCGGTTAGCGGCGACCGCGGCTGCGCGATAAGCCGACTGGGATCGTCTTCCGGTTGCAACCGCACCTGCTAGGGCTATCTCTTTCAGAAACAAATGCTACTGCATTTGCACTGAACCACAAATTCATCACTCCCGTCTGGCGGTACTGCACGCAGATCGTTTTCTCCTTTATCGATGAGTACGCTACTTACTAGCCAGCTGGGCCCTAAGCGAGCGAGTCGCCTCGCGAGGGAGCCATTTTGCATTTTGAGCCTTGTGTCAAAATCATGCCTCATGCAGATACGAGAGGGGTGGGCAGAGGTACTAGACTTTCAGTAGAAGGAGGGATCAATAGGTGATCAGATTTGAATTGATAAGGGCCATGATACGCCTAATTTGAAACATTGCGATGTTGGCTAAGATTGTCTAACAGCCGTTGAGAAGAAAAGGTATGGACCTGACTGGATACGACTTGACTGTGTGCCAAACACCAGTATATATGAACGTTTAACGTTGTTGTGAATATTGAATATTCGAATAAATAATTCGAAACTTAGATGAACCACTATTTAGTTTACAGACTTAAAATATTCACGGTTTAGTATACTACTGTAGCGGCCGCGAAGTAGGGGATTGCCGGCCGAGTAGCTATAGGTGGCAGAGTGTCAATGAGGCTATCTAGAAATACGAATAATGAACTAAAAGCAAACTAGACAAAATAACCCTGTAAAATATAACGAACCTCGTTTATTGTTTTTAATTTAATAAAGATAGTGACAGATTGTCATAATGCCGGAAGCAAAAATAGCTTATAGATTTTTTTAATGGCTAAGTTCCAAGATGCTGTATCACAAAAAATATGTCAAACGGAAATTAAAAAGAGCACATTGCCTAGGCCGGCAATGTTGTATGAAATTATTTTAAAGACCTCTCGTCCAGTCGCTCCTAAAATGTAACACTTTGCGGCCTATTATAAGGAACACAACATAAATATTTCATTGTTTGTTTGATAAAAATAAAATAAGACGTTATCAACGGGATGAACACTGCCCGCAATTTTTTCAGTCGAAATAACGAAATAGCGAAATATCGGGTGCTCGTTAAATGTAATCACGGTCTATATCCTGTTGATAATATGTCACTGTTTAGCTTATTTTATTTCGTGATCATCCGACAACCCTACGGGCAGGTTCAATCTACAAGATTAGAGACGGCTTTCTTTAATACAAGTTTTTCACCTCGCGGCTGCACCGGCCTCCCTTTACGGAGATACTATCGTGTTCAGATAAATCGTAAATTGCTTAGCTGTTTATTTTCTTAACTTAATCTGAGGCTGTTTATGTTGAAACTTAATAAGTAAGTTTAATGGCCTATTAAATCTTTAGCACTTCACTCATGGGGTTTGCATCGCAGGAGATGATTTATGTACAGATAAATCTAATTTATTCCTGTTCTTTTGTTTAAAAGTCGTAAACAAAATTAAGTTACTGGTAATATTTAAATCTTTTTCAATAAAAAAGTATAAATTGATGCTGCTACCTACCTAAACTATTTTGACGTAATATAGTGAAATTTCAGCTAACAAACTTACACGTTTGATGATGAACGGGCTTTTAGTGCAAACGAACCAAAGTCGTTACCAGAAACGTGACATTTGCCTCGTAATTCTCAGATTATCTGCGGCGATTGCTCGTGCGATGCGTTTTTTACGCGCGTTCTTGCACTGCGGACGTAATGCGGACGATTTGTGTAACGTGAGCGCATTAATTAGCGTAGATTGATTCAGTTATTCGACTTGTGTCGAACGTGATGCGCGAAGTTGCTAGGAAACGATGCTGCTGTCTGAATAGCTCTATGATTTATGCCGATGTTTGATATTATAGGCCGACCGCTTAAATGAGTGAACGGGCGAGGTGTGGGACGACAAAGGGGGCCAAGAGAGGTGCGGGACGGCAGGCGCACTACCCGCCCGCACCTCTCTCGGTCCCCTTTGTCGTCCTACCCCGCGCCCCTGTGCCGCGCGGGCGAGGACTCATTTTAGCAGTCGGTCTATAGCAGTGGTTCTTAACCGGTGGTCCGCGGACCACTGGTGGTCCCTGGAAGCATCCTAAGTGGTCCGCGGGGCCAATCTAATAAATAATTAGATAAGTGACAACCAGACACAACGCGTGAATGTGCAATTCCATCCATTGGGGGCGATCGAAGCCATACGTTAGATTTTTTGTAGTTAGGTAGGTAGGTACTTAGGTGGTCCTTGGCAAGACAACATTTTTGTCAAATGGTCCCCCATGTCCGAAAGGTTAAGAACCACTGGTCTATAGTGTAGATTGATTTATGCGACGTGTGTCGAACGTGACGCGGGAAGATGTTAGGAAAGCTTTACAAAACATAATTTTGGTTTTGTTGGAATGGGCTAAGACAAGCGACGCGATGATCTACAAAACTAATTGCAAAACTTTTTAACTGGCTATTTTTATGCATTGTTACGTCGTGATAAGATTAACGAAAGGTTAGTACAGAGCGTTGGCGCATGAATGCAGACATTTTTATGTCACTCAAAACTGTACTCAAGCAGCTCGTAACAACAAATATGTAACTGGGTTGGACCACACTGTTGACGATTCATGAATTCTGTTATAGATTCAAGTGTTACTTTGCGGAGATTAGTGTTTAACTAATTTAATCGATTTTTATTGGCGGTTTTGGTTGCTTTTTCTTTGATTACCTCATTTTCTATAGAACTAACTTCATGAGTAAATATTCAAAGCGAGTGCGACTATTTTGCGTGACTCGACCTCTATATCGCGCAGTAGCAAAGTAAAGATAACTATTTAATTCACAAATTCACTCTCATTATTGAGTAAATATTATTTATTAATCATAAATCATGTTCAAACTTACTTAATCAAATAAGCATCAGCGTTTCAGCGGCGCACGCGACGCCTCGCTCCGACGGACATCTCGAACACCTCGCGTATCTCTCTGGCTTTCTTTCACATCTCGAATCGTCTGCGACTTTTCCAAAGATTGTGATTTAATGCGTCGCGATGATCCGAATGGTTGAATTTGAGAAAAACAAGCGAAGATTGTTTCATAACATGCAAGATTGTTGAGACGTTACGTTGAATTTAAAGTTGAAGTTCTCGCAGAATCGGGACGGCGTTGTAATTTTAGATTTGTGATATTAAAATAACTTTGGTTTTGTGATTTTTCTGAATGTTTCAACAACTGTTGAGTAAACGCACAGATCTTTTAACTGATACTATTAAGTCTGGTCAGACAGTGACAAAGTTCTAGATTTATTTGTATTGCGTAACCGCAGATAGTTTAAGTCTCTTGTGAAGGCACACCCCTACAATACACACAACGTCACATAACAGATTTGTGGTTGTGACACAAGAAAGAATACGTCTTTTGAATCTTTACGTCTAGTCACATTAAAGTTACTAAACGAATTTATATCATAAGCTGTAATTGATTGCTATCCTCTTACGTTTTGCGCCTCGGGGTCTCGGGTCAAGCGATTACGTGCGGACGGGCGCGCATCATGGGAAATTGAAAGTACTCTCTCGAACATTTCATAAGACTTCCAACAAAATGTCACGTCAAGATGCAATTGAACTTTAAACGGCTTAGATTAAACCTCTATTCTCTATCGTTGCAGGAAGAGCTGGAGAACATACGAACCAAATTGGAGAAGGTGGAAACCGAACGCACACATTACAAGAACGAAAACGAAAGACTCGAATCAAAGGTAAGCGAACCACTTTCGTTTTGATCATAAAACAACAAAGTTTAATAACGAGCATGAAGCGCGTCTGCGAATCAATTTTCTCATCGGAGCGCAACGTCAATTTCAAGTTGTTTTTTAAGGAGCTAAGAGTTTTTGTTTATCTAAGGACTCCACGTTTTTGTGCTAAGCGGGTCTTGGTACAACAATAAACCGGGTCCTTTAATTACCCGCATCCCGGGGCCGCTCACACGGTGCAACAAGACAAAAGATGACTGGACAAACTGGACGAAGGAACTAAAGATCATAATAACACTTTGCATCGTGTTTTGGAGTCGCCAAACTAAAGAAAACAATGTTGCAATTTTGATGCACCCTCAACTTCAATTATATCGGTAGATGAACATGATTTATTACAATTTATCTGCGTTGGAAATCCCAATTTACATAAACGAAAAGATGCCAATTATTTCATGTAAAATAACGAAGAAACAAAATGTTCAAATATAAATCTATCATTAGTGTTTTTCATGGTTGTTTCGAACTGTCAACGACTTAGGAGCGGACGCAAAAAATGTCATTCATGTTTCACTGAAATTGCCGAGACGTTGTGATGAAACAAGGTTTTTTTACGCCATGACGAAATGACACAAGGTTCTTAATTTATACGGAAGATAATTCAATTATTTTACGTTGGATGATTGAGTAACTCAGTTGCTAATTAGAAGTTATACTCTTTTATCTTCTAGATGAATGATGCACCTGCCTCTAACATATATTTCGTAAATAGTTATGGGTAACTTTTCATCATTACCACAATCATGAATTGAGTTCTGTGTCACAGATTTACCTAAAGGCTTTCTAGTATTTTATTTCGCTGCTCGATCCGTCACGTACAAAATTGAAAGTGAATTCTGCTCAATACATAATTCAAAAGTAATGTTCTCAAAACCTTATCTCCTAGATACGGAGATTGGCCTATCAGTACAAACAGTCGAAACAATGGGCTATCTAATTATCTCAGGCATGATATTCATTCATGAGGAACGGGCCGCCTACAGCCGCCTCAGTGTACGCAGTTCTTGCTCTCCTTGAGTTGTTAGGTCTCAAATCGCACTCTGTCGCAGTGGGTTTGTGCCTCCTCAGCGGAACAGTTCCTTTTTGAAATGGCAACAAGTTACATGAGACTATGTTTTGATAAAAGTGACAATGTGAGTTTAAATTTCAATCCAGAAAATTTAGAGCGTGGTGTGATTTATAAATCAATCGAATCTAATGATCATCTAAATGCATGTACGTAAGTACACAACGGCATTGGTATAGAGCTCTGATAAGTTAATCTATATAAATCTGACGGAATATTCTTATCAATAACGTCAATGTAATTACGCTTTAATTCAATCAACGTTGCTGAAAAAAATTACAAGGCTGTTTAATAATTAGACATGCAATCAACCTAGAACTTACGGAGACTAAAGACGATTTGTTCAAGTGTAACACAAAATCCGCCGGTTCCTTGACCGAGACGAAAATACTAAAGTATGACGGGCTTACATAACAGCTAGCGAACACTGAAAGACTTATTTCAAACGCGATCTTAAAGAATTAGAATAACAACGCATTCTCTGAGTCACACTCTCCCATCAGAACAACGAATAAAATGCTCTTATAATCCTAAGTATTACGAACTGATTTAAATAAAAAAAGTTCTTTTCGTTTTATGATCTTTTCATTGCGTCCTGGAACACTCCGGAAATTTAAAGTCAAATTTATGAACTCTTGTGCATTCTACTTTTAGAGCAATTCAGAGCTTCTGGTTCTGATAGTTATGTATGTATCTTAAGCAGTGTATCTTTTTAATTTGCAGTTGTAATTTCACGCTAGCATCGCTTAATATTAAATTAGCATGATGAATAACAGACAACTGTTAACACAATACTTTAAAGTGTAAGTCTGAAGAGCAGACGACTGACGTCAGCTTGAACTAATTAAAAATATAAATTGTGATCGTTAATTAAAATCAGTATCACGGTTTCCCTATATTTCCCAGTAACAGATTTGGGTCGTGTCATAACATTACACGCTTGTGGCGTCGTAGGTTTAATTACATGTTAAATCATTTTTTCTTTGAACGCTGACGTTAGGCCGCCATGTTAGCAAGACGCGTGCACGGCTTATTTTTCCAAAAATATTAATTTTATAACTTAGTATGGTGCATTCATGTAGAAAGAAAAAAAGTTTTTTGATTTTCTTTCTTTCATACTGTCAAAGATCAAACGAGAACTTCTACGTATTTATTCTTCTAGTACTATATTGTTTCTTTTAATGAATGACATCAATTGTATTCAATATGTATTCGTCTTTTCAAGTTACATGACAAATATCTGTTTGATTCACATTAAAGGAAAAGGCGTGTTTTACATTTTAACTGGGTTTCTTAAAATCATTGGATCATATGCTCCGGTTTACAGATTGTGTGTAGATAGTGACCTACTGCACAATCTGTAAACCTTCTTTTATACTACTAGACTAGATGGCTATGTAATTATACTACATCACTGCTTTCCATCGGTTTTTTTTACTTATTTATTATGTGTAGATAAGGTACTCGAACCCGTGAGAAAATAATTTCTATTTTAACCGCAGACAATTAAATTAATAATTCTAGTCATCTTAACGATTCAACAAAAAGGTGCAAGTTCAAAGAATATGTAAAAGACGACGGTAATTGGAAGTTAATGCAAATATATCCACACGTTACCGGTTCAAGAAACCGCTGATCGATACGGCTGTGCAATAAAAAAGACAGGCATCCAATCGATTTAAGATCGCGTATTGCATCAAGTGGACGCATTGGCAGACGCTGCGGCTATTTATTTCTTATTGGAACACCACAGCTGCGTCCTGCGCCCAGATGGTAGTTTAATGCGGGGATTTAAAGTTTTTCAACGTTTCTAATCTAAGATTTAAACTTTTAGACCCTTAACGTGCTATGTAATGAATTAACGTATTTTACGTATCACATTAAGCTTCGGCTATCAATGTCATATCAGATCCAGGATATACGTGAAAGCAGTTATTATGTGATAGCTAGTTCTTTCTCATTCTGAAACGTTGCTTCAATGGTATTACATTCGAACACACGGGAGTATTTATTTAAGAGAAGTAGAACTGAACTGTAGTTGATTTATTTGCTAAAATAAAGATAATTTAAACTGTAAGGCTAAATAAACAGAAATTTATCTGCAGTTTGACGGAAACCCGGTTACGTCGTTGAGGTTGGTCCGGAATTATACTAACGTATAAAATTTCAATGGTCCAGTACCACCAGTAATGTGTTTACTAATAAACTAGGTCAAATGTATTAAACTTGAACGTAATTTTGACATAAAACTAGTTTTTCTTGGCAATATTAATATTTTACTGGCGTTATGGCAATAAACTAAACATGCCAAATATTATTATTAACTGTCAACAATATATTTGTGTTTGGTGTGAATTTGTTATAACCTACGTGTAAGTTTCTTGCCAAGAACTTAACGCTTTTACGTCGTTGACTGAAATAAATGATTGTTTGCGTCAAAACAAACCAATTCCATTTGTCTGAATGTCGCTTTCGTGGCCTCGTGTTTACTGAATTCATAATTGATTTAAGTAAGTGCAGTATAAAATAAAAATAACTGCAAAAATATCATTTACAATTAGTTGACTTACTTACCTTTTCCTCTGTGCGGCTTAGTTCGTAGTAAATTAGTAGCCATTATCGTCGTTTAGTAAAAACTCATACATAATAATTGATTTCTTAATAACAAAACAAACTTATTGTTATGCAAACATCCGCATTAGGTTATGTAAAAGTATTATATCAGCAACTTGTACACATGGCCTTCACAGTTTCCGGTCGGTCGCTCTTGCGCGCCGCGACCCGCCCAGCGCCTGCGCCGCCCGGCTCATTCACATGACACGATGATCGAATGACCCACTAATGCATTTCTTTGTAATTCTAATTCCCATCTCAATAGCATTGTATCTAATCTAAAGACATCTACAAGCTGCTACAATGTTTATTGTTTTCTAATTGCCGCTTAGCTCTGTTGCAAAAAGTATTGATGATGAGATATTGCAACAGGAGGCTGGTGAAGGTCCAATACGTGTCCATCGCGCATGCACTTCGACATCTACGTAAACTAAAATAGTCGAGCGCTTGCGGCGGCCCGGCGACCGAGTTAGCCGGCGCAGTGTGTCCGCGGATCCCTCTCGCGCCGGTTCTATTTCTAACCGATGTGCCGACGCATCCAGAATCGCCTCTGACAATAATACAACTCGAGACATCTCTGAAATGGCACTGGACTATCGCCGCGGGAGTTACTTCCGCCACTCCAGGAAACGCAAGCGCACCGCGTAACCGCCATGCCTCACGCCCCCGAAGCTGGTCCCGTCTCTAACGGCGGGACCAGTTCCAACCAGCTCAAGATCCATATACCAGAACGCAACGGAACAACCAATGGTAGCCACAATCCCTCAAATGGAGTAATGTCTCCGAATTCAAACGGTTTATTCTCTCCAAACTCTAACGGGCTGCTGTCGCCAAACTCCAACGGGCCACTATCGCCAAGTTCTAATGGACTCTTATCACCACCACTTATTTCGGATTCGGTACCACGCAAACCGCCAAAACCACCACCAAGCCGTCCCATCTTGCCGATGAAGAAATCGCAAACTCTGCCTATACACTTTGAGGAAACTGTGCCACCTAAAACACCAACAACATTGCTGAATGGGAAGAGGCTTTTCTCGTCTAAACCTTTAAAAGAGGTTCAGACTGTTCCAGTAAATCCTCCAGACAACAGCAGACTTCTAGTTAATCGCTCTCCCAGCCCATCTTACAGAAGAAGCATATCATCAGCCTCCGTGGAAACTGGGTCGATAGCAGAACTTGCGAAACGCCACGTTCCCACTAACTTACTCACTTCTCGCTCGCCGAGTCCAATCTCACAAAGAAGCCAATATTCAACGTGCAGCAGTAACGGCACATTTGTGCCCCTGTCCCGTTCCTCGAGTATGAATTCATCTATATACAGCCGAACATCAACGCCTAGAAGAATGTACCCACAAACTTCCGATAGAAGAAATAGCGTCGACCTAACTGAACTCAGAGCTAGAGAACAGGCTCCTGTAGTATTCGACGCTAACTTACAGTTCGTACTTGGATGTAATAGGCAACCAGTAAGGCAAAGATTCAGACCTATAGCTGCTCATTTAGAAGAAGGCACCTCGTCTAATTACCTAAGTGCCAAGATCGATAACTTTTTGAAGAAAACTGATCATGTAATGGACGAATGGCGACGATTAGGACATAAGGATGACCCAGATACACAAAGGAAAGTAGGAAGGTCCAAATCAGCAACGAACATAATGATCAAAGGATTCACTTTGTTCAGCCGTAGCACGAGTCGTGCCAGCAGTATGTGCAGAGGAATATCGGAAGATCGCACCACCGTCTCAGAAATGGACGAGGTTGGTGACTAATCCAAACTCAATTACTTTATTTCCAGCTCTACAACCGTTTAAAAGCGTTTCACAATCATGGCAGATTCCAAAGTAATATGCCGTAATAAATTATCGTGTGGTGTTTGGTATGAGTACGTGCGCTCGCCCGCTGCCAGCGGTGGCGCTTGTTGCGTATCGCCGCCGCTTGTTCGCTGTTAGGCACCGCGCCGCTGCGAAGCTTGCCAATTTTTTTTCTTTGTTGACTTCTTGCGATCGCTTTACAAATGCGTGAGATTCTTGGCCGTCCGTCACCGTGGCAGCACGTCATTGTCACTCAATACTTATCGCGCTTGACGGAAGTTTCGCCCGCCTTGTTTATCCGGTTTCAGATGTTGTAACAGTTTCATTTTCTGTGCAGATTCGAAATCAAAGCTCATTCTGGTGTTAAACAAGCAATAAACATGAATGCATTGGATCCATCGCACTGTTATGCACCGGACGTCCATCGTACGTCAGAGGACTCCAATTTTAGATTGTTGTATCAGAAATATCACCGTCTTGTTAATTCGAGGCAGTTAGCGGCTCTGATGGCTAATGATGCGTTTTCTATTCTTTAATGTCAACATGATACAAATGCACAATAGGTCTACCTTGCGCTATTTATAATGTTATTTATGAGGGTAGTATTTTAAGCAGAGACGCCTCTTTATTATTATTGTGACTGTAAGTAATATGCGTTACAATTAATTACTTGTAGATAAGTTAACAACTTGTCTGTGCAGTTATTTACTATTTATTAACGGCTATAAGGAAATCGAAAACAAGTTATAAAATCTAATGACCTGTCGACTATAAATCTTCCTAATAGCGTATTGAATTTCGTTGTGGAAATAATTTTGCAAAACAGATTGCTTCTGGATATAACTAACGGCGTGATAGTAAATTATAATGCATTTTGTATGTAATAATGTAAGTATGTATGAATGACCAATGACCACATTAAGCTCATTATGTTTGTAGCCTTATACATGAACTCTGATAGCGGTGTCACTATTGTGTTTTATATGACCGGTTGTTTAAAACAAGAGAAATTAGTCGCTATATTTGCATCTGTAGAACAGTAAGTCTTTAACTTTGTATTTAAGAGTTTGCGATTGTATGTCTGTCAGTCTGTTTAGATTTGGACGAAATTCGTATATATATATAGGTATATCAATGAACGAATTGTCTGGCACCAACTTGTAATACACCCCTGATTCAAAAAGAGGAGTGATATAAGTTTGCCGTCGATGTCTCTTTGTGTGTGTGTCTGTATATCTGTAGCATCGTAGCTCTAAAACGGATGGCCCGATTTCGATGCGGTTCTTTTCATTCGAAAGCCAGTTTTCTTGCGATGATTCTTAATCATGTTTGTTAAATATCGGTCCAGCAGTTTGAAGAGTATCAGCTCTTTTCCAAAATGATGTAATTTTTTGCATAAAATTGTTTCATTTTTTTATTTAATGCGTGGGGAGTTTTAAATGTTTGGTTAAATGTTATGTTTTGTTGTAGCTGTCAGAGGTGGGCGGCGACTTCGCGGAGGAGCGCGCGGCGGCTGCGCTGGCCACCGAGCGCGCTGACGCCGAGGCTGCCGAGCGGCTGCGCATCGAGCGCGACAACCGCGACCTGCTCGCCAACAACCAACGATTGCAACAGGTGACCACAAAGCCACTACGAGCCCTCACTGGGACTCCACGGCGGCGTCTACGGCTACCGCAGCCGAACAATTCATATGGAATTGCATAGTAATTGTATCACTCACTAGGACTCTTTAGCGATGTCTGTTGGGATACGTAGCTAGCGATGTCGCCATGGCGTCCGGGTGAGGCAGGGCTCTAAGGCGGATACAAGTGAGTGAGAGGTGACGTACAAAATCGACCAATTACATTAAGTACCGTCAACCGGGGTGACTTTAAAAAGTAGTTATAATGACGAAATAATTGTTATTTGCGTTTACAGCTTCCAATCGATGTCTTTATCGATCGCTTTTTCGTCTACATGCCAAACATTCACCGCATATGGACAATATCGATTTTCTAACAATCAAAGTAGCCTCAAAATTATCAAAGTCACCCCGGTGAACGGTATTATATTACCGGGACAACGGGGCTGTAGATTACAACTAATGGGATTGGTTGTCTCTGCAAGACTGTGCTCTACTCTGCGTCAATGGAAGCGCATTCTACTCGTAGTAGTTAGTGCCAGTTGGTAAACGCGTTTGGGTAGTATGGTAGAGGAAAGTGTAATCAGATGAATGAATGCAGAGATTGGTGCAGCTAGAACCCAATAGTTACAACAATATTCGTAGCTTAATTGGTTACCCGTTGTTGTATTTTTGAAGAAATATTTGCAAGAAAGAGATTGATGAAGTTTTAGCTACCGCCTGTTTGGGAGAACAAAGGAAAAATACGTGACAATCCAGCAGCCTCTTTAACGCCTATGTACATTTAAATAGGTATTGTTATGAACCAAATTCTTAACCTTGGCTATCATCCTACAGGCATCCGAACGTCTGGAGCTCGAGCTCCTCCACTGGCGCTCTGCTGACAACGGTGGCGCGGAGCCCTCCGACTCGGAAGGCTCAGAGGGCGACGCCGGCGTCGGCGACAAGTACAAGCGGCGCTACGAGCAGGCGCACAGGGAACTGCAGTTGCTGCGGGCGCAGCTGCGCAGGCAACACGAAGATGATCTGGAACAGCTCGTTTCGGTCAAAAAGCAGCTGGAGAAAAAGGTAAGAGGTCTTCCAATACTGGTGACAATGGCGCTATGTATAGTTCCCGTCTGCGCAGTGTCAATATAAAGATGACCTGGCATGGCTCGTTTTGGTCAAGAAAGGAGCGGTTGCAGTCGAAAGGCGCCAGTAATAAGATATGGAACATGGTGTGAGTGAAGCGTAGTTCCGTGAAAAAAAAAACGACATATTAGCTAATGTGAAAGTAACGTGTTAACTCCTCACTTCCTCCACTTTTTACTGCTTATCGCGAAATTAATGTACGCCTGTATGTAAGTGTCTATTTCTAGTAAATAATTTTATGAATTTTCAAGGATATTTTAGATGTCATAATTCCTATATTTTCTTGACTCTGCCAATAGGTACACAATATTTCATCTTCGTTCATGCATCGACGCCAACACACCTCTGAATGATGAACTAAACCGCCCCTTTGGCAATCGTATGCTAACAAATAAATCGTATATTAAAATAAATCAAATCATAACATTTGTATGTGAAGCGAGGTCATACGACTGATATCGTCGACGCGACAGCTGATTATTAATCACTTTTTAAAATTGCAACTCAATATATTATGTTCACTCTCGCTTTTACCACTGAATCATGCAAGTGCGTATTGAATTTATTAGAAAATAGTTTTGGTTGCTATAACACGTTCGGTCGTAACTGGGCCACGAAGCCGAATAACTTTATCTCGCCCAGAACCTATCTCAAGATCATCCTTGGCCCGCACTAGTGTGATAGCGGCATAGTTCTCACTACCGATACCATCTCTGATATAACCGCACCTATCATCCAAAGAGCACATCGCTGGTTATTTTAAAAACCATTATTTCCGAACAATGGACGACGAAGAGGTCAGTGCACTTTGATAATATAATTTAACAACTCTCTATGAGTAAGTGAATTTATTACCAACACGTTTTTGTCTCCTTGACCACAACTCTCGATTGGCGTTCGGCCAAAAACGTTGACTTTCGACAGATTTTTATCGATGTTTACGTTGCGTGAGTGAAATTTGAAACATGTTGTGTGAACATTCTAGAATATATATAAACTTAGGCGAAATCGTGTAAATCCCACTTTGTTTACGGCTTAATCCAGCCGAGACGGCGAATGTGACTTTTTCGACTTTTTGCTTCAACTTTTGAATGTGTTTATTGGCTCGCGTTAAAATTAGTTTTTATCGTGATTTTATTTTCTAGCTAACTTTGTTTAACTTTTTATTAAATCTTTATTCGTAGGTCCAAGATGCTTACGAAGAAGTGGAGGAGCAGAGGGCAGTGGCCGCGCAGTGGAAACGCAAGCTGCAAAAGTTGACCAACGACATGGCCGACCTCAGGTCACTGCTCGACGAACAGGTACATTTCTCTTCTAATACAAGTAATACCTACCACCATATAAACAGATACTTATTTGTATTAATTAGTGGCTTTCACTGCTTTAAAAGTATTGAGTCATTTCCAAGTGTCTGCGGTATCGGATCGCATCCGATGATACCTTATCTGAAAAAAATAGCTGAATTATCTGCACATTCCATTTGTCATCTTGAGATCATCCAATTCGCATACAATTGACTTTGTCAAAACAGTATAAGTATACCTGTTTATTGTTCCGTAAGCGTGTGAACTCCGTCATCTATACCGTGAAAGGTCCTTAAAACAAGACACATGCATGCATAAGTAAAACACGTATTTATACCTTACTGGGTAGACAGAGCCTAGGGTAACAAGACCCAAAGGCCACGCTTAACATGATTTTTAACAAGACACGAATTGGTGATATTTCTTCACCGTAATAAATACAAATACAATTCTGAATTCAATTCTTTCCTTAAAAGGCCGTCAAAAACTTCTCGCTTACTTGTTCAGTTTGAAATTCTTATAGTAATATTTTGTTCCTCAGACATGCCGCAACAACCTGCTCGAGAAGCGTCAGCGTAAATTCGATAGTGAACTGCACGGCGCCCAGGAAGAGTTGAAACGCGAACGGCAAGCCAAAGAGCGCTTGTCTCGCGAACGCGACCTCGCCAGCGCTGACAAATACGCACTCGAGCAGAGCCTCTCTGTAAGTATAGCTTTGGATCTACAGGTATTGTTGGTGTGTGTTGACGATTTGGTAACTTGGTACAAGCTTGCGATCAAGAACTGAGGAGACTCAAAGCGTTTTGAAGTAGCAAATCTACAGAAGGCAAATTGCTGCCTTTGTTGATGGTTACTCAAAACAGGCCAGCTTACTTTCTTGTCATTTAAATGTATTCGTAATCGCTCTAACTGATTTGTTACATTTCTGTCGTATACGGTGTTGCGCAGGGAACAGTCTTGGGGCCACTCTTGTTGAATAAATATCGGAATCGATTGGGTTCTGTATTGGCACCTAAAGTCTCTCATTAGAAAACATTGATGCGAACCCAAACTTTATAGAACAAGTTTTGGAAAAAAAGGTGTGGTCTTTTAATTTTGACATGTTTTTCGTGTAACAGGAAGCTCGGCTAGAACTCGAGCTGAAAGAGGAGCGGCTGGCGGCGGCGCAGCGCGAGCTGGAGGAGCGCGGCGGCGGCGGCGACGAGCTGGCCGCGTTGCGCCGCGCGCGCGCAGACCTCGAGCGCCGCGCGCGCGACCAGGAGGAGGAGCTCGACGACCTCGCCGGACAGATACAGGTCACACAAGTTCATCGTCATCGTCTTTCACAATGCCGAATGGCATGGATTAGTCTATCGATATTATCGTATGATCCATGGATATCGCGATCCACATCACGAAATTATGATGCATATTGCACGCGAATCCGGTTGTTTTTAAATCCATGCCACGGTCCTATATTGGCATACCAGTATCACGATAATATTGATTATCTAATCCATGCCAATCGGTACCTAAGTATTGGGATGGTAAAACATGTTTAAGAGACCCGTCAATTAATACTTTCATGCTGGTCTGGGAGCAAAGACAAAACATAGAATGTACCAGCTGCTTCTCTTTCCGCGGAGATAGTGAAAGCCTATCGAGGGAATGGGTGAAAATCTTAGGAATCATGTTACAGGCGATGCGGCTAGCAACCCATCACTGTGAAAGGTAAATGTCAAAGTAACAGATAAAGACAAACGATTGCTAAGTTAGCAGAAGCCTACAGAGCGTTTATGAATAAGGGGGTAAATCTTTAGAGTACCTAATCATGAATCGTTTCGTTTAGGTCATTTACACAGACCTCGCTTCGGTCGGTCGAATGTCACATAGCGCAGTTGTATACATAATTAATAGCAGCAATAATTTCGTTGTCAACAGCTGTTGGAGAGCTCGAAGCTGCGCCTGGAGATGCTTCTGGAGCAGCAGCGCAAGGAGGCGAGGCTGGAGGCGGCGGCGAGGGACGACGAGGTGGAAGAGACGCGTGCCAACGCCGCCAAGAAACTCAAGAGTAACTCGCTACATTCCTTTTTTTTATTGCGTAAAAGCTTAGGCGTGCAGTGGTCGGCAAGGTGGGCAGCGCATACAAGTTCTGGTGCGTCACCTTACCGCTTCGTACCCTGGCGAACACTCCACTGCGTTAAAGTGTTCAGGTGTTCTTTCCTTCTTATGCTTTCTTTGGGTGTATTACTAAACTTGTACTGTGAAATCAGTGAATAGAATATTTGCAATACGTGCTATCCTATACTATAGTGCTAATTAATATAGACAGCTAGTCAAAAATTTAATTTGAGCTGTATTTTTGTAGCTATACCTACAGAGATTGTTATCACTTTCGAGTGATGTGGTTTCGAAAATCGGCCCCCCAAAAATTATAAGATCATAAATGTACCATTTGTAAGTGACGAAAAATGTGCTAATTAATATTGACAGCTAATAGAAAAAAATATTTGAGCTGTAGTTTTGTAGCTATAAAAGATTGTAGCTAAAAAAAAAATGGTTATCACTTTCAAGTTAGGTCCCCAAAAATTATAATTGAAAGCATCTGGTTTGTTCTTTCATTATGACTGTGCGTTTCTCTGTATTATTTGGCTGACGACTGGTATCTCCCGCTAGTTCTGGAGTCCCAGCTGGAGAGCGAGCACTCGGAGCGCAGCCTGCTGCTCCGGGAGCGGCACGAGCTCGAGCGGCGGCTCGCGGCGCTGGAAGAGAGCGCGCGCGCCGAGAACCAGGAACAGACCCAGCTGGTGCAGCGACTCAAACGGTCAGTAAAAAAATTACTTCCTGCCAAGTTTCTTGCGGCGCATTCTTCTTGGCAATGATGGTCTCTCCGAATGCGCTGGTAGTTTCAAAAGACATGTAAAAGAGCCCTTACCGGCCAATTTGCAAAAATAAATTTTGAATTTTGAATTGAATTTCGAAGTATTATACGCAAGGCTAGCCATTATCCACGATTTAGTCTGCGGAGAATACGTTTATTTCGAGCCCGCGGGTGCTTATTTTCCGGGATAAAAAGTGGCCTATGTGTTATTCCAGACTATCTATCTATGTTCCGAATTTCATCCAGATCGCTTCAGCCGTTCTGACGTCAGAGAGTAACAAACATTCATACTCTCAAACTTTCGCATTTATAACATTACTAGCTTCTGCCCGCGACTTCTTCCGCGTAGAATTAGACTTATACACTGATGTTGATAGTATGTTCTGCAATAATTATTTACGTTGCGCCTAGGCACCTACGATCTTTGACATGTTTATCGCTATCCCGCGACTATACCATTTTTCGAGATAAAAAGTAACCTATGTGTTACTTTAGGGTACCAGGTATCTCCATTCCAAATTTTACCCAAATCCGTCCAGCCGTTTCAGCGTGAAGAAGGAACAAACATACACTCACATCCATCCATGCATCCTCACAAACTTTCGCATTTATAATATTAACATAAAAGGATGTCTTATAATTATTCCGAAATATTTCAGCAGGTGGTCGATTTAGTCTTCTTGTAAATGCTATATCTCGCCTCATACATACTTACACATACACATATCACGTCTATAACCATTACGGGGTAGACAGAGCCTGAGGTAATAAAACCTAAAGGGCACGTTTAGCATGATTGTAGGCGTATAGGTGGCAAAAGGAATCAAAATAGTGATGGGTTGCTAGCTCAATCGCCTATAACATAATTCCTAAGAATTTTACACATTTCCTTGATGGCCTTTCACCATCTGCGCGGGACGAGAAGCAACTGGTACGTTCTATGTTTTTCCTTTGCTCCCAGACCAGCATGGAAGTATCGTCTCATGCGATAGTCAAATAGTGGACAAAGCTCATACCTATTTTGAGGAATTCACTCCGTCAATTTTAAGCTATAGGCCAGGGTCGATAATTTTTGAGACAAAATAAAATTATAGTAGGATGAAACCCATTAGAAAAGGTAGAGAATATTACAAAAATTAAAGGAAAAATAAATTACGGTCGATCTGAGGTCGGGAAGGGGGGGGGGTGAGTTTTTAAGGGTGAAAAACGGTTTATCTCGATTTCCGGCGAAACTACAAGTCTTATGAAAAAAAATTAAATGGCAAAGTTGTAGGTAATAAAAAGATCTACAACTTTTGCGTTTACACTTTTTTCACATAACCTCAAAATTTATGTGAAAATTTCAAATAACCAAGTTTTTGGTTTTTTATTTTTATCTTTTGCAAAAATAATATTTTTTTCACGAAACTTGGTGAAAACTTACCTTTTTATGTCCTGAACTTACAGTATTTTTTTTGATTTAAAAGATTCATTTTTTCACCTTATTTTGACTTAATATCGAAAAAGCACCCTAATTTTCAATCGAAAATTCTCACGTCAAAATATCTGGTTTTTTTAAAAAGTCGGTGGCCTTTTTGTTCGTTGAAATTTCTACTTTCCGATGGTATAAAAAAAATATACATTACAATGGTAATTTTTGTCAGAAAATGCAAATAAAGGAAAAAAACATTATGTTCAATTTTGAGCTATTTATTTAAAATTTACACCTTAATTACTCGTTAAACGTAAGATTACATGTTACATTGATAAACAAAAAAATACGAATCCATAAAATATAAAGATTGCAAAAAACATGCGAAAATAGTTGTTCTAAATATTTAAAAATAGGATTCAAATCCTATTTTTATTGTATTTAAGAAAATTATTATGAATAACGTAATCAGTATAAAGTATCGAAATTCAATAGTTAGATTTACATGTATATTTATATATTACTAGCTGTTGCGCGCAACTTCGTATGCATAGAATTCGTTTATCGCTATCCCACGGGAATAGCGCAATTTTCCGGGATAAAAAGTGGCCTATGTGTTATTCCAGACTATAATCTATTATATGTTCCAAATTTCATCCCGATCTGTCCAGCCGTTCTGGCGTGAAAGATTAACAAACTTTCACATTTATAATATTAGTAAGATGAGATTTTCTATGACATAAATGTAATTAGAATTTAATAAATCAACTTTATTACTGAAAAATATTGCAAGTTACATTTTTTAGATGAAATCTCCTTTAAATCCTATTTTTTTAATATTTAGAACAATTATTTTCGCATGTTTTTTCCAATCTTTATGTTTTATGGATTTGTAATTTTTTTGTTTATCAATGTAACATGTAACCTTACGTTTAACGAGTAATTAAGGTGTAAATTTTAAATAAATAGCTCAAAATTGAACATAATGTTTCTTTCCTTTATTTGCATTTTCTGACAAAAATTACCATTGTAATGTATATATTTTTTTATACCATCGGAAAGTAGAGATTTCAACGAACAAAAAGGCCACCGACTTTTTAAAATAAACAGATATTTTGACGTGAGAATTTTCGATTGAAAATTAGGGTGCTTTTTCGATATTAAGTCAAAATAAGGTGAAAAAATGAATCTTTTAAATAAAAAAAAATACTGTAAGTTCGGGACATAAAAAGGTAAGTTTTCACCAAGTTTCGTGAAAAAATTATTATTTTTGCAAAAGATAAAAATAAAAAACCAAAAACTTGGTTATTTGAATTTTTCACATAAATTTTGAGGTTATGTGAAAAAAGTATGAAAGCAAAAGTTGTAGATCTTTTTATTACCTACAACTTTGCCATTTAACTTTTTTTCATAAGACTTGTAGTTTCGCCGGAAATCGAGATAAACCGTTTTTCACCCTTAAAAACTCACCCCCCCCCCCCTTCCCGACCTCAGATCGACCGTAATTTATTTTTCCTTTAATTTTTGTAATATTCTCTACCTTTTCTGATGGGTTTCATCCTACTATAATTTTATTTTACTTTTCATCATTTTCAAAGGTATCGACCCTGGCCTACTACACTTTAATGACATAATCGAATTAACGATATCAAAAACCTACGAGTATTTTAGGCTTGTTCCCCGTACACAACCAACGCTATTTTATCAGGTTATATCCTGTTTTTACTTACTACATTTTCATTATTTGTTACAGGGATCTTAAGAGATACCGAGCATTGCTACGCGACGCGCAGACCATGCTCGAACAGAAAGAGAAGGAGGGTGGCGCCAAAGCACAGATCCGACAGCTGAAGAATCAAGTGAGTCTACTGCCAAAGTTTTTTTTTTGTATCCCTCTGCTGGGCAAAGGCTTCCTTTCTCTTTCCAGCCGTTTCTGTCTGTAGCAAGGCTTCCCCAGTCCGGTTCCCCATAAAAAAAATCTTGTTTAATTGCAATTTTACCTACGTTGCAGAAAGTTAATTTATATAAATTGGGGAGTGTTTTCTTTCTTTGTTTCGTTGGTCAAATTTGCTTGGAATTTATGGACGGCGGTGTATGTACAGTCAACAGAAAATCACCTGACTAGTCAACAATAGACAGCCAAACAGATTTTAAACAAATAATATTGAGATTATTTTTAAGAGTTATCATGAGATCGCGTTTGCGTCGTCAGGTGGAAGACCTAGAGCTGGCGTTAGCCGCGACGACGAAGGCGCGAGGCACGGCCGAGGCCGAGGCCCGCGAGGCCGCCGCCGCGCTGGAGGAGGCCGCGCGAGCTCGCAACGACGCCGCCGAGCGCGCGCTCGCCGCGCAGCGCGACGCCGCCGCCGCGCGCGCCAGCCTCGACGACGCCGAGGAAGAAGCCGCTGAGGTACCCACACAGACACACGCACACATACGCGAACATAGTGATTGTGCGCATTGATGAGTCAATTAACATTTACACACAAACAAACTCGTACTCATGCATTTTCACTGCATTTTCAGTTGATCAGTTTATCATTCAAAATTTTACTTTTGTAATTTCGTATTTCGCCAGACGGTAAATATTTACTTATGGTTCATGAACGCCTGTTAACTTAACATTTATTTGTGGTTTTATGAAACGAATCAAAGATGAGTTTGATAATAAGCCCACCCGAGTGTTCTAATGCCTCTCATTATGCACCAGCCACAAAAGTAACTATTATCGATCACCTATCGGCTAATGAACAGCTGATTAACTTGTGGCGCAAAGCATATACACATGTATCATTATTCGAAGTGTCGTCTCGTCTTCATAAGAAACCCATTGTTTCCAACAGCTATTAAAGAAATACCGCACGAGTACGAGCGCCCTGTGCGCGGCGCAGGCCGAGACGCGCGAGGCCGCCGCCAAGGCCGAGGCGGCCGCCGAGGAGGCGCGCGCCGCCAAGGAGAAGCTCGCCGAGCTCAGCAGCCGCCTGGCCAGCGCCGAGGCCGGACACTCGCACACGCAGCACGAGGCCGAGCGGCGCCTGCTGCTCAAGAACAAGGTCACCATTAGGGAATATGCATAAAAAAATATCACATTTCTTAACAAAATATAAAAATATCGTAAAATGGAACGCATCGTCATACAGCCATCGTGTCACCGATATTGAGCAAAAATCCTCCCACCAACGCTTGCTAATAATCTATTCTTTGTACAGGAATTAGAATCGAGCCTAGAGTTAGAGGCGACATCTCGCGCGCGGCTGGAGGGCCAGCTGGCGCGGCTGAGGGAGGCGCACGAGCAGCTCGCCGGCGAGCTCGCCACTGCGAGAGCCAGGGACCTCGCCGCTGCCGACGACGCGCGCAAGCTGGCAAGACAGCTCAGGTAACAAACCAAAAAATGTGATCCGCCATCTTGGAGCCACGATATTACATTAAATGCTATCACCATTTTTATGTCAAAATATCATAGACATCGGACCTGGACCTAAAAGCTGCCAACTTTAACTTTGCTATACAGGGACATGAAAGAAGAGAACTCTGCGCTGAATGCGAAGCTGAGCGAGGCGTGTCGCGCGAAGTGCGCGGCAGAGGCGGCAGCGGGAGCGGCGGCGGGCGAGGCGGCGGCGGCGCGGGACGAGGCGCGCCTGGCCGCGCGCCGCGCCGCCGCGCTGCAGGAGGCCATCGCCGGCGACCTGTCCAGCCCCGGGGGGGACGACGCCTCCGACAGGTAACTCACTGCGCGGCCAGGCGGCGGCGGCGCGGGACGAGGCGCGCCTGGCCGCGCGCCGCGCCGCCGCGCTGCAGGAGGCCATCGCCGGCGACCTGTCCAGCCCCGGGGGGGACGACGCCTCCGACAGGTAACTCACTGCGCGGCCAGGCGGCGGCGGCGCGGGACGAGGCGCGCCTGGCCGCGCGCCGCGCCGCCGCGCTGCAGGAGGCCATCGCCGGCGACCTGTCCAGCCCCGGGGGGGACGACGCCTCCGACAGGTAACTCACTGCGCGGCCAGGCGGCGGCGGCGCGGGACGAGGCGCGCCTGGCCGCGCGCCGCGCCGCCGCGCTGCAGGAGGCCATCGCCGGCGACCTGTCCAGCCCCGGGGGGGACGACGCCTCCGACAGGTAACTCACTGCGCGGCCAGGCGGCGGCGGCGCGGGACGAGGCGCGCCTGGCCGCGCGCCGCGCCGCCGCGCTGCAGGAGGCCATCGCCGGCGACCTGTCCAGCCCCGGGGGGGACGACGCCTCCGACAGGTAACTCACTGCGCGGCCAGGCGGCGGCGGCGCGGGACGAGGCGCGCCTGGCCGCGCGCCGCGCCGCCGCGCTGCAGGAGGCCATCGCCGGCGACCTGTCCAGCCCCGGGGGGGACGACGCCTCCGACAGGTAACTCACTGCGCGGCCAGGCGGCGGCGGCGCGGGACGAGGCGCGCCTGGCCGCGCGCCGCGCCGCCGCGCTGCAGGAGGCCATCGCCGGCGACCTGTCCAGCCCCGGGGGGGACGACGCCTCCGACAGGTAACTCACTGCGCGGCCAGGCGGCGGCGGCGCGGGACGAGGCGCGCCTGGCCGCGCGCCGCGCCGCCGCGCTGCAGGAGGCCATCGCCGGCGACCTGTCCAGCCCCGGGGGGGACGACGCCTCCGACAGGTAACTCACTGCGCGGCCAGGCGGCGGCGGCGCGGGACGAGGCGCGCCTGGCCGCGCGCCGCGCCGCCGCGCTGCAGGAGGCCATCGCCGGCGACCTGTCCAGCCCCGGGGGGGACGACGCCTCCGACAGGTAACTCACTGCGCGGCCAGGCGGCGGCGGCGCGGGACGAGGCGCGCCTGGCCGCGCGCCGCGCCGCCGCGCTGCAGGAGGCCATCGCCGGCGACCTGTCCAGCCCCGGGGGGGACGACGCCTCCGACAGGTAACTCACTGCGCGGCCAGGCGGCGGCGGCGCGGGACGAGGCGCGCCTGGCCGCGCGCCGCGCCGCCGCGCTGCAGGAGGCCATCGCCGGCGACCTGTCCAGCCCCGGGGGGGACGACGCCTCCGACAGGTAACTCACTGCGCGGCCAGGCGGCGGCGGCGCGGGACGAGGCGCGCCTGGCCGCGCGCCGCGCCGCCGCGCTGCAGGAGGCCATCGCCGGCGACCTGTCCAGCCCCGGGGGGGACGACGCCTCCGACAGGTAACTCACTGCGCGGCCAGGCGGCGGCGGCGCGGGACGAGGCGCGCCTGGCCGCGCGCCGCGCCGCCGCGCTGCAGGAGGCCATCGCCGGCGACCTGTCCAGCCCCGGGGGGGACGACGCCTCCGACAGGTAACTGCGAGGATCCTGCCGCAAAAACTGCCCAAGTACGAGTCGGACTCTCGTACCCGAGGGCTCCGTACAAATTCGGCAAGTTCCAGTATTAGCAATGCCCTGATTCCAAACAAAATGTAGGCATTTTAAATTGGTTATTCATATAAAGAGACAGACATAAACGAAATAGATTATTGTATTTATTTCATTAGTTTATGCTACATGGCCTAATTTCATATCATATCTTAAATTTCTAAGACAACTGAAAGTACTGTACTGTGGGTGTACTGTATTTGTATGGAAACCTACCTACTACTACTATTACTATTTACTATAACTATTTGTACCTTTTCTAATTGACTATTTCTTTTGATTGAGTGTACTTAGAGAGTAGATTTTTTCACAGCTTAAGTATTTGGTATTCATTTAAAATTTAAACCTCTACGCGTTCCTCAGAAAAAGGATCTCGTCAGACGGACGGACAAGTGATCCTATATTGATTCCATTTTTTTTTGAGGTACCTATGGAATCGTAAAGCTCGTTCCAATGTTTTTGCAAATTGAAGCTGTCCAACATTTCGCTTAACTTATCGCCGGACGTTAATACACGTTATGTGATTGCAGCGACAACGACAGCTACAGCTCGGACGAGTCTATCGGCACGTTCCTGGCCAACCACAAGCTGAGCCCGTCCGCGCCCTCGCGGAACAGCATGCAGCTCGACTCGCAGAAGTAAGTCCAATATACTTTGGTAGTATCAAAATCTTCCATGCTGGTCTGGGAGCAAAGAAAAACGTAGAATGTACACACAGCAAAGCTATTCGGTAAGCAGGATAGATACGGCGCGAGCGTGCGTAGGTGCTTACCTGATTATATTGCCGTGTGTACCAGCTACCTTTGTTCTCGCGCAGATCGTAAAAGTCTGTCGAGGAAATGGGCGATAATCTTCGGAATCAGGTTATATGCGATGCGGCTAGGCTTCATTGCGAAAACACGTCTTATGTGTGGCATAACTGTTATGTAAAGAGTTGAGAGTTGGACTTGATAATTATATCTTCTGTTATTAACCGTTAAACTGTCAAATCTTTTGTAAAAAGTGTTTTTAGTTAGATTTATAATTGTCACCGTGTAATGTTAAACGTTAACTTTGTTTCCAGATCTCAGACACCCGAGGGTCGCGCGAGCCGCTCGAGCGCCGGCTCTGGCTCCAAGCCTCTCAGTCCGACCAAGGAGTCGTTCGCATAACAGCCGCCCGCCGCCGGCGGCCTGCTCGCCGCGCTGCCCTTCTGCGGCGTGTTCTGCGGGCCGAGGCGAGAACGACTGCTCGTCGAATGATTCCAAATGGAACCTGGAAAAGAAGCTAGCCTTTGCCATAGAGCTAGGAGTCAGTTGCGCCCGAGGCCGAGAGGTTATAGCCTGATCGATAAATGCGGCTGTGGCGTCATAAAGTCTTTGAGATCACGTCAACGACTGAAATTCGCTGTGGGATGTAGAAGCCGAAGACTATTGACTAAACTGATGACGAGGAGGATAGTCAAGGCTTTATTATTCTGGCCATTGTTCCGTGGAACGCCAAGGGTTTTTTGTATGCAACTAAATAGGTTCGATCGACACCGACGACCGTGCTCAGTGCCGCAAAGAGACTTTGATTTAAACGTGTGCTAGTGTCGAGTTAACTTGTAAGACAGTGCTTGGAATTGCATTAGGTACGCTAACGATTCTTATTATTAGACTGCTCAACTTTATAAAATTTTTCAAAATCTTTTTATATGAGCTTTTACATACTATAGCCTAAATGAATTTGTATAAGATAGAGTCACTTTGATATTGTTAGATAAATCACTGTTTGTGCAGCCGGCGTGTGATGTGGAACTGAGAAGATGACACAATTGAAAAATGAATGCATTCCAGAATATTTATTATCTTTGTACTTCTTGGTTCGCGCACTCGCCGCTCGCCGCTCGCCTGTATTCTGTAGCTACACTGTACTTCGCTTCGACCTAATTTGTAATTATATGACGTAGCGTTTTCTATAGAGAGTTTTTGTCTGTATAGATGTTGTTGTGCTGCGAGCGACCAGCCAGTATTTAGACGAGACCTAGAGACGGGAAATCTTACAAAGTAATGTTAGGTTCTTTGTTATTTAGTTAGCTAACTTTTGTAAATAACTAGATTGCATAAACATTTTATTATTTAATTTGTAATATTTGTGTGATCAGACTGTTATTCTATGATTTATTTGTTACAAGTGAGTTGTTGCTTTATGGTAGGCGATCAAACATATCTGTTAGGTGAATAGATTTTTTTATTTATCCCTCTTTGACTGGTTTGTTTTACTTTTAATTTTTAATTAAATCTAGTAAATGTATTCATCATAAACTGTTATAACTATTCTTCATAATAGTGATAATTATATTTTAACTATGTAGCTCCATTCTAAAATCTTCATTCTATTTATACCTATTTAGCTATGTGTCTGTAACCACAATATAATATGTGTAATGTATGATAATGTGATGAGATGTTACTGCATTCAATACTGGTTGTAAAGTGAAACTATTTAAAATAAAGTAACAGATATAAATTATGTTTTTGTTTCATTTTTCTTCTAGATAGGTATGATATTTGGTAGGAAAGCACTGGTCAATTTTAATGTGCCTTGCAAATAATAATATTTTCTCCATAATTTTTAGTGAACACTTGTTTATTGCGTTGTCATCTCATCTGAGCTTTACACTTAATTTCAAATCAATCCGATCACTGAAATTGGGTGTAAATTCACTTTTACGCGATTTGGAACGGGCAAGATATTTTGTATCTAGACATTAGTAGCAAATATTAAAAAGCTAAAGTTGCCCGATTAAAAAAAAACAATCATTTATATGCAAGTTTTTTGATAATAGTAACTTCATCAAAATACATTCGCCATCAGAGACATCGGCATAGTCCAGGTGCTCAAAAATATCTGACACGACCGCATTGTCAATCGCAAAAGTGCGTGATCAGAACAGTGAATAGATATTTTACAACACGTTGTCATCTCCATTGAGTTATCGAACAATTCGATTCCCGAACCGCCGAAGAACGTTCTTACAGTAAACGTCACTTGTAATTTGCCTAGTCAATACAATGTGACGTGATAATGACATTCAATCAATTCAATGTGAAAGAGTTCCACCAGGGCATGGGTCAGGAATCAATCTGTTCGATAATACCTGGTGGCGACTGTACGGTACGTCAGGGTGCGGGAAACCTGATGGGGTTAGCTCTGCAGCTGCCCACTAAGTAGCCCCTCCCGCCGTGCCCCCACACGGCCTGGAGGTGGCGAAAAGTGCGGCAGTATTACACCTATCCCGGATGCGCCTCACGCCCTGAGAGAGGGGAAGGGGTACGAGATTCCGAAGGGGGTAGCACCCTGGAGGAATATCGTACCTCTTATGGGGGTTCGGGGTGAGGGGAAGCTGATGGGAGGCATACCCGGGTGCCCCCTCAGCCCCAAGGAGAAAGCAACGGCGGCGGCGAGGCTTACAGTAAAAATTATCAATATTTTGAAAAAATAATTAAAGATAACTTGATGATGCGTTTATGGAAAAAAACTATCGATTAACTTAGTAACATTTTTTTTTCTTTTTCAACTGTTAAATTTTTTATAGAAAATTCTTGATGAAGGTAACAATATTGTAAATAGTCGCGAGAAACAAATTCCTTGGCCGTGAGCAAAATTTTAATGCGTCTTTCATCTGTTTTCTAAAATAATACAGAAATAATGTTCAATTCAATTCAATTCAAATTTAGGAAGAAGTGGCTCCATCAACTTTTTGATGATTCTGCCAATGTCGAGGTTGGGTGAGACACGGCAAGTAGGTGGACGTCTTGTTCAATAATCTGCCAGTTTTCGGTGGGATAACTACCAGTTACTATCTGCAATAAGGATACACATGGATTCAACAACTAACTAATCGACATACAATATATTTAAATATATATATATATATATATATATAAATAAGATGAACATAGTTTACAAACTACAGTAAGCTAATATGACAGCACACCACAGATAATAAGTAAAGAACACAGAGAGAAAAAAAAAAAAAAAAAAAAAAAAAAAAAAAAAGCTACATTTATAATTTTATTTTGTTTTTGGACAAAAATCTGTCTAATATTTCACAAAATGAAGAAAACACTAAAGTAAGAAGAAAATTAACATTAATAGGACGAATAATATCACGAGGGAGGATATCATATAAAGGAACAGATATTTTTGGAAGAAATAATGTTGTTTTATGGCTTGTAACCACTGCTGCTGGGTCCGCAAGCAGTGTAGCCTAAGGGTGCGTTCCCTGTCAATGATAAAAACCAAAAGCTTCTGATCAAAGTAAAAATTGGTTAATTTACAGTAAAAAAAAATACGTGGATATTTTTTTTATTTGAAATGGTTAAGTTATGCAGTAACTGTACCTCCATTTAATTTACTTTTTTTCGCTAATCATCATTACTACAAAAGTTACTCATTCATGAACGCGACGTAACATATAGGTTACTCCCACGGTCGGAACGAACAAAACGATGACGTTAAGACAATGATAAAATATCTTGTTGTTTTCTGTATTTTATTGTATGTTGTAACTTAATTTGTTAAATGGTCTTTAAAAAAAACAAGTATAAAAATCCGTCTTCATTGAATGTTAATGTTTAAGAAGATAGCCAAAGCTCAATAAAATCAAAAAACGATGACGGAACGACACTTAAACGCAAAGTTTTTTAGTCTGTGGATACGCCCCTCGTCGTGTCAAACGAAACGTAGGTGTATCTAAAATTTCATGTATTTTAACAATAATTCGCCAATTAATAGTAAATTGTGCTAGGATTACTTAACAAAGTAATTTAACTGTAGTGTAGTATTGAAATGTTTCCGTAATTCGTGTACTTTTTCCGTTTTACGTGTTATGTGCGTCTGTCAAATACAATTTGGAACTATTGATTTTCAGGTTCAAGCCAGTAAATAATTGGTTTCATCATCAAACGGGGCTGTTTTTCACTATAAATAACCAATCAAAATGACGGATTCAAAATATTTCACCACAACCAAGAAAGGAGAAATATTCGAACTGAAGTCTGAACTGAACAGTGATAAAAAGGAGAAAAAGAAAGAGGCAGTCAAAAAGGTACGTAAAGTTACCCTAAAATATCCTAAAATATCCTAAAATTATGTATTCATAATTCATCAACAATGGCAGGTGTACCGTGTATACTACCTTCTATAAGTAATTTCTAACCAAATAAGGTGACTCATGATAATTTATCTGGTTCTTTTGCAGGTCATAGCCTCTATGACAGTGGGCAAAGATGTCTCAGCCCTGTTCCCAGATGTCGTCAACTGCATGCAAACAGACAATTTGGAGTTAAAAAAGCTGGTCTACCTTTATTTGATGAACTATGCCAAGTCACAGCCTGACATGGCAATCATGGCAGTCAATACATTTGTCAAGGTATGTTTGTATTGCCACATGAATTTTCTAATATTGGAGTTCTGCGCTTGTTTCCTGTACATAACTATTTTACATAACCGGGACATTGTAACGTAAAATAAAGACAATTTCTATTTTAAAACAAACATGTTTGCGGCTTAGGGCCACCCCCGCCGCACTAAACCTAGATTAATCCAAATTAATCATCCTACATTGGTTTCACCAGTGCCGGTTATGTAATTTAGTTATGTATGGGGAACAAGCTGAGTTCTGTAATGAGTTAACTGGAGGTCCTGTAACAAAGTCTGCTTTTTCTAACTTTCAATTTGATTTGCATGGTTGAAAATTATTAACATTATTGTAAAAACATTTTAGTACTAGTAAATTAATCTTTCTATAATATTGGAGCATGGGAGTTTCAGTGTTGGGCTTAATGAAACGGAAGATATTTATTATAGAATTGAGACAATTTTCATTAATGAATAACTACTCATAGTGTAGTTATTTGTGTGTGTGTGTGACTTGTCTTTTTTATCGTTTTAATGTCTACTGTACCATATTATGATGGGTGGAAGGATCTACCAACATACCAGCTTGTTAAGGTAAACAAATGATCCAAAAACCAATCAACTCATCAACTTGTAGATTTACACATTCAATCTTCCTCAATAACAAACTAAACCAACAAAAGTTTTTGCACTAACAGACATAAATAACAGCATTATTATTTGTTTTTGTCGTATCCATTTTAAATTTAACCTGCATGCAATAGGTAATAGATTATTTTAATTTCGCATGAGATATATGATATTTTTCTAAATTAAGTCCATCATCAGCAGATGTGTAAATCTACATTACCAGTATAAATGCAGTAAGATATAACTAATATGAAGTGCTAATGTTTTAGAAGAAGTGAAATCCATGCCTCATTTGTCAATCTAGATGCACATCGGCTATACTAATCCTGTACCACTCATACAGTAGAACCCTCTATACTGTTACTGGTTGCCTTATCTACTTCCATTTCATGTGAATGGATATCATTCTGACTATGTGCCATTAATCCTGCTTGCACAATTTAATCATTCTAGTACAATATTATGAGTAGACCAGTGTTTGATATTAGGCAATTTGATTAACCTAAACTATATAAGACAATTTGTAACATCAAGTTTTTTTTTTGTCTAAATTTTTTACGAGACTCGAGTGCACTTGTGTGACTATCCCAGCCTCATTGGATCTCTCTTGGGTCAGATTCATCAACCACTCCCCTGCACACTACCAGATTCTCTGGCAGCAAAGGAGTATTTCACGAACCTGTATATTCATACTGTGTTTTCTGATGCCGGAAAACTCAATGTTGTGTTAACGGCTCCATTAAACAGGCTCACATCAGCCAGGTACCTCTCTATTATCCTTTGTCATTTCACATTCCATCAAAAAATGTATTAAATCCTCAACCTTAACATCAAGTTAATATTGAACATTGACTTGGAAAGAGACAACAAATTATTCTATCCCTATCATGAATATATATATTGGTATTATTAACATTGTATTTTGACTTTTGGATTTTGATGGCCAGATAGCTTAGTGGTTGGAAAACCTAATGCTTGAAGTCCCGGGAGCCTTTAATCCCTAGTCATGGCAGAAATATTATATACGAAAAATACTGTTTGTTTTCGTGTCCTCAGACTTATATTTAAGGGTGTATTTGTCTAGAAGTACACATAGTAAAAACTTTGCTTAGTTTGAAGATAGGTCAATGGATGTCAATTGTCCCATGATAATATTTAATAGTATTTATTTTTTATTTATATTTGTCTCCCAAAGCCTAGGTACATCTACTTGCCTAATAATTTTGAACACTGGTTTTATTAATTTCCAACTATGTTGTAGCAAATTTACAGAAATTAATTCAAAGCTCAATTGTAACTAAAGTTTCTTTAATGCTGTACAGCAAATATGTAAACGTAGACTAGCTAGCAGCATAGCAGGTTTCTACTGTAAGCTTATAGTCAGTGGCTTCCGTATGATTGATGTATTGCTTTCTCTCTTTTATACACAATACCGAATGCAAACAACGTTGAAACGCCTTCAGGACTGCGAAGACTCGAACCCCTTGATAAGGGCGCTGGCCGTACGGACAATGGGTTGCATTCGTGTGGACAAGATCACCGAGTATCTGTGTGAACCGCTACGGAAATGCTTAAAAGATGAGGATCCTTATGTGAGGAAGACAGCCGCTGTGTGCGTGGCTAAGCTCTATGACATATCGTCTAGTATGGTGGAAGACCAGGTAATTGAACTGATTACATTGTTTAAGTAATAAAGTAGTTAAATGTTAAATTGTATGGCTTGTAAATAAATAAGTAAATGAGGGAACCGCTACTTCGGTTATAGCAGACAGAGAGTAGAAGTGTAATAGTTATGTGTCACAATGGAGCAAAATCGTGTATTTACAGCGAGGGTGCTACATTAAATCCAGAATGCAGCAAAGGATTCTACAATAGAATCCAGAGCGTAATGAGGGATTCAAGTTTTAACGCCTAAGATGAAAATAATTTTGCTCCCGAGTTACTCATACAACATTTCACACCGGACATTAAGAACTTAAAAAAAGTATTCTAAATATAATTAAAGAGCTACGAGCATAGAAAATGGCGTGGTTTTACAATTATCAACTTCAAAAAATTGCATTTGCAAAAAAACACTTAGAAAAGCCTTGAACAGAAAAGTTGCACTTTGATCCCTCTCGACAGGGAGCAAAGTTTACTTTTCTGAATGAGAGGCGTAAAAAGTTATTTTCATGCAAAGGCATAGGCATTAGCTAAGCTTGGCTTTCAAAAGGTTAAACAAGGTTACACTTAACACATTTGATCAGCAGTTTCATATACCCTTAAGTGAGTACTAAAAATAGCAAGTTTATTCTATAATATTCCTTTACGTCTCCCATACAGTATGTTTGATAGTGAAATAAGATCGCTTCTAGCAAAAATAACTTATTAAGACGCCTTAGTTTGATATAAGTGTGTTTCTTGGCAGGGTTTCTTAGATCAGTTGAAAGACCTGTTGAGCGACTCCAACCCGATGGTGGTAGCCAACGCGGTCGCTGCGCTGTCGGAGATCAATGAAGCCAGCGTGTCGGGCCATCCTCTTGTCGGTGAGACACTTACTGTTCATTGTTGTTCGCCTTTCGGTTCACTTTGAACATCGATTTGGGAATATTCGTCAACATACATACATACCGTCACGCCTCTTTCCCACAGGGGTAGGCAGAGACTACTTTATTCTACTTGCTACGATCCTGACATATTTCTTTCGCTTCATCCACAGTCATCAATCTCATCATACATGCTCGTCGGTTTCGGGTACTCCTGACCTGACCTTTTTCCAAAACGTCTCCTATTTGGTCTCGGAACGTGTTGGTATATTCGTCAACTATGATTCAAAAATCCTGAAAAATATTTACAGCGCTATTAATCAACCCAGCCACCTTCTGAAATATACCGGAACGATTTTAAGTGTAGGTGCGTCCGGTGCAAGGATGCTTGTCGGTCTTTCAAGCAACCCATCACTATTTGGATTCCCCTTTCCACCAACACGCCCACAATCATGCTGAACGTGGCTTTTAGGTCTTGTTATCTTAGACTCTGTCTACTTGTTCATTACCTACCTGCATTGCACGGTCTCATCGTCTGACGGAAGATGGGGCCCAGCCCACGGGCCCTCCCCTTTTGGTGCGGTCCTGGCGGAAGCCGGGGCCACCGGGGAGGCGCTTGTGGTGTAACCCTAGTGGTATCCCACTGCGTCTCCATCACACCGGATCGAGGCAACGCCGGAGAATCTTTAGTTTGGGTATACCCCTTCGGGGGGGAGTCCCGCATATCCCTAGGCATCCATAAAGATTTCCTCTCTATTAAATAAAAAAACGCTCTGTCTACCCGTTGTTGGCAACACCAACCAGAGTATACATTTAAGCATTCATTCATACATTTCCGTGACCGATAAATAAAAATAAAGTTCAGTCTTCCAACTGCAATGGCTGCGTTTGCTTGCTCCTATTTTATATCCTAATTATCTAATTTGAACTAGCGGTACAGTCTACTCGCCTACACCCGTAAGGTATGAAGACGTAATGTATTTATGTATTATTTGTTATTCGTGCAGAGATGAACGCGCCGACGATCAACAAGCTGCTGACGGCGCTGAACGAGTGCACGGAGTGGGGGCAGGTGTTCATCCTGGACGCGCTCAGCAACTACGCGCCGCGCGACGCGCGCGAGGCGCACTCCATCTGCGAGCGCATCACGCCGCGCCTCGCGCACGCCAACGCGGCCGTCGTGCTCTCCGCCGTCAAGGTACAGTACACTCAGTGTCGCACAGTCCCGGAGCAGGGCAGGTGTAAGTAAGTATCAAAACGTTTTTAAATATTGAACCTACACATATAATCTCGTCGCTTTTGATTTGTATAGTGATTCAAACAGGCCCCCAAGAGAATAGGTACTGACTTTATTTCTAAAATAAACGAAATATTAGCGGGTTAGCATTGATTTGGTTCAGCTAATTCAGCTAAACTGTTACAAAAAGATAGGTACTATCAAATGAATCAAGAATTTTTATTTCTTGATTTTTTATGTTTACTTTTACGGTTTTACCTTTAGAAATTAAATTTCTAAATGTCAGTGAAAATTAGAACACATAGAAAAATCCGAAAAGTAAAGCTATGGCCGGGAATCGATCCCGCGTGCTATAACCCCTACACCACCCATAGCAGATAGCTACACTGTCACTGACATTTAGAATTGTTTTATTACAAAATGGAGTGTTTAAAGGGAAATTGTGTGATAGACTTTTTTTCCTTACAGTAGTCGTGAAAAGCACTTTGTTATGTCTTGTCTATGTGGCTTGTGCCTTCGAGGGCCTCAAAGATGTTCATCAATCTATTACTCACTTTCATTCTAACAATGTATTGTATGTACTACTAGGTGTTGCCCGCGACTTCAATGACTCATTCATTCATTCGTTCGTTAGTTCATTCGAAATACGCAATTTCTCAGGATAAGAAGTAGCATATGTGTTATTCTAGACCATAATCTGTTCAGCCGTTCTGACGTGAAACCGTAACAAACGTCCATACATCCATATATCCCCAAACGTTCGCATAAGTTAACGTTTGGCCGTGTTCAGGTGCTGATGAAGCTGATGGAGATGGTGGGGTCGGACGCCGAGCTGGTGAGCACGCTGTCGCGCAAGCTGGCGCCGCCGCTCGTCACGCTGCTGAGCGCCGAGCCCGAGGTGCAGTACGTGGCGCTGAGGAACATCAACCTGGTCGTGCAGAAGCGCCCCGACATACTCAAGCACGAGATGAAGGTCACTGCAACGCTTTTGTTAATCGACTTTTGATGTACCCAGTGTCACTCTCGATTGAGAGGAATCGAATGATACCTCTCAAGCTCCTATGTGACAAACCGTTTAGGCTCTAGAACGTGCTAAAGCAATCGACATACATACAATCGAAAAAGATAAGACAGTCGGGTGAAAAGGATTGTTAGTTATGTTGTTTGAAGAAGAAATACTTGTATTGACAGAAATTCTACAAACATACAAAATATCATTCATGCACTTAATAACGTAAGTAGCAATTTATCGCCTGCTACGCAAGGGGAAATTTCCACTTACTGGCCAGGGGAAGACGTAAAATTGTGTACACACCTCGGGCGGTGATAAAGAAAGCCTCAGGTCGTATTTTTATTGCCCTCGCCTTTTGGCTCGTGCGACACCACTCTCGGAATGTAATGTACTATTAGCATGCCAGATTATCGTTGTATACCCGTCTGTTAAGCTGGTTACTCACAGACCTAGACAAAACAAAAACCTAGTGCTACTACTAACCTAACTAGTACTAACGCGAGCCACGTCCCACTAGGGTTTTCGGTTACTTTAACATGTGTTTCGCTTACCAACCTCCATCAGGCAATCTCCCTCCATAGTGTCGTTCAGGGAAGTTTTGAAGAAGATGTGGCTCGCACCATCTTCTTAAATTAATAATTCCTTTGTTTATTGTGCTCTTTATTTATTTATTTTATGTAGTATATTTTATTGATATATATTATAGGTAGTATAAAGTAGTTTATTGACTGATAGGTTTTAGGAGTTTATTTATTATAATTGGTAAAGTTATGTATTGTGGCTCTCAGTGTTTGCAATTTTAAACTCACTCGTCCATCCCTAATATAATACTCCTTTCATTCACTCAAAGGTTGACTGGAAGAGATCCCTTAAAGGGATAAGTCCGCCTTTGTGCATGTATCTCAGTGTTTGTCAATTGTATTTGTCTTGTTTATTTTGCACAATAAAGAGTTTACATACATACGTGTAACAGTTACGGTTACAGATCGCAGATGAGTAACCGGGTTTACTGACACCGGTCGAATCTCACAGCGTCCATCACTGATTTATACTTCTGTTGCAGGTGTTCTTCGTGAAGTACAACGACCCGATCTACGTCAAGCTGGAAAAGCTGGACATCATGATCCGGCTCGCGTCGCAGGCCAACATCCAGCAGGTGCTGGGCGAGCTCAAGGAGTACGCCACCGAGGTTGATGTGGACTTTGTGCGCAAAGCTGTGCGCGCCATCGGCCGCTGCGCCATCAAGGTACGTGTGGGCGAACGCGACGCCTATATGCGTCCCGCTGGGCGCGTGCCTCGTCTCAGAGTGTGAGGGCTCGGGCTATGGTTCCCATGCGGACCCGGTACGGTTCGGGAACTTCACACTGACACACCATAAACTTACCTTGCAGAAAGTTTGTACGTAAATTTTGATAACGGTTACTGCGGGTCCTTAAAAGGCATAGACGTGGTTTTTGTACAACACTTACACCTATTAACCTATTAATGATTAGTAACTTCATTTCTTGTATGTATTCATTTGTTTTCTCAAGTAACAGAACACGAAGGGCCTTGTTGACCGCCGGATTACATTGCAGGCGCGATTTTCTGACCATGAATCGGATTACTGGACTGTTTTTAATTTTTTTTTAACTTTTTTTAAAGTCAAACAGACTATGGAATAATGAAAAACAATGTCATAAAGCCAAGTCGAGTGTTCGAGTCTAACGTTTTTATCAATGTCTCAAATAGCTTACGGTGAGAGATGAGGTAAAAAAAAACTTAGGAAAAAAGGCGGAAACGTGAACACCACCTAAGTGGCGAGGAAGTTTAGTGCAAAAATTATTTTCATTTCCTCTTAATGTTTGAGAAAAACATTATATCTGCCTCGGCTGAAAGAGCTATTGCTACTTCCCAGACCTCGGTATTAATCTACAAATTTCTGACTAACACTAATTTAAAGCTGCTCGACCCTACTTTTAAAAAATAATTGTTCTTTTTAATTAAGATATTTAATAAAATACCTACCTAATATAAATCAGTAACTATGCTGGATATAATATACGGTCGTATGAAATTTGAACGCTGTGTTTAGTGTGGTGTGTGCGCAGGTGGAGCCGTCGGCGGAGCGCTGCGTGGCCACGCTGCTGGAGCTGATCCAGACGAAGGTCAACTACGTGGTGCAGGAGGCGGTGGTGGTCATCAAGGACATCTTCCGCAAGTACCCCAACAAGTACGAGAGCATCATCTCCACGCTCTGCGAGAACCTCGACACGCTCGACGAGCCCGAGGCCAGGGCCTCTATGGTAAGAACGCTGATGCCTTTTTATGAGTTTTTATCATACATGTGGAATGGAACGTAAGGGTTTAAATGAGACGGATGATATAAGAGTGAGACGATGAATATTCGATTTGAAGAATGTGATGACGTATGTAAAATGTTTAGGATTTAGTTGTAATTAGGACAGTCTGCAGTGCGATTTCGATACGTAAAGAATACGAAATAAATATTTTCCGGTGACTAAGTTAGTTTCTTTATTAGTTTAGTCCCACATACATATTGAATAGATTTAGATTTGTTGTTGTTGTTGTTGCTCTCCTATGGTACTCCAGTGGTACAGAGGGCCTTCGTGAAACGAGAGTGAGATTTAGATTTATTTGTTTACAACTCAATAAACCTGGTCATAAAATTAAATTAAAACTAAAGTTCTTCCATGCTTGTCTGGGAGCAAAGAAAACACATAGAATGTACCAATTGCTTCTCTTCCCGCGCAGATGGCAACCCATCGAGGGAACACAACTCATCACTATTTTGATTCCATTTTCCACCATTACGCCCACAATCTTGCGTGATTTTTGCCGAACCCCCCCCCCCCCCCCCCCCCCCCCCCGCCCCCGCCCCTTCGGAGCCTCACGTGATGAATGGACGGCCCCTAATAATGATGATACGTTTGGTCAACAGGTGTGGATCGTGGGCGAGTACGCGGAGCGCATCGACAACGCCGACGAGCTGCTCGACTCCTTCCTCGAAGGGTTCCACGACGAAAACGCGCAGGTAACGTGGCACAGACCAGATGGTCAAAGGGAGTGTTCAAGTATTACGTAACGCAATTATTGAAGATTTTTGACCCTCCCCCCCCCCCCCCCTTGTAACGCGCCGTAACGTTTTTCTGTACCCCTCCCCCCTCCCCCTCTAAACGTTACGTAACACTCAAGTGACCATTTTTACCCAAAAGTGTCAAAATTTATGTTGCGCAAAGTACAAGAAAGTCGCTATAATATCCTTGTTATAGTTTTAATCGCCTTGGCGGTAGTAATATTAAATAACACAAGAGATGTTTAACCCGCAATACATGCGTAGTTTGTTAACTTGGCAGTTCTGTAACGTATCGTAACGTTTTATGATACCCCCAAAATTGCGTTACGTGAATCGGGTTGTGTTAAAATACAATTGAGTCGGCAGTAAAGCGAACACCTAGTTGGGGGCGCTTATCTATCGAAGAAACTATTGGTGACCGCGTTTCTAAAGTGTACCGTAAACCGGGGTGACTTTAGAAAGTAGGTATAATGAGGAAATCATAAATTTTTATTTGCGTTTACCGGATCAGCTGATATGAAGACTCAGCCACGGATTGAGAAGCTTCCACTGGGGAGCTGGCTCTGCACGACATGAGACACCCACCACATCTGCTCATAGTCGTCCGACTGATCGCAAGATAATTGCGCTTACTGCTTCCAATCGATCTCTTCATCGATCTCCTATGCGTCTACAAGCCAAACATTCACCACATATGAACAATATTGATTTTATAGCAATTTTAATATTATGATCAAAGTAGCCCCAAAATGTTCAAAGTCACCCCGGTTAACTACTTCACTACTATTTAAATAAATAAATAAATATTAGGGAACAATTCACTCAAATTGACCTAGTCCCAAAGTAAGCGCTGGTAAGGCTTGTGTTATGGGTACTAGACAACGATATACATACTTATATAGAGAAATACATACTTAAATAGATAGAAACATCCATGACTCAGGAACAAATATTCGTGCTCATCACACAAATATATGCCCTTACCAAGATTCGAACCCGGGACGCTTGCTTCGCAGGCAGGATCACTACCAACTAGGCCAACCGCATCGTCAAAACTACTTATAAAGAACTATTTATAAAGAAAAACTTGTTATCTGGGCTCTGTCTCCCCCGTAAAGGGATAAAGACGTGATAATATATATGTATGTACGCGTCTGGTGGTACAACGCTACCCCTGTTAATCTGTCAAATGTCATAATAGTACAAATTAGTGATATCTGTGTGCAGGTGCAACTGCAGCTGCTGACGGCCGTGGTGAAGCTGTTCCTGAAGCGGCCAGCCGACACGCAAGAGCTGGTGCAGCACGTGCTCAGCCTCGCCACGCAGGACTCCGACAACCCTGACCTCAGGTGACGACACACTTACCTCAGATGACGACCGAACCTGTACCCGTGTGACGACCATTTCTGACCTCTGGTGAGGGATCCACTACGAGCACAGTGAGGACCAACTGCGATATGTGCCAGATCTTAGGTTATAGCCAACTGTGACCACAACCGACGAGCGACCCGACCTTAGGTGACAACTAACTGCGACCTTAGGTGACAACTAACTGCGACCTCAGGTGACAACTAACTGCGACCTCAGGTGACAACTAACTGCGACCTCAGGTGACAACTAACTGCGACCTCAGGTGACAACTAACTGCGACCTCAGGTGACAACTAACTGCGACCTCAGGTGACAACTAACTGCGACCTCAGGTGACAACTAACTGCGACCTCAGGTGACAACTAACTGCGACCTCAGGTGACAACTAACTGCGACCTCAGGTGACAACTAACTGCGACCTCAGGTGACAACTAACTGCGACCTCAGGTGACAACTAACTGCGACCTTAGGTGACAACTAATTGCGACCTCTGGTGACAACTGACCCCGACTGCAGGTGAGGGTTCGTCCAGAAATCATGTGATCATATTTGGCCTACTTCTGACCCCCCTTCCCCTTGGTGATATTTGGTGATTATAACTAAACCCCCCCCCCCCCACCCCCCATTCTAGATCACGTGTATTTTTCGGACTTAGTATGAATTAAGTTAGTCAATTAAAAAACAGCAATAAGATGTCATTATAACATTTCCTCGGCCCACGGTCATTATTTTTTTACTTTTCTGGTTGTAAAAAGTTACACGTGATGTGTTCTCGGACACCCCCCTCCCCATCGTGACCCCCCCCCCCCCCCCCCATAAACGATCACATGATTTCTGAACGAGCCCTGACGAAATACAGTTATCAATCTTATGTACACAACCTACAAACCCGACCGTAGGTTACGTCGTATAAACTCTGTATTGACGTACGATCCTGACCTTAGATGACTCAAAAAAAAAAAACGATAACTACGTGTCAACATAACCTTTGAATGCGACAGAGACCGTGGCTTCATCTACTGGCGGCTGCTGTCGACGGACCCGGCGGCGGCCAAGGAGGTGGTGCTGGCGGACAAGCCGCTGATCTCGGAGGAGACCGACCTGCTGGAGCCCACGCTGCTGGACGAGCTCATCTGCCACATCTCCTCGCTCGCCTCCGTCTACCACAAGCCGCCCACGGCCTTCGTCGAGGGTACGTCACACATACCACTGGCTTAGTCGGCTAACTAGCAGGGTGCATTTTCAAACCCCACGCAAAGAGTGTGGCGTTATAAATTAATAAATAGTACATTGTGCACTGAGGGCGGTAAGAAGGGGATTACTAACGAGAGTATATTAGAATATGACTGCGACTATGAGTCGAGTTTGTAATCCCCTTACTGACCGTGATACACACAGTAAAAATAGTCATAAAAACAAGCTCATAATCACTCAATTACTCGAAAACTACACCCATCAACATGTTAGTGTCAAATTGTCAAAATGCCACCTGCCATCTTGAATCTAAAAAATTATTCCAAATTACTCGAAAATGACACTTATCAACATTATTAGTGTCAAAATGTCATCCGCCATCTTGAATCATAAACAGTAAACATCTAATTGAAAGTTATATAAAATTGGTTCGTAGCCATTTTTTGAAGATATTAAATAATACTGGCTGATTTGAAACCTTAGTCCTCTAACCATTAGGCTATCCGGTCGGCACTTTGACCGCTGGGGCGATCGACATCGATTAGACCAGGGGTTCCCAACCTATTACCCTATGCGCCTCCCTCAAGTTTATGCTAAAATACTACGCCCCCCTTGTCCCAACTCAACTACGATGGAAATGAAACAAACGGTCTACAACATACTATATTAATGATTAGCGAGAACATTGTGCTTGCACTTCTTCTATAATATAAAAATTAATCGCAAAATGTGTTGCTAAGCGCAAATCTCGAGAACAGCTGAACCGATTTCGCTAATTCTTTTTTTAGAATGTTCCTTGAAGTACGACGATGGTTCTTACGGCGAGAAAAATTCGAATAATTGCCTCATTAATAAATTTATGAATTTTAATAAATACCTAAGCCGCTCGTCGCGCCCCCCGTTGGATTACCCTACGCCCCCCAAGTGGGGCGCGCCCCACTGGTTGGGAACTCCTGGATTAGACGGTGAACATTATCGTGATACTGGTATATCATTAATCATTATAGGATCATGGATTTGAAAACAACCCGGTTCGCTGCGATAAGCATCTGTTTTGTGATCGGGCTGCGGTTTTGACCGGTTTGTGTTGGCAGGTCGCGGCGCGGGCGTGCGCAAGTCGCTGCCGGCGCGCGGCGCCAGCGCGGAGCCCGCCGCCGCCGCCGCCGTCATCCCCAACCAGGAGTCGCTCATCGGGGACCTGCTGTCCATGGACATCGGCGCGCCGCCCGCGCCGCAGCCCGCGCCGCAGCCCGCAAGGGACCTGCTCGCCACCGGCCTCGACGTGCTCGTGAGTACACCGAACTGGATCAGAAGTCCGATACCAAATTAAATCCTAAAGAAAAAAAGGTTCCCCCTATACTAATTTAAAGTCACCGTGTCCAAGTGAGCATTATGTGATCTTATCTTTTAATTTCTAAATGTCACGGAAAATTAGAACACATAAATAAATCCAAAAAGTAATGCTGTGGCCGGGAATCGAACCCGTAGCCTCGTCATTCCGTGTCGCGTGCTGTACCCCTACACCACCCATAGCATGTGGGTAGTCTCCGAATTTTTCTACCTGTCACTAGCTGTCACGTGACCTTGTTTGTGTTGTGGAATTTAATTTCTAACGGTAAAACCGTAAAAGCAAACATAAAAATCAAGAAATAAAAATTCTTGATTCATTTAATAGTATCTTATCTTTAGTTTAATGAATATTTATTTACAACATAGTTGTTTACCTTTTAATTGAATTGATAAGCTGAATATATAAATCGTTAATAAGCCGACGTGATTATCCACCTTCGCCTATGACTCGGACGCACATAAACGTATCAGTCAAAATAGTCATATGCGCTTGTGTGTGCGTGCAGCTGGGCGGCGGCGCGCCGGAGGCCAGCGCGGGCAGCACGGGGCTGCTGGGGGACATCTTCGGCGCCAGCGCCGCGCCCGCCAGCATCGTGCCGCCCAAGCAGTGCTGGCTGCCCGCCGACAAGGGCAAAGGTCAGTACGCACTACTATTTCAAGAGGACCATGGCCAAAACACGAATATCTCAGTTCTGCAATGACGTTAGACTCGGTGCCCATATAACTTAAGGAAGTAGATTTAAAGACCTGTTTAATGACCTAACTTTCAGCTCTTGTTGGTTTTAGGGCCGTGCTCAATACAAAGTTGCCCATGGTCCTTTTAGAGTTTCATCGTCACCACCGCTATGAAGGACGTTCTGCAACTGTCAGTTTCTGTGAGGTGTGGAGAAGGTTCCCGACTGGCTATGACATGGGCCTTCAAGAAAAGAGCATTGCGCTTTTAAAGACAGGCAATGCACCAGAGGCTCTCTTGAGTTGCTGGTTCGCATGAGTGGCAATGATTGCTTGCCATCAGGTGACCCGCTTGCTCGTTTGGCTCCCTCTATCCATAAAAAAGCACAATATCAAAACACCGTAGACTAACTGACAGTCGAAAACCTACCCTGTTCTAATGCGACATTCTCGCAGTATAGAACATGTAACGCTTTATAATAGGATATCGGAAAGGAAACTATAAATAGTGCTTGCTTTTTTTAAAGGGAAATAATATTTTGTAAATAAAAAATTGGAGAAGTTGTGACAGAAATATGTGCGTTGTTGCGTCTCCTGTCATAGGCAAACAAACTAGATTTAAAATAAATTGCCACTTAAAAAAGTAAAAAAATGCATGATTGGGGAACTAAAAATTGCCATTCGTAATTGTTACGATAATCAAGCATATTACGTCAAAAAAATTGGCAGTTGCGTAGAAAATGTCATCTCCTTTTAATTTATGTGTAATTAATTTTGATGTGTTTTATCTGGCAGTGTGCTATTATATTTACTAGGTATGTAATGTTATTGTGTGCAGGCCTAGAGATCTGGGGCACGTTCAGCCGGCAGGGCGGGCAGCCGCGGCTCGAGATGACCTTCACCAACAAGGCCATGCAGGCCATGAGCGGGTTCGCCATACAGCTCAACAAGAACAGGTAACACACATTCATACATAGTCTCAGGTAAGACGATCTAATAATGCGTTTAGGTCAATTGTTAAACAAAAACTTAAAGCAAATTGAACACCCACTTGCTCGTTTGCCTTCCTATTCACATAAAAAAAAAAAAAAAAACAAAAGAAACTAACAAACTAAAAATAAAAAATAAATGAACTAACTTCGAATTGCTGTGATATGTACGGTCTATGCACTTTATTCTTGCCAATATGGTAGATAATAGATATCCAAAGATACTAAACAGGGCTGGGATTGACGTTAAAACTGCGCTAATCATCTGTGAGCGTTTTTAAAAAAAAAGTACACATGATTATTTTTTCCAGAATTTAACTATTTAGGGTTTTTCTTATTCAGAATCGTTTACCCTATCGATCTTCATACAAGAAAAAATGTGTCCCAAAATGTCCATTCCAGTTCGTCACTTTTTTAAATATAGGTATGTATGGAACGTGACGAACAGGAAAATGAATTCCATAGGTAAATCTGGGACATACTTTTTCTTGTATGAGAATCGATAGGGTAAACGATTCTGTGTAAAAAAAAAACAAAATGTTTAAATTCTGGAAAAAATGTTCATGTACGGTCAAGTGCAAAAATAAGTATCGATACGAACTTCTCAAAAATATGTCCCACGACCTTATTACGCCGATGTAAGAGCGTATGGTACTTATTTTTGAAACCTTGACTAGATACATATTATTACACTTGACTGTACATATTTTTTTGGAAAACGCTCTTATAAAATTTTTGTATAGGTATGGCTAAAAAATAATTAATTTTAATTATTTCCGTTCTCTAAACCACAATTAATTGAGAAATGTGATCTGTAGAGGAGAACCTAAAGCCGGACTTACAAAAGCATTTCGCCCAAGCGGTGACGGAGACGCTTCGCTCGCGCTTGACGCTAACGCGGTCAATCGAGTAAAACAATAGGGGCTCCATTATTAGCAAAGTAGCTCTATACCACGGCATAGATAGTAGTCTATACAAATCGGCGGAGGCAATGTATTAGTGTTTGAAATGATGTGTTTGTTCCAGTTTCGGCGTGTTCCCGGTGGGCAGCTTGTCGCTGGGCGCGCTGGCGGCGGGCGCCTCGGCCGACGCGCCGCTGCCGCTCGCCACCACCGGGCCCGTGCAGCGCATGGAGCCGCTCAACAACCTGCAGGTACCTACACCCCCAACCTTCCCAGCGCACCAAGGCGCGCCCGGTTGTAAGCCATTTAGACCTAAAGAACTTAGAGCGCGAACTAGAACCAGAGCATTCTTTCAAGATCTTTTAGTATGAAATATCAACGAGCAAAAATAAGAACAAAACGCAACGCTTTATGCAACTGTTAGCACGCTCTAATGCCGTTTAGATCAAGCGAGCGAGCATTCTTAAAATTTTCCTAGTATCTTTGTGAATGCAGACAAAACAACTAAAGAATGCTCTATGTCAGTTTACACTAAAAGAATTTTGATGAATTTGGCATAGAATTACTATTTTGATTCTCCTTTCCACCTATACATAGAATGTACCAGTTGCTTCTCTTCCCGCGCAGATGGTAAAAGCCTACCAATTGATTGGGCGAAAATCTTAGGGATCATGTTATATAGGCGATGTGGCTAGCAATCCATCACTGTTTTGATTCCCTTTTCCATCCATACGCCCACAATCATGCTAAACGTGTCCTAGGCTTGTTATCTTAAGCTCTGTCTACTCCGTAATGGAGACGTGATTTGTGTATGTATGAGTATTGGCTCGTTTGGTTTCACCTTTAGAATTGTTATAGAGTCAGCAGGAGGTTTTGTTTGTGCGATGGAACCCTCCTGTTATGGTTGTTCATGCTGCACGCTTTGAACGTTGACTAACGCATAGAAACATGTCGACCACGAATTCAAAGTCCTGCAAATGTTCAGGGGTCAGCCAAACTAAGTCAACCAACTGCTGAATGGTGTATTCCAGGTTAATTTTACCACAGTGTAGACGTAGAGTAATTCCTATAACCGCTTCCTCTTTTCAGGTGGCGATCAAAAACAACGTGGACGTGTTCTACTTCGCGTGCCTGATGCCGGCTCATATCCTGTTCACGGAAGATGGGCAGCTCGACAAGCGGGTATTCCTCACCACGTGGAAGGAGATCCCGGCCGCGAACGAGGTCCAACACACGATATCCAACGTCCTCGGAAACGCTGACACCATCGCCCAGAAAATGACTCTAAATAACATATTTACCATCGCGAAACGCAACGTCGAAGGTCAAGACATGCTCTACCAATCCCTCAAACTCACTAACAACATCTGGGTCCTTCTAGAACTGAAGCTCCAGCCTGGCAACCCTGAAGCGACGCTCAGCCTCAAGTCCCGTACTGTAGAGGTCGCCTCCTGCGTATTCCAGGCCTACGAAGTCATAATCAAATCGTAATCTCGCAATGTCGTATGTATATTTTGGTCTAAGACTTGTTATTTATAATAGTATTCTTATGTAAGTGATAGAAGACTTTGTACGACTGTAAATTCCATTATAGTTAGTGTATGAATGTTTATCGGAGTTGCACGCGAGATGTATACTGTTCCGTTATTGTTGCGCGGTCTGTGTGCGGCAGCGAGACGGGAGATAGCCGCGTATGGCTATAAAATTATAAATAAATAATTATGTTACTTGATGCTCTAGTTTTATTTTGTTCATAGATACTAAGATTGTATACCTTTTTTTGTATCGTTTTAAATTTAACCTTTTCGCCGCCACGTGAAAAACAAGAGACGTCACCTATACGCCAGACTTCTTTATTACGATGCCTTAAGTTGAACCTAAACCCAACAGAACGAAGGTTGCTTTTGCATTGAATGGACGTTATATAGGTGGTTGGCGTTGAGCCTGCGGTGCTGATGTGTCATTGGGGTCGAAAAGGTTAACCGTCGAACGTCAAAAATATGGCAATTCCTATTGTGTTTAATTTGACTTTACTTGGAAAAATAAAACTACAGTTCCGTAGAAAAATAATTTATAAAATTCATTGCTTTCAATTATTTAGTATGTACAAAATGGTCCAGACCAACCTCCGCCGCACTGCTCGTATGTACACAACGGCCAAATATGGACAGTCAAAAATACCCTTTACTTACTGTTACTAAGGCAACGCATCATGCTCCTCAACAATAATAAAACTTTCGCATTTCTAGAAACAGAACTTCTAAATACATTTTTATAGAAAATATGTAAGAGCCACGTCTACAAAAACAAAAATAATTAGAGATTCTAAAAATTAACAAATGTAATCAAAACTAATATCGTGTTCAAACCTAAAATGCGAATAAGACGGAACACAGTCTGCGTAAAAATAAAAACTGTTGCTTCGACGTAGAAAAATATGCGTTGGTTCACCAATTCGACGTAACATAAAAACAAAAGCCTCACAATGAGGTAAAAATAATTTAACTTAATCTATTTTGACAAGGAATTCTTCAACTTCCAATTTCTGCCGCATTATAGCGGACAGTACGACCTCAGCACTGCACACTACGTTAAGCGTCTTCTCAGATTGCAGTAGATAATAAACGAGGTGCAAATCGTTGGGTACCGTGAGCACTAAATAGCTATAAGGCCGTGTGGTGTGCATTTCCTGTATGGCGACATACGAACGCCGGTTCTTCTCGACCTTTCCTCCGCAGAGTTCAATGATCTCCGTGAGCGAAGCGCGCGAAGGTTTAATGCAAGGTGTGAGGAAGAAAGTGACGCCCTCGAATAGTCGCCGTCTCTGTTCACCGCTGAGCAGGACTTCTGAGATGTCGCACTTGAACATTTTGTTGAACGCTTCATCCCGCAATCCGTATTGCGCTTCGTCCGCGAACTTGTTCTGCCGCTGGCTCTCGAGGACCCACTCTGTTGACAGCAGGTGTTTGACGGTGACAAGGCAGCTCACCAGTTTGTTGGTGCGGACCAGCTTGTCCATCACGAGATGAGTCGCGCCTGCCGCCGTCGTCACTACGAGGCCGCCGAGTAACCTGCGACGAAAACATGAAGAAACAATAAAACATTGTAGCAAAATAATAAACTTAACTTTGGTCCACTATGATCTCTTTATGCTCCCAAGTCTAATCCAATATTAGCCAAGCTATTTTGACAATAACATGCGAAAATGTCGCTCTGGATACCCGTGGTTTAACCTCACATATAAAGTAAAAAACTATAAGTACCGAATTTGTGTGAGAAGTTGCAGATACAAATTTAAAAAAATACATAAAATGAATAATGAATAAAAAAAACATAAGTTTAAATAGCTATATCTAATGTTGTTGTATTAAATTAAAATATTAATAATAATAACTAGAATATAAATTTTATCTGCCAACTTAATTCGACTAATTTTAGACTCTACTACAGTTCATATCGTATAGTGATCGATTTACCTAAAGGGCTGGCATAAAGTTCGTGTGGCTAGTTCGCTCTCTTAAGTTAATCTTATGCAGAATAAATAAACCAGACGACAATCAAGGCAGCGAAACCATGCTAGCAGTCCAAGTGATCTTAGTGAACCAAATGATAAACGTTTACACATTTACAAACTACGGACGGCACAGTACTAAAAATGATCAAGATTGTCATAAAAATATACGATTTTTAACAATACAAAACCAAATAGAAGTAAGAACATGTATTTAGTTTTGTTTTAATTAGTATTACAAAACGGTCGTAAATATTTCTGAGCATTTTATCTTATATTTGACGTTGTATTAGTGCACTACTTTGTAATATCCCCCTATTACTTGTACCCGTAACCTCTACTAAAAATAGATGTGGCAGAAACCTTTAATTTATAAAATAACGACTGGTTTTATGGGGTCCGATTATCTTCACTTTCGTCCGAGTCTTTATTTTCGCTGCAATAAAAGTTTTTGTTATGACCCTTTTGTTGTAGGCAATGCGCTTTAATACTTTATGAGATCTAACATGTAATAAATAAGTTGTTAGGTACGTTCAGACGCGGTGATTATAAGAATCTAATTGCGTTTGTTTTATGTCAAAATTATATTAGCTAAGTTTTGCGCTTCCGTTATTATTTTGCAATAATTCGTAAGTCTGCGGAGTTCACTACAATATTGACCAAACACAAAAAAGGCGCATCGTCGTCGAGGTAGACTTGGATTTTTTAAAGTATGCAACGCATTTTAATGCATTTTTCATCAAAAAATAGCGTGATTAAGAGTAAGGTTTATACGTATAGCTCGATAACAAGTGAGCAGTTAGAGCGGATTACTACTTAAATAATAAAGAATAACCCGTTCCAAAACAACACGGACCGCAGAACAGACAGTGGCATCGTTCCAGCCTGTAACGAATTCGCGTCTCACCTGACAATGGCGGCGTATTTGTTCTGGTCGGGCTGCGGCACCGCGGAGAACAGCACGCGCGGCGCCAGGTGCAGCGGCGGCGGCTGCGGGGGCTGCGGCGGCGGCGCGGGGGACTCCAGGCGCGGCCGCTTGGCGCGCCGCGGGACCGCCGCCGCCGCCCGCTTGGCGCGCTCGTGAGACTCCTGCGTTATGTTGATCGGCATCTTCCACGCGTTCATCAGGTGCGCCACCAGGCTGTAGTCCATGCGGAACGGGCTCGCGAGGTTGAACTGCTGGTACTTGGAGTTTTCGATCTGAAATCATCGACAAAAATGTTAACAGTCGTATCTTTGTATGATACGATAAAAATTGCCTAAAAAATCGGTAAAAGAAGTATCATTGAAGTGTCACAGAAAGTGTAACTCATATCTTGAACTGATAAAATGACGATTGAAATACTGTTCCCATGCTGAACCGAGTAGTGTCGAAGCAGTCAAATTCATCAATTCAGCAGTCGAATTATTGTTGTATTACCATGTTGCGATGGTTTTGCGAGACTCGTCCGAGTTATGTGCATAAGTTTCAAAAACACATGCGTCCAAAATCGTGCGTTGCGTCACCTGTGCGAGCGCGCTCATGTTGCCGAGCAGCAGGTCGGTGAGCCAGGCGGGCGTGACGCAGGGGATGCCCCACTCGCGCGCGCGCCGGTACTTGCTGCCCTCCGCGCGCTTGCAGACCAGCACCGTGTTGTCGCGCGTCATGTACGGCGTCAGCTGAAACGTACAGGCGGTCAGTACATGGCGGTCAGGTGACACCCTCATGCTCCCGCGGCGCCCCCCAAATGGCAGAGAGGGAATACCGGTGGGTTCTTAGTGGGTATGCCTCCCCCGCCTCCTTCCATTCGGGAGGGGGGCCGGGGAGAAGAGTCACACATAACTTCCGCGTTGTCCCCACAGCGCGGTCGTATGCGTAACGTATTTTGTTGACGCAACGTGGCGTGTGGCGTACCTTGGCGCCGATGTGTTCGAGCGCGATGGCGACGCGGTCGCGCTCGTCGCCGCGCCAGCCCGACACGGCGGCGCGGTGGTGGCGCGCGGGGCGGTCGCGCGCCGCGTACATGGCGGGCAGGTGCAGCGCCTGCCACGGCGGCGCCACGCCGCGGCGCACCATCGCGTCCGACAGCCAGTACGCCGTCACGCAGCGCTTCGCGTCGCGCAGGGCCTGAACACGAACACACAAAATTTCAAGGATTATTTCTTCCAACCTGGCCACTGATATTTTAGATACAATCATTTTCAGGTCATGCAGCTGCGTGGCGGCTGTACCTGCATGACGACGCCGTGGCGCTGCGTCTCGCACAGCAGGTGCGTGACGCGCGCGCAGTAGCCGGCCTCCACCTCGCCGCCGCGCCGCTGGATGCACTCCGTCCAGCGCGCCACGCGCTCCGCGCCCCACGACTGCTGGTACTCCACCTGCCACAAACAGTCAACGTCAATAACTCGCGCGCACACCTCGCTGTCGCCCAGCAGCGGCTGTACTCACGATGTGGAACACGCAGCCCAGCAGGAACAGGTCCGGCGGCAGCTTGAGGTTGGGGTTGTGCCCGTAGAACTGCGCGCGCGGCGGGGCGGGGCGCGCCGCCCCCGCGTACACCTTGCTGCCGCCCAGCACTACGCCGCCCGCTGCGCCTACCACGCCGCCGCCCTACATCACCACAGATAGTTATAAGCTAATACAGTAAAGGCTTGGCCAAACACATGGCGTGGCGCAGCGCCGCGTGTTGCCGACGCGATGCCTGTTCAAACAAGGCGCCGGCCTCGCGCCCACAGCATAACGTCCGACTGATGTGACCCCGCGCCGAGTGGACGCAAGGGGCCGCGCGGTGCGGGGCGCTATGCCAGCGAGACGCAATCTGTTTGACGTCGCTAACCCGTTGGCATGTATTTGAAGCCGTTGCGTCACGCCATGTGTTTGGCCAAGCCTTAAGGAGACTAGGAACAAACGTCCGAAACGACGTTTTCTCAGACGCGCGTTGCTCAGAGATTTCTAAGCGGGTGTTGCTATGCTGCCAGTCACGAGTGTCACATCGAAATGCGTGTTTATGTTTTGTGTAAAGTTGCTTTCAAAATCGATATCCGAAGGTCCAAGTGGTTTCCTAACACGAATCCGTTATCAGAAATGGATTAAGTGGCCGCCATATTGAAATATTTAGTTAGTGGACCGATTGCTTTCAAAATCGATATCTGAGGATCCGAAGGGCCCCTAAACATGAATCCGTTATCAGAAATACAAAAAGTGGCGGCCATTTTGAAATCTTTAGTTATTGGATCGATTGCTTTCAAAATCGATATCTGAGGGTCCGAATGGTCCCAAAACATGAATCCGTTATCAGAAATACAAAAAGTGGCTGGCGGGCATTTGGAAATCTTTAGTTATTGGACCGATTGCTTTCAAAATCAATATCTGATGGTCCGAATGGTCCCTAAAGATGAATCCGTGATCAAACATAAAAAAATGGCCGCCATATTGAAATCTTTAGTTTTTGGACCGATTGCTTTCAAAATCGATATCCGAGGGTCCGAATGGTCCCAAAACATGAATCCGTTATCAGAAATACAAAAAGTGGCTGGCGGGCATTTTGAAATCTTTAGTTATTGGACCGATTGCTTTCAAAATCAATATCTGAGGATCCGAATGGTCCCTAAAGATGAATCCGTGATCAGAAATAAAAAAAATGGCCGCCATATTTAAAATCTTTAGTTTTTGAGCTGATTGCTTTCAAAATCGATATCTGAGGGTCCGAATGGTCCCTAAATATGAATCCGTGGTCAGAAATAGAAAAAATGGCCACCATATTGAAATCTTTAGTTATCGGACCGATTGCTTTCAAAATCGATTTTTGAGATTCGGAGTGGACTCTAAACACGAATCTGTTCTCAGAATAGTACGCGTTGCTTCAAAAGTTTCAGTTCTTTAAATGGTTGATTTCTAAATCGATATCTTATGTTATGATTATTTCAAATTTACTTGGTCAACTGAAAAGTTATGTACGTGAATACATCTCCCTCACTGTACGGGGAGTAGTGGCATACCTGGTGCGGATGGTGCGCAGGCCCGAGCAGCAGCCGCGCCGGCGCCCGCACCGCGCCGCCGGCTGCGTGGGCGGCGGTCATCAACCTGCACGACAACAACAACACACTCACACAACACAATCACACAACAACAACACAATCATCAATAACAGCTCTGAAGTGTCGCTTACGTGAACCACTGCCAGCATTTGTTAACGTGGAATGGTTTGCAATCTTTTAATTTATTATATTATTATCTATACTTGCTGGAGAAATCCTACTACACCCTTCAGGAATTTTTTGATGATAAACAGACATGTTTTAGAAATTAAGAAAACTTGTTTACAGTTTTTTTTTTATTCTAATATTTTTACGAGGCTTAAGTGCACTTGTGTGACTATGCCAGCCTCATTGGATGTCTCTTGGGTCAGATTCAACAAACACTCCCCTGCCCACTTTGTTTACAGTTAAAATTTACAATGTAATGTACTACTATTTGTAATATTTGCAGTGCCCCTATAGGGCTTGATCTTGTATCAAAGCAAATAAAAATCTGAGTTTGAGTTCATGTATGATGTTTTTTTGTCGCAATGGTAATAACCAAATTGTCTTCCATTTCTACTCGGACAAAACCAACAAAACATTCTAAACTATAAAATTTGGTGTTGGTGTTATGCAGGGTTGATAAAAATCATGATTATTATAAAAAAATCATAATAATCCGATTTATTTGATTTAAATCGGATTTATTTGATTAAAATCAGATTTTTTTGATTTTTTCATTTTCTTGTCTTTTTTTATTAATTAAATAGCCAGTTCAGGTATATAATAAAACGAAAACAACGTATTTTAATTAAATTTATTAAAATCAACAATTTTAAAAGTTTTAAAACAGTAGTTTTGAAAAATAAAATAACAAGTTCTTAAAGTCAAACTTATAGACTAAAAAACGAACATATAAATCTATTCCTATTGAATTCGATGTAACTATTATAACTTTTAACATTATCAAATTTATTATTCTTTTTAACTATTTTTTTTTTTTTTTAGAATTCAAACATTTTAAAATGAATACCAATTTGCCTTCTCCGTGCCTAATCTATTTATTATTTTGGAGTGCACTAAATTGAATGCCGAAAATATTCTTTCGACCCCAGCCGAGGAGGCAACTGTAATCAGCAGTTGCATAATTATAGTCAATTCTTCTTCGGTTATACATTTTTTCATATTATGTATTGCTAGCCACCAATCAGTGGGGGCAGTGTTCTGTATGACTTGTTTACCGACTAATAGTCCCGTGAAAGGCTCAACTTTAGCATTCAAACGGATAATACTACTCATTAAACTACTACCAGTCTCTCCATAGTTTTCTTGTAGAAATTGTAATGCTGCATCACTTTCATCGGTCGACAGCTTTTCTTGGGGCAGTTTTGGATTTATCATGTAAGCTAAATAATGAGCCGGTGTCATGGCTTGTCGGTAACGATTCATGACAATCTTCATTTGCGTAATGTTTAGTAAATCTTCCAGTTGATCTACTAATTCTTTCCAGATAAGCACACTATCTGAAATAGTACAGTTATCGCTTTGAATCTTGTCTAACGCTTTGGATATTGGTTCCAGTCGTGCCACAAGGTCCTCTGCATTTCTTTTAATACTCATATTTTGTATGAGCTTTCTGATGTCAGAGCTAATATCTTCTTTATTTTCATCGGCAATTTGCATCAAAATCGGCCAGTTTCTAATATAGCTCTTTAGTGAATCACACATCGTATTCCATCTTACTTCTTGAGGCATTACTAAACTATTCGCCTTGGTGAGTGAATATTTAGCATGTGCGAAATGATTATTTTTGAAGTATTTGATAACTTGTAGAACATGTTTTGTAGCAAGTGGATTTTCTAAATCTTTAGCCAGTAAATTAAGAATATGCGCTGAACATCCGTATGTAACTATAGGTATATTACCTCCCGCGCCATCATCATCACCACTGTTTGATTCAAGCTGTCTACGCATTTTTGCCATATTGGCGGCGTTATCCGACACAACGCTTCTAACTTTGCAGTTATATAGCTTTTCTGCTTTCTGTATACTTGCATTTGCCACAGTCTCTAAGTAGTCGGCAGTGTGATGATGATCGGTCGTATCAATAGTATCAACCAGGACGGTTTTGCCGTCATTGGCTGTGACACACGAGCAAACGATAGGATCGTTTCTTATGTTAGACCATCCATCAATGGACAAGCATACAGGTTTGTTATCTAAATCTGATTTACACTTGTTCTGTTCTTCCTCGAAAATCTCATCAAGCAACTTCCCACCAATATTTAATCGATTTGGAGGAACGTAACCAGGACGCAACATACTTATCAGTGTCTTGAACTCATCGTGTTCCGAATGCAGAAAAGGAGTGTTAGTTGCATAAAAATATCTCGCAACTTGCAAATCCAAAAGATGTTTTTGCGTAGCATTCGTTTTCATCACGTATTCATCTAGTTTTTCTCGGCTTGTGCAAGCGCTCTGCTTAGCTTTAGATGAGGAGCTAGCAGAATGCTGAGAAGACACGGAGGCACGGGTATTTTCATTAACTTCCGCGCTCGCGGCAGTCGCGGCATCGCTGACGCTGCTGTCGTCTTCTGCGCTTGTGTTACGATTGCGCTCTGTCACACATGTTTCCAAATGCTGCTTCATTCTTGCTACTAAGCCCATTAACTCCTTATTACAGCGTTTACACACCGCTTTGTTAAACTTGCCGGAAGCGGACTTTTTTTCATCGAAATAAACCCACACAGCATCTTTTTTTCTTCCAGACATCTTTTTGTTGTATTCACTATTTCACTAGTCAATTACGAATGACCGGGCGAAAAGCAAAATGCGTCTCGTGTTTTAGTTTCGGGGAATCCTGGAACCGTTTTGGTACCATACGTCACGTACTATAGTTTCGGGGTTTCCCCGAAACTGTTACGCTATGACTCGCTTGCACATGTGTGCGTGCCGTAGTGGTCCGGGGAATTCCCTAAACAATTTTGGGCCGATTTGGTTGTAGTAAAAATTTAATGATTTAAATCAATGATTTTTTTGAAAAAATCCCTTGATTAAAATCACGATTTAAATCACTGATTTAAATCAAGTGATTTAAATCATGTCAACCCTGGTGTTATGTAAACCACTACGTTCTGTGTGTAAAATACATCTGCACAAACTTACGCATTTATATTTTAATATAAATAAGATGTTAAAATGACATCAATCTATTTTAAACAGCACAACACAGAATTGAAATAATAAATGTTTTATTGATTTTATGAAATAAGTAACCAATTTACTGAATACTACAAGTTGTTTTGTTGTATAATTGTATTTCAATCGCGTTATTTTTTTTATGTAACTATTTTCTTCAATTATTTGCTTTAAGTGTCCAATTTGTGTCAATAATCAGTGGGTAATTATAATGTCTTTCTTTTATACCGTACAAATCACCGCCACTTTATTCCGCATTCCTCTCATCCACCTGACGATTTACATAGGCACAAAAAACGAATATTTCTATATAAATAAACACCTTGATTAAGAAAACAATGAATAAAAAACACGTCAAAAACGTTAAATTAACCTGTTATCTGCGGACATAATAGCAGCGCGGTGCGACGGCCGAGGCGACGAGCAGCCAAAAGACCTACCTTTGTCTTCAACATCATCGCGACTCTAGTGCATTTCTACCCACATTTCATTTAGTTTTTTACATCGACGACATTACGGACGGTGCACGGTACCCACTTAAATTAGGAAACAAGTTGCAGCAAAACGTATATTATGTCCGTGTGTATACTGAAAAAGTTTAGATAATTAACTTATCTCGTCTCATCTCCAGCCTATATACGTCCCACTGCAGGGCACAGGCCTCCTCTCAGAATTCGAGGGCACAATAGTTACAATAAACACTGAGGGCGTAGAGGTGGAAAGTGGAATCAAAATAGTGATGGGTTGCTAGCCACATCGCCTATAACATGATTCCTATTATTTTCGCCCATTCCCTCGATGGGCATTGAGTATGAGTTGCAAACATCTTGTTGCTAGGGTACCTAATTGAATTGTTTTCTTTTTTTATAGTTTGCTTAATCGTGCTTTTCAGATCCTTTACCGTAGGCAAGAAAATTGTGAGTGCGATGATAAGATAATAAAATCATTAGGTACTTTATAATTTACCGTACGCCGTTTTGATTTAATTTTTATTCAATAGGTTTGATTACCGAATTTTATCACGATCGTTTGAGTAAATGATTCTAATCGAAACCATGAAACGTCTCGAATTAAACGTCAAAGTAAACATGTGTACGCAATTAAGTCCCTACTAGATCAAAATAATAAAATCAGTCGAGTAGTTAACGCGTAAAAGCATAACAAACAAACAAACTCACATTCACATTTATAATATCAGTTAGGATTTTATAAGTTGCCCATAGTTTTGCGTAGTTTGGGGCGAGGTCAACTCGTGTAGATTGTCCCATATGGTATCCATTCAAAAATAAAAAGGGGATTTTCTACGCAATCAAAATACCCAACAAGTCATACTATACCGTCATACATCTACATCTTTCTCATCGACTTCTAAGAGATGTGGCAAAACCCGCCACAAAATGGCCAATTAAAACATTTATAACGGGATTCACGAACAGGAAAATGGCAGAATCAAATTTTAATAAAGACTGTCGGCGATCGTCGAAACGAGAGATAAACAAGCCGTCAGAATTTACAAAATTTCGCATTTATTCATGAGTCACCTGCACGACACAGTCATTTTAATATCAGTAGTTTCGGTCGAATGGGCGTTGATGATAAAAACAGTCGTAACACAAGTCGCTTAAGCGAGGTACCCCATCGGAATGCGTTAGCGGGAAAAAACCTATTGAGATAGGTTGAGGGTGGACGAGGAGGTTTAAGTAAAAACATCCATAGTACCAGAGATGTTGTATTCTCGGTAGACCAAGTATAAGAACGAGCTTAAAGATTAGTTACACATATTTATTACCTAATTAATGCTTACTGGCTATTATTCAATTACGTGCGTCACATGTTGCAGGGAGTAATGGTAAGTCGCGGTTATTGTATGAATTTAGGCGTATATTACACTATGAACACCTACCCTCCGATCTTAAAAATGAAGAAAATGACGAAACATTTAAGCGTCGATTGAAAGTCCTTTTGTTAAAAAATATATTTTATTCTGTGACCGATTTTCTGGATATGACATTTTGTTTTATTTATTTAATTGCATTGTTTATTCCATTAATTTTGACATTATATTAACGTAACCCCATTATATTAATGTTATTATTACTTCATTATTTACCTATAAGCAGTGACGATCCCTTGCGGAGGATTAATTTAATTGTACCTGATTGTTTTATTATTATTGTTTTTGATTTTGACATTTTTGAAATAGTCATGTAATTTTTATTGAATGAATAAATAATCTAAATCTATTAAACCAAGAAACTACGCAAAAAATAACATCATATGTAGTAACTATTATTAATTTACCAATTATGGCTTATCGTCTAGTTTAGTTAAAAGGCCACTCAGTCACTTTTATCCTTATGCGTTTAGTGCAAAGACATTTCCATACCTTATCCTTACATTGGTATGCATAGACCGAATTTTTGTGGAAAACTTCATTAAGAAGCTATACACTTATTACTTAGGATAGTGGCAGTTTCTTTAAGTACAAATAAGAGTAGCTACAGACCGACCGCTTAAATGAGTCCTTACCCGCGCGGTTGCGGGGTGCGGGGCCTCTCTGTGCGGGCGGCCGCCGCACTGCCCGCTCCACAGACCACCTAGCATTAGACATGTAATACAAGGCGGCATTTTCTGGATCCTATGAGCGTAATTTGCGCCTATAACTTCGAACACAAACGCGCGCTCATTCAGACCATTCAGTAGCGACCAGGAAACAGACCCGTAAGCAGCGAGTTACTGTGACCTAAAAACTACAATACTAAAAATACAAAAAATGCCAGTTTGCGCTGTAAGATGGTGTGGAAGCGACAGTCGCAAAAATAATTACAAGAAGGATAATATCACGTTTCATCGGTTAGTACAAAGTTACGATAATACGTTAATAACAAAAATCACGGAGTTCTATTAACACTGGTCGCTAATAAGTACCAAGTCTATGTATGTCCTTGTTTAGCACGCTTTGCGTCGCGTTACATCTCTTTCTTGCATTCAACGGCACTTGTAAGTAGAGATGCGACCAAACCGTATCGATATAACTCACACGTTTCGGAAGCTTTTTAAAGGCCAGATATGGCAGATTTTTAGAATATTCGAAAGGTGGAGCATGCACACTGGCGCCGTAACGCGTTAAGTTACGCAGCGGTTTCCGGTTACCTTCCGATAAGAAGTTATCACTTCAAAATCTAACCGGCCAGTAACTTATCGATATACAATATCGACATTCCCTCATCTCTTTTTTCTTTCTCCGTGACGTCACCCCTGCCGCCCGCTTACCTCGCGTTCCGCCAATGCCGGCAGAAATGTTTGCTTAGAAATTCGTAAAGATTGCAAGTCTCTGGGGGTAGGTAGTCTATAGCCCGCTCCTACCGAGAAAGCTCCAACCCCGCGCCCGCGAGGACTTTACGCGGTCGGTCTATAATAAAATGGTGGTAGCGTTTTCGATGGACCATGCTTCTATCAACTACATTAATTAATACTAATTTACCAATCAAAATACAGAGCATGCAGTTGCTGATGGTCTAGTCTTTCTTTTTTTTATATATGAATAGGAAGGCAAACGAGCAGGTGGGTCACCTGATGGCAAGTGATCACCACTGCTCATAGACACCCGCAACCCCGGAGGGATTGCAGATGCGTTGCCAACCTAGAGGACTAAGATTAATGGCCTCTTGTGCCCGTAATTTCCCCGGCTGTCTTACTCTCCACACCGGAACACAGCAGTGCAAGCACTGCTACTTAGCGGCAGGATTAGCGAGTAAGATGGTGGTAGCGATCCGGACGGACCTTGCACAAGGCCCTATCACCCGCAAAAGTCTAAAGGGAGACTGACTCGCACTATGTTTCTCCGTGTCGTTCCGTTTTCGGCAGTCTCAAATCATCCTTAATGCATTAGTGATAGGCAGGCTCGTGAGTCACTTGTCCCTTTCCATCCCAGCCGAGTATGAACAAGTATAAAAGATTTACGATGCACGACCGTGGACTGGTCATAAGGCAGCTAGATAAGGAACTGTAAGAAGGTATAGTATATTCACCTGAGCGTGCCAGCGGCGGAGGGCTCGTGGTCGGGCGGCGGCGCGGCGCCCTGAAGGCGGATGCTCAGCATGTTGGCGAGCGCGGTCTTCGTCTTCGGGTTCACCAGCAGGGCACTGTTCGCGCCTGCCAACAAACAATACTTATTCTTTAAGACAGGTTTCCCCAAAGGTGGTTCAGAGCATCGCACGCGGCAGACTAGATGGTCGCTATTTCCTGTTTTTTTGGGTGTAAATAGAGACTCGGGAAATCACGTGTTTGTGGATCCTCCCGGTATTGGAACATACGACAAAATAAAAATAAGACCTGGAAAGCGAATAAGGACCGGTTCTACTTACCCTGCTGGTCGGGGGTCGCGGGCGCCAGGAGCGCGGCTTCCACTTGCTGCTCCGGCAGCGGAGCCCCCACCACGTGCTGCGTCACGCCCGCCGCCACCTGGCAACAAACAGAGTACATTGGTAATGAAGACTGTTAAGAGAACTCGTCCTGTATCTGCAGCTGCTGCCCGTACCTGCTTGGGCAGCGGGTGGTGGTGCGCGTGGTGCTCGCGCTGCGCCTGCAGCTGCTGCAACCGCTGGTACTGCGCGCGCTGTGTCTGCAGCTGCTGCCCGTACCTGCTTGGGCAGCGGGTGGTGGTGCGCGTGGTGCTCGCGCTGCGCCTGCAGCTGCTGCAACCGCTGGTACTGCGCGCGCTGTGTCTGCAGCTGCTGCCCGTACCTGCTTGGGCAGCGGGTGGTGGTGCGCGTGGTGCTCGCGCTGCGCCTGCAGCTGCTGCAACCGCTGGTACTGCGCGCGCTGTGTCTGCAGCTGCTGCCCGTACCTGCTTGGGCAGCGGGTGGTGGTGCGCGTGGTGCTCGCGCTGCGCCTGCAGCTGCTGCAACCGCTGGTACTGCGCGCGCTGTGTCTGCAGCTGCTGCCCGTACCTGCTTGGGCAGCGGGTGGTGGTGCGCGTGGTGCTCGCGCTGCGCCTGCAGCTGCTGCAACCGCTGGTACTGCGCGCGCTGTGTCTGCAGCTGCTGCCCGTACCTGCTTGGGCAGCGGGTGGTGGTGCGCGTGGTGCTCGCGCTGCGCCTGCAGCTGCTGCAACCGCTGGTACTGCGCGCGCTGTGTCTGCAGCTGCTGCCCGTACCTGCTTGGGCAGCGGGTGGTGGTGCGCGTGGTGCTCGCGCTGCGCCTGCAGCTGCTGCAACCGCTGGTACTGCGCGCGCTGTGTCTGCAGCTGCTGCCCGTACCTGCTTGGGCAGCGGGTGGTGGTGCGCGTGGTGCTCGCGCTGCGCCTGCAGCTGCTGCAGCCGCTGGTACTGCGCGCGCTGTGTCTGCAGCTGCTGCCCGTACCTGCTTGGGCAGCGGGTGGTGGTGCGCGTGGTGCTCGCGCTGCGCCTGCAGCTGCTGCAACCGCTGGTACTGCGCGCGCTGTGTCTGCAGCTGCTGCCCGTACCTGCTTGGGCAGCGGGTGGTGGTGCGCGTGGTGCTCGCGCTGCGCCTGCAGCTGCTGCAGCCGCTGGTACTGCGCGCGCTGTGTCTGCAGCTGCTGCCCGTACCTGCTTGGGCAGCGGGTGGTGGTGCGCGTGGTGCTCGCGCTGCGCCTGCAGCTGCTGCAGCCGCTGGTACTGCGCGCGCTGTGTCTGCAGCTGCTGCCCGTACCTGCTTGGGCAGCGGGTGGTGGTGCGCGTGGTGCTCGCGCTGCGCCTGCAGCTGCTGCAGCCGCTGGTACTGCGCGCGCTGTGTCTGCAGCTGCTGCCCGTACCTGCTTGGGCAGCGGGTGGTGGTGCGCGTGGTGCTCGCGCTGCGCCTGCAGCTGCTGCAGGCGCTGGTACTGCGCGCGCTGTGTCTGCAGCTGCTGCCCGTACCTGCTTGGGCAGCGGGTGGTGGTGCGCGTGGTGCTCGCGCTGCGCCTGCAGCTGCTGCAGCCGCTGGTACTGCGCGCGCTGTGTCTGCAGCTGCTGCCCGTACCTGCTTGGGCAGCGGGTGGTGGTGCGCGTGGTGCTCGCGCTGCGCCTGCAGTTGCTGCAGGCGCTGGTACTGCGCGCGCTGTGTCTGCAGCTGCTGCCCGTACCTGCTTGGGCAGCGGGTGGTGGTGCGCGTGGTGCTCGCGCTGCGCCTGCAGCTGCTGCAGGCGCTGGTACTGCGCGCGCTGTATCTGCAGCTGCTGCCCGTACCTGCTTGGGCAGCGGGTGGTGGTGCGCGTGGTGCTCGCGCTGCGCCTGCAGCTGCTGCAGCCGCTGGTACTGCGCGCGCTGTGTCTGCAGCTGCTGCCCGTACCTGCTTGGGCAGCGGGTGGTGGTGCGCGTGGTGCTCGCGCTGCGCCTGCAGCTGCTGCAGGCGCTGGTACTGCGCGCGCTGTATCTGCAGCTGCTGCCCGTACCTGCTTGGGCAGCGGGTGGTGGTGCGCGTGGTGCTCGCGCTGCGCCTGCAGCTGCTGCAGCCGCTGGTACTGCGCGCGCTGTGTCTGCAGCTGCTGCCCGTACCTGCTTGGGCAGCGGGTGGTGGTGCGCGTGGTGCTCGCGCTGCGCCTGCAGCTGCTGCAGCCGCTGGTACTGCGCGCGCTGTGTCTGCAGCTGCTGCCCGTACCTGCTTGGGCAGCGGGTGGTGGTGCGCGTGGTGCTCGCGCTGCGCCTGCAGCTGCTGCAGGCGCTGGTACTGCGCGCGCTGTGTCTGCAGCTGCTGCCCGTACCTGCTTGGGCAGCGGGTGGTGGTGCGCGTGGTGCTCGCGCTGCGCCTGCAGCTGCTGCAGGCGCTGGTACTGCGCGCGCTGTATCTGCAGTTGCTGCCCGTACCTGCTTGGGCAGCGGGTGGTGGTGCGCGTGGTGCTCGCGCTGCGCCTGCAGCTGCTGCAGCCGCTGGTACTGCGCGCGCTGTGTCTGCAGCTGCTGCCCGTACCTGCTTGGGCAGCGGGTGGTGGTGCGCGTGGTGCTCGCGCTGCGCCTGCAGCTGCTGCAGGCGCTGGTACTGCGCGCGCTGTGTCTGCAGCTGCTGCCCGTACCTGCTTGGGCAGCGGGTGGTGGTGCGCGTGGTGCTCGCGCTGCGCCTGCAGCTGCTGCAGGCGCTGGTACTGCGCGCGCTGTGTCTGCAGCTGCTGCCCGTACCTGCTTGGGCAGCGGGTGGTGGTGCGCGTGGTGCTCGCGCTGCGCCTGCAGCTGCTGCAGGCGCTGGTACTGCGCGCGCTGTGTCTGCAGCTGCTGCCCGTACCTGCTTGGGCAGCGGGTGGTGGTGCGCGTGGTGCTCGCGCTGCGCCTGCAGCTGCTGCAGCCGCTGGTACTGCGCGCGCTGTATCTGCAGCTGCTGCCCGTACCTGCTTGGGCAGCGGGTGGTGGTGCGCGTGGTGCTCGCGCTGCGCCTGCAGCTGCTGCAACCGCTGGTACTGCGCGCGCTGTGTCTGCAGCTGCTGCCCGTACCTGCTTGGGCAGCGGGTGGTGGTGCGCGTGGTGCTCGCGCTGCGCCTGCAGCTGCTGCAGCCGCTGGTACTGCGCGCGCTGTGTCTGCAGCTGCTGCCCGTACCTGCTTGGGCAGCGGGTGGTGGTGCGCGTGGTGCTCGCGCTGTGTCTGCAGCTGCTGCCCGTACCTGCTTGGGCAGCGGGTGGTGGTGCGCGTGGTGCTCGCGCTGCGCCTGCAGTTGCTGCAGGCGCTGGTACTGCGCGCGCTGTGTCTGCAGCTGCTGCCCGTACCTGCTTGGGCAGCGGGTGGTGGTGCGCGTGGTGCTCGCGCTGCGCCTGCAGCTGCTGCAGCCGCTGGTACTGCGCGCGCTGTGTCTGCAGCTGCTGCCCGTACCTGCTTGGGCAGCGGGTGGTGGTGCGCGTGGTGCTCGCGCTGCGCCTGCAGCTGCTGCAGGCGCTGGTACTGCGCGCGCTGTATCTGCAGCTGCTGCCCGTACCTGCTTGGGCAGCGGGTGGTGGTGCGCGTGGTGCTCGCGCTGCGCCTGCAGCTGCTGCAGCCGCTGGTACTGCGCGCGCTGTGTCTGCAGCTGCTGCCCGTACCTGCTTGGGCAGCGGGTGGTGGTGCGCGTGGTGCTCGCGCTGCGCCTGCAGCTGCTGCAGCCGCTGGTACTGCGCGCGCTGTGTCTGCAGCTGCTGCCCGTACCTGCTTGGGCAGCGGGTGGTGGTGCGCGTGGTGCTCGCGCTGCGCCTGCAGCTGCTGCAGGCGCTGGTACTGCGCGCGCTGTGTCTGCAGCTGCTGCCCGTACCTGCTTGGGCAGCGGGTGGTGGTGCGCGTGGTGCTCGCGCTGCGCCTGCAGCTGCTGCAGGCGCTGGTACTGCGCGCGCTGTATCTGCAGCTGCTGCCCGTACCTGCTTGGGCAGCGGGTGGTGGTGCGCGTGGTGCTCGCGCTGCGCCTGCAGCTGCTGCAGCCGCTGGTACTGCGCGCGCTGTGTCTGCAGCTGCTGCCCGTACCTGCTTGGGCAGCGGGTGGTGGTGCGCGTGGTGCTCGCGCTGCGCCTGCAGCTGCTGCAGGCGCTGGTACTGCGCGCGCTGTATCTGCAGCTGCTGCCCGTACCTGCTTGGGCAGCGGGTGGTGGTGCGCGTGGTGCTCGCGCTGCGCCTGCAGCTGCTGCAGCCGCTGGTACTGCGCGCGCTGTGTCTGCAGCTGCTGCCCGTACCTGCTTGGGCAGCGGGTGGTGGTGCGCGTGGTGCTCGCGCTGCGCCTGCAGCTGCTGCAGCCGCTGGTACTGCGCGCGCTGTGTCTGCAGCTGCTGCCCGTACCTGCTTGGGCAGCGGGTGGTGGTGCGCGTGGTGCTCGCGCTGCGCCTGCAGCTGCTGCAGCCGCTGGTACTGCGCGCGCTGTGTCTGCAGCTGCTGCCCGTACCTGCTTGGGCAGCGGGTGGTGGTGCGCGTGGTGCTCGCGCTGCGCCTGCAGCTGCTGCAGCCGCTGGTACTGCGCGCGCTGTGTCTGCAGCTGCTGCCCGTACCTGCTTGGGCAGCGGGTGGTGGTGCGCGTGGTGCTCGCGCTGCGCCTGCAGCTGCTGCAGGCGCTGGTACTGCGCGCGCTGTATCTGCAGCTGCTGCCCGTACCTGCTTGGGCAGCGGGTGGTGGTGCGCGTGGTGCTCGCGCTGCGCCTGCAGCTGCTGCAGCCGCTGGTACTGCGCGCGCTGTGTCTGCAGCTGCTGCCCGTACCTGCTTGGGCAGCGGGTGGTGGTGCGCGTGGTGCTCGCGCTGCGCCTGCAGCTGCTGCAGCCGCTGGTACTGCGCGCGCTGTGTCTGCAGCTGCTGCCCGTACCTGCTTGGGCAGCGGGTGGTGGTGCGCGTGGTGCTCGCGCTGCGCCTGCAGCTGCTGCAGGCGCTGGTACTGCGCGCGCTGTGTCTGCAGCTGCTGCCCGTACCTGCTTGGGCAGCGGGTGGTGGTGCGCGTGGTGCTCGCGCTGCGCCTGCAGCTGCTGCAGGCGCTGGTACTGCGCGCGCTGTATCTGCAGCTGCTGCCCGTACCTGCTTGGGCAGCGGGTGGTGGTGCGCGTGGTGCTCGCGCTGCGCCTGCAGCTGCTGCAGCCGCTGGTACTGCGCGCGCTGTGTCTGCAGCTGCTGCCCGTACCTGCTTGGGCAGCGGGTGGTGGTGCGCGTGGTGCTCGCGCTGCGCCTGCAGCTGCTGCAGGCGCTGGTACTGCGCGCGCTGTGTCTGCAGCTGCTGCCCGTACCTGCTTGGGCAGCGGGTGGTGGTGCGCGTGGTGCTCGCGCTGCGCCTGCAGCTGCTGCAGGCGCTGGTACTGCGCGCGCTGTGTCTGCAGCTGCTGCCCGTACCTGCTTGGGCAGCGGGTGGTGGTGCGCGTGGTGCTCGCGCTGCGCCTGCAGCTGCTGCAGGCGCTGGTACTGCGCGCGCTGTGTCTGCAGCTGCTGCCCGTACCTGCTTGGGCAGCGGGTGGTGGTGCGCGTGGTGCTCGCGCTGCGCCTGCAGCTGCTGCAGCCGCTGGTACTGCGCGCGCTGTGTCTGCAGCTGCTGCCCGTACCTGCTTGGGCAGCGGGTGGTGGTGCGCGTGGTGCTCGCGCTGCGCCTGCAGCTGCTGCAGGCGCTGGTACTGCGCGCGCTGTGTCTGCAGCTGCTGCCCGTACCTGCTTGGGCAGCGGGTGGTGGTGCGCGTGGTGCTCGCGCTGCGCCTGCAGCTGCTGCAACCGCTGGTACTGCGCGCGCTGTGTCTGCAGCTGCTGCCCGTACCTGCTTGGGCAGCGGGTGGTGGTGCGCGTGGTGCTCGCGCTGCGCCTGCAGCTGCTGCAGCCGCTGGTACTGCGCGCGCTGTGTCTGCAGCTGCTGCCCGTACCTGCTTGGGCAGCGGGTGGTGGTGCGCGTGGTGCTCGCGCTGCGCCTGCAGCTGCTGCAGCCGCTGGTACTGCGCGCGCTGTGTCTGCAGCTGCTGCCCGTACCTGCTTGGGCAGCGGGTGGTGGTGCGCGTGGTGCTCGCGCTGCGCCTGCAGCTGCTGCAACCGCTGGTACTGCGCGCGCTGTGTCTGCAGCTGCTGCCCGTACCTGCTTGGGCAGCGGGTGGTGGTGCGCGTGGTGCTCGCGCTGCGCCTGCAGCTGCTGCAACCGCTGGTACTGCGCGCGCTGTGTCTGCAGCTGCTGCCCGTACCTGCTTGGGCAGCGGGTGGTGGTGCGCGTGGTGCTCGCGCTGCGCCTGCAGCTGCTGCAGCCGCTGGTACTGCGCGCGCTGTGTCTGCAGCTGCTGCCCGTACCTGCTTGGGCAGCGGGTGGTGGTGCGCGTGGTGCTCGCGCTGCGCCTGCAGCTGCTGCAGCCGCTGGTACTGCGCGCGCTGTGTCTGCAGCTGCTGCCCGTACCTGCTTGGGCAGCGGGTGGTGGTGCGCGTGGTGCTCGCGCTGCGCCTGCAGCTGCTGCAGGCGCTGGTACTGCGCGCGCTGTGTCTGCAGCTGCTGCCCGTACCTGCTTGGGCAGCGGGTGGTGGTGCGCGTGGTGCTCGCGCTGCGCCTGCAGCTGCTGCAGCCGCTGGTACTGCGCGCGCTGTGTCTGCAGCTGCTGCCCGTACCTGCTTGGGCAGCGGGTGGTGGTGCGCGTGGTGCTCGCGCTGCGCCTGCAGCTGCTGCAGACGCTGGTACTGCGCGCGCTGTGTCTGCAGCTGCTGCCCGTACCTGCTTGGGCAGCGGGTGGTGGTGCGCGTGGTGCTCGCGCTGCGCCTGCAGCTGCTGCAGCCGCTGGTACTGCGCGCGCTGTGTCTGCAGCTGCTGCCCGTACCTGCTTGGGCAGCGGGTGGTGGTGCGCGTGGTGCTCGCGCTGCGCCTGCAGCTGCTGCAGACGCTGGTACTGCGCGCGCTGTGTCTGCAGCTGCTGCCCGTACCTGCTTGGGCAGCGGGTGGTGGTGCGCGTGGTGCTCGCGCTGCGCCTGCAGCTGCTGCAGGCGCTGGTACTGCGCGCGCTGTATCTGCAGCTGCTGCCCGTACCTGCTTGGGCAGCGGGTGGTGGTGCGCGTGGTGCTCGCGCTGCGCCTGCAGCTGCTGCAGCCGCTGGTACTGCGCGCGCTGTGTCTGCAGCTGCTGCCCGTACCTGCTTGGGCAGCGGGTGGTGGTGCGCGTGGTGCTCGCGCTGCGCCTGCAGCTGCTGCAGCCGCTGGTACTGCGCGCGCTGTGTCTGCAGCTGCTGCCCGTACCTGCTTGGGCAGCGGGTGGTGGTGCGCGTGGTGCTCGCGCTGCGCCTGCAGCTGCTGCAGCCGCTGGTACTGCGCGCGCTGTGTCTGCAGCTGCTGCCCGTACCTGCTTGGGCAGCGGGTGGTGGTGCGCGTGGTGCTCGCGCTGCGCCTGCAGCTGCTGCAGGCGCTGGTACTGCGCGCGCTGTGTCTGCAGCTGCTGCCCGTACCTGCTTGGGCAGCGGGTGGTGGTGCGCGTGGTGCTCGCGCTGCGCCTGCAGCTGCTGCAGGCGCTGGTACTGCGCGCGCTGTATCTGCAGCTGCTGCCCGTACCTGCTTGGGCAGCGGGTGGTGGTGCGCGTGGTGCTCGCGCTGCGCCTGCAGCTGCTGCAGCCGCTGGTACTGCGCGCGCTGTGTCTGCAGCTGCTGCCCGTACCTGCTTGGGCAGCGGGTGGTGGTGCGCGTGGTGCTCGCGCTGCGCCTGCAGCTGCTGCAGGCGCTGGTACTGCGCGCGCTGTGTCTGCAGCTGCTGCCCGTACCTGCTTGGGCAGCGGGTGGTGGTGCGCGTGGTGCTCGCGCTGCGCCTGCAGCTGCTGCAGGCGCTGGTACTGCGCGCGCTGTGTCTGCAGCTGCTGCCCGTACCTGCTTGGGCAGCGGGTGGTGGTGCGCGTGGTGCTCGCGCTGCGCCTGCAGCTGCTGCAGGCGCTGGTACTGCGCGCGCTGTGTCTGCAGCTGCTGCCCGTACCTGCTTGGGCAGCGGGTGGTGGTGCGCGTGGTGCTCGCGCTGCGCCTGCAGCTGCTGCAGCCGCTGGTACTGCGCGCGCTGTGTCTGCAGCTGCTGCCCGTACCTGCTTGGGCAGCGGGTGGTGGTGCGCGTGGTGCTCGCGCTGCGCCTGCAGCTGCTGCAGGCGCTGGTACTGCGCGCGCTGTGTCTGCAGCTGCTGCCCGTACCTGCTTGGGCAGCGGGTGGTGGTGCGCGTGGTGCTCGCGCTGCGCCTGCAGCTGCTGCAACCGCTGGTACTGCGCGCGCTGTGTCTGCAGCTGCTGCCCGTACCTGCTTGGGCAGCGGGTGGTGGTGCGCGTGGTGCTCGCGCTGCGCCTGCAGCTGCTGCAGCCGCTGGTACTGCGCGCGCTGTGTCTGCAGCTGCTGCCCGTACCTGCTTGGGCAGCGGGTGGTGGTGCGCGTGGTGCTCGCGCTGCGCCTGCAGCTGCTGCAGCCGCTGGTACTGCGCGCGCTGTGTCTGCAGCTGCTGCCCGTACCTGCTTGGGCAGCGGGTGGTGGTGCGCGTGGTGCTCGCGCTGCGCCTGCAGCTGCTGCAACCGCTGGTACTGCGCGCGCTGTGTCTGCAGCTGCTGCCCGTACCTGCTTGGGCAGCGGGTGGTGGTGCGCGTGGTGCTCGCGCTGCGCCTGCAGCTGCTGCAACCGCTGGTACTGCGCGCGCTGTGTCTGCAGCTGCTGCCCGTACCTGCTTGGGCAGCGGGTGGTGGTGCGCGTGGTGCTCGCGCTGCGCCTGCAGCTGCTGCAGCCGCTGGTACTGCGCGCGCTGTGTCTGCAGCTGCTGCCCGTACCTGCTTGGGCAGCGGGTGGTGGTGCGCGTGGTGCTCGCGCTGCGCCTGCAGCTGCTGCAGCCGCTGGTACTGCGCGCGCTGTGTCTGCAGCTGCTGCCCGTACCTGCTTGGGCAGCGGGTGGTGGTGCGCGTGGTGCTCGCGCTGCGCCTGCAGCTGCTGCAGGCGCTGGTACTGCGCGCGCTGTGTCTGCAGCTGCTGCCCGTACCTGCTTGGGCAGCGGGTGGTGGTGCGCGTGGTGCTCGCGCTGCGCCTGCAGCTGCTGCAGCCGCTGGTACTGCGCGCGCTGTGTCTGCAGCTGCTGCCCGTACCTGCTTGGGCAGCGGGTGGTGGTGCGCGTGGTGCTCGCGCTGCGCCTGCAGCTGCTGCAGACGCTGGTACTGCGCGCGCTGTGTCTGCAGCTGCTGCCCGTACCTGCTTGGGCAGCGGGTGGTGGTGCGCGTGGTGCTCGCGCTGCGCCTGCAGCTGCTGCAGCCGCTGGTACTGCGCGCGCTGTGTCTGCAGCTGCTGCCCGTACCTGCTTGGGCAGCGGGTGGTGGTGCGCGTGGTGCTCGCGCTGCGCCTGCAGCTGCTGCAGACGCTGGTACTGCGCGCGCTGTGTCTGCAGCTGCTGCCCGTACCTGCTTGGGCAGCGGGTGGTGGTGCGCGTGGTGCTCGCGCTGCGCCTGCAGCTGCTGCAGCCGCTGGTACTGCGCGCGCTGTGTCTGCAGCTGCTGCCCGTACCTGCTTGGGCAGCGGGTGGTGGTGCGCGTGGTGCTCGCGCTGCGCCTGCAGCTGCTGCAGACGCTGGTACTGCGCGCGCTGTGTCTGCAGCTGCTGCCCGTACCTGCTTGGGCAGCGGGTGGTGGTGCGCGTGGTGCTCGCGCTGCGCCTGCAGCTGCTGCAGCCGCTGGTACTGCGCGCGCTGTGTCTGCAGCTGCTGCCCGTACCTGCTTGGGCAGCGGGTGGTGGTGCGCGTGGTGCTCGCGCTGCGCCTGCAGCTGCTGCAGGCGCTGGTACTGCGCGCGCTGTGTCTGCAGCTGCTGCCCGTACCTGCTTGGGCAGCGGGTGGTGGTGCGCGTGGTGCTCGCGCTGCGCCTGCAGCTGCTGCAACCGCTGGTACTGCGCGCGCTGTGTCTGCAGCTGCTGCCCGTACCTGCTTGGGCAGCGGGTGGTGGTGCGCGTGGTGCTCGCGCTGCGCCTGCAGCTGCTGCAGCCGCTGGTACTGCGCGCGCTGTGTCTGCAGCTGCTGCCCGTACCTGCTTGGGCAGCGGGTGGTGGTGCGCGTGGTGCTCGCGCTGCGCCTGCAGCTGCTGCAGGCGCTGGTACTGCGCGCGCTGTGTCTGCAGCTGCTGCCCGTACCTGCTTGGGCAGCGGGTGGTGGTGCGCGTGGTGCTCGCGCTGCGCCTGCAGCTGCTGCAGGCGCTGGTACTGCGCGCGCTGTGTCTGCAGCTGCTGCCCGTACCTGCTTGGGCAGCGGGTGGTGGTGCGCGTGGTGCTCGCGCTGCGCCTGCAGCTGCTGCAGACGCTGGTACTGCGCGCGCTGTGTCTGCAGCTGCTGCCCGTACCTGCTTGGGCAGCGGGTGGTGGTGCGCGTGGTGCTCGCGCTGCGCCTGCAGCTGCTGCAGACGCTGGTACTGCGCGCGCTGTATCTGCAGCTGCTGCAGCTCCACGCCGCCGCCCGCTGGACTCGGAACGCCGCCAGAGCCTACTGGGAACAACGAACTTATCGTGAGCCCTCGCTCACAATCGTAACTTGACCCGCTCGCTCGGAGATATACATGAGGGGCAGGTGTCAAATTATGATTTTCTTCAGAAACGAATAGTTTTTAGAGAGCCACACTAGTGATGTTGGCCGAATGTTGGCTCGTGTCGTGAGGCAGCCGCGTGACCGAGGATTTTGTTCAACACAAAGTTTGAAATGCGTGGGGTGGCCATTTACCTTACACGAGTAAACAGTAGTAAAGATTAAGCTCTCAATAGGCCTTGCACCTCTGCTTTGCGCATAGAGGCGTCCGCTTGACGAGGTTAAGTCGTGTCACAGAGTAATTCAACTCAGCACAGTCGCGCGTGATTACTAAGATCTCGCCAGACGGACAGCACGCCAAGAGTCCTAACCCAAGCTTTAGACATTAAACCCAAATCTATCCACATTTAACAAAGCCCTTACATTCCACATGCAAATTCGAACTATCCGACATAATTTAAGTGAAAACTATCGCCAAACTGTCAAATCATTCACATTATATCCACTTAACTAAAAGCACATGTCGCGTTCGGCAGAGGAGAAAAATTACTAAAATTGTAGAGAAGGCTTAGAGCGGCGATAGATAACGCATTGAAATTATAATGCGGGTACACCGTCAGAGCATTATTATGTATGAGCTGAATGCGAGATTCGGTGTTTGGCAATGCGGTGCCGATTGTAGGAATACATTTCAAAGATCACTAGACTGACTTCGCTGTGAAAGCTTGGCCTATTTAACGATATGTATATAAATTAGTTTCTGTAAATAGCAATTTAAGTGCGTTAAAGCTACGGCTGTCGCAAACAATTATTAAGATTTAAAACGTCGACGCGTTACGTCGAAAAAAATAAGTAGTCACTATCTATCCTGGACTATCCCACAATTTGGGAATTAACAGATTTAGGGCATGTCTCACCACTCCCTGTAAAGTTCCGGTTACCTTAAGTGTCGGTTATCTATGATGTCGTCTCTATCTGTTTCGTAGTAAGAAATAGAGAAGGAGTCATAGTTAACTGACACTTAGGATAGCCGGGACTTTACAGAGTGAGACAGGCCCCAAAGATTGTATTTGAAAAGGTAATCGGTGATGGCATTGACGGGAAGAAATTTGATTTAGCTGGCGGTCCTGAAAACCTAAATACACAAAAATAAAACTGCTGATTGACTGACTGACTCGTCTACGGTCCGCTCAAATCCTAGGACCTAGAACGCTAGGGAGCTACTCCGTTATTGGATGTTCGTTACACGAACTTCAATATCATGTTGTCCCTCTCATTCTCCTATTAAAGTCAATTGGTCGTAAGAACGGCACGAAACGAACTTCGAATTTTTAACTTCAGAGCAGGCTGGCCGAGATTTTTTATACAAGTACCGGAGACAATGAATAAGGATAGGTAGTTCTTCAAAGGGAGCCAAGCTATGGGTCGAAGCTACACAATAATAGTAGATTAATGCCGAGGCCTGGGAAGTAGCCAATTGCTGGATGAGTAATTTGTTTAAAAACACGAACCGCAGGCGAGTGTTTTTTAAAGTTACGAATCCAGCAATTGCTCTTCCGCCTGAGGCAGATATAATGTTTTTCTCAAACATTGAGAGGAAACGAAAATAAATTTTGCCCTAAACTTCCTCGCAACTTATGTGGTTTCACGTTCCCGCCTTTTTTCTTAAGTTTTTGTTTCATGTCATCTGTCACCGTAAGCTATTTGAGACATTGATAAAAACGTTAGACTCGACCAACAACAAGGTCCTTCGTGTTCTGTTACTTAGAATACAATGACGGCACTTACGACAATGTTTGAAAAAACAAATGTTACTATATTAGTGGTATAGTTCTAGAGCCCACGACCAAAACCATGTCTCATAGCAATACGGCAAAAACCCTATAAAATCGTTAGATTGTATGATTCTGAACCCGACTAGGTGTGTAGTAACGGTCGAAAGTGTAGCAACAGCGTGGGAGGCCATTTCTGCTGTGTCAAAAAAAAAAGGCAGTCGGTATTATAGCAATACGTCTGATAGTGAAAATGTACATAGATTTTATAATTGTATTACGAAAAAGTTTGTTTTCAGACATTTTGCGCGTAGCATATAGCCTGAGCGCATTTTTGAAAATGTCAACAAATTTAGCCGACCTGTATCATAGCAATACGGATAAAAAAAAAAATTAACTTTTCGTATTGCTGCCAGGATTACCAAAAACCTGTTTTCAGACACTTTAAGTGTAGCATATACTCCCAAAAACGAAAATAACGTTTCGGAGTCGCCTGGCCGACGCCTCTGTTAAATGTTACGGTTTCGGGTAAATTCTTTGTTAATTATCATCTAATAAATTCAGGGTCGCAACGTATTCATTCATTAGTTTGTAACAGAGAATTCAAGATGCCTCAATACGATTTTTAAATGATATCTGAGTATCGAAAAGTTGTCTGATAGAGAAGGTGCTACACTTAATTTGTCTGATATAAATTTTTTGCACATGTGGACAACTTATTTTATCATGTCCAACAATTTTCAGACATATTGCTATGATACCGATCGGTAAAATTTGTTAACATTTTCAAAACGGTCTCAAAATTTAATGCGTTCACATTTCCGTCTGAAAATTGTTTTGCTCGCATCAAATAACCAAAATTTACTAATAAAAAAGATTTTCAGACGTATTGCTATGAGACATTTTTTTTGTCTCATTTTTAATTTTTTTAAGTGATTTTACGGGTTTGCGCTACACCACTAACGTCTGAAAAATATGTTTCCGGTATCTCAGAACTATCATTCAACTACAGTCTGCAAATCAGACATATTGCTATGATGCAGTTCGGTAAAATTCTTTGACAATTTTGAAAATTCGGTCAGATCAAACGCTACGCGGTAAATGTCTGATATTGGTATTTTCGAGTTCAGGATAATCGTATCTATCGATTTGATGCGGTTTTGGCCGTATTGCTATGAGACAAAAATTTTGGTCGTGGGCTCTCGTACTAGTAGTTTTACTTGCACCACCTGAATTAATCCATCTATATGTACAGCCAAGCCTAGCGTAGTATATCTATCTTCTCAAAGTTTTAAAAATAAGTATACGCTTTTACACCGGCGTAATAAGTTCGTAGAACATATTTTTGAGAAGTTTGTATCAACACTTATTTTTGCACTTGACCATACATACATGTTTTCTATGTTGTTTATTATGCAGTGTACAATGAAGAGTCGTGGTATTGTATTGTTACCTGGGGACTGCGGCGGTTGCGCAGGCGCCGCGGCCGGCATGGCCGTCGCCCGCGCCCCTTGGCTCTGCAACCATTGGACCTTCACAAACAAAATTATTGCACTCAGTTTTACAAAAGTGGGATGCGAGAAAAAAAATCTAACCTAATAATGTCGTACTTTAAACAAGCTTCCTCTGCTGACTGTAATTGCATTTGCATCTACTAATAATACACATACACATACATACATACATCATGTCTTCATCCCTTAAGGGGTAGACAGAGCCTAAGGTAACAAAACCTAAAGGCCACGTTTAACATGATTGTAGGCGTATAGGTGGAAAAAGGAATCAGAATAGTGATGGGTTGCTAGCCGCATCGCCTATAACATGATTCCTAAGAATTTCGGCCATTCCCTTGATGGGCTTTTACCATCTGCGCGGGACGAGAAGCAACTGGTACATTCTATGTTTTTCCTTTGCTCCCAGACCAGCATGGAAGTAGCTCCAATGTCTTTGGCTTCTAGATAAGTGTTGCCAGAATATGGAATTGTTTAGTAGTGTTTAGTAGATATCCACAATTTTCGAAATTCCCCCAATTTCGAAATTACCCCAACGAGATTATTGTACTCAAAACATCCAACTTCAAAACTACATAAGTATGCCAAATTTTATGTCAATGTGATGCAAGATTTGATTAAAGACATACAGACAAAGCGAGTCGGGAAACTAGATAAAATAAAAGCTTGTATGAAGTTCTCTCCTCGGATCTCAATTAGTAACATGCTAGTTATTATCTTTTGTTTCGACAAGTTGAGTGTATTCATCATTTCAGCCATTACAAGTCCACTGCTGGACATAGGCCTCTCCTTTAGATCTCCAATAAGACCGGTTGGAAGCGGCTTGCATCCAGCGCGATCCTCCGATCCTAATGAGGTCATCGGTCCACCTTGTGGGTGGACGGCCCACGCTGCGCTTGCCGGTGCGTGGTCTCCACTCGAGGACCTTTCGACCCCATCGGTCATCCGTCCTCCGTGCTATGTGCCCTGCCCACCGCCATTTCAACTTGCTAATCCGCTGGGCTATGTCGGTAACCTTGGTTCGTCTACGGATCTCCTCATTTCTGATTCGATCTCGCAGAGAGACTCCCAGCATAGCCCTCTCCATAGCTCGTTGGGCTACTTTGAGCTTGTTCATAAGGCCCATAGTGAGGGACCACGTTTCAGTGCCGTAAGTCATCACTGGTAACACACACTGATCGAATACTTTCGACTTGAGGCACTGAGGTATGTCGGACGAGAAGACATCACGCAATTTTCCGAACGCTGCCCAACCGAGTTGGATTCGGCGACTGACCTCTTTCTTGAAGTCGGACCTACCGAACTGGACTACTTGTCCTAGGTAGACGTACGAGTCAACAACTTCAAGAACTGAGCTCTCAACCAATATTGGAGTGGGTACAACATGGGCATTACACATTACCTTCGTCTTGTCCATGTTCATCTTAAGACCCACTTGTCGAGAAACTCGATTGAGGCCTTCGAGCATCGTGCTGAGCTCTTCCATCGAATTTGCCATGACTACGATATCGTCAACAAACCGAAGGTGAGTGATGTATTCGCCATTTACATTGATGCCGAATCCTTTCCATTCCAGGAGCTTGAAGGCGTTCTCCAAAGTGGCCGTAAACAGTTTCGGAGATATTACGTCTCCCTGTCTGTGTGTGTATTACAAATATATAATACCTGCTGCTGTTGGGAAAGTCCCGGTGGCAGCTGCCTCTGGATGAAAGTGACGCTTTGAGGAGCCCCGGACTGCTGCGGCGCCCCGGGAGACCCTGCCACCACACCTGGAGGCTAAAAATGAAAAAACAACTATGTACTTTCTTTTATTCAACTTGCGGTACTGCCCACCGCCGTACCTTGTAGCTTGAACGTGTTCATACTGTTTGTGGAAACATATAATGTCAATTACCAATCATTCTCGCAACTTGTGTTACTAAACTAAAGTAGTTAATAAACCACCAAGAACTATTTTTCATGTCTTTTTTTGGATTTCCAGCGCCTTTGAAAAAAACATAATTCCTAAGAAGAATGTGGCACAGGAAAATTTGCAGAAAGTCACTTTTCAAACCTAAAATACATATCAAATTATACTGCACCTAACATTAGTACTGCCTAACTAACATTAGTAGCATAATCTAAAAAAAATACAGCTTAATGTTGCAGTTAGCTTTAGGAGGCGAGACGTCACTGTCGTCGGTACCTGCTGGTGCTGCAAAGCAGCTGCTCGTTGTAGCGACAGCTGCTGGCGGCGCTTCTGCAGCTGCGCCACGAACATAGCGCGCTGTGTGGGGTCCATCTGTTGCAGCTGGGCGTGGGTCTGCGCGTCCAGGTGGATCAGCTGTCGTCCGCCACCACCCGCCGTCCATGAAACCTGACAGGTCAAAAAAACTAACGTCAGAAAGTGAGTAGTTTCGTACCATCACCTAAAATTTGAGTTACTTGGGGAAACTTTAGTAATGTCGAACTAAAGCACTCACCCTAGGCCCAACAACGGTCCCCGGCTGTCCCAGCTGCTGGCGCTGCTGCAAGTACTGCTGCTGCTGCTGCCACGCCACGCCCTGACCGCCCTGCACGATCTGCTGGCCGCCCGGAGACACGATCTGCTGGCCGCCGCTGTGCGTGATGATCTGCTGGATGCCGCCGCCCGCCGCCAGCTGCGCCCCGCCCTGCGGCGACTGCGGCACTTGCGACAACACCTGCTGGTTCTGACCCCCTATTATCTGCTGCCCAGACTGAGTAACAATCTGCTGAGAGGACTGAGCTATCACGACTTGGTGCTGTTGCCCTTGCTGAATGACATGTTGACCGCCCTGGGACAGCACCTGCTGCGCGCCTTGAGTGATTATCTGCTGACCTTGATTCACTATCTGGCCCCCCTGATGCACAATTTGACTTTGTGAGACTATTTGCTGCCCACTTTGAAGAGTTACTTGTTGATTCCCATGCACTAGTATCTGCTGCTGTCCCGTGTGCTGGTTTATTAACACTTGCTGAGGAGCTTGCACTATTTGCTGTTGGTTGGATCCATTTAAAAGCTGCTGTTTTTGGACTAATATTTGGTGATGAGTTTGGCTGATGCTCTGCCCCTGGGAGCCTATTGTTTGCTGCAATATCTGCTGGTTAGTTTGCTGGATGGTGTGCTGTGGACTGGACTGAGCTTGTTGCTGGTTATTCATCAAAGCCTGCTGCTGCGTCTGCATGATTTGTTGCTGCAATATCACTTGGTTCTGCGGGTTGCGCTGCACTAGCGGACTCCTGATTATCTGGTGCTGACCCTGGACATTTTGCACCATTTGTATGTTTTGCTGCCGCCAGGCTCCCTGCACGGGAACATTGCCGCCCTGTTGGTTCTGAATGCTTTGCTGCACAGACTGTATTTGCTGACTTAAAACAGTTTGGCCACTGTTTCCAACAAGTTGGTTGAGTTGCACTCCCTGTCCACCCTGACTTTGAGAAGAAGATACCATACCTTGTTGGTTGACCACACCCATATTCAAATTCTGCTGTTGGTTAGTCATTGACTGGACAGTTTGCTGTTGAATCAAATTCTGATTCTGGGAAGACATCTGTTGGCTGGAACCCATGAGTTGCTGGTTGAGCACCTGCCCCTGATTCATGTTCTGGTTCAGTTTCTGCTGCAAGTTCTGAGTGGACTGGGCTAATTGCTGAGCAATATTCTGCACAGCCTGCGAAGCCGTTTGCTGGCTCAGGCTTAAACTTTGCTTCATGGCTAAATTCTGTTGGTTGAGCTGTTGCTGCTGTAGATTGTTGGCACTCTGACTCAACATCTGACTTATATTTTCTATCTGCTGCTGAGCAGACGTCATGTTGGAGTTGTTAGATTGGTTTATGTTCTGGTTCTGCTGTATAAGATGTTGGTTGCTCTGCAGATGCTGCTGCATCTGGCTTGGCATATTCATTTGTGATACAGAGACGTTAGACTGGTTGAAGCCTTGCTGGTTCTGTTGATTCACATTTTTTTGTTGCAACATTTGCATTCTTAGTTGGTGCTGCTGGAGTAACTTTTGCTGTTGGATTTGTATAGCTGTAAGGCCATGGGGAGCCTGCTGTTGCTGCTGTTGTTGCTGTTGCTGCTGCTGTTGTTGTTGTTGCTGATGTTGCTGTTGTTGCTGCTGTTGCTGTTGTTGCTGTTGATGTTGTTGCTGCTGCTGCTGCTGTTGTTGCTGCTGTTGATGTTGCTGATGTTGCTGATGCTGTTGTTGTTGTTGCAACTGTTGCTGATGTTGTTGTTGCTGATTTTGTTGCTGCTGACCATACACCTGTTGCTGTAAGCCCACCTGGCTTATATTCATATTTCCCTGTGCAGCTATAGTCTGCCCAAACTTCTGCATGAGTTGAGTGTTTGCTTGACTGCCCTGAATCTGCAGGTTTTGGGTCACAATACCTTGGGGAATAGACTTATTCATGATGTTGCCAGTCTGCATGGTGGTGGAGTAGCCCATGGCACTGACAGCTGATGTTGGCACAGTAGAAGTGTTCACGGAAGACGGTGGATGATTCCATGGCATCCTCTGCTTCAGCTTATCCAGCTTATCTAGCAGAGCTTGAGTACTCTCATCTTTATTTTCTGCCATGTTGTGAGTCGGCACCTCATTCTTTGCAATACCTTCCTCAAAATCAAAACCTGTGATTGCACTGATTCGATCCATTGACTTCTGGGGAGGCTGAGGCACTATAACTAGTTTAGGATGAAACACTTCTGGCACCGCCTGTATTCTGCCTCTTACGCTTTCTGTTACCCAATCAGGGGTGACAATTTTTAGCCTGTTGGCAGGCAGTGAAAGAGCAGCACTGTATTTCCTACCTGATGCAGCACCACAGATAAGATGTGTGCACTGAGAGTCCAGATTAAGCTTTACTCGACCTCCATGGTACGTGATTAGCGCATAAACTACCTTCAAATCGGCAGGGCTCACTTGGCACACACATGCAGTCACATTAGAAAATATCTTGTTCCTGTTAGGGCTGTAAGGCTTCGGGTTGACGAGGCGCCGAAGCCTGACGCTGGCCAGCACCCAGTACTCAGTCACTGCAGGGATCTGGTATATGTCCTGAGCGTCGTCGAGGTCAGTATCGGCAGCATTATGACCACAGATTAAATGAGTGACATAGTCAGAAAAATACTTCGTATTTTCGGCTCCGCCAGACTGGAGAAGCAACATAACCTGTAATTAATAGCAAAAACTCAAATATGCCACCTATCACAGAGAATAATATTAAAAAGTTGAATAATTATGAATACACAAAAACAAACCCTGTCAGACACATCGCCAGAGAGGTAATACTTGACATCCTTGAAAATTGGCTCTTGCAAAGATAAAGAATCTAAGTCGTCGGCAATCGTTACCATTTTCTATAACACCACAACTTAACAAAAAATAAGATATTTTAAATTAATAACACATTTTTGTAAAATACAAAACGCCGCAACTCAAGCAACGACGTCCATGATTGATTAACAGAGGTGTTGCCAGCAGCAAAAAATACTTTTTGATAAGGTCTGGTTACACGAGGCGAGTTGTCAGCACTGCTACTTGCTACTGAACTGTCTAAGGTTCGGGACAGTGCAGTTCGTTTGATATAGCACCATTTTTTTTTTTGAAATTTCGTATACTATATAGTGATAACGTAGGTGAGCATTAAAAAAAAATCCACTTAATTTTTTTTATATTCCTTAACAACTTTATGTTAGAGCCTTTGTTTTGCGGAGCAATCTCTAATCGATATGATATTCAACTACATTCGTTTATTGGGTTTAATATAGCATGTTTTGATAAAATAACAAAAACATACCATTAAAGTATTTATTTGATGACACAAGAGGATATAAATCGTATGATAATAAGGCGTCATCATTCATTATATTTACTGAACTGGTTTAGGTTGTCCCAACAAAACACCCGTAGACGACATAATGTAATTTGACGTCATTTGACAAAAATTCGACCATTGTCGTCACAGTGTATGGAAATCAGGTCGTTTGTTTTTAGGATACAAAATTATGTTTTTAAATTCCACGACAGAGGCTTAGTCTAGCTAGCATGAAGTCATCAAAATTCGAGAGTATATTTTTTAATGCAAAGTATGTTGTATGTTTGGTTGTCTGGAAGAGATCGCTATTAAGCGATAAGACCGCCTATTGTCTACTTTGTTCTTTGTTTCTGTATTGTTTTGTACTGATTTGTGGTGTTCAATAAAGAGTATTTGTATTGTATTGTATTGTATGTTTTACTAGCTGTTGCCCGCAACTTCGTCTGCATGGAATTCGTGTTATGAATGTGTTATTCCAGACTATAATCCATCTATGTTCCAAATTTCATCCAGATCTGTCCAGCCGTTCTGGCGTGAAAGAGTAACAAACATCCAAACATTCTCACAAACTTTCACTTTTATAATATTAGTAGGATTATCTGGGTAGTAAAGTGACAGTGAAGATAGTTAGATAAATTATGAGTCCTATGACAGGCCGACGTTTAGTAATAGGGTTGGACATCTGGTTATTTATGGAAACCTAAACGCTATTTGTTCAATAAAAGTCGCAAGTATGTACGTCAAAAATTTACTTTCTGTATTCCCCAGCTGAGATGAAGCGTGTATAATATACAAATTTCCGTTCGAATGGTATATGTAACTCATTTTGCTCATTTTGTCCCTTACGTTAATTCTTATTTCCACTGACGATATGTTACCAAAATTATTGCATAGTGGAGGAAAGAATGAGGTTACAGCTGTGCAGATGTTTTTCTTTGTTCGACGTTGCCTTAATATTAATAGAGATTTCATTATTATTTTTTACGTTTTTTGAAGGCCTTACACTCCAAAGTTCAATTATGAAGGTCATTTCATGTCGTCCCACTCACACCAATAATTTGAGAGTGAGAGGGACGGGATGATTGACACAAACTTCGATTATCGAATTTGGGTGTGTCCTCCATTTCCATTTTACAATTGAAGAACGATGTGTAATTTTTTTAATTATTTTATCTTAAGTTGAAAGGTCATGTAATTTTTAGTTTTATTTAAATTTTGATTCCCCTACCTCCACCCAAATCCATCGTTAAAAGCAACAGTGGCATCTAAAAGCATTTAATCACGTTTAAGGATGGATAGAATTAATGTTCAAGTCAGTTATTATATATTTTCTTTAAAACTACCCACGATGAACACGTCTAATTATAAAAAGGAACAAAGAAAGTGTTTTATTAAGAAAGACGAAGCTTCTTTTTTATTTTATATAACACTAGCTTCTGCCCGCGACTTCGTCTGCGTAGAATCATACATAAAAACCTTCCTCTTGAATTACTCTATCTATTAAAAAAAACCGCATCAAAATCCGTTGTGTAGTTTTGAAAATATAAGCACACAAAGGGACATAGGGACATAGGGACATGGGGACAGAGAAAGCGACTTTGTTTTATACTATGTAGTGATTCAGGGTGACGCCATCATTGTTGGACACTTTAAGCTGCCAAGCACCAGTGATTCATTCTTAATTTAAAGATGATATGGTTTTAAATTGTATGTAGTAAAATAAATGACTATGCCTTAGTGTCTTTTAAATAAGTTATTGTCCATTATTGGGTCATGTCCATTACTGGTCCCGTCACCCTAGTAAATCTTTTCTCTTGCATACACTTTACACGTTCCACCGCTGAGTTCAGTTTGTAGAGACATCTAGGGTTATCTTTGCACGTGTTTCTTACGCGAGCTGATTACTAATAAGATATTTCAGTCAAAATTATTTGAATAATTCTTATACACATGAAAAACCTACTGGACGGTAAAACCTACGCCTGTTTCTTTACGAGGTCAAGAAACACCGCGCGCGGGTAATTCCCCAGTCCATTCGAAAGTGAATTGTTGGACAAGCATCACCCTTACCCACACAATGACAAGTATGGGGAAAGTGTCACAACATATAGCCTCATATAGCTTCCGTTAATATCCCTATAGGGCAGGTATAAGAAAATATAGAAGCAGACTGCATTCGAAACATTTGATTTAACTTTTATAATGGTTGTCTTCTTTTCAAAGGTATAATTGATTTATTAATTTTTTTTTACATTCTTGAGCAGAATTGGCTGTTTTTAATGAAATTAAGTATATGTAAAAAAAAATAGCTATACATACTAAAACACATCTCTCTTAAAAATACTAGAAGTAAATAAAATATGATTAAATTAACAATAGAACCTAAAAACGTTATTAGCGGAACGAACACGAATCTTTTATATTTCTCTGGCTACATTGATCATGAATATCTCGTTATCAAACGTTTTTGAGCATTTTTTTGGGAGTTATATGGTTTTAAAAGGCTTATGGTTCTTCAAAGACGCGCCAACTGGTTTCCCCAAGTTGTGCTAAGTGTCCGTTTTCCTTATGTGATTAGTTTAAGATACTTAGTTTATTTATTTTAGTGTAATGGCACTGATGTATATTTAGTTGCATAGCAAAGGTGATTCAGAAATATTTAAATGAGTCACGGTTAATTAGACAGTCTATTTATTTAAACAAAGCTGATAGGTATTTACAAGTCATGATAAATGTTTTGCTTCTGAATAAAGGAATCTCATTGAACGTAATCGCCGAATTCGCCGACAATCGTAGAAAAATATCGCATCAAAAACCTTTTCATGTAAAATGTTGCCGAGACGAGACCATAATATGTCAATATGATTCACACTCAAAAATTTTACAGATTAAAACAAGACTACAAGCAATAACTTGGCTTAGCCGTTTAGTTACGACGAAGTAGTGTTTGTAACAATAGCATATCATTAATTATTAAATAAATTAAACATTATGCCGTTTTTGTCCCCCTTTTTTTTACTTGGTTTTTGTGCACAAGCTAAACCTTGTGCACAAAAACCAAGTAAAAAAAAATTGTTTTGTTAAATAGATGCAACCAACACCCATCGGCGTCACAGCTTCATCTATCTATAATAAATAAATATAAATATAATATCCTATCCTACTAATATTATAAATGTGAAAGTTTGTGAGTATGTTTGGATGTTTGTTACTCTTTCACGCCAGAACGGCTGGGCAGATCTGGATGAAATTTGGAACATAGATAGATAACACATAGAATAACACATAGGGTACTTTTTATCCCGGAAAATTGCGTAATTGCTGCGGGATAGCGATAAACGAATTCTATGCAGACAAAGTTGCGGGCAACAGCTAGTAATAAATAAAAATGAATGTTGCTAAGCGCAGAACTCGAGAAAAAAACGAACGGGTTCGAAGCCGCGCTGCAGAGCCAGTCGTAAATAAACGTAACTGCAATCCAACCAAAACAATTACTGTTGTACTTATCGGCTAATTATTATTTACTTTATTAAACACAGCACGAGTAAATAAATAAATATATTGTGGAAATAGTCATTTGAGATATTTCCTTAAACATCGGATTACGATGGTAGATAAGGTAAATATTTCCTAGTAAAAACAGGATTCCCCAGTTCATAAGTACCTAAGTCATCGAATTCCTCACAGTTGTAATTTACCAGATCAACGTTACAATCCAAACGTGATGCGTATACGCACGTGTTAGAAACATTTACTTGTAGTGATTCCGTATATCGCTTGACCAACTCGCGACTTTGTTCAACACCTTGTGGTCAGTTAGTGAGTTGGGCCAGCAATGACCACACGCCGCGCCTTAGCCTTAATTTAAAAATGAGTTACAGCAACAAACGATAAAAATCAACTTTTTAAATATGTGTCGTTTATTTTATAGTGTTTTATTAGTCCTAGAATATTTTAATTACGTGCCAGTTTCTAGCCAATATGCGGAGTCCCCGTGCCCAGGGACATTTGAATACAAAAGTGACGGTTCCGGAGTGTATGGATTAATTCATCTGCAGCCAAATGGACCCATAACGTCTATACACATCATCGCTAATTTTACCATAGCGACTAGACTTTCTTCAGTAAGTGTTTAAATTGTTGTAGGATTACAAGGGCGTGGCCAAGAGGGGAACAAGGGGGGGGCTGTTACCCCCCCCCCCCCCCCACCCTCCTAGAGAATGGAAAAATGTAGACTTTATTTTTGGTCAATATTGTCATTGAATTGCCGCCATACTGATACCTACCGATAGACTAGACGCTATAGTTTTATTCCTTGACAAGGATTATTAAAAGTTAGGGGTGCTCCACAGGGAAATACCACTTAGACTGTGTAGTGTACTATTAAGCATTTGTGCCCGCCCTGTGTCCTAAGTTCCAACAGGACGCTAACTCTTTTTTTTAATGTAATTATGTCAAGTTCGCAATGTATTTAGCACGCCTCTGTAAGCCTAAAACTGTTTGATATTTTATGAAATGATTAAGATTGACCACTTCTACCTTACACAAAATATGTACTTAGAGCCTGATGCATTTGATTCCCCAGCACTTTGTCATATGCCTAATGAAGCAAGTTTACTAAGGGCAAAAATGGTCAATAAACTGGATGCCATTTGAGTATGTGATTTCTGTAGTCCTAACCCGCTAGTGTTCAGTTCAGCACTGACAAAGCCTACAAAACTTTTGCGCTAATACACTAGTGAAAAAAAGGTCTTCCGTATATCAGTGACAAAAACTATCGTAATAAAAGTATAGTACTTAGCCATAGTATAGGATTACTAAGTAGATTCTGAACAAGTCATGTTTTAAAGATGACGCCACCAAAATCATAATATTTTTTAACAACGGCTTTGATATTCATTTATAACCAAAAATTTACATATCAACATCGCAGAAACAGGCAGTATAAATAACAAGGACATTAATAATATAATACCTATCTTGCACTAGGTACTTAAATATACATTTTTATCAATTTTTCTCTTTATTAGAGAAAAACTAATCATTTATATTCTGTTCAGAAGTTCCAATTACACCTTAAAGATAATATAATCTTAGTAAAGTCAACAAGCCGTGAAACTTATGGAACTATGGAATAGAAGCTTAACCAATTTCGTCAAAATTGCATTCTGACAACGTTAAAATACGTATGATTTAACGAGTTGAAGGATCTTAATGAGTAATACTTAATGGTTAATGATATTTCATAAATACGCAGTTTCTAGCACAAAACATTCAAAGAAATAGGGGAACCATTAGTCACAATCGGACAAAACATTAGATCACTGTGTATTCTAATCACATAGGTACTAAAGATACCATACTAATACTAAGCTGATCAAATGCTGTCATCATGGCCCCATGCCGCGCCGCGGGGAGCTCTTTTAAAGATTTATTTTCGTTTTAGTTTAGTAATTTTTTCATGTGTCTATATTTACCTGTAGTTATTTTTCGTAATTATTTCATTTAAATTAAAAACACAACTACCTAGCTAAATATGTGCGCTACAAAATGTGTCAAAACTTTACAACTCTCGTAGCTACGATAATCTATAAGACATTGACAGCAATCAACATAATTTCAGGTGAATGGGGTAAAAAGGGGTTAAATTGATAGCAGCATGCAGTGTAATGCACTCGTAACAGAATTATATTATACTTAAGCGAAAATTATAGCTAATTAAAATTAGTCGTTATACATATTATCAATACTATTTGCGTACTGTATTTTTTGGAAGATATTTAGACTTGCGTTGCAAATTACAGAAGCATGCACAAATGTTTACATACTTAAATAAACAAATTCTTAACCGACCTCCAATGACATTTCTTGGAGAAAACATTATACTTACTTACAAGCTTTAACAAAACTCGAACTCTTATTTTCGATACTGTAGATTTTAGCAATTACTAGAGCTAACTTAAAATTTCACAAGTTTGTCACTCTTGCAAAATTAAAGATACCAAACAACTTACGACATATCACAATGATGGTATTTGCTATTCACAACGTATTTTTTTGTGGTAAAAACCTTTACATATTTAATTGGAAATCTCGATAACGGTTGAATATTTTATAAAAGATGGCACATTTTTAAGATTTAATAATAGGTAGGTATACATAGAACGTCGTATTTATATTTATTATATTGCCGTGTATCTTGAGACTGAATGTTGATAAACTGGCTTTCTTCGAGTTTTCCTTATTTATGATTACCGACAAAAAAACGTGCCCATATGCCTAGCAGGGCACAAGTTACATCGACGTAAAACCAGTCTTTTGTAAGATGTACCACGGCTTTCAAGTTGAGATATGCCTATTAAAGCAACAGCTTCAGTGAATAATTTACACTAAAGAATAAATTCTTCTTCTTAAATTTAAGAACCCAGCTCTTGTCGGTGGAGTAATCGCCATTCACTTCTTATTTCTGCCATTGCTTTGCGCTCCTGATACGACACTACATTAACCTTGTCCTTTAATTGGTCCATAAATGCACGCCTCGGCCTTCCTCTGCCTCTTCTTACTTCTATTTTCATTCTATCAAAGTTTTATGTAATCGTAATGTCGTATCAGGTGCCCCAGCATGCTTTCTCTTCTATTCTTAATCATCCTTAGCAATAATAATAATATCCATTCGAAATGAAGTGAAATGAAATAAAACAAAACTACGAAGGCACTAAAACAAAGAAAAATCCTAACAGTTAGTAATAATTTACCTAACATAAAAATATAATTAGAACTACATACATACATGTAATGACTTCATATTTTGAAATCGATCTGACCACAAGAAATGCTAATGTAAAATCAGCCAGCTTACAATAAATTTCTTCACATAAATCATCATGTAAGTTAGACTAAATCTTCTCTATTCAGAATTACGTGGGCCGTTTAGAACCTGTCAGCACATCGGCACTCGAGCTGCAGCAGTTCTATCAAGACACACCTATCGACTACAGAGTACACTTCCCTGTCACCACTCCGTTGCCACGACTAACTTATCTCATCGTCAACAACAATGTACTTTGCTACGGCCCTGGGGGTAAGATTATGAATTGGCATTGTTCATTTTTTTTTGTATGCTCCAATTCGAAAACCATTTCGAGGAAAACCATCAATTATCCGATTTATCTTGTCCGATTTCAAAAATACTTTATGATTGCAGATATTTTTGTAAAAGTACTTTGAACCTTTGTTTGACCGAACGACCGGGTTTTTAGACAGAATCCAGCATCGAAAGTTTGCCACAAAAATGAAAAAAAAAGTTTGGCTACGGCAACTGTCACGTGTCACTGTCAAATCTACAAAACCATAGACAAAGCCGTTTTTTTTTATAGCCAGCCGAACGAAGGCGATTGGGATTCTGTCTAAATTCACGAATTATCAAACAGCGAAAAAATATTTATTATTAATTAACAAAGCTACGCAAAAGCATAATATTCAAATTAGTTGCTTGAAATAGTCCATTTTATCAAATAAAGGTGTTAAAAGCACAGCTTAAAAAAAATGAACAATGCCAATTGACCCGTTGATGGGATGACATTCATGTAGTTCTAATTGAAATATCCCGGATAAAAATTCTCTAATTAACATCTTACATACTGTCTATATTTTTGTTTCATCACTTAATCAACAACATAATTTACATGAAAAAATACACTACAGTGAAGGTTAATTTCAATTCAAGTACATTGGCTCTAAGACATGATACCGTACAGTTATTATGTATCTGATATGATCTTATAATTATTTCAGATGTTCCACAGCCTAATACGTACGTGACTACCATCAGCCTGCAGCACATGTTGGTACTGCGAGGTGGACGGCCGGGCTTAAATGGCGTTAATCAGTTTAAGCCCGCGATATTCAAGCCCCGAGACCCATCTTTCAATGTAATTGGGTCATCACCAAACTCTAACACGCAAGTTTTCACATTTAATGCGGACAACGACAGGACGGGCTCTTGGAACGCAGGTAATAATCGCAATTTTATTAGCTTACGATATCTCTTAAAGGCAATAAAGCATTGGGACGCACAATTTTAAATATGTGCTTGATGTTCTAGTTCCAACGCTCCAACGGCCTCAGCAATCGAGACCACAACCACCACCAGAGTACTACGAATATACAACATCTAGAAGACCGGAACCACAACTACCACCCGAATACTATGATTATACCACTACTAGCAGAAGACCACCACCACCTCCACAGCCCGAACCATACTAGTAAGGATTTATTTTTGATTAAAATTTAAAGTTCTATGTTTCATGTGAAACTTGTATAATTAAAGAACAAAAATCAAATCTCATGTGTCTGAATGGAATTCAAGTACCAAAATCTTTTCAAGATTGAGCTTTTAATTTTTAATGGGGAGTTCGGCGTAGCATAACGGGAGCTTCTTCTTTCCAGCCCATCCTTGCCATCTCGCGTTCCGTCCCCGCCATCGAACTTTGAATGTGGCATGGTGTCGGGTGGCAACGAGCGAGTGCCTCTCATCTATAACGGACAGAGCTACGCCCGCGGCGAATGGCCATGGCTTGTAGCGATTTACAAGAGGACAGATGGGACCTTAAACTTTGTTTGTTCGGGGACTCTGGTTTCTAATCGACATGTAGTTACTGGTAAGTAGCTTTACTTCATAAATAAACAGCTCAATGCTTATTGTTTTTCATGTAAAACGTCATTTCACTAATTTTTGTTTTATGTCACTTATTCATTCCATATTTCAGCGGCTCACTGCGTGCAGCAAAGAAGCACGATCACTTCAATCAAAAATATCGTGGTGAAGGTTGGTGTTCACAACCTGGAAGACTGGGGCGACGATATCATAGTTATCAGAGCTTTGTCCTTCGCCACTATCCACGAGTCATTCAATTCTTCTACTTTCGCAAGTAAGTTAACTACAAAGCTAAGGTCTAAGGTCGATTTTGACACATGCATTGTATACAAAGAAAAACGTTCCCATACAAGCACTATGCTTTTAATTATACGAACGATATTTTCAATTTGAATTATTGAAGTAAATAGAACGACTTTTACTAGTAATCTGATGGATCATCATTGATTCAAAATAATCGCATCTAGGTTTTGGATGTATCTGAGATGATTTTGATGCAGAAAAACATAATTAAGTGTTAATAAAAAAGTTTTATCAAAGTCGACATGTGACCATAGAACTGGCTCTTTCCTCGGGCAAGGCATTGCTATCCAACGAGGAAACGCAGCCAGGTATATGGGCACCTTGCCCAATGGCAACGATCTGGGCAATATTTGTAAATACAAATATTTAGGAATAGATTAAGATAGTTTAAGGTTTTTTTTGCTTCTTCTTTTTTATGTATATTAACATTTAGATCTTGTAAATATTTTATGTTTGTTTGAATAATTTGATTTGATTATTTTGTTTCAAATCTATAACCTGTATTTATTTATTTACAGATGACCTAGCAGTTTTTACATTTGACAGGCCGGTAGAATTCAACAACAACATCAGACCAGCTTGCCTCTGGAGTGGAAATATTGATCTCAGTGGTATAGTTGGAGACACGGGAGTGGTGAGTTTACATAAATCATCTTTTTAATACATAAAATAAATCGACTTTAACCGGTTCTTTCGGATTTTTGTAACTCACCAGATATGGATTACTAATTCGAATTGACGGCCCTTCCGAGTTAAATTTAGGTTTAAACTATCACTGATACTAAGCAAAGGCTGGGGTAATCCCACGACTAGACTTATTTAATATTTTTTGTCGAGTCATTTCTGATAATTGCATGTGGCTAGCAAAAACATCTTCTAAACCACAAACATAGAACGATTAGTTTTGATCGTTATTATAAGATGTTAACTTGTTTTAGCAAAGTAATTTTCTATAGAAACTTTTCTTTGTACTGTAGTGTTTTTATCTTGAATGTAAAAACAAACCTATTCTGTTGTCAATCTTATCCTGACTAAAATAAGATATTTTTCATTATTAGCTAAGAGTTGTCAGTCATTTTTGGGTAGGTATTTAACACCCACTCAAAACTACACTTAATTGCATATTCAAGTGCCTGTGGGCAGGTCGGATGGCGCGCCAGACTGACGGCCAACCTACCCTAAAACTAAGATACCCTTTTTGCTTTTACTTATTTAATTTCGAGATTACTAAATTTTAAATTTAGCATTTCATTGTTGGGTGACGGCACCAGTGTTAGACACTTTAAACTGACAAGCACCAGTAATGGTCACTTCATTTTTAATTTAAAAATGATACGGTTTAAAATTGACTGTTGTGAAATAAATGACTATGCCTTAGTGTGTTTTAAATAAGAGTTATTGTGCATTATTGGGTCCATGTCCATTACTGGTGCCGTTACCCAACAATGCAATGCTAAATTTAAGATAGACAGTTAGTAACACTTTTTTTTTTCAATATCATGCTGTTAAATGCGAATAATATTTTCTTTATTAAGTAAGTAAACTTGAGGCACAACCACGCTACACCCCTTGTTAAGTAACAATCATGCGAAACGTGGACTTTAGGTCCTGTTACCTCAGGCTCTGTCTACCCCGTAAGGGATAAAGAGGTGATGTGTGTATGTATGTAAACTTAAGTTTTACTTCCTTTCTCTAGGTAGCTGGCTGGGGTGCCAGCGAGTTTGGTCCTGCTGGCAAGGGCGAGCCACGAATGGTGCGGGTGCCAGTCGTCAGCAATGCTGTATGCCGCGGCAGCAATCCGGACTTCCACTTGCTGACGAGCGGTAACACATTATGTGCAGGTATTGCAATAACACAATAAAGTTGAGATACTTTTTTAAAACCTTAAATTCAATTTATTTTTGAAAATGAAGAGTAAATGCTGCCGATGATCTTTGATTCCCGTTCAAGTTTACGATACGATAAAATACGATACGTACTGCAGTAGTTTACCCTGTAATAACACTACGACACTACTAAAAAAAACTGTAAATGTTTGTAGCTATCCTTTGTCATAATGTATACCTACAGATATAAAATGTATAATGATGGTGTCTGAAGGAAGTGTATAAAATTTCAGGTGATCGCAATGGCGCTGGTCCTTGCCTCGGTGATTCTGGTGGAGGCTTGTACTTACTTGAAGGCGGTCGCTGGCGAGTTCGCGGCGTTGTGTCTGTGTCACTTCGTCCAGAAAACGGAGACAACAATTGTAACCTTAAGCAATACATAATATTTACGGACGCAGCTCAATATTTGCCATGGATTAAAAATATTATTAGATACTGATATTTAATATTTTGTACTAAGCCAACAATACAGAAATAAAGTATTACTTTGAAGAAACCATTTTTATTTTATTTAGATTCCTTCGAACCAAAGTACCTAAGTCACGCTTTTAAAAATGATAAACCGATAAAAATGTTCTGTATTAGGAGCCTCGTTTAGGGCATTGTTCGAGTTAGTGTCACTACATTTACCATCGTGTAAGTACTCCTTAAAGGTATTGCCAGCCTAAAGTCTTATTTCCGAACGAGGTCAATGTCACCAACATCTAGATGCCTAATGTCAATCAATGTCAACCTGACATCCAACCTTGCCTAAGGGGCTACTCCGAAATACGATTTTCGAAGTTCGTTTCGTTCCGTTCCGCTCACACTAATAGACATTAATTTGAGAGTGAAAGGGACGGTATGACACGAAGTTCGAAAATCGAATTTCGGAGTATAAGGCCTAAGTCCAATCCAAACTCGCGCCTCTTGTTCTGGCGTGGTAGTGTTTATTTTTGTTTATTTACTATACAATACATAGTAAAACAATAATAAAAGTATAGAATTTGTGAACGTTACTTGCTGCTCTTAAACAAACAATTATGTCTTGGAATAAATTACTGTGCAGTCATCGAGAGGTACAACTGATTGGAACCTTAAATGGGGGACAAAGTTTCAGGTATAATAAAAGTGATTTCGAATAAAATCTCTTTTCCACTAAGCAACTGTATTATAACAAATTTTAACATTATAGATGGGCGCACAACAAAGATAAGGATGAATGGGTTGGCATATTTTCAAAAACAGTGTGGAAATTACGTCAAAACGACGAAGGCTTGCAATACCAAGTGATCGGTTCGTTACTAAGTAAATCTAATAAAAACAAGTCAAAAAAAGCAGGTGTTACAACAGACTTAAATGGCGAGTTATTGTTTACGAACCTGCTCGAGAAATACTTTCGTTTGGATATTGATTTGGCTAGTTATTACAAAGAATGGTCGGAAGCAGACGAGTTGTTCAAGTCAGCCGGCCAGCAATTCTACGGCATCAGAATGCTCGCACAAGAGCCTGTGGAGAACTTGTTCTCATTCATATGTAGTCAGAACAATCATATATCAAGGTACATCAAGTTTGAATTTGGTATTTGTTTCTGGTGGCATTATAGTCTGATTTGGCAAATTTGACTGATTTTTTCATATAAAACTGGTATGTATAACCATTTGTGAAAGGACCTGCAAGATCATATGTATATTTCTATGTTTTAACCCCTCTCATGTAGGAAGTAAAAAAAACTTACATTCTAGTCATGTGCAATTTAAATATAAGTAGTCTTACAAATGAAAAAAGTAGAGCCCACTGTACCAATTCTTGAAATCTTTTACTAACAGAATACTCCATTATTTTTTTTTTTTTTATATGAATAGGAAGGCAAACGAGCAGGTGGGTCACCTGATGGTAAGTGATCACCACTGCCCATAGACACCCGCAACCCCGGAGGGATTGCAGATGCGTTGCCAACCTAGAGGACTAAGATGAATGGAATTGTATAATATAACAGGCTTCTCAGGCTTCTCCTTGAAAATTATAACATCTACTAATATAAAAAAAAATATATGTAATTTACTATAATAATGCTATGCCTACATCGGTTGCATCATCAGCTCAACATTAATGTCGAGCATGCTCATACAATTCCAGAATATCAAGTATGGTAGAAAAATTGTGCGCACACTATGGTGAAGAAATTTGTTCTGATGAAGGAACCACTTATTACTCATTTCCTGAAGTTGAAAATCTGTGTAATCCAAAGGTAATGAAATAATGTTTAATTCCCAATCTCTTTATTCAACCCCCTGTTTAAAATTGTTTTAACTATTCTGGATTATACACACATAATGACGTCTTTATCCCTTACGGGGTAGACAGAGCCTAAGGTAACATGGATTATATTTTTGTTTTTTAAATTTCTTGCTCCTCAAGTAGCAAGTTGAATGTTTTTGTTCATAAATATGGACCATTGCAATGAAACATCCAATTTAATCAATTATTTAACCTTGTTTTAAACAAAAATTCTTTTATAAAAACTAGATTTAATCATCTCTTGAGTCATTGTGCCTTGTAAATGTACTTCTTAGCCATATTCCATCAGACCATGTACATGTGAAATAATAGATTTTGCCTTTACAATTTCAGGTAGAAGCGCAGCTAAGGGAGTTAGGTTTCGGGTACCGGGCAAAGTTCATACAGAAGTCAGCAGCACAGATCCTGGAGTGGGGAGGGGAGGGGTGGTTCAAGACTCTTCAGGACATGAAGTATAAGGATGCTAAGCAGGAGCTCATGAAGCTGCATGGGATTGGGCCTAAGGTGCTGTTCTTATTTGGCTATACAGCTACTAAAGGTTACGGAAGTCATTTAGTTTAAAGTTACCTTAGTTCAGAGGTTTACTGTGTTTGAGATTTTAGTTTGTTAAAAAAAATACCTTTACCACCACTCACACAGATCGCCGAAATGGCCGAAAATGTAAATGGGTGAAGACCAAAAACTCACATACCGTTAAAGTTGCGTTAGGAGGTAGTCAAAATTGCCACTCACTTTTTCCATTGTGACAGAAGTTATCCATACAAACGTATGGTAATTTTAACTACCTACTAACGCAACTTTAACTGTGTGTAACTTTTTGGTCTTCACCCAAATAAAAAGGATTCAACTAACATTGAACATTCATGTTTATAAACATAAATCTTGGGAATAAAACTGAAGTAATTTTACTTGGAACCAACCAAATGACCTCCCTAATTATTCTTTAAAATATCTGTCAACAGAGCAATGATAGTTTGTTGACTTTTATCGGAAACAGATGGAAAAAATAATGTTTTTGAACGTTTTAAATACGAACCATATTTTTACTATGCTGGTTCAAGGCATGAGGCGCAGTTTTTGACTAGGATAAAATTTACTAAAAATTATACTGTTTACCAAAAAATACTTGCTCAAGTTCTCTTCCCATCTTTCCTCAATTGAGTTTCTCTGCCACACAGGTTGTGGATTCCTCTTCCCTTTTAAGCATAACTTGAATAGAGATATTTTCACTAGACAAATGACATTCATCTTGAGTATTCCCATCAGGTAGCAGACTGCATTTGCCTGATGTCCCTGAATCATTTGGAAGCCCTGCCCGTCGATACTCACGTGTACCAGATAGCTGCCCAGAATTACCTGCCCCACCTCAGGGGCAAGAAGAATGTCACCGACAAGATGTATACCGAAATTGGTGATCACTTCCGAAAGCTGTATGGGGACATGGCAGGCTGGGCGCATACTGTGAGTTTAAATTGAAATATAACCTACTAATATTATGAACGCGAAAGTTTGTGGGTATACATACACATACACATACACAAATCACGTCTTTATCCCTTACGGGGTAGACAGAGCCTAAGGTAACAAGACCTACAGGCCACGTTTAGCAAGACACTGAGGGTGTAGAGGTGGAAAGTGGAATCAAAATAGTGATGGGTTGCTAGCCGCATCGCCTATAATATGATTCCTATTGTGGGTATATTTGTATGTATGCCTGTTTTTCTCATGCTAAAATTACTGGATTTTTGTGTAATTTGGCATGTAGACACTTAGGTCTCTGCGTTAGCACTTTTTTATTCCAATATTTTCACGGGATCGAGACTAATGGTCGATTTAGACGAAGACTATTTACAGCCGCCTAAATGACGGCGCCTAAAAAGGCACCGTATAAACACTTTCGGCGCCATTTTTTCGCGGTATGCCAGCGCTGGCACGGAATAGAACACGAGTCTACTTGTCGGCGCCAGTGCCACCCGCCTGCGCCCCTCGCCGCCCCCTCCGCTGCGGCGCGGCGGTGTGCTAATGACTGCTACTGAAAAGGCACCGTGTAAACGGTTTGCTGGTCACTGGCGGCGAGATTTAAGCGGCTGAAAATAGTCATTGTCTAAACGGTCTGAAGATGTGACGGTGTCTTTTTTAGGCGCCGTAATTTAGGCGGCTATAAATAGTCTTCGTCTAAATCGACCTTAAAGGTCGACCATTAGGTTCGGATGAAAAGTCCGATATCTCAGTGGCTAAGTTTAATTTAAAAAAGTGTCATTCACATAGTCTCTTTGTCTCATATAATCAGACAAGGTTGTTAAGGGATTAAGTATATTATGTTGATTACCATGTAAAATATAATGCTTAAAAATTATTGGGCCCTGCTATATCTCGTCACTTTGCTGAATACCCGTCATGATTGGTAGGTGCTTAGAATTTTTTATCCGTAACTCAGAGATATTTTGTTTTATTGAAGAGATTCTATGAAAGAATCGAGAATTTTACTTCCCGATTTATTTGTATTTATTTTTACGGTTTACCCGAAACCTAACTAAAAGACTGGCCAAGTGCGATTCGGACTCGCGCGCTGAGGGTTTCGTACAAATTCAGCAAGTGAATATAAAAACCAGTGTTATCAGAGCTCTGCTTTTAAGCAAAATGTGAGCAGTGCGAGGTAATTTTATATTGGTTATCTACTAACATAGATAAACGTAAAAGTAAGATTTTTAAATTGATTCCACTAGCTGTGCTATAAGAGGTGGATTCAATACCAAATTTCAAATTTCTAGGACAACTGGAAGTACCCCCTATAATTTGGGATTTGACTTTGGGGTGTGTAATTGGTTTCATACAAAAGTATGAAAACACCTTTTTTCCCAATGATTGTGTCTTTTTATTGAGAAGACTCAGAGGGTTGATTTTTTGTGTATTTAGAACATGAATACAACACGATTTCAACTTTATTCCTTTACTTACGCGTTCCTGAAAAAAGGGTCTTGACAAACGGACGGACAAAATGATCCTATAAGGGCTATAAGGGCTATATATATCTGTTTTTCCTCTTGAGGTATGGAACCCTCAAAATATATAATTTTGGTTGCAGGTTCTATTTTGTGCAGACCTCAAGAAATTTCAACAAAATGGAAAGGAAGAAGACGAAAATGTTAAACCAAAAAAGAGGAGGAAAAAGTGATCTGTGATAATTTTGATTAATCTTTAAATGAAATACACTAGTATTAAATCTCTATATAATGTGTTATTATTTTGAGTGGGTGTAAGGCTTTCGACGGTTGCGATTGGACCAGCTAAATTAGGGGTAAGACCAACCATACCCCTGGCACTACTCGTGGGGGTAGGGTGCGCCTGAACCGTACCACCGTAGTGCTGTAAGCTACTGGTATTAGGTAGGTTCGGTTAGATAGTTAGGTCCTTTTGTATGAAAGGCAAACCACGCAGGAATAGGAGGCCCGCGTGGCGGGGCTCCGTCGATTTTTTTTTCAATTTCTCAAATACCAACACTACTATGGTGGTATGGTTCAGTCCCACCCTACCCCCAGGGGTAGTGCCTGGGGTATGATGGGTCTGAAGGGCTAAATTGTGAGGTTGAAAGTTGTCAAAAAATAAATCTTGATTATATTATGCTTTATTTATTACTCTTCAAAAATACACGTTCTTTTAGTTATTATTTTATTGTCCTTGTACAAACATAGTTTTAGAAAACACTGATCTGGTCTGGAACTGATAAGCGAACGAAAAATTTGGGAACTGTCGACACGCGTTTAATAAAAATAAGCTATATCTATTACTTTCACATACGACTCACTGGTTGCATATAATAAAAATGGTCCCGTCTATCTATCTTACTCTAACATGCTGTATCGTGGTTGCTCTTTCTCTTGCGTCACCAGAGGACCGTTTCTCAAAGTAAAATTTTTCAAGTGTAAACTAGCAACACTAGGAGAGATGTTGGGACGCCTGATTACGACACGACGAATACATTAAGAACATAATTGAAGGAAAGGTTGAAGGGAAGCGGAAGAGAGGAAGGCCAAGAAGAACATTAATGTACCAGGTGAAAGAGAGAGTAGAAGTCGTGTCGTATCAGAAAGTCAACGAAAATACCCTGGAAAGGACCACTTGGAAATTGCTCCACGGACAAGACCCTAGCTCTTAAGTTTAAGAAGAAGCTGGCAACATTACCCCAATCATCCAATCAATTAGTTGTTTGGCCGAGTAGTAGGTACCTATAGACTTGTAATTTGTAGCTTCGAGAAACAGGTCATAGTAACTACGATGGTATTCGAAATCCATGAGCACTATGGTTTATTGTAAATAACCGGAGAATGGTCCGAAGGATTGTTAATTGCAGGATTTGCACGTTGGAACTGTACAGCAGTATGGACCACCGTTCGTCCATTTCTTATGAAATAGCTTGTAGGCCCGCCTACTACAGCATAATCCAGCTCTCTAGTTCGAGTGGCTTGTCCAGAAGACACATCCTGTCGGAAGAAATTGCGAGGGGGTGCAATTAGGTTCCGTGCATTCATGAGATCTCGCGGGGTCCTATTAAAGTCTCCCATCGCCATCCACGTCGGGTAAAATTGTTGGTTGGGACGGGGGGTGGCCATGAAATTTTGTATCGAGTTCAACATCAACGGAGCCTCGTTGTTGGTGTTCGTCGGTTCAGGATGCACGCTATAGAAATACGTGTTGCTGAAGCTTATACCCAGAACCGGTCTGTTGATATTTAACCGCGCATCGTTTGACATCTCAGGCTCTATAGCAATAACTTGACTGGCTCTATATTTTGAAACTATAGCTATATTCGGCTTGCTAGTTTCTGTTGGTGGGCGGCTTCCGACATTCGGATGAAGATTAGCGTCTGCTATGTTTCTGTCGTAGTAATATATGTAATACGCTTGTTGTCCTATTCTCCAAATATGTTCAGTTACGCCCGGATTATAGCCAGGGATTTCTGTTGCCCCTTGCACTCCTCCCAAGAATAATATTTCCATGGGAGTAGGGGGGTTTTCTAGTCGCAAGCCGGCCCTGGTGAGGCTTCCTGCTTCTTGTATAGCTAGGACGTCTACTGCATAGTTTGCCAGCAACAGTTGCACACTTATGTAGTTGTTGCGTAGGCCCCATCTGCCGCCATTGCTGTTCCAGGAGGCTGCTTTATAGTTGTGTATGCCGGTTGGGGGTACTTGAGCGCTGCATATTGGTATAATAAAGGATGCGAGGGTCGCTAAGACATATATTGTTGTTTTGCTTTTATACACGCCTTGCATCTTGAAGCCGCCAAGCACCACGCGATCCTAGAATGTATACAAACATATTAGACAGTAATTTGTATCTGTACAAATAATTGTCAAGTTATTTAGTTGAGTTTTATAAAACTGGGTCCGTTCATTGGGCGATAATTACACCAACGTCCTTATCCCCTATTGGGTAGACAGAGCCTACGGTAACATGACATACAAGCCACGTTAAGTATGATTGTGGGCGTATAAGTGTACAGGGAAATCAAAATAGTGGTGGGTTGCTAGCCGCGTCATCGCCTTTAACATGATTCCTAAGATTCTCGTCAATTCCATTGATGGGCCTTTACCATCTGCGCGGGAAGAGAAGCAACTGGTACATTCTATGTTTTTCTTTGCTCCTAAACCAGCATGGTATACACCAATGCCGGGAAAAAATATACCTAGTTTTAATTGTACGGTAAAATATTTTAAAATTAATGAAAAACTGAAATGATTGAAACGATGTTGATAAGATATATCTAAGAAACTGATAGGAAATCACCTAAAGCTTTTCCCTTAGCGATACGGAACCGTAAAAACTATGAATCAACGGTTTTGCCCCATCTCTTGGCCATCCCAAGCCATTAAGTAATAAAGCCTCATTGACGAACAATTTGGACGAACTGAACTGAACTTCACTGGCCCCGATACTTACACAATTAGGTATACCTACCTTATGATTTCATCTCACCTCCGGCTTCACTACATAGCATAAAACAAAGTCGCTTTCCGCTGTCTGTCTGTCCCTAAATATGCTTGGATCTATAAAACTGCGCAACGGATTTTGATGCGGTTTTTTTAATAGATAGAGTGATTCAAGAGGGAGGTTAAATGTATAATTCTACGTAGACGAAGTCGCGGGCAGAAGCTAGTATATGTATATGTCCAACTGCTGGGTACAGGTCTCCGCTCAGAATAAGAGGGTTTGGGCTATGGTTCTCACGGGCCCAGAGCGGATTGAGAACTTCACAAACACCATTAAATTGCTTAGCAGCTCACGCTGTTTTTCAAAAAACTCACGACAAATTTCAAATGTAATTTTGCTAATGATTTCCGAAATATTCACAAGTTAGCCCTAAGCTCTAAATCATAGGAATCATGTCATAGGCGATGCGGCTAGCAACCCATCACTATTTTGATTCCCCTTTCCACCTATACCCACAATCATGAAAAACGACCTTTATGTCTTGTTACCTCAGGCTCTGTCTACCCCGTATGGGACAAAGACGTGATATATGTATGTATAGACGTGATAAATCATTATTGTTGTGGTGACCTTCGGGTCATACCTACACGCATAGATAACAAAAGGTTATCTTTGCCTAAAAAATAAATATCCAATATGGTGTCATATCTTTTTGCAGGTTCCAATCTAAATTTAATCTGTACCTAGTCGTAATACTTGTAATCACTGTAAGATTGTAAAGAACTTTGTAATGCTTTTCAAAGCTTTTCAAAAAACTAGACCGTAGTATAATGATAGGTAAAAATACCGAAACAAACATATTTACAAGTTAAAAGTTGATACGAAAAAACCTTAAACTATCTTAATCTAATCCTAAATACCTATATTTAATCTGTCATATCTTGTTTATAAATGGGAAAGTTTGGATGGAATCTTTGTTGTTAAGGTGTTTAGATACGGGTAATTCAGAAAATCTTTAAAATAAGTCATATTCTGTTGTAATAAGAGTCCTATTTCGGAAGTAATCAAGTATTGTATGACGGACTCTTATTGTAATGGAATTGTACTGATTTTAAAGATTTTCTGAATTATCCGATTTTTGGAATTATCCGAATACACCTTAATCAATCACGTCACGGCTGAACAGATCTGGATGAAATTCGACAGTCATAGACTATATTCTGGAATAGCACATGCGCTTCTTTTTAATTTCCTGGATGGACACAGTAATGTACGTATCCCGGTGAATAAATACATTTTCGCAGATGATGTCCTGGGAAACAAAAACCAAGTATAAAACTACTGAACGGATTTTCATGCAGGTTCACCAGATAGAGTGATTCACGAGCAAGGTTCAGGGATATAAATTGTCAAGGTTTTGTGTACACTGGTTGAAATATATAATTGTTGGAAATGTCGGGAACATCAAGCTGTCTGACACACACACACGTATAATTCACGTCTTTATCCCTCACGGGGTAGACGGGCCTAAGGTAACAGGTACCTACAGGCCACATTTAGCAAGATTGTGGGCGTATAGGTGGAAAATCGAATCAAAATAGTGATGGGTTGCTAGCCTCATCGCCTATAACATGATTCCTATTATAATCACCCATTCCCTCGATGGGATTTTACCATCTATCTGCGCTGGTAGAGAACCATAATTAAGTGTTAATAAAAAACACACACACACACACACAAATCACGTCTTTATCCCTTACGGGGTAGACAGAGCCTAAGGTAACAGATACCTACAGGCCATATTTAGCAAGATTGCGGGGATAAAAAAGTTTTATCAAAGTCCACATATTGTGACCATAGAACTGGCTCTTTCCTCGGGAAACGAGGAAACGCAGCCAGGTATATGGACACCTTGCCCAATGGCAACGATCTGGGCAATATTTGTAAATATAAATATTTAGGAATAGATTAAGATAGTTTAAGGTTTTTTTTTGCTTCTTCTTTTTTATGTATATCAACTTTTAGATCTTGTAAATATGTTTAGCATGCTCGTGGGCGTATACGTGGAAAGGGGAATCAAAATAGTGATGGGTTGCTAGTCGCATCGCCTATAATTTTTTTTATAGCAGTTTTTTTTTATTTTGCTTCGAGGCATACGCTAGTTATTCTTAAAAACATAAGATAATATTTACTACTGTATTTAAATAAAACCCTTACTTACAGTTTCACAGATCAGGTAGATAAGACCAGGCTCAGGCCTCAGCTAAAACCACAGCAATTTATTATTGGAAATACTAAATGGTTAACGTCTGTCGCTAGCGCCGGTTGGCTTCGGATTGGGAAGCTACAATGATACGAAACGAACCCGTCCGTTTAATGTCTGCCTCGGGATTCCCAGTCGGAGTACGGTCTGCAATCTGTGTACCAACTGCCCAGGAATTAAAGGGACTCGAAGTTTCTATAGTGTGAATAATCGCGTTCTTAATTCGGACCGACAATTTCATCCTCCCAGTAGGTATATAAAATTGGGACTTTTATAGTGAGTCACGGCATTTTGGCACGCTGAATTCAAATTATATTCAATTGTAAGGGTATAGTCAACAAAGAAAGTGCTTTACCATTTTTTATGTCAATTTCTACAATACAAAATAACACAATGTAGCTGGTCATCGAATTAACTTCAGTAAAAATTATCTTTGACGTTCTCTATATACACAGTACACAGTACACTATATACACAGGGTAGACAGAGCCTGAGGTAACAACACCTAAAGGCCATGATTAGCATGATTGTAGCCGTATATTGGTGGAAAACGGAATCAAAATAGTGATGGGTTGCTAGCTGCATCGCCTATAACATGATTCCTAAGAATTTCGGCAATTTCTATGGGCTTTTACCATCTGCGCGGGACGAGATGCAACTGGTACATTCTATGTTTTTTCTTTGCTCTCAGACCAGCATGCAAGAACAATACAAAAAAACAATGTAGCTGCTTGTCGAATTAACTTCAGTGAAAATCATCTTTGACGTTCTGAGCCTTACAAATGAGATGAAACCCTAGGAATAAAGTATACTTTTCTAAGTAAAAAAATAAACCAGGAAAAATGGTAGGTACCCAATTTATGAAACAGGAGTCTTATTTATTGGATGATATAGAGCGAGTATCATATGCAATAAAACAACTAAGTACAAAGAGATTAATACTTTTATTAAATACTTGTTTTCAATACTATTTGTGATCATGATCACTTACATATAAAATCATATAAAAGTATAAAAAGTTTTTTTTTAACCAAAACATATTACCTACATAATTTTCTAGAACTAAAGTTCCTTTCGTGACTGTATGCAGTCAACCATAGTACAGTCGCCATCAAAATCAGAGCGGTCTAGACGTTCAAGAATTTCTGAATAACGACCATACTATTGCCAATCGTATGAAAACGTGTTCAGATGTTTTTGAGCACCTAGACATTTAGAATGTATCTGATGGCTTACAAATTATGTTACAATACCTTATCACTGCCTACCCCTGCCTACTCAGGCGACCTCTCACTGCACGCCACTGCATGGCTCATCATTTATCATATCATTGACTACCGTTATGCGCATGAAGTGAAATGCATCGCAACCTTAATGTCTATGCCAGATGGATATACACTGAAGAGCAAAAATAACGTATCACTTCTCATAGAACTTTGTATGAAAGTGACCCATTATATTTGCTCGTGAGTATAGTATAAAATTAGGGACATCGAAAGAGAGCAGGTCCTAGCACAAATTATAGGGCGTATATCTCTTTCTTTTAGTCCACATATCAATATACTCTAGCCAAATTGGTTCAAAAAAGATAAAACGTTTACTGATGATTCTCAATCCATTAGGGTAGAATATACAGTGACATACACATTCGTCTTATTTCTTTTACATATACTCATACGCAAATCACGTCTATATCCCTTACGGGGTAGACAGAGTCTAGCCATTTTAGCAAGAGATAAAGATAAAATTTAAATAACACAACCTGGAATGGTTATAAAACATCTTTTAGAAAGACCAATAGAATAGTATCACAATTTTAAACCAAAATCCAATCATAGCCTTATTTCTACGAGATTTTTTACAATAGGAATCTTAATCAAATAATAATTGCACATTTAAAAAAACATGCTCAAACATGTCTTATTAAATAATATAATCCATTGAAGGAAATTTGATTATAATTATACATACACCATATAATACGGGTTAACCCGAGGGTTAAATCGAGAAAATGGGTCCCTGCCACTGACCACCTGACATTCAAGAACAGTATCAAATTGATAATTTTTAATTCCCTCAATACGTCAGTGAAGCCTGTCCATTGTTTGCGCAGTGTGGCCATGTTGCGCAATTAAATTAGAACATTTTTAGACTGGCAACAATTTTGTGGCTGTCATGTCAAGTATCAACACGACGCTTTGTTGAAATGTCATACATTATCTTAAGGATTTTTTTGAAGGAAAAACAGCGCCTTCCTAACAGATCTCGCATTTTTTTATACGACGAGGAAGGCAAACGAGCAAGTGGCTCCACCACCCATGGACACCCGCAACACTTGAGGATTGCAGATGCCAGCCTAGAGCGCTAAGATAAATTACATCATGAGTCATTAATTTCACAGGCTGTCTGAACACAGCAGCGCTAGAACTGCTGCTTAGCGGCAGGATTAGCCAGTAAGACGCTGGCTATTACTGATACTGTCGGTGTTGAATATTACTGGCTGGATGTAAAATATAAACAAATGAAAAAAAAAATGCACATGCCTTCAACCTATTCACTGGTTGCCATAGTAAATCTGCGGGCAGTACTCGATGAGGGCCTGCAGCGCTCTGATCTCGAAGGCGAGGTCAGTGATGGCGGGCGGCGTCGCCACCAGGGTCGGGGCGAACACCGTGCTCAAATTGTGCGCGCCCATTTTATTCACCTCCGCCATTTGGGACACCCTGTGAATTTGGATCTTTAGTACACTAATCTCATCCTACTAATATTATAAACGCGAAAGTTTGTAAGTATGGATGGATGGATGTTTGTTACTCTTTCACGCCAGAACGGCTGGATAGATCTGCATGAAATTTGGAACATAGATAGATTATAGTCTGGAATATCACATTGGCTACTTTTTATCCCGGAAAATTGCGTAATTCCTGCGGGATAGCGATAAAAGAATTCTATGCAGACGAAGTTGCGGGCAACAGCTAGTAGCGTAATAATAACAATTGGAGAGGTAACTCGACCGTCTAGATAGAACAACTACGCGGTTTTCCCCAACGCTAATTCGCAGGTCCCAATACGTCAGGTCTTCAGTGCGCGCCGGGATTAGGCCGATTGTAAACAGTCAAGGCCGATACATAAGTGTGCCCACTATTCAAAATTATTACGCTATTCTAATAGGTATAGCAAATGAAATATAGGTAACTTCTAGAACTATTGAACCGATTCTTAAAATTATTTCTCTAATAGAAAGCTACGCGATCCCGGATCAATACAGGCTACTTTTATCCCGAGAAAATGCAGATTTGCCGCAGAAACAAACGAAGCTGCGGGAAACAGCTATTTTTACATTATACATACATACACAAATCACGTCTTTATCCCTTACGGGGTAGACAGAGCCTAAGGTAACAAAACCTTAAGGCCACGTTTAGCATGATTAAGGGTGGAAAGTGGAATCAAAATAATGATGGGTTGCTAGCCGCATCGCCTATAACATGATTCCTAAGAATTTCGCCCATTCCCTCGATGGGCTTTTACCATCTGCGCGGGAAGAGAAGCAACTGGTACATTCTACGTTTTTTCTTTGCTCCCAGACCAGCATGGAAGTCTATATAAGTGTATATTATATCCAGCTAACGTTTTGTTGTACGGGAAAGAATTAAGAAAAATATGGGAAAATAATAAAAGAAAGGGTTAAAAGTGTCTGTGTTTCTGTGTATTATTTTTCGAATACTGAATTAAATAAATTTGGCAATCTTTTTTTTCGGTCTACCTGTACAGATGCTGCACCATATACTGCAGGCAGTTGTAGTGCGCTTTAGGAAGCAAGTCCAGGCATTCGCGTAGCAGAGTCACCTGATCCGAGGGTGTCTTCAGCTCTGAAACATTAAACATACAAATTGCAATTCCATCGATGATTACTCCATAACACTCCAGAACACAAATTTTCTTCATTATTTTCGTATTTTTAAATCAATCCCGAAACAAATAAAAAATAATCTTTCGTTACGATGCATAGGCAATCTAACTGTAGCGACTCCTGCCTGTGAGAGCTCTAAACCACAGCAAATACTCTCTACTGCATCCCCTTTGTCTAATACATACATACATATACCTATCACGTCTTTAACCCTTACGGGGTAGACAGAGTCTAAGGTAACAAGACCTAAAGGCCACGGTTAGCATGATTGCGGACGTATAGGTGGAAAGGGGAATCAAAATTGTGATGGGTTGCTAGCCGCATCGCCTATAACATACAATACCTAATTCCTTTGATTTTCGCCCATTCCCTCGATCCCCCTTTGTCTTAACTTTTTTTTAAGTAATGTATTTTAAATTAACGATAATGCAATAGTCTCTAGTTTCTTTTGTAAATTTTATGTTGTTGCTAGCCTATAACCTGATTGTTCTATTTACTTCATTTTGATTATTATTTTATTGATTACACAATATCACGATCTTAAATCTCAGATGACAGGCGAGGCAAGATGGCTGACCACGTCCTAGTGACGTGACTACTGCCTAGTGCTGCACCACTGTTTCAACAATGATTCCTAACATCCTGCCCGATTCTGGTAAGCAATTAGTAGTGGAACTCACGCGAGGCCTGCACGAACTTGGGATGCACGTCGTAGGTGACCAGCGGCACGGGCAGCAGCCGCAGGTACAGCTTGAGCGTTCCCGCGACCACGTTGATGTTGCTGAACTGGCTCAGGTCCGCCGCCTCGCCGTCTACAATGTACGCCAGTGTTTAGATTTTCTTCTTATCAGAAAACGGGCGCGTAATAAATTAGTTGCATAACACATGAACTAAATACTTTATTTTGCTACGTATCGATTGGGGACCGTTGGAATGGCAACGTCCGCTGAGAATGCCTCGGTGAGTGGTGGCACGTCCAGAGTGAAAATGAAAATTTTATTTTGCAAATTGGCCGCCAAGGGCTCTTTTACATGTCTTTTGAAACTACCAGCACATTCGGAAAGACCATCATTGCCAAGAAGAATGCGCCGCAAGAAACTTGGCAGAAAGTCATTTTTTCAAAATAAAATACAGTAAGAATACTTAAATTCTACTTAAATTAAATACATTTATAAAAGGGATGTATAAGGTCCCCGAGCCTTAAATTATATTAATCTATAAATAGTAGAGATGTATAAAGTCTCTACTAGTCAAAATAAAAAACAAAAAAAAAAAATAGTAAGTTCAGTGGAGGTGTAAAACGCCTCCACCGTCAAATAAACTAATTGGAGATGTCTCCAATGTCGCAGGAAAAAAATAAATAAAACAAAATTATGAAATATACATTTCATGTCAAGTAAGTAACCAATAAGCTTTTGGATTCCGAAGGCAAGCTTACGTCTGCCGCCCCCAATGTTGGCTTTCACGCACTCATGTCCTGCTCTGAAAGCAGAGCGGTACCGAGGGCATGTCTCGCTTCCGTCCCCACAGGCACACTATGGTAGTATATGTTTTCATGTATTTATTTATTTAGTTGTGCGAGTGTGGCTGTATGGAATGTGTAGCGACAAATAACGACAAAAGCATTTTGAAAATAGGTAGGTATTAAACATTAGGATGAGCGTTTTCCAAAGAAAGACCATGTGAGCATTTTTTCCAGAATCTTTTACCCTATCGATTCTCATACAAAAAAAAGTATTTTTAACCCCGATTTTTAACTATGGAATTTATTTTCCTGTTCGTCACGTTCCTTACATACCTATATTAGAAAAGTGACGAACTGGAATGGAAATTTTGGGTCAATTTTTTTCTTGTATAAGGATCAATAGGGTAAACGATTCTGAGTAACAAAAACCTGAAATTTGTTAGTAAATTCTGGAAAAAATGTCCACGTGGAGTTTTTCTTGAAAAACGCTCGGATACGTTTTATTTGCTAAAATATTAATATGTAATACAAGCCTTTTGCTAACTGTACATGATCATTTTATTGTAATTCCTTTTTTTCGGCCATGTTTTTTTCTCTCGGGCGGGCACAACCTAGTGCGTTAACAAAATACTCATTACGTCATGAAAATCCAACCTACCTTTATCAAAAGCCATTTTCAAAGCTTCTATTTCATCAGCGAATCCGGACACTCTGTATATGCCTTCGGAGTCCATTCCTCTTGCCTCTATTTCATTGACACACTTCCGTACGACGAAGGGAAGCGTGCTGGAGTGGGCATTGAGCAAGGTCGTGAGGTCTATGCCGAATACACCCCGGAGCTTTTTTAAATCTGGAACGCAGTGGTTTGGCACGCGCTCGGAGCATTTTGAATGAGCTATGAAGCCGCAGTCTGGAAATAATGGGGTATGTTAAGCACTTGTTTTTTTATTATTACTTAAGTAGGACTTAGATGGAACGCTTGTATACCTTATGTTGCATAGTTGGTACTTGGTGGTTGCCTGGTTGGTGTAGTGGTCTACATGTTATAAAATAAGGTCCAACGCCGGGTCTGTCTGTCTGTTCGCGATGAACTATAAAATTGTTGAACGGATTCTCTTGCGTTTTCAACTAAAGATAGAGTGATTCACGGGGCAGGTGTAGGTAGGTATACATATATCTAATCTATCAAGATTTTGTATAAATTTGTTTGAATATAACGAAAAGACAAGCTGCCTGGGACACTGCGAAAGCAGTGTGGACAAAATCGCCGGTCAAATCACTTTGACATTTACTTACCTACGTTAGACGCAAAAAAAAACAAAATTTAGAGCTTAGAGAAAGATGATCCTGACAGTTGTATTGAACTTTTAAGATGACTGAAGCCGGTTGCCAAAATCACTTACAGTACAGGCAAGTAACATGTCGTCGACGTAAGAGACAAGTTTCTGACAAAAATTACATTTTTATTACAAGCTTTTTGCTATTGACTGTACGTGTACTGACAACCATTCTACATTGTATAAGAAACAGGAGATCGTATGACGCAGATCCTATCCCCATCCCGCTCGCACAAGTGCCTCTCCCCCATCTGATTACCTGACAGACGCTATAAAAAGGAGCGGTAAGTCCAGTGATGTCACAATCGTGTACGCAGCACCCGTGTTCACGTGAAACGATCATACATAAGTTCGGTTAGGATAATCCGGTTTTTTCCGGCTCATAAAAAATCAAACAAAAATGCCGAAGACTTTAATCAAAAGCCAAATAGTACTGTTTCTGCTGATTGCTTCAGCTGTCTTCACTTCGTGCAATCGTTGTGGGTACACTACGATAGGGTTTCGAACAAAATTTACCTATGGTATAGTTAACAGAGAACATGAGAGACTGAGCAACCAAGGTAAACACTGCAGAGATTTCGGAGCAGACTTCAACCCTGTCGACCAGTCCTACGGCAGGAACAATTATGAAGGTATCTGCAAAATGAGAGTATGTGGGGACGGAAAGGTCTATGAGGGGTACTACTGCGGAGTCGGTTCATGCAACGCTTTCGGTTACGATTGTGCCGGTGGATGCATTCCTGGAAATCCCGTAGAAGAATTCCGGCGGATTCATGGTGATAAAGTTTTTGATGTTCGTAAGTTGTAAAGTAATCAACGGATTTTTTAATTTTTTTTCATTCCTGTACCAAACTCAGCCACTTATTCAAAAACTGTTACATGTAATTATGTATTCTAAAAATATATCAATAAACACTGACTAAAAGTTTATTGTTTTAAATTAATCATGACATCCCCTTTCCCTTTTTCTTCAATAGGAAGAAGAAACTCCTTTATTACCTAAGGTTTAATGTTACTTGTATGGCTTAAAATTACAAACACTATTTTCACCTAAAAGCACGGGCGTTTATGTGCCTTAAACAGATTTCGACCGTTCTGCACGTACTGTCAAGACTTGTCAAGTCATTACTAACGAAGGCTACGTTTATCACTTCCCTCCCCCCCCGCCTTCCTCTGTTTCCCCTCAACACAAAGCATAGTGATTTGATTATATTCTCTTTGCTCTACACTAGCGGTTGAAGTATGAAATTTTTGCGGCGCGGCCATTACAGTTTCTGCGTCAATCTGTACTTTTTCTGTAAACTACATTTTAGTAAAACGTAGTGATTATATTCTCTTTGCATTTTAGTTACACAAAATGTTTCAACATTGTTGTGTACCTAACTGCGACAGTGAGCGACAGGACGTTAAGTTGCATAAATTGCCCGCTAACCAAGATCGAGCTAAACTTTGGCTCGAAGTGATTTCGACGAGTGTCTCATCGGATTTTCTGGAGGAGTTTGAGGACCTAACATGGGAAGAACTTAGGAAGTCACATGTGTGCCACAAGCACTTTGAAAGTAAATACGTGCGCCAAAATTTGAAATTAACGTCTAACGCGTGCCCGACACTGTTTACTGCACAAGAAATGCTGACTGGATCACCGATAAATACTTACGCTAAAATAAGTAAGTTTACTTTATTTGTGATAATATTTACACATGTTAGTTAGTTCTAAACAGATCTATATGGGGAGTGCGAATGGTTGCGTTGGGAGGGGAAGGCCTAGACGGACGTTCCAAGACCAAATAGGAGACGTTTTGGAAAAAGGTCAGGTCAGGAGTACCCGAAACCGACGAGCATGTATGAAGAGATTGATGACTGTGGATGAAGCGAAAGAAATATGTCAGGATCGTAGTAAGTGGAATAAAGTAGTCTCTGCCTACCCCTGTGGGCAAGAGGCGTGACGGTATGTATGTATGTATGTAATAACTAATTAATTGAATACATGACGACACACGTACATACATCCATCGCCTCACAGAAACGCAGACATTCAACGCACACACTTCTGCATCGGCAAACAAGTCACACTCTGGTGCTGATGCGAGGAGCACGCTGATATGGTGCACCATATCAGCGCGCGAACCAGCGGCGACTGTTTGCGAGCTACGGTGCGGGCAGGAGGCACCGCCAGGAGATGACAGTGACGACGAGGCCTTAAATTAAATTTAGACGGGAGGGGAGCGTTCAGGCGCACTAGTTGCGTCCCCAGGTCGACACAGTCGGATTCCCCACGGAGGACACCATAAACCATAAAGAGACAGGTAGGTAGACTCAGAAAAGAAGATTAAAGCTTAATTTACATCATGAGCTAACGCTTTAAAACTGATCAATCAAACGCCGCAGTGTAATGCTAGCTGCACAACATTTTTTGCATGGACTCAAAGGAACTGATATGAGAGTAAATCAGCACCACTTGCTATCATCTCCATCTCCAGCCTTTATAGGTACTTTCCATTGCTGGACACCTGTCGAGTTGGGAACTTGACACATACCATTGAGCTGCTTTGCAGATTGTGTGCAGGTTTAGTCACACTGTTTCCTTCACCAAAACGCTCATAGTAAAATTCAAAAGGTAACATAATTTCTGAAAATCTGGATTCAGACCCACAAGTCCCACGGCACAACCATCTGCTGGAGAGGCTATAATGTATGTCAAACCACTAACTTAACGGTTCAGCAACTTAGAAAAGACACTAAGTATTAGAGACTGGCGCCATAATACAAAATGACAACTTTATACCTACTAATTATAGTAATAATCTTGTTTGGCATGCTTTAACCTATCAATCTATGCTAATATTATACCATAAAGAGGTAAAGTTTGCGAGCTTGTGAGTTTGTGAGGTTGTAGACGGTAATCTCTTGATCTACTGAACCAATTTTAAAAATTCTTTTAGCAACAGAAAGCAACATTATTTGTTAGTGTCATAGTCTATATTTCATTCATTCATTCATTTTTTCATTCATTCTGAAATTTGGCATGCAGGTGGATCTTATGACGTAGGCATCCGCTAAGAAAGGATTTTTGGAAATTCCCACGGGATAAGGAAAAAACGGGAATTATATATTCGATTCGGAGTGACGCTATCACAGTAACTATAATAAGTAGACTTCAAATTTGATACAAAAGTAGGTGATTACAAAACTAAGAAACTAATTTCAGGATTTTTGGAAATTCCCACGGGATAAGGAAAAAAACAGGATTTATATATTCAGTTTAACGAAATCCTTTGAACTATAATTACTACACTCTTCAAATTTGGCATAGAAGTAGGTGATTATAATAGTAAAATAAAGTTCTAATGCTTTTTGGAAATTCCCACGGGATAAAAACGGGATTTATGTATTCAGTTCTACGGGATCGATTTTTCGTTTTACTGGTCGTATAAAATTGAAATTTGGCCTTCAATTTCCCTTGGGGAGTGTAGGGGAGCGCTACAAAAGGATTTCCCGAAATTCCCACGGGAACGGGAAAAACTGGACTTTTCGTTTTCTGGTTGCAGAAAGCTGAAATTCGGCATGTAGGTTGCTTCGGGAGTGTAGAGGAGCATTAAGAGAGTACTTTCCAAAATTCCCACGGGAACGGGAAAAAAACAGGATTTTACCTTTTACTGGTCGTAGAAAGCTGAAATTTGGCAAGTGGGTTCCTTGAGGAGTGTAGAGGAGCATTATGAGATAATTTCCCAAAATTCTTCTTCTTCGTTCCCGTAAGATATTCGGGAAATGCTTTATTTGGCGAAATTCTTACGGAAACGGGAAAAACGAAAAGCGGGGGAAAGTTGAAATTTGTCACGTAGGTTTATTCGGGAGTGTAGGGGAACACTAAGAAAGGATTTTCCGAAACGCCCACAGGGACGGGAAAAAACCGGATTTTACGTTTTCAGACGAAACAGCGGAAGAAAGAGACTTAACATTTATAACGTGTGTTTCTTTAAAGGCTTTAAGTGTACTCCGAAAGCACTCCCCAAAATTTCCACGGGAACGGGAAAAAACTTATTTTTTCATTTTACATCTTAGCGCGTACGATGTCGCGGGCAAAAGCTATTTAGGATGTATTTTAGGACAGGATGTATTATAGGTTAGGTTAGGTTTGTTTTATAAAAATCCTGCAATATTTACAGGTTCAGAAAAATTAAGGCATCGGGGCAATGCGGGGGCTGGCTTGCATGCTTGCTTGAGTCCTTGCTTTGCATGCTTGATTGCATACTTGCTTTCATGCATGCTTGCATGCTTGCTTGCATGGGTGCTTACTTGCATGCATGCTTGCTTAATAAGTAGGTATCCATGTAAAATATTCTGCTTGTGTTTCTGTATCAGATAAAGTTTTCTATCCTGGATCTTATCGTGACACATAGCTGAGTGGCGGCCATTTGGCTGGTTGGAATAAGTAGGTATCCATGTAAAATATTCTGCTTGTGTTACTGTATCAGATAAAGTTTTCTATCCTGGATCTTATCGTGACACATAGCTGAGTGGCGGCCATTTGGCTGGTTGGAATAAGTAGGTATCCATGTAAAATATTCTGCTCGTATTTCTGTATCAGATAATAAAGTTTTCTTATTCTTATTCTTATTCTTATTTCAGAATCTATTTCAGTTTAGTTAGCTCACATAAATCGCACATAGATCCTGATTACAAGACATTGTAATTTTTGCAGCATTTTCATTGCGGCGTAGTGTTATGTTAATTAAATAGAATTTGTAACACTTCTACTCTTAAATGAAAATGCTACACAATGTATGTCTAGATCATAATAAAGATCAAGCTAGGAATTTCATTGTTCAAATTTCCCGCGGTTGCACAGGAACTGCTGCAACATTCCCTGAGCGGTACAATTTAGGGATCCTTTAAAAGCGAGCTTTCCTGTCCTGAAAGGGCCGGCAACGCAACTGTGATTCCCCAAGTCTTGCAGGTGTCCCTGGGCGACGGTGATTACTTTCCATCAGGTGACCCGTCTGCTCGTTTGCCCCCTTTTATATAATAAAAAAAAAAAAAAAAAAAAAAGGAAGAGGATTTAAATTTGAGGTATATTCCCGCCTTTTGTTGGTTGTTTCAGCTTTTTGTCATAGCACGTCATTGGATCGCGTTAAAAAAAAAAAAAAGTCACTATCGTAGTTTAGATTTGACGTATCGTTAAAGCTTAAACCGAATGTATGGGAGATGGTCATCTGATACGTAGTATCTCTTAGTAGTCTGTGCCTAAAAGTCAATATGACTTGTTGTTTTTATTGTGCTGTCATAAAAAATGGTTTGGTCGACTATACTGTGAGTATACCTATTGCCAGACTTGCCTGCCTATTGATTGTACATTGCCAAAGCGTCTGCAGTAATCTATTTGGTTTCGAATTACTATTTGCTGCACAAGAATATTTTCAAGATTTGATTTATGGAGCAGTTAACACAACAATAAGTTTTCCGGCATCAGAAAACGCAGTATGAATACACGTTTGTGGAATACTCCTTTGTTGCCAGAGAATCTTGTAGTGGGCAGGGGAGTGCTTTATGAATCTGACCCAAGAGACATCCAATGAGACTGGTATATGGCAAGTAAATAAAAAGATTTGGTATACCTATGCTATGTTGAATTTCTTTTCCCATTTGACTGACATATCTGCTGACTGTTAACTATTTAACATTAACATAATGAGCTATATGCATGTATAAAGCGTTTTTCCTGCTAATATTGAACTGGATTTGCACAAAAAAAATGCACTAAGTTTGATCAATCTAAAACGGGAATAGTTCAAATCAACTCAATACAAGGGCGGATCCACCGTTGTGGGCACGATGGGCATGCCCACAACCTCAATAGACTTGTGACGTCACACTTTTACTTGCATGATTGTTAATGAGCATGTTCATGCTCCGACTCGTACTTAGCCGATTTTCTAGTAGCTGTGACCACAACCTTTTTTGAGGGCTGGATCCGCGCTTGACTCAATAGTAGGATAAGATATAGGAAGTGAGGATATTAAAAGCTTACCTTCACACTTCACCCCTTGGGCTGTGAACCCCCATAGGAAGTTCGCACACAGTTCACACCAGTTCAGCCCTTTGAATGTGTGAACTTTAAAGCTATGGGATTTGGTGTACTTGTTGAGCAGAGGATTGTCTTCAAAGGACGGTGTGAGATCAAAGGTTGGCCTCTTATCTAACTCTAAGGTGTTTGAGTCTTCCATCTTGGCTATTGCAGTCGGTCTGGTGACTCTGGAAAAAAGGAAATAAATGGGCCTTATTATTTATGTCAGACTCATCTTGCAGTAAAAATTTCATATACAATTTATTAACCTGGTTTAAGTTCATATGTTATGACACCGCTAAACTGCTCTTAGTACTAAATCTAGATTTAATTCTTACCTGCAAGTGAGAATTATTGTACTTAAGCCATGTGAAAATTGACAATAAAAAAGACATTTAATAATACTTACTGCTGCTTTTGTGACAAAGTATTTAGCTTTCTTCTATTCAATGTGACATAAGGACTTTCCATGTAGCTGGTACGCGAGTTGATCATCTCCAGAATGTGCCGAGCCCGCAGCTCCATGTGCGTTGTTATCAGCCCGTCGGCCACCAGGTCGTAGACACTGTCATACTTCTTGTCTTTGATATAGTGTGTGCCATCATAATATAACTTATAATGGTGGATTCTATCGTTAAATCTATGAGGTAAAAGTTTTTTAGAATATCATCAATTTTGTTAGTGGTAATTTATCACTTATGATTCAATAACATGCCCAATTGAATCAAATGAAATACAACTGGTACCAAAATTAAATTACCCTAAATCAAACTTAGAAGAGATAGAAGATATGTTGCAAATTAAATTAGGTAATGAAACAAAATTATAATTGATGTTTAATGTAGTGTTTTGTTGTTAAACAATGTTTGTGGCTTACCTCCACGTCAATGTGTAAAATTCGTTGAATTCATTCCCTTTCCTAATAAGAAATGCCCCGTTCGGTTCATTTTCTAAGCGTAAAGTAGCCTCTTTATGACCCATGATGCCATGGTATTCTTTCCCGTAAAACTCGGGTTTATCGGTACAGTTCTCGCAAATTATACGGAGTGGCTTTGGCGCTTCTAATTGGATACGGTACACTGCGAAATAAATGTGTACGTAATGAGTAATTGTATAGTTACAAAGCACCTTTCACGTAAAGATCGATAAGACCGTCAGACACTTACACTCGGGCTTCCAAATATTCTTGAGGTTTTCCATAGTCAATATTTGTTTAAGTTTTCGTCTAGGATTAGTTTCATCAGTGTATATTTTATCCTATAAGGTGTAACGGAGATTAAACGCGGAAATGAGTTAAATAGAAAACGTAAACAAATCGGAGTTTGACAGATTTCATTTGACGTTCTAAAAACGTTTATGGAGATAGCTACGTTGAGTTGATTTGACAGGTGTAAATTTGTTTATAGACTTCTATTTTACACTTATTCAGCTCAAGATTTTCGGAAGTTTCTATTTTAACGTGGCGTGGTGTTCATGTTTTTGTCTATGATTTGATCTGCCCTTCAAAGCTTCTCATTTCTTCATTTAATATATCGAAGACGCACAGAGTTTTGAACGAGTTGCGTTTACGAGTACTGTTAGTTCGTTAGCGTATTGTTTGTAAATTTTATTTACTTGTGATCTCGGAGGAATCCTGTAACTTAATATTGAGCTAAGAAAAGCGTAAGGCAAGTTACGAATGAATTACTACATAGTTAACTCGGCTGAGAAGGTCTCTGTACCCAGTGGCACCCACGGTCTGATCAAAATCATGGTCAATATGCGCCCGGGCCGCTCTTCTCATAGACCTTATACCTACTTACAAATTACACAAACTTACATTTACCATGAGACCTTCACTGTGCGTGACACATAATGTAAGATTAAATAAATATAAACTGTAATTAAAATAAATTTAAACAGTCGGGCAATAATAAATTTCGCTTAATATCCGACATATTGTATGGTATGCGGGCTATCCCTGAGACTTCAATTTATCTTTCCATTTAATGTTTAATTGTTAACACAGTACAAGGTTACCATGTTTGGAGGCCAGTGATAGTAATATTTCGGGCAGTAGGAAAGTATTTTTTGAGTACAGGAGTGACCGGAACTGTTGTTAGGCCCGTTTTTTAGTAGCCGTTAGTATAACAATCTGTGCTGTCTGTGCTCGGAAATACAGAATGTTACAATTGAATAAATATTGAATAGATACTATGAAGTAGATAGTTACTGCAATAACTTTATTATTATCATTTTGCTCTGCATAATATACTTATGTAGGTATAGCGTTACCTAATCGTGACGAACTCACACTTTTGTTACATTCTCACACATTCGTTACATCACGAGTAATATCACGATTTGAAATGCTTTATCCACAAAACTGTAAAATTACTTAATGTATAATGTCTTTCTGTGTGTTGTGTTAGGAACTTTTTCACAACAAAACCTTACTCGGAATTCATTGAAGGTGGACTTTTTTTTGTTTTGTTAACTAGTCCAGCCAGGCGAATCTAAAACGCCTTCTGACTCTAATATAAAAAAATATTACCTACAAGAGAAGGCACACGAGCTTCGAATTTTTAACTTCGGAATATAAGACCTAGGCTCTAGTCTAAATATTCTGTTTCACTCTTTTGCCTTGAAACTTGTAAAAGTAGGATAAAAGATGCTGCGTAAGTTTTTGGTCAAAAAATTCGTTTCGAGCGCATTTAGGTACAAGCATCAAATATGAAATTAATTTATTAGGTATAGTTTTACTGTTACTATTACGCGTTGGAGACGCATCCTGTGCCAAAGACAAACACTACCATCCTCGTATTCGTATCTTGACGGAGCAAACTCCAACCAAAGTTGCATGTGTTTGCGTGGGATGATAGTACATAATATGTACGCGGCGGGGTAGAGTTGCACCGACCTCAAGTTTCAAGAACTCCGTCTTTACTTCGTATTTGGTGTGAGACTGGCACTGATAAAGCCTACCTTACTTTTCGGAACTTTGAACAGACAATGCCACCAAAAAAAATATATTTAAATAGGTAGGCCTCTGTTGTACGGAAACGATAAGGACTATTAAGGACAGATAAAGTCGCTGTCGGGACTTGTGTTAGTTAATGAAATTCAGTGATAAAAATAACTGCAGAACATATAAAAAGGTAGGTGTACCTTCAGTTCTTATTCAGTATCACTTGCGCTGTCCATTCCTCTAATTTGAAATAAGACAAAAACGATTTATTAATTATAATGTGCTTCGCGTTTGTTTTGGTTTTGGTTGTAAATGTTTTTGTTTTTAGTGATGGGTGGGTGATCAATGAAGTTGACCTTCCAAGACTGCGCGGCAAAGGGCTAGTGACAGGAGATGAGAATGATGTAGAGGGGCTTAATGAACTGAAATTCAGTTTGATTTATCCAGGTTAGTCGGACATTAAATTTGGTGATATCGGAAGAGTTTTCTCTTTTTTCAACACGACATTCAATCATTGACGATTCCCATGAAAAGACTGATCAACCATATTGGTTTGCCTTATGGAAAATTACCAACAACCGAGATAGTTTTATCTTTTTCCTATTGTGTATTTGAGACTAGGAGCCACCGGAACTGTTGTTAGGCCCGTTTTTTCAGTAGCCATTTATATCTCATGACAGCATTTTATAAAAAAACCGTTAAAAACGAGAAGGTTATTTTTTATTTATGAGGCGTCACGTTGTTACTATAGCAAATTGCACCATTTTCAATAATCATTAATGGATAAATATTTGCTAGTACAATGAAATGGACGGTGCTGAATCGAATCTCTAGTGAAATTTAAAGTGTACAGTTCTCTATTGAGTGCGGCTTTTGAGTAGACTAGATATGCCAGAGATGCGTCGACACGGTTTAAAAGCACGAGTAAAATTAAGTTTTCTAAAGTGCCAGAGGAAAGTCGAAGAAACTTAATCGCGTGACTGCTTGAAACCTATCATAAGGTTAATAATCGCACCGCGCTAGCCAAGTTAGTTAAAGAATGATTTAGGAAGAGTAATCTAACTTAAAGCCCAGTCTAGGCCGTGATGCGAACGGAAAGGATTCGAAATTGTCGAAACTTTGCCACGTAATGTAATGCTAAAAGCGACTCGCAGGATTTTTGTTGTTGGACATGGAGATCTTGATGTCTAACGCGTTTACCATTTCTTTCTCTCAAACAGTAAAGAATGAGTGTAGAGAGAGATGTTAAATGTGACAGCGAGCTCGCGCGTTTGAAAATATTAATTATTATTAGCCCAGGACCCGGATTTATCATTGTTAGGTACTTGACAAGCTTTTATTTCATTCATTCTTTCATTCTTTTCTTCCATGCTGGTCTGAGAGTAAAGAAAAGATATAGAATTTACCAGTTGCTTCTCTTCCCGCGCAGATAGTAAAAGCCCATCGAGGGAATGGGCGAAAGTCTTAGGAATCATGTAATAGGCGATGCGGCGATAGGCTAGCAACCCATCATTATTTTGATTTCCCTTTCCACCTATACGCCCTTAATCATGCAAAACGTGGCCTTAAGGTTTTGTTACCTTAGGCTCTGTCTACCTCGTAAGGGATAAAGACGCGATATACCTATGTATGTAGGGGAGACCGAGGAGAGTTGAGACAGAGGTGAGTTGATACAAAGCCGTTTTCTCCGAACTGTGACAGTTTGTCGGGCTGGTAACTTCGCTAATTCGTTGCTCTTTCTACACTCCACAGTTTTTGTGAAGTTGTGACCTCGCTAACTGTCATAGGTGCAGAGAAAAAGGCTTTGTAACTCACCTCTGTCTCAACTTGTCTCGGTCTCCCCTATGTATTTTATTGAATTAAGGTATGTCTTTGATCGCGCCTAATACTTTCTAGGTACGAAGTGGTGCGGCGCTGGGAACATAGCTGATAATTACGACGACTTGGGTTCTTCCCGGGAGACCGACAAATGCTGTCGCGCCCACGACCTCTGTCCCGACGTGATCTCCGCCGGCGAGACCAAAAATGGACTCACCAATAGCGCGTTCTACTCGCGGTGAGTATATCTACTTATCTACACAAATCCCCCTAGTGACCCACCTGCACACACCTGCGAAGCAATTCAATGATGTGTAAAAAGTTCCCAATTACCGCTGGCTCCTCCCATTTTGAGAGGAGGCTGTGCCCAGCAGTGGGACGTATACAGGCTGGAGATGATGATGATGATGACTTATCTGCAAGGAGTCTGAGCCCTTCCATGCTGGTCTGAGAGAGAAGAAAAAATATCGAATGTACCAGCTGCTTTTCTTCCCGCGCAAATGGTAAAAGCCCATCGAGGGAATGGGCGAAAGTCTTAGGAATCATGTTATAGGCGATGCGGCTAGCAACCCATCACTATTTGGATTTCCCTTTCCACATATGCGCCCACAATCATGCTAAACGTTTCCTTTAGGTCTTGTTGCCTTAGGCTCTGTCTATGTCTACCCCATAAGGGATAAAGACGTGGTTTACGTATGTGTATGTCGGGTGTTTCAGAATTGTTCTGGGATATTTCAGCAGATGATGGGTTTGCTTGACTCAACACTTCTATAAATTTTCATCAATTCAAAATGAAGTCCCCCTCTAACGCTGGACACTTTGAACATCGACTGATAAGGAAAGAACTGCTGGACACAGGCCGCCTCTCAAACAGGGGACTTTGGGCTTTAGTTCCCACGCGGGCCATGCGGATAGGGAACTTCACACTCACCATTGAATTGCTTCGCAGATGTATGCAGTTTTCCTTATTATTTGTAAATTTCAAATGTAATTTCGCACTTAAACTGCGAAAAACTCAGAGGTACCGCAGGAGCGCGCAAGGTAGACTGCCCATCTCATTGTACAACGAACGGTAAGAAAAAGACGGGCTATATCGCGCGCGACGCGACTCTTGCGCGCTCTCGTGCTAGACGTGTTGGGATTCGAACCCGCGACCCTCTGCTGGAGAGGCCATAGGTCAAACGACCAGACCACCATGGCTGTCACCTTTACCCTGTTTGTAATCGACAGGCTGAGCTGCGAGTGCGACGAGGAGTTCCGCCGCTGCCTGCGCACAGCCGACTCCAAAACAGCGAAGCAGATCGGCACCATCTACTTCAACGCGCTCCAGACGCAGTGCTTCAGAGAGGACTACCCTGTGGTCGGCTGCAAAAGACGTGGCGGGTACGTACATACCTTATTCTTTACAGCTTAGAGCCCTCCTTTGGGATTGTTAGAACGTAGTCTGCGTGCATGGAAACGCAGCGCCCTCAGGCGGCTTTCCTGCGAACTATATATTTGACAGTCAGCCTCGTAACGTACTAATAACATGATTTGTAATTTGTCTTAAATATTAAATCTGCTTCCAAACCAAATGCTCGTCTCAATAATCTTCTACGACTATAACATGGTGTCAGAAGTCGTGGTGTCAGAAGTTAACAAGACATAAATAAATAAGAAGTCAGAAGAAAAAGAAACATTTAAAGAAGCCAAGTCAACGGTTCCAGGTCAGTCAGTTCATCCATATTAAAATTCAAATTATCTCAACGAAGTCAGAAATTAAAAATGCAGAATAATAATGGCTCAAGGCGAAGGATAACAATAAATAGTCAACTAGAAACACTTTCGTTGCAAGGAAACTTAGCCGTTAATTGGAAGAAATGGTACCAAAGTTTTAAATTATACATGACCGCAAGTGAGCTGTCAGAAGAAAGCGAAAAAAGAAAAGTAGCCGTATTTTTGCATATGATCGGACAGGATTCGCTAGATATATTTAATTCATTCGGAGTGGACGAAGATACTATTAAATTGAGCGACCTAGTCAAGAAATTCGAACAATATTTTGTACCGAAAACGAACGTTACATACGAATCATTTAAATTTTTTACGAGAAAACAAACTCAAAATGAGTCGATAGAAGATTTCATGACAGATTTGGTTAATTTAAGCAAAACATGTGAATTTGGCACACTTAAAGAGAGATTAATAACGGATATTTTTATATGCAACTTAAATGAAAACTACCAACATGTTCGAGAAAAATTACTAATGGAAACCGACTTAACAATGACAAAGGCACTACATTTAGCTAAAACGCTAATTACAACACAGTCACAGGCAGCTGAACTTAATAAAGAAAAACAGGTCTTATATAATTGTCAAGAAGACAAGTCAAGAGTAAGTGGAGCAAGTCAGAACAGAAGTCAGTCAAGAAAGCAATATCTACAGAATCACATTTACAAAGGTCAATCATCAAACAATATAAGTAATCATGAGTCAAGGTCAAGAGATGGTCATCAGTCAAAGTCAAGAGATAGTCGTCAGTCAAGGTCAAGAGATAGTCATCAGTCAAGGTCAAGAGATCGTCAGTCACAGTCATATAATTATCATCGGTCAGCAAGTCAGTCAAGAAGTGGATGTCGAAAATGTGGCCAGATCCATCGTCATAAGTGTCCAGCGACTAATGCGAAGTGCAGAAAATGTTTCAAGATAGGTCATTATGAAGCATTTTGTAAAAATAAGATGACAAATTTTGTGGAGGTAACAAATAACAATGAAAATGAAGGTGAGAGTTTTTTTATAGGAAATCTCAACTCATTTAATAGTTCTCATTGGACTATTGTTTTAAATGTCAATGATGTTAATTTTGAATGTATTTTAGATACAGGCAGCGATGCTAATGTTATGTCTTGTGATGTCTATAAATCATTAAAATTGTCAAATAAAATGTCACATTGTAATGCAAAAGTCACATCATATTCAGGAAATTCTGTCAATATAGTGGGCCAACAATATATTAATTGTCAATATAGTCACAATGGTCATAATGTAATAAAAAATATTTTGTTTATTATTGCTGATGTCAAATCGCCTACCGTCTTAGGAAAACATACGTGTTCTGAACTTGGTCTTGTTAAGAGAATATTTAATATGGAAATGTCTAATGATTGTTTAAATTTACAGAATATTTTGACGAAATATGACTCAATCTTCAGGGGTTTGGGTTGTCTACCAGGTGAAATACACCTTGATACAGATCCAGGTGTGATGCCTAAAATCGATGCAGCACGTAAAGTACCATTTTCATTGCATGATAGACTCAAGAATGAACTTGACAACATGGAGCAACAAGAAGTCATAACCAAGGTCACAGAACCATCATCATGGGTGAGTTCACTCGTCTTAGTTGAAAAGAGAAATGGAAAACTTCGTGTTTGTCTAGATCCTCGAAATCTTAATCAAGCCATAAAAAGGTCTCACTATCCTATACCTACTAATGACTATATACGATCTAAGCTACAAGGAGCAGCATATTTTTCAACATTAGATGCTAATAGTGGTTTCTGGATGTGTAAGCTTGATGAGGAAAGTTCGTTTCTATGTACTTTCAATACACCTTTTGGAAGGTATCGATTTAAACGTCTACCCTACGGAATAAATTGTGCACCTGAAATTTTTCATAGAATAATGACAGAATATTTTGGTGTACTGCCAGGAGTCATAGTCTATGCTGATGATATATTAGTGTATGGAGCTACACAGGCTGAGCATAATATCAATTTACAAAGAGTTTTTGAAAAAGCCACAGAAGTCAATTTAAGATTTAATAAATCTAAATGTGTCTTTAGCGCTACACAAGTAAAATACGTTGGTCATGTCTATTCAAAGGAAGGAGTGTCACCTGATCCAGAAAAAGTACGAGCAATAAAGGATATGCCGTCGCCGTCGTCTGTCAAGGATCTACAAAGGTTCCTAGGCATATTGAATTATTTAGGAAGTTTCATTAAAAACATGGCACAAGAAACTGAAATATTAAGGGATTTGCTAAAAAAGTCAAGCGATTGGCAATGGAATGCTAATCATGAAGCTACATTTAATCGTTTAAAACAGATTATCTGTCAAAGTCCAGTCTTAGCACATTTTAATATTAAGAAACCTATTGTCTTGTCAGTAGACGCAAGCCAGTCAGCAGTCGGAGCTGTGCTACTACAAGATGGTCACCCGATTTGCTACGCTTCAAAAACAATGACGTCGTGTCAACAGCGTATGGCTCAAATCGAAAAGGAATTATATGCCATAGTCTTTGGATGTCTACGATTCCATCAATATATTTATGGTCAAGTGGTGAGTGTTGAAACAGATCATCGTCCTTTAATAACACTATTTAAAAAACCATTGGCAGAAGTACCTACTAGATTACAACGACTAATGCTTAAAATACAAGTATATGATTTAAGAGTAGAGTACAAACCAGGCTCTAAAATGTACATAGCCGATTCATTGTCACGCGCACCGCTACCAGAGAGCAGTGAGGATGAACTTGATGAACACTTAACCATACATGTCAATTTACTTAAAAGTGTACTACCAATATCCAAAGAAAAATTGGAATGGCTAGAAAAAGCAACAATGGAGGATGAAACTATGAAGTTACTAAAAGAGTATTACATGAAAGGATGGCCTACATGCAAGTCTCAAGCTAATCATTTAGTCATACCATACTGGAATTATCGTGATGAAATACATGTCATAGGAGAGCTTCTACTAAAAGGCAATAGTCTGATTATACCTACAAAACTGCGACCAGACATATTAAAAATGATTCACAGTGGTCACCAAGGTATACAAAAATCTAAAAACTTTGCAAGAGGCATAGTATTTTGGCCTTTAATGTCACATGATATACAGAATATTGTAGAAAGTTGTACTACTTGTAAGTCAAATAGGAATTCAAATCCACCAGAACCTCTCATGCCACACAAAATATGTGAATTTCCATGGCAGAAAGTTGGTATTGATTATCTGATGTACAAAAGACAAACTATTGTTGTAATAGAAGACTATTATTCTAATTTTATTGAAATAGCTCATGTCAATAGCACTAACGCCAGAGAGTTAATAACAGTTTTGAAATCAATATTCAGTCGTTTTGGCATACCGGTTGAAATCATAAGTGACAACGGTCCACCTTTTAATTCAACAGAGTTTATGAAATTTGTAAAAGAATGGGGAATTCAACACAGTACTACAAGTCCCTACATGGCAAAGTCAAACGGATTAGTTGAATCTGGAGTCAAAATTGTAAAGAAAATACTTACAAAGTGTGATGAATCTGGAAGTGATCCTTATTTAGCTATGTTACAGTATAGAACAACTGCAAGAGGTAATTTACCATCACCAGCTCAGTTACTGATGTCGAGAACATTAAGGACACAGATACCTACACACTTGAAACATCTACAGCCAAAGGTATACAGTTACAGAAATTATGTGGAAAATAAAACAAGAAGTAAACAACAACAGAAATTTTATTATGACAAAAAGGTTAGTAAGCTACCAGAGTTAAATATCGGAGACTTTATATGGTTTAAGAAGAAACCTCAAGAAAAATGGCTTCCTGGAAAAATAATAGAAAAATGTAGAGAGCCAAGATCTTACATAGTGGAGTCTACAGAAGGAGTCCACTATAGAAGAAACCGTCAGCATCTGCTTAAAAATAAAATAACGCAAGCAGCAACAGCAGCTACTCCCATGTCGGCACCACAGACTATACCAGTGCAGAAGGAAAGGAAAAGTAAGGAAAGATCAAATATAATAATAACGGAAAGTGAAATAGAACAGGAAAGGGAGACAGGACAAGGACAAAGAGAAGAATGTGGGCAGAGTCAGTCTAGCACAACACAGGCAACTGAAAGCGTTACTTTGCCTGCAGAAAATGCGAATAACAGCTCACACCATTCGGATTCTGGTACTCGTCCACTTATTAGGACAACTAGATCTGGTAGACAAGTCAAACCACCGGTACGATTCAATGTGGATTTTGAAATTGACTAATGTAATAATAATGTATAATAATGTATGATAATGTAATGTAATGAATGATTATGATAATGACTTGACTTTGCTGTATTTAATTTAATGTTTTTTTTATGTCTGACAAAGCTACTGCAATTTTATATAATTTGAATGTGTTTATTTGACTAATAATTGATTATGAATAATGGTTGTTTTTATAATGGGTCTTATTTGTTATAGAATGTCTCAATGTTTTAATTTATGATAATTGTTTAATGTCTAGCTTTGTTTTTGTAAAAAAAGGAAGATGTTAGAACGTAGTCTGCGTGCATGGAAACGCAGCGCCCTCAGGCGGCTTTCCTGCGAACTATATATTTGACAGTCAGCCTCGTAACGTACTAATAACATGATTTGTAATTTGTCTTAAATATTAAATCTGCTTCCAAACCAAATGCTCGTCTCAATAATCTTCTACGACTATAACAGGGATGACATGGCGACGTCGCCAGTTACTCGGAAAAAATGCTGCCTTTATTTTTAATGATTCAATAATATTTTAATACAAAAAAAGGAGTCTTGGTCGGAGCTCCGTCAATAACCAGTAGGACAAACTGTAGTAGGACCACGGGTAACAGAGGTTACAGAGGAACGATACGTACGTATAGAAATGTCGGCCGTCAGTCACTTGGCGAAGCTTTGACGACGTCTGATTTGTGTAAGATGCGTGCAGGCGATCGCCGTGACGTTCCGGTGAGGTAGAGCTGTACGTCTAGTCGACCTAACAATTCGATTCCTACCTAGTTTCTCTACCGAACTTCTCTAGCTCGCTTTTTCTTCACGGATATTTTACTTGGTTTGAGGGAGTGGGCGAAAATTTTATGAATCATGTTATAGGCGATGTGGCTAGCAACTCGTCACTATTTTGATTCCCTTTCCAGCCATTCAACCACAATAATGCTAAACGTGCTCTTTAGGTCTTGTTACCTTGGGCTCTGTCTACCCCGTAAGGGATAAAGACGTGATTTATGTACCTATGTGTGTATTTTCCTTCGGGTTGCCAATGGAGATTTTCACGAAACGCCATTGTATATTGTCTGTCTGTCACCCTAATTAAAAAAAAAACCGGCCAAGTGCGAGTCGGACTCGCGCACCGAGGGTTCCGTACAAATTCGGCAAGGGAATATGATATCCAGTGTTAGCAGAGCCCTACCTCCTAAGCAAAATGTAGACATTGTGAGATCATTTTATATTGGTCACTTACAAAGACAGACATAAAAATATCTGATTTTAGTATTTGTCGCGGCAACAGAAATACATCATCTGTGAAAATTTCAACGGTCTAGCTATCACGGTTCATGAGATACAGCCTGGTGACAGACGGATAGACAGACAGAAAAACAGACGGACGGACAGCGAGCTCTTGGTAATAGGGTCCCGTTTATCCTTTGGGTATATACGGAACCCTAAAAAGGTATCATCACTACATAGTATAAAACAAAGTCGCTTTCTCTGTCCCTATGTCCCTATGTATGCTTATATCTTTAAAACTACACAACGGATTTTGATGCGGTTTTTTTTAATAGACAGTGATTCAAGAGGAAGGTTTTTATGTATAATTCTACGCAGACAAAGTCGCGGGCAGAAGCTAGTTAAATTAAAAATTTTGCTTTTCCCAGATGGTTGAACAGCAAGTGTTTGGAGCCAGAGTTTGACACAGACGGCGCCACGGCGTACCAGTGGTTTGATGTGCCTAACTATTAGAACAAAAGTGTTGTGCCTTTTTGTGATCAAGTTATTTATAATATTTATTTAAGTGATTAAATTAAAACGCAAAACTTAAGAATAGTTTACCCTCTATTTTTTTACAAGACCTAAACCACGTAGCATGACTATGGGCATATAGATGGAAAGAAGTGTTAGTAAATAACAAAACATGCAACTTACAGCGCCATCTATATGTTCACATAATAAAACTTTAGTCTGTTGAAAATCATCAAGTGCGTCAGCAAGTCATGATGGGTTGCTATTGCTAGCCGCATCGCCTATATATTTTCGCCCATTCCCTCGAATAACCTAATAAACCATGGAACAAAATGTATGACCCTCACTTCCACCTATTATCTAATAATAAGGAGTCCGATGAAATTGACAATGTGGTTTGGGGAATGCCAGACCTGGCCGGTATTCCCCAAATTACTAGTATCCTTTGAATGTCCCCAAAATTTAAATTAGAAAAATATCTAGAAGGAAGATGGCAATTTGCTATATTGGAGGTATTTATATTAATCCAATGAGGTCTTCCGTCTCAAATTGGTGATAGAAATAGCGACGTGATTGTAATGGCTGGAGTCCGTAGCAAATTGATCAGATCGGGGCTATTCCTTATGTGAATCATCGTCTTGCCTGCGCTCTAGGCCAGCCAGGTCGGGGCCCCCTGCCGCCACTATACGCTTACGCCACTGGAAGGCCCCAAGGATCCAGGAGGAACAGAAGTGCAACGTCGGCGTAGAAATACAATAAATAAAGAAGCGGCATTTGTATTATTTATTTTGTCTCAGCATATTTCATTGGTACATTGTTAAAGATTTATCCATTATAGTGTTCGCCATAATTCATCATTAAATATAATATACAACTCTTTATTTTAAATTCTGCACACATGAATGCACGATTAATATACATAATTTATATTATTTCGTATAAATAACCATACACGGTACAAGTCGTGATAAAAGATATGGATACAGATTTATAACAATGTATAAACAAGTGAACAACTTTGAACGGTGTTAGAAATAACGCTAGATATTTTATTAATGATAGAAAATGTTCAAATAGTACAGGTTATACATATATTATATAGATATGTAGCGTAGTGCTTAGCTAAAACATTACCTCAGGCGCGCGCAATATGTACAACAACAGAATTATACATACATAGTTATACATACATTAACGTGGACTAATCAGTGGAAATACATGTTATATACGAATGGTTATTATTAGGAATCGCAAGCTAATTCTGGATTTATATGTGAAAAGGTTTAAACATGACTGGGTATACCGAAGCGATTATTTAAAGGACTTAATAAGAATCCCTTGTACGAAGTGAGCAATCTCGAAATAGCCTACTCGAAGCGAGCGCCCGCGGCGCCGCGCTGCTCCTTAACCAACCACCAAAGCACCCGTTAGACTTAAAAAAAAGTTTGGCAATGCTGGACTAACTAAAGGGAAAGGGATAACAATATAATACGAAGAACCATACCCGAAATCAGTCCCTCGACCGGACCCCGCAGCAACGTTACCTTTAGCTGAGACAAAATATTTTGCCAAACTTTTTTTCGCTCTCAACAGTCACTTTAATTGTTAACCATGTTACAGTGTAAAGTTACATTTTTTTTATTAATAAATCGCCAACACATGATAAACAATCTTAGTCAATATTCTAGGATATCGTTTCGTAAAGTCTTTTCTTGCTTAGCACAATAGAGGGTACTTATCATGAAAACGCGGAAATGAACGACTCAAAAGGATAAGTTATGTTTTGATTGATGATACTCCCATGGAAGCAAGTCTTGTCGGTTATAGAACGAGCTAGCCTTTAGTGTCGACTAAATCAATAACCTACTTACTTAGGCAAGGTTTAAGTATTGGAAATACATGACAATATATCCAATATCCATCGATTTAAATAACATCAATTCACCAATCAATTGCAAAATAACACATACTTTGTGTACTAGGACACTGCACAATATGTTAGTGTATTTTATTTATCAGTAGGTATCTATGTTTGTGTGGGTATTAGGTAAGATGCATGAGAACGTGTTGAACCATTCTCAGGGTAAGTATTGTGTGCATTAACCAGTGAAGATTGCTGTGCACAGTAAATTGTTGTGCATACACAATTATGACGTAGGAGTGCACAGTATAGATATACATTAATTAATTAAGAAGTCTTGCAAGTTAACGACTATGTCTTGCCATAGATGTGTCATTCAAACTCTTCTCAAGAAGACTTGTTAGGTTTCATAGCTTCAAGTACCTACTGGCTGGTTAATTGTGTCAGCTCAAAAAAAAGTTTCTAACTAATAAATATACCAAGTATGATCGTTGATCAACCGTACCCGTTCAATAAATTTGTGTAAGTACAGGTTAGTATGTATAATTAATTACTTTTCGGTGTTTAACTTTATTTAACAAAATATGCATAAATAAGAGTCGTAACATAAACTAAATACATTAACGATTAGGTACAATAAAATGTAGGTATCGAGCTTTAATTATTTAATGTCAAATATTTTAAGGAATTATAAAAATGACGAGCAACAGTTCATGTTATTTTATGTTTAATTCATTATTAATTGTTTATAAACCCTATTAATTAGGAATATACAAATGCAATTTTATTAAAATTGGCGAACGATTTAGTTAGACTAACTGGAGTTTTTACCGGCGGTGTCATTTGAATCCAACAAAATGTTATCAGATCAGTGAGATGCAGCTCTGTAGTTATTTAGCTACAGAGAAAATATAACTATCTGCTCTAGTACTATTTTGCTCTCCGAGGTCTGACCCTTGGCTAACTCTGGTGATCCAGCTGATTACAAAAGTAGGCTTTGTACAAAGGTACCTACAAAACATACAAAATAAAGTGAATATTTGAAGTTAGAACTCATCGAAATTCCTTAGTGATAAATGACGCAGAATTATTATGTAGTATAATTATTATTATTAGAATGATAAAGATGGTATCACGTCTACTATCACAGAATATTATTATTTCGAGAATATCATGGGGTACGCTCGCACAAGTTGTCTACTCCAAATAGGTGGGTAAGTGAAACGGCTAAACATGTCAATATGTAACTAACTTCAATTATACACAGGAATTGTTTATTATGTGATATTAATTAATATGACTTTATAATTATTTTCTGGCAGTTACACATCGTAAGGCCTGGACGATAACCAATGCGTACAGATGCGAGAGAATGGTTTGGAATAATAGTCCACTTATTTTATTTTGTCCGGAGTCACCCCAGTACGGGGAAGCATTGCTCATAGGACTGTCCCGCCAGAGGGACTATCTTGATGCAGTTCACGCGCCCGTCTCAGCCAGCCAACTCGCAGAATCATCAAAGTCTTTTGAATACAGTTCTTGGTCAGAAGGACGGTTGCAACAGGACTTTGCAATTCTCTATTCTTTTTGAACACAGTTATTAAATAAAATATATAAAAAGAGAGAAATATTAAGTTCGAATTCCTGTTTTGTAAGTAAGGAAAACTCACAGCTAGCGATCGTAAACGTAATGTAGAAAATCACAACAACTATGCCACGAGGACTGTAAAGTAACAACTAGACAATAACTTCATTATAATTTCATATCTATACATACGACAATATGCAGTTACAATGCTATAATGTGTAAACAATTTATATAATCTAACAGACGGGCAAGAAGTCCGAGTGATAGAAAACGTACACGACTACTCGAGGCGGACTCGCCGCCCCGACCGTGGAGAGGTAACTATCGAGACAGCACTAATATTGAATATTCACTAGACTGTGCGTTTATTGAATTCATTTAATATTTACATTTCTTACAGTACTCTCGTAGGTACATAATGAAACATCGGGCCGGAGCGGGGTAGTTCCGGCCACGGCGGTCGGCAGCGGGCGCAGTTCCGCGTCTCGGGGCCGCGGAACCCGGGGCGCCGCCATTATTTGCCGCCCAGCCCGAACTTCATGAAGATCAGCTCCTTGCCCTTGCTGAGGATGTCGCCGCCGGGGGCGGTCATCTCGGTGAACTTCTGCATGAGGTTGGGCTGGGAGGTGGGCGGCTGCTGCTGCGCGGGGGCTTGGAGCGGTTGTGCGGTGGGGGCCGGGACCACGGCGGGGCCGGCGCGGCGCGCGGGGGACGCGGCGGCGGGCGCGGGCGCCGCGGGGCCGCCGCCCAGCCCGCCCAGCCCGCCCAGCGCGCCGGCCAAGGGCGACTGTACGGGCGTGCCGACGTTACCAGCGCTCGTGCGCGCGATCGTGCTCGCCGGCTGCTGAACGGTCGCCGCGCCTCTCGCCCTCGCCTGCTGCATCACACTTTATTACTTACAAACGAACGGCTCCTCATTGTTCGCAGTGCATTTGGTCGAATTCCGAAAGCGCGATGCTGCAGGTAATTTTTGGTGCACTTTATAAAGATACGGATTATCTGGCGTGCCAAAACGTGCGCTCATTGAATTGGAGCAAATATTGTCTAGTTCGACAAAATTCACTGCTAGAAATGAAACTATATGTTTCTTTAAGTTAATGTCTCGTGGAAGCTAAGTATAAGTAATTGCTATTCGTATGAACTCTACAGTTAAATTATATAGCAGTGATTCATTAAACAGTGGGCTCTCTCATCATAGTTAAAAATATCTAATCTTAATTTTAATATTCATGCAGAATCAAATGACTCGATTAATTAAGTTGAGTTGTCATTGCTACAATTACAATTGACCAAATAATTACAATTTGTACAGGGTACGTATAATAAAAAGAAATATAAAATGTGCAATAATTTGAAACATGCATGCCATTCAACAAAGCTTGTGTGATAGACGAATATTAGCATTTAATTCAGTAATGTACCTAAGTTCATAAAACTTGCAAGTGTACAAGTTTACCATTTTTAATGTTTACCAGAGGATCTCTACGTGAAAATACGTATGTATATCTATTAAACAAAACACTGTAGTTTCTTAGTACGTCATGCTTTAAGTAATTACAACATAAAGCATTCAAAGAAAGAAAAATATGCACTATGCGATGACATAACGAATTGGAAGCTGCCAGTGTGTCATTTGTAGTGTAGAGACTCAAAGTGAATGAAATATCACCTGGCCCCCTTCGGTATTAGTGCTGTTGACGGAGACAGGTATCACCTATACAAAATAATTGTTAGGTATAACATGGCGGCATACAAGTGATTCCAAAACATTCGGGTCCATTTCCGCCATTGTTCGTTCGGTTTTCGCATATGTAATCGCACAGTACTTAAAAGGATCACATTTACAGGCCTCTGAGAGATTGTCATACAACATGGTGAATGGTCTATGGTATATCTGATGTGAGTGAAGTATACGCCAGTGTTAATTTGTACTAGTCGCTGTATGGTCTGGTCCAGTATCATGGCATGATGCTAGTGATGTAGTAAATGCTCTCCACGACTATGTCCTCGATGTAACAATGGACCAACTGAATCGGGCTAAGTTACGGTACCAAACGTCCCCGAGGATACACTGAGCGTAACAATGAATCGCAAGGTAAACATAGATAAACAAACAAAATAATGTAGAAAAAAGAAAATAGTGAGAAAATAAATGTAGAGAGATGAAGTGACAGTTCAACAAAAACGACTAGTATCGTTGCATAGTATATTTGAAACAGTATTCTTGTGGGTCGATTATATACGGTATTATTTTTACCTGAGAATTCACCTGTTCTGGATTACTGGCGCATGTGTTGTGGTCTAACTGAGAAGGGGGAAGAGGGCAGGCATCTAGCAAACAGACAATACACACAACATATATAGTGACCACAGACAACCACTTGAATCTTGGATCACACCTCACGCACACCGTGACTTCTGTGCTGAGTATGTTGCGTGTATTTGTACAGATTAGCCTACCCGCTCTCGTGGAACTAACGTGTCAAACTGTGACCGCATGACATCAGGGAAACACGTGAAAACAAAATAAAAACAGGACAGAGAGTTGGATAGATAACGTAGACAAAAATAATATAAGGTGTCCTTAAACGTACAGTGGCCAGAACACTATAACATACAACTCGCTCACGTATGTGTTCGAGATGGGATCGTATCGTACAGGCTTAGCACTGGGTTATAGCAGCTATGGTAAATCCGCGTGAATCCAGAACGTTCTCTGAACGATGTTTGTGACTGTGTAATCCAAGATAGTGTTCATTAGCAAAGTGTACACCAAGAGTCTTTGTGCTCCGTAGATTGCAACCGGACTCGCGTTGTACAAAAACATCCCGTTTCACTTAACATTTTTATCAGATTATGTCAAACATAGGTATAAGTAGCCGACCTTGTCTATGGTTTATTTCAGAAATAATTATACAGTTCTAAATTTATTAACAATACCTATACGAAATTGGGCATGGGCAGATATTTATTCCTATGTAGAACCGCGAGAGTCGAGGGATGCAAAACGGAACGCGTCGTTCGACACTTGAAACTCGTAACTCGCCGAAGCGAGTCCCGTCGCAATCGCAACACCGTGTACAGGAAAAATGATAGAGGGTACCAGAGCGAAATAGCTAGCGTCTCTCAGTAGTCACATAGCAAGTCCAAGGTGCAAACATGAAACACTCAAAGCTCTCAGTGATCTGAACCGAACCTAATCGTCATCACTGAACTTACCAAACTTGTTCTTTAAGTAATTTTATACAGCTAACAGGGAGAGTAACTAGGACAGCGAATATTGAAAAGCTGGTCGCGGCTAGGGTTACCGTCAGGAGTTCGAGTGAGGATAGGTATCGAGAAGGTCAGTCGGAGGATCCTATATCACCGTGTTACGATGCGAGCCTCGTGGGTACCTTATCACCTGTGGTGTTACTGTTCGGGGAAGTTACAGCGTTGTCAGGCGTCGGTAACCCTAGTCGCGGCTCTACACAGTACACAGAGAGCGTGATGTGGTGTGTACCTTTTCTATGGAGAGTGCGCGGCGCGGGCTGCACGTTGTCGCGCGGCGGGGGCGGGGGCCCGCGCGCGCCCGGCCCCGGCGCCGCGCCGCGCCCGCGCCCCGCCGCGCCGCCCCGCCCGCCCACGCCGCCCACGCTACCCACGCCGCCCACGCCACCTGCACACGACACACATGTCCAAGCTCCAAACATATCTGAACACCTTTTGTCCCACTAGATGGTGGTTAGCTTCCTACATACAATAACTAATTTTAAAACAATTAACAAAGTTGCCTGGCCTTTCAAAACGACTAAGTTATTGTAATTGTGACTGATTCGAATAATCAAAAGAGATAAAGTGAGTAATTTTTAGTACAATTTCGAAAACCAACCATACAAATCATTACAAAGTTTTCATAAGCATGCTCTGTGATTGTGACACCCGGGTGTCCTATACCTGCGTATATCATCTTTATGCGAAGGACCAACACCGACCCACGACACAAGTATTCACGAGTTCACGACTCGTTAGGTATCTACGCTAAGCTTACACAAGTGTCCAACACTGTTCTGTCTACGAAGACGCTGCAATCGCATTTGCTTAATTATTCATAGATGGTACTGACCTTGGCTGGGTTGTCCCGGGCCGGCGTACTGGTCATTAGCCTCAGTGAGGAAGTTGCTGGGCACGAGGCCGCGTACGCCATCTATCTCAGCCATGAAGAAACCGTCGTCGTCCATCTCCCCGTACACGTGGATTATCTGCCCCGTGTGGAAACTCAGCTCCGCCTGAAACAACATCGAGGTTCAATAGAATTTAAACAGATATTTAACTAGAAAAGGATATGATAATCTCACATGAAAATCTATATAAGCGCCTTAAGGCTTCTGTCTCACATTAGCATCTTATTTCCACATCTTCATCAGCGGTGAAGGGACAGAGCATGCTCACCGCCAATTAATAGATAAACGAATACAAGATCTACTCACAACACTTACATGAACATCAATATGTTACGGCTTAGCTTCTGCGGATCGTATTTTACTGACTACTGACTACTGACTTAACTGTGACTGGAGAGTTAGTGCAACAGCTTTGAGGTTGTAAATAGACTAAGGCTAGAGCTATTCATATATATCAACATCAACTCACAATACTTACATCAGCGTCAACGTTAGGGCTCAGTTCCTGTGGATCGTAGTCGAACAGCGCCACCATCCGCCTGACTGGCTGGTTGGCGTACGAGTCTGTCCAACGATCACGCGGCTTCGCCGCCGCCTGCCCCGCATCCTGCTCCGAAACCTCCGCAACCATGTTATGGGGCACGTAGCCGCGCCGCCCGCGGCACTCGCCCCAGTAAAAACCGTCAGTATCTTTGTCCCCCCACACCTGGATAATACAATATCGAATAAGAGAATGAAGGGCACATAGGTATAGGCCCTAATGGGAAGTCTTATAAGAGTTTCAAATGAGTTTAAGCAAAGGGTGTTTATTAAGAGAGATCCTTTTTGAGTCATCGTGTGTATTCATGACTGGTGATCCCATTCAACTTGTATAGGTGCGGTGCGGAGGGTTCGGACTTCTGTTACGAAGAAAATTAGAATTTGCGCTTCAAAGAATGTAAGTATTAATCAAAGCAAAAGTTTAAAGACGTCCATTCTAATTATGGATATCTAAGAAAAAATATCCATACCTTAATGATATCCCCATCACTAAACGGCAGTTCTTCATCGCAGCTCTCCGGATTCGGACTCATAGTGGCCGGGTCGTAATCGAAGAGCGCCATGAAGTACCGGCCCCGGGCCTTGGACTGCGGGTGCTGGCCGTGGCGCGGCGCGGCGCCCCGCGGGCCCTGCGGCGCCCCGGCGCGCGGCCCGTACGGGGCCTGCTGCCCTTGTTGTTGCTGCTGCTGCATATTTAAATCTAGCTTGACGTGAACATCTTAGAGGCCGTCAGCGAGGAAGTGGGCAGCGAAAGTGTAGAGCTCTTGAACTTCGACTTCTTACTACAATTAACTGTTAGGATGAACCGTATCGAATTGCCCATTTCCTCGCTCGCTTCTGCGAGAATGACCAGATAATCCCTATAAAACAAGCATCAAACATTGCAAATGCAAGCAGATTGCTTAAAAAAGACCCATTGCGTTAGAAATTAAAGAATTGAAGTCGTTAACTACATCATGCTCCAACATCAGGAAGAAAAGAGTCAAAGTCAAAAGCTGATCGGGGGCAAAGATGAAGTGGTGTTATGGAAATCAAAGAACCTGATGGGGGTTAGGAGGGCGGCCCCGCTCGTGGTGGGTCCTCGGCGCGGGCTGGTACGGCGGCTGCGCACCGGCCGCCGGGGCGCCGGGGTACGGGGGCTGCTGGCTACTTTGGAACTGGCCGGCTGGTTGATAGGGGGGTTGCTGCGTGCCATGGTAGGCTTGTGTATTCGGGTACGGCTGACCCGATGGCTGCTGCGACGCTTGCGCTGGTTGGGACGGTTGCTGCTGACGTCCGTACGAACCAACACATTAATAAGGTTAGATTTTCCATAACAAAGCCAATAGCAATAGTTCAAGCTCATAGCCACATTAATCCTTCATTGGCGTTGCGTTCAAGCGATAGAAACGTTACCTTCTTCTCGGCCGATAAAGAGTAAAACATTCCGTCGTAGCTCTAGTCAACCCCCATGCACAACGAAAGCTAGCGTGCAGCGCTTACACTTGAAACCATATCATTCATAGCAGATAGAATAACATTAGTCGATCTTAATTCAGTGCTTGACATAAATGCGTATCAACGATTTGTAACATATATACCTCGTCCAGAATTCTTTCGAGTTCCGTCATATTTAAATTCGCACCCCGGCTAAGGTCTTAAGTTAAACATTTAGAGATCGAATGTGGCAGTGTGTGACGGGAGGTGTGGATTGAGTGTCGCGTCGAAGCCAAGACAACATGCAGGTACAACCATACTAGACGGCGCGCATGCTCGAGTGAGTGATCTGTATCGAGTGCTGTGTGGCCGAGTGGAGGTCTAACTGTCGGGACGGGAGCCTCGAGTGCGAGTGCGGCCGCGGTGGCCGGCGTGTGGCGGCGGGCATCGAGGACGTACATTACAACAAGTGAAGATGACAACACAGATACACCGAAAAGTGGAAACTCGTGATTGGGATAGATTCCGCAAAAAGTTGAAATTGAGAGAGAGCATGTGAAAGGTGAGCACATCGATGACAGCTAGGAGAGTCCCAGACCTGCGGGCGGCGGCGCTCCTCGTCCTCGCTACCCAGCTCCGCGGCTCCCTCTTTAGTGATTTCGATGGCCGGTATCCCCGATTGCTGATACCACACGGTCATTCAGTATTTAACATAGAACAAATTTACTCTCAAATAGGATAAAAGAACATTAAATTAAATTTTGTATGGATGTGCGACGGGATGGTCGATGTTGATGTCGGATGTGAAAATAACAATGTGATGGCAGCGTCGCTTGTGATGTTGACATGGAACTTGTTGCATCAACATATTTGATAGTATATATAAATTAAGATAGTAGAACATGAAGCAGTTTCACTGACGCGTGTCTACATAAGTGGTTGGTCACAGACACTACGAGTAGAGCAAGTGAAGCCGTTAGGAAGCGAAGTGGGAAGGAGGAAGTTCCTGCCGTGGAAGCGATTGACTTCTCGAATATACTCGTGAGTAGCTACAGTTACATTGATCATAAATATAAATTCCCTGCATATCTCGGTCGGGCGACGTTGATTCTGAGCAAGTGATTAATGTGTGATGAGTTAGGACAGTATGATCTAAATGTTTTCAATTAACTAGTAAACTTTACGTAGAAAGACTATACTGATTCTCGATCATTTCATGACAGACGTATAATCATATAATGGTCGGTATCATCGTCTACATTCGGAAGTTACGTTTTATTTATTCCCTCTATAAATCTATAGAACTTCTAACAGTAAACCATTCACTGAAATAGTTAATTATCTAGAATAGAAAGTTAAAGTTTTCAATATGAACTTAACTAAAATGTAGGCGTAAATTATAATTATGTAACTGTTTTCTACAATCTTGTCTCCTCTACTTTAATGTGAATATAATATAGAAGCGGGTTAATATTTATTTCATATGCTGATTATATGACTACTTTAGTATGTATATTACGATACTATTAGAAAACGGGCACACTGTGTAAGTTGATAAAACAAATCATATAAAACTCATTACGTAACTAATAACAAACAAAAGGCACTCTGAAACTCATTCTAAACAAATCAAACAGGTGATATAAGAACGTTAGAAAGAAAAAAAAAGAAGATATTTGAAAAGACGTGTTAAAATTCCTTACCGAAGGGGTTATTTTGTCGAATATACTCTTTAGGAGGCCTGTGCCGAATCCGCTCGCGGGCTATGGAAAGGTGTAACAGTTATGTGAGAGAGCGAGGTAAGGTTAGACGCTAGGTGGCATGGTTCTATCATGAGCTTCATGGATGGTCTGTCTGTGTCACAAAGTACAAGCTCTTTATCTGTTCTAGGTATAGGTATATTTGTAGGTGTCGTGCGTTGTATCGGGTATCGGCCAATAGCACTAGGACTACTACTGATCTAGTCGCAAGCAGTAGGTATGCATTTAATTTTGAACGTTCGAGCCGAGTGCATAGCTATCGAAGTCGCACGTGGTGGTGTCGCGTCGCGCGCGTCGAGTACTACGGCCTGGCTGCGGAGATGCCGGCGACAGAACCACAGGAGATAGTATAAAGAGTGCAGTTTGCAACACTGATGTACGCGACAAGCAGTCTCGCCAGCCGCCCCCCGTGGCCGCACCGGCCAGGAGCGGGCGGACCGAAACTGTTTGTCGCGTTAGAAGAGAGCAATGACACTGATAATTATAATGATAGCTAAAGACACAGACGAAGAAGATCTTCAGAGATAAAATCAAAATATGAAGCTCATTTACATACTTGATCAAGATCATATATAAAAGAAATGTATACTGGCGAACTCAAATATGAAGGTACACACAAAATATACAACACTAATTTGCAAACCAATGTAGACAAGGTGCCGTGACAACGAACATTTAGTTAGAAATTTAATGAACACTCAGCGATATATGTTAGGTATACAGTAGGTAATATAACTAAAGGATATTTTCTTAATATTCATGTATAATTTGTTGAGGGTCATGTTTGAACGTGTTTAGTTTAGTTTCATTGTAAGGATTCGAATTCAGAATTTATCATCATGTCAAATTTCGAATTAATAAAAAAGGTCACCTGAGCGGCGTGCGGGTCGTGCCGGTTGGCGATGGGGAATATCTCTTTGTCCGAGAGGTTCTCGTCGTGCTCCAGCACTTGCTGGTGCTGCTGGTAGGGTTGCGGGCGCTGCTGCTGCGCGCGGAAGCCCTGGCCCGGCTGGCCCGGCGGCATCGGCCCGCGCGGCCCGCGCGCCGCCACCCCGCGCAGCACCGCCGGCGGGATCGGCGTCGGCGCGCTGTCACCCGACTGACTGTCACGCGACTTTGTACGAACCTGGAAACAACAAACACATGTCAACGAATGTGACGGCAGTACTCAAAGAAATAATCAAGTAAACAGATTAGGTACATAAAATATTGCCAAAACGTTGCGTCCGGTAAGCCAATAAAGCTACATCGAACCGTACTCACTGTGACACACTTGGGATTGAGTCCGATCAACTTTCCGATGTCGATGAGTGCGTGGTCCCCGGTGGGAGAATCCACGTCTGTGACCTTCTTGCCGTCCGCGTACACCGCGTACCCTGTGACGGGCCCGGAGGCCGGCGGGCGCAGGACCGGCTGCCACGTCACCAGCAGCGTGCCGTCCTGCGGGCCCGCTTCCACCTGCGACACCGCACCAATCACCACCAACAATCCAGCCGAATATTCCTCATGCTAGCCAATTGGGTTTAATCGCACCAGCTTCAAACACAAATCAACAAGCCACATCGACGAAAGTATGACACAGGCGGGGAGGCTAACGACACAGGGAAGCGATGGAACCATCAATACAATTTTGTTGTGGAGCTGGATTTATGGTTGCGATTGACGCGACATCCTCGAAACGGTCGGACGTGCTGTGTGCTTTGAGGTTGTGTTATTATTTGAAAGAAATAGGGTTGTGTTAGTTTCTGTGTTAAAGTATAAATTCGTCCATCTCACACTTTGTGGAGCGTTGGAAGCTAAATTTGAGTGCTTGTGCTTTTCTTTCAGCATTCTTGTAATCAAAATGTTCTGTTGTCCACTGTCCACATCATGTTGGTTTGGAATGCCGGTAATGTATGCATACATACATACGATATAGATAAATTACAATAATCAGCGAGCAGGAAATGTGTGTGTACAAAAATTTGGGTTAAAGCATGCTTGGTAGGTACACATCATGCCAGTGTTAAGCGCGGGTGAGTACACATACCATGATTTCATTCGGTGGATCGGGGAGTCCTTTGGGCAGCGTCCGGAAGTCCGTGTAGGCGCCGGGAGCTTCTTCTATCGCTATTCCAGAGGGAGGGCCAGCTCTTAAATGCTTCGCACGCACCGTTACCCGGTACTGAGTACTAGGTGACAAGCCTGTGATAGTGTGCCGGTATACCCCAGGCTTCACAGTTCGAACCTGATTAAAACATAAAGCCAATATTATTAGGTACATCTGATTTAGACATTGTCGGCTATAGATGCGAATGTCAGCTTGTTTGTTTGTTTATTAAGCTTTGAAACTTCTTAAAACTTTTCTCACTTGATCGCTTTAAACTTTTCTCACTTGATCGTGATAAAATTTGGTATGGATATTTGGATAGTTTGAGAGCCTAGGAAGGGCATGAGATATAGTTTTTATCTCGGATTTTTTTGTTGTTCCTGCGGGCGTGCGATAAACTAAATCTCCGCAGACGAAAGTGCAAGCATTGTTGTAATTTTATACTTACTTCAACATTATTAACGCAGACGACGTGCTGATGGTTGGAGTTGGCCGGCAGCCAGGAAATGACGGCTTGTGAGCAGGTCACGCCGCTGGCTCGCACGCAGGTCGGGCCCATGTTAGCGGTGTCTCTTCCGATGACCATTGTGCAGGCAGCGTCGCGGGACGTGCGCCGCGTCACCGTCACAGAACGAACACTGATACGGTGAGGCTGTAGAGAAAACTGTGAAAATACTGGCTCCATACTCCGTGAAGGACATGCGTCAGATGCGAATTCGAGTACATCGAAAATTAACGTAAAATGTTTAGGTACAGCCATGTTCTTTAAGTTTTTAACTGTCCTGTGTATGACAATTCAAAAGACATTTTGCAACTTTGGATCCAAAATTAAGGAACGTAACCGCACCTATGTATAGGTATAGTCGGCCAAAGAATGTCTTGGAGCATTCTTAGATTCTTTGTTATTTATGCGGCTTAAAACATCAAACACTATTTGCATTTATAATTCACCTTACCGATTTTTTATGACTTAGACACTGTCGTATATGATAAATCACTTACTAGGCCAACTATCTCTATTATATCCTCTGACCACTGATATAATACTCGAACTCACTCGATTAGAGTCGACGCCTTCGACGAGAGCCCGCGTGCGCTCCGAAGCCTTGACGGTGGTCTTGAGCACTCCATCCACGTAGACGTGATAGCTTTCGATGTTAGCTTGCTGAACACCCTCAGGCGCCGTCCAGCCAATCAGCACCGACTTGTTCAGCTGCCGCTCGAGCGTCAGCTGCCGCGGCGCCGGCACTAGCGACGAGAAAAACAGCTCGGCTGTCGTGAATCGCAAACGAGGGCGAGTGCGAGATATGCGAAGCGTGCAGCCGGGAAGGGAAGATAAAGGTACCGCTGTAGATCACTATTCTAAACGCTATAGCTATACGATAGTTATAGATATCGTTTATGGGGTGTGAGGGATAAAAAGGACATTTACCTAATTCTTTATTGTTAAGCAGGAAATCTGAGGTAGTATATCATCTTTGATGCATTTACCCGAGATGAGCCATGCGTCTTTCCTTTTCAGTCCCTCTTACCCCTAAAGCTTAAATAAATGTAGTTAAGCTAAGCTTTACATGTTCTAACAAATCATGTATGTATGAGAATAAATTTATATGAGTGAATTTGGAAATTCATGCTTTGGGTGTGGTGTGGAGAAAGTTGATGTAGATGCTGATGGTTTTGCCAAATTGCTGACGTGTATGTGTGACCGTTTTCATCTAATTTGAACTCTAAATCTATTTTAGACTACTAAAATCTAGAAAATTCGATGATGCTTACCGTTGTCATCATCTTCAGGTCCCTCGCTCAAGTCTGCTACTTCGCTCAGACGAGCCACGTCGCGGCTTAGAGAGAGATCGCTGATGGCTGTCGTGGCAGACTCGTCTGCATCACGAAGTGTGGCTACCACCGCCTGTGAACAAATACAGTTTAGATTTTATTCCAATGATATGCGACTACATGATCGTTAGGCGTTTAAGCTAAAGTGTGTCTGTGTCTGTGCTGGCTGCTGGCCAGCTTTTAATGTATGCGACACGACTTATGGGACAAAATTACCACCAAGCGTAATCCCCCTGGCAAAAAACGGAAACTCAGCAGAGTTATATGACGATGGCGGAATGGAATCAATTTTATTGGACTTGTTGTTGAGGGACTAGCTGCTGACAGCAATGAAAGCATTGGAGAATGCCTTGGCTTAGTAGTGGGATACTCGGACGGTAGACTCGTAATAATATTACTGCCTAGTCCTTATTGGCAACGAAGACATCCAGCCTGAATCATATTGTGAAAAAATATGTTTGAACTTACTTGATGGAACTCCAACAAGTCATCCCCAATGAGTCGCTGAACGAAGTTAGCAGGCACAAGGCCGCGGCGACCATCTAACAGCTCCGCGTCCAGCATGGCCGCATTTGAGTCCGGCGGGCCCCACACCAGGAGGTAGTCGCCTGCGCACACTGACAGCTCCCCTTCCGCGCTCTCGATGCTATAGAATGACATGCTTAATAAACTTTACTGGAGGGACCTTAAACTTACAGCACGAGCTTGTGAGCTCGGTTTGGTTTAATATCTGGTGGGAAATCGTTACATGTAGTTATCATTATATTATAATGTATAACTCATATTTTGTTCAATATTTGACTATACGGAGTTCGTTTAGGTATTCATTTCTGTCTTGTACGTCGAGAGCTTGAATAGAAGTTTTGATTGTAGTCTAATGCAGTCTCAGCTACAGGTATGAATGTGTTAACAAATCATGGCAATTGCAATTGAAATTGTGAAAATTACTCACTCTGGTGGGTCGTATGAAAACCGGGCGATGTAAACGCAACAACGACCTTTCCCAGGGATGTCCAACATGTCAACTTGACCTTCTTGGGTCTGCGCAGTTCCATTCATGTAATGCGTATTTCGGACTAAAAAAAAACAATTATCAATAAAACCCATATCAAAGTTAGTTCCTGATATAAAATTATACAACAAAAACTTACTATCCATTTCCAATCCAGAATTGGGCATGATTCTAGACAAAGCTCTTTGGTTTCGGTCGTGGCTGAATCCCGAGTCTAATGCACCTAATCTATCAGTTCCAAATTGGCTATCTAATCCTAAGGCCCATGAGGGTTGGTGCGGCGTGACCGGGGTCGCCACTCTTCCCACGCCCGACGTGTTAGTCCCGTATCTTCCCATTCCGAGGTCAATTTCTTCTAAAGGCTTCAGCTTAATGTTCATAGTGTTTGTTCCTAATCCGCTAGAAAGCAATGGATTCGTGTAGGTACCAGTTCCAGCGCCGTAAACATTCGTGCCCGATAAACTTGTGTTCAGACCTCCCAGTTGAGTGGCAGTGGTCAGGTTGGACAGAGCATTCCCAAGCCCTCCAGTCAACGTGGATTGTAATCCTCCAAGCGTACTAGTCAAGCCCCCAGACAGGCTGGTCTGTACGTTATTCAAGCAACTCGTCAATCCGGTTCCTGCCATTGTCCCTGTTAGCGTCGGGCCGGACAGACCGCCTCCCAAACTGATACCCGAGACATTTCCTGTTATGTTTTGTAAATTACTCTGTAAGCCTGCCAGGGTGCTGGAGATTTGACCGATATTATTGACGAGGGGAGCCGTAACTGGGTTCGTGAAGGTGACTTGGTGTGTGTTCGATAAGCCATAAGAGTTGGTAGAGTAAGCGGAGACGGGGTTGGAGTAGGAGGTGGGGTTGTGCGCGCTCATAGAATAGGCGACCGAGTTGGAGCTGGGGGCCGTGAACTGGCCGGTAGCGTGGAGCGAGGACAGCGTGGGCATGGTGTTGCTCTGGCAGATGGCAACTTGGTGATGGCCCGCGCTCGTGTACGAGTGTGGCAGCGGCGAAGGCGCTGGCGAGTGGAAGTCACCGAGCGCTTGGTTTGACCCACTCGTCTGCATACCTAGGCCAAAAGAAGTATTCATAAGACCAAAAGTTAAACGAATTTACTTATATACTGAAGTTGTTAAGAAAATTAAAGGCAGGTAATTAAATTTTAATAATATTCTACCAAAACTAGTTGCTTGCCATCTAATGACCACTTGCAGGAAAAGTTAAAAATCTGGTTAAAAGCTTGACAGTTCCATGCATTTTGACACTACTAAAGTAGATTTTAATATCAACTCGTGATTTAAATTTTCCAGCAAGTCGGCCTAAGCCTTAAGTATAAAAAATAAAAGAAGCTATCGATACTTACATCTGTGTAACCTACCGTGGGTGGTGGACCTGGTGTGTTCCAGCTCGGCAAGGATGCGGTTGTCCTGCTCGATCTTGGCCATGATGCGTTCGATCTCGGAGGCCGGCTGGTGCTGCTGGCTCTGCTGCTGCGACCAGTTGCCACTGGGGTTGCCGCGCGTGCGGAGCGGCGCAGACAACTCGAGTTGCAACTCCTCGCAACGCACATTCTCTAGTGCAGCCTGTTGCAATGCAAGGCAACAGAATACAGGTTATTATTTTGATACAAGCTGATATCCCCTACTAATATCACTACATAATATAAAACAAAGTCGGTTTCCGCTGTCTGTCCCTATGTACCTATGCTTAGATCTTTAAAACTACGCAACAGATTTTGATGCGTTTTTTTATATAGGTAGAGGTGATTCAGAGAAATTTTTATATGTATAATTCTTCGCAGACGAAGTCGCGGGCAGAAGCAAGTTAAATGAGAATTTAACTCTGTTTGTTACCTCTTCACTCTTAAACCGATAAACGAATTTAAATGAAATTTGGTATGAAGATAGTTTTAGTATCGGGAACCCCGAGGAAGTACAGATACAAATATAAATTACGGGCACAAGAGGCATTTCATCTTGGTCCTCTAGGTTGGCAACGCATCTGCAATCCCTCCGGGGTTGCGGGTGTCTATGGGCAGTGGTGATCGCTTACCATCAGGTGACCCACTTGCTCGTTTGCCTTCCTATTCATATAAAAAAAAATATATATAGGGCTGCTTTTATCCCGCAATTGCATATTTACCCAAATTCATATTTTCCACAATTTAACATTTTTTTGGAGATCCTTAAGTTGTACCACTCCGGAAAAGCTGGTGGTGGCGCAAATGAAAAAATCAACAATTCCCGATGTTCGTAAAATACCGTCAATCGTACCTACTCTTAAATTAATTACTATTACTTAGTGTTAGTGGAACGGCACGAAAGCACTTCGAAAATGATAACGGTAGAGCGAGGGGTGTCCATAGTGTGGCTGCGGGATTACCTTCTTCTCCAGCTCCCTGGCCCGGGACTGCAGCTGGTCGACGGAGTGCGCGTCGAGCGGCGAGCGCTGCGCGGCCCGCAGCTGCGCGAGCGCGTCGGCGTGCGCGCGCTCGGCGTCTGCGCGCGCGCGCTCGGCCTCGCGCAGCCGCCGCGACAGCGCGTCCGCGTCGGACATGCCGCCGCCGTAACCGCTCATACTCTATGTAACAAACAATAAACAAATGAGTCTAAATGATATTTAGCCATAGAGCAAACAAGCTAATAGGGTAGAAATGTCATATGAAATAAATAAATGCCAAGCCAAAATTGGCAATTACTGCACTCTGATTGGCCAGCCGAAGGTCAAAGGGGTAAATAAAGTTGAGCAAGCAGCATATCATGATCGATATAGATAGTTAATGTTTAGTCGGTGTGTGGCGTAGTAAATGAAAATCGATTAATTTTAGTAAAAATTAAAAAGTATAATCTAAATTCTAATTTATTGTCCTCTCGTTGTGGTAATAAAATAATGGTGGAAGGATAAGCGGTCAAAACGCGCGCGCAACAAAAACTCAATTTATGTAAACGCTCTTTTGTTTATTCTATAGCCATCAGATACCTGTACCATAATCCAAGTCGTTCGGACCATTAATTGAAAGATGTAAGTATACTAACATTGATTGGAAGGTCGTTTCTAAAATGCTCGTCAGCCATCGACTATCCATCGCGTGATTTACAAAATGCTGAGAGTACACATTACGATAATCTACCAGCAATTTATCGATCGGTCTTTATCGCTGACGTCGGCGGTATCGATAAACTCATCACAATAGCCCAATCTCGGGCACCGTGAGATAGGGATTTGAGCTTATGAATGGCACGGCCTATGATGGTTGGGTGTCATTTGCAGTTCGGGTTCATATCTTTGTTACTTATAGGACAAGATGGCTTACGCCGCGTGAAGGATACGTTTATCGCTTTCAAACTGGAATGAATTCGAAATAAGAACATTCATTATGCAGCTAGGCTGTAAAGGGCTGTTTTAAATATTTTTTTTGATACTACAGCTTTCGGAAGGAGCTTATTTTTTTTTTACATAAAATAGGCTTACGTTTGACTTCAATCTCGCTTGATGGAAGACGAAGCTGAGGCCTAAGATGGTACACGCCATGGCCAAAAGCCTGTATCATTCATCCACTTCATCTTATTTGAACCTATTGGCAGAGTGCAAAGCGGGTGGAGGGGGTAGCCTAAACGATCACAGCGCTTGCTACGGCTAAAATTGTCATTTTTGTCGCTGACTTGAGCTGTCAAATCCATATTGCAGTAAACATTTTCTAATCGTTTTTGAGATAAAAATATGGTCCTGGTAAGATGTGTTGTTGTGAATTGTAATAACACCAAGAAGAATAGCGACAGTAAATTTTACCAATTTCCAAGACCATGGTGGAAACGAGGCCAAAGAAATAAGTGGATATTTGCCGTAAGAAAAAAAAAGTAAGTTACCTAACCTCTAAAATTTCACTGAAAACAACAATTTTAATACTATTGGCAATAATGTTACTGACTACCATTGTCCAAAATTGAGTAATATAGTAAAATAACACAAGATTTCATGAATATTTTTCACAATATTTACTAACTTCTTGTTTGACAGCGGTGACAATATTGTCCATAATGGCCGCCTATCACGTGGCGCTGTCGTCGCGCACGGTCCCAATATAACTGATAATTATAAAACCTACATGTCTGTCTGTTACTTGTACATTTTTAAATCGTATGAAGACAAAAAAACGACACTGATAATTAGAACACATTTAAGGTTTACCTGCTATGGGTGGTGTAGCGGTACAGCACGCATTACGGAATGTTTACTTACACAGCTTTACTTTTCAGATTTTTCCAAGTGTTCTAATTTTCAGTGTCGCTTAGAAATTTAATTTCTAAAATTTAATACTCGTATAAATATAAAAAATCAAGAGGTAGGTAGGTAAAATTCTTGATTCATTTGTTAGTTCGTATGAAGGCAGTTTAAGTCCCAAATATGGACATAGGGTACTTATGGAAAATTCTGCGATTCGCGCGGGATAGCGAGAAACGAATTCTGAACTTCAACAGCTGGTTGTCAAAATGAAAAGCAAAACGCACAGAAAAAGTATTAAAATATTACCGTGACCAACGTGCCTGAGAATATAAAAACATATATTATTATAAATCTACCTTTCTATATACCTACCTCCTTAGTTTGTCTGTGCGTTTGACGATTCTGAGTAAGAAAAATCCAAAATGGTTGAATTGTGGAAAAAAATATTATGTCGATTTTTTTGTGTACGCTACAGGCATTTTAATTCCAGCCTAATGCATTAGCTGTCCACGACATCTAGGTAGTCCTAGAGTATTCTAAGATAGTTACGTAGGTGTAACTGTAATAAGTATAAATTTAGTTCATAACAATTCAACCCAACGAATTATTAAAATTCTTCAATTCAATCTCAATAATTTACTCGGCCCTATATCAAAAGCCATTGATTCGCCCCCATTACTGATGCACACGTCACCGCCGCCGCTCCGTCTCGCCGGTCCGCCAGACTCCGCGGCTCCGGGACGAAGGACCTTTACAGCTGATTTGTAAGTAGGGCGGAAAAGTGAAATGTAGCAAACAGTTGCGAGTTGTGGGGCGATTCGCGCGGTTCTGACGTGTCAAGGTAAGCTAGACTTAAGCCGGATACTCATCTGCGAGCTGTGACCGTTTTGTAGCAAGTTCCAGTAACCAAAAACACTGGTGTGAACATGGCCTTCCGCTCGCGGCAGGTTCGCGAGTCACGTCTTCGCTGGGGTACCTTCACTAGGGTGGGACGTGTTTTGTATTTTTTTGTTGAAATGGTAGGTACTGTTTGATCTACCGATATAAGCTATACTTCCAGTATCCCACCCCCCCCCCCCCCCTTGACCATTAGCTGGATTTAGCACTAGTACACTATAACAGCTCAAACACAAGTATTGTCCATGGCTATTGGTACTATTAGTGGCCTACAGTAGTATGAGTTGAGACAGAGGTGAGTTACAAAGCCTTTTTCTCTGCACCTATGACAGTTAGCGAGGTCACAACTTCACACAAACTGTGGAGTGTAGAAAGAGCAACGAATTAGCGAATTTACCAGCCCGATAAACTGTCACAATTCAGAGAAATCGGCTTTGTATCAACTCACCTCTGTCTCAACTTGCCTCGGTCTCCCTACTACACAGGTAAGAGATCCGAGTCTCAGCCTAATTATATGCCTGGCACATTTCCAAGTGACCGAACCACCACAGATCGGGGACATAAAGGAATCGCAAGGAAATGTTTAATTAAAGTAATCCATTATTGTTTAAAAGAACAGTAATTTGGGCTTCAGAAATAAACCCTAATGCCGTGTAAATATTCATAAGAATAAATAAAGTTAAATGTTTACCACACTGGCGACCCGCCCCAGCTTTACACAGGTTGTTGAACTATACGTATAAACATTTCTCTTGGCTCATTTTATCCATTGCTGAAAAGTTCAAAAGACCTAGGCGTAGGTACCATCAGCCAAATATATGGTCTACATAATTATTATACTTAAACACGGCGTGAACCGACCTTGTTTTATACTATGTACCTACTTATAAAAAGTCTCTATTGATGTAAAGATTATTATAATTTTGAATTCATCGACTTATTGATTTTGTGTCCAGTTGTGAATTTTTATTTTGTATCAATGATGTCTAAAGGTTCTAAGGAGCCGCAAGAAGCTTTTGTTAAACATTTTGACATACATTTGTTTTGTATCTGCGAGACACAGACAAAATCGCAGGACAAAACATATGGTTTCTTAGTCTGTAAGTTTGTAAGTAAGCAGTAGAGTTTTTGAAAGGCAGAGTAATTTTCTCATGTCACGTCTGCAAACATATCACTCGAAAATGTATAAATTTAATCTGATAAAAAGCGGACCCCTGTATCATGACCGAATTTGTTGACCTATTTAACAAATACATGACCAGATTTGCCAACAAAGTTGGTATGAACCTATTACGGCAACTATAAGCCCCATGTCTGGCAACCCTGGCTGCAGTGAAACTTTTTTAGTTCTTCGAGCAAGTTTGCGGCAACACATGTGGCGATAGTTATTGCGGCCATCATCCCAACCCAACTTATGTCGCCAGTGACAAACGACCAGTCTAATGATGCTTCGTACTCGGCCAGTACTTGGCATTATTGCCCAGAACGGGAATTAAGGGATTGTAATAATGTAGCACTTTGGAGCACGTGCATTTTTTTCTTGTTAAGTGTTGGTATTACCTATCTAGTAACTGAACGTTTTCCAAAACTGTTTCCTGTACGTCACGTTCCATATCTTCCTATATTTAAAAAAGTGACGAACCGGAATGGAAATTTTGGGACACATTTTTTCTTGTCGATAGGTAAACGATTCTGAGTAAGAAAAACGCAAATTAGTCAAATTCTGGAAAAAAAAATCATATGGCCATTTTTTTTGGAAAAGGCTCGACTAAGTTTCATACGCATTCTATTGAGGTTTTTCTTTTAATTGTCTTCCCTTTTAAAAATATGAGAGACTGACATCAAAATTTCAGGTGTAGATTGCGCCAGACATTAGTACAAATTCAGTTTTTAATAAAATAAGTCAATAAAATGAAAACAAAATATAAAAAATCTAAAGTACATGAACGCAGATGGTAAAAGCCCATCGAGGGAACGGGCGAAAATCATGTTATAGGCGATGCGGCTTGCAACCCATCACTATTTTGATTCCTTTTTCCACCTATACGCCTACAATCATGCTAAACGTGACCTTTAAGTTTTGTTACCTCAAGCTCTGTCTACCCCGTAAGGGATATAGACGTGATTTGTGCATTTGAACATTATTAAACCGCCTAGTATCAGAATACAGCAGTCCTAGCTGGAGTATGTAGGAACACTGTCTTCATTCGTACAAAAGTATGTAAATCGATAAGAGGTCGGGTCGGAACGCTCCTCGATTACAATAAAGGAGCAAATGCTTACACGAATACCGGCCTCGTAATAATTCATGTTCACAGGGATGATGATTCTGCTCTACTTTTTTCTCGATCGAGGACTAAGTATGCTTGGCATTTATCAAATTCTGTTGAAACCTCTTTATAATGGCCATCAGATGTTCAGATTTTATACGGACTATTGATTTGAACGACTTTTAAGAAAACATAGGTTCTATTGAATCAGGCGTTACTTTGCGGAGGTCCATTTCAATGAACAAAAAATTTTTTTTTACCTTGCTACTCCGCTACTCACGTGCAAGATAACCAAGCCTGTGCGAAATATATATGTTTTTCATGCAAACCCTCCCTCCACTGCTGCCAATAAAACACATATAAATCCCACAAACTTAATTATCCCTTACACCACACAAACACTGACGCGTTTCGATCCCTCTACGGGATCATTATCAAAGTTTAATGAACACAACTGTTGTTTTTTTTTTTTTTTTTGTTCATTTAAACATAGGTTCTACTTAGGTTAAACTAGCCGTTTCGGTTGTATTGTATGTTAATTAAGTTCTTGGTGGTGGAGAAATATCCTACTAATATTATATTTGATTCCATTTTCCACCTATACGCCCACAATCTTGCTAAATGTGGCCTGTAGGTACCTGTTGCCTTAGGCTCTGTCTACCCCGTAAGGGATAAAGACGTGAGTTGTGTATGTATGTATGTATATTATAAACGCGAAAGTTTGTAAGTATGGATGGATGGATGGATGGATGTTTGTTACTCTTTCACGTAAAAACTACGGGAGGGAATTTGATAAAATTTGGAACGGAGATAGCTGATACCCTAGATTAACACATAGGCTATGATTTATCCCGGAAAATAGCATAGTTCCCGCGGGATAGCGAAAAAAAATTTTTTTGCAGACGAAGTCGCGGGCAGCAGCTAGTACATTCATATTCTTGAAAAAAAACACTTCATTTTATCAAAAATGTTTAAGGACCATGGCGGAATGTCGAACTTGTGAACAGTGCAGCGTAAATAAGTTATTATGATCATTAAGACAGTGAAATATATATTTATTATAAATAACTTAACCAATAAGCATAGTTGGCTAAGATTTTGTCAAAAACCAAAAACGACATAATCAGCTAAGTAAGATCAGTTTAAATTTCCATCTTTTACAAAAGGAGACAACTGTTTAATACAACATTCAAAAGCGCGCCGAACCAATATCCACGACGAGTAGTGTAGCCATCACAAGTGGAAAACGCAAAAACGTTCAGTCTAAGTACAGTAGCCCTTTCCCTCATTAGTCTTTTAAGACGTCTAGACGGGATATTTCAATGATAAGGGTTTGCAGCGCTCGTATGATACCCGCAGTCCTAGATTATCCGTCTCGAGATGAGATAAATCTTATTCCCGCGCAATCCATCAATGATTTGACGTGTGGCAGAGTGAGTGCTAATGGCTTCCGAAGCGATCGAATGATACGGGAACCTTTTCGGATTTTTAAATGATAGTAAATGATGATTGCGGGCTTCGTGTTGGAACTTCTATCTATTGACAAGTCGGCAGTTATGAAGTAGGATCATATTATATGACGCGGCCCTTTTTAGAAACCCAATTATTAAGACTTCGCTGTCCATCCGTCCGTCTGCCTGTCTGTCTGTGCGTCCGTCTGTCACCAGGCTGTACCTCATGAACCGCGATAGCTAGACAGTTGAAATTTTCACAAATGATGTGTTTCTGTTTCCGCTATACCAACAAATATGTACTAAAAACAGGGTATTCTTATATCTGTCTGTCTATGTAAATACACTGCTTACATTTTGCTTAGGAGCAGGGCTCTGCTAAGACTGGATTTTGAAAAAGAGAAGAAGAAGACCATACAGTGTATAGTAAAGAAAAAAAATGTGAATAAAAATTCCATTTTCAACTAGGATAGAGCTCTAATTCTATGAATATTTTTTTAAATTTTACTAACATTTTAACCGCCAACGACTTATAAATAAATACAATAAAGTAACATAGTGTTTTGTGCTATATTCAAGCAAGAAGCTAGCGATTAAAACGTCAAAAACAATTGCATATACCTAACTATCGCGGATGGTAATTACCATAATGAGTAGCAAAAAGCAGGGAATAATTTCCAACCAACGCCAGCTCCAATTTCAGAAAGTTTTAACGTAATGTTTCATTTTTACCAGTGTTATTATATTTACCACATAGTGTATAAAGATGTTTAAATGTAATTCAGAAGGATGATTAGTAATGTAATGGTAGTCAAACTTATCGATTACACGCAACAATAGACCGTTGATTTGGAGGCCAAGGTGAATCAATCCAAATGGCTATTTAAATAGAAAAGTTCATAATAGCTTGGCGCCCATCATGGGGCTAAAAAGAGTCCCTTATCAAAAGCCATGCATTAAAGTTATCGCTACCTTGGGGCTCAATTGTCGTAAACGCCATTTTGACGAAAATGAGATTTAAATGCAGTCTTGCTCAGTTTTTTTTTCTCTATCGATCTGTGTATTTAAAATTCTCCAAATCCCGAAAAAATATCGAATACAACCTCAATTTTCTGTTACTCTAAACAAGAAATTAAAAAAAAACGAGCTATAAAAGCCAGCTACTCGGAGTGTGAAAAATGCAAAGGTATTATTGACCCTAAATCAAGATTTATAATTGGCATAAAGGACATTGCTTATCGAACTTGGCGTATACGACCTTAACGATTTCTGAAAATTGAACAAAGTTTATTATACAACCTGCAATTACGTTTCATTTTTAAGATGTATAAGCCACCACTAAACCATTTTGGTGAATACGACCTGAGTTATTTCCAATAACAGAATAAAGTTTGGTGTACGGCCTGCAGTAGCCTTTCATTTCATGGCAATAAACGCCAACCAAAAATAAATTTGGAGTAAAAAGAGCGTTAAACACATAACTTTTATAAAATAAATTGTTTTTGATTGAAAGAGATTAGAAGTATTAAATGCCCTATTCTTGTTGCTACTTTTATTTTTTATCGTTTTATGTGGTACTTGAACAATATTTTTAATAATAACAACGATATTTGTGTTTTTTTTTCGTTGACATTGATTTCTTCCCTTCAGCGATATATTTTTTTTCTATACGAATTTTTTGTTACTACCAAACCCTCCAATCTTTTTAATATGAATGGACTTTGAAAGTTAAATACGATTCTCAAACTGATTTGGTTTATACCTACCTTATCATCGTTATCGCAGTAAAGTAGTTTAGGGTGTATATAGATGATTTATATTTTTACAGTAAAGTACCTAACCAAAAACAGAAAACCGGCGACTAACACCTTTGGTTTTTTCAATAAATCGTAATAGCTGACTTTTACGTCCTAAGTAGCATGTACAGCAAATATTATTTTGGTCATAAGCGTCATGTTGTTTTGGTTTTAAGAAGCGTATACGCCATCTACTTTCTTTGTTATGGGTTCTATCTTAAATATTATGAATTCATATTGTTCTACTCATAATTTTAAGAACTTTCATCCTACGAAGCTTCTTTATAACTATTAAAACAAAAGAGTTACAATTTTTTTTTGTTTTTCTTTTTAGTTTTTTGGCTCTCCTGAAAAGTCGACTTTTGGCTTATACGACAATTGAGCCCCAAGGTAGCGTTATATTACGTTACATTATCTTTTAAAAGCCTAGTGTTTCTGAGTAATTAGAAATTATTACTATTATTTAATGTTTATGTGATTCGCATAGTAACAAGGTCACGTGACAGCTAGTAACAGATAAAAAAGTCGAAGGCTTACCCAACTGCTATGGGTGGTGTAGGGGTATAGCACGCGTCACGGAATGACGAGCTTTACTTTTCGGATTTTTTTATGTGTTCTATTTTTCTGTGTCGTTTAGAAATTTAATTGTTAATTATTTAAGGTGTGAGTTATCGTTACCAACTATCCCCAACATTTCTGTAAGATTATTCAGGGAGTATTTCGCTAATTTTGTTTTTAGAATATTCCTTGAAGTATGGTTCTTAAAGAGAGAAAAAAAACGACTGTTAGGCGGTACGAAGTTCGCCGGGTCAGCTAGTTTCAAATAAATAGCGTCAATGTTTATGTTTAACAGTCTTACTTGGTCTTTAAGTGGCGCCCAAACTGGGACTCAGCAAATGAAAGTAAATTCTTTTCTTAAGATGTTTTGAACCACATAAAGAACTCTACATCAGTGAGGAATGCAATTACATAGAACGGGAATGCCTCTATGCTCGCGTCCATATCCACATACTTTACAAGCATGACGCAACGGAATAGGTATGTGTGATAGGATAGGATGTTGGATGAATAATTTTGGGGTCCTGTAGAGCCGAATCGGACATTCATGGTGCAATATTCTTCAATTCGTTATGTTTAGTTCTGACGTGTAAGACATTACTTAATTTTGAAATGAAATAAACAAATATTACTCCCCATCTATAAGCACGTTAGAGTTGACCTGATTTTTCCGACTGTCCCTCGTAGTTTCTCGATATTCTATTTATATTGTTAAAAAAATACAGATGCTTCATAAAGGAGGGTGGAGAAAAGGGACAGCGATTATTTTGTGCTCTTTCGCTACTTTAAGATAAAAGACATTTAAACGAGAGTGATACTTCAAAAAATAATGATTGATCCTTGAGTTTATCGCGTCCACTTCACTCTTCAGCAATTTTTATTTAGAGTACGACGTTCGGTTACAAATGCCATTCTCAAATTTTATTAATAGCATTTGGAGACTATGACCATAAACACGTAGGTATAGATGGATTTTATAGGAATAAAAACAAAGGCATTCAATTTAGTCATACCATCATCATCATCATCAACTCTACCCTATAAGTAATGTTAGTGTACGTGTTTTCCATGACTTGACTTCACTATATATATAACTAAATGCTGCCCGCGACTTCGTCTGAAAAAAAAATAGTTTTTCGCTATCCCGCAGGAAATATGCAATTTTCCGGGATAAAAAATAGCCTACGTGTTAATCTAGGGTATCAACTATCTCCGTTCCAAATTGTACCAATGTGTACCAAATTTCAAGTATAGTGTCATCCGACTTACGTAAGTATGCAAATTTCAGCTCAATCGGTTGAAGATATCTGCTTCAAAATTGAGTCGCACGATTCCAACCGGCCAAGCATACATACGTTACAAGTTAAATAAAATCTAGTAAAATAGTCTTAAGATGAAGACCTCTTTATTTATCTTGTCGCAGCTCGCGTCGGATCAAACGCGTCCCATTTCTTCGGGTCGTCAATCTTTCCGCATAAACATGTCGACGGCAGGCCTGCGTTTTTAAGGGTGTCAATCGACATCTAAATATGATGTACGATTTAAACACGCACCGTTTTACTATGGAACGAGTGGCAGTATTAAAATGTGCGTAAGAGTATTTCCTATAGTGCGATAGTATTTAAAAAGATCTTCGGGTCCGTCTTGCCGTCTCACTCGTATGGTTTGAATACTCGAATCGGCCGACGGTATCCGTAACCTGTAGGCTTATTACCTAACTCGCTCGCAAACGTCATCGTGTTCATTTTGACAGTTCTTGTATGAATGTGACAGCTAGCTGATTCCGATGCCAAGTGTCAGCCCATACATGAACTGTCAAAATGAACACGATGGCGATCGCGAGCGAGTAAGGTAATAAGCCTACTGAATGGTGTTCTAGGAGCTCACGGGGCTGTAGGTACTTATATTATAAACTAGCTGTTGCCCGCAACTTCGTCTGCATTAGAATTCGTTTATCGCTATCCCGCAGGAATTACGCAATTTTCCGGGATAAAAAGCGTAAAGCCTATGCGTTATTCCAGACTATAATCTATCTATGTTCCAAATTTCATCCAGATCTGTCCACCCGTTCTGGCGTGAAAGAGTAACAAACATCCAAACATACTCACAAACTTTCACATTTATAATATTAGTAGGACTAGTAAACTAGCGACCCTAAATACTAAGGTGGCTTACAAAAACCTTGACAAATTAAACACTTAAACCTTCCTTGGTGAAAATGGCATGAAAATCTGCTCAGAAGTTATGAGTTATCGCAAACAGATAGACAGATAGACGCGGTGGAGGACTGTTTTATATAATGTAGTGACTGGCTTGTTGCCCGCTACTTCGTCTCCCTCCCGCAGGAACTTGCACTTTGTTGGGATAAAATAATCTTTGTCACTCAGAGGTAGCGCAGCGTTCTGCTGGTCAAAGAAGTTTAGTTTCGAATATTACCTCCTACATCCCAACCAGACATTACTTCTTTATGATATTTGTATTCCTAGATGTGAAAATTTTAATGGCAGATGGACTTATTGACGCAAAAAAATCTTAATAAGTAATCGGATTTCGATTCAATTTGGTACCAAAGTCCTGTGTTACAAGGGCCTTACTCTTCATTACCTACCTGCATTGCACGGTCTCTTCTAAGGGAAGACGGGCCCAGCGTATACGGGCCCTCCCCTTCTTGGCGCGGTCCTGGTGGAAGCCGGGGCCACCGGGGGGAGGGGGGGGGCGTTTGTGGTGAAATCCTAGTGGCATCCCACAGCGTCCCCATCACACCGGATTGAGGCAACGCCGGAGAGTTTTTAGTTTGTGTATACCCCTCTGGGGGGGAGTCCCACATACCTCTAGCCATCCCCGTACCAAGGGCATCTATATAGATTTCCTCTCCGATAAAAAAAGGCCATACTCTTAAGCAAAATGTAGGCAATATGAGGTCAGTTTATATTGGTTACTTACATAGACAGATAGACATAAAAAACGTTTTTAGTACTTGTTGTTATAGCAGCGGCAACTAAAATACATATCTGTGAAAATTTCAACAGTCTAGCTACCACGGTTCATGAGATACATCCTGGTGACGGACAGACAGACGGACAGTGGAGTCTTGGTAAGAGACCCGTTTTTTCTCCACCACTGTGCGGTTTAACCGGTGTTTCTTACCCCGTACGTGTAAGGTTTGGAATGGAATTTTGGGGACCTTTAAAACCGAGTGTGCCACTATCTGCAAGGCCGGCAAAGCACCAGCAGTCCTAATGGTACTGTAGGTGTCTATGAGCGGCGGTGATCACTTAATATTTGGTGGACCGCATACCTTTGTCGGCTTTAATACTAAAAAATCCACGAACGACGTACGTTTAGCGAATCACGCAGAGGCTAGGGTCGGCACTTTTAAACAGCTCGTTAAATGTTGCACCAACTTGGCTTAAAGAATTTTAACAATGGCCTCCCTAAGCTGTGGTTGCGCGAAGTACTTGGGCTGCGGATGTGGAACAAGCGTTGTACAAAAAGGTAATCTCTCGCTATCTTTTTCAATTACAAGTGTCGTGATCAGCTCTTATCTGACGAGGTAATCAATGTACGCCCTCGCCTAATCGATAAGCGAAAGTTTATGCGTTTAGTTTTTATAGGGTTTAGTTATGTGAAATCATGTTGGCTATAGGGGTTTTAGTTCTAAAGGGGAGAAGTACGTAAGTAACTAGCTATTGCCCGCGACTTCAATTACGAAATTTTCCGGGATAAAAAATGGCCATGTATGTATCCTTGAGCCAAATTTCAGCCAGATCTGTTCAGTCGTTCTGACGTGAAATAGCAACAAACTTCCATCGATATCCATACTCACAAACTTTTGCATATAATACTTGGCAAACGAATCGGAGAGTAAAATAATGGTTGAAATGAATACATCCGTCATATTTTTGAAGCTAGCAACATATGCATTACGAAATAAATAAGATAAAATATTCATCCTCATTCTCATTTCACGTGTGAGGGTGATACTGTAAAAAATAATGTAAAAAATATAGACTGAATAGCGTATGCTATCAAGGGACCTAATATAAGTATTTTTGATGTAATCTTGCGTCTGACGTAAATGTAGAAATCTTTTTTATGACACAATAGAATATCACTCTAACACAAACCAAATTAATAATAACTATTTTTAGCTATAAATACAGAAGTAGGTACTACATAGTTTTACGAATAAGGGTTTACCCTACTGACAAATACTTTTTATTCCTGTAATGTTATATTACCGACCAGCGACCAGTCAATAAGTTAATATAGTGCACTTCCCTTACCAAAAGTAGGTCATCAATAACATCAAAACAACATCTGGAGCGGAAGGCACGTGCGGAGGATTATTAAAATTATTATTTATGTCAAAATGGAACGCAATATTTCTGGGTATTTCTATTTTGGGACATAATGACGATAACATCAGTGGCTAACATTTTGCTCCACGGCTAATACTTGTTCAATACCATTTCAAGCATTTCTTATTCATCCCACTTCTGAAATTGCCTGGATACGATACAGATGAAAAATAATGGTACCTACGTAACGTATTTGTTAAGTTATATTGGGACATGCTTAACATAATATCTTTTGAAAAAGTAAAACAGGATGACAATCTGAGACGATAATTTTATAATGACATAATGGTCAGCCAACTTGATGGACAGCGAAGTAGCAATCCATTGGAAAATTATTAGAACTGGTTTTTTAGACCCTCTTATTCGTAAAAATCTGTCGCAAACCGGTCGCAAGAACGAGGAGGCTCGGTTACAGTCATCAAACCTTTATTACAGAAAGGTCAGCCATCACAAATGCCAAGTTCATCAAATATAGAAGGCATCCAAAACAATAAGGAGATTGATCAATAAAACGGTTGCCTACAGGAGCGACCCACAACTATTTACTGTTGACAGGCGCGGATCAGCCAACATGGCGGCGGTGTCGTTACATTCACATTAGCCCTCGGCTCGCGCCCCAGGTCCACAGGAAATATAAACAGTTTTCTCTAGGAAGGGATAACGACCGATCGATACAGGCCCCACTGGAAAACCCACTGCTACTTTACATCAATCAAACGTTTAGGCTTTGTTATCATAGAATCTGAATCCCAAGTCCGAGAGCATGCTGAAATTCTGGACTGAAGTCTAGGTTGGTGTTTCTATAGAGCACTCACCTCGACAGCTCCTCCCGCGGGTTACATGGGCTCCACTGCACAATGCACCAACGGGCTCGCGGGCTAGTTCGTGTTACAAATGCACCTTCTAGTGGGCACGTCCTCAACTTGCGTAACATTTATATAACAGGACACATGCCGTACGCGAGAAACCGCACCGTCACAGGAGAGCTCGCGCCTGGGCCCTCGGGCTCTTACGTCCTGCCATTTTGGAATCGGTCCGAGCGCTCGGGGCGGCGAAGCGCGGCCTCCACCTGACTGCGACCACTACGTGTGTGTTTTTGAATCGCGAACGCGTTTTTATGTTATAACCGGGATGTCACAGCGGTCACTACGTACGGAGGGAAAATAAAAAAGTGTGAGTCGGTCGGGTGGAGCGGTCGGCCGGCTGTAAGAGGCATGCCTGCCGCTCGATAGTCGGGCGCATGCGCGAGGCGGCGGCGCCCCGTGACGTCACGGCTCGCGCCGCCGCCGCTCAATGGGCCGCCGTAGCACGGCACCCGACGCCCGCCGCCCATACGCCTTCATTATTTAACAATCACTGTCACTCGTACCTGCCCAATTAATGGCCCACTGACCGACTCGACTATGTAGTCGACCCAATCACAGCTAATTATTCCGCCAATTTCTTTGATCACGTACGTTTATCGAATTCAAATGTAGAAACTTTGTGCACGGAGAGAAATGAATTAGCCGTGATAGCTAAGCTCCCTTTGCTGAAATTTTCTTTGCTGTGGCATACAATTTGTTTGCAACTGTAACAAGGCCATGTCTATAGCAACTAAAACCAGTTAGCTACCACTGATAACGATATTTAGCTAAACGAATTTCAAATAATTTGCTAACAGTACTAATTGATTAGCAACTATAGCTAATTTATCAACAAAATAATTTAGTAATTGCTGTTAGTTGTAACCGTTAATAATTCTTAGTTATAGTGGATAAAAATTTCGTTACTATTACTAATTTTACATGTGTTAGACAGCAGATAATATCTTTGATACGTTTGATAAATACATTTTGCAATCACTAATAACATTTTTGCAACGGCTGCTAATTTTTTTCTGATTCATCTACTAATATATCCTTCGCTAATGTTGCTAAGAATCTTAGTCGCACCAACAAATTTACTTTGCAATGAACAGCAATATTATATTAGCAGTCGTAGCAAATCAGACTTATGTGTGGCAGCCAAGAACTTTTTGCAGCTTTGACTAACTTATTCACAAACTGTAGCTAATATTATTTGCTGCAACTGCTAAATATTTTTTTGCTAATGTTGCTAAGAATCTTAGTCGCACCAACAAATTTACTTTGCAATGAACAGCAATATTATATTAGCAGTCGTAGCAAATCAGACTTAAGTGTGGCAGTCAAGAACTTTTTGCAGCTTTGACTAACTTATTCACAAACTGTAGCTAATATTATTTGCTGCAACTGCTAAATATTTTTTTGCTAATGTTGCTAAGAATCTTAGTCGCACCAACAAATTTACTTTGCAATGAACAGCAATATTATATTAGCAGTCGTAGCAAATCAGACTTAAGTGTGGCAGCCAAGAACTTTTTGCAGCTTTGACTAACTTTTTCACAAACTGTAGCTAATATTCTTTGCTGCATCTGCTAAATAATTTTTTGCTAATGTTGCTAAGAATCTTAGTCGCACCAACAAATTTACTTTGCAATGAACAGCAATATTATATTAGTTGATAGGGACATTCTTTTGCAATATTCTCCGTGTGGTGGGCGTGCGTCGCGTGGACATTTGAACATTAATGGCAAGTATGAAAAGAAAATTCGTTCCAGAAACCGAAAATGATACCGAACAGTGTTTTCTTCGAACATTGTTTCACAATATTATTGCAGCAATATACTTTTTGCAACCTATAAAATTAAAAGTACCAAAAACGACACAGTTTCAATGTTGCTATGAAATAACATTATAGACATTGCAGTTACCTCGTAAACAGAACTTATTGTAACTTTCAATATGATTATTGCAGCAATTTACATTTTGAAATATAAGTATTTTAATGTTGCTTCAACGACACATTTTATACGTTGTTGAAACTTTCATAAAAAACATTACAGGCAATTTGCAGTCAAAGTTATCTGAAACTTATGGTGTTATTATTGCAGCAATATTCTTTTTGCAACATATAAAATTTGAGGTATCATAAACGTCACAGTTTCAATGTTGCTGTGAAATAACACTATAGACACTGCAGGTACCTTGCAAACTGAACTTATTGAAACATTCAATATCATCATTGAATTAAATTACATCTTAGAATGTATATTTTCTAAACTGAAAAATGGAACTGAGAACATCATTTTCATGAAGTATGTTAAAATACCAAAACCTTCTCCTAAATGAAACAAAGCCAGGAGTACTAAAAAACGTTTTATTGCCACAACACAATGGACTAAAATGCTTTCAAATTTGAAAGATATTTTGCACAAGAAGTTACCTTTATGTTACAAATGTAACTGCCATAACTAATTGAATGAAAGTTTCGTACAAATTACATGTGTAGCATGACGTCATTATTTATAAGATAACCCGCTAGAGGGCGCCGCGCGCAATAGAACGCGGTATCGTATGGCCGACACAGAAACGATAAGTATTAAGGCCAACAGCAACTGAGCTTACGAAATACGCCAACAGATGGCGCTGCGCGCAAGTTACATCGCGCTATCGTTTGGTTGACCGAGCGTCCATATATACCCGAGATGATTTTGAATGATTATCTTGTAACAGACACAGGAAGCGAGTCTGAGTAGCCTAGTGTGCACGTTACTGCTTCTAATTCGTTAGGACGTTAACGGGCCCGGTCTATCAGACTTTGCAGGTGTGTGCACGGGTTGCCGTATCGCAGTGGCGGTCGCTTCCTCGGGCCACAAATTGATTACATCCCACAACTAAGACTCTTGGTAACTGTAACAAACTTAATTAGCAGCTCCAGCTAACCTGATTACATCTCACAACTAAGACTCTTAGTTACAGTAACAAACCCAATTAGCACTTATAGCTAAACAGATTACATCCCACAACTAAGACTCTTAGTTAAAGTAACAAGCCCAATTAGAGGCTACAGCTAAATTGATTACATCCTACAACTATGACTCTTGGTTACAGTAACAAACCCAATTAGTACTTACAGCCAAACTGATTACATCCCACAACTAAGACTCTTAGTAACTGTAACAAACTTAATTAGCAGCTACAACTAACTTGATTACATCTCACAACTAAGTCTTTCTTATAGTAACAAACCCTTTTAGCAGCTGCAGCTAAACACGTTGTCGAATACCGCTAAAGAAATGCGATAGAGTATCAAACTAACTTAGTTGCTACAGCCAACACTTTCGCCGATGCAACGAATTATTTTGATTGTCACATCTAAAGTAATTAGCAGCTACGGCAAATTAGTTTGCAGCTACCGCTAAATATTGCTAATTAAATTAGCTGTCACTGCTAAATATAGCTAATATACTTAGCAGTCACAACTAATTTTAGCTAATATGATTAGCAGTCACTGCTAAGTTTCCCAAACTTCAAAGTGATCACAACTAAGAATATTTGCTATCACAGCCAAGTTTCGGTAGCGAAAAACTCTTTGCAACGATAGCTAAATACTTCGATGTCCCTATAGTTTCGAAGGAATTTAGCTGCGCCAACTAATTCCTAGTTACCACAGCTAAGTTTTTTTTTCCGTGTGTTACTACTTAGTACGTTTTGACAATGCAGTGTAGCGTGTAGCTTATAGTTTGGTACTGACTGCACGTAATATATATATATGTAAACGAGTTGACATGGGTGTATGGTAATAGCTCACTCTATTATTAACCATGATGCCACTTTAGCTCGTCAACACTTTTGAGGTAGGTATACTTTTTTTAGTCTACCCGTCACTTTACAAAATGTCTGCTCTTGGACCCCCTCATTAACTAACCAAGTACGTACACAATTTGTATCTAAAGTCTAAGGTAAGCGCGAGTATAATTACCACATAGAGCAAAAAACATAATTGTTTATATATCCTCTATGAATGACCATTATTTTTATTGTTTAGTAATTTGTATACTCAGTAGGTAGGTGCATATCCACAAGGGACAAAAGTGTTGCACCAAAGAAACCGTGCAGCTAAAGTTCGTCGTCGCAACTTCACCCGCCGCCTGTTGGTCGGTGACAGAACTTGTAAATTACTTAACCAATTTCAGCGGAAACTTAGGAAATTTTCCTGCTAATAAAAACTCTTCAAAGTGAAATTGCTCGATGAGGGCGCTCAATAGTCCACAGGTAAAAAAAATGCCATTTGTATGCTGATAGTTAGATAATCCTTGAGTTAGATAGATAATCCTTGTTTCATACTTCCTTAATTTTAGTGCCAAAATGTGGTTGAAAACGATACGTTTAACTTTTTCCAGCAAGCAGCCTAAGGTCAAATATTGTGTCAAAAAGTATGGAACTGCCAAGCTAGATTTAGCTACTAAATCGAGATAATTTTTTTCCTGCAAGAGTCTAAGCAGCCATAAACAAATAATATCTTACAGCGGACTCACACTATCATTACTGGTTACTGACGCTCTTGTCTTAACTTTGAAAAACACGACAGGAGTTTCAAATGTATCCACGCAGTCATTTTTAAAATCTCTTTCACTAATCACGTTGTCTGCATAAGTCATGTCTTCATGTTCTTCAAAATCCGTTTGAATGCACACTGATTTATTGTCACGTCCATTTTCTTCTACAGTCCAAACACTAGGCAGAGAATCTGCATCAGAAATATTTTTGTCAGTTTTCAGACAAAAAATTGTAACCATAAATTTACTAATAGCGTCAAAACTTTTAAGTAAATTATTCTTTATATGCATATCGAACTGTTTATTAAAAAAATATACTTTAGCTGGGCTATTTTGTGTGTGATTTTGATAAGCAATGATCAACGAATGACCATGGAATGACTATTCGAGATTTGATTTTATCAATAGTGTAGGTATGATAAAGCTCAATAATAAAGCACTTCATTAATTTGATATACTTCCTCGTAATTAGGTCACTAGAGTTAGTTAAATTTTAAATTAGTGAAATGAGACTAGAACAGACAGACAGCAATAGGGAGATGGAGAAAAAACTAGAAAAAATGAAAAAACTCTTGTTAGCTTCGAACTTAGTCATATTCGATACTTTTCGTTTTCAATAAAGCCCTAAGAATACAATAAAACACGTTATACGAGAAATATTTTATTTACAAATATATTATTTGGTTTATTGAAAAACAGTACAATATAATTGGCAATATTTGAATAGAATAACTTTAAAATATATCATTTTTATGTAATAGTAGCAACAAATTAAATCCCCCAAAAACAATTTCCTTCCCCTAAACCATATATCTGGACTAACATATATGTTTAGTTAAAATATAAGCGTAGTGGAAACTTAGCTAAACAGACATTTGGTAAGTTTTATAGTGTCTCAATCACTCTTGATAATCGTGGACATTAATTATTGACCACAAGGTAGGACAAAGATAACGACGGTTCATGATAAAACCAGCCCCACAACCGTACGCATAAGAATGGATTAGTTTCGCTCGCCGTGTCGCGATTTTTATAGGAGAGCTCACTGTTCTTGATACCAAGTTCTGATACGTTTGGGTCATTAATAATGACTCATTATCATACATAACGACCAGACACATGAGTATATTGGAGTGGTTGGGATGCTCAAAAACTATCTTTAGAACGTTTCCTGTCCGGGTGTCCCAATGATGAAAACCAAATTCTTTACAGATTTTAGTTGTAACATTTATAAGCCGGTGACCTTTTTGCATCATGAGCCAGTGCCTTTTTATTTTATTTATTTCTAATACAAAACGTATACACGATCTTTGGCATGTCAAAAAGTTTACAGGAACACTAGGAAATACAATATTCACTTAATAACTCCGTGCTCGCCATCTGGATGCGAACGGGAACTTTGACAATGCCTGACCGTTTCTATGGGGGCAAGGATCATGGTAAAAACAACGCTATTACAGCCTTGACAATATGGTAAGCACATTTTTTTTCCACATTCAAAGTAATTATATCCGTACCAACAGATTGATAGATGTTATCGGGTTATACATAGATATTTTTCGATAACTAGGTCACATTGACCAAGAGCGGTCGAAACGCCAAAAAATACCGATTTTTAATTAACTATATGCGTCAAAATGTCTATTGAGACAAGTGCTTATGAGCTATAGTATATGAAAATATGGTAACATTTAAAAATTATGCCAAACAGATGTCTAATATTCCAAATACCCTGAATACAATCCGTCTTTTTCCATTTATTATTATTATTCCTAGCTCACCAGGTACTAAAGGCGACTTTAAGATGCGTTTCCCCTATTAATTTGGATCATAAATTTAATTTTCAACTATCTTCGTGTTCGACGTTTACTCTACTTACTTAAGTAACTGAATAGTTTTTAAATTAAATGTAATATATTACAAAACTGGGAAATTTACAGTAAATTTTGGCCAATTGACAACAGGAAAAACAATTTTGGTTACTTCTGACGTCAGAAGTGAAAAAATAATTACGAGTTAAGATTACAGAATTAAAATTAACATTTAATTCCTTGAATTCCTAGGTTGATAACATTATTAATATAATATTTTTTCATTTACTGGAAATCGTAAACAATGACATCCATACATCATTATTAAATCTGCTATAATGATGATAAAACCGTGGCATCTTCACTTAATCCAAAATAAGAACCACGTATTAAAATGTGTATCAAATCAAGAAATTTTAGTCAAAGAAGTCACCATTGAATACGAGGCAGTCATTAACAACCAGTTGCGTGAGTTCTTGATGATGCATAGTTATTTTTGAGAAATACCAAATCCCATAGTTGCACGGGCCGTCACAATCAGTCAATATCCAGACTCTTGAAACTGCTAGTGAAGCTGGCGAACATGCCTCTGCTCGGCTTCTTGACTCTCTTCTTCTCGTCAACCTTAAAGATTTCTGTTTCTATTAACCAATCCCTGTAGTTTTCCTCCATGTTCCTCCGCTGTTCTGCGTGGATGTCTTTCACTGGCGGTAGCGGGCCGCCATAATCTTCAGGCAGGAGTTCCTTGTCGACTACGGCAGCTGGTCCTTCTGAGCAGAAGTTGAGTAGATTCAGCAGGTTGGAGTGGATGAGCGGTTTCACGAGACACATCACCTGGTTGATGAACGACACTGTATGCACCACGTGGATCTTTTTTAGACGGCACGGGTGCGCACTCTGGAATGTAGAAAATAATACTTATGATTATTCATCACCAGATATAGAAAAATATAACAAGGGCATATAAACCAAGTAATTATTTTGCGATATTCTCATTCTTGTGTTTTGAGGCCTTGCGCCTAGTCAAATATTCCACAGATTTTACATGAAAATATACTCTAAATTTTTTAAGGTTGTTGTATCTTATTTATCTACTACTAAATGCATTTGTATCGAATTTGACGATGAAAAATAATAAAACAAATCATCTAAATAACATAAAGAAAACCAACCTGAATATAAAGCATGAACGACCTCAACGCTGGCAGCGTCACTCTCGTCAGATGCCCAATGCTGCAGCCCTTCATGTCAAAGATGACGATGTAGCCATCCGACAGCCTGTCTTCAGACAGTTTGACGTCGTTGAACATGCAGAAGACCCGAACCGCATCAGCGAAGTTAAGCTTGCTGTAGTCAAAGTCAGAAAGACGGTAGAGGAGGACGTGGCAACCATCTTCTGTCTTGTTCGGAAGACCGATCATGTGTCTGCAAACGGAAAGAAGTATTGTTAATTTTTAGTTCACCTGAAAGATAGGTATACAAGTAATACATCGTGAATTTGCTAACAAGATATCGTATTCAACAGCCTACCTAGTTGATTGACGAAATATAAACTACTAAATAATGAGTTAAGTGACAGTTGTGGTTTCGGATGATGATAGAACTCACGGCGCCCCTCTTTACTTTCTACGGCGCACCAGGGCGCCGCGGCGTACACTTTGGGAACCCCTGGTCTAACGCATGGCCCATCACAATCCCAAACATTCTTGAGATATGCGTTTTTTTCTATAAATCGAAATTATTTCCTCAAGTATAGTCAAGAGCTTAAATATATATACGTCACCAAGACGTAAAAAATATCTATACTTACACCTTTATGCCACAAAAAATAAGAATGGATTTTTCGAAATTTACTTGAGACAGGGAATTCATCCAAAGGGGGAATTTAGTTTGGTAATGAAGCCTGCGGTCACGGTTAAATACGTGTAAACCTGCTGTTAGGTAAAACAAATTAAGTATGTGCGATAAATTTCACTTGAACGCGATTCTAAAACGTGCCTACCGCAGGTGTTAAGTAATACAACTTACCACGTCTTTCCGGCTGCAGTCTTGAATAATAGCGCGTTGGTTTGGTAATTTGGTCATTACGATGCTAACATAGCACGCTATAATAGCAACCTGTTTGTAAGAAATATGTGCGTTTTTGAGGTTCAAATGTATGAATAATTCGACTATAGTTGCATTGAAACGGCAGACCTGTTTTGTTTTAACAAATTTGAACTGGCGCCCAGCGTGGGGCCTCGAACATCGGCTTGCCACTAGTATTAAAAATATTAACAAAAAAGTGATGTAACAAAGAAATGCGTGTGTTCGACGAATTACTCATAATTGTACCTAATATAAATTTGTTTTAGTAATTGTTATAAATCACCGTTTATTTAAGCACTCCGTCAATGTCGACTAAGCTTTTAACGTAAATCCGGTATAATAGTTATTGATCTAGCATTTAATACTGATGGTAATACGATATTGATCCCTTAAGCCTACAACAACGCGGCAGGAACTTTTATCAGCGCCTTGCATCTAGAAGGGCCTAAGGGGTACAATTTTTGTTGGAACTTAATCGTATATTATTGCATGTTTAGCGCTGAGTTAAGAACAAGCTTTTTCGAGAAACATAATTATGGCGCTCACGTTCTAAGGGTAATTTACTTTTGTAATATAACTGTATTCTACGATTGATGTAACAGTATTATTTTAAAGTTAAAAAGACTAAAATTTTAATTTACTGTTGTAACCCAGAATAAAATAGTTGATAGGCATTCTATAAATTCGTCCCCATCAGAATTAACCACCAAGTTGCTTCTCGGTAAATCACAAATGAAAAGCATTTCTTATTATTCAGCATTCTATTCCGAATTTGCCATCATTAAAGACAGACGACGACTGAGTTGCTTTGTTTTGGTACCTAAGGTAACGTGCGAGGTAGTATATATACTTAAGTAGGTATTCTAGCGGCGGGGCAAAAGGTAAAAGCGGTAATAGTGAGTGTAATACAGTTCTGACTAATCTTCTTTCGGAGTTGCGATCACAGAAGAAATATGACAAGAGTCCTTGAGCATTCAATTCATCGAAAGAGACGTCGAGGAAAAAAAACAAATAGACAATCAGGGACAAACAAATTACTAAGTATGTTTACCTTTTTATTATTGGTATGACAAAGATATCACATATCACCAGAGGATTGCTGATGCGTGGCCAGCTTTTAAAGCGTGAAGATAGAATACCTCAAGTGCCAGTAATATCCCTGATTGTCTTTCTCAGAACCTAGCCGCCCAAACAAAGCAGCGCAAGCTTTAAGGCTTAGCGAATCAGATGGAGGTAGTTGCTCCCATGTGGATATTTCACGAGGTCCTATCACCCACAAGGTGATACGCGGTAATGTGCGACTCGTAACTAGCCGGGACTTTGACTTCAGGACTTCAGTTTCGCACAGTACGTTCTAGAATGAGTCGGGTAGTCTATCTCGCGCGAAATATCCGTGCAGGGGTGTAATTCTCAAGACAAAACTATTCCATGAAGTAATCTTAACTTTATCATAACTTTAACCATTCGCTCGAAGATATTACACGTAATCAGGTGTCTTCCGTGTTTTACCGTCGGTCGTGCGGAACACCAAAATGAGAAGACATCTGATTCCGCGTAATGTCTGCGAGTGAATGGGTCAAGTTATGACTGGTTCATGAACGGAGCGATCAGTTCCCAGACGAGGATTTTTTTAGAGAGTCGCACGACAGCTTTATGCAAGCGAGTGCAGAGCTGCGGTCGCAATCATCCTAGCTGTACATAATTCTGTAATCATAACGGCATAATCATTATGCCGCAAATTACCGCCACTGAGATGCTTGAAATGATACTGATAATTGCGTTAGTGATGTTTACCATGTACCTACCTTGGCGTCATAATATTGGACGAATTTTTCTCTTCCTTACAAGCCAAAAACATTTTTAAAAGAAGTTTTTGTGCTGACTGTTGTTTCGTGTTGAATGCACTTGCATTGGCAAGTTATCATGCATCCCAAATAATGTATACTTACACCAAATTTCAAGTCCACCTGGAAATGGGTCAAACTTGACTTGCAAGGTACAACCTGAACATGCGTTGCAAATTAAATCAAAGCTTGTAAAAATTGGATCTTGTGGATCATTCGTTTTAAAAAGATCCTAATGAAAACTTTCGCTACCTTGACTAATACCTATTAACCTTGACTATTATTTTATTATAAACTAGCTTCTGCCCGCGACCTCGTCTGCGTAGAATTAGAATTAAGAACTGATGTGGATAGGATTCTGCAATAAGTATTTACGTTGGGACTCTAGGCATTTACAATGGAGTAAACTGGAGCCAAGTCTTGCTTCCTTTTCGATTCGACATCACTTCACTGGTCGATCTTTTGAGCCACATTGATTCCGTCAGTAATAATTAGGTACCTTAGTTTGAAAATAATTGCAACGAACTACAGAATCTAGTGGCATATTATCCGCCATGTAAATCAAACGTCATGGCAATTATAACGGCCATCGCATGCGGTAAAAAACACTTCGTCAAGGTGAACGGCATAGTAGGTAAAAGACACAATGCAACACTGAAGTCTCGTGGCGCCACTTCCACCTCAAATTTAAACCTAATCAATGGGGGCTATCGCGTGTGAATTTCCCACTAGAGGCGCTGGTGTCGCGTGAGGTCCAATAACATTCACTTTTCACTGGTTTTGGCGGGCTTCGTGACATAAACTATAATTTCTTTCATTACCTGTTAAAAAGTAATCTCCTTCGTGAAATTATCGTAAATATGGATTTTTTGGCGATGAATGTGAACGCTTTCAAAGCGGAATTAAGAAAAAGAGGCGCCAAAATAGCTACTCGATATGATGATAGTTATTTACTTATAGTTAATAACTTAATGAGATTCAAGATTTCAAGTTTTTTTTTTTTTTTTTTTTGTTGTGGCTTTCACCCTTGCTTTATTTTAACAAGGCGTATTTCGCCAATGTCGACGTAGTGACATTAATTTTAAGTTTTGTTTCGGCGCCGATCTTGTAAAGTCGCCTTTGATAGCAGTGGCGCCAACTGGTGAGCAAAGAAACGACAGTCCCCATTACCCTCTCGTAAAAAAATATGTCCCAGATTTTACTATGGTTTTTTTCCTGTTTGTCACGTTCCATACGAAATGTTCCATGAAAAAAGTGACGAACTGGAATGGAAATTTTGGGACAATTTTTTTCTTGTGTAAGGATCGATAGGGTAAACGATTCTGAGTAAAAAAAAGCCAAAATAGTTAAATTCTGGAAAAATTATCATGTGGACTTTTTTTTTGGAAAATGCTCAATTATCGATACAGCCATCATGTCAAATATATGTATCATCGACCTTATTCTTTGTGGCATAAAGGTGTACGATTAGATGTTCTTGACGTTTTGGCAACGTATATATATGTATTAATGCTCTTGATTAAACACCAACTAAGTGTAAGTAATGAACAAAAAACATTTGCTTTGCTACTCCGCTACTTTACATGCAAGATAGCCAAGCCTGTGTAAAAAGTTACGAATCCAGCAATTGCTCTTCCAGCTGAGGCAGATATAATGATTTTCTCAAACGTTGACAGGAAATTAAAATATATTTTGCCCTTAACCTCTTAGGTGGTTTTCACGTTCCCGCCATTTTTAAAGTTTTTTTTAATGTCATCTATCACCGTAAGCTGTTTGAGACATTGATAAAAACGTTAGACTCGAACAAAACGCGAACTCCCCGGCCATCAACTTGGCTGTATGACATTGTTGTTCATTATTCCATAGTCTCTTTGACTTAAAAAAAAGTTAAAAACAAATGAAAAACAGTCCAGCAATCCGATTTATGGTCAGAAAATCGCGCATGCAATGTAATTCGACCGCCTACAAGGCCCTTCGTGTTCTGTTACTTAGAATACAATGCGACATTTACGACAATGTTTGAGAAAAACAATTTAAGTGTAAGTACTTACGTTATATCCAGTATCTGTTTGTTCCTCGGCGCCAGCGGGTCCCTGTTGCTGAACAGGTCCGGCATGTTGGTTCTCATCGTGAAATAACTCTCGATCGTGTCTTTTGTCTCCTTCACTTTGTAGTAGTTAGAGTGGAGGAACAGTATCACGTAGTCATCGGATATGTACGGGAGGTGCGGCTTTCCTTTCATCCTGGAGAAGAGAAGGTAAATTGGTGGATAATAAACAGCAGGAATTAGACCGATTCATGAGAAACCGTTAAGGGGTGTTCAATGAAACCAACCAAACCTTCCAAAACTAAGAAACCCTGTATAAAAGCATTTTCAAAATAACATGCAAGGTCAAGCAAAACTGGGCAGATTTAGCAATAATTTCACCAACAAACATTTGAAAAGGACTGCTTTAATACGCTTTTAATTTTAAGCACTTCATTATCGTCAAAATGTATGTAAATGGAATCAGTTGACTGATGAAAAACTTCAAACGGATCAGGTAAAGTATACGTTTTATATATTATGTCTTCTTCCATGCTGGTCTGGGAGTAAAGAAAAAACATAGAATTTACCGTTGCTTCTCTTCCCGCGCAAATGGTAAAAGCCCATCGAGGGAATGGGCGAAAGTCTTAGGAATCATTGTTATAGGCGATGCGGCCAGCAACCCATCACTATTTCGATTTCCCTTTCCACCTTTACGTCCTTAATCATGCTAAACGTGGCCTTAAGGTTTTGTTACCTTAGTTAGATTCTGTCTACCCCGTAAGAGATATAGATGTGTTATATGTATGTATGTATGTATGTATTATGTGTCTTTTTAGGACCTGATAGTTTTCGAGTCTTGGATGTTATCTTTATTAATTAAAAAAAAAAGAAAAGAAAAAAAAGAAAAAAGGTCAGGTCAGTAATACCCGAAACCGACGAGCATGTATGAAGAGATTGATGAATGTGAATGAAGCGAAAGATGTATGTCAGGATCGTAGCAAGTGGAACAAAGTAGTCTCTTCCTAACCCTGTGGAAAAGAGGCGTGACGGTATGTATGTATGTATGTATGTTTGTAATTTACTATTTTAAGTATGTTTTACGTTAAGCCGTCATAGTAGTTACAAAATCTGTTTAGTTTGGAAATAGATTAACTGGTGTCAATTATTGTCCCATGATATTAATTCGTATTTTTTATTTTTTTCTGACGTAAGAACTGCCATGAAAATTGTAAAGCAATCACTTAATTGATCGTCAGTACAGTAGGTACATTACTATTAGCATAAATTAAAATAAGTTCATACAGGTGACATGTTAAATATCTACTTGAACACTGAACTCAGTAAATTAAGTATTCTTCGAAGGTTGCCTTATTGTGTGTATTGTTTATAAAACATTAGGTACTCAATTAGTATTTTTCGGTTCGCTATTAACTAGAAATATCAGTGCAAAAACGACTCTGCCAGGGCCGCCGTAAGCGGGCGTGCAAAGCGTGCACCGCACACGGGTGGCACGTCCAGGGGGCGGCAAACCGACCTACTCAGAAAATTATTATTCAAATTATTATCCATTTTTTGACAAAACTCAGAGTAAGTAGCGGCATAATCGGTATTGCACGCGGGCGACGAAACAGCTAGCGGTGGGCCTGGCTTTACCGATTTCGATGATTCACTAATCCTCGTTTTGGAAAACGCGTTTTTTCTGTTTGCAAACACCGAGCATAGCTTGGTCGCCCAGGTACTTCTGTACAAGATTATATCCATTAAAACATTTATATAGACACTTTTCATTTGCGCATTATATTACCTAAGCACAGGTAATATTTCGCTAATTCTGCTGAATAATACGAGTAGGTACATCGGTCATCGAGGATTTATTAAATAGAGTAGAATCGTCGATCATTTATAATTGCCTACGATTCTATAACTTTAATAAGTTTTAAAATACATTTCGGACCGGTAGTCAACGCGCGTCTGCGCTGAAAATAGAGCCTCTAGTCTAATGTACGTTTTTGTCGTGAAAAATGTCTCGAACAGTGTTAACGTCACAATTCGGTGCCTACTATAGAAAAATTGGTAGCGCCACTAGCGGATCGAAACGACAGCAGTCTTCATAGTATTTGACATTTGAACCCAAACGTGTTCGAGATGTATTTCTTGACCGAAACTTACACTAAGCATGTTGCTTTCAAAGCGACTTTGCCAGTTACATTGCCTGCACGCTTTCGAGCAACTGAGATATTTTGAGTATAAATGATCGAACGATTGCGAACACTTCTACTCTATTGGTTAAAAGCTCGATGAAATGATAGGTGGATGTAGCCGCTGCAATAGCAAGGTATTTAATAATTCTGCAGAGCCGCCGGGCCAAAAGTCAATGCATTGTACGTGACTTTGTAATGCGGTGTTCTTAGAACCGTCGCACACAGTCCAACGCTTTCATTACTCCTTTAACAATTAACTGTACGCCTACAAACGAGATATACACCCCCTTGCAAAAAATCGGGCACCTACGGGTTTCAGATTTTTAGGCATTAAAGCTTACAAAGTAAGCTTTTTTGCACATAAAATACAAAAATCATGGGTGCCCGTTTTTTTTTGCAAGGGGGTGTGTGTATGCTTAACGACGCTTAATTTATAGTAGTATCCGTGAAAGTGTTAATTACTCGTGGCAATGTACCTGGGTCGTCCCCCACCCCTTATACCCCGTATACCCCTTAGACAGATGAGGTATTCTATCTTAGACTTCTAGGTTGGCAACTGGCTACGCATCTGCAATCTCAAGTGTTGCGGGTTGCGGGTGTCTACGGATGGTGGTGCTCGCTTACCATTAGGTGACCAACTTGCTCGTATGCGTTCCTTGTGGTTTAACAAATACTAGCTTCTGCTCGCGACTTTGTCTGCGTTGAATTATACATCTGAAACTTTTTTCCGTAGCTAAGGATGGTTATTCCTATCAATAGAAAAAGCACCAAGCTCTTTCAAAATAATCATCCATTCCCAATTATATGTACATATAAACCTTCCTCTTAAATCACTCTATCTGTTAAAAAAACCGCATCAGAATCCGTTGCGTAGTTTTAAAGATCGAAACATTCATAGGGACAGACAGACAGCGGAAAGCGACTTTGTTTTATATTATGTAGTGAAGGCATGCACGGAATCAAGTCAAATTAGAAAGGATGAGGGTAGAAAGAGATGGTAAGTGCCACCGTTCCGATAGTTCCGATCACGCGAATCACTTTATACTCATACCAAGATTTGATAACAGACACACACTTCAATGCGGGTGGTAGGGCCTTGTGCAAGGTCCGTCCGGATCGCTACCACCATCTTACTCGCTAATCCTGCCGCTAAGTAGCAGAGCTTGCACTGCTGTGTTCCGGTGTGGAGAGTAAGACAGCCGGGGAAATTACGGGCACAAGAGGCATTTCATCTTAGTCCTCTAGGTTGGCAACGCATCTGCAATCCCCCCGGGGTTGCGGGTGTCTATGGGCAGTGGTGATCACTTACCATCAGGTGACCCACTTGCTCGTTTGCCTTCCTATTCACATTAAAAAAAAAAAAAAAAACCGGAACGCTGTAACTGAATAAGAAAAAGGACAGAAAATCAAATCTTTCTTTGACATTGAACATGTCGTGAGAAAACTTGTCGCTCTGAACCTAGTGATAATCAAAGACCAAAGTCCAATTGTGAAGGTTTGTGGTGTTTGGGATTCTCTAAACTGTGCTTAACCTATGGTCCGCGGACCATTTCACAATATAGATACATAAATGCGACCGCAAATCTCGTAATCATGGCGGTCCTACCACCCGAAAATCATTCATGGTTCGACATAAAATGCTCTGAAAGCATTAGACAATGTAACCTCGGATCAAGTCAGAATGTCACAACTTCACCGCATGGCGACAGACGGACGGACAGTGTGAAGCGTCTTTTACAAGTGACCAGGGATTTTATATTTGTGCTTCAGTAAATATAAGTGTGTGCCTACACTGTGGACGAAACTGGCACAGGACCGGGCAATGTGACGTAAAAACGATAGATAGAGATAGATATAGGCACCTTCAGCCAAGTATATGGACTATCACCCTAAGGTTAAAAATCCTTTGCACGTCATAAAATATAATGTCGAGAAAGTTAGACTCTAGCGACATTTTCATTTGATAGAAAGTTGGATGAAAAGTGATAGACCACTTATTTGGCCGACCGTACCTAAATTATATATACATCTGTAGCTTTTTTTGACGAACTTATTCGTGACAGCCTATCTCACAACCTTTAATAATGTTGACCCCACTTTGAAAATCATGTGGTACGACATGGTGCCAATACCGATATAGTAATATCATTGAAAAGGAAGGTTTAACGGAACATTAAAAGCACTTATAATTTCATTGCACTATAAGAATTAAGTTAACAAATTAAGGCCGGTTTCCCTGTATATGTAGTTATATCAAATTGCAAATGTGCTGGCTGTCTTGTTACTGAGTTGCTAATTGCACCGGAGTTTTTAAAACGTTGCAGGTAATTACTTAGGAAATAGCATAAAATTGCAGTTGTTGAATGCAAATATAACCTAATTTTATTTATCATCGGCGCTAACTTATTACTATTTAATTGGTAAGAATACTTATTTAGTCGGTTAAAGGTCCGGTCACACCAGTGAAAACGGTGAACGAATCGTGACGCATGCGACACGTCACTGCGTATACGCAGCGGTGTGATCGCTCCTTTACTTATTTCTGTCAGAGGTGAAATGTGTGAGATGTGGCTTATTGCACTTAACATCATACATATACTCGAATATAGTACCCAAAGGCGCGCTATAAACAAATAACACCGCAGTCGAAGTCGCAGGCTGTTACCTATATACATTTAATTAGTTTATACATATACAAGGTGTTGCTATAAGTACCATGGATATACCCATGGACGTAAAAACGCCTAGCAAGCGTGAAGATGCACACATAACCACAAGATCTCAGTCGGAGTGACTAAGAATTTAAAATTGGGTACAAACGCGAATAGGTAAGATAAGAATAAGCTTTTTCTAGGACTATGTAAAATTTTAATAGTAACTACATTAAATTTCTGCATAAAAAGTAAAAAAGTTAAAAGTTAAAGTTCGCCTTTGTGCATGTGTTTTGTCCTGTATTCATATTTTTCTTGTGTTTAATTTTATGTACAATAAAGAGTTATACATACATAACATACATGCATTTTTTAACTATATTGATAACTAGAACACATAGGGCAATCTGAAAAGTAAAGCTCTAAGTATGGCTAAGCTAAGTTAGCTAAATAAGCTAAGTAAGCTAAGTAAAATGAATACAAAATATCGAGAAGTAAAATTCTTCATTCATTGATAATAAGTTAAGTACTACGTCGTCAAATACAGAAAATTTTGTTTGGTAAAATACTGCTCACAAAAGATTCCTTATTAGTCGATGAAGCAATAAAATACAGATTCCCATTAATTCAATTATCAGGGCTAATAAATTAAACAAAAGAGAGCAAAGATCGTTAAAGACAGGCGAAGGAATTACATTAATGCGGGCATTTCTCAAAGAAACGATTGTCCTGAAGGTATACTTACAGTGCTACAAACTTGTTATGGCGTCGCAAGTGTTAGATCTACCATTACTGACTAGATATTAATGATGGTGCCATTAAACAAATCCGGTTTGGGTCACAAGGTCAAATGACTTTAAGGCACTATGTACGCTCAACGTGCATATTATCTAAACGTTTCCTCATTTCCTACGTGTAGGTACCTATACGCTACATTTCTTAGCTAAGCAAATAATTTTTATGTAATCGTCATCATGGATAACTGGAACTTAACAGAGAGTGGCGAAACAGACATCAGCTAATCTAGTTAGAACTTAGTAAGGGACTTTCAGTTCTACCCACACTCTGACATACAATGTAGTATTGCGATCTTGGCGGTAGCAGTACGAGATCGCACCGTATACTTAGTAGGTAAGTATAATATGTATCACTATCATCACTACATAGTATAAAACAAAGTCGCTTTCTCTGTCCCTATGTCCCTATGTATGTTTATATCTTCAAAACTACACAACGGATTTTGATGCGGTTTTTTTTAATAGATAGAGTGATTCAAGAGGAAGGTTTTTATATATAATTCTACGCAGACGAAGTCGCGGGCAGAAGCTAGTATTCGATAAATCACGGATTTTAAGTAATAAAGTCGGTTGCATTAATTAATCAGGAAGCTTCGCGGCTTCACGGTCCACCGCCATTGACCAGTATTTGCTTTCGTTACGCAAATCCAACAGGTTGCCTCAACGCGTTCCTCTTTGAGCAATAACATACTGTACACTGCCGACGGTTCGTTATCTCAAAATAGCCTTCCAAGTCCATTATAAAAAGGACATACATTACAGTGACGTTCCTTGAAAACTTATAGGTACAAAATCTATTTCAAAATCGTTCCAGACTATTCCAGCAGGTTGTTGGGCTGAGTAAATGTTTTTAAGGATTTCTGAACCATACATACATATATCACGTCTTTATCCCTTACGGGATAGACATAGCCTAATGTAACAAAACCTTGCCACGCTTAGCATGATTGTGGGTGTATAGGTGGAAAGGGGAATCAAAATAGTGATGGGTTACTAGCCGCAGTCTATAACATGATTCTTAAGATTGTCGCCCATTCCCTCGATGGGATTTTACCATCTGCGCGGGAAGAAGCTCCTGAACCATGATTGACAATTGTTTCCATACTCGGATCAATGTTTTAAAGTGCACGGCGTCAAAGGTAGGAGTAAATTTTAATTCAATATTTTTAACCTCTCATCCCGTCCCGACATTTTGTAAATCGCCTAGTACTTAGATCGAGCCACCGAGTCCCTGTTTTGTGATTTTAGATTTAACCCGTCAAGCGTCCAAGCGACTACAGTAGTCCCTAACTTTTTCGGGCGGGAAATGTCCTAGGGACTGCATGCATTCACGCCACTGGCCAGGTCTTCCTCCCTTGGAAGAGTCAGCGACAACTCGCTATATATGCTTCTCGCTCTCTCTTTAAGCCTCCCGCCCGAAAAAGTTAGGGACTGCTGTAGTCGCTTGGACGCTTGACGGGTTAATTCCAGCATATTTAAAATTGTTCTTTCATTTAACAATTTGTACTTCATATAGTACATTCGGCAGTTGTTCTTGTTATTAATTTGTACTTCAAAAAGTACGCGAGGATTTACGAGGACGATGAATCTTTATAGGGCTCTGTTATAACTAGGGATGATCAGTAAATCTAACCGAACCATTTGCTGAAATATTTCGGTACAATTTTAATACATATATACAAACACATATCACGTCTATATCCCTTCCAGGGTAGACCGAGCCTGAGGTAACAAGACCTAAAAGCCACGTTTACAATTTTAAGAGACCTTTTATCAGGCATACCAGGATAAAAACTGTATATCCCTCCCTGTATTTAATTGCAAGTACCTACGAGTGCAACAATCTAGACATGCATTATAATAAAAAAAGAGTTTAACCCTTAAATTGACTTAACTAAAAATAATTACGGTTCAAGTACCTTACGGTTACTCAACCTCACCGTAATTTTAAAATTATGTGTTAAAAAAATACAAAATGGTATTCTTTGAACTCGTACAATGTAGTGTACCTACATTGCCAAATTAGGGCTAAAGCAAACTTCAGTATTAAAAAATATTCTGGAAAATTCCTATCTTTCCCCCAGATCGCGCGCATAGTGTAGATCAGAATTGAACTGGTATTTCCTTTGTACATGTTATGCATACATACCATTCTCTGATCTGTTGGATCTCCTCCTCGTAGCCCTCTGGTGGCGGTTTGAGCCACTGCATAAACGGGTGCGAGTACTTGGTCGCCGCCATTGCTGCGCGCGCCCCTCACACCGCCCGCTGGAACAATAAAAGACCCTTTTAAACAAACATTTATGACCACAACATATGATATAAGTTAAGTTGACAACAGATTCAAGACTAGAGAGGGAGAAAACAAATAGATACACTAGGCCGGCTATGTTACGGTTGCTAGTCTCAGCGTGCGTGTGCCATGTCCTTTACCGGAGGCTAACATAAAGTGTCGATTAAAGCTTAAATAACCTAACCTAAAAATGTCACTTCACTTCCAATATTACTTCCAAATTATGAAGGAATGTTTTAGCATGGACGTTTAACTTACAACTGCTCTTAGTTTACTAAAATAAATACCCACAAAAACTCACATACCTACAAATTACATACAGTGTATACCGTAGATACGGTTAGGTACAAGAAGTTAAATTTGTATTTGCTTTTATAGCGGCGTGAGAAAATTGCAACTCTCTAGCTGTCACGGTTCACGAGAGACTGGTGACAGACGGAGAGTGGAGTCTTAGTAACAGGGTCCCGTTTTCATCCTTAGGGTACGGAACCCTAAAAAAGGGTTATACCCTCAACGTTCAGGCCTTCATAATAACATTAATCATTCCACCCTTGAGCTGATTAATCTCACAAACCGATTAAGCCAACGGCAGCTCCTCATTACCTACCCCGGCAGCTCTCTTCACAATTTCCGCCATCCTTCGAACGCTTCCTTCACAATAAGGAAACGGTCAATTTTTGTGTTAATCTTCCTTGATGCATATATGTTAATAATTTTTATCGATAGTTTTTCTGAACGTCTGTGAGAAAAACTGAATAAATGATTGACGGGAAAGGACATCAGATAATTGAAAGTTGTATTTTACTTTTGAAACCCCCTTTTTTGAAGTCGGCTAAATATAGCTTGTGGGTTTGGGTTTTAAACGCGTTGATGTCTTATTTATAGAACTTTCCGCCGAGGTTAGTTTTTCCTGGACATCTTTAAGGCCGAAGTAAACAGACATCTTCTAGACAAACGTGTACCATCTTAGGCCTCATCTTCGCCTTCCATCAAGCGAGATTGAAGTCAAATGTAAGCCTATTCTATGTAAAAAAAAACTTGGCTAAGTCAAATGGAGCTTATTCAATTAAGTAAGGTTAAACAAGTTTTTATTTGCTTTTACTTCGTGAATTTGCTTCAAATTTTTAAAAGCCCATCGGATCAGGCTGGCCATCAGCCAAAAAGTCTTTCCTTGTTTTTTTTTTAGCAAAAAACGTATTTTTGGGATATAATAGGTAGTAGTATTGTTTAACTAGAAGCAGGTCCGAATCTCATAATTCATATACATAAATTATGAGACTCTAACCTGCTTCTTATCTGCTTATGTAAAACTACATAGGTACCACATTGGCCCCGCAGTAAGTAGTAGAAGACCCGTAGAAGGCGACCTTCACCGATCTCATAACCGGATTAGAACCATTTAAATCAAAGATAATGTATTAAAAGCGGTTCACTGACATTTGACCGGTCGTTGTCCGCGGTCCACCAACAGTCTGTCCAACTGGTTTTTGACAGAGCTTCCCCCAAGGGCGGAGCCCCTTTATCTTGGTATTTTGCCCTTCCGGCAAATGAATATACCTAACTAACCTAACCTACCTACTTTTGTAGTTTAGTTTTATAGTTTTGAAACCCCAAGGGCGGGCCCCTTTATCTTGGTATTTTGCCCTTCCGGCAAATGAATATACCTAACTAACCTAACCTACCTACTTTTGTAGTTTAGTTTTATAGTTTTGAAACCCCAAGGGCGGGCCCCTTTATCTTGGTATTTTGCCCTTCCGGCAAATGAATATACCTAACTAACCTAACCTACCTACTTTTGTAGTTTAGTTTTATAGTTTTGTAACCCCAAGGGCGGAGCCCCTTTATCTTGGTATTATGCCCTTCCGGCAAATGAATATACCTAACTAACCTAATCTACCTACTTTTGTAGTTTTTTTTTTTTTTAGTTTAGTTTTATAGTTTTGTAAAATAATAATCAGTGATTCAAAATAATGGCAGCGTTATTTAGTGTACCACGACCCATAGCGCCATTTGACCAACAGACATTTGCCAAATGTATTGTTTGACAACCAACCCTTGTTTCTGCTAACATAATTATTTTTCGAAAAGTTATAAAACAATCATATACTTAACGTAATGTGAGCCACAAAAAAGGTTATTAAGATTTTTTTTAAAGTTTTGTCATTCGTCAAAATATTTGTCAGACACCGTTAAAACACGTGGTTAAACTCATATTAAATAATTTTGTTAAAAAAATATTTTTAACACTTTTGCATTATCATCTGTTCTACATAATGTGTACCTACCAAATTTCAAGTCTATCGGACCAACCGTTGAAGAGTTCCCTTCTGCGGCGACGATCCTAGCTGGGTCATCAAAACTCAAATACCAGATTATTTTATTGTCATCCGACTTACTCAAGTAAGCACAATTTCAGCTCAATCGGTTGAATATATCTGCTCCAAAATTGAGTCACAAGATTCCATCCGGACAAACATACATACATACGTTGCAAGTTAAATAGAAGCTTGTAGAAATAAGAAATAATTCTGAATTAGGTACACAATTTTTTTTCCCAAATAAATTAGATTCCAAATGAACGTACAAAGCTGGTCCACTACCTGTACGCTGTAAGTTCTCGGTCACAAAATGCGTTATGACCGCGTTTGCGTTAAAATGTCAAATACTATGAGAACGAACTGTTTGTTGCCGTTTCGTTCCGCTAGTGGTGCTGTTAATTTGCTCATAGCAATTGAGAAGTTAACGCTAACGCGTTCTCTTTCGAGGCGGTTTCCGAGCCAAAAACGTACACTAGAGGCGCAGGGCAGGTTTGTAGTTATGAATCTGTTCCTGAGCATCAGAAAAAGTAGGCAAAACCAGCTGTTGACTCGTAAAATAGTTGTCATCTGGTTGCCAGACGTAAAGGTCGCTCTAAGGTGGTACCTTGACTGGATCTTGACAAATGAGGCAACAATACAGAATGACTTGTCTTGACACTGCATACAAGCGAGTTGGGAGCTGGTGTATAATTAACGTGAACTTGTAATTGCGTACTTGTTAGGTACAGCCAGTACATTGTTAATTTTTGTACCTATCTTCGTTATGGAGTGAGAATTTAAATTGTCAACGAAAGACGGAAAAAAAATACTACAGAATCATAATAAAACAAAAAATCATCTGTGAGCAAACTGACATGAAAATCAGACATGAGGATACATTTCAAGGTAATCTCAACGTCATTTTCAACTTTGACAGTTCCTTTTTTTCTGAATTTTGAAAAGATGAGATTTATTTACACGTACCTACCTACCTAATTTAATATTTACGAAAACAAAAAATACATTACGAAAATAATCCTTCAAAGCTATTATTAACGTCTCCTATGGGTTATGTTTTTAACGCTTTTGTAAACAAAAAAGTCCACACAAATCGTAAATCGCTCCGGTAATACACGCACACTTCGATACGTATGCAGACACGTGGTTACCACAAATAAAGCTCATTCGCCATCGTTAATTGCAAGAGCTATAATAGTACTTGTACAATAAGCTACCGATGTTTCAAATAGATCATTTCCTTGTTACGTATAGCCTCACGCATGCAACCAGAACGCCAATTGTGATTGTTTAAAATTCGGGTAAATCGGGTGAGGCGAGTTCGGGGGCGCTGGCGCTGAACAAATGCCAACGTAACGGCACGCTCGCCAACATGTAAGCTGAATTAGGTTGTACCATTTTTTGTTACAATTAGAACTGGTACATATTAGGTGTATATCTACCAGGGCTTAGGAAACGCGCAAAACAAAAATTGACACGTCCTGGATAGCTGTTCACACTGGAAGCGCGTATATCAAATTCTTTCAAACGCCTAATGGATATCAACTCATAGTTTGGTAGAGATAGAAGCAAAGTAAAATTTTGAACTTCCTGGGGCATATCTAAACATCATAATATGATATTAACATGAAGAGCTAGATATTTTGATCTATATTTAACCGATTCCCACCGAACTTTGGGGCAGGGCAGGAAAGAAGCCGCTTGGCCAAAAAATTGTACCAACTAAAACAGTCTTTACTATGGTCTTCTTTTCGTTCCCCATGTAGATATACCTACTACACCTAAAGTTAAAACATTATCTCTTATTCTAGCTACCACTTCAAAAACTACTCGAACTTCTTTTATCAAACAGTAATTAAGATATGCCGTACGCGATATGACGTCCGGATAGCCTAGTGGTTAGAGAATAACCTGCGTATGAAGCTTGAGGTCCCGGATTCGATCCCGGTCGGGGCAGATATTAGTATCGAAACAATATTTGTTCTCGAGTCTTGAATGTTTAATATGTATTCATCTACATACGTACTTATTTTTAACTATTGTCCTGTAGCTTTGCTTAGTTTGATACTATGTCAATCAGTGTTAATTATTCCAAGATATTTATTATTTATTTATTTACTAGCTTCTGCCCGCGACTTCGTCTGCGTAGAGTCATACATAAAAACCTTCATCTTGAATCACTCTATCTAATAAAAGAAACCGCATCACAATCCGTTGTGTAGTTTTGAAGATATAAGCATACATAGGGACAGAGAAAGCGACTTTGTTTTATACTATGTAGTGATGCCCAAATGAACCCTACATTTCTCTATCTTCGGTCAGTAAACTAGAAGTCCGAGTATTATTTAACTAGCGCATTTGCAGAGTCGCGTAACACTGACATAACTTGCTTTCGCTCGAGAAAGTACCGGCCCGCGCGCAGCAAACAAAGCCGCATTAAGGAGCGATCTAGGAAGTTGGGATGTGAGTTATGGTGATTTCCCTCTTCGTCTTGTGGGTAAAATGCGGCAGTGAGACTGAGAAAGCTAATGAACATAAGGTGGCGGAAGGGGCCCAGATGTTCTTAGCCCGAGATCTAAAGGGGCAGACCGGAGAACTCTACCGTTATATAACGACCAAACCTTATATGAGCCAAGGTGTTTGTAAGGTCTTACATTCATTGCAAGCTTCGCTGGACTTCAGAAATGATGTCAAGGACGTCAGCAAAGGCGCTTAAGTCCAGTTTTGTCGGCGTTAGAAAAAAAATGGTGCTTCTGAAAAAGTCAGTCTTAATCTGATGGTTAGTACCTACTTGCATAGTGCGTGCGTATGGCTCGTGTAAGCAAGAATTCACAAAAATACATCATCAATTAAATTTTTGCTGTGCATTATTAATATACCATAAAGCTATTAAATTGTATCTGGACATAAACAATACATTTACAGTGTCCGTGGTCATGTCATATCATAAACCATCTGTTAAACTTTTTGTTAACAACTAACAACAGTGAACACTGACCAATTATGGTTCATATAGAGGTTAGCAATTATAAACTGGTTAGGTAAATAAACAAGGTAACCTTGAGCCTATAAAGTTGTAAGCTTTTATAAAAATAATTGACAAACCTTCGATAGGTTGACGATTTAATGGATCCATAATGGAATTTTAATCCACCTCTTCGTGCTGAACTGGTAGGTCTATTTATAAGTTCCCTGGGACTCAGTCTTAACGATGACTGTGATTGCCTACATCCCCATACGCTACAGGCCGCGAACGAAATGCTATACTTCTCTTGGGGCGGGAATACACACGACGCTTGCACATTTTTAAACAAATTTCTTGTGTGTGTGCGGCCTTACGTTCTTAACCGTAAGTGGAAGAGTCGCGTAGAATCTAGCGATATAATTTATAGACTTGTGACAGCTTTACTATCCCCTGTCCTGCCAATCTGCCTAAGTCTTTAGACGCTTCTCAGTAAGTATGCTTAGTGTAAGTTTTTGGCCACAAAATACATTTCAACCGCGTTTGCTTTAAAATGTCAAATACTATGAAGACTGTTTGTTCTCTTTACGTTCCGCTAGTGGCGCTGTCAATTTACCCATAGTAATTGAATACGTTAACTCGAACGCATTCGAGATGTTCTTCATTTCAAAAAATTACACTACAGGCTCTGTTCTATTTCTACATACCTACATAAATCACGCCCTTATCCCTTACGGTGTAAACAGAGCCCAAAACAGACCTAAAGGCCACGCCTAGCACGATTGTGGGCGTATAGCCCGTATAGGTTGAAAAGGGAATCGAAATAGTGATGGTTGCTAGCCGCATAGCCTATAACACGATTCCTTCGATTTTCGCTAATTCCCTCGGTGGGCTTTTACCATCGGCGTGGGAAAAGAAGCAGCTGGTACATTCTATGTTTTTTCTTTGCTCTCAGACCAGCATGTAAGGTTTGATTCTTCTATCTTTATCTCTATTTTGCGGGTGGTAGGGCCTTGTGCAAGTCCGTCCGGATCGCTACCACCATCTTACTCGCTAATCCTGTCGCTAAGTAGCAGTGCTGGCACTGCTGTGTTCCGGTGTGGAGAGTAAGACAGCCGGGGAAATTACGGGCACAAGAGGCATTTCATCTTAGTCCTCTAGATTGGCAACGCATCTGCAATCCCTCCGGGGTTGCGGGTGTCTATGGGCAGTGGTGATCACTTACCATCAGGTGACCCACTTGCTCGTTTGCCTTCCTATTCATATATTAAAAAAAAAAAACTTCTAAACTATGTCTTATGACACTCTTTAGTCGGTCTATAATCGACAGAGAACCGTCCAACCGCGACTAATAGATTCTCCAATTGAATTCGCGCTATGTGCCGTGCCTCCACGCGCGAGTTAACGATTGCGTCAACTTACGCGATCGGAGAGAGTCATTATCATAACAAGCAAATAATGCACACAAGCAGCTGTTAACTGATCGTTGAGGAAATGAGAGAAATTAACAATTTTAGAAAGGGATGCCAATATATAGTCGACTGAGATATTCCTTTATCACCCAGTTCAATGTCATTTGTACGGCTTAAAACATCAAAGGCTATGTTAACCTAAAAGGAAATGGGACAGCCAGTCATCCTTAGGAACTGTTTTTTTGATGTTCCTAAATAAGTTACTGTAGTTACTGTCATAAAAATTAAAAATGATTTAATTACCACTTTCTTGGTCGACTATTTATAAAACACCAAAGACAGAGAGACAAAAATATTCTGTTTTTAGTATTTGTTGTTATAGCGGCAACATAAATACATAAAATCTGTGAAAATTTCATCTGTCTAGCTGACTGACAGACAGACGGACAGCGAAGTCTTAGTAACAGGATATAACTAAGGTAGGTAACATCCCTGAAGTAAGGGCTTTACCATTTTTACGAGAGCTCCTACTACAGCCCAAAAAAAACAAGGAAGATTGTCACATTTTCATCATCACCAGTATAACATCCGTAAGACGTGAACTGAACAAAGTAAGTATACAAATCCCAAAATGAACTAAAACCTGCTATTAGTCGTACCTCGCTAAACACATAGCGACGCAACGGCATTGGTTATTGGTTTTAGGATAGCCAAACAATTCATAGAATTGGAATACTGTTCACAAAACTCACAGGGTGATCTGAGTGTAGTCGGTGTTTGAGTACCCTCACACCTTGAGGTGCGGAGTAGGGTTGATGAGGAAGATTAAGCGGAAGAGGAAGTACTGAGCACATAGTTTGTGGAAGCGGATGAGGAAGATGAGATTTTTATGAAGATGATGATGCAGATGACATATTACTATAGTAGAAAATTAAAAAATCAAATAGATCAAAGAACGCAGTAATAATTAAACTAGCTTCTGCCCGCAACTTCGTCTGCGTAGAATTATATGTACATATAAACCTTCCTCTTGAATCACTATATCTACCTATTAAAAAAACCGCATCAAAATCCGTTGTGTAGTTTCAAAGATCTAAGCATACATAGGGACAGACAGACAGACAGCGGAAAGCGACTCTATTTTATACTATGTAGTAATAGTAATGATAGAAAATAGGTTTATTTTAATGAAAATATACGAGCGCGCGAGTGAATACGCGATATGCGCGGTGAAAGGAAAATTTCTCTAATATTCCTCTAAATTTAAGAGGAAGCGAAAACGGAATTCTCATCAACGCTAGTGAGGAGCACATCGGCGATGTATTAGTTACTCAGTCAGTATGCAGGTACCATACACCTCCCCAACACTGCACAACCGCTCAGACCAACTAAAAAGCAAAGACGATTTTTTTAGAACGGCATAGTGAAGCCGGTTTACCTCATTGCACGTGTACGTAGCTCAACTACTTGGGTTGGTTAAGTTTGGTTGTCCATCTTTTTATTTGGTCTGAGCTCAACTGCACTCAGATCAAGCGCTTTCTGTAATCAAATCGTAGATAAACAGACAATCTTCGGCGATCTTTTATCTTGCAAAAATTCCATACCTGATTAACTACTCGCAGGGATATGGAGCTCCAGAAACGTTTTCCAGGCGTTTGATAACTCGACTATTATTTCACTATTTATTTGTTATTTCTTTTTTATACAAAAGCTCTACATAATGCTCAGTTTCTAACTGACATTTGACAGTAGCATCAGCCTTCTTGTTTAAATGTCAACGGCAAGTGAACCTGTTCTTAAATGGTTTTTAATGCCTGTGCGTATTCCGCCTCTTTCTGATCGGAGTCGCCCACGACCTCAAACCTTCATGAATATGGTGATGCTTTCAGTATAATTGAACCCTACGGCTAAGGTTTCCTTCAATAGCGGCTCCGGCATTTAAGGTTCGCTATAAAGCGTTGAATAACGTCACCTTAATGTTGTTTATGGGAACAAGATGACGTGGTTGCCAAGACTCTAATTATGCGATTGATGATTAGATTACACATTTATAAAAATTAACTGCCGCATTCACACACTTTAAGTAATAGATGTTTAGTATAAACATAGCTATTTTATACAAATTATTTTAAATTGATAGAGTTTAGCGTCTAAACGATAGGAGTAAGAGTGAGTTACACCAGGGACTTAAGAAAAATAATATCCCACCAAAAACATTCTGTAAAAAACTAGCCGTCTCGATGGAGCTGCTTTTATCTCTAAAAAGTAATGAAATCTAGACAAAGTCGTTTCAAGTCTAAGGTTGCTTACTGCGATTTCTTTATTATTATAGTTAATCTTGTGTGACTAGGCCGTTGAAGGATACACAAGGGTACAAAACCAGGTTCATTTTCCATCGTCAATGGGTAGCGGTTCTGGCGACAGATTGGTGCAATGGTGTCACGGAGCACCTGGTTATGTATGTGGATGACGAAATCGAGAGATTGGGCCAAAATCTTATGAATCATGTTCTGGCGATGTGGCTAGCAACAGCAACTCATCACTATTTTGATACGCTGTACCTATGCTAAATGTGGCCTTTACGTCTTGTTACTTGGCTCTGTCTACCCCGTATGGGATAAAGACGTGATTTTTGTATGTATGTATGTACAGAAACGAGTTTTTGCCGCCACATAGGACAAAGAGGATAGACAGCGCCTTGTGCCGCTAGTTTCATCAGATTTCCTACCCTCAACTCAATACTGAAACACATCAACGCACATGCACAGTCCGTGAGCTCTTAAAATGCCATTTGTCTTGCTGTCTCCCTCACTCGGCCGCTTCAAGTATTAAGTCCATAAGAGTGAGAAAGACAGCTTGACCACCCTGAATAGCATTCTAAGAGCTCCCGGATTGCACTTCTTAATGGAAAAATGAACAAGTTAGGTAATGGTACAAATTCGAACGGATCTTGCAGTGCAGACACGAGCATTAATATCAATTCAACAGTTAACTAACGTCTTTGAGTGGGCAGTTACATTTTATGATGAGAGACGAGAGGTTAGCTGGAGAACCATTCAATACCTTTAGTGGGTCAATGGGTTTATTAACAATGAAAGCGCCTCGGCTTGCCGTTGTATAGCTATCGACAAATTCGGTATGTACAGCAAAGACATTCCAATCGTGATCCACGTTAGAACCTTTTCAAAAGAAGTTTTTCAATGAGTTCTTTAGGTCATGCCATCGTGAACTGATGGTTTGCTGCGATAAGGTAACAAGCAAGTTTGGCTGTACTTTGGATACTTCTGAATAGACATAATTTTCTCTTACTAGCAATGGTGATTTGTGATTTATAACGGCACTAGCTTACAATAATACCGTGGCATTTTCGATAAAACCCTTTTAGAGCACCTCTAGTCAAGGCACCTATAGTCAAGAAATACGAGTATGTCTGCCAAATAAGACTCGGGCTCCAGTAGTTCATGACATGTTTATGCATTGCGTTACCCTGGCTGTTAGTCAATAGTTAGGTAGTTAGTTAATAGTGACAATTATTGTGTAAAAATAAATAAACATTGTTATTATTTATTATTAGTTTGTCAATAACCTTCCCACTCTTTTTAGATCTAGATGCAGCAGATTATGAATAGGTTAACTGTGTCGACCAGTGACGACGACCGGATAGCCTAGTGGTTAGTGACCCTGACTATGAAGCTAGAGGTCCTGGGTTCGAATCCCGGTAGGGGCAGACAGTTGTATGGTGAATACGAATGTTTGCGCCCGAGTCATGAATGTTGTATGTATTTAAGTATGTATTTATCTACATTATATAAGTATGTTTATCCGTTGCCTGGTACTCATAGAACAAGCTTTGCTTAGTTTGGGGCTGGGTCAATTGGTGTAATTTGTCCCAAGATATTTATTTATTATTTATTTATTTACTTCAAATGCAATAGTTTTTTTAATATAATGTTAGATAGACCAGACAAACGAACTAGTGGGTCACCTGATGTTAAATGATCACCACTGTCCATAGACACCCGCAGCGCTTTACGCGATGCCAAGTGCGTTGTCGGCCCTATATAAGATATAGGTTGATGAACCTTTAGGAGATATCTTCCCGCAAACACAGAAAAGTTGGGGTCAAACTGTCTTACGATAAGTATAATAAATTACAATTATTGTCATACAAATAGGTACTAAAGTCACTTCGTTAAGGAACTTTCTAGAACTTCTCCAATTACGCATGCAGCTGCAATAATGACGCAGCAGTTCACGTTCTTGAACCCCAAGTTTCTCCACACACGATTATCATCTGCGAGGAACTAGCATAAAGCAAAAGACGAAGCTGTTTTAAATACGAAACATACATACACATACACAAATCACGTCTTTATCCCTTACGGGGTAGGCTGAGCCTAAGGTAACAAGACCTACAGGCCACGTTTAGCAAGACACTGAGGGCTTAGAGGTGGAAAATGGAATCAAAATAGTGATGGGTTGCTAGCCGCATCGCCTATAACATAATTCCTACGATTTTCGCCCAGTCCCTCAATGAGCTTTTACCATTTGCGCGGGAAGAGAAACAACTGGTACATTCTATGTTTTTTCTTTGCTCCCAGACCAGCGTGGAAGTAGTAAAATACGAAAGTCACGTCAATATCCCTTACAGGGTAGAGCAAGTCTAGGGTAACAAGACCTAAAGGCCGCGTTTAGCGATACGGCTAGCAACCCATCACTATTTTGATTCCCCTTTCCACCTATACGCCCACAATCATGCTAAACGTTGCCTTTAGGTCTTGTTACCTCAGGCTCTGTCTACCCCGTAAGGGATAAAGACGTGATTTATGATTTGGATGTTTAATACGTATTTAAGTATGTATTTATCTATATAATTATGTTTATCCGTTGTCTAGTGCCCATATTACAAGCTTTGCTTAGTTTGGGGCTAGGTCTATTGGTGTCAATTGTCCCAAGATATTATATTATTATGATTATTATTATTGTATGTAAGTTGAACAAAGAAACACAATGAAATCATTAAATAGAGGCATATTGTCACGAAATGGTCACACTCACTCAACTCAGCGTTATGCTGACCTTACTTTTACAGCCTGCGCTGGTCTTCCGTTGGGACCGTCCGGTGATAAAACATTACTTTCCAAAACGTACATCCAACATAAGAATTTAATACAATGTAATATATGTATTATAAATAAAAGTTTGTTAGGATATACGGATGGTTACCATTTCACTCTGAACGGCCTATGTACCTAGTTGAAATTAAACACACGGATACTGGTAGATGGTAGTCTGATATGGCACTGCTAGGCTACCTTTTTTCCCGGAAAATTACATAGTTCTCGCGGGATAGAGAAATTCGCGGGATAGACAAATTCTTCGCAGACAGAGTATAAATTAAAAAAAAAATGCCGCCTGTAGGTACTTTTTAGGGTTCCGTACCTCAAAAGGAAAAAACGGAACCCTTATAGGATCACTTTGTTGTCCGTCTGTCCGTCTGTCAAGACCCTTTTTCTCAGGAACGCGTGGAGGTATGAAGCTGAAATTTATATCAATTACTCAGGTCTACTGTCCCTTGAAGCTGTGAAAAAATCAAACTTCTAAGCCAACGCAATCAAAAGATACAGCCGTTTATGCCGCAAATTTCCGCAAATTTTCAACTCTCAAGGGAATCAAAACCTACAAGGTACTTCCCGTGAACGCAGAATCTTGAAATTTGGTATGAAGGTAGGTCTTATAGCACAGATTAAAGAATAATTGCGAAAACCGTAAATGTGTATGTATGTCTGTATATAGCAGTGACCAATATAAAGTAACCCCACACTGCGTACATTTTGCTTTGGAGCAGGGCTCTGCTTACACTGGTTTAAAGATATTTATAGATAATGATACGGAACCCTCGGTGCGCGAGTCCGACTCGCACTTGACCGGTTTTTTGTTGACTGTGTTTGCAATGTCATTCATTCTTCATAATGTAATTACATTTCACTTCAATCATCACTACATAGTATACAATAAAGTCCCTTTTTCTGTCCTCATGTCCCGATGTATGCTTATATCTTCAAAACCACACAACGGATTTGGATGCGGTTTTTTTAATAGATAGAGTGATTCAAGAGGAAGGTTTATATGTATAATACATGCATAATATACCGTGCGAAGCCGGGGCGGGTCGCTAGTTAAGTATATAATGTAAGTTAAGTAAATGCTTTATTGTACGAATATAAAGAAGCAGAGACAAATCACAAAAAAAACCTTAAATATATGCACAAAGGCGAACTTATCCCTATAAGGAATCTCTACCAGTTAACCTTTGAGTAAATGAGAGGAGCATTAAGCGAGAGACCGACAAAGTGTGAGTTTAAAATATCCATATAGTGAAAGCCACAATAGAGCGTACATCTCAAAATACAATATACAATTCATAAATAAACTACTAAATATCATTAAACACATGCATACACACACACTACATACAACATGAGTACACACATACAATATTTAAGGAGATGGTGTGAGCCACATCTTCTTCAAGCCCTCCTTGAACGACGCCACGAAACGTAATGGAAATGTAAAATGTAATGGAAATAATGTATTTAAAAAAAGATTTCAGGTCAGTCAGAGCACTAGAATTTGACTACCAAATTTTGCAGACAATTTATACACTTACCTACGAACGAGTTAAATAAAAGTCTGTACAAAATGTAACACTTGCAAACAAGCGTTCGATATAATTTTATTCTAAATATTATGATGCATAGAGTCGTTTATGCAATGGAACTCTTTCATCAGCATCGTTATTTCCAGTCATTGGACGACCGTATGGACTCAGGTCAATGACCGGCCAAAGTTTTTTTTTATTTTGTTTCAGAAAATTATGACGCTGGCCATTTTGGAACGTGTTTTAAGATCCTTATAAATTACAATATGCAGTTGCGTTTTTAACCCCCGACGCAAAAAGATAGGTATTATTAACTGTTATAAGTTTGCGTCGATGTCTTTGTGTGTGTGTCTGTGTCATCGTAGCTCTCAAACGGATGGACAGATTTGGATGCGGTTTTTTCATTCGAAAGCTATCCTAGCGGTGGTTCTCAGCCATGTTTAGTAAAAGGCGGTCCAGCATTTTTAAGAATATCAGCTGTCATAATTACACAAACGGATAAATCTATACATATAAAATTCAAAGTCCTGACTGACTGACTGACTGACTGACTGACTTAACTATATATCAACGCACAGCCCAAACCACTGGACTTAGAGACTTGAAATTTTGCACATAGATACCTTATACAATGTAGGCATCCACTAAGGAAGGATTTTTGGAAATTCCCACGGGATAAGGAAAAAACGGGAATTATATATTCGACTCCGAGTGACGCTATTTCAGTAACTATAATAACTAGACTCTTCAAATTTGATAGGTACAAAAGTAGGTGATTACAAAACGAAGAAACTAATTTCAGCATATTTGGAAATTCCCACGGGATAAGGAAAAAAACGGGATTTATATATTCAGTTAAACGAAATCCTATCTATACATATAAAATTCAAAGTCCTGACTGACTGACTGACTGACTTAACTATATATCAACGCACAGCCCAAACCACTGGACTTAGAGACTTGAAATTTTGCACATAGATACCTTATACAATGTAGGCATCCACTAAGGAAGGATTTTTGGAAATTCCCACGGGATAAGGAAAAAACGGGAATTATATATTCGACTCCGAGTGACGCTATCTCAGTAACTATAATAACTAGACTCTTCAAATTTGATACAACAGTAGGTGATTACAAAACGAAGAAACTAATTTCAGGATTTTTGGAAATTCCCACGGGATAAGGAAAAAAACGGGATTTATATATTCAGTTAAACGAATTCCTATGAACTATAATTACTAGACTGTTCAAATTTGGCATCGAAGTAGGTGATTATAATAGTAAAATAATGTCTTAATGATTTTCGGAAATTCCCACGGGATAAGGAAAAAAACGGGATTTATATTTTCAGTTCTACGGGATCGATTTTTCGTGTTACTGGTCGTATAAAACTGAAATTTGGCCTTCAAGTTCCCTTGGGGAGTGTTAACAATAAAAAAAGGATTTCCCGAAATTCCCACGGGAACCGGAAAAACGGGACTTTTCGTTTTACTGGTTGCAGAAAGCTGAAATTCGGCATGTAGGTTGCTTCGGGAGTGCAGAGGAGCATTAAGAGAGTACTTTCCCAAATTCCCACGGGAACGGGAAAAATATTTGTTTACAAAGAAATACTGCGGTAGGCATAATATGGCACACATATACCTTGAGTATCCTAGAGGTGCACTAAGAAGGTATTTTTCGAAATTCTCACGGGATAGGGAAAAAACGGGATTTTTTGTTATACTGGTCGTAGAAAGCTGTAATTTGGTAAGAGCCTTCCTTGATGAGTGTATGGGAGCACTAAGAAAGGATATCCAGAAATTCCCACGAGAACAGGAAAAACGCGGTTTTTCGTTTACTGGTCGTAGAAAGATGAAATTTAGCATTTAGCTTCCTTAGGGAGAGTAAGGGAGCATTAACAAAGGATTTCGTAACATTTTTACGGGAACGGGAAAAATATTTGTTTACAAAGAAATACTGCGGTAGGCATAATATGGCTAGAAAATTGAAATTTGGCACACATATACCTTGAGTATCCTAGAGGTGCACCAAGAAGGTATTTTTCGAAATTCCCACGGGATAGGGAAAAAACGGGATTTTTTGTTTTACTGGTCGTAGAAATTGGTAAGAACCTTCCTTGATGAGTGTATGGGAGCACTAAGAAAGGGTTTCCAGAAATTCCCACGAGAACAGGAAAAACGGGGTTTTTCGTTTTACTGGTTATAGAAAGATGAAATTTAGCATTTAGCATTTAGCTTCCTTAGGGAGTGTAAGGAAGCATTAACAAAGGATTTCCTAACATTTTTACGGGAACGGGAAAAACCGGGATTTTACGTTTCCAGACGAAACAGCGGAAGAAAGAGACTTAACATTTATAGCGTGTGTTTCTTTAAAGGCTTTAAGTGTACTCCGAAAGCACTCCCCAAAATTTTCACGGGAACGGGAAAAAACTTATTTTTTCGTTTTACATCTTAGCGCGTACGAAGTCGCGGGCAAAAGCTATTTGGGGTATATTTTAGGACAGCCCTTTAGGTTAGGTTAGGTTTTTTTTATAAAAATCCTGTAATATTTACAGTTTCAGAAAAATTAAGGCAGCGGGGCAATGCGGGGGCTTGCTTGCATGCTTGCTTGAGTCCTTGCTTTGCATGCTTGATTGCATACTTGCTTTCATGCATGCTTGCATGCATGCATGCTTACTTGCATGCTTGCATGCATGCATGCTTACTTGCATGCATGCTTGCTTGCACGCTTGCTTGCATGCTTGCTTGAGTCCTTGCTTTGCATGCTTGATTGCATACTTGCTTTCATGCATGCTTGCTTGCATGCATGCATGCTTGCGTGCTTACTTGCATGCATGCTTGCTTGCATGCTTGCTTGCCTGCTTGCATGCCTGCTTGCATAGGTTTGGGTGTTCGCTTGCTTGATTGCTAGCTTCTTTGAAATGCTCATGGTTCACGCGTGCGAAGCCGCGGGCAAAAGCTAGTCACTTATAAAAGTCGAATGTTGCTCGACATGTTTCGGACTAGTTCGTAGTCTTCCTCCCGGAGCGCTCGCACCGGCGGCAGCGAAACGAATACAATGCACCAACGCTCTGCTCGCGCGGCTACTCGACGCAACTGACAGTGGCGCACACCTACCCTCGTTTTCATCGTCATTTTTATTATTGTCTAAAGTAGCACACACAACACTGATCATGTCACTTTGTAAAGGTTTCCTCACACCCACCGTTTGGGCAATATTTAAAACAGTTTTCCAACCGGGGGGCAATCTACCATCCACCATCACGGTTAAAATTGGGATATTTCGATGGCTTCACGTACTTCACGTACATTGCCCAAACGGTGAGTGTTAGCGAACCTTTACAAAGTGACGTGATCAGTGTTGTGTGCTGCCCTACTTTTGATAATAATAAAAATGACGACGAAAACGAGGGTAGTTGTGCGCTGCTGTCAGTTGCGTCGAGTAGCCGCGCGAGCAGAGCGTTGGCGCGCAGTGTATGTATCGCTGCCGCCGGGGCGAGCGCTCCAAGAGAAAAGACTAAATACGAACTCTACTTTTATACGTGAGTTATCTGTTTGTACAATTAAAATAGGTACATGTAAGTAATCATGCTGAAACAGGTGACCCTATGGCTGGCGCTTATCTCTCTCAAAGGTTAGGAATAGCAGTTCAGAGAGGCAATGCGGCCAGCGTCTTGGGATCGGGGCCTGTGCCGGAATATTTACTTTATAGTAGTTTTATAATTAGTAGTAGTTTTAGTTTTAATATTAGTCCCTTTTTCTTGTTTCTTATTATTTGTGTTTTATTCGTAAGAGTAATCAATTAAATACATTTAATTTCCAGCTTAGTTATGATTACGTAAGTTATGCATAACAGTGTCATTAAATGCTAATTAGGTACTTAAATACTTTATGTACCGTCAGCGCATAACAGCCAATAATATCATGAATGGTTACACCAGGAATGCGTACGTTGCACTATCCTGTAACAACATAACTAATTACTAATTAGTTGCATAGGTATATATAGGTAAGTATGTCTTTTTGTATGTCGTAACTACAATACTATCACTATTTTGATTCACCTTTCCACCTATACGCCCACAATCATGCTAAACGTGGCCTTTAGGTCTGGTTACCTTAGGCTCTGTCTACTCCGTAAGGGATAAAGACGTGATTTATGTATGTGTGTATGTATGTATGTATGTATGTAACTACATAATTGCAACGCGGCGGTTTTCGGGTGGTAGGACCTCGTTCAAGGTCCACCCAGTAGGCTTAATTACCTAACTCGCTCGTAATCGCCATCGTGTTCATTTTGACAGTTCTTGTATGAATGTGACAGCTAGCTGATTCCGAAGCCATTTGTCAGCCCATACATGAACTGTCAAAATGAGCACGATGGCGATTGCGAGCGAGTTCGGTAATGAGCCTAATCGTCTAACTCGCTAATTCTGGCGCCAAGCATCAGTGCTTGTGCTGCTATGTTCCGGCGTGGAGAGTAAAAGACCCGGTGAAATTACTGACTGACATATGAGGTATTCTATCTTAGTCTTCTAGGTTGGCAACTGGCTACGCATCTGCAATCTCAAGTGTTGCGGGTGTCTATGGTGGTGCTCGTTTACCATCAGGTAACCAACTTGCTCGTATGCCTTTCTTGTGGTTTAACAAATACTAGTCTTAACATAATAAACCTTCCTGTTGAATCACTCTACCTATAAAGAAGAACCGCATCAAAATCCGTTGCGCGGTTTCAAAGATCTAAGCATACGTAGGGACAGACAGACAGTGGAAAGCGACTTTGTTTTGTACTGTGTAGTGAAATCTGGGGCCCGTGGCAAATTCGTCGGATGGGGATCCTTCCTTCCTCAATGTAAATAGAAAGAAGATCGTCAACGTTCCTTCTGTACTATATGCTCAGGTGCTCATCCAGTCCGTGCCCCCCTAGAGGTAGGACTCTGGCGTTTTGCTAGAGTTTAGAAAACACATCACTCGAAAATACCATTTAAAATAACTGTGTTAATAATCTGCAACTCAAATTAAATTTGGGACTGGCCGGCAAAATTTACTTTACTCTGTAGCGTAGTAATTTAAATTTGCCATATATTTTTAAACTGATGTGCATTAAAAAAATTATATCCAAAGCGAAAAATTGCTTTGGCCACAAAACAAAGAAATGACTGTGATATTTGTTTTATAGGTCGTAAGTTTAATTATTATGTACCTAGTCAAAGTGTAGGATATGACACCATGCGCATGTTTAAACCTACACATGGAGATATTACGACGAACGGTTCATTCATTGAGTTTGCTCACTTTCTCGTTGTAAAGATGTCACGCTGCGTGAAAAGGCAGGTTTCTTTCATCCATTAATATTATTAAACCAAATTATTGCAGTGTAGTTTCAATGTTTCTACACTCCACAGTTTACAATAAATACAAACACACAGCTTCAAACTTTTAGTTTAAAACAAATGAATGCTCAAACGTACATAATAATCGGACGGAATATAGACGTACCTAAGTATCATTTTAAGTTGACACGATATGACAAACAAATTGTATGAAACATCTTCGGGATCAATTGGCAAGACGGTGAGGGTTTAAGCATGGTCCACGCTATGTACTAAGTATGTATCTATATTGCAATAGAAATAAGACTCTAAGTTACGTGAACTTATGGAGTTTGATTATTTAATGCACTTTAAAATACGATTACGTTTTAAAAATGAACAATTAAACAAAATCGAACAACAGTTATAAATAAACAATAATTATAAAAACACTTACCTAATAAATTGAAATCCGAAAAATAAAAAAATATTCACGTCAAAATTGGCTCCGTTGGCCGCACTCGTGTGTAACAGCGTTTACGAAGGTTGATATACGTGTGTGCACATTGACACACAAACCGCGACTGGCCACTCGACACAACCTTGTACAGCATGATGGAATAAAAAAAATTACTTTCTAAATTCGTATTCGCAAATCCGGCGAACAGGTGAGGCGCTCCCAACGACCAGTAACTCAAGCGAGTCTGTTGGAAGAAAGTACTTGAGTATATATGGGCTTCTAGACTTCGTTCATTGTTATATTATAATTTTTTAATAGTTATTACATTATGTCCATTTCAGAGTCATTTCCTTTTAGGGCATCGATTCGACTCTACCACTCCAAAGTGTCAAAAAAGTGTGCTGAATCTTATCAATTAGTCGGAAATTTTCTTTGAACGGTAGTTCTGTAACAATACCCAGAATTCTACCATAGTGTAATAATTTCGAGTGAAGTCCTTTTAAAAATTGGGCCTCTGAGTTAATCCAAAGGAAAACGTCCTTACATTCGTTGTCCGTCTGTCTCAAATATGGTACCTTCTTCCCAATGACCTAAAATCAGCACGTGGGTGGTTTTAGCACTTACGGGTGATTACATTTTAATTAACGTTTCTAAATGTGGCTGTCAGATTCTAAGCTTATAAAATACTTAAATAGAAAATTAGCTCAGTGAACAACGTAGCTATCTGCCGTTCATTTATGAGGTCGGGGTCAATACCCGATCGGGCCAATTTAGGTCCTTTCGATATGGTCTCGAATCTAAGAGAGTTTGATTTGTGAAACCACTTAACGCAAGACTCGTTGAATGCTACATGGAACATTTTCACATTCATATTAGCCTGCACAGTAGGTACATATGAATCGTATAAATACTCTGGCTGTGTGTAAGGTGACCATTTTTTTTGTTATTACGAGACACATTATTCGGCCTTTCTGACGATGTGAGGGCATGGTCGTTCTTCAGCCCAAAGCGTGATGTTGGCCTTCCGTCGAAACGGTCTGGGCACACACAGCGCCGCCCTCGAGTAGGAAAAATGCAGGACTTAGAATTTTTTTAACCTTTGTTTTTTTTAATTTTCGCCAGGAAATTCTTTCTATATTCAAAAAGAAGGACATGAAAAGTAAACTGAATAAAATGCACGAGTAATTTAGATTAAATCAATTGCGTCGCTCTCACTTCTCGATGCCGCCTGCGCTGATTCACTCGCGCTTTTCGAATTAATGCAATGAATATATACGATGACGAGCAAAAATAAGGGGTCACTTTTCATACTAAGTTCTATGAAAAGCAACCCGTTATTTTTGCTCGTGAGTATAGGTATAAGTAGGGTAAATTATCGTTTGGTCTGTTGGCTAAAGTGGGACATTTTCGCTGTGGCAGGAGACAACGGAACAGACAGCCTGAAAGTGAAGTATGATCATGATCACGTCGTATAACATGATCAGCTTCTTCAGCTTCAGTTGTTCAGGCTGTGCGTTGTCTGTCAGTCATGCTTCTGTTTCCTGTGTTGTTGGAATTCAAAAATGGCGGTGACAAATTCTGAATACTTAAGAGTATTTTAGGGTCAAGAAATTGATTCAACAGCAATATCTAATTTTTGAAAAAAAAATCGTGTCATCCATTCATTGTTGACACACTAACGTTATTTACGTGCGCTATCGGGTAAAAAGAATGCCCAGCTTCTATGATTATCAGTGGTGTAACTATAGGGTGGCAGGAGTGGCAAAATGCCACGGGCCCCTAGCTCTACGGGTCCCCGAACTGGCTTGGTTTAGAGCACAGAAGGGACGCTGATGCACATCTTTATATTGAGGTAGGAGCCCCATCTGACGAATTTGCCACGGGCCTCAGACGCTATAGTTACGCCACTGATTCTTATGTTTGTTTTAGAATCCCATCCTTCCACAGACTGTATAAAATCGACATAGAATTAAAGTAGAGCAAAATCGAAGAAAAATTCATGCCTTACTATCAAGAAAATAACTATTTATGTTATTAACAATAAACACCGAAATTGTAGACTATAACGAAAAACCGATAAAATTTTGTAACTCCGCTTTTATGGTCGAAAATGTTTTAAAGATAACGTTCCTCATTTAAAATGTTAACCTTTTATAAAGCGGTTATTTTTGTTCAGTTTTTAGATTTATTCAATTATGCCCATTGTTCTATACCCACTTTATCAGTCAACAAAAGTAAGTACCTAACAATTAAATATGTAAAAAAAACAGGTGATATCACTGGAAAAAATAGTACTGTGATGTGTAGTTGCGCCGCTAAAGGATTCTTATTAAATACCCAATACCATTACCCCACTACAATGTCATCCAGCTTTTTTTCAAAGTTGGGCGTACAATTGCTCTGTGCCTTGATACGTAGACGAGGAAAGTTTAAATGGGTAGCTACTAAACAATATAGTATTCTATAATACCGCGTAAATCAATCTTGTGCAAGCGTGCGTCGTCTCAGTCCACATCTTCACTTACCATCAGAATTGAATCTTATGAAATTTCGTCTACCCCCAAAACATCCACGGGGAGGGCAACTCCCCCACCCTTAAAGAAGTGAAAACTTACTTATTTCATGAGCTCTCGACTGTATAATGTACCTACCCCCCTCCCCTCACTTGAAGATCGCCCTTGGAAACATCCAGGGATCTGCGCTATCCCCCAAGATGGATCACAATATTACTGAATCAAAAATGTAACCCTCGAAGGTTACTCTATAATCGAAGAAACGAGCTTACTGAAATTGTGGGCTGACACGTGAAATCGGATGGAGCTCGCAAAACCTTCACGCTTCACTTACTTAACACACTTCATTACATTTTTACTCTCAACACCTTCTAATATCTAGAGTAGATGTATACTTAAAAACGAAGTTAAATGTAGCAAAATGATGTGACGCTGCGGCAGAGCGGCAGATTTTGTATTGGTAATATTAATTTAATGCAGTGTTCCTGCAGTGCAGATGGAACTCATGGTACCTACAATTTCAACATCTTATCCTACTAATCCTACTAATATTATAAATGTGAAAGTTTGTGGGTATGTTTGGATGTTTGTTACTCTTTCACGCCAAAACGGCTGGATAGATCTGGATGAAATTTGGAACATAGATAGATTATGGTCTGGAATAGCACATAAGCTACTTTCTATCCCGGAAAATTGCGTAATTCCTGCGGGATAGCGATAAACGCATTCTGTGCAGACGGAGTTGCGGGCAACAGCTAGTATCGCATATAGTAGTCACCAACAGCTCCTCAACCGCTATATTTGCTTCGCTAAAGTTAAAAAAGCAAAAGCACTAATCTCATTTGTTAGATATAGTATAACCGCTAAACAATGTTCTAAATATAACTAACTCTATAATTTTCAAGTAAACCGAAAAGTGGTAGAGAAAAAACGCCAAGACACCTTGGAGCTATGTCGAATGTTCCACGCTGAAAACCATAAGGACTCTTATTATGCCCCCTCGAAACATCGACGAATCAAGAGAGGTACTCCTTCTCTGCAAAATATTGACGATGCTGAACGCGTGGAGAATATTGTCGACAAACTGTACGACGATGTGCAAGAGGGCGGGGAAAAAGTCACGTATAGGCAAAAGGTTATTCCGACGACGACCACAGTTGAGGTAATAATAACTCTAAAACCACAGGCCACTGAAATTTTTATCAATCTTCATCTCCTTATACTTATCATCTCAGCTATCATGTTCTTAAGTCAACTGTAAATCTTGTGTACGATCATTTTGGTAGGCAGTGAAGGGCTCGGGAAGAAGATTCGATTTTGCTCCTGCACTTTTGGATGGCCCGCTGCCAGAGAAATTAGAACCACCGAGAGTTGATGGTAATGTGCCAATACCGTGGCACAAGCACTGGAAACATGGGATTATTCCATATTTCATCGACTCCAAAACTTATGGTGAGTTAAAAACTTGCACCTAGTCTAGCAGATGTTAGACTTATTTACGGAATTTCGGGCGTATCACTGAAGTGGTTGTTCATGATTATAATTTCTGCCTCTACTTAAATAAGAGTAAGCAAACCATCCAGCAGCAAATTCCAATTCGACATTTGACGTATACGTTCACCTGTCATCGCTGTACGATTACCGAATACATTAAGTATGTGGTGCTGGTGTGTGCAACTACCTAATACGTGTTATTTTAAATCAGACTCAACGTTGGCTGAACAAATAACCAATGCCTTTGACTACTTCGAGCGTAGAACCTGCATCCGACTGGAGAGACTTAGGGAAAGACCAACTGACAAAGAATCTTTGCAAAAGGTCGAATGGCTGTACATCACGAATCCCGGTGGAACTAGACAGTGCGTACACAGTAATGCGTACAAACCGAATATTGGGGTCCAGGTACGATTGATTATGAATTCTGATTAGTTCTCTGTGACTCCCCTAGTCCCCTACGATGCTTGCGAGAGTCAGCAAGATAAAGTTGGGAAATTATTAAGTGATAGAATAACCCAGAATGAGGAATGGAGTATTAGGACCGAAAGCCAACTTGGTAAAAATACTGCAAGGTACTACAATTTATACATTTAAACATATATCTTCTATTGCTTTGGCATTAGCAGATAGTTTTTAGTCAGTGTGATTTTTTTGTCTGAACGATGGGTTACCGCTTAGCCAGCACTTGATTGAAGTAAAGAATCACCGTTATTTAATATACCATAACGCCCATAGCTGCAACTTAAAAAAATGTTCCTCAGCGCGAATATTGTAGAATTTTGGTACCTTCATCTGTGGAAACAAATAATTTTGAATATTTCCAACTTAGTGTTATTATTCCAGATGGTAGTACTTGGTTACGACTGCATGTCTTTAGGCGAAATACTGCACGAAGTGATGCACATCTTGGGCTTCTCTCATGAGCATGTCCGCGAGGACAGAGATCATTACATCAGTGTTTTATGGGACAACATTAAACCAGGCAAGTAACAAAGAGTTTCAGTTTAACATTATTAACAGCCTTAAGTTTCCAATCTATGCTGTCTCGATTCATTTCTGGGTAATGAAAAATGTGGGCGTACGCTCAACGAATGAAATTTTGCCATGTTTTACCTTTCTTTTCTTGGCCTTTTTATACCAAAACCTACTTCAACCGTTTCCATTCCGATATATTTAGATCAGTGAAAAATTTACGCGCTTCATCGTTTTAATTATTTATTTACAATTCAAGGCTACAAGAAATATTTTGAAATACAGCATGGGCTCTTGACTCTTCCCTACGATTATGAAAGTGTCCTGCATTACCCTCCACGAGCATTTTCTAAAAATGGGAAGTTCACTTTAATGGCCGAGGTAACTTGCACCATAAGTATTTCAGTTAAGCCGCCTGTTTTTAGACACCTTACCCAAGATACTCTCGGAGAAATTTCCATTTTAGATTATTGTTATTTAAATTTTTCATGGTTTTTTTATTTTCTTTTTCTGTATTTAAGCTTTAACTCGCATTTTAACATTTTAGCCTGGAGCGAAATTTGGTCAACGCGAAAAACTAAGTCAAATAGACGTGGAAAAGGTTTCCATGATTTTTGGAAATGAATGCATGAATCGGAATAAAGAATATTTACTTAATACTTGTCCGACGGCCATCTCGACGGATAAGCCAAAGCAAAACGTGACACAGACCGACATTAAGGACTATTTCAACGACAGATTGTGGCCGTTCGGAATCATCAACTATAAGTTAAAAGACAAAATGGAATTCTGTTAGTTACTATATTATCAAATGTGCTTTGCAAATTGTTCAAAATTATAATAGTTTTGTAATTTCAGCCATTGAAGAAAGAGAAAATATTGATGCTGTAATAAAACATATAGAAAAAGAAACATGCATAGAATTCAGAGATTTAACGGCAGATGATGAAGTTGATAGCCCCGCACCTCGCGGTAACGATCCAGATCAAGAGAAGCAACCACCAGCCGGAAGTGACATGGAATCTAATACCGAAAATATTTCGAATAACGACATTGAAACTACACCTGAAAGTATTTCTGACAATGCCATAGAACCGACCACAGAATTTGTTTTAGCTGATATAAATACAAATACTGAAAATGAAACTAAAGACGAGCAACCGAATGATAGTGAAAATAAAATAGAATCCGAAAACATTAATCAAATGAAAGAAGAAAATGACGATGGGGTAATCGTGGAACACATGAAACAACCTGTGGTCACTCGTCCAAGTTTTGGAACAATCGTAGAGAGTAAAAATTTGACTGATGGTGCTAGAAGAGAAAACAAAAAAAAACCCCATAAACAGTCTTTTAAAATAAAAATACCACAAAGAAAAAGTGCAAATAAAGTTAATGAAAAACCGAAAACGATACCACTAAGTAAGTTTATATAGTACCTTTTTTTATGGTGTACGGGCTTACCGGGGGTATGTGGGGCTCTCCCGCGACGGCAGGCATACCCACTAAAAACCTCACGGATTCCCTATTCAGTCGTATGTGAGGCGTTACGGCAGCACTCGGTGTCACCGCGACGCCCCACGACCACTCCCGTTCCCTCTTCGCGGCACCTGTGCAATGCAGGTTTGGGAAGTCCCGCCCTCCCCCGCTGGTGCCGCTTGGATTTTTTATAGAGGTTGTCTCCTCGTGGCCCCCGTCTTGAAAAAGACAGCGGCCCACGTTCCCGGCGCCTACGAGCCGGGGTTACGTGTTGACCGACAGTGGCCGAAGCCACGCCGCTCCGCGATCGCGTCCCTTACGGGGCGCACCGCTCCGACGGCAGGCTTATGCCCGCCGACCCTCACGTCAGCTCTCACACCCTCATGTACTACTCTGAAAGCAGAGCGGTACAGAAGGCATGATCGCGTCCGTCCCCAAAAGCACCCGCGGGTGCGACCCTCTGGATTTTTATAGAGGTTTACTCCTCGCGGCCCCCTGTCTTGAAAAAGACAAGCGGCCCACGTTCTGACCCCACGGGCCGGGTTACGTGTTGACCGGCAGTGACCGAAGTAACTCCGCTCCGCGATCGCAACCCGTAGGTCGCACCGCTCCGACGGTGAACTTTCGCCCCCGTCCAATAAGGCTTGCCCTCACCTTTCCCTGCAGGTACTTGGCTCAGGTTCGCCTCCATCAAAAAGGCGCCCAGAGGCGCCACCCTCACTGCAGGTCCATTTCTGGACCCGCTGGCTCAGATCCCCCGCAACGAATTGCGGGTTCACCTCACCACCCCTGCCCCCCCAGTCCGATATTAGCCAACAGTTAACTAACTTACAAAATAAATTAATTGACCGTTGTTGCCCAGGGTGCACCGGAATAAGCGTTACCCCCCCCCCCCCCCCCCCCCGTGAGGCCAAGAGCCTCTGTTAGAAGGGAACTGTAACGCTAGAGCTCCCGAGGAGGTTTCCGACGTCGCACCCCAATTTAATAGTACCTAATTTGAATCGTATTTAGGAGAAATTAGACAGGTTTACTGATCATTTGGTTTGTCCAGACGCGCAGCCACCTCGAGTTAGGCGAGTCCGTAGGGCTGCGGTACCGCTATCACCTTCGCGTCGCCATGCTGGAGACATTTTAGTATTAACGCGGTCACCGGAACCAGGATGCCCCTGCCCCACTCCTGGTCGCCCAGATGGGAATAAGGTAAACACCTATATGTCACTTATAAAGGTCATAATTATTACCCTTTGTTAGCTTATCACCGTAGTCACAATCGTCCATTGTTATTAAAGCATGGTGACACTCCAGAAGTTTTAAAATTGGTCTTCTGGACAGTGCCAGTAAGTAGGATGCAAGCCGTCGTCAGGCTGGATTTAGTTTGCTCGCGTAAAGGGATTATGACGATTAGTACGAGCATCTTGTAATTAAACAAGGATTTGGCACTGGCAAGATTATATTGAACTTTCCGGGAATTCTATGAAGATTAAGGTTCCCTACCATGTTTATAAAATACTCCTCTTTATCATTACAGGCGCTAGTTATAAACTCAGACTGTTTCAATTCTGTGAACGACCTCCTTCACTTATTCGTTCACGTGCTGGGGCTCGACCATCAGCACAATATGTTCGACCGAGATGCCTACCTCGCCATCAATTGGACTCTCGCTTCTGATGGTAACGGTCTACTTCTTCAATCTATACTACAATTTTACTAAGAGCCAGAGTAACCAAGAGACAGGAAGACAACTGTGGACGCTCTACCTATATTATGACGTCTCCACGTCTCTTTTCTACCCTCAATGTCATTAAGATGTATGGTCATCTAAATGGAATCTTAGGCCACTATATAACCTTATCGCAATAAGTAATCGGCTTGTTATTTGTGTCTGTCGGTGTCAAGCACTTACTCCGACGTTGATTGTGAAAAGGTTCTACAGTGGCCTAGGGTTTCGTTTGGCTGACTGTAAGCGTATGATGCGTCATCGCATGTCCAAAGCACTTTTAAAGTGGTACAAGTAAATTAGAGTTAAAGTGAATGATATTTTAGTACTCGACTTTGTTGGATTATTTTTTGATTACTTCTACAGAGCTTAAGCAGGAAATGTCCAACCTGCTCCCACCAGCAGCCTCCGTCGGTTTCACATATGACTACCAAAGCGTCATGCACTACCCCTGGTTGCAGATCAAAAACGGCGTCACTAACGTCATGTACCCCATATGGGTAAGAAATCGATCATAAGGACGTAGACTATATTGTAGACTTTCTCTTATGAAATAGCGCATCAAACAAGCTAGGTAGGTAGTGTGTCACCTGGTGGTAAGTGAGCACCACCACCCGTGGACACCCGCAACCCCAACCAGCCTAGAGGGCTAAGACGGAATATCTCATGTGCCAACTTTTTCTCTGTCATATTGGTTGTCTGGTAGAGATCGCTATTAAGCGATAAGACCGCCTATTGTCTACTTTGTTCTTTGATTCTGTATTGTTTTGTACTGATTTGTGGTGTTCAATAAAGAGTATTTGTATTGTATTGTATTGTGCCAGTATTTCACCGGTTGTCTTCTCCACACTGAACACGTCAGAGTAAGCACTGCTGCTTGGCGGCAATATTAGCTGGTAAGATGGTGGTAGCGACCCAGATGGACCTTGCACATGGTCCTACCTCCCGCAAAATTAATTTGCCAATGTATTTCTACTAACGTTGTGTTGTTATGCGACTTCTTTGACCCATCTTCTTTTAAACAATGAATGCAAGTGTCATCCATTTGTCTGACCTCAATGATCTTTTGTTTATTTTGTGCTGATACATTGTTTTAAACGTTGCAGAACGATGGCTGGGCCATGGGGCACTGGCAAGGCCTGAGCACAGTAGACGTGCAGAAACTGAACCTGCTTTACTTCGAGCAGTGTCAATTGAGGAAGAAACACATCGCCAGGACGTATCAGAAGCATTAAAGAGAAACTTTAAATAAATATGTTGTATTATTCGCATTGGTTTTCATGCCATTTTTCATGTTTTATTCTAATTTGTACCAAGTTCTCGGACTGAATTTTTTGTTGTTAGGAAATGTGTTATAATGTACGATAATTTACTCTTAAAACATCATTTAAAAATTTGCTCTTATTGTGACGTTTATTCGAACGCATTTGAGATTTTTTGATAATTTTAATATTTTAACTCGAACCTACACTTAGGCTTAAGTAGTTAGCGTGAGAATTGTCTTCGTGGACACGGAGCACAAAAACATTAAGACACGCTCTACATACTCGTAATTGATAACCTTAACAATATAGTCTTGTTCACACATTTTTTGTAACATTACGCTGTGTGTGACAATCCGTCTGAAATCATATTGAACATAGTGAAGGTTTTATTTAAATCGATAATTAGGTAAATAATGATTCGGATCACAGTTGGGTTGGGTAATGAGTAATGATAGAGCAATTCATTAGTTTGAGACCATGAAATAAATATAGTTTTATAGTTAATTATTTCGTTTATTGTACATAGCTTTAAACCATCGAGAAAAGTCGTTAAAAATACAATTGTTTTTGTACAAATATGTATTCATATTATTATATATTTAAGGGCTAATCAACATCCTGTACAACATCACCGTTATTCGTTGTTTCCCCTTAGGTTCTCAGGACTGCGGGCTTATTCCCATTATCATCATTGCCGAAGATTATCGCTTCGTTATTTTCTTTAGAGCCTTTATTGTCATTAGAGACATCACCAGCATTACCTACAATTACTACTTCACTAGATTGTTTAGCGTCTTTATCTTTATTTAAACTCGCTACATTATCGGAATCAATAGGATTTTCGTTCAGAGTATCTGCCTCGTGACCTGCGATTATCAGTTCCTGATTCGCTCCGACATTTATGTTTTCTATCGTATTACCATTATTTACTTGTACGGATTCAACGTTATCTAAATTCTCATCTTGATTATCATTAACGACATCGTCGTTCATAGCGTTTCCATTGTCTTTGTCATTACCCACTATTATTGTTTCTTCTATTCCATTCACATTTTCATTTTGATCTCCATGGTTGTTAACACTTGCATCATTACCTACTGCTATTATTTCCTGTGACCCACCAGCCATTCCGTTTTGATTTTCATTATTATTAACACTTGCATCATCACCCACCGCTATTACTTCCTGTGACCCACCAGCCATTCCTTTTTGATCTCCATTATTATTAACACTTGCATCATTACCTACTATTATTGTTTCCTGTAACCCATCACCTTGCCCTTTTTGATCGCCACCAATGTTATCTCTTGGGTTTGGATCAGCTGTCGTACCTTCATTATTTTGTGCATTATCGTCATCTGGTTTCGTAGTAGTAGTTAACTCAGACTCATCGTATTGCGCAAGTATACCCTTACATTTATTTAGAACCTCGCCCACTTTCCGCTTATTGCACTCATGGCCAAACATTATGCGTAACTTCATCTTGTCTAAATGTGACAATTTATCAGAAGGTTCTATCCTTAATCCAGGGAGCTAGAACGGAAATAAGTAAGAGTCAACATACTAGAATCTGACTATTTTGCCCTGTACAATCGATTTTGGTAAAGCTAAAGCTCAAAATCTTCTTCAAACCATCTATTCTTTACAGGGATTGTGGATCCACAATCGACTGTCACTCAACCCTACAGCTACAGCTGAGTCTCAATACACTAAAATTTGAAGATGTTCCTCATGTTTACCAAGGCTGTAATCGTGGCCTGTCCGTTCAGGGTGTAGGCGCGGTCGTGGAAATGCATGATGCTCATCGGATCATACTCCACAAGGCCGCCCGCGCTATCCGCCGGCTCAATCCGGAACAAGGGTTTGTACGCTGTAACATAACAATAATATTATTAAGAGTCGAGGATAAGAAGGTCTTGGACAGTGCCTATACGAGTCTTAAAAGCTGCCTTTTGACTTGTTTCTGACTATACCACTAGTTGCTTTAGGATTGGAGATCTATGTGCTCCGAAGAAAATAAATATTCAGCTTTTGAATTTCGAAAGCACGCTTATGCTTGTTACCCCATAACCTCTCCCAATCATTCGCTGTTGGACAAATGGGCGTCGATCTCTATATCTCTATCGCTTCACTCGTTTCTTCCCAACCCGCATATTGTTAGACAATTAAAAGCACTGATCACCGGTATTTTTAAGAATAGAATATTTAATTTTCCAAGACTTTAAATATACCATCGCGGGAAGAGGCCACGCAGGATCGTTGTCTGTGTTCGACCACAGACTATAAGCATTAGGCTACAAGGCAACATTCAGAATTCTAACAATATGAAGTCGCGTCTCACCAAAGAGTGTTTACCTACTACACTTACATTACGTCAGGAACAATACTACTAAGGGGTACAATAGACTCCGAAATTCGATTTTCGAAATTCGTATGAAACTATCCCTCTCGCTCTTATATTAATGACTATTATTGTGAATGGAACGGCACGAATCGAACTTCGAAAATCGAATTTCGGAGTATAAGGTCTGACCTGACTGTATGTTCGCCCACATGATCTTCACGAAGAGGTCCCGCTGGGGGTGCGAGACCTCGTCCCGGAACCCTACTCCATGCATAACTGAGTGCATTATATCTCGCTGTTTCAAGCAGTCATAACCCAGTATCACTCGCTGAGGACAAATGTTTACAGATAATAGAGAGAAAATATAGCTAAATTTGTAGCGAATGTAACATACCTATGTTTTTTTAAAATAAATCCAATCCAATATACATTGATAGTGATTGGGAATTCGAGCTAAATCTCATAACAACTCACAAGGGGGTCGATCACCAAAATCGCTTTTTACGGCCCTTAGTGCCTGTATCACCACTCCCTGTTCCCGATATCTTAAGTGTCTGATTTATATGATGCTTTCTCTGTTTCATAGTAATAAGTAGAGACGACGCCTTAGCCATCTAACACTTAAGATCAGTGGCTTGCACGGCGGGGATCGCAAGTAAGGTGACGCAACAAATTTGTACATGATTCCTACCCTCGCGACCACCACTGCTCGCCATAGCTTCAGCATAGATATCAGGAACTTAAAGAATGGTGGAAGCTCTAACGACCCGTTTCACCACTCTCTGTTAAATTCCTGATATCTTAAGTGACAGTTATCTATGATTTCGTCTCTATTTATTACTACGAATCAGACAGAGACGTCATCATATAAACTGGCACTTAAAATATCAGGAACTTAAGAGAGTGGTGGAACAAGCCCTAAGTCTCACAATCTCCCCGTCCGCCTGGAAACTGGGCTCGTGGACGCACTGCCGCTGCGTGTCAGGGTTGGTAAAGTGCAGCCAGGCCCCATCGCCCGTCCCTTTCTGCTCTTTGAAGCGAATGCAGGAGTCTCGCTCTAACGCCGCCATTGCTATCCGCACTCGGTCCTTTACGCCATCATCTGTTAACATTAGCGTTTAAAAGGGGAAAACGGAACGCTTAAAGATCATTTTATTATCGGTCCGTCCGTCCGTCTATCAAGAAACCTTTTTTCTTAGGAATGCGCTTAGATATTTTTAATGATAGCGTGGCGAACGAGCAAGTTGGGTCACGTGATGTTTAGTAAGTAAGTGAGTACCACTACCCAGCACTCGCAACACCAGAAGGTTGCATATGCGTTGCCTTGCCTAGAATTTCACCGGTTGCCTTGCTCTCCACGTCGGAACACAGAAGCGCAAGCACTGCTGCGATTACTGAGCTGGCAATACCAAGACCAACCAAGAACTATCTACACATTAGGATAATATAATTCCTTGGGAAATAATACATAGAATTATGTAAATCACGTCTTTATCCCTTACAGAGTCAATGGTAACGAGACCCAAAGACCACGCTTAGGATGATTGTGGGCGCATAGATGGAAGTGGAGAGAGGAGTCAAATTGGTGATGATGCATGGATTTCAATCCGTTCGGAAATTCAAACCTAGACGAGTTCCATTCAATTGACTCACGTTTTTCACATTCAGAAAAAGATTTTGGAAGATAAGCAGTCCATTTGGATTGATGGATGTATCGTGAATGGGCACCTTAAGATTTTCGTCCATTCCCTTGATGGGCTTTTACCATCTGCGCGGGAAGAGACGCAGCTGGTATATTCTATGTTTTTTCTTTGCTCCCAGACCAGCATAGTATTTTGTGAAATAAAGTAATAAGTGTGGGTAATTTTTAGCTATACGTTCTATATATTACTAGCTATCTACTTGCGTTCTAAAATCATTTTCACAATAACTTACCATGCCTACTTTTAGTTAGCTTGTTTTATTTTATTTATTACATTAGTTTGTATCTGGAGCCCGATTATTGGAAGCTGTCATCCGAAAGTACGTAGGTAATATTCGAAAGTGGAAAACTCTGTATTTTATTTTGCTACAAAGCGACAGCTCAATTTAAGTTATAGACTAGTAGGTTCACATGCGACGTTGCCAAACCGCTATAGCCATGTCGTAGCGGTTTGGCAACGTCGCTTGTGAACCTAAGCGTATAAATGCGGCGTTGCCTTGTAGAAGACAACAGAGAAGGCTATGACACGCTCGTTCTCGGCCTGTCTCGGAGTTTCTCGGTATAGCCGGCAAAAGATATAAGTATCTTACCGTAACTCTGATCATCGAAAACATACGGCACCTCGCCCTTGGGCCAGTGGTATGAGATTTGACTGTCCTTTCCCCACTGAGATGGTATTATGTGTATTCTTTCACCCACGCTGTCTAGTTTGATCTTCGGTTTATCTAATTGGTAAATAATTAATGTTAATTGGTATAGGGAAATAAAGCATCTACTAAACTAATTTTATAAATCGAAAAGTGTGTCTTGTCTCTGTCTAAACCTCTTCATGCTACCGTAGAGCCGATTAAGTTTGAATTAGGATCTGAGGAATTTGGTACAGAGATAGTTTCAGTCCCGGGGAAGGAGATGGACTAGTTTTCTTAATTATTTTTTAAATCGCATACTTCCCGCGAATTAGCATTAAGGCAACAGGTGTTTAATATTTTTTCCAGCAAACATACCACCCAAAGGAATCCCAGTAGTAGTGTAGACAAATAATAATAGCGAAAAAAAGTTAGCGCACGACATCTCTTCGATTTTCAGGACTGAAGCACTATTATATTTAGGTATTATGACTTTGAAATTGGATTTTGCAATCGATATTTGCGTTGCGTATCAGCTGCTCGAAAACTTGTACATACTTATGTATAGTCAATAACAATACATTATGTAGGTAGGTAAGTAAATATAGTAAATACTAAATAGAAATCCTTACTGGATTTTTTCTTCTAACGTATCTAATTAAACGCAACCGTAAAGAGTACCTATACTTAGCTGTATAACAGCAAACTACCCTTAAATTTTTATGGTTCCCCGTGGTCGAGTCAACAGGTGCCAGGTGGTGTGTAATGCTCTCCCCAGGTGAACATACCCACTAAAACCACACACGTTCCTCATTCAGCCATAGTGTAACGACACCGGTGCATAAAGTAACGACCCAGTACCATACGGGCTTAGGGTTGCCATACGTTAGGATTTTTCCGGAGATGTCCGGATTTTTGACCTTTTGTCAGGATTGCGGCCGGACTTAGTAAGTGTCCGGATTATTAGAAATTACCTTTTCGAAAAAAAAAATTAACATTGCATAGAGCTACGGAGTCAGGCGCAGGGAAACGGAAGCGTAGACCCACGCTACAGTACATCGCGCACCGCAGCGCCTCGCCAGCACATTCTTCAATCTACGTCAAATCACTGTTATAAAAAAATATCAGGACTTTTAAAAATTAAATAAAAAATAAATAGAAAAACATTTTATTTCCGATCGAGATCCATATAAAATTGATAGTTACAATGCCTAAACCTATTGTTAGTTGGATTATTAGTTTTCTTAATGTAAATACAAATACAAATGTCTTGTCTTGGCAACTGACACTAGACCAACGTGCCTTCATGTGTAGGTGGTCAGAACTACTATATCTCTCTAACTACTAGGTACTATATCTCTCTAATCTCTCTAATCTGTGGTCAGAATTAAGTGCACTTTGTTCCAATGCTGGATGAGCCGACTGTCAACCCGGTTGGCAATTAAATAGCACACAGGAGGCTGTTCCGGCTGCCGCGTGGCCCAGAATAGCGGGCAGCCCATTTACGCACGCGTGCGCGAACATTGCCGACGCGCTGCACCATCGTGGCAGCCGCAACAGCGCCCTGAACGCATTATTATATTGAATGCGTATTGCGCTGAGCGACCTTTGTGTGTGGCTTGTCCACAAACCGCAAGTGTACAGTGATGTACAAAAGGCTTTAAATAATGTAACTTTGGCAGGCACTGTATAACGTCTAAACAGACGGGTGGGCTATCATATTATTAGCTCTGGTCGCCAGCGCCCTACGCTCCCTCTCCATGTCCTGATCATCACTAAAACTATCTTAACAGCGAGCCCCATCGGATCCCCCGCAAACATGTTACGAGTTCACCTTACCACTCACAAGTCGGATATTTAGCGAAATGTAATTTTAACTTAAATATTTAATTGATTAATTAGCTGTAGTTGCTCAAGTGTTACTCAGTATACCTCAATATTCGAGAAAAGGTAGGTAGTGTTTCGCCTTCTTTTTTTGTCTCGGCGTGGGCACTACGTCATACAGTGCCCCCAGATATTCTTTGCCTTCCCTCACCATGAGGCCAACGTCTACTTTTATCTGTTGAAGAACTCGAGTTCACGGGGGTCTAGGGGTCGCATCTCAGATAGATGCGTAAAAATTGTCTTAGAAGTAAATTAGAGCTGTACCTAATAATTTATCTTTTCTTTCGAGTTCCAAATATTGTTTGATCAGCTATTTTGTTGTAATAAGTAGTTTTTTACCACTTTCGTGTGATGTATGTACTTTCATAAATCGGGTGCCTTGGTCAATAAAAACTGCTTTTAATTATCATTGTGCTAATTTACTGATGTTCTTTGGTTTGTAATTGAGAACGAACTAACTCGAGTAAACATTGAGTACCGGCGTTTACGTTGACCTATCATAATCGCCCACGGCCAACTGACAGTAAAAACTAGATCAAGTTCTTCGTTTCACGCACGCTATATTTTTCTTAACAAAGTTTTTTTTATTATTTGCTTGTAATATAATTTTAACTAAGAGTTAAAACTACTTAAAAAAGAATAAAATAAGGTAGATTATGGCTTTCTTTAAGTTATTTATTTAGACTACAATATTCTTTGAACAGTTTATTTTGGATTCTGTTGAAACGTAAAACGGATTTAATGCTCCGGTGTTCCTATAAATTAGAATCGCCAATGAAAACCATTTTCACGAGAGCTCGGCTAATGTGATTGGCTATTCGGATTGAGAGAAAAATATTTATTTGGAAATTGATCACAGAAAACCAACTAATCGACTGATGTATATGTCATGTATGTAATGTCAATATATTATTGCTAAAAGGTTGACTGACCGATATAATTGTATTTCAAGAAGAATCTTTTTCACACGCTATCTATCTGCCTTGTGTTAAACTTGGTTCCACGTGTAACGAACTTCTTAGAAAATATCACACGACGATGCAGCGGCTCCTATTGTTCCTGTGCATTGTATTTGTTGTGCCTTCAGCTTACGAAGCCACTTCTCTCAGTGGTTCGGTGGAACTAGACGAATTTTCATTTGATAAAATCGTCAATAAATTCGATGCTACACTGGTGAAGTTCGACGTGGCGTTCCCCTACGGCGACAAGCATGATGCGTTTGTAGCACTTGCAAAGGATGCGAAAGACGAGCACGATTTGCTTATCGCTGAAGTAGGCGTGAAAGATTACGGGGAGAAAGATAATGAAGCTTTGGCAAAGAAGTATGGTGCTACGAAGGATAATTTCCCCGTTGTGAAATTGTTTTTGAAGGGCAAGAAGGAACCTCTCTCATTTGATGATTCTAAAGAGTTCTCGAGCGACGAGCTGCGTCGCTTTGTGCGGGAGAACACCGGCCTTCACTTGAGCCTGCCAGGCTGCGTGAAGAGTCTGGACAAGCTCGCCGTCAAATTCATGAAGGCTAAGAAGGAAGATAGGAAGGAACTTTTGAAGGATGCCCAAGATACCTTTGAAAAGTTAGGCAGCAAGGTAAACTGTAAATCTTTTATATTCCTCAGGAGGTGCATATTTTTAACAATAACTTGAATTTGACCCTAGTCAGTTATTTAGTATTATCATATTAAAACCCAGATTGGATGAGTTGATAAATCCTTTATCTATAACTAGCTTCTGCCCCCAACTTTGTCTGCGTAGAATTATACATAAGTATAAACCTTCCTGTTGAATCACTATCTATAAAAAAAACTGCATCAATCTGTTGCAGTCTTAAAGATCTAAGCATACATAGGGACATTCAGACAGAAATCGGAGAGCAATTTGGCTTTATACGATGTAGTGAAACAGTACCATGACCAACTTATACTTGCAAATAGGGAACCAGTCCATTTGTTTTTCTTCCAGCGGCTAAGCTGCAGGAATAGGCTAATTAATTTAAAGGCAGGTATTACTTGCCACCCTAGGCTCCATCTACCTCTTAAGGAGAGATACCTTTTCTTGTAAAAATACAACATATTAGCCCAATCTTCATTGTATAATTAACTAAACTTATCTACTACAGGATGCTGCTTCCGGAAAGATCTACAAGACGATCATGGAGAAAATCATAGAAAAAGGTGATGATTTTGTCAAAACCGAGCATGATAGAATCAAGAAACTGCTCAGCGAAAAGATCTCCGATGAAAAGAAGAAGAGCATGGGAATCAGAATCAATATCCTTCAAACATTCCAACTGCACAAAAAGACCAAAGTCGACAAACAAGAGCTGTGATCTTAATATGTAATTAATTTATTTAATTGAGAATTTCCAAGAGAATATTATTTTTTTGAATGACATTCCATATCCCTGGCACTGGAAATCTTGCGTATGAATGGTTTCAAAACCTCTTATTCACGACACATAGTTTGCGATGATTGTAGGCACAGAATGGGGAATCATAAGTGTTACTTTCATAGTATTAATTGAAATTTAGTGTGAAATTTAAACCAATTTAGACTGCGATTTAGCTGGCCATTGCCAGTAAGTTCTTTAAATTACGGTGGTATTAAGAGTGTTTAACATAAATTATTATATTTCTTCAACAAGCAGTTTAAACAACTAGACTAGTAATTTATTTACTCATAACTGTCTACATAATCATGCATTTATAGTTTGAAAATCCTTGATCTTATCTGTTAAATAATAGCATTTATAGGGATTACAGAGCTGGCACTTTTAAAGTAAGATAATTGATTGGTGTTTTTACAAGTTTGATTGTAACTGTTACAGGCCTACTATTTCATGTTTTGTAACAACAAAATTGCCTCGCATTTTACGGTCCCCTGAACATAAAACTCGGCCATTGTTTATTTTCCAGCCAATCTGGTTTCGTAATTCCAATACCAGTTTATTCACATGCAATCTACTTAAATTCACATGGGGCAATGAGTTATTTACGAATTTATTTACTAACACATAGCACTACTTGTATGATAATTTTGCACAATGTGTGAAATCCATTAAAGTGTGTAAAATATTTTATAATGTTGTTTTTTTCTGCTTATTCCATTTAACAACTGAAAACAGAAACACTTGCCTTGAAATTACAAAATTATTCTTCACTTTCACTGTTTTAGGGATTACGAAAACAAAACTTCACGAAATACATTTATTTTATTATTAATTATCAATAACACAAATGTACAGCTTCAGAAGTTTCGTCAGAAAATAAAAAAAATACTCTCATGATACAATTAGCTAATTGGAAAATACCGGAATGTAAATATTCTGGTACCCACATTTTCGAAGCCTTTTTCATTTCATTATAACTTTAAGAACACCGACATGAATGAATCTGTTGAAATGTCCAAGTTCAACATATCCATCTATGTTCAAAGTTTTAAAAAATGCGAAAATTTAATTCCGTACCAGGTAAAAATACGACAAAATTTTCGTAATAATTCAATTTCAAATGTACATTTGGTACGAAACTTCAAATTGCCGAGACGGTTGAATTTTAAAAATAAAAAAAAACAAATCCACTATGAAATAAAAATGCATTCCATAAACACTAAATCTTAGTTCTAGTTCTTAATCGAGAAGTTTTAATAAGGAATATCAAATCCAAGTTATCACGACATTCATGCCTACAGTAGAAGAGTTTTGTTTTAACAAGTTTAACAACCTGACTCGAAACAATTGAGACTGTAACATGCAACATAGCCCGTAGATAAAGATATTAAAAATAAATCATTTTGAACTTACAATTTTAACCTACTTCAAAAAAAAGGTGGTTCTCAATTCAGTTGTACTCTTATTTTGGCCTATTTAATTTGACAGCGCGCTGCACAGCGAGCGAGATATACAAAAACGAGTGCTCGCATTAGAATATTCTTTTGCATAGACAGAACATAACCTAGAGATGGACATGGATACTTCCTATCCAGAACCATCTTAAAAATGCAAATTGCAACTCGACAAACGCCCCATGTTGTGTTGTCTATCAACCAGTTTACAACAAAGACTTTGCAATGGTTGCCTTGCTGCCACATTCTGATCCATCTCACTAGACTCCCACATAAGAGTAGATTTCTTTTATCTAACAAGAGTTAGAAATCTAGTTCGGAGTTAATGTGATACGGTATTATTTCATTGCAGGATTTTCATTGGTAGAGATGTCAAAAATTATACCACAAACATTTTATTTAGATAAAGCGGTTTTGTATTTTCCCGACCATTTTTTTATTATAATGAACACAATAAAAATTTTAAATAACACTATTATTTTACAGTCTTTGTTTTTGTCCACAGCTCTAGACAAAATGGTAAGGAAAATGTATGTTCTTTGCACTGTTAAGCCCTAAGAAAACTATCAAGCAAGTACCTTAGTGTGTCCTAGATAATTCCTTATTAATTCCTGCATAATTTCAGTGGTTTTTTAAAAAGCTTATGGAAATAAAAATAACAGATATCTTCAGATTTGCTTTAAAATTTGAGTCTAATTTTAAAGCCATGCTAAAAGAATGTTACCCCCAACAGCTGAAATCAATTAAGTGAAAAAAGGAATGTTGAAGATACAATTACATGTTACAGTCCAGCCTCTGATAAACTAAACATATTATTCAGATTTTTCACTCTCCACTTTAAGTTCTTTTAACTTAAGGATGACACCCTCAGAGTTCATATCTGGTTTCTCAGTAGTTTTTGGTTCGTCCAACTTCTCGTTGCTCTTAGGTTCCGGAGTGTCTGTGTCCTCGCTCCTAGTGATGCTGCTTTCGTCGTCCGAAGACGGATCTTGGGTGTACAAGCTGCATTTGGTCCTAACTATTTCTTGGGCTTCAGCGAATTTCGCCTTCCATAGTTCTGCATCTGTTGTTAGTAATAATAGCATTGATTAATAGGTGTGGTGAGCCCCAGAAAGCGTTTAACTATTAAGTTGAGTGCTCTGTTACATACAAACATAAATCACATCTGTATTCCTTACAGGGTAGACAGAGCCTTAGGAGACAAGACCTAAAGGCCACTTTTAGCACGATTGTGGGCGTACACGTGGAAAGGAGAATCAAAATAGTGATGGGTTGTGCTTCACATATTGGCATTTATTGTTAAACTGGTTGTTATGGCAACGGGTGCACATTTTTTTCACAAAATTATGACAACTGCCTGTTGTGAGTTGCATTGGTAATTATATAAATTTATGAAAAAAATAAACAGTAGGAAAGATTGTTTTATATAGATAAATGTTGGTAGAATTGTGTCAAGTATTCAAGTCACACATAAATTGTTTCCTTTGTTTTATTGTCCTCCTTGAAATTCATTGCTTAATACCAAGTAAACATTTCAGAACATGATAATTATTTTTCACATAGTTGCTTCAAAGTAGTCTAATAAAATTCAAGTTTTATTATGTAATATTTCTTCATTATTTAAGGTAATTAAAGTATGAAATGGTTAACCACCATGAAGTTCTGATGTTTGCATGACTTCATACTTACAGAATGATATGATAGTCTACACAATTGTACACTTTATTAAACTAATCTTAGAATTGCCATTAAAAAAAGTTATACATGATCATCAAGACTGGAAGCTAGAAGCATCATAAATATAACTTTTTCTTCACATCATACAGGATAATGGAGACTCCATTGGGTTGTTTCCAAAATTATTATTTATTCTATAATTACTGTAACTTACTCTGAGCGTTTCCAAACTTAATAGCCAGAAGTTCCTGCTTCATGGTCTCATCAGCAAAGTCTGCGAACACAGACCAATTGAAAGCCTTGTCGGAGCCGCAGTGAACATTCATCCTGATGTCTGGCGTGATGAAGTGGTTGGCACACACTTTGAGGGTCTTGTCACGTCTCATCACCACCCGTACCGTGTTGTTGATTTTGTGACGAAGCAGTTTGATGTCTCCTGTGCCTCTCTCCTGTAATTGATAGTAGTCATTTTCGTTTAATATTATTTTTCAGACACATTTTAATTCTTAGTGTTTGTAATTTTTCCAGTTACCGGCACATAAAAATATTAAAAATAAGATTACCAGCAATAATTTTTCATACGTAACTCATATGGAACTAGTTCTTTGATCCAATACTCTTTTGGAAAATAAAATTTAATATTTTTGTGCTTATGCAGATGTCTCACTAGTATGTTTCTATTTAAAATTAAATGCCAGTTTCTCATTTGTTTACATACACAAAATCTAAATTTGTTAGTGTAGTACTTGTACTAGTCCTTGCATTATTGATTTTAGAAGAAGGGTGTAAGGGGGAAGGGGGGGGGAAGGAAAATCAATTTTACTATTGCACAATGTTAAGTTTCAGAAAATATGAGACAAAGGATTTTCAACACATTTTGAAACATATTTAAAATTAATATTATAGCAATATTATTTTAAGTTGACTCTTAGCATCTTATAACCTAAAAAAAAACATGCCTACTGAATTTTTTTTTCAGCATTTTGAACAGTTTCTAAAAAAGTTTTGTAACATAAATATTATCTAAATCAATTGAACAATATTAAATTATTAAAAAGAGGTTTTTAGATCCACATTTATGCACTTTGAATGAATCTATCTAACAATCATGTATATCTTTAGAAAAATAATTATGCATAGAATTTCACAAGTTTCATTGATTTTACAACTAATTTTGTAGTTACTATGGACAGGCTGGGTTAGCAACAGGCCTAATTGGCTGTATAAAACTTTCGGAGCTTCCGTGGTTTATAGATGAAGTTTGCTTACCTTCCATTCGTGGTCAGCGGTGTCGTATCGGTAGAGCCTAGCGCGGATCTTGGCGAGCTCCTCCTCATCCTCTTCGTTAGTGTTTATGTCAACAAGCGGCAGGGACACGATGGGGTCGTAATGCGGATCGTGCTCTTGTTCAGGCGTTTCCGCATCGCCACCCTCGCTCTCGCTGTTACGCCTTACACTTTCTTCAGTCTATCGAGTAAAAAAACATACCTATTACCGGCTGAAAATCTTTGTTCATCTTATTCTACCCAGGGAACAGAAAAAAAACTCCAATCCGTTGCAATTTTTTCCGTTTACAAATTTGAATAGTACTGAAAAAACTTACCGGTGAAGACATTTTGTAGCTTCTGCACGAATTCACAAACACCAAAGTCAATCTCGATTACTGAATTAATATTCAATAGCCACACTATTTGGTAATATAATTTAACAAAAATTGGATGGAAACAATGGAAATGTTTTAATAAAATCCTCCAATTGCGTTGCGTGAGTTCAGTCACTGAGATCTTGCGTTCGGGAATTGCGTGTAAACAAGTCACAAAAGTATTTTTTCAGTGGCAACTTGGGTAAATTTAAATTTTTGAACGAAATAAGTTCTTTCACACTCTCCAGCACAACCTCCAGCATAACCAATTTAGACGGACCAACCGTCAGTTTGGCCAAAAAACTTACATTCGTGGTCGTGCTGTCCAGTGAAAAAAAGCTAAAACATAGAATTAATACCGTTATTCGAAAAAAGATTCTATGCTTAAAACAATACAGTTTATTATTAACAAATCTATCCACGACTAGGATTTTGACGTTTGTGATCAATCCGAGCTTACTACACACTATTAGATTCATTCATTGATAAAAATTTGTTTATTTGTATCGGGCGTTGTGGTGATTATAGTTGTTTCCAATTTTAATAGTACAGTACAAAAGTAAGTGCTATTCCCTAGTGTCCCATCAATCCAAATAAACCCTCAAAAGACAAAACTTGACAGCGAAACGAACAGTAAAAATTAATAAATTAGTGATACAAGTATGTAATAATTTAGGTTTAGCGACCTATTTCCGTGAGGTTTATTTTTAGGGTTTGTTCCTTTTTACTGGAATAGATACAGGAAGAAAGTAGGTTTCTAGTTTTAGCGTCAAGTCGCTAAATCGGACTGCTTCCGGCTTAGTAAGATAATGTTCGTCAATGTTCACACTGGGTACAAAATTATTTAAAGACTTTAGTTAATAAAAGCGTGTTAAAAGTTAAATGACTCCTTGAGAAATCATTTCATTAATTTTAGTCAGTATTAGCCATAATGTGTTTGTTTATTTAAGTAAATAGATTAAAATTATAATTAAAAAATCGTTTTTTTTTTTGTAGAAAAGCCTTCTGAATGCAAAACATAGCCAAAATGATAACGGAGCAGCTGCGGAATCCGAACGAGCTGGATATCAGCCTTCGGATGGAGTTTGGTCCTTTTGAGACCGTCCACAAATGGAAGAGGATGTCCGAGTGCTATGAGTTCGTTGGAGCCAGGTATTAATATAATTTCTGTTTCAATATTTGATTAAAATCAGCAAAGAAAGTGCATCTCACAAATGTAAGTAAGTGCCTACCATGTTCAGGGCGTGTCTCTTAAGAAGTTATTTTGATAAACATCCCTAGCTAACAAAAAGCATTTACCTTGCTACTACACTACTCCACTACGGCACTAGTGCACTAGTAGTGGAGTGTCAAGGTAAATATTTTTTGTTCTTTGAAATTGACCTTAATGATTAAATATTATGATTAAATAACCATAATCTAAAAGAAAGAGATTCTTAAATTAACCAAGTGATAACGATAAACAGACGCAGCAAACACACAGCCGTAGCATACAAAGACGCCATCTACGTGTTCGGCGGCGACAACGGCAAGTCCATGCTGAACGACCTGATCCGCTTCGACATCCGGGAGAAGTCCTGGACTAGGACCGGGTACATGGGCACCCCACCCGCTCCCAGATATCATCACTCTGCTGTTGTAAGTAACATGTTTTAGCTGATTTAACATCATTTGCTAAAGAACTTTTCACAAGTGCATCATCACTTATCTGCTTATGTATTGACTTTTTGAAAAGGTTATAAATCTAACCTTATCTAGCGTAGGTTTTCTTCCATTCTTCAAAAGAAAAACTGAACATTTATAATATTTAGAGATATCCAGATAGATGTAGATTTGGAGTAGATTAGGAGCAAAGTGTCTGTAACAGCGTGCAGCAGGGGTTGCTTGGGTAGGCAGCGTTAGGCAACGGAAGGGTGGACTGCACGCCCTAGCTTATAGTATCTATATTTCATATTCAATTAAAATCACTACATACTATAAAACAAAGTCGCTTTCTGCTATCTGTCTGTTTGTCCCTATGTATGCTTAGATCTTTAAAACTACGCAACGGAAATTGATGCGATTTTTTTTAATAGATAAGAGTGATTCAAGAGGAAGGTTTTTATGTATAAATATACCCAGACGAAGTCGCGGGCAGAAGCCTTAAATATAATTGCTCCAGGTGCATCGCTCGTCCATGTTCGTGTTTGGAGGGTACACGGGGGACATCTTGGCCAACTCCAACTTGACCAACAAGAACGACCTGTTCGAGTACAAGTTCCCGAGCGCCCAGTGGGTCCAGTGGAAATTTATGGGACAGTAAGTATAATTTGATAGGTGCTTTTTGAAATTATATTCATATATCATAAAAAATTGTGCAATCTGGGAAACTTTCAATATGAAACTACCGTGAGACTCAATCATAATTACACATAAACGGATAACTCACGTATGAAAACTCGACTTTTTATACGTGAGTTATCCGTTTATGTGTAATTTTAATCTGGGAAACGCCTTATAAACTGTCGCCCCTTTCAGCATAAAACATATCACCTAGGTTCCGCAAACAGAATCTACGCGACAAAGTTATAGGAATGTATCTGCCTAGAAGGATGAGTCGATAGACTTTATTGCATATTACTATAAAGCTCAAAGTAATTGTGATTATATCACTAGCAAGCTTAATCAGGCATATTTCGGATCACTGTCATACGACGCAAGTAGTCCAGATCCTTGTCATAGGACGCAAATAGTATATACTATAGTTTGGCATTGCTAAGCCAAGCATTCTCATATAATAATTCAACAGCTGTTTTATCTCATATTGAGGCTAATAATCGCATCATAGTGCTATGCATTGCTAAATTTAGGTTACGTTTGACTAGCTCCGGTCTGAGTACATTTTGTACCCCGGTGACCGCATGCAATAATTAATTAGATGGTCACCAGCCGGACGCGGGAACTTATGTCCCACGAGGACCTCCACCATCCCCATAGTCCTGCCTCGGTTGCTCCAACAATAGTCAAACGTACCAGTGTGCTGCCGGATCACACCTCTTGTGAGCTTCGGGCTCCATGTCCAATATTCCTGCTCATTGCAATATCTATGTACTGCAGGAATGGACTGCTTAATACCAAAGATTTACTATCCAATCTCATCATCCTTCTACGGCATATACTGCATAAGTCGACAAGGGTAAAAACGAATAGAGTTAACACTCACCTGATACATCTTCTACTTCCCTTGCCTTGTTCACTTGCATAAAATATATATCCTCACTCATAACGGCTTTTTTGCACACACGTCCCTCGCGCCATGTTTCTGCCATAATACCAACATACAAATTAGTTCCATTCAAAGCAGTGTTACCATACCTCAAGATATGTAGATTAACCAGAATAGTAATGAGACTTACCAATTGTTTTATGGCAACTCGCGCTGTGCGCGACATAAACGACAACAGCGTTCGGAACACGATCGTTATCGATTGGTTGCGAAAACCTACCTACTTATACTTATATCCTTTTTTATGGGCTTTTGTGTATGCATTAATTTAATTTTATCGACAAGGAAGGCAAACGAGCAAGTTGGTCACCTGATGGTTTGGTACGAATTTTGCGGCCCATTTCTCGAAGCTTCAATTTACAATTTGACAATTCTAAAATAGCAACATTTGTCCAATCCCAGCCGCTGATTGGTTGATCGGGGCAATGTTGGTAATTTGCTGTAAAAATGTAACTTGTAGCTTCAAGGAACAGGCCATAGGGCTCGGATTTATTTGAAACTTCGTAAATGTGTAGAGCTCAGACGACAATGCAATATCCAAGCACGATCAGGAAATACAGGTTGTGTTATTAATTTATTTTTGCTAATTCTATGATTTCATTGCTTTAAGCCTAGTCAGTTCTCTCAATTCTAGCAAAAACTAGCACACTCACGATTTATGAATCCCCTCCTCACATTTCCTATAACACGTCCGTGTGCGTAAGACAAACGCGTCCGTAGTCGCTGTTACATTACGCACACTAAGACGTCTTGTAAGCATCAACTTTACGTTTCGGTTGTGCGCAGAGAGCCGGTGCCGCGTTCTGCGCACGGCGCTGCCGTGTACGACGACAAGCTGTGGATATTCGCCGGATACGACGGCAACGCGCGACTGAACGACATGTGGACTATCAACCTTGTGGTTAGTGATTTAATTCTACTTAAACCGGCAGTAGGTAGTTGTTCTATAGAACATGGAAAAGTAAATTTCGAATCTTGTGGTTCCTTATCTTTGTACCTATGAACTTTCCCGCTAAAAAAGTCTCTCCGGCCTTGTTTATGAGAGCTGAAAAAGAGGTAGGTAAGCTAGCTGTTTCGTCTATACTCGGGAGCAAAAAAACCGTGTCACTTCCTGTAGAAAGTTGTATGAAAAGTGGCCCGGTTTTTTTTTTGCTCCCGAGTGTATTATTATGGTTAAAAGAAACTGATCTATCAACGACTGCCGCTGAGCGGATTGCGCTGAAATTCGGCACGCTGATATTTCTTATGACGTATTTAGGGCATTCTTTAAGAAAGGATTTGGCGACAGGGCTGGATTGAGGTGGTTTAATAAACTTCGCTTTAAATATTAATTCTTAATTAATGTTTGCTATAAAACAGTTTTCATCCTGTTATCACAAGATAGCTGAAGGTAAGTGAGGATCTTAGACCACTTATTTTACTTGTACTTTTTATGCTGTCAGTACGAGATTTGGCACACATCGCTTGTACCACCATTTCGTAAATACCCTCAATTTTATTTCACGTATTTAGGGTGACGTGCGGCAATGGGAGCGCGTGGAACAAAAAGGTCAATGCCCCCCGACGTGCTGCAACTTCCCTGTGGCCGTGGCGCGAGGCAAGATGTTCGTGTTCAGCGGACAGAGCGGCGCCAAGATCACTAACGCGCTCTTCCAGTTCGACTTTGAGACGCACACGTTAGTATGAAGCTTTAGACTTTAGTAGCAAATTGGGTAGCAAGTCGGGGGCGGTAGGTCAATGCCCCCCCGATGCGATGTGGGAAGTACATGTACTGTGGCCATGGAAAATAGGGAGAATAACCGAGTCTCATACAGATTCCTCCGTTCTGACACGTGCAGAAAATTGTTAGTATGAATTAGTAAGTGCTATAGAACTACAGTATTTGTACAGTGAATGTTTGAAGATAGCTAACGAGAGGTTTACTCAAATTAACCGGTTAATTTCGCTCAACAAAACGTGAATTGATGCGAAAACTGGTTTTTTTAATAAACCGTACCGGAAACCGCAATCCGTTTCAGTTTCGGTCATTTACACCAAACCGGTTAATTTTAAAAACTTGTTTGTGATCATTAAAAATGATGATGATGATTGATAAATGAGTGTGTAGGAGAGCCACAATAGAGATCTCTCTCCAGGCGGACGTTGTTGTAGAGATTTGGATTTTGTATTTATGCAGCGTTGGCGTATTTTTACACATGTATTTTTAAATAAAAATCGCCAACTGGAAAATATGAGACCATAACAAAACAAATCACAGTATTCCAGGGATTTAAAATTGTAACTTGATGTTATTTATTTTTAAAACTGTTTTCCAAAAAAAAGACGTCAAGATTGCTTGTGTACTGTCAAAATGAATCAAGAATATTTACTTCTTGATTTTTTATGCTTACTTTTACGGTTTTACAAACCTGCTATGACCTGCTAGGGTGGTATAGGGGTATAGAACGCATCACGGAATGACGAGGATCCGGGTTCGATTCCCGGCAATAGCTTTGTTTTTCGGATTTTTCTATTCGTTTGTCGTTTAGAAATTTAAGATTGCTTATCTTTTTTTACTGGCGCTAGCTACTCGTACGTCGTAGTAGTTTATGTAGTGGACGGCTAGATGGCGCTAGGGTGTACAAGCGTTGGTTCGGCAGCTGGAGCCGCGTGTGCACGGAGCACCTGCTGCGCTGCGCGGGGCCTGCGCCGGCGCGCCGCTACGGGCACGTGATGCTGGCGCACGGCCGCCACCTCTACGTGTTCGGGGGCGCGGCCGACAGCACGCTGCCTAGCGACCTGCACTCCTTCGACCTCGACACGCAGATGTGGTCAGTATAACTTTTTTTTTGCGCTGAGAAAATGCTTTACGCATACGACCGCGCCGTGTATGTGGGACTCTCCTCCCCGGCCCCCCTCCCGAATGGAAGAAAGCGAGGGAGGCATACCCACTAAAAACCCACCGGTATTCCCTCTCTGCCATTGGGGGGCCCCGCGGGAGCATGAGGGTGTCACTGCGTGTGACCACCGGCCGCCTCAGCCTATGTATGTGCCGGGGCTCCTGCGCCAAGAGGGGGGGGGGGAGTACTTGGTCCCCCCCTAGACTCGTGGGCCTCTAATTGCTAGTAGGGGATCCCTACCTCCCGCCAGCAGGCACCACTAGGGGGAGGGAGGGCGGCAAACTGCCGGTGGTTAGTATACCTAACACGAAATGTATTAAACTTATTTTTATTAATATCAAAATTATTGAAATCGATAATAATTCACTGCAATAGCCAAATCGACGTCGGGCCGACTCTGACTGACTCACTGACATAGTGATCTATCAACGCACAACCCAAACCACTGGACGGATTGGGCTGAAATTAGGCATGCATGTAGATGTTATGACGTAGGCATCCGCTAAGAAAGGATTTTGATCAATTCTACCCCCAAGGGGATAAAATAGGGGATGAAAGTTTGTATGAAACTTTGTCAATTTTAAACCGATCGGGCTGAGACTTTGCATGCATAAAGCTACTATGACGTAGGCATCCTCTAAGAACGGATTGCGTAATTTCTGCGGGATAGCGATAAACGAATTTGCAGACGAAGTTGCGGGCAACAGCTAGTCGTGTATATATTTTTTCTTAGCTCCCTGCTCGTCTAGCACGAGAGCGCACAAAAGCCGCGTCGCGCGCGAGATAGATTGCCCGTCCTTTTCTTACTGTACCAACAAGAAAGAGACGGGTAGTCCAACTCGCGCGTGACGCGACTTTCGTGCGCTCTCGTGCTAGCGGGGCTGTTAATTATTGATTTGTAAACATTGTATAAAGCAGTGGGTGATCTCCCAGGTGTATAGTGAACCCGGCGCACGAGTCGCAGGTGCCGGTAGGCCGGCTGTTCCACGCGGGCGCGGTGGTGGGCGACGCCATGTTCGTGTTCGGCGGCACCGTGGACAACAACGTGCGCAGCGGCGAGCTGTTCCGCTTCCAGGTCAGTGCGCCGCCACTGATGCGCCTTGGCGACCTCGCCAGCCGTATCCGACCATTTATATTGCTGGCCAGACTGGCCAGGCCAGTAGAGACTTTATACATCTCTACTGTAGACTAATATAATTTAAGGTACGAACTTAACTTGGGGACCATATACATCCTTTTTATAGATGTATTATATGTAAGTTAATTAGAATTTAAGTACTGTTGTAAATATATTTTATTCTGAAATAATTACTTTCTGCCAAGTTTCTTGCGGCGCATTCTTGGCGATGATGGTATTTCCGAATGCGCTGATAGTTAAAAAAAGGCATGGAAAAGAACCGTTGGCGGTCTATTTGCAAAGTAAACTTCTGATTTTGGTTGATTTTGATTTTGTGACAATACGAAGCTGGCGATGTCGCTGTGGCGTCCTAATGGGTTAGGATCCTTGTCCATAGGTTCCCGCCCGCCCACTTAATAGGGTAAAATGTGCTACAACTAACATTGGATATCATTATGAGTAAATATTGTACCATATACAAAAAAATACGCTGTTGTGATTTGCTAAATTATTACTATCTTAATGAAATTTCAGTAAAGTCTGTGGTAGTTTTATAAAAATATGATTTCGTCAGTAACTTCTCGAGGTTACTCGAGTAACAAAGAACAAAATGATCAAAAATCTGCTCTTTAACCTCACTGCTCCGCTACTCACGTGCAAGGTAGCCAAGCCTGTGCGAAATATATAGGTATGTTTTTACATGCAAACCTCCCTCCTCTACTGCTACATAAAACACACGTAAATCCCACAAAGTTGACTATCATCCTCAAAGTTACAGCAACGACTTATGGCACCGAGTGTTTGACATTAGTGCATTAGCCGAGTGCATTGACCTTTGTTCCTAGTTTAATCTGTTTGTCCAGTTATCAGACTACCCTCGCTGCACTCTGCACGACGACTTCGGGCGCATCCTCAAGTCGCAGCAGTTCTGCGACGTGGTGCTGCTGGTGGGCGCCGACGAGGCCGCAGTGCTGGCCCACCAGGCCATGCTGGCCGCGCGCTCCCAGTACCTCAGGACTCGCATCATGTGACTATCCATAAACCATGACCATAATCCGCACGACTGCTTTCTGATTGGTTGAACCTAGCGTGACGCTAGAATGGGGCAAGCAGATTTTAATGATATCTACAGTTTTGTATAGTCTAGGCCAGGGTTTCCCAAACCATGGGTCGTGACCCACTGGTGGGTCGCGAGCGAATATTAAGTGGGCCCTGCCTGTAGAACGACACACCAAAAAAATTTATTAACACTTCGTTTGTTATTTGAAAAGTCCTTTCTTCATATTGGTAACGGTTGAATTTCTTAGAGGTGGGTCCCAAGTTTGTAAACTTGTATTAGATGGGTCGTAGCCCAGAAACTTTGGGAACCCCTGGTCTAGGCGTAGTGAAGAATACTTTTTTTTATTCGAAAAATATATTAATTACCAATCATTGCATAATAACTGTTTTGTTCCATGTGGGCTATAATGAAAAAAAATATAGTAAGGCAAATCACTAATGAGTTTCGGAACTGGATTGCGTTTAAATTGAATACATATACATTATATCTTCCATGCTGGTCTGGGAGTAATGAAAAAACATAGAATGTACCAGTTGCTTCTCTTCCCGGGTAGATGGTTAAAGCCCATCGAGGGAATAGGCGAAAATCTTTGGAATCATGTTATAGGCGATGCGGTTAGCAACCCATCACTATTTTGATTACCCTTTCCACCTATACGCTCACAATTATGCTAAACATAGCCTTTAGGTCTTGTTACCTTAGGCTCTGTCTACCCCGTAAGGGATAAAGACGTGATTTATGTATGTATATCTTAATATTCATCTGGAATACTTCAGAAGGTGATTCGGTAAGTTTTGCTGAACTAAGTTTCAAAGTTTACGGCATCAAAGGGGTGATTTAATTTTGAATCCAAAATTACGATGAAAAAAGCTTCAATATGAAATATTTCAGAGCAATTTTGAGACACCTTGTATAAATCAATAAGTTTTTTTATCTGACCGATAGAAAATATCTTGTTCAGGGAAGCTCGCGAAGATCTGGCGAAGCGCATCGCCGAAGGGACAGAGAAGCCGATGGAGGTGTACTCGTACAAGGCCACGCCGCGGCTCATACTCAAGCTGCCCGAGGCCACTCCGGAGGCGTTCAACATGGTGCTCAACTATATCTACACGGACAGGATTGACCCCACGGAGAAAGGTACTGACGTTTCTCTAATTTATATGCTGTGATCACAATAAATGATTAGATAGAAGGGAAAGTAGAAAAAGAAGAAGCAAAGAGTGCATTTGTGGACCAAGCAAAGGAGAAGGTTAATGTAGTGTCGTGTCAGGAGCTCAAAGCAATGGCAGAAAGAAGTGAATGGCGATTACACCTCCCGACAAGAGCTGGGCTCTTAAACTTAAGAAGATAATCACAATTTTGAAACAGTAATGTCATGTCAAAATGTATGTATAACAAAAGCAACAATGGGCTCAAAACACTCCCTTGTGGTACACTGAATTGAATCCATTTGGGATGTAAAGTGGGAGAGTGGAAAGGTTTTAGCAGGCTACCCTGATTATTACGACAGCTTAGGTTAAGATGCTTTATTTATAGCTAGCTTGGTAATTCTAGGTACCTGATAAGGTTTAAAAGAGTGACAAAAGTTTGATAGTAGCACTCATGAGATTCACTTGATGTTTTTGTCTCATTTGAGATTCTTATAACATCGTCATACGACCTCACTATGCTAAGGCCTTTGGCAAATGTCGTCTGGCTTTTACCTTAGTTCCCTGTCGACAAAACCTCCAACGTTGTCAACAGACGAAGACCCAGCGTCCCCGGCCACAGTCCTACTGGTCATGGAGGTGCTCCGTCTCGCTCTACGGCTGAACATCCCGCGGCTGCGCGGTCTATGCGCGCGGTTCCTTCGAGCCAACTTGTGCTACAGCAACGTGTTGCCAGCTCTGCACGCGGCGCATCACGCCAACTTGAGCTCTGTCAAGGAGTACTGTCTCAGGTGATGTATCTGACTGTCCTCCCATTTCAATGAATCGGCAATGTCTGAACATTTTGAAGGTGCTTGTAACTTTTTTATGGATAGGAATAACCTTCATTATTAACTAAAAAATACAGGATTTTTCAGAAGTCTCAATTAATTATGAAAAAAAAATGGTTTTTTTTGCGCCAAATCACGGTACATCGGACGATTGGACCTTATTCTCCAGATCCAATAAAAAAATCTATTTCAGTCTTTTGTTTTTGGTTGATGAAGGAAGGTTATTCCTGTCCATAATAAAATCAAAAAATCATTGACTGTTTGTTTTCAAGCACTTTCAAAATTGACTGACATTACCCATTCAGTAAGAATTACTATTAAACAATAATTTTTAGTGTGTAATGCAGCTATTCCGCCGAATCCGTGGTTTCATAAGAAAGTGCTTTTGAAAATGGCAGTAGCTTTCGATCATGTGGATCATGTCATTTTACTATGTAAATTGTATTGGCTTGGATTGGCATTCTTGTTTACGGGTAGACGAACACATATTATACTTAAAAAAGGCAAATGAGCGGTCTGTGTGGCAGTAGATCGGATTGCGTAGATTGTTATGTCTGGTGTCGCTCAGGGATCTCATTTAAACCCATTACTTTATAATGCCTATATCTTTGATAAATACGAGCAAACAATGTTTTTTTTTTTTTTTTTTATGTGAATAGGAAGGCAAACGAGCAAGTGGGTCACCTGATGGTAAGTGATCACCACTGCCCATAGACACCCGCAACCCCGGAGGGATTGCAGATGCGTTGCCAACCTAGAGGATTAAGATGAAATGCCTCTTGTGCCCGTAATTTCCCCGGCTGTCTTACTCTCCACACCGGAACACAGCAGTGCAAGCACTGCTACTTAGCGGCGAGATTAGCGAGTAAGATGTTTATAAAAGTTATGAATCTCGTATATACGGTTGATTAATATTATAATTTGATAGAAGCCTGCCTGCGTGGAAAGTTTCGGAAAAGCTTTTTGCCAGAAACTTTTGTCTAGATAGAGTGAAGATAATCTTTACGTCATGTAGTCTCAACAACGTTATCCGAACCGCTGTAGTAAAAAATGTCATTTTTCGTCAATGTGAACCCATCCCCTCAGGTTCCTAGTGAAAGACTACAACTTCACGCCGATAGTGATGTCAACGGAATTCGAGTCCATGGAACAGAGTCTGATGGTGGAGGTGATCCGGCGCCGACAGCAGCCGCCGGCCAAGCTCACCGGCCACCAAGAGGTCGTTGAAGACATCACAGGTCAGTGGATGGTGCAAGTGCTAGGCATGTTCAGTCGAGGGCATAAATATCGATACAACCACACACACACACACACACACACAAATCACGTCTTTATCCCTTACGGGGTAGACAGAGCCTAAGGTAACAGGTACGTACACACAGCAAAGCTATTCGGTAAGCAGGATAGATACGGCGCGAGCGTGCGTAGGTGCTTACCTGATTATATTGCCGTGTGTACAGGCCACATTTAGCAAGATTGTGGGCGTATAGGTGGAAAATCGAATCAAAATAGTGATGGGTAGCTAGCCTCATCGCCTATAACATGATTCCTATTATACTCGCCCATTCCCTCGATGGGCTTTTACCATCTGCGCGGGTAGAGAAGCAACTGGTACATTCTATGTTTTTTCTTTGCTCCCAGACCAGCATGGAAAAGTCCCAGACCAGCATGGAAAACATGGAATACAACCATCATGTCTAATATGTGTCAACGACCTCATTGTTTATGGCATGAAGGTGTATAGATGTTTTGACGTCTTGGTAGCGTACATATACGCCCTTGACTGTACTATCGCACGATTGGATTCCTGAATCAATCTTTCGGACTATCTCAGAATGAAGATGAAATCAATTTTTCGTTCTGTCTCAGAATGAAGAAGAAATCAATCCTTCGTTCTGTCTCAGAATGATGACGAAATCCATTTTTCTGTTTGTCTCAGACTGAAGTGGAAATCAATATTTCTGTCTGTCTCAGAACGAAGTGGAAATCAATCTTTCGGTCGGCCTTTACTTCGAAGGTGTATTTTGTTTTGCAGGCACAACGCTAGAACAAGACATGTCCGTGTTCCTGAGCGGGTCGGGCGCCGAGCTAAGTGACGTGCGCCTGCGCGTGGCGGGTGCTTCGCGGCCCGCGCACCGCTCCATACTGGCCGCGAGAGCCGCCTACTTCGAGGCCATGTTCCGCTCGTTCTCGCCGCAGGACAACACTGTTAATGTCAGTAGCTAAAGTGGCCAAAGACTGGGTGTTAAGGGGTTTGAGAAAACTACTCTCTATAAAACGGTCGAGAAAAAAAATTTAAGACATTCGATACTTTGTTTACAACTCTGTTGCTTGTGCTCTGAATTTGATGTTTATATTACTTACAGATCCAAATCTGCGACACGGTGCCGTCGGAGGAAGCGTTTGATTCGCTGCTCCGCTACATCTACTACGGAGACACGAACATGCCGACAGAGGACTCCCTGTATCTGTTCCAGGCGCCCATTTACTATGGTAGGTTCAATGGATGCTTAAAATACAATGTTAAACGTAGTTTTCGCCAGCTTAAGTAATATTTTATCATAGATTAAGTAATGGCCAAGGAACAAGGATTGACCAGACAGATGTGAGATTAAACTGTTACAATGAAATGTAGAATTTGAATGAGGGCATCTTTTTCCACGTAACAGCCACGTATTTGACGTAAAATGCTTGGCTAGGTGTCTTAAAATCATTCCGGAATATTTTAGCAGGGTCAGCTTGATTGACCACTCTAGTAAAAGTTGTTTATCGTGATTTTTTATTCCAAATAAAGTCGCCCCTTTGCCACCATGTAGGGGAAAAAATGCTGCCAATAAAGTCACAGGGGTGTTCAGACAAACTAGCCTAACAACCACTGTAATTCTGAATAGTCTTTACTATGGGAGGCTACCTTCGACTTATTCTTATTTTGCTTTAAACTGCGGAATACACTTTATATGGCTCCGTAGTCCAACGTGTCTTTCGATTTACCTGTCAGGCTTCACCAACAACCGGCTACAAGTGTTCTGCAAACACAATCTGCAAAGCAACGTCACTCCAGAGAATGTTCTGGCGATACTGCAAGCGGCGGATAGGATGCGCGCTACCGACATAAAGGAATACGCGCTCAAGATGATAGTACATCACTTTCCACAGGTTAGTAGTTTATTTTATTGTTTACAGTCTGAGAAAACAAAAACATCAAGGTATATACATTTCGAAGGCTTAAACACTGATTCCATGACGCTGAATCTACCCCTACTGTCTTTTATAATTTTGACTCACTCGTTGATTTCTTCGTCATTATTGCGCGTAGTTTGAGTAAAATATCCAACTATATTCATAAAATCTACGAGTTCCATTGTAACTTAGGAATTACTGTGATGGTTCTCCTCCAGTGCCTCACTTAGGAGGCTTATGGGAGTGTTCTAAAACGTGTGAAAATAAAATTTGTGTTTTTTTTACTTAACCACACTTTTTTATCAGTTGGTTGCCGGCCAACTTTTTACTTACTCATTAATTTCTTCATTACTGTACTTAGTTTTATTAAAAGCGATTCACACTTAACAAAACATCCAGCTACTTTCGTATCATCTAAGAGTTCCATTGTAACTTAGGAATTGCTATGGTGTTCCTTCTCTAGTACCCCATTTAGGTGGTTTATGGGAGTGTGTTGTAAAAAGTGTGTAAACATTATTTTTTTACTATACCTAAACTTTTTTATCAGGTGGCCCGCCAAGAATCAATCCGCGTGCTAGCCCAACCCCTGCTAGTCGACATCGTGATGGCTCTAGCTGAAGAGCGCCGCACTGATACGCCGCTGCCGCTGCAACCGCGCTCTCTGCCGTCCTCGTCTTCCGCAGACACGCTCACTGAAGATCCCGATTACGTCCGAAACAAGACCAGGTCTGAGTTCTCAAACTACTGGTAAATTTGTGAAACAATTGAACGACGCGTGCTAAAGCTGCAGCTAGTCAAAGCCAGAGCCGTCTTTTTTTGAGCCAAGGCCCACAGTAATCTGGGGCCCAATTTGAAAGTTAAAAAATATTATAATTTAGGTATCAGACTTCCCTCATGTGCCCGTTATGGTAGACTGAACTGGCCACAGCGATGGTAGCCACGGTCACTTTCTTTAATTTAGGACCCATATCGCAAAAAACTTTTCAATTGTCAAGTGACAGTTATTCGACCTTAAGCGAATCGTAAATTAAATAACGTTATGGTACTTGATACTAGCAGAAAAATAACGCTACCAGCATTGTTTTCATCCCACACGCCTGTTAAAAGCTTTTAAGAAAAAAACATAAAATCTGAGAATATGTGAGCCTATTAAACATAGCATTTAATTCGGTAATAATTAGTCAATTATTAGGTAACAATTTCGACTTAGTTCTGTATTCAATAATTTTAAGCTCCTAATGCATTTATTATAATAATATCTTAGTTAGTTGCATGGACCTGTATACCCTTTGCAAGACACATAAGTTATCGGATTTCTAGTAGATACTTAGGGGTTTTCAACTGGCTCACAATAATTGTTATTAATTGTTTTAAAACGCTTCATAGGTATGAGAATTTGTATATGTTATACATTGTGTTAATGTTTATGTGTACTAAAGTAGTATGCTTGAAACATCTACTGTGAGATTTTCAGTTGAATTATGTCAAAGATTATATTTTAAAATTAAATATTTACTTAGATAGTTTAAGTTGTGTGACTTATAGTCACAGAGCAGTATTAACTTGTATACATAGATATTCATCTCGATACAAGGTGCTTTACAGTAAAATCAAATGAAGCTCCTCTATTGTGTCAAAATGTCAACCATCATAGTTCAGGTGCACATTGAAGATTACTCGTACATACACATGACAAAAAAAAAACTGTCTAAATTGTGTCTAAACTGTAATATGTGCATTCACAATGTAAAATTTTGTGTGTAGACAGAATTGATGAATAGTTACCCATTTTCCAGAATCTATTTACATATTATCTAGTCATTATTGTATTAATTTGTTTACATTTTCAACACTACATAATTTTCACCAAATACAAATTACCTTCTAAATTAAAACTTTAGCCAATGCATTTGCTGATGAATATATCCATCTTTAGTATTAAAAAGGTTAAGGTTACTAGGACAATATTAACTGGGTGATTACAATCTGTTCCATGGAAACATTTTCTACCGAAAATTGGAACTTTGTGCCAATTTCCCCTTTAATGGCATCTTGCTTGTTTAATTATGAAGTAAGTGTGACATGTCAGAATTACTCTATTAACTTGTGTCAAGGTATGAATGTGATTTTATGGTGTTGAGTCTAAGTAAAGCAAATAATACCTGTTAAGTTTTTAATTAAGTTTAATTAAATCATATTAATTTAACAAATTAACTAATAAATTATTCCATCTTGATGACATTGTTTCATTGATGTTCATTGGGTGAATTTGTGCTCAATGTCCTTCCAGAGTTTCTGAAAGTAAATAAACAAAAATTAATATTATTCTATTTTAAAGTAGCAAAATCTTTCAACTTCACCTCTATAGAATGTGGTTTATCACAGATAAAAAATAACCTATGCCACTCTCTGGCTCATCAAAAAGTTATGTCATCATTCATAAATAAAAATAATAAAAAAACATTTTCATGCCAAAAATGGCTTACATCATTTTGGATAATCTTCAAACTGGTGGACTGCTGCTTTCGAATTTAAAAATCTGCTTCCAAATCGGTCCATCCCCTTGAGAACTATCATGCCACAGACACAGACAACAATGTCACACTTATAACACCCCTCTTTTTGTTTCAACAACATGTTGATCCACTAATTGGTACCATAACAACATATATTATAATGTTAACCATGACAATATAAACACTAGCTTAAATTATCCTTAAAGTATATTAAATGACCCAATTCTTCAAAGCAGCTTAATCTCAATTCTAACCTCATTTGCAGCCTACTCAAAATAGGTTTTCCCTTTAATTAACCATTACCTACCTAGTACCTATTTTGAAACATTGTAATCACTACATAGTATAAAACAAAGTCGCTTTCTGCTGTTTGTCTGTCCCTATGTATGCTTAGATCTATAAAACTACTCAACTGATTTTGATGCGTTTTTTTAATATATACTGATTCAAGAGGAAGATGTATATGTATAATTCTACGCAGAAGAAGTCGCGGGCAGAAGCTAGTCAGAAATAAGTCTAGCATAAATTCTAATACTTTTAATACAATTTTTGGCTCACGCGAAGAATTACATAACAAAATACTTACACCCTTGTTTATGCTCTCGAAGATGGAAACGGAAACTAAATCGAAGGTCCGTTCAAAGAAGAAGGAACCTGCGGCGACGACCACGAGGAATGTAGACGTTCTTTTGAAAACGCTTCGGTTCAGAGCCCCAAACATCGACATTTTTGAAAATTTTCTTCAGCGCCTGTTCCTCTACCGAAATGTCTCGAAAAATGTAATTTAATAGACAAAACAAAAAAGACAGTGCAATGTAAACGTCAATGTCTAAAATGTTGCCAGCCTATATCATAGACAAATAAAATTTAAGCGGCCAGTTTGCTTTCCAATTTGTTGGGTCGGACGTGTACGCTGGACAGCATTTTTATGCCTACGTTACATACTCAACGAGTAACATGAGAAGTGGCGCGAAGGAAGAGTCAGAGATGGTGTAGCTATGTTAACTTATTCATCAATCATCATGCGCATGATGACCGGCAACCAGCAAGATATAGCAGGACATCACAGATTACAGCGTAGCGGTAAACGGATTGAGGATCAGTGTTAGCTCTAGGGCAGTGGTCGGCACCGGGGCCCCCAGCTGTGAATAGTGCAGCCCTTGGTACACAATTTCAGTAGAGAATAACTATTTTAAAACAGATTTTGCTTATGAAAGACTAAATACGCGTACGTGAGAGGGGTGAACGGGTTTGGGTTACTGAGCCGAATTAACATGTTACTTGGGGTGCGGGATAACCAAAATCCACGCGGACGCCTATATGGCCCTTGATCAGAAAAGTGTGATCACTGTTCTAGGGAGAGCGTCTCGCGTGGTAGAAGAATTAAACAGCTTTTGTTTAACCGAGTCAGTTTTCAAATAAAAAAAACCCTTATTATTATGGGCAAAATATATTGTCTATTTACAATTTAAAAACAAATAAAATGCTGGTATGAACATTTCTTAAAAATAAATGTGAGTACTGAACTGAGACAATACAATACATTGTACAAACTAACCCATTGTACGGAATGATATTTGAGAAAATAAGTAAAATAAACACCATTCGAACTATAAATTACTAAAACATTTTGGCATTTTTTTACATCTAACATAGAAATAAAAATATATAAATGATGACAATTTCTCGACACGAAAAATTTTTGCTCTCTAATTAGGTTTTTATATTTTTTGAAAATATGTGAAAAAATTACAGACAAAAGAACGATAGAACTATCTACTTGTTTCTGTCCGCGTAATATTTAAATGCATGCACTTTTATTTATTGCTTGCATGCTTTTGAACTTAATTAATATGACTTAACTTGCACCTATTGCATTATGCACAATGGAATAAAATGTAAGGATTGCTAGCAGTATTTCATTTTTGATAATTTCGAAATTTTGGTTAAAAAAAATTTTTTGCACATGTCTTCCGAAATTTTATATTACAATGAAAATATATAACTTTCTATGGATTCCACTTAGGTTTTTTAATAAATAATAATAGAATACACAATACTGCACCTAATTTAAACTTGGCCGATATTAATTCATAGTCTTCACTTTTAATACACTGGTAATTTATGTTATGACCACAGAATATCTTGCATTTTGAACAAATAAAAATGTATGTACGTTGAACTTTATATTGTGATGTACCCATACTTCAACTAGACCAGTGGTTCTTAATCTTCTTATAGATAGTGAACTACCAACTGTTTTTCGTATCATTTTTAGTATAAAAATAATAAAAAAATATACCAAAATAATAACGTATCAGGATTAGTTTCTAAAATAAACGCATTCCTCTAAGCTGTTTGGTGAAACATCATTTAAGAACCACTGAGCTAAAGATATTCTTAGTCGAGCGTTTGTTAGTGCCATCTAAAGCAACCAGTATGTTAGTACAGAGCATTGGCGATAGCGCTTGTAAGACTCCGCTTCGGAAATTACCTTTCAAAAATAGAACGATAAATGATAGCCATGCTCATAATTTATTTATCTAATCCAGTGACGGGACACTGCTTCCGACTACATTTTAATACTTTCCAATCTCTTAACAAAATTCAAGATTTAGCATATTTCTAGTACAAGCGGAATAACGGACTTTGGCCTTACCCTGCGCTCATTGTCATTTCATTATAAAACATGTCAAAACAGGTTTTTTAATCTCTCAAGTGTTTGCATCACACAAACCCACCCTGTACTTCTAACGAGGTACTAAAGAGGAGCGACTGACGTAATATGTTGTCAGTGTACATTTTTCCGCTTGCTGTAGAAACAGGCTAGAAGTGTAATCTACTTGATGGTTCAACATCAGATTATATAAAAATTACATGTAGACTGTAGAGATCGAGTGCAACACTTGCTCTGTCCTATCAGCCAGCATATAACATTTCCTTAATTTACTGGTACAAAACTTTCCTCATTTGTTTAGAAAATTATCCTTAATATTCATTCCGACATGGCTCAATCACAAATGGTTTAAAATGACGATAAAACAAACTTCGCACTTGTAGAATTCAACAGGAGCGGTTTTCCCGTAACTATTCATAACGGGTTTACCCAAATACTATGTTATGGAACACATTCCCAACAAACACTGGCTTACTTTTATACAAGACTAATTTGTTTACTGGCATCTTAAATCGGCTCATAGCAGTGACGTCATAAAATAGGCCATAAGACATAATCATATTTATATGTAAAACAAAATAAAACAAGTATGTGACCAAGCCATCTTGACAAGTTCAATGTGATGAGACAGGCTAACATTGGCTACCTTGAAATAAATATGAAATGATAATTAAATTAGTGGTATACATTTATATATCCTACGCAACATGTTCTTATCATACTTGAAACTCCGCCACATAAATTTGATAATGGGAGTACAATCAAAAACATTCATTACCTATGCATTCATAATATCCTAATGTAATTTTTGGAGTCAATATTTCCATATAACATAGATGCTCCTTATGCAAGGGATTGGTCAACCCGGCACACATTCTAGAGGTTATCATAATTATTGTGTTATACCATCACATTTACACCGCCAGTTAGAAAATAGGTGGTAAGGCATGGTGTTCCAAAGCACAGGCATAACACTTTAAAATCAATGCTTCGCTGTCTGTAACAACCGTAACAGTACACAAAGTACATAGTGAAAAGTGTAAAAATGATTCTATTGTGCACTGCCTGCAGGCCGTGATTTCCAAAAAAAAATGAAACTAGCACTTCAAGTGTCATTGCGGCATTTTTTTAATAGAGATCAACATTAATAATATGCATTAGAAATGCATTACATTATCGTATCTATACAAATTACCCTTTTCTTGATCAATTACCGATACAATTGCTTAGTGAAGCAGGAACCCGCGCATTGACAACGACAGTTTTACAATAAACTTTTCCTGACACTTCAATGAGAAAATAACACTTGTATTGTAGTTCCGAGGTAATTAGTGCCCTGCTAGGATTGTGCATGTCCCACAATTTTTGAGCATAGTGATAACTGTCCCGGCACTGTGCCCTATAATCACCACTAGCAACATTTCTTCTTTGCAGTTTTGCCTCTATTCTTCAAGTTAACTGTGTCTTTTGGTGCTACGTTTTGCCTCTCCATCATTTCCAACTTTGATCTTAGTACCTGAAAAGATATTAATTTGATTAATTTGTTTAATTTCTGATAGAAACATGACTGTTCAAGTGTAAGTCCAAATTACATCAAGTTATATTTTTTAGATGAAAACCAAAACAATGCAGCAATCACTGCACTTTCTTATTCATACAATTAATGTATTAATGTATAAAATTTCCTCTCATTAGTCGACCCTTTATGCGTCAATGAATCACGCATTTAAAGTATAGATGATATTTATTCATTTATAAAATGACTAGCTGTTGCCCGCAACTTCGTCTGCATAGAATTCGTTTACCGCTATCCCGCAGGAATTACGCAATTTTCCGGGATAAAAAGTAGGCTATGTGTTATTCCAGACTATAATCTATCTATGTTCCAAATTTCATCCAGATCTGTCCAGCCGTTCTGGCGTGAAAGAGTAACAAATATCCATCCATCCATCCATCCATAATTACAAACTTTCGCGTTTATAACATTAGTAGGATAATGATTTGAACAAATAAAATCATTTTATTTGGTACTTCTATTTCCTCATTACTGGCTTGCATACAAAGACTTCTGTTATAAAAGTTATTATTTATCTATATCAGTGGCGTGTAGTGCTAAGAACTAGATTCCCACCAGGTTCATTTAACAAACTACTCTTTCTCGCTCTTTCTTCACCTGCCATTTTGAGACAGGTGTTTTATTGCTCTGGATTACATAACTGATATTTGCACAGAAGCTGCTCCATACTTAACAATTGGCATTGTTCATTTTTTTTAGTATGCTCCAATTCGAAAACCATTTCGAGGAAAACCATCAATTATCCGATTTATCTTGTCCGATTTCAAAAATACTTTATGATTGCAGATATTTTTGTAAAAGTACTTTGAACCTTTGTTTGACCGAACGACCGGGTTTTTAGACAGAATCCAGCATCGAATGTTTGCCACAAAAATGAAAAAAAAAGTTTGGCTACGGCAACTGTCACGTGTCACTGTCAAATCTACAAAACCATAGACAAAGCCGTTTTTTTTATAGCCAGCCGAACGAAGGCGATTGGGATTCTGTCTAAATTCACGAATTATCAAACAGCGAAAAAATATTTATTATTAATTAACAAAGCTACGTAAAAGCATAATATTCAAATTAGTTGCTTGAAATAGTCCATTTTATCAAATAAAGGTGTTAAAAGCACAGCTTAAAAAAAATGATCAATGCCAATTAGCAATTACTTAGCAGCTCTTACACTCTAGCTCAATGCTATAAAAGGTAGATTGCAAGAATAAATGGAGAAAAAAAAACTTAAGAATAAAAAATATACAGCTGGCAATTTTAAGAGCAGTAACAAAGGGGTATATTGAAGAAGAATTACTAATTACTAATATTAATCACCGCTACTTACCATTTTTGTGATAGTGAGAAACATCTCCTCCACATTGATATTCTCTTTTGCGCTAGTTTCGAAAAGTGGTATATTCATTTGGTTGGCGAACCTCTGTGCATCCTCTGTGACCACGACTTTCCGCGACGGGCAGTCGTTCTTGTTACCAACTGTAATCAATTACATAAACATCACTTAGCTTACGTAATAAGCAAAATGCGCTCTATTTACCATGGTTGGCCGGTTTTTGTTTTCGGTTTGTACACAACAAAGTAGTTCAACAGAGTTAGCATAACAATTGTTCTTGAGATATCTATGTTTATAAATGCAGCATTTAAGACTGTAGAAACTCCTATGATTATGAATGAAAAAGGTTTACTCCAACACTATGGTAGCGGAGTAACAAGGTTAACCGTTTTTGTTCTTTAATATGTACTTCCGCAAAAGAAGGGCCTTAGGTCCTCCAACCGGGCTGGCATAATCACACAAAATGCTGTGCCTTCATCATAAAAAAAAGGTGCTGAAAGGATAGCTTTTAAATCGGAACTACTTATAAATTGCCTTACTAATCAGGTGTAAAGGTAAGTGTTGTTACAATTAAAAACTATAACACATGTGTTACAATATCCCAGCATTGAGCTGAATCTACGAACCATTTCTCATATCACCATTTTAGTATTAAGGCGGCGTTCAAGTATTACGTAAGCGCTTAAGGGGGGCGGGGGGGTCTTTGCTTTGCCTATTTTTGATGACATGGGGGGAGGAGGGGTCGATATGGTGATTACGTCAGCAGCTTCGATTCGAACTGCTGCTCACAAATCAATAAAAAACAGAATCCATTAAAAGAAAAATGCATATAGGTACCAATGATTACGTAAGCATGGGAGGGGGGGGGGGGGTAAGAGGTTTGCTTACTTTTGCTGACAAGGGGTAGGGGGGGTAAATAATTGTAAAAAATCTGCTTACGTAATACTTGAATGGCCCCTAATGATTTATTAACGGAAGGAGGTATGTTAGAATAAGGCTAACACAACTGAAGTGAAGATGGGTGGGAAGAATGAAAGGACAGAACTATGGCAGCTAATGAAAAACAATTAAAGAGACCAGGCCAAGGTTTGCTGAAAGTCAGTGAGATGATCACCAGTCTGTAGGCCCAATGGTTACTCGCGGTCAACTGAAAAGCTTTAGATAAGTGAACAGCAGCTTTTAAGGCAGAGAGTGAGAGAGAGAAAGCAGCCGGAGGGGCAGCTCTGCAAAACGGCCAGACAAAGTGATGGGAAAATTAAGAGGCCATTACTCAGCTGTGAATAGGTGTATGCTTTGTCATTAATTATCTATCAATATCTTCATGTGATTGCCCTTATTGTAATATGACATACTAACATAAACATAATTAATATTCAATTTCAACTAACATGCATGAATGCAAACAATAGCTACAAATAAGTACTTGTAATGACTAATTTGCTATTTATCAATTGGAATTTCTTCTTATTAGCCATGCTCTTTTCCTGACAACATAGATAAGAATGTTTATTATTAGTTTTTTAGGATGCAAAAATGATAAGGCATGTCACAGACACTGATAGTGTGTCACTGCTTATCCTGCCCTTAAATATATAATTAGAGTGAAACAGTTGCAAGTTGTGCTATTAAGACTTAATTTAAATATTTGGGAATGTCAGTAGAAGTTCACACAAATGCTTTCATATGTAGAAGAACTGAGAATGCTGAGATAAATAATAATACAATTTACAGTCACAGTAAAATTCCAGCTAGTCTGGTTAGAGATCACATGTTTAAATATATTAGGAAGATATTGAATGGCCTTTCTTTTAAGCCGTATTTTAAAATAGAGGAACAATTTAATCCTACATCTGTAATTTAGTTAAATTTCAAGCAGCATGAAATAAAGGTCAAAGATCCAACTCTTAAATATGAATATACAAAGTCACTGACCTTGCCAGTCAACTATTTTGTTGTAATTTTAATAAACAAGGTTGTAGAAGTTAGTGATTGTAGTAATAAGTAAGTATAATAATATTTTAAGAGTGATGGAACAAAGATTAGTGATCTGGAGTTACCAATCAGTTGTTAATAAGGACCATATAATTTCGCAAAGTAATCATGACTCATTTAAATAAGTACCATAAAAGGGAAACAAACCATTAGATTACTAATACTGAGTAATACAGAAGCTTCAGCACAGCTTGATAGGGTGAAATCTATGTAGATTTTAAATTAAACAACAATCTTTAAATTTTAATTCCTTAACTTTTTTAAGTGGATGCTAAATATTTCAATAAAAATGCAACTAATCTTTTCATGAAATCATGTAAATCGTGTAAATGTACATTTATATTATAACAAAGTAATTATGTGTACACACACATGTTTATGATATTCTCAGCTTCAAAAGACGAAGCACATCACTTTATGTGGTTAATTATGTTAAGCCATGTTTACATCATAAACAATCTATCTAGAGATTCGGTGTAACAGTCCCAGCTAGTACTCACCTAAAACTTTGTTCACAACATCACAATTCTGCTCTATTTCGTGCAGCCACCGTTTGACGTTCGCGAAGGACTCTCCGTTGGTGACATCGTACACCACGATGACGCCGTGAGTGCCCCGGTAATAGGTGCTGGTTATTGTCCTGAACCGCTCCTGGCCTGCCGTGTCCCAAATCTGCAGCTTCACTCGCTCTCCGTTTATCTCTAGCGTCCGTATTTTAAAGTCGACGCCTATAGTCGTAATGTAACTGCCAGAAAAAGTGTTGTCGGCAAACCGAAGGAGCAGACAGCTCTTACCCACACCTGGAACACATCACCATCATTTCAAACATCTCCATGTTACCACAAAATCACACGGAAAATCGGTACTGACGAGGCCTCGCCCACTCACCACTGTCACCGATAATCAGCAGTTTAAAAAGATGATCAAACTCGCGCGCCATTGTACGGGATTATTGCCGACAAATCTCTAATTGGTCATGTGTTCACTAATGACGTTAGAAATTGATTTAACACAACTTTAACTCTGAAAATATTAATAAAACGCATGCCGTAAAACGTTACGTTTGCGTCACTTTACAATACGTCCGCCATTATTATCTGTTCTGTTTTAATTTTAGTGTACTTACCAGAACAAAAAACCTAATGACATTAACCTTCATATGGTAACACAAACCTTAGTGGGCTCTCAGATTTTCAATGAAGAAAAAGAGATGAGGAGTGGAGTGATTATATTTATGGCCAAAAATTCAAATTGTCTTGGAAGCTAGAAATGAAATAAATAAATAAACTTCCAATTTCATGTTGTGCTATTCAGCTCGCACTAGCAGTCTTTAATATGACTCTTAGAGACACTGGACGGTATGAACTCTGAATTTTGATCTAGGTAGTAGACCCCCTGTAGGCTACGCTACTGTAATTTTTTTTAAGAAAATGTGCGCCGGGTCTTATCAATGGCATGTGGCAGTCATCACTCCATCCATCTCAAATGGAGTGCCTTGTGCTGGTGCTGGAACGTGCAAACATTACTTAAGTTAGTATGTTTAAGGCATTTAATTAGCAAATCAACAGAAAAACATGACTATTTATAAACTAAAAAGAAAAAACTAGTTGAACAGTCACCACTGGCGCTAGTGATGCGTAAAAATAGGTGAGAGTAAAAGAGAAGCAAGAAAATATTCAATTCATGTTGAAAATGTTTACGAATTATGCTTTAGCTCAAGGGGGGGTGAGTGAGTGAGTAATCAAGCTGTCAAAATTCAAGATAAAAGTTTGCTTTAACTTAGGTGTGGTACACTGCCATTTTTAGTAAAAATACGAGAATGTCGGCGACTCTAAAACCATATTTAACAGCCGTGCGCCACACGCTGACTGCTGCAATGTGCCTAGAACATTTCTCGTCGCAAGTCGTGGAGAGATACAACAAGCCTGAGGTCGAGGTTAGAACGAGCAAAGAACTCTTGCTGAATCCCGTCATCATATCTCGGAATGCCAACGAGAAAGTGCTAATAGAGTCTTCGATAAACTCTATTAGAGTGAGTATTATGATCAAGCAGGCGGATGAGATTGAGAAAATCTTGTGCAAAAAGTTCATGCGTTTTATGATGATGCGAGCAGAAAACTTTATCGTTCTGAGGCGGAAACCGGTGGATGGCTACCACATCAGCTTCCTGATTACGAATTTCCACACTGAGCAGATGTTTAAGCACAAATTAGTGGACTTCGTCATTTATTTCATGGAAGAGATAGATAAGGAAATCAGTGAAATGAAGTTGGCGGTGAATGCTCGCGCGCGTATTTGCTCAGAGGAGTTCTTGAAGCGATTCTAAGTGGAATTTACTGTTATTATAGACTATGATGAGGCTGCCAGTCCCAAGCTTAGCTCCCACCCTGATTCTATTAATATTAGGTGGCACATGCCTTGTTGTGGTGCACTTGGTACTTGTTATTAGTGACTTACGTGATTCTTAATTTAAATTAACAACATGACAACAATCCGCTGTGGTATATATTTTCTACTTATTCATGTCAATGGGCTAGAGCAAACCTTAATGCCTTGTAAGATAACATAACTGGAACATCCCAGTAACTCATTTGTAGGTCTACTTTAAGAGTTTGAAGCATGTTTAAAAATCTGTGGCATGGAATTATCTCTGGACTGGAATATCCATCATGTGTAGGCACTGCATAGTGGCCCATATTCTAAGGGCCTATTTTTTTCCATTGAAGATTTGTATCCTCCTGTAACATAACATAAATTAAAAAAGTAGCATAATTACGAAAAAAAATTCCCTGTGCCAGAATATTGTGTTTAAGAAAGTTAGAAAATGATAAAGTGGCCCTGGGAATTACATTGCCTCCATACAATTAATCCAGCCTGGAATTATGCTCTTATTGATGCTGTTTCACAACCAACAATTGTTACAGACTATTTTTTAACTTACATAAATTTACTATGTCTGTAGCACATATTTTGCCCCTAACAGTGTATTAGCAGAAACATTTAATTTTATGTGTAACATTTTATTTACTTCACAATATGTCTCGTATTCATTGTAAATACTATTATTATTACAAACTTGAAATGATAAGATAATACAAAACAACACTAAAATGCTGTGACTTTAATGTATGAATAATTAAGAGTCAAAGGCAATAGACAGAGTTTGGAAGATGGGTACTGCACCCAGTTGCTGCATATGTAAGAGCCTGAAGTTCTGAGTATGGCTATGAGTCTGTCCGGTTCACTTATCAACAGGGAGTGTATAAATAGAGCTCATAGTGGAGTCAAAAAGACTAGAATCACTAGGGATTTTTTTTATAGCACAGGGTATGCACTTACCGTGTTACTAGTATCTTTAGTCGAACCTTGTGATGGTTCTGCTGAATTCTGCCGCTGGCACACACTTGTTTATATCTTTTCATCCACCTAAAGAGCATTAATTTAATTACTAACTATGTGATGTTACTCATTCCTAACCTAAGGCATTTTAATTTTTACTAAGTATTTATGATGAGATTGATGATGATTCAACCAAGTTAATTGGAATAAACTCATAAAACATTTTTAAAAAACTTTATTAAAAAAATGTAGTAAATCAGGGTTAGGTATAAGTATAAGTTAACCTTAAGTCCATGATATAGATTCTGGCATATAGCAATGATATGGGCTGATAGAATAAAATATTATTTACACTTCATTGCTGTCCTTCTAAGTAGCCATTTTTAAATTAATTTAACAGTGAACAAAGCAATAAAATTGTATATTTTAAAGTAATTTTTTTGATGCTAAGTTTTATAATATAAAAAATATACCTATGATTTAATATGTTACTTGTTTAGTTTTGTTATCATTATTTGGTAACAGATTGTCAGAAACCTAGTGTAAGTTCAGTTTTATCATGTATTTCAATATTTTGTCTTGACTTGAAAATCAATAAACAAGTTATGCATAAATGACTATATTTTTTACAAAATAGTATTACTAATATTGATATTTAAACCACCAACAGGATATTTTAAACAGAATTTTATGTAGCAAGTATTTAATAAGTCTGAAATGTCTTCCTCATTACCCTGCCAGATAAGAGTATTTACAAATATGTATACACTAAAATTATTCTTATTTATAATTTTATGAAATAGGGTGGCCAACGGCACCACCAACCATGGACATTTGCTACACCGAGGCTACACCTGAGGATTGCCAGTTGAGATAGCCGGGTAAAATGCTTGTGACAGCTATTTCATATAATAGAAAATAATTATGATCAGTGTATTCCAACAGACTTTTACAGCAATTTTTGGGGATTATAAAACAAGTAATAGACGAAGTTAGAGATCACATAATATATTCCTTGAATAACACGTCAAGTGCTGAAATATAAAATCTACTTATTGGATAGAAGCCAACGCCAAACATACTCTTGCCAGTTTATTTCTCTTGCAAATGAATTTCAATTGTTTAATGGAATGACAAATTGAAATAAACCAAAACAACTAGCAGAAATAATTCTCTCAAAAGTATTGATTTGCAGTGGCTTGTCCTTTTGCGACAAGCTGATTTTTACCTGACCTGAATGACCGCCATACACAGACATCAAATAACTGTCATATTGACCAAGAAGTAAGAGGAATGGATCACTAGACGACCATAACACTGGCAACTTGTCTAAGATGTAAAGCATAACATTCCTCTGCAACAATGCGGGATGGAAGCTATATTCTAAGAGGTTAGATTCGAAGACAATTGTTCAAGTCAAATCAGCTTATCGGCTTACACTACTTAATTCTTGGACTTCGCAGTACGTAGCGTGAACCCTTCTCCCTTGAACGCTTGGAAGGGTTCTTGTGGAGTTTCTTCGCTGGAGCTCGTAGGCCGTACATTGCGCATGAAGCGGATTGTGCCGATTTCGTAGTCGTAGTCCGGAATACCACGTACGTAAGGCTGGAACAATGAATGAAGATGAATTTAGCACGTCAAAAAGTCGTTAATACAGCGCATTCAAGCTCAGGGGGCCCTCGAATCCTTACCAGCAAATCTCGATCGATATGAACTTTCGAAAATTAAACCTAACCAGTTTAGATAGTGGGGCCCCATTTTTTTAATTGCCCTTGGTTAGCTAGCTACGCCACTCGCCACTGGCATTGCGTCCGTAGGGATCTTTTATACATTGTCTCTTAAAATGAATCCGGAATAGGTGCTTCATTTTCCAACCATCGTTGGGTTAGATTGAACACCACTGTAAATGTTTTTCAGGATTTTTTAACTGTGCTTCACAAATGCTTCCGTACATTGGTCCACATATTGGTCGCTGTTCATTGCAAAGTGTTGGGCGTCAAAGTTTTGAATCCAAAATTACTATGAATAACTTTTACAGGGGTATTAAACCAAAGCAACCCAATCACCTGATTCACCTGCCGAAATGTTCCGGTACAATTCTAAGGCACCTTGTACATTTTTCCATTCTGTATCACTTATTGAATCAAACTGTATTGCATCATTTTGAGATTATTATTCACTCTTTCAATACATTCGTGCCAGCTCTTGTGAATCGAACGATAGCATCGACTCTGCAGACAGGCTGAGACGAGCTCTCGCTAACATCACTTCCTGTGGCAGCGGAATAGCTTCACGTACCTGCCGACTCTGAGTGGCCTGTGGCTCTGAGTCGCTCTCGCTGACTTGCTTCTTCTTCTTGCCGTCGAGCCGGTTGCCCTCGCCGCGGAAAGGTACAAAGCCGCTCGGTTCCGGCATCAGCTCCGCGGGGTCGTCAGTCGCGGGCCCGGCCACCGGGTTCTCGGTGTGCTCTTCCTTGTAGCCCACTGGCGCTGCGAATTCCACCTGTTAGGGGGAAATAAAAAGTTGAAGTGATTCATTCTACTAACACACACGCGCACGCACTCACACACACACACACACACACGCACAAATCACGTCTTGCCTACTTACACCAGTATTATGTAACAGAATGCATTTTTTATACAACAAGGTAAACAAGCAAGTGGGTCACTATGCAAATCTAGAGAATTACAAACGCGTTGTATACTTAGATCCCATAGGATAGCAATAAAATATAGTAGATTGATAAACAAGGGTTGTAAGTGATCAATTACACCCAAGATATTTAGGCGCACGAGCGAGCAAAGCGAGCGAGGGTGCTTATATAGTTCGCGGGTGTAATTGATCATTTACACTCGAGTTGAACACTACTTTTCATCACAAATGCGAGGAAAAAAAATACGCAATTTGTAATAGAGCGAAAGAAAATTTATCGCGCCAAACCGTCTTTTTTTTTAATGGCTTCGCGCTCTTTGGCTTTGGCACATTCAGCCAGCACTGGGCAGCAGCATTATGTCAGCATGGAGGTTTCGAGGTAAGTATTACGCATTACAATCTCCTTGTTTACCAGTTCGTGAATACAAAAGAGCACCATTCGATTTTTAAATTTACTTACATCCCTAAAGATGTAAATCGAATTTACAACTCGGATTTCAAGTTAAATGCAACCTACTTTCAGAGCTTAAGTGATGAAAAATTCTTTGCAAACAAAGCCTCGAACAAATAGTTGTGTATAAAGTCTATAAACCAGAGTAAGCAGACCTACCATTTTTTTGTCAGTTAGATAATTCTGGAGGTCGAAAAATAATCTATACATTGCCAATAAAAAAAAGTTTTAACAATTGCTTACATTCATATCACATTCGATGATGATGACGGCATTCCCAGGCTTGGTCTCCAGGACACACAGCTCATAAACCTTGGAGTTGTACTTGATGGCAATCACATCCCCCGTTGTGAGGCATGAGAAGTTCCTTAGGCAGTTCTCCAAAACTGAAAGAGGTGTATGAGTAGTAGTTTGGACAAACCATAGATAGGTTACATGACAATATGGAACACCTGATGACGTGTGATGACAGGGAAAATTGAGGGTAAAAGGATAGGTATACTGGTTTAGTAATAAACTAATAAAGTGGCAACACAAGAGAGAGTGATATAATACTATACTGGCATGTCTAAGTGAGACAGACAGACTTTTCTTAACCGTTATGAGTTTGAGAGAACCTTGTGACACTCTTTATTGAAAGGAGTAATGCTTCTTTTTTTAAAAGTAACAGTACCTGCTTTAGGGTTGCTTATGTCTAAAAAGTCTTCAGATAGTGGTTTGAATTTGGAGAATGTGGCGACTGGAAGAGAGACACTCTCAATCTGCAGTAAGGCCCCTTCTTCCATCACCATGTTCGCCATCATCTAGAAGTTAATAAGTATGCCATTCTTCGATCAACAATACAACTAGATTCACGGTGATAGCTCTGAAAACGGCTCCGAGAAATAAGGCCACAAAATAAATTTGTGACCTTACTTTTGACAGTATGCGCCAACCTCGGCCAACGTGAGGACGTGTCAAAATGCCACAATGTGCGTTCAAAAATTGCAAAAACAGCCACCGAAACACTAAGGTTTCGGAAGGAATATCTTTCTTTAAGTAAATACAAGTCAGTATTTCATAAAGTAAGTAAAAATTGGCAGTTTACATTTTAAAATCAATAATTTATTGTTTGGCTGATGTTGGCCCATCATCTTGACAATAATCGGATGTTTTAGAACAAGATATTCATGGAGTAGTTCTCGTTTTAAAATAAAATATATATTGCATTTGTTTGTAGATTTCCTAGTGATCCTTTTTGCTGTGCGGAATGGATAACTATTATCGCGAGAGAAAGAGAAGAAGAACTTTACATGCCTTACAAAAATTCTGCTATAATGTTCGATTCATTTTGACAAATTCGACATAACTGGAAATAGCCAAAGGCGTAGATTACAGAAAAAGGCGATTCCCAAATTGCAGTTACATAGAAATGTTTAAAATAATATAAGATGAAGTATAGTGAGATGGAACAGAGGAGCTATCACTTATTAAAGAAGACGTAAAGCTTCAAGAAAAGTTCAAGCCGTACAATATTTATAACACACACACACACACACACACACACACACACACACAATCACGTCTTTATCCCTTACGGGGTACACAGAGCCTAAGGTAACAGGTACCTACAGGCCACATTTAGCAAGATTGTGGGCGTCTAGGTGGAAAATCGAATCAAAATAGTGATGGGTTGCTAGCCTCATCGCCTATAACATGATTCCTATTATAATCACCCATTCCCTCGACGACTTTCTGCTTGAGAGGCGGTAGGTTGAACAACTAGGCTACTACGGCTGTTGCCTGGCTGGGCCTGCGTGGGAACTATGACCCAATCCCTCTCGTTGTTAAAGGAAGCCTGTGCTCAGCAGTGGAACGTAGATAGGCTTAATTATTAAAATTCATGTTAATATTTGTATTTGTAAATATCTGTCAAATAAAAAAAATCCGAGTTATATACTTAATTGCGACTCCATTATTACCCCGTTCCTCAAATAGAATGACATCTTTTTGAAACGAAGGTAGTTCTTTTGTTTATCGAACGCTTTCGCTCGCTTGTGACGAAACGTCGTAAATATTATATACAATTATAATTATTTGGATCTTTGTTGCTTAGACTTAAGGTTTATTTTACGTTAAGAAAGAAGGTAAAACAGATATAGCTATAAGCATAAGCAACAAGGCCACTTTTTCGCTTTGATTTTGTATGGGACCGTGAATCTAGTTGTATTGTTGATCGAAGATGCCATTAAAAAATAAATCATACATACAAAATTGTTTGCCCTGATTAGCTTGATAGGCAAATCTATCAGTCTAGAAAGGTTAAATTTGATGTCTAGGTATGTTTTGTTGCCTAAATCAACCCAAATGCATATTACATACATACATATAAACATGTCTTTATCCCTTACGGGGTAGACAGATTCTAAGGTAACAAGACCTAAAGGCCATGTTTAGCACAATTGTGGGTGTATAGGTGGAATGGGGAATCCGAATAGTGATAGGTTGCTAGCCGCATCGCCTATAACATGATTTCTAAGATTTTTGCACATTCCCTCAATAGGCTTCTACCATCTGCGCGGGAAGAGAAGCAACTGGTACATTCTATGTATATCTCTGCTCCCAGACCAGCATGGAAGCAATGCATATTAAGAAGGGAATTTCAGATATTACACATACCATAGTACACACAATATTATAGGTATTTTTTCATGAAGGTCAAGCTGGGACCATGATCTAGTCAATAGTATAATTATGATATTAATTAATTAGTTGGTTAATTAAGCATTCCAATCAAATTCAACAAAATTTTCCACACTTCCTAAAATACTTGGCTCAAGAACAAACATTTGTACTTATCAAACTGATAATAATGTTTACCCTGACTGGGGAATGGGGATCAGATCTGGGACCTCTAACCCCATAGGATATCTGGTCAACAATATGTTAATATTCATTCTTATTTTTACTCACCCAGTGTGGCAAATACACCTTTCCCTCATCAGCCACAAACTCTAAAACTCCGCAGTGTGTTGATCGCTTCGTCTTTTTGTTGGTCAGTTTGAAGATCATTGGATATTCAATGTTAAGTCGAGTTAGTTGCTCTAATGCTGATGGGGGCATGATAACTAGAAAATAAAATGTTGAATAGATGTATGAAAAATGTACATTGTCTATTAAATTCTGTATTCTATACTACTACACAAGTAACATTTTGTATGTTTGTAAGTAGCTCTAATCATTTTGATATAATTTGAAAGAAAGAAAGAAGACATTTATTCCTTTTTGCAAGACACACAAATAAATGAGAATATACACAATTTTATAGAAAATAATCAAGACAAGAAAAATAGATTATGAGCGTTGTGTGTGTCTTCGCAAAAGTGAAATGGTGGCTGCCTCAGCGTTACACTGAGGCGTTAGACACCTGCAGCACTGATTTTCAGCCAGAAACCTGAAATTTGCTATATATACTGATGGGGGATTTTATGGCCAGCTAGGTCTCATTGCTGGGATAGCTTTTGCTGCCGGGCTTTGCTTTGTTAAGTATTTCCTACAATTCAGCTACTATAATATTACAATTGCAATTATAAAAGCAGACATAATATGAAGTTTGTGGTCAACTGCAAAAGGTGGAGATACACGTCTTAAATCCAGTAGTACTTAACGCAGAGCGAGTAAGACAAACAAAGAGATCTTTTTGTATTGTTTTGCAGTTGATGATTCGTAGTTGATGTAAGGAATTATAAAGGTTGTGCTAACTTTTGCCTCCTCTCTCCACGTCCTGTCTTTCATTTCCAGGAAGCATGGACACCGAGAAACATCTGTAGGTCATGTTGAAAGGCCTGGATATTTCGTGAAACATGTTGAACCCAAACTGAAACTAAAATCGTGTATGTTAAGCTATTTAAATAAAACTTATCACAGTAAGCTGATTTACAATTATATGGAGTCATACCATTTTTTAGTTTTTTATAAAATTTACCGTGCAAGACAAAAAGATAATTTAATTTATTGCAAAATCATGCACTGACTGATCTATCAACAGAAAATAAACATGAACGATTGACATTGACGTCTTTGTCTTTGACAGCTGGATGGCTGGCTACTTGACAAATCAAAACAACATTATCTGCGCCGAAAAATTAAAGCCATACAAATTTACACATTTTATTTTTAACAATTATTATAGCTTACTTTGTTGAGAATACACTGTAGATTTGTTGATTTATTAAAATATGCCCAAAGTAAATCGCAAAATAATGAAAAAATCGTTTTGACCCTTGTCGTTTTTTTTTGTTTTGACCTGTAGCAAGAAATTTTAGATTTTAACTGGTAGCCCATATGACAAATATTGCCAATCTAAAAAACATTTTTTTATTTAAATTATTTTATAAGATAAAATATGTTTGCTAAAAACAATACATGAAATTACTTCATATTATTCTTAGTCAACTATGGAATAGAATAATTAATTTACTGGTACGATTATACTAAATGAATGCATCGATTACTCATCACAGTCTAGCTTTCTTTTTCTTTCTAACATCTGCCATTTCATTTGTATATGTGGCAGCAGCGGGTGTAGTAGAATTTTTCGTAATTTCTCCCCGAAATAAAGAAGTTATAAATTCGTGTTGTTTCTTAATGTAGAATTAAATCGATTGTGTGAGTGAATAAATTACTAGGTCATAAATTCGTAAATTATTATAGAGTTGTCCGGCCGTTGTCATTCGTTTTCGAGCAACGCCATGTTGATTGTCAAAAGTGTTTTCCGATGAGACAGCAGTGAAAAGATTTTTTTTGTGTTATCATTTCAGACTGCGATTTCGAAGGGTCGCGTATAATTAAAATTGGTCTTGTTAGGGCGAGAAGCAACTAGCCATGGCGCAAGTATTGCCTATCCGTTTCCAGGAGCACCTGCAGGTAAGTACGCCCATCGATTTGGTATATAAGTTGCCGATATTACCTCGGCGGTGGAGATAGATTAAGCTGTTAGCGATAGGGGGTGTACAACGGTTGTTAAGTGCACTCCTTTGTTATTTCGTAGGTGATTGTAGCCGTGGTGGTGACATTGCGCAATTATGCTTGTCAGTTTCCACCCCCTGGCTGCGGTCGGGAGTGGGCGCCCGGTATTGATTTGTTCCACATTTTCTGGATCATATGTTTTACCGAATAGTTGCCAAAACGCCAATATCCAGGTCAATGATGCACTTTTACTTGAAAGTTCAATGCTTACATTACACCTGCCAACATTTCCGTATGAATGAGAAACTTTCCTTACACACGTTACGACTTTTCATTGATGGTTACATGTCATTCATGAATCTCAAGGGTTTTTTTTTACTAAATGTTATCAACTACACAAGTACTTATTTGAAACTTATGGGAAAGGAAATACTTAATGTCAGATTTAAATGAGAAACTTAGTCAGAATAAGCTTGTAAGAATTATAATGAATTTCTATAATTTTTGTATCCTGGGACAAACTATGATGAGATTATTCATCCTTGAATGAACTGGGTAGTGAATACAATGTATTTATTTTTTAGTAGTTTGAATGAAATATGATAAAATCAATGAATATTCTGTAAACTTTTTAAAGTAAAGCATTTGTAAAAACAAGTGTTTTTCATTTTCTATTTTAGTAAGCCATATTATCTTAGTAAGTGGGGTATACATACACAGTGAAATTATTAAAAGAAATGATAGTTTTTTAAAAATTGTCAAATATATGAACATCAGAAGTTACAATAATGGCAATCTTATTGGGTACTTTCTAATTAGTATTGCAGCTGAAGGGTTGAGCACCCATGGCCAGAAAAAAAAACCAACTAGTTTTGTAACAATTGTTGCAGCTCACAAATGTCGGAATCAATCCAACCTCTATATCCTTCAACACCCTCACAATGGAGTCCGACAAGTTCATCTGTGTCAGGGAGAAGGTTGGCGAGACGGCCGAGGTGGTCATCATTGACATGGCAGACCCCACCAACCCCATCCGGAGGCCCATCAGCGCTGATTCAGCCATCATGAACCCAGCCAGCAAGGTTATTGCATTGAAGGGAAAAGCTGGAGTTGAAGGTAAGACATTTTAGATAAGGTCCTGTTTTTCTACTGACCTTGTCCTATAGTAAGTAAGTAAGTAAGTAAGTAAGTAAGTAATCTTTATTTGCAATTAAATATGGTATACAATAGATGTCAAAATGAGATTTAGTTCACATATTTAGTCAATAATATGACATACAAATTAAACAATATAAATTATTAAAATAGGAAGCACAAGTCCACAATCAATCATTTAAAATAAATACAACTGAATCGCAACAATAGTTAAAATGAAATGTCAAAAATAAAAATTGTATGTCCAGTAAAATTTAATAAGTTAGAGAAGTCATGAAACAAATCCATTAATAAACATTATAAACTATTACTCCTATTGGCCCGTAGATTTGACATAAAATCATCTAATGTATCTAGGTCATTGGGTCAGATATTTTAATGTCTTGCAGGATCTTTTTTAATGTTAAATTTAAATGGAATATTGTAAGTACATCTTTGTTACTTTGTAATTGTTGTATTTTCTTTTGTTCATTGTTCTCTTATCTCAATTTATTATTATAACTGTCCAGACTTCCTGTGACCTGCAAAGAGCATAATTTTAAATAATTTTGGTGCTTTGTTCATCTATTATGAACAATCCATAATGCAAAAATCCTAAAATGCCTGTTGTTGAACATGAAATTTAAGAAAACCAACAGAATTTCCTGTATTCTCAATAATCTCATTGTTTTATCAGTACGCAATTATTAGAACTTTAAACTTGCTGATAAAAATGAATCTGTAAGTAACTACTATCGAAGTGACTGCCACCAGACTCAAATGGTTAATTATGTTATCAGTCATGGATGTGGCTTCAAAACAAACAAGCTTAAGGAGGGCTTAATGCAGAAATGAACCATATCTAATTAAAATTGTATTTATTGATTTAATAGTAACAAATTAATATTATGACACACTTTAGAGAAATCTAATCTAATGAGGTTTAGTGTTACACCTTTTACTTGTTTTTAATTAATTTTATAAAGTTCACTGATTGGTCTAAAGTAATTGTCAATCTTTTATACTTAACTAGTACTCTACAGGTATTGTTAGATACCCAGTGAGGAATTATCACAAGATGCAGATAAATTTGTATCATACATAATTAATCATAAAAGTTCATTATCACAAGTACTTTTACCTGGGAGCCACAAAGCCTTGACCTTGAGCTAGCTTAATATAAAACGTAAAAGATTATTAATTGGTATACTTTCCAGAAAGAAACATTAGTTTAGTGTTTGAATAAGCTATTACTGGCGACAAAGTTTCAAAAAATCGGCAATAGGTAGCGTTTGTTGGTTCAAACACTTCCTATTGAAACTCGAATGATTACGGACTGTATCGTGTGTCGCGCTTGTCTGCAACGTTTTAATTGATTTGGTTACATCACGCGTAAGCTGGTCCCTGTTCAGATAATGCATCTGGCAATGAGTCATGAATACGCTACCCCGAATTTCAAATACGCGCTCTTTTGTTGGCAACACGCCATGTGGCCCGTTTGATGGTCCATTTTAGAGATACATCATTTTAAGGTAAAGGAAGGAAACCATAAGTACACAGGAATAAAAGGAATGGTTTTTATCAAACTTGTAAGAACTGTTTAGAATCTTCAGAACACATAAGCTCAACCCTTGGGCGTCGCCTGCCGATGATCTAGGATGGGGAGCTAGTAGAAGTATAGCGCCAATCGGTAGATCAACCAGCAAGGTGGCACTTGAATGTTATCATTGACAAAAAAATAAGGCAATTTTTTTTTATTCTCTTGATTAAGTCTTAAATTAACGCTCATATTAGGTTCGTTGTGAGATCACTGTGACGGTAAAACAGACGAATTATCTCTTAAATTAATTTCGTAGAAGTAGGTACAAAGAAGGTAAGAGTGAAGTTCGTGTCCTCTTAGTTTCCACATAAATCACGTCTTTATCCCTTACGGGGTAGACAGAGCTTAAGGTAACAATACCTAAACGATTAGCATGATTGTGAGCATATAGGTGGAAAGGTTAAACAAAATATCAAAATTCCAATTATTATTTTAACAATAAACGGGTTAATTTACCACGAGCATAATTCTATTGAGATAAGTAAATTACTAAAGCTATGTCGAGTTTTCGCGTGGGCAGCTATGATCTCTAACTTCTAACTTATTCGTGTCTAACTTAGAAATAACATGGTATAATTTTATAACAACAACTCTATTAAATTAAGGTTTAGGTTGTTCCATTTATTCCAATTCCATACGGGATGGGGCGATGAAATAATCGAAGCAACCGATTTCGAAATTACAATTCAAACGCGAATTTTTATTTGTCATTAAAAAACAATCTAGAATCAAAGAAAGTACACTATCTTGTTCTAGTATATAGATCCTGTCCTGCGTCCTGTCGCATAGGTATATAAAAATGTAGCATTTAATTTTAGTACATACATATTAATATTTCGTTATAAGTGTCTCATGCTGTCTCGTTTCTTCAATATATGCGTGTGACAGGGTACTGGATAACGGCTGGAACGCTGCTAGAACTACCCAAATATTAGCACCTCAATAGAGTAAGAGTTCAACACATCCATCTATTTGCTTGAACTTACGACTGACTGTTCTATCAAATCGTTCAATCACGCAAGTATTTCTTAGAGTTCTGATTGGTAACCAGAACAGCGTTGGCATCGACCGGGAGCCAATTTTCTAGTTTGACTCTGATATTATTTGTCGCTTTTTACACGAGCTCATGCAATAAATTTAGTTAGACATAAAATGTTTTTATTTTCGGGAGTTGCTTAAAATTCCAGACACGTCCATTGTACGGACGCGATCGTAAAATTATATTTTTATTTATTGCTCGATATCTTTGTTATTGAAACGCTCGTCACGCTTGTGTGATCTGCCCAAATTTATAGACGAATCTGTCTATACCTACCAAATTTCATTAAAATCGGTTCAGTGTTCTAGGCGTAAAAGCGTAACAGACCGACAGACTTTCGCATTTATAATAGTAGTAATCTGTCATCTGCGTTGACAACTTTAAAATCATGTTATTAAAGTTGAAAACCGAATAGAATTCAGCGAAATGTTATGCTTTATTTTATTCACTACACCTGAGCCTAGGTATGGCTGCAGGGGGGGGGGGGGGGGGGGGGAATGTTGGATGTTGGACACATGAACCCCACCACAGATTCTTCGTTCTTTTTAATATGTAAGGAAACTACTTGAAAGTACAACGACAACAGTGCACTGACCGATATTAGAATACTGTCTCTTTATTTTCTTTTTTGGAGCTTCCTTAAGCTGTTATTTTGTGGTTAACGGCATGAAAGAGAGAGACAGGCTTCCATTTGAGTATTCACGTGTAATTAATGTTCGGAGTCGAACATGTCAATACCTGCGCTACAAATTAGTATCAGATGACATGTTCGTTTTCACCCGATTGCTTATCAAAGGCAGCGCTCTTCGAGCCGTAGATCGGCTTTACTGAGGGAACTTGACATTACCGCGTTAGATTTTAGCTCTAACGGCCCGGCTACGACCACCGACAAGCGTACCGGCGAGCGTTTTATCTGTTCGTTGGGTGCGCTTTTAGGTAAACCACTGTACGTAGATACGAGTGCCTCGGCCATGCAATGAAAATGGATTGTCGCGCCGCCGGTCGCTTGTAGTTGTTTGTGGCCGGGCTATTATACCAGTGCTTGGAGAGTTTGGATTATGCTTTCGAAACAATAATTAGGTAGTATTTTTGAAAGCATCCGATAATTACACGTAAACGCATAACTCGCGTATAAAAAGTCGAGTGATGCTCGACATGTTTCGGACTATTTCGTAGTCCTTCTTCCTGGAGCGCTCGCCCCGGCGGCAGCGAAACGAACACTGCGCGCCACTTTTATTGCGCGACTTTTTATACGTGAGTTATCCGTTTATGTGTAATTATGATTAAATCGCACAGTAGTTTCATATTGAAAGCATCCAATAACTTTATGCCAAATTCTTAGCTGCACATTCTTCTTGGCATTGATAGTCTTTTCGAAAACGCTGATAGTGTAAATAATACATATAAAAGAGCCATTTGCATCCTGTTTACAAAATAAACTTGAAAGAGAAATAAAAAGATGTATACATTTTATTGCAACTTCGTGCGGATATATACTTTACTAGCTGTTGCCCATGACTCTGTCTGCGCAGAATTCACTTATCGTTATCCCGCGGTTTCCTTCCCAGGGACTGCAGACTATCTCTGTACCAAATTACAGCTAAATCGGTTCAGCGCGTTTAAGCGTGAGGAGGTAACCGACGGACAGACAAGTGAGACACACTTTCGCATTTAGGTATAATATTAGTATGTATTTTTAATTTTTTAACCTTAACTGTACAACCTGAACCTTCTCAATGTAATTGTGTCATTATTCTCGACAACGGCACCATGTCATCATTGGATTACTGCATACTGAGTCATTAGGAACACTTGAGACAATAATCGTGAACAAAAAACTTATCCTGACAGTTTGTTGTGATATTTTCGACTTTGACCTTCTTTATTTTCAGTCTTTGTTCGAGTTATTTTAGTATTGTTCTCCAATGTTTTGTTATAATATCACGCGTATTGTTATAACCGAAACATTAGAGTATATCCGTTTCCAATATCAGTAACGTGATGATTCATGTCAAAGTTACATTCGTTATCTTTGAATCTAAACTGCTATCAGGATATTAGACCTTATCTGTAGGCAATTAGATCACTCTTTTGATTTTCTCCTTTTGTACTTGCATCGTAATTTTGAAGGGACAGCCTGCTCATTGCGTCTCGCTTCTGTGTTAGAAAGGGACGCACTGGCTGACACGCCAGTGTCGCGGTCACTCATGCTTTGTGCAATGCAACTCATTTTAATTAATTAGGCGCAGTGACCCATTTAGTTAAGCATCCTTCCTTTATTGGCTCAAAATAATCTTTTTATAAGTTTTAAAAACGGAAATTAGGATGTGGACATAATATAGACATTATGACGCATTTGGCACTTACTCTGTCCACCAAACATAATTACCAGCTCTTAAAATAGTGGGCGGAAAGTTTACGCAATAAACAAGACAAAAAAAGGCCCTTCATAGCGTAAAGTCAGCAAATGGTTATGTTAACCCTAATTAGAACCTTGTCGTTGTAACCGCTGAAGATGCATCAGCACCCTTATTGTCTAACGCCTTGGTCGTTCTCACCCGCCACACGCGGACGGCGGCCAGTCGCCCGTGGCGTCTGTATGCTGTGTTCGTAAATGTTTGGGAGCGGTCATTCTCACCCGCCGTATGCAACGTAAAAACGACAGGCTAGTTTCGTGTGTTTGGAACGTGCATCATATTATTTGCCCATGCCATTGAGATATTACTGCCTCCATGGAGGTCCATTAACCCTTTAGCCGCCGTGGTCTTAAATATAATATACACATACATACACACAAATCACGCCTTTATCCCTTACGGTGTAGACAGAGCCTAAGGTAACAGGTACCTACAGACCACATTTAGCAAGATTGTGGGCGTATAGGTGGAAAATGGATTCAAAATAGTGATGGGTTGCTAGCCTCATCACCTATAACATGATTCCTATTATTTTCGCCCATTCCCTCGATGGACTTTTACCATCTGCGCGGGCAGAGAAGCAACTGGTACATTCTATGTTTTTTCTTTGCTCCCAGACCAGCATGGAAGACTTAAATATAAGACACAAAATATTCAGCTCTTTTCGCCGTAGTCTTCTAAATAAGACAGTATGTCATATATTTTTTGACACTCGGCGATACTGGCATGTTGGGTATTAATCTTTTCGGCTGCTAAAAGGTTAAGAATGCAGGGGCCACCATCCATGCTAATGCAATTTTTTTTTTCAGCCCAAAAAACCCTGCAAATTTTCAACATCGAGATGAAGTCCAAAATGAAGGCGCATACCATGACAGAAGACGTGATCTTCTGGAAGTGGATCTCCCTCAACACCCTAGCTCTTGTGACCAAGATGTCCGTCTACCATTGGTCCATGGAGGGCGACTCTACGCCTGTCAAAATGTTTGACAGGCACTCGTCGCTGTCCGATTGCCAGATTATCAACTACAGGACTGACCCGAAGCAACAGTGGTTGCTGCTTGTCGGTATGTCTTATATAGATTTTTCCGCGTTGAAATAATAATAATAATTAAAAAAGAGTAAAAGTGAGGAACAAATTAATCCTGCCGCCAAGCATATGGAGAAATGAAATGAAAATAAAATGAAATTTATTCTTGGTAACAGGCATTACAGGTCAATAAAGCTTATTTCTTTTTATTCTGCGAGTAAGACAACCGGTGTAACTACTAGCACGTGAGATCCATCGTAGCCCTGTTACAGCTTGCGACTCTGGTGTTGCGGATGTTCATGGGTGATCAGATGACCCATGCTCGTTTGCCACCCTATTTAAAAAAAAATGAAAATGTATCGGAAGCAAGTTAAAAAAATAAAATCGTATTTTTATTGCTTACTAAAAGTTTAAGCAATAGGGTCATGGTGGAGTGCGCGAAAGTCAATTATTTCCTTCACGCCTTGCCGCACATGGGGTTTTGAACCGTAGTGTCGGTTGTACTGTTTGTAGTGTTTCAATTCAATCTTATCAAGTCACTGGCATTAAAAGCACCATGGACTCGTTAAAACGCAACGCTTAAACAAATAGACTTCGTTAAATAATATATGTATAGAACGACCGCTTAAATGAGTCCTCGCCCGCGCGGTGATGGGGGGCGGGGTGGGACGAGCGCGGGGGACGAGAGGTCCCTTTTGTCGTCCTACCCCGCGCCCCTGCACCGCGCAAGACTCGTTTAAGCGGCCGGTCTATCTATAGGTAGATCACTTCATGTGAGAGACGCGCTTCAAGAAAGTAGATATGTTAGCTATATATCTTGCACAGATGTTTGTGCACAGAATTAAATGTAGTCCACTCATGTTTACTTGCATAGCGCCGCCACCAAGATATAGTCTATCTCTTTGACCGATGCATCTGCGGTGTGCAAACCTTCATCAGGGTAGAGCGAGCCGTGGCGTAACGATAATGCATGAGGCCCGTGACAAATTTATTAGAGGGGAGTCCATCCTCAATATAAAGTAGTGCATCGACGTTCCATAGGGATCTATGTCATTTCGCCCATCCTGCCGCCCTATTGTTACGTTATGGAGAGCGAGGTGTATTTCGGCGCCCTGTGTCGCCATCAGAATTGGATTTCCGCCGACCGCCCTAGTCTCCCTATCCTAAGGCTGGCCCTGTATGAGATGTACCAACCCTTAACTAATATACGTTTACCAGGTATCTCCGCGCAGCAGAACCGCGTAGTGGGTGCGATGCAGCTGTACTCCGTGGAGCGCAAGTGCTCTCAACCTATCGAGGGGCACGCGGCTTCCTTCGCCACCTTCAAGGCTGAGGGCAATGCGGAAACGTCCACGCTGTTCTGCTTCGCTGTGCGTAGCGCTCAGGGTGGGAAATTGCATGTCATTGGTGAGTTTCTGTGATTTTTTGTAGTTCTATGTAATTTTTTTGTTTTTGCCTGGTGTTAATACCTGTAAGAAAAAAAAAGTCTTTATGATACTGTGCTAAATGCAAAACATGCCGTGACGAAAGTCTTCACTTCAGCAGTGCACAATTTAATTATTTCACATTTACTCTTATTTCAACAATATCGCCATTGTTCGGAAATCTTTTTAGGAGATCTAAATTCAGAATTTATTCCAAAATTCTGTATAAAAAAGATAATCTTTATGAGAGGTCCATTAGCTTGATTATACATGATTATAATCATGTTTACCTTTCGCAGAGGTCGGCCAAACTCCCGCGGGCAACCAGCCCTTCCCCAAGAAAGCAGTCGACGTGTTCTTCCCCGCCGAGGCCCAGAACGACTTCCCGGTGGCCATGCAGGTCTCCCCCAAGTATGACGTCATCTACCTGATCACCAAGTACGGCTACATACACATGTATGACATCGAGACGGGGACCTGTATCTACATGAACAGAATCTCTTCGGATACCATTTTTGTGACCGCGCCCCATGAGGCCACTGGAGGCATTATTGGTGAGTTGATGTTTGTTGGTTAACTTTACCTTGATACTTATTTAGTATTAGCTGTTGCTTGTAACTTAGGCTGCATCTTCAGAAACTTGGTACTTCTCCAGGATATTTATGATTTTCTTATTTTAATAAAGGGAGGTTCTCCCAGAGAAAGCAATTTAATGTTTTCTCAGGTTCTCCTCCCTCCCCACATACAAACAATTTACCTCTTCGATATTAGTATTGATGGTGAGCGAGGTAGGTACCTATTACCTTAGGCTCTGTCTACCCCGTAAGAGATAAAGACGTGATTTGTGTGTGTGTGTGTGTGTGTGTGTGTGTGTGTGTGTGGTGAGCGAGAATCAAACACCTTACTATAACTTCCATATTCTGAAAATGTTTGAATGTAAAGTTGTTTGACATCAGGCTCTTATTACTGTTACTTTTGTGTAGAGATGTTCAGCAGATTTTATGAAAAAACTGCTCAAGCAAGACAAAATGTCAAGTAATTATAATGAATGAAGCCCAATTCCTACTAGGATGTCAAATGTTCAATACAAAAATACCATTATGCGGAAAAAACAATCCTTACGTTTACAAACTGTAGGTGTAAACTGCAAGTTCAAGCAGTCATTGACCCCGGTTATCGAGCTGAGCTCGCGTGCGTGAAAATACAAGGCACTATTTTTACCCCATCACGGCGAATGAAACCTTTCTAATATTAGACGCAAGTTCAAGATAGCTATTTTTCATATTGCCGTGCAAAAATGCCTGCGCCGTTTGAATACTTAATGAAGACAGCCTCCGAGACGGCGCGTAGTCTTTTGATATTAAAACATTCTTGAGTCCTGTATAGCATTGTTAGTTTCCCTGTTGCATGTACTGCGAACGTAATCATAAAAAAACGGGTTTCGTAAAATTATGACTACCTTACATAGAATCAAATGAGTAAGGCATTTTCAAGACTGACACGATTCTTGCTAGGTAACTAAATATTGGCGTGGAAATATTGATTTTATTAAGTAGTTTACTATTAGGGTGTGTTTTATGATGCCAATGGTGCCTAAAGTGATCGCGATGATCTCGTGTTTTTAGCTTGAGGGATAAATACCTACATTTTCTTGGCTATGCTACTCGTATGACATACTAATATTGTTCTTCCGGAAATGTGTTATAATTTTGATAACCTTTAATGAATTAACTTGTGTAACGCGCGGACTTAGATAAGGTCAATGATTTCGCGCGTAAAGATCAGCTGTGCTCGCCGCGTTTCGCACCTCGCCGCTTGGTGGCGCGCTCACGGCCCGCGCCCCGCGCCGCCCGCGCCACAGAGAGTCAGTTCGCTCCCCGCGTCGAGTCGATGTAAAGCAAATTGCTACTAACCTACAATTATATCTCCGTGGCCCTCATATTATTGTACTATCATTGTGTTGTATATGTCATGTGTTGTTTTGAATAATAAACGTGTTACCAAACCGTTATACTGGCTGCCCAACTCGTGGCTTTGAACCCTAACTTCGAACTGTACCTACGCTTTGATCGCGTGTGCCGCGCCGCGCTAGAGTACCTACTCGCGCCCGTGCCGACCGTAGGTATCTGCCTATTTTAACGAATACGTGCAAAAGAAGTGTGGCGAACTGTTACCATGTCAAGGAATACACGGAGTAAAGTAGTCGTTAACAACGACGACGATCACGAAGGGAGCGAACAGGAGACTTACGACGAGGCGGAGGAGCCGCGCGCCCGAGGCGCCCCCCCCGCCCGCGACGAGACGCTCGGCCGCGCCGGTGCTTCTACGGCCGTGGACACCCAGGCCCTGCTGGCCGGCGTCATGGAGTCCTTCGCCAGGATGCAAGCGGAGACCAACCGGACCCTGGTAGAAACGCTGCGGTCGCTGCCCTACAAAGGCGGTAGCCCATGGAACCCGGCAGCGGCGCCGCCGACGCCCGAACCGCGCGCGCTCTCCGACTTCTCGTCCGCGGTCACTGGAGGCAACTTCTCCAAGTGCACCGCGAGGTTCAACGGGAGGTCGCGCGACGCGGAGGTGCTGGAGGCGTTCATCGACGCCGTGCAGGTGTACAAGGAGTGCGCCGGCGTGAGCGACGAGCACGCGCTGCGCGGCCTGCCGCTGCTGCTGGAGGGCGACGCCGCCGTGTGGTGGCGCGGCGCCCGCGCCGCCGCCGACTCGTGGCCCGCGGCCGTGGCGCGCCTGCGCGGCATGTATGGAGTACAGCAACCGGCTCACAAGGTTTTACGTCAAATCTTTGCGGCGGAACAAAAAGACTCCGAAAGAGCCGAAGTGTTTGTGTGTAAAGTGCGTTCCCTAATTGTTAAACTGCCGTACGCGGTACCTACTTGTATGCAAGTAGATATGATTTATGGTTTATTACATCGACGTGTCAGGAAGCGGTTGCCTAGAGACAGTATAAGTGACGTCGATAGTTTTGTAGAAAAAGCGAGGGCCATCGAAGATGCGATTTCCGAAGTAAAAGTAAGTACGTATAGTACCTATACAGCGAGCGCGAGCGGGGCGGCGGCGTCTCGTTTGCGCGCGCCGCCGTCGCGCGAGTTTGAACTCGAATCGGGCGAGCGCGGCGCTACCACGGGTGCGAGCGCTACTATCGGTGCGAAACTCACTTCTAACTCGAACGAAAATTCGAAACGTGATAGGCGCGTTCGGTGTTCGTTTTGTAAATTTTATGGGCATGCTGTGGCAGATTGTCGTAACCTACAAAATAAAGATAGTAAACAGCAGGCCGCAAGTACGGTTTCCGACGGGGCAAGCGTTAGTACGGGACCTAACCCTATACGTTGTTATGGATGTGGTCAACCCGGGGTGGTAAGGTCAAAATGTGAAAATTGCACCGGAAAAAACGCGCCCGCGAAATCGTATGATTTTAATATTCTTACCGGTAATGAGGTAACATACGTACCCGGTAATGAGCTAACTTACGTACCTAACGCGACGGAAGCGTCACACCCCACAGTGTCCGTCACTATAGCGTCTAGGGTAGGCGTCGCGATACTCGACACAGGAGCTACTTGTAGTGTGGCCGGTTCCACGTTGCATTCTATTTTGCGATCTGACGGTGTACAATTTTGCGAGGCGGAGCGCACCATTGGGCTTGCGGACGGTTCCCGCCAGCAAAAGGTGGTGTTTATCGCGACGGTACCGGTGATTTTAGAAGGCAGGAAAGTGACTACCGAGTTCGTGGTGTTCCCTGGGGAGAATACCCGAACATTGTTAGGCCGCGATTTTATCAGTAATGCTGGGGTCACACTGAACCTAGCCCAGGAGTCATGGTATTTTTCAGATAGCCCCGGCCAGATATTTCCTTTTGTGCAGTCTATCCTTCTCAGGGACACGGAATTGTTGCGAGCAGATATCTCCGACGTGACCTTGCGCGACGATGAGGGAACTGAATTACCGTTAGAGCACAGGAACACGCTCAATGCATTTTTGCGTAGCAGAGTGGACCAGTTTGCTGCCGAGGGACCTCCTACAGATTTCGCCACCCATAAGATAAAGGTGAGTGATAGTCAGGAGCCCCTTGCTTCGCCACCCTACAGATTGTCGCCGTTGAAAAAGGAGGCTTTGGAGAAGGAACTGCAAAAGCTGCTTAGCGCTGACGTCATCGAGGAATGCGAATCCCCGTGGGCCTCGAACGTGGTCCTGGTGAAGAAGAAGGACGAAAGCTTCAGACTCTGCGTAGACTATCGCAAGCTGAACGCGGTCACAGAGCCCGACCGCTATCCCCTTCCCAGGATTGAGGACGTACTCCACGCTGCGAAGACCTCCAAATTCATGACCACGCTGGACCTGCGATCTGGCTACTTCCAGGTGAGTGTCGATCGTGAACATAGAGATCTCACCTCCTTCACGACACCTTTGGGCACGTTTAGGTTCAAGCGCATGCCTATGGGCCTCCGCAACTCTGGAGCCACCTTCCAGAGGTTGATCGACCGGTTTAAGTCCAACTTACCAGGTATAACCTTAGTAGCATATTTAGATGACCTGCTGGTGTTGTCAGAGGGATCGTTCGAGAAGCACCTCGCCGATTTGGAAGCTGTGTTCGATCGCCTCGCCATGTTCAAACTGCGGGTGAATCGTGAGAAGAGCCACTTCGCGAGGGAGTCCGTCAAGTTCCTCGGCCATGTCATCGTGCCAGGTGGTATTCATGTAGACCCGGACAAGACGTCCGCTATAGCCGACATGACTGCTCCTCGGAACGTGAAACACCTGAAGTGCTTTCTGCAAACCTCGAGCTGGTTCAGACGCTTCATACCAGGTTATGCCGAGATCGCCACGCCATTAACTTCTCTATTGAAGAAAGCGAGTACCTGGAGCTGGGGGTCTGAACAGCAGAGTGCGTTTGAGAGAATCAAGTCTCTCCTTGTGTCGGCGCCAATCCTTCGCCAGGCTGATGAGACGAAGCCGTTCGTCCTCAGGACCGACAGCAGCGGGTACGCTATCGGAGCGGCTTTGCTTCAGGGGGAGGGGGTGGACGAGCGTCCAGTTGAGTACGCCAGCCGTCTCCTCACTGCTGCTGAGAAGAATTATAACACCACGGAACGAGAGGCCTTGGCTATCGTATGGGCAGTCTCTAAGTTCCGGGGTTATATCGACGGAGCAGAGGTAATAGTAAAGTCGGATCACCAACCCCTCAGGTGGCTTATGAGCTTAAAGTCGCCGAGTGGCCGCCTTGCCAGATGGGCGCTCATCCTCCAGGAGTACAACCTTAAAATAGAGTATACTCCAGGTAAGGCGAACGTGATTGCAGACACTCTGTCACGACCGGCCTGCAGTACGGACACCGATTGCGACCTGTGCCTGACCGTGATAGACCTTCCTTCTCGCAGCTCCAAGGATGTCCGAGAGAATCAACTAAAGGACCCCGAAGTGCTCAAAATTGTCGAAGCGATGGAATCCGACGATTCGTTTAGGGGGAGAGCCTGGGCTGATAAAGGATACGTAATGGCCGACGGTGTGTTGTACCGTTACGGCCCGGAAAACGAGGAAAACGACGATGCGAGTTTGGTGGTACCTGAACATGAGCGAAAAGACGTGCTGTTTGAGTACCACGACGCCCCTACAGCTGGTCATTTCGGCGTCGAGAGGACGTTGCAACGACTTATGGGTAAGTACTACTGGCCCGGGATGAGGGCTTACGTATCCCAATATGTGAAGAACTGCGCGGCGTGCCAGAGGTATAAGGTGGATACGCGAAAACCCGCCGGCCTGCTGCAGGTGCCAGCCACGTCGCGCCGATTTGAAGTCCTCGCAGTCGACTTGTTTGGACCGTTACCAGATACTCCCTCTGGTAACAAGTGGATTCTGATACTGGAGGACACCTGCACCAGGTGGGTAGAGTTGTTCGCTCTTCCAGCTGCCACAGCAGAAGACTGCGCGAAGACCCTCGTGAACGAGGTGTATTTAAGGTACGGAGTGCCCAGGAGGCTCATCAGCGACAACGGCGTGCAGTTTGTTAGTGAAGTGATGCAGCAGACTTGTCACGTCATGGGCATAAAACAATCCCTCACGTCATACTACCATCCGGCCTCTAATCCGATTGAGCGCAAAAACAGGGACTTAAAGCCGCAGCTCGCCATACTGGTAGGGAAAGATCATGACTCCTGGGATCTCCATCTTCCTGCAATAAGGTTCGCCATGAACTCTGCAGTTACTGCAAGTACCGGCCATTCGCCTGCTTATTTAAACTACGGACGCGAGATGCGCGCGCCCGCCGACGTTTTGTCTGACATGCGAGCGGTGGTAGAAAACGACAACGTTGTCGCATCTATAACCCCGTTCCTCAAGAAGCTTTCTAGTGTGCTGCTCGACGCCCGTGATGTGCATGAAAAGGCTCAGGCAGCGCAAAAGAAGTTCGCCGACGAGAATCGCCGACCAGCACCCGACTATCAGGTAGGAGACCTAGTTTTGTTAAAAACCCAAGGTTCCAACGACGCCAACAGAGGGCAGACGCCGAAGTTCATTCCTCGGCGTGATGGTCCGTATCGAGTGCAAGGGATTGTCGGTAGCGTTACCTACGCCTTAGAACGCGTTAGTGACGGCGTCTTACTAGGGAAGTACCACGCTTCCTTACTGACTCCGTTCGTTGGCCCCATCCAGGCTCCTGTCCAGGAGAAACGTAAGAGGGGAAGGCCTCGTAAAGCTAACCCAGCGTCCGGGACGCAACGCCTAGGTTAGAGGGGGAGGGTGTAACGCGCGGACTTAGATAAGGTCAATGATTTCGCGCGTAAAGATCAGCTGTGCTCGCCGCGTTTCGCACCTCGCCGCTTGGTGGCGCGCTCACGGCCCGCGCCCCGCGCCGCCCGCGCCACAGAGAGTCAGTTCGCTCCCCGCGTCGAGTCGATGTAAAGCAAATTGCTACTAACCTACAATTATATCTCCGTGGCCCTCATATTATTGTACTATCATTGTGTTGTATATGTCATGTGTTGTTTTGAATAATAAACGTGTTACCAAACCGTTATACTTGCTATTTTTATGGTTATCCAATCTTGCAAGTCAAATCTGACCCGGTTCTAGTACAGTAGGCTAGTAATAATATTATAAATGCAAAACTTTCTGAATATGTACGACTGTACGTGTCTTACTCCTTCACTTTAGTTTGAACAGATTTGTATGAAAGGCAGACACAGTTTATAGCCAGGATTTCCACATTGGGCACTTTTTTTTCGGTATATTGCTTAGCTGTCGCAGGCTAGCGCGTGCAGTTGCGGGTCCCCAAGGTAGACATTTGGCGCATCACAAAACAAAAAAAATCATAACTTTTATTTTGTAAATAGGCCGCCAAGGGCTCCCTTACACGTTTTTTTTTTAAACTACCAGCGCATTCGGAAAGACCATCATTGGCAAGAAGAATGCGCGGCAAGAAACTTGGCAGAAAGTCATGACACTGCTCGCAGGATAGTTGCAGATGAAGTTGCCAGTAACAGCTTGTTATAGACTACATGCCCATGGAAAAAAAGCATGTAAAATGAACCAGCGTGAATAACGCTTAGAAGGCTGTTACTATATCATAAAATAACTCTGAGCGCTATGCCGTCATTTCTGAGCGGTACAGGTGTTTACGCATACATGAAAGAAAGAAAGAAAAGAAAAAGAAAAGAAAGAAAAAAAAAGTTTATTCATGACAATCACAATCAAATAAAATATATAAACAAAATAAATTATCACATGGAAAAAAAATTGCACTAATTTCCGGCACCACCACTTTAAAGCGGCACTAGGTTTTTCGACATTTATTTTTAATCATCTATAAGCTATAAAAAGCCGTACATTAATAATTAGTCGTAATTCTTCACTTGTACCTGAGAAATTCCATACCTGTACCGCTCAGAAATGACGGCATAGCGCTCAGAGTTATTTTATGATATAGTAACAGCCTTCTAAGCGTTATTCACGCCGGTTCATTTCACATGTTTTTTTTCCATGGGCTTGTACTCTATTAGCCTATGACACATTTGTTAGCTATTATTACATACTTTGAATAATCTGTCAAATGTTACTAACATTTTAATCTAAAGGTTCATCAACAGAGTTTAGTTTATACAGGCTAGAGTTCAAGAGTTGCTATCCATGCAAACCGCACTAAGCGACAGTACTACCGTCGCAAATGGTGAATCAGTAAGCAGCCTAGATATTGTGACACGACGGTATTCTGCTTGTCGTAGGTGTGAACCGCAAAGGCCAAGTGCTGTCGGTGACTGTTGAAGAGGACTCTATAGTGCCGTACATAAACACGGTGCTGCAGAATCCCGAGTTAGCGCTGCGCTTGGCCGTACGCAACAACCTGGCCGGGGCCGAAGAGCTGTTCGTGAGGAAGTTCAACATGCTGTTCACCAACGGACAATATGGAGAGGCTGCCAAAGTGAGTGCAAACCTTAGAATATGGATATGTTGGTCTAGTTAACAATGATACTAATTACGGGGAAAAAGCTGATGTAATATGATAGAGCACAACTCAGCAATTTCACTCACAAAAAACGTACCTAATTAGTATGACTGTGAGATAGGCCATCGATATATAAACCAGAAACAGTCTATTATTGAGGCTATCAACATTACTAGAAATGAGAGTAATATCATATATTGACATTCGATTCTTCAACGGATATGCATAATAGACCCAATGAAAAATTGAAATATTTCTGTCTTGACGGTGTCCTAACTATTCTAAAATATAATACAAATTTAACTGCATGTTCCAAATTTTTTATTAGTCTTATCCAAAAAAGTATTCCTCACTGGATGCCTAATAATACCGGTAATTGTTTTTGGTGTATATTTTACATTAGTGCGGCCATAGCATAAAATGGTCCTTCGAACCGGATAGTAATAAAAAAGTTGGCAAGCTTCTAGAAAATTTATGATGGTCGTTTGTGTGTCAGGTGGCAGCGATGGCGCCGCGCGGCATCCTGCGCACGCCGCAGACCATCCAGCGCTTCCAGCAGGTGCCGACGCAGCCGGGGCAGACCTCGCCGCTGCTGCAGTACTTCGGCATACTGCTGGACCAGGCGCAGCTCAACAAGTTCGAGTCACTCGAGCTGTGCAAGCCGGTGCTGCTCCAAGGTTTGTGTACTGTGATCTAAAGGTATCAACGGGTGTGACGTCCACTAGGTGTAACTATTTGGATCCCCTCCTTAAATTTTTGTATCTGGGGGATCCAAATAGTGAAGCCTAGTGGACATTACGTAAACGGGTGCCCACGTTGAGTCACTCGAGGCCAGAACTTTGCTAGACAATTAAGGCCAAGGCGGTTAAAGTACTGTCTTCTGTCTTTCAAAAATTGACGAATATGTCCATGTGGTAAAGCCGTGAGCTTTTGCTACGCAGTTGACCACACACGCAGACAGCTGTTGCGGAGTAGCAAGGCAATTGGTTTTCTTAAATATTGTCTGCCAACTTCTCACGACTGCCATCTTGTTGCGAAAATAACGATTTTTCCATGTATAAAATGCGACTCGATACCTCGATTCCGCCCTTTAAAGATATTGTTATCATTTTTTGTAACAAAGAAAATAATGAAAAATCAGGAATTTACCTCCTTACACAGGTCGCAAGCAGTTGCTAGAGAAGTGGCTGAAAGAGGAAAAACTGGAGTGCTCCGAGGAGCTGGGTGACTTGGTGAAACAGGTGGACCCCACACTCGCGCTCTCCGTGTACCTCCGGGCTAACGTCGCCAGCAAGGTCATTCAGTGCTTCGCCGAGACTGGCCAGTTCCAGAAGATCGTGCTTTATGCCAAGAAGGTAAGGACGAATTTTTGGCAAGGTAAGTTGGCGATACAGTTTGGTTCATTGACTTAACTAGCTAACTGAACTTTATCGCGGACACTGTTATTAATTCGGGCTATCTCTGCGTCAGAATAGGTATCTCAAAAATTGCCTGCCTTGTGAAATCGTTCGTATAAATAAAATATCAACCTCTTTAACTTAAATTGACCTGAAACCTTAGTTTTTCGCACTCGGAATCACAATAGAATTCACCATCCCTTAGCTTATAGTTTGAAAAAAATGTATAGCAATGAGAAGGCAACATCGCTCGTAGGACAGACAACCGTGAAAGGTGCTCGAGTCACTACCACGAACTGGAAGACAACAGACAAGGAAACTGGGGTGAAAAGTTTCCCTTCAATGTGACGTTGTAAGAGGCAGGCCTTTTAATTCAACAGTGACGTCTTCCGGCTGATGATATAATACATTAATTGATTTAACCCGTCGAGCGTCCTGTGGGCACGGGTGTGGGCACAACGTTATGCGCCCTGTGCACACGGGACGCTCGACGGGTTAATTGACAGTACGTTATCGACGGAATTTACACCGCTATTACCTTTAAAGAGTTCCCGTTATTTCGACACAGTTGCAGTTCGTAGCTGAAGAAATCGCTGGTGGATATTAACGTTGCATAGAACGCAGCCAGCTTATCCTTATTTTTAAATTTGTCTTTATCACCAGGTGGGCTACACGCCAGACTATATTTTCCTCCTGCGCTCCGTGATGCGGACGAATCCGGAGCAAGGCGCGGGCTTCGCGGGCATGCTGGTGGCCGAGGACCCGCCCCTGGCCGACATCAATCAGATCGTGGACGTGTTCATGGAGCAAAACATGGTGCAGCAGTGCACTGCCTTCCTCTTGGACGCGCTCAAAAACAACCGCCCCGAGGAAGGACCGCTCCAGACCAGGTATTGGCTGCTGTTTGTTTTCCTCTTACCAAATATTGTTAAAAAGATATAATGCTCCGAGTTAATACCAGGCCTTTTAAAAGACTGAAAAAAACGCTTGGCTTTTTAACTTTATTAAAAGTAGCAATTAATATTTTTAAGACGAGCGTTGCTGCGTCAAGGGACCGATAAAACATTATTTGTCTTTTATTTACAAACATACCTACACGAATCACGTCTTTATCTCTTACGGGATAGACAGAACCAAAAGGAACAAGAACTGAAGGCCGCGTTTAGAATCTTTTTATTTGTATTTGGATTTAGCGAATTACGTAACTGGTGATCCAACACCTCGATTCGCATAGTTTAGTCGATTTAAGTCTTACTAACGTTACTTATTTTAGATTGTTGGAGATGAACCTGATGTCAGCGCCGCAAGTGGCCGACGCCATCCTCGGCAACGCGATGTTCACGCACTACGATCGCGCGCACGTCGCGCAGCTCTGCGAGAAGGCTGGCCTGCTGCAGCGGGCGCTCGAACATTACACCGACTTGTACGACATCAAGAGGGCTGTGGTAAGTGGATTATAGTTATAACTTCACTTTTAAACAGGTTTAGGCCCCTTAACATCAACTAGGAACCAACCTTTATATTTTCAGAAGGCTGGTTTTTGACTAAAATGTAACCTAACCTGCTTTCTTGTTTCTCCGTGGTAGTAATGTAAAAAGTGATTTTTATGTAATCACTGCCCCTATGTATGCTTAGATCTTTTAAAACTACGCAACGGATTTTGATGCGGTAGATAAGAGTGGTTCGAGAGGAAGGTTTATATGTATAATACGCAGACGAAGACGTGTGCAGAAGCAAGTCATAAATTAGTAAAAGAAGTGCCTTTTCGTTTACAAGAACCACTCTAGAATAATTCTATGTAGATAGAAAATTCAAGCAAAGCAATTCGTTGTCTTCATTAATTTATCGTATTTCTTCATTAATTTGTCCTAAACCACATTGTGGAACTAAATATATTTTCATTTGTTCACAATTTCTATCTGTGTAAACCAAACAAGAATTTAAATTGTACCAAACTACATAAGAGACTAAAAATAAAACTTCTCGCATGTCGTCTTCACTCACACATGTCAAATATCACTTACAGGTCCACACTCACCTTCTCTCAGCCGAGTGGCTAGTCACCTACTTCGGCAGCCTGTCCGTCGAGGACTCTCTCGAATGCCTAAAAGCCATGCTCCAGGCGAACATCCGTCAGAACCTTCAGATTTGCGTCCAAATCGCCACCAAGTACCACGAACAGCTGACTACCAAAGCGCTTATCGAGCTGTTCGAGAGCTTCAAGACTTACGAAGGCCTGTTCTACTTCCTTGGCTCCATCGTCAACTTCAGCCAGGATCCCGAAGTGCACTTTAAATATATCCAGGTTGGTGCTATTTCCTTTTTGATCGAGTTTTTAATAAAAATAATATCAGGGTCAGGTTATGCGGTGTTCAATTCACGTTTTCGTATAAACGATGTATTTAAGGAAAACAAACATTTAAAAAAATAAAAAAAATACGACCGAAACCTCCTTTTTTTGAAGTCTGTTAAAAATATAGTCAAAATGTTAACTACTACATAGAGCAGTGTTTCTTAAACTTTTTGCGATCACGGACCAATTTCTAAATTTCAAAAAGACCATGAAGTCTGTCTAAAGATTTTTTAGCAAAAGAAAACAGCCTATTGTTAAAATAAGTTTAAGTAAATATGTTAAAGGCTAACTGTGGTGTTGCACACATCTTTACGGTTGTGGCACTTGATTGACGATACGACTCAGCCATAACGTTGCGAGACTTGTCATATTTCAACAACCACTTCTTCTACTTCCAGGCGGCCTGCAAAACCGGTCAAATTAAAGAAGTGGAGCGCATCTGCCGCGAGTCCAACTGCTACAACGCGGAGCGTGTCAAGAATTTCCTAAAGGAAGCCAAGCTGCCCGACCAGCTGCCTCTTATCATCGTCTGCGATCGCTTCGACTTCGTCCACGATCTAGTCCTGTATCTGTACAGGAATAGCTTGCAGAAGTACATCGAGATTTATGTCCAGAAGGTACGTTTTTTGTTAAAATATTAACTTTTTATGATCGGCTATGGAGAAGGCAGTGACTATGTGAAAGTTGTGAAAATATCATGCATCTGACTATTTGACACTAACAACACTTGCGTCGGCGCTTGCGCTGCTACATGTTCTACGTTAACGACAAGGGCAGCGCAGGAGCACGCTGCAGATATTACTGGCAGTAAATATGTGAAACAATTCGTTGAAACCAAATCGCCAACTATTATGTTTCCTTAAAAAGGATGACTTTTAACATGAATAAAAAAGTTCACCAGATATTCTTCTAATTGTAGGTGAATCCGTCTCGTCTGCCAGTGGTGGTAGGTGGTCTACTGGACGTGGACTGCACAGAGGACATCATCAAGAACTTGATCCTGGTGGTGCGCGGACAGTTCTCCACTGACGAGCTGGTCGCTGAAGTTGAAAAGAGGAACAGGTAATAAAGTTTTGTATGAATGTTCAATGTTTATGTTGGTTACCCTTCACGCTAAAACAGCTGAACAGGTAGTTTGAATGTTAATTTTGTTTGTTCAGGCTGAAGCTGCTGCTGCCGTGGCTCGAGACCCGCGTGCACGAGAACTGCAACGAGCCGGCCACGCACAACGCGCTCGCCAAGATCTACATCGACTCCAACAACAACCCCGAGCGGTTCCTCAAGGAGAACCAATGGTGAGCGCCTTCGATCGCCTTAACCTGCTTATGTCTCGCGGGTGGTAGGGCTCGGATCAATACCACCATGCTTCTGGCTAATCTTGCCGCAGCAGTGCTTATGCTGATGTTGGTGTGGAGAGTAAGATAAATGGTGAAATCACTAGCACATTCGATATGGCGACGCATCTGCAATCCTTTGGTGCTGGTTGTCCTTGGGTGTTGGTGCTCTCTTACCATCAGGTGTCCAACCTATTTTGTAAAAAAACCTTGGTCAATTTATGCAATTTCTAAGACTAAGCACACGGCATGTTTTTTGAACGTGCGTTTTTGACGCCGTATCTGCCCAAAGCGCTAGTACTAAAGTAACTAAATCTCGTTTGAAACGTATTACCTCGCGTCATCTGCGGGTCGTTGGTGCGTTTAAAATAAGCTGTGGGCATAGGCTCTACATAACCACAGAATAAAAAAACATTGAAGAGTGATAAGTCACATTCTTTTGGTAAACCGGTGTCGTCAAACTGTCAAACAGTTAACTACCTTCATCATCATCATCATATCAGCCGTAGGACATCCACTGTTGGACATAGGCCTCCCCCATAGACCTCCAGTTGCCTCGACTGGAAGCGGTATACATCCACCGTGAACCCGCGACTTTAACCAAGTCATCCGTCCATCTTGTTGGTGGACATCCTACGCTGCGCTTGCCGATCCGCGGTTTCCACTCGAGAACCTTCCAGCCCCGTGGCTCTAACTAAATGTTACGTGTTAGGTACGACTCGCGCGTGGTGGGCCGCTACTGCGAGAAGCGCGACCCGCACCTGGCGTGCGTGGCGTACGAGCGCGGTCAGTGCGACCGCGAGCTGATCGCCGTCTGCAACGACAACTCGCTGTTCAAGACGCAGGCGCGCTACCTCGTGCGCCGCCGCGACCAGGACTTGTGGCTCGAGGTGCTCGCCGAGTCCAACCCCTACAAGCGGCAGCTCATCGACCAGGTATGAACCACTACTTTAACATCTGGTTGTCACAAAGAACGTCGCGTTTACGCCTTGTTAGGTCTTAAAAGAACCTTTGTTCAAGTTAAGGCTTCTTAAATTTAGCCTATGTTACTCTGGAGTAATGGTATTCTAATGGTAAAAATCGGTCCAAGAGTTTTTGTGTTTATTCATTATCATTGAAAATTCATTCAATCATTACTAACAAAAATATGAAAATGTAAAAATATTTTTTTCTCTTTGTAATATTTGTGTAAGATCAATAGAGCCCATATACAAGATATTTTGATCAGTTCTGATAAAAAAATATAATTTAAAAGCATTAATAAAAAAATTGACGGTAAAATTACTTCTTGATTAATTCTTATTCATTTGTGCACTTTGTACAGGAAGACACAGTATGCCCATTAACCAAGACCAATAACAGATACAGCGTGTGTTTCGGGAGCATTCGTAACACGCGAGTTACGACGTTTGCAGACTTACCCCTCTGGACAATTGAACCGTGCCAGGCAGTAGTTCAAATGCACAATAGCACGGCAGCGAACCTGTCACTGTAGTCTGATGATGTATCCTAAATCTAACTTCGTTTTAATGTGCTCTTTGGCTTTTGCATTGCACTTTCCCTTTTAAATAACTATTTTTTTCTCTTACAGGTGGTCCAGACCGCGCTGTCAGAGACCCAAGATCCTGAAGACATCTCTGTGACAGTGAAAGCGTTTATGACCGCCGACCTGCCCAACGAACTCATCGAGCTGCTCGAGAAGATAGTGCTCGACAACTCTGTCTTCAGCGACCACAGAAATCTGCAGAATCTGCTCATCCTTACAGGTACAACTAGTTTGAAAACTAGTTCCCCTATTTTATATACGTGAAGCGACTTTATTATAAATACATTGCTGACTCTGGATTCTGTGTTAAACGTGTCATGTTCACAAATGAATATATAAGGGGCAAAGACTGTATGTATTGTCTAACGCACTTGAAATCACAGTCACATTCGCTACCTATTTCTTTCTGTGAAATGGTATTAGGTGAGGATAGAAAGAGATTGTATGCAAGTGGCCGCGCATTATAAAAAAGCCCTCACTACATTACTCAAATATATTTTTCTAGCTTTGTAGATTTACTATTTCTAGCAAATTGCCATTTTTGTGATGACAATTACGTCACTTTAGACTTCTTGGAGGAGTATGTTTGGTCTTTGTTTGAAAAGATTAAAGGCGTTTTATTTTGTAACAAGTAAATTAATAAGGGTTTATAAGACTGACTGTCCATCGCGACAGCAAAAAAATATTTCTTGTTACCGCCACAGAAATATTCCTAGCATTTTATACTTCTGAAATATGTAGGTAATCGAATCTCCCCTCAACCCGAGCTTAACTAAACCCTATTCTCATAGCAATAAAGGCGGACCGCACGCGCGTGATGGAGTACATCAACCGCCTGGACAACTACGACGCGCCTGACATCGCCAACATCGCGATCAACAACGAACTCTACGAGGAAGCCTTCGCTATCTTCAAAAAGTTTGACGTTAACACTTCCGCTATTCAGGTAAATTAACTCTAACAATTCATTGCACTGCTAACTGTGTTATCTACTCTAGTAGCAAATATGTTGTGTACAACAATTTGATTTGATGATGGAAAAGTATGATGCACTAGTTTTGCAAACGTATGCGCAAACAAACAAACTCTTATTCGCATTTATAATATTAGGCATTAGAAAAGATGTAGATTTTGAATATGGTAACAATTTTGTATGCAAATATTCAGTTTATCCGTTTTCCAATCTTAAAGCGCTGCGGGTGTCTATGGACAGTTGTGATCATTTACCATCAGGTGACCCACTAGTTCGTTTGTCTGGCCTCTAACAAAAAAAAAAAAAAACATCTCTATAGAAACAAGCAATCAGCGATCAGAGACTGGTATCAACTTTCAAACGTCTTCACTAACTCTGTCCTCCACAGGTGTTAATAGAGCAAGTGAAGGACCTGGAGCGAGCGAACGAGTTCGCTGAGCGCTGCAACGAGCCCGGCGTGTGGTCGCAGCTGGCCAAGGCCCAGCTGCAGCAGGGCTTGGTGAAGGAAGCCATCGACTCTTACATAAAGGCCGATGACCCCTCCGCGTACATGGATGTCGTCGCTACGGCCACGCAGGAGCAGAGCTGGGACGATCTCGTCAGATATTTGCAGGTAAAGCTTTTTTTTCAACAAAGTGAGTGAGACAGTATTGTGAAGATTAAGGATGCTTTATTATGCTTCGCTCCCGGGAAGAATAAAAAAGCTGGCTCCCTATTCCGTGGGCATAAAAAATACATCTATCCTATAAGAAAGCAGTGCTGAGTAAGACTAGGAAAGGGGGCGATCCTATTGGCGGAATTTATTCTCCAACATCTCTAGTAGATGCACAGTTAAACATGTCTTTCATGTTCGCAAAAACTTGTCACATTTGGCGACGCATCGTTTATCACTTTCTCTCGCGCAGCGTCCATAAGATAATGCTTTCTCTTATTCGCACATCGTCTTTAGCCGACACGGCGCTGGCAGATCCTAAGTGACCGATTGGACCTCCTCATTAGACTTAACAAAGATGCTATATTTTTACGCATCACGACTAGCCCCTATTTCACTAACTCGACAATTGCCGGTGACAAGTGACAATTTGAAATGCAATGCGTAGTCAATACGAAGATAATTAGTGAAGATTCTTGACGAGTTTGTAATGTAAACAGAATTCTCGCGTTGGCGAAATAGCGTTAGGATCAATCGCTATGCTTCTGTATCAATTTTGAATGTAAGTTCAGTTCATAAAGCGAAATAAACCTGTATTCCAGATGGCCCGCAAGAAGGCGCGCGAGTCCTACATTGAGTCCGAGCTGATATACGCGTACGCTCGCACGGGGCGGCTCGCGGACCTGGAGGAGTTCATCTCGGGCCCCAACCACGCCGACATACAGAAGATCGGCGACCGCTGCTTCGAGGACAAGATGTACAACGCGGCCAAGCTGCTGTACAACAACGTGAGCAACTTCGCGCGGCTCGCCATCACGCTGGTGTATCTCAAGGAGTTCCAGGGTGAGTTTGATCGTGAACCTTGCCTCTTTAAGCTTGTTGATTCACTTGCTGGTAGCTGTCTGGTTTGAGATTTCTTCGGATGTTAGGCATGCGCGTGTATGTTCAAATGATTTCTGAATTATGACAGTGGCACAGTGGCAAAAAGATATTTTGTGTATAATGTGTCTTGGTAAATTTATAATAATTAAAAAAATGGATTGGTTTAACATACTTGATAATATTCACATTACTTTAAAAACTTTGTCCGGAACGCCTGTTGCCGGACTTGTAATAGACTGCCTCGTCGTCGCTCGGCCTTTTAACATTATTCGACCAGTAAATCTGTACTACTATTACTTGTAGTATACGCTCGGAACCTTGATAAAAAGACAACGATTAGGGCCTGATTCGCCACTCTATTCTAAGTTCCTGAAATCTTAAGTGTCAGATATCTATGGCGTCGTCTCTATTTATTATTACGAAATAGGCAGAGATAGCATCATCTATTTTGGATACATACCCTCTTATTCATAAACCCTCTACAGGCTTTTGCTAGCTTAGCAATCGTTTGTCCTTATCTGTGAAAGGTAAATGTCAAAGCGAGAGATAAGTACAAACGGTTGCTAACATAGCAGGAACCTACAGAGCGTTTATGGATAAGGGGGTTAAACTTTTCAGAGAGCGGTGAAGCAGGCTCTTAATGTTATGTTTGTGCAGGCGCGGTGGACAGCGCGCGCAAGGCCAACTCGACGCGCACGTGGAAGGAGGTGTGCTTCGCGTGCGTGGACGCCGGCGAGTTCCGGCTCGCGCAGATGTGCGGCCTGCACATCGTCGTGCACGCGGACGAGCTCGAGGACCTCATCAACTACTATCAGGTACCGTACTCATGCTTCATCACTCCGATGGGTGGAACAAAATATACTTTACTGTCTCGTCTTGACTACTAATCCCTAAGTTGTAGGATTGTTGGAGTCTAGGATCTAGGACCTTAATATAAAATTTTATCTCATTTACAAGGATAGAAAATAGGTCTGTCGTTCTAAAAGCTAAGTGTTTCGTATATGAAGATTATTATATGCCCTAATAAAGTCCGTACACTGTGAACAATCTTTTTCGACTCTTAAATGCTTATATGTTTGCTTACTTCACATAGGTACCATCGAACATGTTTGATATTTACAAAAAAAAATAATGTTAAAGAAGCTTAAAACATTAATATTAATTAATTATCAAGCTCTACTTTATAATATGGCCTGTGATGTCGAGTCTCAAATACGCGTACCTAATTGTCGCGTAACACTAACCTACATCTGTCTCATAGTCCGATCCTTTGCGATTCACTACATATAGTCTCGCTTTCCGCTGTCTGTCTGTCCCTATATACGCTTATATCTTTAAAACTATGCAATATGCAATAATATGTATTATTCTACGCAGACCAAGTTGCGGGCAGAAGCTAGTTTTCCTATAAAACAACATTGACATTTCAGTGATGTAATAATAACTGCCTTTCTCAGGACCTGGGCCACTTCGACGAGCTGATCAGCCTGCTGGAGGCGGCCTTGGGGCTGGAGCGCGCCCACATGGGCATGTTCACGGAGCTGGCCATCCTCTACTCCAAGTACAAGCCCGTCAAGATGCGTGAACATCTGGAGCTGTTCTGGTCACGCGTCAATATACCTAAGGTAAAAATGTCAGCTTGATATTTCTGGTGAAGACTTTTCATAGCAGTAATCTCCTTAGGGAAACACTCATAAAAGGTGAACTGCGTTTTCTGATGAAGTTGGGAGAACGAGTAGAATTTAAATTTTATTACGTTGATGATTTTTTACTTTTTATAATTATCATCCCTTCATTCTTCCTATTGTGAAGAATTGCTAAGAAATGGAATGCGCTTGCTTCGTCAGTATGTCTGGACTGGTACGGCCTAGGGCTAGGAGAGAGTGAATAGGCTCAAGACTGTTTCAAACCAGTGATCCAGTGAACCGCCTTTGGCGTCATCTGCTACTTCATCAAGTGGCTAAGACTAAGACCGTAATCATTTGTCATTCTTTTATTTAAAAAAAGTGTCGTAAAACAATATACCAAATTGTGGTTATAATTGCAGGTGCTCCGTGCCGCGGAGATGGCGCACCTCTGGTCGGAACTGGTGTTCCTCTACGACAAGTACGAGGAGTACGACAACGCGGCGCTCACCATGATGCAGCACCCCACCGAGGCTTGGCGCGAGGGACACTTCAAGGACATCATCACTAAGGTCTGATAATTATATCACTTTGAGCTTTCACTACAGGCGGTTTCAAGGACCGCGATGAGTAACGTCAGTGCTGAGTGGTTGGTTTGACGGCTTATATGTCTGTCTCACTCGTCTAGTTTGAATATCTTCTGATTACTTCGACAAATCTTAAATTTCGTTATGAGAATGTTCCATGGCGAATCAGGAATCAAATTGCCCGCACATGACACAATCTCCCTCACATTTCAGGTTGCTAACATGGAGCTATACTACAAAGCGATCCAATTCTACCTCGACTACAAACCGCTGCTCCTCAACGACTTGCTGCTCGTGCTAGCGCCGCGGATGGACCACACCCGGGCCGTCAACTTCTTCACCAAAGCCGGACATCTGCAGCTGGTGAAGGCGTACCTCCGCTCGGTGCAGAGCTTGAACAACAAGGCGGTCAATGAGGCGCTCAACTCGCTGCTCATTGATGAGGAGGATTATCAGGTTAGTCGATATTTGTCTATTTATTTCAGGGACAACAAATGAACGGAATGTGTCTCAAAAACTAACAAGCTTGTGATTCTTAGTGTGATTCTCGTCCTGTTTTTTTCTTTCACCAAAAAGCTCAAATTGAATTCCGAATGGTTATCAAACATTTATTCCGAAAATCTCTTGAGAGACCCGGGGTTCGAACCTAGAAAGAGCTATTTGTGCGCATGTTAAAATTTTATGGACCTGTATGGATGATGGTGACAAACAAAAAACAAGTTTTTTTTTCTATCACATCAATAACTGTCTATTTTGGTTTGATGTCTCAGTTAATCATCACATGTTTTAATATTAAATTTTATTGTAATTTTTTTATTTTACTATAAGATGTTGGGAATATATATCGGAACTATATTTGAGAGCCGATATAATCTAACTAATCTATGAATTATTCTGTCTTCTGATGGCAACGGGTAAAATAAATTACCTTTTATTCTGCAGCTTCACTTTGCTCCAATTTAACGCTTGGCAGATAATCGATCGCTATCACAAAACATATCATTATTTATTTCTCAGGGACTACGGACATCGATAGACGCATTCGACAACTTTGACACGATCGCGCTGGCGCAACAGCTGGAGAAGCACGAGCTCACCGAGTTCCGAAGGATTGCTGCGTACCTCTACAAAGGTTAGTGGAGACCTAAACACTTTGGGCCTGTTTTATCACTCTCTGTTAAGTTCCTCATATCTATGTTACCGTGTTGATCACTATACATATATTATAAAAGTCCTCCGCCGCGTCTGTCTTTCCGTTCGAGATAAATTCAAACACTTTTGAACGGATTTTCATTCGGTTTTCACCAATAGATAGTGATTCACGAGGAAGGCTTAGGCACAAAACAAGGTTTATAGTTGGACAAGGTTTTGTGTGTTACTAAGAAATCTAATAACGACGTCTATTATGTATTACAACGAGGCCTCGAACTGATTGAGCCTAAATTACAATAGAGATGTTAAGCCCCTTCTTTACTTTGGGAAAGTACCCCCTGACGTAGTTATGCCAGTGTCTCTAAAATATATTAATCCTTTATTCCAGGCAACAACAGATGGAAGCAATCCGTGGAGCTGTGCAAGAAGGACGCCCTATACGCCGACGCAATGGAGTACGCGGCCGAGTCGCGCCAGTCCGATGTCGCCGAAGAGCTGCTCGACTGGTTCCTGCAACGCGACAACTACGAGTGCTTCTCTGCCTGCCTTTATCAGGTGAATTTGGGAAAGGACCTCCTGATTCCTGACAATCCTTAGACCTTCCCAGAATTTGTCGATTAAATTATGTATATCTTTAACACTGCACTTAAATAAAAGCATGAGCGTTTGGGCTGACGATTGGCGATCGTTCAAAGTTAAAAGCAATACAATGTGTTGAAAATATTATTTGCTTACTACTTATTGCTAAGAACAGAAATTTAAACAATATCTTGTGTTTTTGCAGTGTTATGACTTATTGAAACCCGACGTTGTGATCGAGCTCGCGTGGAGGCATAATATCATGGACTTCGCGATGCCTTTCCTCATCCAGGTTAGTATCCACAGATCTCAGTAAAAGGAGGAGACTCCGTTCGACTGCATTTGTTTTTTTGATGTTTCAAAGGTGATTTCTTTGTGAAAACATACGTTTTATTTTGAGGAGGCTAAAAGTAGAGTAGCGCCCGGTTTTAGAATACACGGACCCATTACTTCCTGAGGGTGTCGTAAATGCGACTGAAGGAACTGATTTATTTATTTTTTTATTTAGTCAATAAAAAATTACAGCCTTACAGTCGAAACCAATGCGCTATAAAATTCAAAAAATGATGTGGCAGCAGCGCACTATTGCAAAATGCAAACTCTAAACTATGTCGTGGATGGCAAGGGGAAACCACCACACTATTTTCCCAAGTATCGTGCAGGTTCAGATCCTCAACCACCACCAAGACCTATAAGAGTGCAGTAACCACATATTTTTACAAGTTTGTTTTTTTTCCAGACGGTACGCGAACTGACAACGAAGGTGGAAAAGTTAGAGGAGGCGGACGCGAAGCGCAGCACCGAGAGCGACGAGAACGAGGCCAAGCCCGCCATGATGATGGAGCCGCAGCTGATGCTCACCGCCGGTAACCACCAGCTTCCCACCAGACTGTAGTCTTAACACATAAAAATGAAATATAATTGTCAGTTTTCTAAACAACAACCTAAACAATGTTTGTCAAACGAATGTGAAGTTAATTAACAGAAGCTTGACAAGAGTTTATCAATGAACTCCGAAAATCGACAGAATTGTGGCCTCTTGTATATTTCAATGCACGATTTGTCTCTATTCTGGTGTTAGTTTTTAAACTTATTGCCATAGCTTATAGTCGTAGTCTCGTCCTATTTTATTGTGTACAGCAGATACTTAATTAGCGTGTTTGTTTCCCAGGTCCTTCGATGGCATACCCCGGAGTACCGGCGCAGGCGTCCCCCTACGCGTACGCGGCGCAAGCGCCGTCGCCGGCGCCCTACCACGGCTACGGCATGTAGGGCTCCGCCGCCCCGCAATGGGGGACCTACGCTCACTTCTGAGCCCACATAGCCCGCGCACGCACGCCATCATACCGATAGGACAACCTTGTTTCAATTAGGTTGAAATACGCAAACACTAAACTATTTTCAAATCTGCTGCTTCGTCGTTTTGTGCGTCTGTTTCTCACTAGATTAGTGTGTAAGATACGCACTAAGCTACAAACGTATGTAGCATCGTCATCGTAAATATAAAATCGTCTAGTTGTTTGCGTAATATGTCCAATCCATTTTGTGGCGTAAAGTGACGATTGCACGTTGCGAATAGTGTTATAGTATTTTTAAATCGATCGTCATTTTGTGCCTCTTTAAACAACTGGTCGTACCTGTTCGGGAATCGCTGTGGCTGGCGCGAAGGCCTCGTTCGGTGTAAACAATGGATACTCTCTATGCACTTGCGACCGAGGCGTAACACTCCGTCGACTTTTGGCTATGTATCTTAAGTGAAAATTAATTAGGATCCCCCCCTCACACCCCCTGCCGAGGCCTAAGTTACGATTCTAGTATTCTACTTAGTATTCTCATTTTGTAAAAAGTTATTCACGTCGGAAGTGCATAGAGATATGATTAAAATTTACGAATAGTTTAGCGGTTGGGCTGACAGTTAGAACTATATAAATCGTTGGCCTGTACAAAACTATAATATATTTGATGGTAAAGTAGCTATGACTACAAAGTGCTTTATTTTTAAATTGGAATGAGAGTTTTAATAGGTAGGCCGTTGTCGGCCGTAGTTGCGAATGTTGCGGCAGCGCGCGTCAACTTACCGCCACTCCTTTGGAAGCGCATCGAGCCGCGCGTACTAGTTTCTGTAGACGTTACAACCTTTGTATGCGCGCCTTCATATTAATATTATACTTACGAATATAACCGTGTAGCTTACTATGATGCGAGAACATTAACACAGCTCATGACCCATTATCGAAGCTTAGATCTGTCTCTAGCAGTCCATCGTGATGGCGGTGGCCGCGCAACTCGACTCTAGCGAATGTCGTCCGAAATTATAATTAATAAATTATTGAAATTAATACTTTAAAAAATAATTATTTGTCAATGTTATCATTATCAATATTATCAAATTCTATGTTACTTTTCATTTATTTTTATACATCAGAAATGGCATGAATTTATAGTTGAAAATGTTTATACAGATATAGAAGTGAAACTTGACTAGATCGAACAACCTTATAAAATAGTGCAATAATAATAACTTTAATCACATTGTAATCACGTTCCAACGAATCAACGCGTGCACGAACTCTTCAATATTAATGTACAAAAAAATATATTTCGAGATTTGACTGTGTTTGTTGTATGTATATAATGCTTCACATAATTATGGTAGACTTCATCAGAACCAGTTGAACATAAAACGCGAGAGGTTACGTTTATCGTAATGGTTTGAATATTTCTAGATACGTTTAGGTTTAGTCTAGGCGGAATTAGTGGTACGATGTTATTTTTGAGTACGGTACGTTTAAAACCGTGTGCGAGGTTTAGTACACGTTTTAGTTGCGTTCGTATCGCACTTCGATTGATGCCTTCGCTAGATAATATAAGTCAAATGTAACCGTAAGGCACTCTGGGGGATTAGCTCTTTTATATGTTACAGTTTTATACACACTATTGTTTAGAGAGATTATTTTCACCCACTTCGATGCGGAACGACCCCAGTAATGCCTTATTATTATTAGATTACATAGTTTGCATTAACTCATCCAATTGTTACTTACTGTAACAAGCGAGTTGCAAGTAAATCATTGATGTTAACATGGTTCATTCAAATCATTCCTATCACATTATGATAATAATAATAGCAATTGTTATGGTACATTTTCTTTCTTTCGTAATGCTAAATCTTTAACATACATGTGGAAAGAAAGTTCATTGTTCTATTATTAATATTGTATTTATTCATGTATGATAATGTTTTCCTGAATTTTATTATAGTAAGATTATATTGTATGAATAAACTAACTTGTGTTTATATTTTACTCCTGCTACAACCTAACCAACCTTTTAAGATTTGAGTCATAAAATACCAAAAAAAATATATTTATCTCTTATCCTTTCCCTTTGTTCCTGGATCTTTCAAAAGCAGTGTTAACCTTTCCTATGTGAAAATAGAGGAAAATAGGAAAAAAAAACTGATGGCGCATTATAGTCGTCATCAGTTATCATTTTGTATCTTCATGTGGTGAATGTAACAAGTTGCTTCACCAACAAAGAGGTACAAACAACCAGAGACAATTTTACATGCCTGAACTTGTTGAATATTGTAACGGTGGTCACTTCGAACACCTACAAAAATAAATTAAAGTATGTGAAAACAATGCATTTTATTAATTTAAAACATCATGTTTCATAGAGCCATTTACTGCTTAAGACCTACACAATCGATATCGAAATAGAAATAGTGTAAGTTTATTTTTTCAAAACAACCGACTTCGATTCCCGAGCTGAGTACAGGTTTTTTTTAATGTATGAATGCAGTTTTTCTTTTTATTAATATCGATGACATGGTTCCTAGGAACAGATCTTCGTAAGTCTTAACTTTCCCATACTGAGACACCCACCTGTGTTCTACTGAGTAAAGTAACAGTGATTGACAGGGTTGTCATTTTTTTATGATAAGAAAGGCAAAGAAACCTAAGCCCATACGGCCAGCTCGGCCGTATGGACTTAAGTTTAAGTTAAGGTAGGCCGTATGGGCGTATGGGCTTGGGTATAGTTAACGTAAGGGTTAACGAAGCAGAAGGAATACACATTTTCGTTTGAATTCTTCATTTACTGGGCGCGATTACATTAGTTTATACCATTTTAGTTTCATGGACTCTTGGAGAATGTACTAAATTTACGTAGCCCGTATAAAAAACTTCTTGGGATGCTATTTTTACGAATTTTAAACAAAATACTCAGCATTTATTTTCTGTACTAGAACAACTTTTTTGACATGTAATGTGACGACGACGAATGACAACAAGTCAACAAGCTGTCAGGCACCGATTTTGTTTTCGTTTCACTAACAAGTTTCTCACTTAGTTATGACATACAAACGTAAAAAATACCATCATGGAGATACGCATTTAGCAAGGCGTTGGAGGGTGAGGAATCGCAAGAAAGATCTTGATGAAATTGATAGCGATCTCAAAGAAGGTAAGGTTATGAATTCTGTCACATGGTTTGATATTTTGAGGTTAAATGACATTTGAATATTTTTGAGTATTCCTGTATATTTTCAGAAAACGCTGAGAAATTACTAAACCAAAACGTGGACTTGGATGTTCCTGGTGCAGCGCAACACTATTGCCTTCACTGTGCAAGATATTTTATTGACGATCAGGCCTTGAAGGAACATTTTAAGACTAAAGTTCATAAGCGCAGGTTGAAGGCATTGGAACTAGAACCTTATAGTATCGAAGAGTCTGAAAGAGCGGGTGGCCATGGTAACTTCAAGCAGCCGGTAAAGAGGAAAATTACCACACAAAATACTGAGAAACCAGTTGATGAGGATGGCGACGCAGTTTTAGACGAGATAAGTCCCAACAAAAAGAAAAAAGTCAACGAAAATGCTACATAGAAATATCAACTTCCTCACCAGGAAATTATTTAGCACTAAGAAGTTATTACTTAGGAGATCTGCATTGTTCATTAATGGACTGAAAGCGAGTGAGACTTTTGTATTTGTTACTCCTCACAATGATTTGCCTGAAATTATGAAACAGAAGTCTATGATACAGAACCAATTGGAAAAAAGGCAAGCAAATTTTGATTTGACCAAATTAGAAAATCTGTGGACAGTATATGAAGAACTGAAAAAGCAGAAATCTGACTATGACAAAATGAAAGCAGAGATTTCCAAAGAATTAAGCAAGTTGATAAAAAGTGAACCAGACAGCGAGGCTGCTAAGAAGTTAAAGATCCAAAGTGATTTGGTCAAAGGAAATATTAAAAAGCTAAAAGTGCCATTATGGTCTGCTGAAGAAGCTGTTATGGTTGAATCATTGAAATTGCCCAATATTATACATCATGAAACGCCCATTGGTGGCACTAAAGTTATACATACTGAAGCCTCTCCACCAAAAAATAACAAAGATCATTTAACAATTGGCAGAGAGCAGAATCTTGTCAATTTCAAAAAGAATGAAAACTACTATCTTACAGGTGATGCTGCAATATTTGAACTAGGAGCAAAGTTTTACTTCAATGACATACTTAAATACAATGGCTTTGTGCAATTTTCAAATCCTGACTTTGTAAAGAGTGTGATTGTGGAAGGTTGCGGCATAGACCATAGTAATGCTGATGCCACCTTCATTCTACACCATAATGAGGACTCCAAAGTTAATCCTGATAACAGATTGCATCTAACTGGGGGAGCTTCACTGTGTTCATTCTTTGCCTATCATGCCAAAAATGTCCTGTATGCAAAGTCATTGCCTTTGAATTATTTCACGATGGGCCGTCTGTATACACCATCACCAACTGATGAAGACAGTTTATTCCATGTCAGTCAAGCTTCTGTTATACAGATCTTCAATGTGACAAAAGACCAAGCACAACTTGATCCTGCTCTAGACAAAATAATTGGTATTTTAAAAGATACTTATACCAAATTGGGTTACCACTACCGATTAAGTGTCTTGCCAGCTGATAAACTATTGACTTGGGAATCAATGAGAGTTGTAGTAGAGATGTATTCAAGCTCCATGAAAGCGTATGTGAGTGTTGCAGAGATTTCTGTAAGCGGAGACTTCATAAGCAAGAGGCTCATGTTTACATATTCTGGAAATAAACAGAGCAATTTCCCTCACATAATTTCAGGAACTGTCCTCAATGTTCCCAAATTACTGGCTTGCGTTTTAGAACAAGATGCTGAATTTTCTGTGCCAGAATTATTTAGAATGGACAAGTGGACTATAAGCCCTTAATCAAATAAAATGTGATTTCTTCATCTGTTACTGAAAAAAAATTAACTGTACTTGCATTGTCATCTATCCTACAATATTTATACCAAAATTTAAGTCAATGCAACCACTAAAACTTGACCCAAGTTTGACTTGTAGTGCATAATGATGTACAGCAAATTAACGCATTTGCTACCAGCTGCCAAACTTAAGTTTTAACACATTTACTGCCGGCATCACATATATGCGTTTTCATGACACCACCCAATGCCACTGTCATAATTTTATAGGCTTCTGAATGGATATGTGCGTCCGAAGCACCTGAATAAGTCTCAGGTTTGACAGCTGGCAGCAAATGTGTTAAATGCTTGTAAAAATACTTACCTACATATTTATAAATCTTGCCTTGTGGTAATTAATCATTTGTCTGTCACAAACAAACCATACATATTGCTTCAACAGTTTCACAACTTTTTATGAATAAGGGTGTTAGTATCTTGTATGTATGGTATGTATATGTTACTACATCAATGAATTAGAGGAAATACAAGAGACAAAGTCGAATTCTTTTTTGCACAAACATTTTAATAAAATTTCAAATTTGATAACAATTCAGTATGTCACTATATAAAAAAATACTTTATAAGTAGCTCACAGTCATAGTAGGCTTTTTACGCCTTGTCAAATATCAGTTTGATACTCGGTTCTCTTCCAATTTGGGTTTTCCAAGTCTACAGGGTCTTGCAAGCTAATCTCAATGAGATCTAGGTGCCCTGTTTTAGTCAGCAGCATTATTGTATGTGTCCTAAAAAGAGAGTAATTATGTTTTTTCGCTTCAACGTAACATTATGTGTGTAAACATATGTGGATGTACTAGATTTGTACAATTACCTTGTTCCATACCTCGCCTGTGGTATTGAAACAAATATAGAACTGAGTTGTTGATATGCTGGACTTCTGTTTTTCAATTGTTCATCAGGTAGACACCTGAAAAGAAATATACAGTATCCAAGTTAACCATCTTATAATTTTTTAACCCCTCCTTTATCTTTTCAAAGTAGAGACCAGCAAGTGTATGTATGCATTTTTATTTTTACGACTCAGCCAGTGCTGCTTAAACTTTACAACTATTTGAACATGATTCGAACGCACTTTTGCGTTTGCAGCACTTGAACAACCTCCAGTTAGACAGTCCATAGTATGTTAAACAAGAACCTGTCTTTTTCTACTTAGATATTGGATTGCGTATTGATAGAGCTATTTTATTGAAAAATTGTATTGAATAGAACCTTTGGCTAAATGTTATATTACTAGCTATAGAAGTAAAATACAAACATTTCTTCTGATTTTAGTAGATCAATAAGTTCTTCAATGAGTTTGTCTTTAGAGGCAACTTTCTTTAGTCTACTGCAAATGTCTTTTAAGCAGGTTTTTCCATATTCTGCTTTTTTTAAAGGCTTCTCTGGGAGACTGTTTGAAAATCCTAGACATGGCTCATGCCAAGAGGTAAGGTTGTCTGTGGCATTAGTGTAAGTTTGCACTTTGGTTTTATTCCTGGAACCAACCAAAAAATATTGTATTAGATTTCATTAATTGAGCAGGAATTGCTTTATCCTGCTTCAGTATATAAACTACCACAAAAGTGTAGCTATACCTTATATAGGTGTACCCTTTGATGCCAGCATCGGCTTTAGCTAAGCTTGGTGTTGGTGGCACCATTTTAGATGATAAATACTTGAATATGGCAATTAGCAACATTTCTGTTTATTTTTAGTTTCTTTTTTCTTACGTTTTCTACTCTTTATGGTAGGTCCCTACCACATCTACACACATATTTACATGGAGCATGGCTTACCCAAATTCAACTGTAACTAAGACAAATTCATTCACTTCTTTTAGAAGCTTCTCATTTGTTTCAAGGTATTCCGCTGTAGAACAATCACTCTGGACATAGTTTGTCACTATTCTGCCTCTACCTGCAGCAAAAAATATGCTTTAATTGGTTTCATTTAAATATCGAAGTATCTTTAAGACGGGTTTATACTTACTTTTAGCATCTGCCTTTTTGTTGCCAGGTAAGTTAAGAAGCACTCCTAGCTTTCTTCTTTGAGGAGATACTGCCAGCCATGTACCATCACCATCAGAAGCCCCCAAATCTCTGCCTTTACAAGGAAGTTACCAATTATTATATTATATTAGTATGTCATTGTTTTCAAGGACCTCAAACGGATGGAATGCATGTTTAAAATGGAGCAATTTTCTGAAATGAAAAGATTTTTAACCATCTATTTTTTTCTTATACAAACTATTATAAACAAAAATTTTCTAATTACTTATCCCTCATAGTTACATAAATACCTACATAATAAATACCTAATACATGTATGAATGATAACCAATTATTTTTCAGGTTTAATTTAAGAGTGTTAGCTTATCCCATATAATTTACTTTGAGTGCTGATGATGGAACCCGGAGTAAAGTATAAGGTATAGGTACAGTAACATTACATTTAATTTATCTGAGACTTTTACTTCCCTATTTTACCACAGGTACTTTGTTTAACTTAAATTTTACAAATCGTTGCGTCACAGAAAACCACCTGCAATAACAGTAGAGTCTTCCCAAACAGCCATGTTAGAAGCCAGCCGGTCGTAATATTCGTCTCTGTTTTCAGCCAGGATCAGCCGATAGTCACTATCGGCATCATTGTCTCCGCAACACATAAATAATATGCACATTTTATCTGAATCTGAAATAAAATATTTTAAACGAATACAAAGTCCGCTAAGCCGGTGGCGTGAGTAATGAAATGATAAACATTTTTTATCACACAGACATTGCAGGTAAATAGTTCTAATATGAATAGTTTATTTCAGCATTTAGATAGATTAGATAACAATATTTAAGATGAACTGAAGCACACAACCTACCTCGTCAAGAGCTCCCAGTGTAGTGTTGTGTGTGTTTATTGACTGATTGATAATGGATCTGATTTAATTACTCCAGCAACAACGCGTAGGATAGAATTTGTTTGCAAGCAAAAGCAAATTATTTGGCAACTTTCTGCAACTTTAATTCAAAACTCCAGCGCCAGAAATACATTTTTTTTTTTTTTTATATCAATTCAAAACCTATCAGCTGTTAAATGTCAAAATACACTATTACACTAACTTTTAAAAAAAAAAGGCAAAGCGTGAAACGAAATTTGAAATTCGTACTACATACCATATCGTTTCTCTCACTGATTTTACAATGATTGATAGTGTGAAGGCACGTACAATCCCAACTTCGAACTTCTAACTGCGGCCTCTATATTTTTCATACATGGCAATATTTCCAAAACGTCAGACACAGACACATACAGACAGCGTATGTCATTGTCAGGCATCGCCAACCCCAATATCGCCATATTTTTCTTATAACTTTACTGAATCGCTATTAACGGGAGAAAATAAATAGATTTTAACATGTAATTCGAAAGCCTTAATCTTTCCTCGCGAAACAATATGGATTCCAATCTATCATTTTTCAGTCTACCAGTAAGTCAAAATGTTAATGTTAATTAAGATTTTTATGAAAACACTGTGCTGTTCTAATTACGAATGTTTGTCATAGTTTGTGGACTCGGAGACTACTGACTTGGTGCTGAATATCAAGCATGATCGGGGGTGCGAGTACGACGAGTTGCACACGAGTTTGCCATCTCATGGTAACTTGTTGGGTTCAGACGACGTGTTGGCCCAATTCTTGTCTCCAGACGAGCCCCTAGAAGAGCCCGACTTGAATGGGCCCACTACCTTACATTGTGAAATATGTATGAAGAAGTTTGATAATGCCAAGAAGTACTATGGCCATTTGAGGATACATTCCAAGGGCAATGCCTGGGTTTGTGGTAAGATTTTTGTCTAACTGTGGTCATAGCTTTAATGACTGGCCATCAAACTAACAAGGTGCTGAACACCATGTTAGTAAAATAATAAAAAAAAGCTTTCAACAAGTTTTATACCAAAGTTTAAATCTGTTGGCCACTTATAGCAGCAGATAATTTTCAATTTAGTTGCTAAATCTGGTTTAAAGCTTGATGGTTCCATACATTTTGACTTTACAAAAACAAATTTAACAAGAGTTTAACACTAAATTGAGATTTCCATTAAGAACTTTTTCCAGCATTGGCCATGTAGGTACAATATTGATAGAATTTTTTAAAAAGTATTGTTTTAAAATTGCTTCTATAAAAATTGGTTTCCAAGGATAATTCCTACAAACAACTGTCAGACTCTGAATCCTAAGATAAAGCACAAAATCTAAAATTTAGAATTTTTTTTTTCACCTTACTAAATCCACCCTACCCTACTCATTGAACCTTGCATGGTCTTAAATGATACTAATCCTGTGAGATTGACACATTGCTAACTATTGATAACTTACCTAATTACAATTGAGAATTGCTCGACATGTTTTGGGCTATTACAAAGTCCTTCTTCCAAGAACATTAGCCTCCATTGCCGCAACACGAACGCTGCGCGCCAGCACTCAACTGACGTAACCCATAGTAAACAAGAATAAGCAATTCTCGATTAAATAATTAAGCGAGTTATCCATATGTTCACAATGCTACTGATCCTCTTTAATATGTAACAGAACAGCAGAGCAATGACCCCATTGTTTCAGACAAGTGCCCTGAGCAAAAGTTTGCCACAAAGCAGGCCCTGATGAAGCACGGGCTGACCCACGCGCCTCTGGAGCGCGTGTGGCGCTGCCCGCAGTGCAGCCTCTCTTTTGAAGCTCTCTGGAGGCTGCAGCAACACCTCTTCTCTACACATCTTGAGTACAGGTATGAGCGGGAAATATTACTTTAAAACTTTGATATTCATTTATTTTAACATATCTATGGCTTTTTTGTTGTTTTAGGCCTCATAAGTGTGATGAATGTGAAAAGACTTTCCATAAGAAATCTGATTTGAAACGGCATAAAGACATGCACAGCGGTGAGTAGATGTTGCTTCGTATTCTTTTATGTGAATTCTACAAATCCTATTTTCTTTTAAATATCTTGTCTTTATCTGTCATTAGCTAATGACTTTAGCTTTGACCCCATGTAAATATAAGAGTAAATGGGAACTAAAAATTTATATACGAAATTGTTTTATAAAAAATGTGTCCATTACAAGTTACAACATGGCCCTTTTATGTGGGGGTCTATTCTAGTTCTTTATTCAGAATATGAAAAAATGTATAAAAATCCCTTAGTGCACCTGTATGATAGCTATTGAAGGTAAATTGCAAGTATTCATCCAGTGGTTAGTAGTGGTCCATGTGTATATGTATGTATGTGAACTCTTAAGTGCAAAACAAAAGTAAAACAAATTGAAAAACACTGAGATACATTGCCATACAACTTATCCCTTTAGGGGATCTCTTTCAGTCAAATTTTGAGTGGATTAGAGGAATATTACATTACTGTTTTATAATTGTAGATAGAGAATAGCAAGGAACGCAACTTAACAAATGTGACTACTTTTTAAGGTCTCATGGAAATGTAATAATTTCAGATGTCAAAAAGTTTCCGTGTTCAGTGTGTGGGGTACGGTTTAAAGACAAGTGCAATCTGAAGCGGCACATGCTGCGGCACACCAATGAGAAGCCCTATTGCTGTGCAGGGTGCGGGAACAGGTATAAACAGGTTAGTAGACAAGGAAAACACGATAAGAGAACATTCTGTAAAAAAAATATGCAATAAATGTTATATATGCGTTATCACTCAATAAGCTACTTTTTACAACCAAAATGCACCTTTCGTCAACTTCGTGTGATTTTTGTTGAACCACATTCCAGAGACATTGTATTGTATCTTACCAGCATCTCAATACACAGCTGCTCCTGTTTCTGAAGACGAAACAGTCTTCTTACCCTTGGAATCCGAGAAATGCACTGAAAATAAAAAATAATTTAAAAAAAACCATTTCTAGCTAGCATCTATGAAGAGACACAGTCAGAAGTGCTCGAAGAATCAGTTCAACAACAATAACAACCTGGACCCGACGACGCGCAAGAACCACTGCAGGGTTTGCGGCATGAGTTTTCAGTACAAGAGTGCCTTGCTCGAACACTGCGTCAGGTAAATTAAATTAATACTAAGTGTGAAAGAATTTTGCTAAATGACACGACGTTATTTAGAGCGCTGAATAATATTCTCGTCACAAGGCCCGTAAGTTACGGCATTATGAATGTATAACGAATTATTTTTTGACATTCCTAGTAAAATGTAAAGTAAATGTGTCTGTTTATTTACATTTGTACAATAAAGCATTTTACTTACTTACTTTTTAAAACAAGAAAACTAGTTATAGTTGAGAGTATACTATGAAAACAAAATAAAATAGACGAGATAAAAATCACAGGAAAAATACGAGAAAAATTGCTTGTCTCTTAATACTTCACGATTTTTTTCAGACAACACACAAACCCACCTAATAATACCACCAATAACATTGAGAAAGACGATAAACAACACCAAACAACACTCAACATAGACCACAATAGAACTGTGGACAATATTGTTGATGACATCCTCTCCGCCGAAGACGATTACATGACTATGTCTACGCAAAACGAAATACTAAACGTATACAACAACCAGACTGAAACAGATAACAATGATAATCTAATGCACGTCGAGTTCCTTAAAGCGATGAATCAACTGCACAGCCTAGATGATGAATTATTCTACAATGATCTTGATTTAGATAACTTCCAAGCAAACCACATATTCAACATGAACACTAATGATATGGATTATGGGGACAAAAATTCTGAAATTCTCTTTGATTTTGCTGATAATGGCAGAAGTATGGATCAAGACATAATGAATGTACTGTCAGAAGTCGGTCCATCGTTTACAGAGACAATTAAACCTGAACCAATCGTGAATCCTCCAGTTTCTGTAAATGAGTGTGCCACTATTTTCGAAAGCGACGTAGACTTGGAAGCCAGTACGAATTTAGCTGCCAATTTAAATCAGTTAATAGGAGAAAACAACGTACAGTATATTTCAACTGAGGACGACGATACGTTTATTATAAGTTTGAACAGTACTATAGACGCGGAGCAGTTGACTGACATGCTAAACATAGGAGTGGAATTAGTTGAAAATAACAATGAAGAAGAAAAAGTACCCGAGGTCCATAATACCGATGTGGATAGTGAACCGATAGTGATTAAGATTGAAGAGCCCGTAGTGGATAAAGGCTCCACTAGTGATAAGGAAAACGCAGCGGTGAAACCTAAAATAAAAAAATGTATTTTGTTCGTATGCCGCATTTGCAATAAAGTTTTCAAGAAGAAGGATAACTACAAATCGCACAAAGGTAAGACATGACAAGCACCAAATAGTGGTGACTCCCATTTTTGTTTTTATCAAATCAGTGCCACTTCTAATACATGAAAATTTTGACATCAATACCTTATTTAATAATTTGTTTGCATCATTTATTTCCTCAGCGATCCATAACCCGTCTTTACGCGCGCACCGCTGTCGCACGTGCGGCGAACGCTTCAGCTACCGCTCGACGCTCAACAAGCACCGCAGGATACACGACTCGATACCCACCAAGCGCATCCCTTGCGCGCTCGAGGGTTGCGACCGAGTTTATAGCGCCGCTTGGATGGTGAGCATTACTCAACTTTTACCGCATCCTCCCATAACCCGCCGCAGTGTAGTGATTAGGAGCAGATTTAGTTAAGCTACATGCTTAAAAAGCATCGCATGTCATATGACTTGCTGGTGGTAACTGGTATCCACTAAACGTTCCCGTGCGCGCCCGAAGTTTGACAAGTCTTTGGTTTATTCAACTTTTATAGCAGCTTCCCATAGTCCACTATAACGAGGAGATTTGGGCGGTTATGGTTTCACACCTTACTATACCCCGGATCGTGATGTGCAGTGACTAGAGGCTGACGTAGTGAGTCTCACGAATCTATCAATATCCACTAAGGGCTTCTCTTGCGCGCTCGAGGTTACGACAATTTACATCTCAGCTTAGGTGGAGAATATTTCTCAATTTTTACTGCAGCCTCCCACAACCCACCTGTATGAAGAGACTTGTGCTGTGATAATTTTCAACTTACTAAACACGTCGGATCTTACATGATATAGCTAGCTGGCACTTCCCGTTCTTCTCTAACGGCTGTTATTAATTATTAATAATTATTATAACAAATTTAATAATTTATCCTTGGCGACCTACAAAGCGTCCCACAATATGATGTCAATGATAGCTATAATGTGCGATTAAGTTACGATATTTTGGTAACTTCTTTATATGTTCTTGCAGTTAAAAACTCACATGGAGCGCGACCACGAGAAACTGATGCTGTATAAATGTGACAAGAAAGATTGCGGGAAAAGATTCTACAAGCAGTCAGACTTGGTCAGACATGAAAGGTAAATCGCAACGTTCAAGCGTCTTGATATGTAGCAAATGGAGTTCCTTAATCATTTCAGTTAAGGGATAAAATCGAAATCAAGCAGGCTTTCCTACAACATGTTACGAGTATTATCATTATACTGGGTGTAGCATGAGGAAATCTAATAATTTTAACAATGCATTCCTGAGGTTATAAGGAGTAAAAAATGTTGTATCCTAGGTCGAATTATGCGTTTTTAGATTTTATTTTTTATGGGCGCGGTTGACATTATGTGAAGCGTGCCAGTAAAAAAAAAATTTTAAAGACAATTCGACCTAGGTTATGTAACATTTTTTACTCCTTATATTCGGCTACCTCATGTTACACCGTGTATAGCTTGTCTATTAAGTAAGCGCAAATAGAATTAAATGTTTTAATTAGCCGTCCCTTACTGTGGTAACTCGTTCGCATATAAATATACGTCGATGACTTCGTAGTGTTAGTAACACTAATAATATCATCAAAAATAAAAGGATTCTTTAAGAAAATTACTACTAAAAATATCTGTTATTACATTAAAAGTGTGTATATTTTTAATTAGAAAAATTAAAGCCTTTTTGAAATAAAATATGTTTTGGTGCAGGTTCCACTCCGGCGCACGGCCCTACTCGTGTGACATCTGTCACCGCGCGTTCCCGCAGATCTCACATCTAAAGCGACACGAACGCAACGTCGACTGCACTAAACAGTGAGTTTAATTTACTTCACGAAGAATACTTTCTGCCAAGTTTTTTGCCATGCCAATGATCTTTCCGAAAGCGTTGGTAGACTAATAATAATAAACAAGTAAAAGAGCTTTTTGCGAACCATTTGGTGAATACTATTATGGATTAGTTTTGAGTCGTTTTCGGATGTCCAAAGTTTATTATTATTCTGTATATTTATTTTTATATCAAGTTAGATTTTTACAATATATAAAACAATATTAATACAAAATATAAATTCTGACTTCACAGTTAGACATAAAAATACGTTTTTGAGCTTGTTTATTCTCATTTTTGAGAAAAATTATATTATCTGTTGTAACTACTTTTTTTTTTGTTTCAGTGTGCAGCATTGATGCTGGTTGCTAGTTAATTATTTATTCTTATTTATTACCTATCTCCATTTTGAGATTTTCTGTGATAGTAAATTTCTTATTATTAATTTACATTACTGTGTAATAATATCATGATAATTATATTTCCTTATGAAAAACAAACAACCACTAAAGTTGTCATTTTTGTATGAGACGGTGTCGAAAAATAAAAACTTTAATAAACAAACAATTCAGTTTAATATAAATTGATTGGATCTTAAAACTTAAGCCACAAAAACAATCACATTTCAAATAATTCTAATTCCAATTAAGATATCCGAGTAAACAGTAAATCCTATTTACAAATAACGGCACATTAAACTGGTTTTAAAGCTATATTAGAGATTTATGCCTTATCGATGGCTAAGCACGACTGTTGGGGTCGTTTTTACATCACCCTTATACTAACAGTTTTGCTGCAGCGCGACCGGCGGAGGATCTCTGTTCATTGCTCGTTCGACACGGTTGCCTTGCCGCCGTTACTTGTCAACACTCGCAATATATAACAGACACGTTCGCCGTGCCGTCGGTCGCGCGTTAGACCAGCCATTGTTAGTCCATGTCCTCATTCTCTTGGATGGTCATGCTCTGCATAAAAGTCTCCAGGCTGTTTGTACTGTTGACTAGACTCTCATAAGTGTGGTGATTGTTGCCCAGCTAGGGAAGAAATGATATTAGGTTAAATTAAATATTAGTGATTGTGTAATTAATTCGTATTATATGCAAATTTGTTATTTACTTTTATGTAAAAGTATTTTTATTAATTGGCATACATAATTATGTGGTATAGTGAATAAATTAAAAATACACCGACTATAGTATTTTATTTTCTCAGTTGGCCGGAGAAACAAAATGTAAATGTCACTTTTTGTGTCTAACCACACTTAAATGAACGCAGAGTTTATAGAATTATTATTATTACTGATTACTGCTGAGATACGATAATTCCGAAACAGTTAAATGTGTTTGGACAAGAAGCCTTCATTCCTTATTTCACTAAGTTGGTGCGCTGATCATTTACCATCTGTGACAGATTTTGGAGTTCGAAAATTACATTTGCAAATCTTTGTATTTCAAACGTGAAGTTTGGAAAAAATAATCCTACTCGTTCATAAACATAAATATATATTACATTTTTTTTTTGTATAAAAACATTTTTAACACAAACTTTTTGCTGACTACTCGCATTGTCATCTATTCGATATATATGTGTACCAAATTTCACGTCGAACTACTTGCAAGATTTGACTCAAATAACCATAGAAAAAAGAGATATAGCAGAAGTGCGATAAGTCGCTTTCGCTAGGGAAACCGGTGTCGCCAAACTTTGACATTGACAGTTTACTCATACCTTGAAATCTTGGCAATTATTGGTCGTAGCTCTTCTATTACAGTTTGACAACAAATATAATGCGCATCGGCAGTATTCGTTTGCGCAGAGAAGCGCAGACCAGTTTCCGATGGTAGCCGAACGTGTAAATAATCTATATTGAACTTTATTTGCAAGCGCAACTGGCAGAGTATTGCTTGCTTTGCATTCTTAGCTCTTTCCCGCTTACACGATTTTGCTATTGTTGGTACGAAATCGATCGACCAATAACAGCGCCAGAGTTTCCCGCGCTACTAAAATTGGTATACTGCGCAGGTACATCGTGGAGCATTATTTTTGTTGTCAAACTGTACTATTAGAAAAATGTAATAAGTTCTGAATCGGTATTATAATTTGAACTTTCCACCCACAGAATAATGCAAAAAAAAGTCCAATTACAAATTAAAAAAGTCCATTGTACAATCTCTGCTACTCGACCCGTCAAATTCATTTTGACGTTTATACATGCAATTTTCCGCAAATGGGTGGCACGCGTCTCTCGTTCACATGCCACTTCTACTATATCTCTTTTCTATGCAAACAACAACAAGCAGATGTACTTACAAAGCCCTTGACCCACTTGGAGAGATGGTCGGTGTAGTAGGGCTTGCAGAAGCGCGCGTCCACCAGCAGCACGGCGCCCCAGTCGCCGCGGTGCCGCACGCAGCGCCCCACCGCTTGGTTCAGCGCCCTGCAGCCAATACGTACGTATTTGTATTGTGCGCCTTTAATATTCATAATGAATCTAACTGTTACACGCCTGGACCGAAATTATATTTTTTCTCAAACATGCTCGGAAATGTATGCGTTAATGTCCCGATATGAGGACATGAAGTTTCTCGTTTATGGCTCCCTACATTACTTCTTGGCTTAGGCCACAAAAGTTAGTATGAAAATCCATTTTTGTCCGCTGCTCTAATTTTTTAAATTTCTATACTAAAATTAAATTGGCATAGGAAAAAATTACATACAGCCAACCACCACCACAATCTGTACCTAAGCATAATTGCGACATAAAAAAAAAATCTATGGTACTATATTTATGTGCGGTTAAACATGGTGCTCAAATAGCTGGATCAAATTAGTACATTTAAAAAATAAAAAAGGTGGCAAATCGAAAATCTTTTTTTCTCCTTATGCGTATTTTGTAGTGATTGTTATTATAATTTAACAGAAATAAAAATGACTTCTAGTGATGTAAGTGACGGGGAACTTATGAACTGTACTCCGCCTCATTTAAAAGAGGAGGCAAATTTAGCTATGCAAAATATGCTACCGGAAGAAAGTAAAGAGATTTACATGAAAACATACGATGCTTTCATGAACTGGCGAAAAGAAACCCGGACAACCTCCTTTTCAGAAAATGTGTTTTCCCTATAATAAACTATGATTTACTTGATTGTCTAGTAGTTATTTAAATTTTTCCTCACATTGTTTGAGAAAAGCACTATACAAGCTTTGGCCGGAACAGGGATTGCAGGACTCGTTCTATCTGGCCTCGTCTTCGACTCGGCCACCTACCCCAAACTCGTCCAGCAATCCCTTACTTCACGGCCTCTGCAGTAATGTACTATTCTAGAATTTAACTATTTTGGGTTTTTCTTACTCGGAATAGTTTACCATATCGACTTTTATATATAGATACACATACTTACATAGATCACGTGTTTTTCCCTTATGGGGCGTTCAAGTATTACGTAACGCAATTTGAGGGGGAGGGGGGGGGTATCGTAAAACGTTACGATGCGTTACAGAGGCGGGGGGGGGGGGATTCTTTCTTACAACACGTTACGTAACGTTTTCTTTTTTTAAATAAAAAAATATGGAATTAAAACTGCCAAGTTAACAAACTACGCATGTACTGCGGGTTAACATCTCTTGTGTTATTTAATATTATTACCGCCAAGGCGATTAAAACTATAACAAGGATATTATAGCGACTTTCTTGTACTTTGTGCAATATAAATTTTGACACTTTTGGGTAAAAATGATCACTTGGGTGTTACGTAACGTTTAGAGGGGGAGGAGGGGGGGTACAGAAAAACGTTACGGCGCGTTACAAGGGGGGGGAGGGGCCGAGCCTAAGCCTTTAGCATGATTGTGGGCGTATGAATGGCAAGGGGGATCAAAACAGTGATGGTCGCTAGCCACATCGCCTATCCCTCGATGGGGATTTTATCATCAGTGCGGGAAGAGAAGCAACTGGTACATTCTATGTTTTTTCTTTGCTCCCAGACCAGCAGATGGTTTTATATATGTTTATTTTTATTCGAAACACGACAACTGTCAAGTACGTTGTGAAACTTAGAAGCACTGTAAGCAGTTGACGACAGAATAATGATCCAGAGGCGATCGGATTGACTAAACTCTGATTCTAGCGTTCTGTGATAATATGCAGAGTATAAAAACTGACATGATTGTTTGGTGTGTTAGGAAATGATAGCCGTTCAAAGGCGTGGTTTTTGCGCCTACCGAAATGAATAGCAAAGACTACTTAGCCATTATGCTGATATAAGCTGTAATACCTGTAAGCCTGAACTCTCAGCCACTCTCTACTGGACAACAGGTTGCGTTGCGAAGCATACTTATCGTTGTATTTCATCTTCTCTTTCACAGCCATGTCGAACGTGTTAGGATACGGAACACCCACCTTGGAACATAAACATCAAAATGTTACTCCTAAAAATGTTAAGCATTTTGGAAACTTGATCCCCCACTAAGAGACAGCTCCTAGTAGATTTTTGAATATGACTTAAGTCCAAATTTTACATGAAATCTTCAGTCCTCATCAGTCACTTTTCTACTGTTTTGTGAAACAGATAACAGATAGAGAAATAAAAAAAAAACAACTGAAATTTGTAATATGAAGAATTAACCTCATTACATTACTGAAGATGCCAAGCATTTTTGCCTACCTAGTTATGCTTCAAATATGAGTAAAATTAACTATGTTCATGTAATAGGTGTAGATACTCTACTCGAAGAGTAGGTCCCTATAAAGTTTATCTCTTGGTTACTCATTAAATAAATTGAATGATAACTCACAGTGATCACAGCTCTGGCCTGGTGGTCTTTGAAGTCCATGCCTTCCGACACCTTGCCGCGGTACACCGCGAACAATAGCGCTCCTTTCTCTGACTGCGAGTACTTATAATAATCCTGCAACATCAATTATTATTTACATCTTTACAAGAATCAAAGATATGGTGACAAAATATTCAGTTGTTGGTATTTTTCATAGGTCGCCTGTGGACGATGTGGAATAGAAAGGCACAGAGGTATTTGAAGACACATTATTTGTGTACAACTAGATTATGACCGGCCCCTCCTCGCTTTGTATGAAAGAGCAGAGTATTTAATCTGTCGGAGGCAGCAACAGCAGCAGTAGCAATAGACGAACGGTAAAGAATTAAAAAAGATTTTCGCTTCTTCACCCGTTCAGGTATTTTTTCTTAATGATAAAAAATTAACCTTTCTTAGGTTCGCCGAGACACATTAAGAAAATAGAAGGACTGTACGTTAGTATCAAAAATAAACATCAATAGATACCTATCTTCCGCTCTCAGATTTGTTCAAATACCTACATACCTCCATAATATCGTTGTGATCTCTGACATTTCTGCTTTCCATGAAAACGTGTTTTGTATCGCTCAGCTGTGCCCACACGCCCGACTCACGCCATCTAAAATATAATGTAGGTATAACTCTTAAAAATACAACAATCACCATTATCATCATATAAGTAATGATCCCTCAACAGCGTGTCCAGTGGCGTAACTATAGGGTGGCAGGGGTGGCAAAATGCCAGGGGCCCCTAGCTCTACGGGGCCCCGAACTGGCTTGGTTTAGAGCACAGAAGGGACGCTGATGCACTTCTTTATACTGAGGAATGAGCCCCACCTGACGAATTTGCCACGGGCCCCAGACGTTATAGTTACGCCACTGAGCGTGTCGCATGTTGCCGGGTATAAACTCAACTCACCGTTTCACAAGCTTGTTCATGAGCACGTACGAGGGCAGGAAGCACAGCACCCCGTTGGGCGTGACCTGCGAGACCCACAGCACGGCCTGCCCCAGCCCGTCCTGCGTGTCAGGCTGGTCGGTGCCGCGGCTAGTGCATTCCAACGGCTGCCCGTTGGGACATGTTGTTAAAGTGCCTATCCATACCTGTTGGACAATGCGTAAACAATATTTAATTAAATTACGGCATCATACCAAAGGTACCATCCCTACGAATATTATAAATGCGAAAGTAACTCTGTCTCGTCTGGCTGTTTGCCTGTCCATTTGTTTTCACTCTTAAAACACTGAACCGACTTGAACGTAATTTGGTACAGTAATCAATACTTACTTTATAACACACCAGCTGTTGCCCGCAACTTCGTCTGCATACAATTCGTTTATCGCTATCCCGCAGGAATCACGCAATTTTCCGGGATAAAAAGTAGCCTATGTGTTATTCCGGACGATAATCTATCTATGTTTCAAATTTCATCCAGATCTGTCCAGCCGTAATGGCGTGAAAGAGTAACAAACATCCATCCATCCATGCATCTATCCATACTTACAAACTTTCGCGTTTATAATACATATATTACCTACCATCTATAACCAATTGTAGAGGTAAATAGTTGACGATATCACTTCACTGACCCTGTCCTTCGGTATGATGTGGTTAGGGCTAACTTGGAGCGGGAAGTCTGTGGCGAGCTCCGAGTGCAAACTGATCAGCGGCGTGAGGGTCCCCGAAGCCAGGATGATGCATTTGGCCAGCTTCAGACCCTCGAAGATCACCGCCGGGTTCATGCAGAGCAGGCGGAGCGAGAGGGTCTCTCTGTCTGCATTCTGACAATTTATAACTATTCATAAGTAAAAGACGGGTTAAATCTAGTTTTCTAATATTGTTCTTATGTAGTTTGTGTTTTGTCGGTAGCTCCAACTTTTCAGTAAATCTATAAAATAAACCTAACCTAACTTAGGTATGCCGAATAGTATTTAACCCATGAACAGGTAAGTAATTTTTTACGCTTGACGTTCGTGCCAGCAAGCAGCAATCGACCCAGGAAATTCTCACTTATTTGGGAAAGTCCCAGACTTCCACCTTCAGAGGTCATTACCACTAGAAGGATAGATAGGCGACAATAATGCAGATTACCTTGACCTTGGCTTCGTCTCAAATATAAAATTATTAGATACTCATTCGAACATGAGCAAGTTTTCGTGCAATAAATACATTGCTGGGCAGCTAAGCCAACGAGTTATAAGAGACTGACCGAGCGCCGCAATGTACCTACCGAATGCTACTATGATATATTTATCTTGCATTGTGTAGGTACAAATACCTAAATCTGGCAAGCGTTATTATCTCATGTATAACTAAGTAGGTACAGTCAAGTGTTGTATCTAGTCAAAGTTTCAAAAATAAGTACCATGCACTCTTACACCGGCGTAATCGTCTGGCGTGACCGTTTCATCTTGTATTGTACCTGTGATATGTGAATTGCATTAAATAAATAAATAAATAATAAGGTCGTGGGACATATTTTTGAGAAGTTCGTATCGATACTTATTTTTGCACTTGACCGTACCTATATATTTTTATAAAACAGATTCGTTTCCAATTTTTGTAAATGTCTCTCTCTCTTTCACCTAAGTCACTAAAATGGAAGTATAACCAAGGTGACATCATTGCATTTATTCAGTATGCGCGAGTCTAGCGCCGAATTTTAACGTGCGATTTAAATATACTTACTTTTCAATACCATTCGTTTTGATAGTAAACAAGTTGCCAAATTGTGAAAGAAAAAAAACAGCTAGTGCAGTGTTTAGACCGACCATTAGGTTTTATTAGTGAACATAATAACATGACTTATTGCAATTGGCTAGAATTAGACGTGGTTCTTAAAATACGACGCATTTTACGCCAAGGTTAAATTAAAATCGCGAGCTTTGAGATGGATTCAAATGATAGTAACATTACTTATAAATATTATGTGGTAAAAATTTTGGATTTACCACGCGAAGACTTTAATAGATTTTTTTGTATACCGGCTTCTTGGATCCCAGTGAGGGAATCACATCAAAGGGGACTCGCTTATTTTCCTTTAGACGTGGAAGCATCAGTTACAAAGAAATGGGTTGAGGATGGTAAAGAGTTACCTGACAGTCGGACAGTCCTCGCGGTTGATATACTGTACGGCGTGGGTGAGTTACATCTCATTAATATAATCAGGCGCTAGTTATGTCCCGGAGGTCCATATTATCGCTAATAATTTAAATTGTTCACACAAATATAATTAAAAAAAAAAACTATTTTATGCCGAAAATGCCTTTCGAAAATGCATTTCAATCTACTAGGCCGAATTTAAACAAACATGGCTAAGAACCACCGCAAGGAAACTGGTTTTAGAATGAAAAAAGAACTGCATCCAATCATCCAAATCGGTCCATTCCTTTGAGAGCTACGATGCTACAGACAGATACACACAGACATCGACGTCAAAGTTATAACACACCACTTTTTGCACCTAGGGTCAAAAAGATTTGCCTTATTACCACGGTAGCTCACGTAGACCCCCGTAAGAAAGGTAAAGTAAAGTTTATTTGTACGAATAAAATTAATATAATTCGTAGCCACCGTACGTATACTTTTTAAAGGGTCATGTACAGGTATAAAACAAATCAAAACTATATATTTCGAATTTCATATTGTACTTTGTGTCTCCCTGCTAATGATAGCCAAAGTTAACTCATTTTTTACATCTAAAATAAATAATGTTCCTACCTTATATTGTATGTTACGTAACTCTTTATCATACATATAACAAAATGAAATGAATTTAATGTTGAGACTTATTTTTGTGTTCACAGATTCATATGAAGACGCAATCAAATACACAACAATGCTCGAAAATAGATTTCTCCAAGAACAGAGTTATGCAGAAATAATTAAAGGTATTTTCTGCAAATATACATATACATATTTACGGATCAACATACATACAGATTTTAATACATGATATTTTAAATTACTAAACTGATTTCAGAACATGCATCATCAAAGCTATTCGAAATTGATTCGCCTGAGAGTTCATTGATAAGTAATTCAGAATTAACCCCATTGCGTGAAAGAACGGCAGAACAAACACTGTGTACTGATTTAAATGCAGATATTCCTAAAAAAGCAACTGAAGTAGTCGAAATTGGTGGTGTCTCTAGCAAAAATATGGAAACTTCACCTCAATCGTTCAAAGAAGAACTTACACAAACTGACACAAAACGAGAATCAAATAAGTTGGCAAATAACCATTCAGCAGTCATAGCAAATCATTCTAGTAATATAAAGGATAATAAAGCGTCCGTAGATAACAAGAACCAGAAGAATAATTCTGCATTGAGTGCCGCAGACATTATTAAATTAATTTTCGAGACCGACTTTTTGGAAGAGTTCAAAAGGAAGCATTCAATTATAGAAGATATGGTCAAGATGGACAAGACTCACCACGATTGTATTGACATGAGTTCTATAATGAAGAAAATAATACGATTAGTAGAAAACTACAAAAAATGCCATATTGATCGACCAAATATTACCGCTACAGAAGATATTAAAGACACAGACGTAGAAAACACAGAAAAAGATGAAAGAATAGTTCAAAAAGAAGCGAAAACAAATACTCCGCAACGAGATCAAGAAAGTTATAATGTTGTACTTGAAAATACGGATAATGATATAGTCCAAAAAGAAGCGAAAACAAATACTCCGGAACGAGATCAAGAAAGTTATAATGTTGTACTTGAAAATACGGATAATGATATACAACTACCGCCTAGACGGATGAAACATTTCACTTTACCGGTCGAATACGATGAAAAAGATTCCAGGTGGACTCGCAGGCATCGTGAAAAGAGGCCAGGTCTTGTTGAAATTTTACCCTACTCAGAAGTCTATGTCAATGAGATTGGACTTCACAATTGTAAAATAAATTCGCACGATAGCAGAACATTTGCAAAACTATTGTTAGTGGAAATTTTCAGCGATAATGCGTTGAGCGTGTGCTCTTTAACTGGTAGGATGGCATATCCATTCAGAAAAGAAGAATATATGCAGAGGCCCGGGTTGGATGAAAAAGCGATGATTGTATTGTTCACCTGTGTTGAAGAATATGCTAAAGAGAGAAATTGGCCGGAAGTAGACAATAAATGTATTACATCGAGCATTCGTGCTAAAATAAGAGAAATCAGAATTAAGGCGTATAAATAAAATAAAAAAAATGGTAAACTCAACAACGAATACCAAAATAAGTGTATGTACTTATGTTACATTGTTCTTAGAAGAAAGTTTGTATCCATTGTATGTAAGTAAGTATACATTTTGAACAATATTTTGCATCCGATAAAAGCCGTGGTAGCCTAGTGGTTTGAAGCCTCTCTAGCGGAGGGTCATGTGGGATCTACATTTATTTCTGAGAGGAGGCCTGTGTGGCCAGAGTAGGCGGAAAAAGCAAGTTATGTCACGATTTATTGTTATAAAAAGCGTAGCGTAATAACATGATATCAGAGGTTATCCTGACTACGGTGATAACTGTACCGAGACCGAATGTCAACAGATTATAATAATTTACAAGTTTTAAGCGCCGTACGTTTTTGTTATTAGATTAATGTTTTGTATTTACGCATATTTAATTTCGATGGTGTTCCCTTGTTTCATACACAGAATTTTCACATAATTAAATTCCTACTATAATATTATAAATGCGAAAATAACTCTGTCTGTCTGTCTGTCTGTTACGCTTTCACGCCTTAACCGCTGAACCGATTTTAATAAAATTTGGTGCGGAGGTAGTTTTAGTCCCGGGGAAGTACACCTTTCTGTCTATCTATAGCAATTGGACAAGTTTTGTTTCGTTAACTTAAGTTTAAGTATATATTCTTTGAAATCCTATGAAGCTTCATTATGAAAAGAAACGTTGTAAAATTGCAAAAAAATATTGAGATAATACTATGCAGTAGCGTCATTTATTGTTATTTTATGTATCTACTCAGTAGATTTAGCCCGCGGCTTCGACGTGAAATATAAAAATAGTAGGAATAAGCTACAGATTTTTTCTTGAAATAATAAGAGACCGTCTCAAAGAAAGAAAACTTTTCCAATAATTCTAGTAACTTATTGTTTTCTTTAATAAAAAAATATACATTTTTTAAATTTTAAATGTTATTATTGAAGCTATTTACTTACAAACTTACTTCCATACTGGTCTGGGAGCAAAGAACAAAACAAATAATGTACCAGTCGCTTCTCGTTCCGCGCAAATGGTAAAAGCCCATCGAGGTATTGGGCGAAAATCTTAGGAATCATGCTATAAGCGATGCGGCTAGCAACCCATCACTATTTTGATGTCCCTTTCGTAAACGTGGCCTTTAGGTCTTCTTACCTTGGGCTCCGTCTACCCCGTAAGGGATATAGACGTGATATGTTTGTGTATGTATAACTTACCTGGCTGTACTGGGAGCTGCGCTGTGATGCCTCATAGTCGCTGGGCGAGGTCTTCACGAGAGCCGGCACAAAGTCATCCAAATATTTGCCGTCCTCGCGGAAAAGAAACCCTGAACGGAATATGATCAGTTAAGTAACCTTTTTAAAACCAACTTATGGCTCTTCGGTGACAATATAACATGTGTATGTTATACATAAAGCATAATCACTACATACTATAAAACAAAGTAGCGGAGTAGTAAGGTGAATGTCTTATTTACATCTCTCGTTCGCAAAAGTAAGCTTTGCTCCCTGTCGAGAGGAATCAAAGTGCAACTTTTCTGTTCAAGGCTTTTCTAAGTGTTTTTTTGCAAATGCAATTTTTTGAAGTTGATAATTGTAAAACCACTCCATTTTCTATGATGGTAGGTCTTTAATTATATTGAGTATTTGTCTTAATGTTCGGGAGCCAAACTATTTTCATCTTGGGCGTTAAAACTTGAATCACTCAATACGCTCTGGATTCTACTTCGCTACATTCCGGATTCAATGTACTAGCACCCTCGCCGTAAATCCATCATTTTGTTCCCTTGTGACACAAATAACTACTATTCATTAAAATGGACCTTCACAGAGTAACGCTTGATTCAATAGAATATCTATTCGTTAAGTAGTTATCAGTTATCACTCACCGAGCACAGTTTGTATGGACTCTATAAGGCTGCCAGTCACTTGGGTGACTCCTAACAGCGAACGTGGATCTTCCCGGAGCAGTTTGCAGAATGTCTCGGCGCATGCGCTAAACTCTACAAAATAATATCAACATATCAATCATACTAAACGTGGCCTTGAGATCGTGTTGTACTGTTCTTGTGTTTTGTTAGGCTCTGTCTATCCCGTAAGTGATAAAGTAATTCTTAAGCTTTTTTTGGGACGGTAGAAAGAGATAGTGAATGTGATCGTGATGGTAAGCGCGCTAGGTAATGATGATGGTCTTTGGATGAGTGTACACAGTGGCGTAACTATAACGTCTAGGGCCCGTGGCAAATTCGTTAGATGGGGCACCTTCCTCAATATAAAGAAGTGCATCAGCGTCCCTTCTGTGCTCTAAACCAAGCCAGTTGGGGGCCCCGTAGAGCTAGGGGCCCGTGGCATTTTGCCACCCCTGCCACCCTATAGTTACGCCACCGACTGTACATATAGTTTATTGAACTTGTTTACATATATCACGTCTTTATCACTTACTGGGTAGACAGAGCATAAGGTAATAAGACTTTAAGGCCACGTTTAGCGTGATTGTGGGCGTATAGGTGGAAAGGCGAATCAAAATAGTGACGGGTTGCTAGCCGCATCGCCTATAAACATGATTCCTAAGATTTTCGCCCATTCCCTCGATGGGCTTTTACCATCTGCGCGGGACGAGAAGCAACTGGTACGTTCTGTTTTTTCTTTGCTCCCAGAACAGCATGAACTTGTTTCGTGTTTTTTTAAACAAACGAAGAACGTTGACAATGACAAAAATAAAACAGGTACAGTACCCGACCATAAAGATTGCACATTGGTCTTCTCGTCTAATATCGGCTTCGTAGAGCGTTGTCTCGCTCTAACATGACTGTATGATTTTAGATTTAATTTAAACCTTGGCCTTCCTTTTCTGAAGCGGATATTTAAAAAAAAAACAGTCTAAACAGACAGATGCAATTGGCATCGTTCATTTTTTTTAAGCTGTGCTTTTAACACCTTTATTTGATAAAATGGACTATTTCAAGCAACTAATTTGAATATTATGCTTTTACGTAGCTTTGTTAATTAATAATAAATATTTTTTCGCTGTTTGATAATTCGTGAATTTAGACAGAATCCCAATCGCCTTCGTTCGGCTGGCTATAAAAAAAAACGGCTTTGTCTATGGTTTTGTAGATTTGACAGTGACACGTGACAGTTGCCGTAGCCAAACTTTTTTTTTAATTTTTGTGGCAAACATTCGATGCTGGATTCTGTCTAAAAACCCGGTCGTTCGGTCAAACAAAGGTTCAAAGTACTTTTACAAAAATATCTGCAATCATAAAGTATTTTTGAAATCGGACAAGATAAATCGGATAATTGATGGTTTTCCTCGAAATGGTTTTCGAATTGGACCATACTAAAAAAAATGAACAATGCCAATTGTTGAAGAAAGGATCCGGTGGGATATGTGAGGAATCAATAGCTACCGCTAAACTGGCGTAGGCCGATGTTATGGTTGTTCAACGTCTGTACGAAGTGGTCGACCTGCCACGTGTGGACGGACTCGTTGTTGTTGACTGGTTTGTTGTTTACCAGCGGGGTTTGATTCCCGAACCTGCAATCAAGATAATTTTTTGCTGCACATCACCTTTATATTTATATCCACAAACTCTCAAAACGTTGTAACACGATTGGTCGCTTATTAATTTGACGCTAAGTGCATTTGGTCTTGTCATTACTTACTTTCTACTAATCCTACTATCCTACTTCTTTCCGCTGTCTGTTTGTCTGTCTCTATGTAAGCTTAGATCTTTAAAACTACGCAACGGATTTTGAAGCGGTTTTTTTAGACTGATTTGATAGGAAGTCGCGGGCAGAAACTAGTAATATTATAAACTAGCTTCTACTTGTGACTTCGTCTGCGTAGAATCATACATATAAAGCTTCCTAAAAATCCGTTGCTTAGTTTTAAACATCTAAGCATACACAGGGACAGATAGACATACAGACAGCGGAAAGCGACTTTGTTTTATACTATGTAGTGATGCGAAAGTTTGTGAAGATGTAAGGATGTTTGTTACTCTTTCACGCCAGTACGGCTTAACGGATCTGGATGAAATTTGGAACAGTGATAGATTATGGTTTGGAATAGCACATAGGCTACTTTTTATCCCGGAAAATTGCGTAGTTCTCGCGGGATAGCGATAAACAAATCGTTTGCAGACGAAATCGCGGGCAAACAGGTAGTGTATCATAAAACAAAGTTCTCCACCGTGTCTATCCGACTGTCTGTTCGCGATAAACTCAAAAAAATCTGAACGTTGTTTCGCGCGGTTTCCACGTGTCCGGGATACAAATAATTCTGCGCGGATTAAGTATGGGGCAACAACTATTATTCTAATAATACGAAACAACTGTATAGAATAGAGGTTAGCGCTTACCAGTCATTCCAGGACTTGAGGGTCTTGAGAAGCTGCTCGACGTAGTGTATGACCTCTTGATTTTTGAACCGGTACCCTGCTACTGTTTCCAGCTCCTTTAAAAAAAGGGTGAACATATAAAAAAATAAACTGCATGTAACCTGAGGCTCTAAATTTGAATTAGTAGGAGTATTTTTTTTGTATCTTTAATTAATTATATTAAACAACATTTTCTCTCTCTCAAACATCTCGAATCCTGTCAGTTTACTTTTGTTTGGATCAGTTTGATTCCGATAATGCGTTCCGTAAATTGAGAATGTTCCAAAAGTGCTGAGAGTTTCTACAAAGTTGATTGAACAATGTGTTACTTTGCTGAGGTCCATGTCAATTAACCAAGCCAGTTACCTTGCTACTCCACAACCACACGTGCAACACACTAGAGCTAGAGACTAGCCCCCTCTTAAACGCTCTATAGGCTTCTGCTAACTTAGCAATCGTTTGCCCTTATCTGTGAAAGGTAAATGTCAAAGTGACAGACAAGGACAAACGATTGCTAAGTTAGAAGAAGGCGTTTATGAATAAGGGGGCAAAAAATTACCAGAAACATATCTTCAGTACCTATAATAATAGATGCGCTAAAGGAGCGCCCTCACTGAGAGGATTCGGCGTCGAATATTCGAATGGTGTGGACGTTGAGCCGAACGTTACAAAGCTTACATTGATTGTTCGTTCACAAATGCTCGGGTAAGAATGCTCTCAGTGAGGACGCACCTTAAGAAAGAAGGGATTTCTACTTTCCATGGAATATCTAGTTTAACAGAATAGCGGTAACATGGTAATGACGGTCAAGGTTAACGTATTGGCCACCACTATAGACTCCAGTAGCGCTCGGTAAAAAAACCGCCAGGCTAGCCGGAAAAAACAAAACACTGATGACGCGGCGAGTAAAGAAAGAGCGAGAGAGTAAAGTTTGGTATAGGAACCCGGTGGGAATCGAGTGAAAGGGACACGCCACTGATAGGCTCTTTAATTTCACGACATGGCAACTTACTTTGATGCCCAGCAGTATTTCATCCCTGGTGATGGTCTGAGAGGCGGCGTCGCGGCAGATGTCTTCGATGTTGTGAGCCTCGTCGATTATAATTATTTTGTCGCGCACGTCGATTGACATCTGAAATATGTGCATGGGTTTTAACTCTGCAAAAATTGCTAAGTTGTGCTCCTTCTCGCACAGGGCGCGCTTTCTCTCTCTCTCTATCTAAAATACTCCCGCCAATACTCGCCCTTAGCTATCTCAAGATTAATTATTTATAATTAAACGTCTTTTCATTAAGCATCTGACCTAACTTGTGGTCCTTCGAGCCGGATGCATTTAGTTTTTTTTTTAAATAAATATCCTCCGACAATAATTGACGTCAATTGACCTAGTCCCAAACTAAGCAAAGCTTGTAATATGCATAATATAAACAACGGATAAACATACTTATATAGATAAATATATATTATAATACACTTCTTTAATATATATTGAACATCCAAGACACGAGAATAAACATTCTTATTCATACAAATATCTGCCCAGACCGGGGATCGAACCCGGATCCTCAAGCTTCATAGTCAGACTCTCTAACCAACATAATTATTTAAGTAAAGATAGGTTATATATACACTTTATTGCAGGAAAATTGAGACACAAACACAATTTACAAACATTAAGATACATGTAAAAAGGAAAGGAAGAAAGAGAAAAAAATAACAGAGGAAAATAGGTTAAATGAAAGTAGTAACGGAAATTAACAACATGACGTTTGCCCAGCCTGACACTTTACGGCAGTGGTTCTTAACCGGTGGTCCGCGGACCACTGGTGGTCCCTGGAAGCATCCAAAGTGGTACGCGGGGCCAATCAAATAAATTAATTAGGTAAGTGACAATCAGAGACAGCGCGTGAAGGTGCAATTCCGTCCATTGGGACCGATCGAAGACATACGTTAGATATTATGCAGTTACTAGGTGGTCCATGGCAAGACAGAAATTTTGATAAATGGTCCCTCATGTCTGAAAGGTTAAGAACCACTGCTTTACGGGCTAGCAAAAATTCGCCAAGTTTTTTTTAAAGGTTACAACAGATTGTTAACTCACACTGCTCCGTATAGTTGGCTCTATGAGGTAATTGTACGGACAAAAGACGATCTGTGCTGATGTCGCCATGGCTCGAGCTGCATAGTAAGGGCACGCTCCCGCCGCCTCCCCCGCAGCCACCAGCTCGTCCAAATCGAACGCTGGCGGCAAAGAGTCGTGGTGCAACGCCTTTTGGTTGTCAAAGTACTTGCAGTTGGTGCCTTTTTCGCCATTCTTATTGGTGTGTGTCTGGAATAGCAAAGTTTAATCTATCTGATTATACTTGCACGTGGGAAGCGGGAGCAAGGGGGGGGGGGGAGAAAATGAGACAGATGACGTATGAGAAGATGATTGTTCGATTGAAAGTAGGACTTTTAAGGTGCAAAGTATGGCGTTTGGTACGTTTTCGTTAACTGATGGTAAGTAAGCATTACCTATTTAAAGACCACCCGTAGCATCACAGGATGGCAGATGCATTGCCAGCTTAGGGGGCTGATAGAATACCTCATGTGCCAATAATTTCACAGGACGTCTTACTCTTCACGTACGAGCAAGAGCAATGCGAAATTTCAACGTAAAATGCAAACATTAAACTTAAGATTAGAATACACAGTTAAAAATTCACCTTAGTGCATCCCCTGCACATATCATTCTTCGTCTTCCACACCTGCCGGTCGAACTCCCTGATACAGCTGTATTCTCTGCTAGCCAACAGCGTCATGGCCGCCTCTCCGCAGTAGAAGGTCCTTTTGAACTCCTTGATCACCTGCTGCAGCTGCTTATGCGTCCTAGCTCCGTAATATATCGTCGGCAGGCTGGAATCAACAAGCACCGATGTCTGGATTTGTAGGCGCGTTACCAGTTGGTACAGGCGTCTGAAATAGAGCAATGTGTTACCGCCACCGAATGCACAACCTAATAAATAATTATAAACTAATTGAACATGCAAATCCACAGGCCAAAAATAAAGCAAATTTTGTAAGTCAAACGTTCGTAAGTATTTTTGAGCCGGAAAGTCATTAGCAAACTGTAACCGTAACGGAACTGATACTGTAACAATTAATCCTTGTTACAGTATCAGTTCAGTTTAGTTACAGTTGGTGTGTAGGTACGTGAAGCGAGTTCAGAGAGGTCGGCTCGTTGCGAGCGCAGCCTGAACAACGCGGACTACGTACACACTATTTACAATATTTATTTGCGCAGTTATTGTTAAACAGCTCGCTAATGAGGGCCCAGCTTTAGGTGTTATACTAATTACTATAAAGAAGCCAGTATCGTCACGGTCATGGATATCTGTTGAGAAAGCTGAGTGGCGAGGTCTAAATAAAGAGTGAAGAGGTAGATAAAATTGTTAACGTATCATTACATAAGTAAATATTTAAATACGTTATAAATGGCTATAAAATACATCAATACATTTCTAACCCAACTACTATAATCTACTATTAAGCATATTAAAGAAGAATTTGCAAAAGTCATCAAAATAACAACTTTTGTACGCTCTACGGGATATAATCGTGATTACCTTTTATCACTACATAGTATAAAACAAAGTCGCTTTCCGCTCTGTTTGTCTGTCCCTATGTATGCTTATATCTTTAAAACTACGCAACGGATTTGGATGCGGTTTTTTTTAAAAGATAGAGTGATTCAAAAGGAAGGTTTATATGTAAAATTCTTCGCAGACGAAGTCGCGGGCAGACGCTAGTGAGTCTATATAGTATATCCCGTAGAGTTTATACCAAATATATTATATTAACCGTCAACTATTTAAAACTGTTCGAACAATTTTCATTCCAAATGCCATACCTGTACAAAGAAGAGGAAAAAAACAATTTATTTGCATATTTGGGCACATCGCTACAGCTACACAATAAAGAGAAATTTAGAAGCAAAAAACAGATTAATGTGTCTAAACATGCTACACAACTGTTGACATGCTTTTGGCTGATCCGATCTGATCATACCAGCGTCCGGGGCACACGAAGTCCAGTCTCAACACAAAAACCATCTAAGTAATTAGCTACATCTAATTTTAATTACCATAAAATTAACACGCATTTCCCACACCCGCCCCTCATGCAGCTTAATCGTCTTACATTATTCCTTTATTATCGTAAAAGGTACAAACCTAATCAACACTGAAGTGTATCAAATTGATCTGTTTACACATTAAGTAAAGTACAGACTATATAGTATACAGGATTTAAGGTTTATCTCTTACTATCAAATGAATCAAAAATTATTACTTCTTGATTTTTTATGTTATACCGTTTCGTCATTCCGTGACGCGTGCTACATGCACTATGGTAGGTGCAGGGGTATAGCACGCGTCACGGAATGACGAGGATCCGGGTTCGATTCCCGGCCATTGCTTTAATTTTCGGATTTTTCTGTGTTCTAATTTTCAGTGTCGTTTAGAAATTGAGGTTATCTTTTTTTTCTAAGATATTATTTTTTAGAGCTTTAAAGTTTAAAAAACTTTGTGCCATTAAACACTCGTCAAGCTTCTTGATAGTCTTTAAATGTAACTTAGGCTTTTTACAGGTAGAAACATATTATTTCTCGTAGCAGTGAAGTAACTCCATGAGTAAAGGTCTTTATTTCCTTCCGTGTTATTTCTTACCTGATGCTCTCCGGGGTCTCAGGAGACGGTGGTCTGTCGGCCTTCTGAGGCGTCGACGGCAGCTCCGGAGACGAAGACTTGGAGTCCACGGAAGTGTTCAACTTGCGTTTCTTGTGGATGGTCACAAGACCCGAACAAGTTTCTGCAAAGATTAGTTTTGGGTTTCGTTGCGTGAATAACTGTTGAGAGCCCGAGAGACAGATTATTTTCAAGTACCAACTGCTTTCAAATTAGACTTTATAACTAACTATAGGTATCACACGGATCAAAACCATCACCACCACCCACAGCACTAAACACCTGACTAGTTGAGAGTCGCAATCTTTTTTTTGAATAATAATGTTTATCCATAATTGTGCTATTACAGAGTACACGTGTAATAGTAGATTAATGCCGAGGCCGAGGAAGCCAATTGCTGGATGAGTAACTAGTTTAAAAACACGAACCGCAGGTGAGTGTTTTTCAAAGTTACGAATCCAGCAATCACTCTTGCAGCTGTGGCAGATATAATGTTTTTTTCAAACATTGAGAGGAAATTAAAATCAATTTTGCACTAAACTTCCTCGCAACTTAGGTGATTTTCACGTTCCCGCCTTTTTTCTTAAGTTTTTTTTTCTATGTAATCTGTCACCTTAAGCTATTTAAGACATTGGTAAAAACGTTAGACTCGAACAAAACGCGCACTGGCTGTATGACATTGTTGTTCATTATTCCATAGTCTCTTTGACTTTTTGAAAAGTAAAAAACAAATGTAAAACAGTCCAGCAATCCGATTTATAGTCAGAAAATCGCGCCTGCAATGTGATTCGGCCGTCTACAAGGCCCTTAGTGTTCTGTTACTTAGAACACAATATTACGACATTTACGACAACGTTTGAGAAAAAAAAAAACAAATAACACAAAAAGAAAACTGTTCATTAATATGGGTTCCACAAAGTAACGCCTGGTTCAATCAACTAAAAAAACATTTTTAAATATACCTAGCGTGTCTTAAATTAATCCGGAATAATTATGCAGGTTATTGGGTTACTTTAATTAGTTCTCCAGGTTGTTTACAAATGTTTCCATACATTTGTCGATGTTCAAAGTGTACGGCGTCAAAGGGCGACTTAATTTTGAATCAAGAACCATGTCCAAAAACCTTAACTATACAGAAACTAGCTGTTGCCCGCAACTTCGTCTGCATAGAATTCATTTATCGCTATCACGCAGGAATTACGCAATTTTCCGGGATAAAAAGTAGACTATTTGTTATTCCAGACTATAATCTATCTATGTTCCAAATTTCATCCAGATCTGTCTAGCCGTTTTGGCGTGAAAGAGTAACAAACATCCATACATCCATACTCACAAACTTTCGCGTTTATAATATTAGTAGGATAGTAGGATATTCTAGAACAATTTTAAAACGTCTTTTGGCTGCTGCAAAATTGTAGTCTATTTTGTTACTGTAACAATCTTAGCCTGCCCAGTCATAACAAAATATAATACTAACAGACTGGGCTTATGTATTATGTACAGTGGTACATAGCAAGGCAGGGGGGGTAGCCGTAGGCCGGACAGCGTGGGCCCTCCGTTAATGAAATATTCATTTTCAGATCGGCAACATGTAACGTTATACGGTAAACATAAGGTATTGTGTTTATAAAACTTACCTCCGTTGAGGTTACTAGTCAATTTGCTGGTATTTGTATTAGGAACGAGGAACGACTTGTCTTTTCGACGGGTATTGTTTGCATATCATTCCATATATTTGGCATCATAGGGCGCGTACAGAACTAAATATATGACGTTTGTTTGCGAAAGGCTCGCGAGTTACTCGATAACGTGATCGAAAAGCGAACCGTTAGGTTTTTTAGAAATAATCCTCTAAGAATATGGAAATACCGTTACAAAAAAAAGTGTCATGTTTCAGTACCTACGAAACACATGTAGATGTTCCTGCGCTTAGACTTCTGGTTGCGTTGTAGAGGAGTAAATATATTAAAATAACTGTTTTTAAAGTACTTGTAGGTTTGTGCCGGTTCCGTTTTAGGTAATGGTTAGGTTAGGGTAGACATTTGTATTTCTTAGTAAGTAGCAAATAAATATGCATGCAGGCGTGAAAGAGGATATAGTGACTAGGATAGAAAAAAGTATGCTTAGTTGGTTTGGGCATGTAGAGCGGATGGATGAAAGTAGACTAACTAAACAGATCTATATGGGGAGTACGAATGGTTGCGTTGGGAGGGGAAGGCCTAGACGGACGTTCCGAGACCAAATAGGAGACGTTTTGGAAAAAGGTCAGGTCAGGAGTACCCGAAACCGACGAGCATGTATGAAGAGATTGATGACTGTGGATGAAGCGAAAGAAATATGTCAGGATCGTAGCAAGTGGAATAAAGTAGTCTCTGCCTACCCCTGTGGGAAAGAGGCGTGACGGTATGTATGTATGTATGTATGTATGTAGCAAATAAAATGTACCTTCATAGCTATCAGATAGCCGCTCCTGCCGCTTGGCGCCAGAGCTCGAGGCACCTCCGCCATCTTCCCCGGGCTTGTCGTAAATACTCTTCTCGCCTGTAAAAGAAAAAAAAATGGTTACAAATAGCTCACTTATTAAATCGACACGAGCCTGTGTGGACAATTCGCAGTCCGCGATAACGTTGGGCCGCCATGCCACCTCGCTTGCGTCGCGCCGTTAGCGCGCGGACGGCCTCGACTTCAAACTAACAGATATTGATAGGTAGCCGTAAGCCAGTCGACGTCTCGCCGTAAACGCGATGTCAACCAGCTATAGCCGCGCTGATACTTCGAGCTTGCGTTTGCTTCATGGCTGGTTAACGAAGAGTTGATTAATCGAGTGATTATGTGCCATAACTTTTAAAATTTTGAGTGGTTTTCAGTTCCGTCTACGAGTAAGAGCACGCGAGACCGTGGCCGGTCTTGTCTGAGATCAGAAAAACTGGCCATAACGTGGTTAAAGCAGCGAAAACGCATAATATTGTGCGCGAGGAACGTACCCATTAAAATGAACTTCGACAGTACTTCAAATGGCTGTGACGCACCTATAATGGCGACCTTAAAAGGGCCCCTGTCTTTATGAGCTGCCATGACCATGACCTTTAGACCACCATGCAATCTATATTTAAGGATGGGACTACACTGTAAGAGGCACACTCACCGGTAAACGTTCTTAACCTAGAAATAAGATTGATGTGCCGGCCACATTATTCTGCCATATTGTCTGTCTTTACATGCATCGGAGTTACATGCCCTAATACTATTTTTTATAATAATGTTTTTTCGAAATACCATTATTCTATTACAAGTTATAAGTACGAGTAAGACTTTTTAACAGGTTCTCTTCGAACTTTGAAACTAATAATTTAATAAGGGGTGTTTTGCGTAGTCCTTAAACTCAACTTGGACGAAATAGCAGATTTTTTAAATCAATGATTTGACTATCATAATCATATTAGAACAAAAATTAAATCGCACTAAGTGGCTCCTAGAATGTACATCTTTAAATTCTAATAGGTAAGTCTAGTAAGAAAAAAAAACTAATAGGTAACGCATGGTGTAGCTCGAAGTAAAATATATATGTGAAATGAAATAACATTCATATTTTTTCTGTCAAAGGATGACGGTAGAAAGAGATGGTGATCGAGCACACCCGCGCGTTAAACGACATTGCCCCCCATACAGACTCCATAACATATGTTCAGATAATACTCACAAAAAATCACTTTAATCCTATTTATTGCGTCTAACCGAAAGTGCAAGCGTCAAGAAAGTGTTTGGCTGGTTATCTAGCAGATAATACTTTATTATCGGAAGCACACGTTTCTTGATAACAGCAAATGTGATAAAGATTAAACATTCAATAAACAGTGTTTCAGTGTTTGGACGTTGGATAAATGTGAGGGGTTACAAGTTACAATATTCATAATGGAAGAGTTTTTGGGCAAAAAGTACGCTTTGACCACCTCGGAAAACTTTGAGGAGTATCTCGTTTTTATTGGTAAGATTTTTGTGTCAAAGTTTGGTTATTTTTGAATTGAAATTAAATTAATTACAACATATCAAGATAAAGGTAGCAGGTAACATTCCTGCGAGGAATAGACGCAGATTTTCGTATTATGACAACATTAAAACTAGGTGGATTAAGGTGCTTAGTACAGTGTTTCTGCTAAGATATTTTATTTATTTTATAAATACCTGAATGCGCCCACTGTCGCATTACTTAAGTAGGTACCTACCTAATATGAATCGATTGTCATGGCAAACATTTGGGTTACATTACTGTATTGTAAAGCTGTTTCAATTATTTCACAGAATACGTTCAATTAGGTTGATGTAGTTACCCATCTCTCAATGTGTTATCAGCAACGGATTACGCTTTTCCATGGAGACGAGAGAGTCTGTTGAATCGAATCTAATGTGCCGATCATTTGTGTCACTCAACAATTTGAATGAAAATGAAGCATTAGGTATACATATATTGTCCGTGGCATTGCCCCCGTGAAAGTATGTAGGTATAGAACGACCGCTTAAATGAGTCCTCGCCCGCGGGTGCAGGGGCGCGGGGTAGGACGACAAAGGGGACCGAGAGAGGTGCGGGCGGGTAGTGTGCCTGCCGCCCGCACCTCTCTCGGTCCCCTTTGTCGTCCAACCCGTGCCCCGGTGGCGCGCGGGCGAGGACTCATTGAAGCGGTCGGTCTATAACATATTTTCATTAAAATTTTGATACATCATTAGACGACTTGAGAGAAACCTTCGCATCCACTTAACCAGGAAACTAATCACAAGAAAGCCTTTGACAATCTTCCTCAGAGTTAATCAGGTCATTGACCTCGATCTTTTGTTTCCCACAGGCAAGGGATACTTTCATCGCAAGGCCGCCCGTACTCTGCGGCAAGAGCACTGGCTGACGAAGAACGAAGACGGAACGTACACTTTCAGATTCAGCTCTCCGATCACAAGTTCCGAGATCACGTTTACTTCTGGCGAAGAATTTGAGGAGACCAAGCCTGATGGCGTTAAGGTACTAATCATGATTTACCATACATACATACACACCTATTAATCATGTCTTATCTCTTACGTAATAGACAGAGCCTAGGGTAACAAATAAAGACCACGTTTAGCGTGACTGCGGGCTTATATGTACGTGGAAAGGTAATATTTGACTTCATCTTCATCTCAAGTATATCCATTGCTTGGCACAGGCTCTTCTCATAATGAGAGGGCTTATACTATAGTTCCCAAGCAGGCCCATATTTAAGCTTAACAAACAGATATTTGAGACCAGTTGTGATGGTGAAAAATTACAGTGTAAATATATGTTGACGATTTTTTTCCAACTAGCTCTCGCTGAGAACATTTCAGGGTTTCACAGCTTACATGGTTTAATACGTGGTGCTAGACGGACTGCTCAGCAAGCATCGTATGACTTAGCATGCCAGAGAGTGCTCTTATAGAGCAGCCCTCAAGACTTTGGGCTCTAATTAGGATTTTCAAGATGTTTTAATGTTTATTTGGGCACAAAAGGTCCAATTTTACTTAAATCTAACATTAAGCATTAAAGATACCACCGTTATTTAATAAGTAAATTTATGCGGCCCGGTGTTTTCAAGATTTACCGAAAATATTCTACACAATCTCAATTTTAATGATATTAGGCAAGAAAATTGTTTTACGACCAGTTAAAAGCTCTGAACCACGAATTATATCTAAAACAGATGTTTTATATTTAAGACGCTGACAATAGCAAAATGTGCTTTTTTTAATCTCGTTTTCTGCCAAATCAGTACACAATATGAAAGCAAAAAAAATAGTATCGTAATTTTGATTATACTCCTGATATAGTTGTTAACTTCAAAACACGATTAGACAAATTCGGCTCGATAGAATTAAATGGCAAAGTTGACTCTAAGCGTAATTTTCAATCTCAAAATACTTCGTCAATTATCAAGTGCACATTACGAAATTTTAAATCTTTATTACTAAATAAGCTATAAAAAAAATAATTGTAACTTTCAATTTGTAAATTTACTAATAGTTTTTTTTATCTTAATTTAATTATGGTTTTTCAATCGAGCTAGCGGCGCGCCCCGCCGCCCGCGTGTTGCTTTCTCTGTCACCCGACCGGAAACCGGCAGAGAGCGTTGAGACGCGTTGCCTGACGGACCTGTGTTGCTCAGTCGCTCGTGCCCGCAATAGTTATTTACGTGAAGGAAAAGAAACATTTAGGTTGTCGTAATTCGTAGGGTTGTAAATATAATTTAGTTAGTTTTGGTAGTTATTGGGTCCTTCAAATTTGTTAGCTAGTTATTAGGTTCTGTAAATAAATATTTTGAAAAGCTAAATTGTGTAAATAAATTGTTTTAATTATGGGAAATAAGGTCAATAATCCGAAAAAAAATCCAGAAAACGACACTATAAAAATAAACAGCAACATATGGTGGAAATTGTAAAGTAAGTATATAATTTCACATAAAATTTTGTCAAAATTATAGTTTATAGTGAAGGAGTAGCCACAGGTGTAATAATGTGTACAAGTACGTTAAATTCACCCCTTCCTTTGATAGATGCCGTGGCTCAGGGGATTGACACACGTCCCGTTCTCAGCCGTAAGGCTGATGGTTCAAATCCTCGCCATACTTTATCTTTTTCCTTTTTTTATTTTCTTTGTAATTGCTTTTTATCATTGACATTGATTCTTATTTTTCATTTATTCAGTCTTATTTCCTTTATTACTTCTTATTTTCTTCATTGATTCTTATTTCGTTATAGTAAGAGAAGACGAACTGAGAGTACAGAAGAAAATGGATCCAGTAATGTTTTATTAGAGTAAGTTACATTTTATCTACTTAGTTTAGTTTTGTTTACTTGTATTGTTTCAACTCTTCTTTCAACAAACTCAAAGCAAAAATTTCGTCGTGTTCTGTAGGTATCAAAGAATAAGAACTGTCGAGCCGTGAGCGCGTAGACTAATGAATGTTAAGAAATGACCAATACTCACAAGAGATTTAAATTAAACTATGAATGTACACTTTGAGGGATATACTTTTTATAGATGTGTGTATGTAATATGGGTATGTACGTAAGTGTGTGTGTATGTTTGTATTTATATATTGTGTTGTTAGTAATTAATTTACTGTGGAATATAATTGATTTAAAAAAAAACAATAATATACAGATACTCTTAAAACACTTATCCTAAAACTAAAATAATACCTATAAAACTAAAACTAAATATAAAAAAGTTGCCCTAGATCACTACCACCTGGTAGGGTGCCCGGAAGACTGGCAGCATTGCCACGCTGAATTGCAATGCTCAGTCTTCTGGCCAAGAAAAAGCCAGCCCTCTGGTCACCCGAAGACTCCTTTAACTTAACTTCGAGAGTCTGAAATAAGCCAAGTGCACTCGCCCACATGGACCCAAGGTTTCTACCCCAAACGGCTCAAACATGTATGCACTGCTAATGCCTGCATATTTGCGCCGTTTGAGGCATTCGGCGGAATCCGCGGCAGCACCGGCGCTGTTGGCTGTCGATGGAAGATGGGACGACTGTATTAAGATGGATTAATTGTATTTCTGACCTGATCACGTTACGACTAAAAACTCTGAGACTCAGGTGGCAACTATCGCTCAAGCTCAGGACCAACTCCCATCCCCTCCTTCGGATCAAGACCAAACAATTGCGAATCAAACCTATTCGCAACACATGGATTTCAGTGATTTTTAACCACCACGGAATCCAGTTAGGTGGTCACTTAACCGACTTTGGTATTAATTGAGGTACGCAGAATTAATTTATTTGTAAGGCAAGAACACACTGGTAAGGAATACAAAATAGTAGATACCTCTCAACTTATAAAGTCGTTCAATTACTAAAGCTAATTTTAACCGACTTCAAAAAAAAGAGGAGGTTCTCAATTCGTCGGAAACATTTTTTTATGTATGTTCACCGGTTTCTCTAAAACGCCAGGACCGATTTCGAAAATTCTTGTTTCGATTGAAAGATTATATACCTCACAGTTGGTCCCATGATAATCAGGTCAGGATCTGATCATGGAATCCTGGAAAAATCGAAGGAACTCTGAATTTTTTTTTCATATTGAAGTCGGTTTTCATTTTTCTGAAGTTAAAATTCACTTGTTGCTTTCCTTTAAAACTGCGAAAAACTAAGTTTACTTGCCTTCCTTCAAACCTCGGAAAACGAAATTACTGATTACTTTTTACGTAAAACCAACATTTACACTGAGTGCGCCACCGAATAACCAGCTCGATTAGCATCCGTCGGTTTTCCGTCAATCTGCGGGCGAGACCGGTTCAGGCAGGGAGTGTCCTTTCTGTAGTATTATTAGTATTCTGTGACCGAAGTCAAAAGTCGCGGAAAATTTGTTGATTTCAACGATATATCAAAAAAAAAAACAATAATCTTTTATTCAGTAACAAAGTTGTTAGTTTAACAATAAAATTGTTGGTGCCTCTTTTTAAGTTTGTTAAAACCTGTGTTAAGTAAGAGACACCTCTCTTCCTTAGATGGTACCTGCACTACGAGAGTAAAACTACTATTTAGTATATATATATATATATATATATATAACTCAACTTCGACCATGATGTCGCTTCAAGGGTTTTGCCTTTCCACCTTCGATAATATCAGCCGATAGACGCCCACTGCTGGGCATGGGGCTCATAATAAAGTAAAAATTTAATATTATTATAATTTGTGAAGATCTTTGGGGGAGGCTTATGTCCAGTAGTGGGCGTCTATCGGCTGATATGATGATTTATTTTATTGATGATGTTGTACAAATAATATTATCAAAACTTTCCTTCTATCATTATTAATTTTAATAGTGTTCAAGGTTGATATTAGAAGGTACATACAAATAAATGAAAATCTATACACATAAAAGTTGCAAGTAAATTATTTAATAATTATGTCTTGTCTAAATTTGCTTTCTTCATAGCTCTGCTATCCTAGTAGTGTATAAAAAAAATAATAGATGGCGCAAGGAAATATTTCTCGTAAATATGTCAATAGATGGCGCAAGTAATTGAATACACGTAGTTCTACTTTTTACCGCACTCTGACCAATGGCGTTGTTATCGCTGGGCGTGGCTTAAACCTCGAATGATGAAGGTCATCGGGTGTTGTCAGCGTCTTAAGCAGAGAAATATTAAATATATTTGCTTCAGAAAATTATAATGAAGACGAAGTTCTCCAAGACATATATGAGTCAACGGCGAAAATCAGCGCTAATATAGAATAGTTACTAGCTAATAGAGTATTGCCTAATTAAAAGCCGATCATCTGAGGACGTTATGTAGATAAAAAAAAGTGTTATTCAATGTTTTCGTGACCGTTTTTATAAAACTAAACAATAATATATACTTAAATTTGATTGGCAGGTAAAATCGTTAATAACAATAGAAGGCAACAAAATGATCCACACACAGACAGAAGAAAACGGAAGAATCTCAAAGCACGTCCGTGAATTTTACTCAGACCAAATGATTACGGTATGTACCCACAGAGCTAATAACAAGCGAGTCCCTAAGCCCCAAGTAATAATAATAATAATAATAACTTTATTTCGGATTAGGGTTAGTAACAGTAACAATAAACACTTATATTTATGTTAGTAATAACGTATGACTATATAGGTATAAAAAAAATTGAAAAAAATTGGTATGACACAAATCACTACGATTTATTTAAGATATTTTACTAATGTCCTGATCTGTGTCACCCAGTGACAAAAGATGGGACAATTGTGCCTATCCGTATCACATTCAGGATGCTATTATAACTATTTCTGACTTGGAGCATCACGATGCAATTTCAATTTTAGTAAAAGAGAGCCCTGAATATAATTTTAAATAGATTTGTATCCACATTATCAGCTAATTGATTGATAGAGTATCTGCAGAAATTGGGGTCTAGCTCTTTATTTTAACGTTTAATCGTACAAGTCGTAGTCTTGTACTGCTGGAATAAATTTAATGTCGCGCAGGTAAGTAGCTATGTGGAGATTAACCCCTTTATTCATAAACGCTCTATAGGCCGCTGCTAACTTAGCAATCGTTTGTCCTTATCTGTGAAAGGTAACTGCCAAAGTGACAGATAAGGACAAACGATTGCTAAGTTAGCAGAAGCCTACAAGAGCGTTTATGAATGGGTTAGCATGTCGGGATATTTATTATTATAGGATATTTTGGACTAGTTCATGTCTATCAATTTTTACATTGCAGATAACTACAGCCGAAGGCTACGGCAAAACGGCAACACGGCACTACGTTTTGGTAGAGTAAAACGAGTCGAAGAAAATAAGTAGTACAATTTTCTTATAAGATATTTAGATTCCCTGATGTCAGTACAATGTGCTTAAAGAACTTCTAGTCAATATATTTTTAGTAAAACTGTGAATCAAATCATTTCAAAATACTATTATTTTGCGGCAAAACATGGCAGGTTCTTGCGTTCGTTAATAAATCAATGGCGTAACTAAATCTATAAGACGCTGTAAATATGGCATACCTCGTGGTCTGAATTTAACGTATAAATAAGTATTGATAAATAAGTTCAAATAAGTTTCCGATATTCTATATAATCGACCAACAAAATCATCTCCAAAGCGTAATCCTTTACCGCTTTCTAGTGGTAACGTTACATAAACTATCTCAATGTAGCCTAAGTCTCTAAATATTCGATTACAACGGCGTCCGAAAAATAATTACACACGATAGAAGCCCCGCGAATTATTAACGAAGGCAGCCCGAATATCCATAGCCACTAGTAAACGAACGTTTTAATAATCAAATTTCGCCGGCCTAATCCCTATATCGACTTTCACTTAACATGGAATGGAAGCCCCTTACCGCGGCTAACAACCGAGAGCATTCTCTCCGGGGCACTTTCCAAAACACGATTCCCTATTCCATTAGACCCTCCCGAAGTTATCTCGCGTTATTTACATCGCCTGACCGTATCGTCTTATGTAGTCAGCCCCTATGTGTCGAGCCCCCTGTCGGGGGTATATAAGTGAGCAATCGTGGCGCTTCTCCGTCGGTGTTAGGGTTGGTTTTCGTTGTGCCGTGGGGTGGTGTGTCGGGTGTTGGGTGTCGCGGTGTCGTCGCCATGGCAACGCGGCGCCCGGACACCGGATCCCGACGCCCGCAGTGTCGGTCGCCGCGCCCGCGCCCCGCCGCACAAGTGACACGCGCTGCAAAAAAGCACAACCACCCTGTGTGTAGGGTAACTGTGACGACCAACTTTCTAGGATATGTTCAAGTACCTACCTGTAATGGGTCCCCATAGTTTTTACGATAATCCACTCCCATTATAGTTTAAAGGGATTGTCGTTGAGACATGTTTGGTAGAAGTCTGGTATTTTAATCGCCTTGCGTCGCTGGTTTCCGACTTGAAATAAGCTGTTAAATAGCTGCTATGATATATCATTTAATGATACCAATGGCTGGAACGTTACTTTATGTAACTAATTGTGAAGTTTTTCTTGTAATTTTTTTTTTCTTTTGGGCACTTTAGAGATTAGGGATGATAAGATTGATTTTAGTTGAGAAAAACACGCCTTGCAGTAAAAAATAAACAATTTGGAAACATCAAGTGTATCCCAGATTAACCTTGTTGATAACCAACCACAAGTGAGATAACTTTCTCGGTAAATTGAAATTGAAATACAATCGCATCAGTTGTTACCTCGACAGATGTTCATAGAGATAATGTTTTGATTTATGAGTCACGTTGGAGAATTTTGGAGTACCTAAAGATAAAAGTAAACCTTATTTAGTAAAAAAATATGGCAAAGGCTGTTGGATTGACGTCTCGTACAAAAATTACTAAAATGATTAACTTTTAGTAAAAAAATAATAATTGGAGCGCATAATATGCCATATTTAAGTTGCTTATTCAAAATCTATACAACGGGATGTGATTCTTACAAAAGTAAAATTAGAGTTGTAGCCAGTTCTCAATTATTACTAAGTCGGGATGAGAGAGGGAATGAAAAATCTGTCATTCCATATACCTACGTCAAAATATATATGGAATAACAGATTTTTCTATCCCTTTCTCATCGCGGGTTAGTAATACCCCAATTAGTTAACAACTCTAGCTTATTTATAAGTACATTTATATATTAACTAGCTTTTGCCCGCGACTTCGTCCGCGCAGATAACGTCAGAGTGACGACGATAAAAAATTTATTTTTTTAATAAAAAGTATCCTATGTTACTTCTAATACCTCCAAGAACATGTGTACAAAATTTCATGATGATCGGTTGAGTAGTTTTCACGTGAAACCGTAACAAACAAACTTACATTCGATTTATAATATTAGTAGGGATTATCTGGTTATTTGTGAATGCATTTAACAAGCTTTTTCAAATAACTTTTTTATGTTAAGATAGGTATTTAATTAATTTAGCGACTGATTTAGAGGTAAATATATCATACATTCTTTGCTCATAAATAGCCCTAAACTAACCCTCAAGGCCCTTATCAAGTCTCTTTAGTCTCCCGATCCTCGGCCACGTGGTGCCTCTACCGCCCGCCCCTAGTCCGGATCGATGCGGGAGGGGGGCTCGCACCTTTTGTTTAGGGCCCCCTGACCCCCCCCTCATTACTCGTGCCCCGGAATGTTTGCCAACGGTTTAGGTGCCTAAATGTAGGAAATGTCACGTTTTCACTTTTTATTATTTACCCCCGCCAGTCTGAAGTGCGCTTTTGAGCTGGTATTTTAGAGAGGTGTATTGTGGGTTGTTTGCGGGTGGCATTCATGGATTTTCATGAACTTAAAAGAGTAGGGATATTTATAAAATTATTCTCATTTTGCTGCACTTTATCATCATTACAACCACTTTGAGCATCGACAAATGTATGGAAACAACATACATACATACATATATCACGTCTTTATCCCTCACGGGGTAGACAGAGCCTAAAGTAACAAGACCTTAAGGCCACGTTTAGCATGATTAAGGGCATATAGGTGGAAAGGGAAATCAAAATAGTGATGGGCCGCATCGCCTATAACATGTTTCCTAAGACTTTCGCCCATTCCCTCGATGGGCTTTTACCATCTGCGTGGGAAGAGAAGCTACTGGTAAATTCTATGGTTTTTCTTCACTCCCAGACCAGCATGGAAACATAATGGTCATCAAAATGAAAATATCCAGTTTTTTTTACTAGGACTGTTCCGTAAAACTAATCGAACCACCTGGCAGATACATTTCCAGCCTAAAATTTATCATGGAATGTCTATTGCGCTATAAATTTTCCTGGTAAAGTGAGGAAAATTGTTTACGTCGCCCCGGGCGGTAAGTAGCGATTTACTGCCCGCTATGCGAGCGGAAATTTCCACTTCCTGGCCAGGGGAAGACGTAAACTTGTGTACACACCTCGGGTGGTGATAAAGAAAGCCTCAGGTCGCATGTTTATCACCCTCGCCTTGGGCTCGTGCGACAATTTCCTTCGATTTGAGACATTCTTCATTTTACCACCCCTCAGCGTGTAAAATACTATTGCTTTACTCTCACCTATTTTTTAGGTAACTCTGGGTTGATCTAAATATTTTGAGGAGAAAAATCATCTATCCCTTAGAATTTCACGCAAACCTTTTGACAGTTTGACTTTGACTTGCTACTAGCAAAAAACATAACGCATAAAATTAAGATGTTGAGTGTAGACTCTACACACTCTACACTGTAGAGTTAATTTTGTGCCACAATAATGCCGTGCGAATTTCAATAAAAAAAAACCGACTGTCTATAAAGTCATAAAAGTCATAAACAAAGATATTCGAGCTGCTAGCTCTGACGTCACGCGAGAAGATTGTGCCTCTATCGCTTGTTCCGCGCTCTCGCTTGCACACTGACGTCACGCGGAACGTGACAATGCATCATGCTTTTTCGTGAGTGCAGCCGGCGTTCATCGAATTATAAGACGTTATCGCGTCAATAATAATTTTTATTTATTTATTTCATTAAATTTCACAGTAATAATAATAAATTTATAATATTATGCTCAATAAGGTACCTACCTTGTAATTGTTTGTTTTGTAATTGTTTTGTGAATAAATAAACTGAAACTGAAACTGAACTGAACTGAAACCTACATTTCTCAAACAACGTTCATTGCACATTGTTTTTTACAAGCTTTATATTAACTTGCAACGTATGTATGTATGTATGTTTGTCCGGGTGCAACCGGGTGCGACTTAACTTTGAAGCAGATATCTTCATCCGATTGAGCTGAAATCTTGCATACTTGTGTAAGTCAGATGACAATACAATATTATTATACTAGAATTCTGGTGGTCCACCCAGGACCGTCACCGCAGTTGGGAACTCTTCAATGTTTTGTCCGATTTACTTGATATTTGGTTCACATATTTAGGCGGATGACAATGTAAGTACAGTCAACAAAAAGTACAGCCAGCATAAAAGCTTGTATCTAAAATGTAATTTTTAGGTTAGGTTATTTTTTACAAATGTCAAACACTAAGTACCCACGATTTTTTTTATATTCTCGAACTAAAGCCCCTCTTTGGTTTTGAATAGCGCCAACGAAATGTTACCAACCAGCAGAAGTACCGTGGAAAATGCAGTAAAAGGTATCGTCAGCACAAAATGTGTCTTTATTAGATTTTTTATTAACATCGTGGGTAATTACCGCGGTTACGGCCGCCGGGCGAAAAGCTGGCTATTCCGACTATTACCATTATACAGCCAGCGCTCGCAGCGGCGTTGTAATACACTTTCCCTTTACCACTTCGTTTCAACGCAGCTTTATTAATTTTACGGGAGGCATATTAGTGCAGGAATAAAAACAGCTATTACGTGTTCAGTACAATCGACTTTTTTGCAGTCGTAAACAAATATAATAGCCTCCTAACACCTAAAGTAAGAGCGATTTAGTTACGTTACCTCTAGGTATAAGGTGCTCTCAATTTTTTCTCCTTACTGTACCACTTTCTAATTCCAAATTCTATGAAACGCTATCGTCAAAATTGAGAGCCAATAGAAGAAAGAAAGAAGACATTAAACTACATTTTGAAATTAAAATCTCATTTTCAAAAAAGAATAGACTACGTACCTATTCTGAATGAGAGAGGCCAACAGGCTCAGATTGTCCAAAACATCTAGGTACAAATGAAATTATTGTTCACAAGAAAAATAAATGATTTAAGTATAGGATAGATAGATGTATAGGTATTTCAAAAGTTATAAATTGTAAGAACTATAATTTAATTTATCGATACCTCCGACGGCAAAAGGAGGAGGATTATTTAAAATCAGACCTTTACCTATTTAATAAAAAAACACCTGCTTTAAACACTCAAGATCATAAATATGTGTAATCTCATATCTTAAATGCTACCGTGACTTGAATTAAACACGTATATGATCCAAAACGTATTTATTTCGTTTAATTGTGCTTCATTTATCGTAATTGCCTACTAGATCAGTTTAATGTAAAAATTGAGCGCAAAAAATCCAAACAGAATTTCCTGCGGCGCTTATCGTCAAAAAGCAAGCGAAAAAAATATTTTTTTCGAAAAGCTTACAGAATCAGTAATTTAAAAGATATGCCTCGATTGGCGTGTTTTAAATACGTAAAAATCATACTGAAATGGCTGAAGGTATTTAACGTTAAAAATATATCTGAACTAGCTTCTGCCCGCGACTTCATCCGCGTAGAATTAGACTTCAGAACTGATGTTGATAGTATATTCTGCAATAATTATTAACGTCGCGACTCTAGGCAGCTCCGACTTTTGCCACGTTTATAGCTCTCCCGCGGGAACTATGCAATTTCTCGGGTTAAAAAGTAGCCTATGTTTTAATCTAGAGTACCAGCTATCTCCGTTCCATATTTTATGCAAATCCGTCCAGTCGTTTCAGCGTGAAGATGGAACAAACATAAACACTCACATCGTCACATCCATTCATCCATCCATCCTCACAAACTTTCTCATAATATTAGTAGGATTTACATGAACATTTGTGAAAAGCGAAAAGCTCGAAACATACATTGATTTCAATAAAATATATACTATGAAATGAATCAAGAATCTTTACTGTTTCATTTTTTATGTTTACTTTTACGGTTTTACGTTAAAATTAAAATTAGAGCACAGAAAAATCCGAAAAGTAAAGCTATGGCTGGGAATCGAACCCAGATCCTCGTCATTCCGTGACGAGTGCTATACCCCTACAAAAAAAATTGTGTATATTCTCTTATATTTGTGTGTCTTGCAAAAAGGAATATATTAAGTCTTCTTTCTTTCTTTCTTTTTTCTTTCTTTCTTTCTATGTGTTCTAATTTTCAGTGCCGTTTAGAAATTCAACGAAACTGAGCTTAACACTAAAAGCAAGTACCTATCTAGATTAAATGTTTTGCTTCAAGACGGCATCAGAAACTATCTACTTTGAAGAACACGTGTTAAACTAAGAAATACCAAGTATTAAATACTGGCAATACGTACCAAGTATTTAAAGATACTTGGTTCCTTTAAAAAACAAAGTGAGCATCGGCATAGGATCGATCGCGTTGACGCTGCGGGTGTGAGGCCACGCCCACAATTCGCGCGAGAGGTGACGATTGGCCGAGCCGACGACACGCACACATGCAGAACCGTGGTTAGGATTATGGTGGTATGAAAGTATGGGGGACTGTTTTCAGGAGTCATAAATGTATTTAGACTGTCGTTTAGGTCAGAATAGATATAGATGTTATACAGGGTGCTAGCAACATCGAAGCAATGTGACGCAAATAATTTTCGTAGCCTAAGGTCTACTACACTAGGCCTATGCGATACGAGCTACAATTTTATTGAACTCAGTTAATTGTAAGGCATGTTGAAATTATGGGACAGCACGATTGAATATCAACTTTATCATAAGGTAGACAAGTCTTCTTTCATATGAGCGAGATCTTAACAATTCGTCAGTTAATTAGACTAAGTTGAGCTATACTTATTTGGTACTATATGGAAGACTCGTAGAGATTTTTATTGATGGAATATCTCTAACAATGGTGGTCTTCTCGCTGATATGATGGATGAGGAGGGTGCATAAAGAAACAACCTTTAATATTGATTTCTACAGGTTGATTTCAAATGCGAAAATCGTGCTCAATTTAGCCAAATATGGTCATATAGGAAACCCTACTAATATTATAAATGCGAAAGTTTGTAAGTATGGATGGATGGATGGATGTATGTTTGTTACTCTTTCACGCCAGAACGGCTGGACAGATCTGGATGAAATTTGGAACATAGATAGATTATAGTCCGGAATAACACACAGGCTACCTATGCACACGAAGTTGCGGCCAACAGCTAGTTACCAATAATAATGGCGTGACGTAAGTCATAAATCAAAAAATAGAATTAAATCAAAAGTGAAAAATATTGATACCCGGCCATATTTAGATACCTGCATACATTGATATGGGGTGACTTTGATCTGCCAGTAATACTTCAATTAAACAGTCGTTTGACGTCCAACTTGCCCGTTTGTTTGTATTCGCGTCGGCTACCGCCAGTCAATATCAATATTCATCAACAATTTTTTTATTTACTTACGTATCAAAAACTCGCGTTGTAATAACTGTGTCTATTGCACAGCTATTTTAAAAAGTACCCTATAGTTCATCAAAGTTACACAGTTTTATGGCGCTCCCACATTAGGTACTTCAAGTGCCAAAAATTCACACCCGTCTACCTCACCTCACCCAACAAACATAATTTTTTAACACTTGAAACTTGAAGTAGCGTAGAAGCTCGGTTAGGGTAATACTAATTGTAGTTGTCAACGGGCAAGTCTCCGCAACTCAATGTCTTCTTCGCGCCTGTTTAGCGTGTTGCCGGTTTCAGGGTATCCACCTAATTGTGTAATAGCAAAGTTTTTTCGCCGATGAGGTAGCAATCTTAAAATATCAGGGGCGAGCGGATACCTACTGTAATTTTTAATAACCTAACTTTAATATCCGCGGTCCCCGCAGCCCAAAAAGCTTTTTACTTATCGAGCCTGTAAAGTGCTGGTTTGCGGACAATTACAACTTTACCAACCAGATTGCAACTAAACCACAACGGTAGGTACACATTGCGGAACAAAGAGCAGAAGTAACTTTCCAATTTACTGTAATATTTCTAAGGATATGGTATTAATTATAATGCTACCGTTGTTATCTGCCCCTGCTACCGTTAACACTACCAACAAAAAAGACGCGAGCACGAAATCTAATTCCCGTTCCATACAATCGAGCAGATGCGCGCGAGCAGACAAAAGCGCGCGTTTGTACAATCGTAATAGGTACATCTAATTTTACACGGCGCAGTGGGTACGGCAGAAACAGTAAGAATATGATTAACAGACTAAAATCCACTTGAGATAATAAGATAATGTTTGCATGCCAATGTTAGATGTCACCTACTTTTTTAGCATGTCTAAAGCAAAATAATTATTTCATTTCATTTCATTTTATTGCAATACAGGGCATGATCAAGTCTTTATACCTAATTTTGTTGTTGAGTTGTGCATTGATTCCCACATGAATTTTAGGACTTCAAATAGTCAAGTATATAAATGTTATATCTGTCTTCATTACAATTAAGCTTACAGAGAGCACATTTCGATGAACATTTCGAAACTAAAGCTACAATTGGATTGAATCTGCTTATAAGTATCTATTTCTACGAGCCATCATCGTTATCATCATCCATGAGAAAAAGTTGCGAGTTTATTCTTCGAAATAAGTTTAGAAATTTCTTGCACATTTATACATATCAATTTCAGCGCATCACAAAAATTAGGAAATTAATTTAAAGTGTGTTTCGTTATACCTAACTCCACAAAAAAACAATCGCACAAGTTTCGTGTTCGAAATCACCGTACTATTTGGTACACTGTGCACTGTGTCCTTTGCAAAAAGCGACGGCCATGGCGCGCACTCCTGCGCTGATCGACAGCTCCGATAATTTGAATATGGAGAGGCATCGGAGCGAGAGATATCGGGCGCAGTTGCGTACGCGGCTTCTGGATCTTTTGTTGCCGTATCTGTATTTTGGAAGACTGTTCGTTTCACTGTGGGAATTTGATGGTGCTCTCGAATTTAAACGGTAGTTTATGGTATTTAACGCATTCCGTTACGATTAGGACATGTTTTTTTGACAGTGAAATATGTTTAAAAACTCAATCCTGATTGTACAATCTTGATGTATTTTGGAGCGAATTTTTCAAACATTCAATTAAACAAAGCTCTTAATAACTTTAGAAGACCTGTATCTACCTACTAAGTTTTAACAAACTGCGACTAGACACTGAGAATCAACAATTGTACTTCATGCTAATGTACTTAAGTGCGTAAAGCTTAAGCTAACGCATAATAATATGTAGTGGTGTCCACCAGCGCCGGAACAAATTGGGGTACAAAAAGGACATGAAAGCCTTTTCGACTTCTTTCTTCTACATATTCCGTGCCGGTCAGAGGCAGACCGAGTTTGAGAGAATCCTGGCTAATCTAATACTACTTGACGGCTGTTAAAAGACTTATTTCCATTTCATATAAATCATTTTTCGAAAATGACTCGCCTACTAGGTCTTCTAGGGCCCTTTATATCCATGGAAACCAAAAAGCCCTTATGAATCTTATGTAGATCAACTCCTGTTGGTGACAGCGATGACCCAGCACCCCCACCAGGGCCTCCCACAGGAAAATGAAAAGATACAATTACGAAAAACATTTGGATGCCTTACCAAAGCTCGGTTTGCTGAAGAGTTTGCTGAACTCCGCATGGTTTTTCCTGGGCGAAGCGATGTGTTCGACGACATCCTCCCTGCCGCGCAGCTGAGGGTGCGTATCTTGGAACTCCTGAGCGAGGTTTGTTGCCACACGAACTGAAAAAACAAAAGGGATATTGTGACTGGACTCGCTGCGCTCGGATAGGTATAATACTTAGTTTCCGCCACATTTAAGCTTAAGACCTATGTATGTTCTACGAGATGTAGACAACGATTACCGTGTTCCTTGTTCTGTCCACACAAAATTAATATCCACCCGCAATTTCTTCAGTCTACCCGTGATCATGATTCATGCAACTGTAATCCAGTACAAAATACCTATGTCTTGCGTTACATCAATCGTAAATCGCTTATACATTATGTATATTTGGGATTAAGTAAGTAAGTAAATGCTTTGCACAAATATAAAGAATCAAACAAATTAACAAAAACAGATTAGATATATACGCAAAGGCGAACGTATCCCTATAAGGGATCTCCACCAGTTAGATATATATATTTATCTATGTCTGTAGCTTCAGAACACAGAATGGTAAAACCTGACCTAAACACAAATGTAGAGCTATATCATTATAAAATACACTTCGGGGCATATATTTTCGTTACAAAAAATATAATCGCCAATACTTGGAATAAATAATAACATTTTCTTAGCTCGACTACCAAGAAACTTTTCGAACAAGTTTCGAATCCCTACAACTTGCAAACTTGTTGCTTAATTGCTATCGGGCGAGAGCAAAAACATCAAAACTCGAATTAAATACCAAAATTTCATATTTCCTAAAACAGCGGAGGCGAGCCGCCTCCCCTCGCAACATAAAGAACTGTAAAACCCATGCAATTTGTACCTACTTACCCTCTGCTCTTAGCGTGTATATAGGTACTTATCGATTTATCGCAAACACGAAACCGTATTTCAAAAAGTCAAGGCGGTCGGTGGCAGGGAAGTCTGCTCTGTGCTCGAGGAGGCTTAAGGCTCAATGTCGTGGTGTGACGATTTCGGCATGTAGGTTTTCTCGGCACGGTGGTGTGTAAAAATGCCGTCTTGTCGGGCCGGCACGCCGCCCCTCCAGCGGCGACATTTTTTCCGAGGGGTGGGGGGCCACCCGCGGACGCTCCCGTCATTTCGTTGTCATCCAGGGCTCGTTTTTGCGCGTTCGCGGCGCGAGCGTCGGCGTCGACAATACTGTTCAGTATTTTTATTCTTTTCGAGAAGAAAATACGAAAAAAATACACGAACGGAGAAAATGACGAACAATGCCGCCCTACGGCGAGATTACCGCCATCAGAAAATGAATGCTTTGTTAGATCCGTCCGACGGAATGTACCCAGTTGTTACATTAGTCTTGTCATTTCCATTAGACGATGGATTTAGCTGGGCATGAAAAGTTGGATACGATTGTCTCTGCTTTTCAATTCAGGAGTGGGATGTTTGCGCTGCTTTTTGGGGTTTGTTGAAAAAGTATAAAAAAGAAACGAGTAAAAGCTCGTTTATTTTTGTCGTTTTCGTACTTTCATTCACATTTTTGGAGAGGAAAACAGCTACAAAAATAGAAAAGGAAATAATGAAAAAAATGTGTTATCTTTCAATGTATATGTATAAATGCGGTTAGAATATGGAAATGAACATACATTTTAATTATTAAGCTGTAATAAACTTACATACCTAAGTATGATTGTTACTTGTGACGGCCTAGTGGTTAGTGATCCTGACTATGAAGCTAGAGGTCCCGGGTTCGAATCCCGGTAGCTTTGCTTAGTTTGGGACTGGGTCAATTGGTGTAATTTGTCCCAAGATATTTATAAAAAAAAAACAAAAAAGTTTGAGCATAGCTGGCGGGACGGATGCATTATCATCCAAAACAATTACGGTACCCTTTCCCGGCAATGGGGAAAAACTATTTTCTCAGGTAGATACAGTCAAAGGCATAAATATATGTACCTACGTTACCAAGACGTCAAAAACATCTATCTATACTACACCTTTATGCCACAAACAAAAATAAGGAAAATGAAGCACGCAGTTTCAGTAAAGAAGCAAGTAATTCACTGCCGAAGTTTTTGCCGCTTGTTCTTGGCAGTATTTTTATAGAAATCTAATTTTTTTTTAATACACTTTTGAGTTCAACAGTATAGACAAGATAGCTGACCACTTTGATCAGTGATTTATCACAAATTGATCTGGGTACGATGACGATAAGCCAGTCGGAATATCTGGCTTAACGTAATTAAGTATTTTAGGCTCATGACGCTTTAACGAAGTTAAAATTTGACATACCTACATATTTAATTTGCCAAGCCCAACTTTATTCTAAAGCTTTCATGAAAGGCTATATAAGAACCAGGATAAAATAGGATTTGGATCAAGACTCAATGTCTATGACCTATTTATTACGACTTAGCTAACTGCCTAGGTTTGTGTTGGTAAGCACTCATAATGGAACGATGAGGAAGCGGGTTCGATTCCCAGACCTTGTTATAGGTTTTCTCTATAAATAAATAATAAAATCAAAAATCGAAAAGTAAAATGTCCGATATGTAGGCAGACATTATCTATCGGTACTTTATTACTACTATTCTCAATTTGCATCCGAATTACGCGAAAACGTCTACATATCAATAAAATCGAGGAACCCATCTGTTTTATAAAATCATTCTGACTAATCTGATCTAGCAACACACAGCTAAATCTATAAAATCAAGAAATGTGAAATTAAGACTGAATGTTCCTGTTATAGCACAAACGTGTGCTAAGAACATACTTTTAGTAATTCCCACGGGATAGGGAACTATTCCATATTCTACTCTTATAGCACAACTTGATAAGTAAAGAGATATAGGCCTTTTTAGACCACTAAGCGGCATCATCAAAGACCGTCGGCATTTGGCTCTTCACAGAACGGCGACTAAATCAAAATTCTATCATCCCAAAACGACATATTCAAATTTCTACACGCTCTACCACCTAAATCATTAAAACCCAAGTTCGTTGAGTTCAAATTTTAAATACTAAAGACAGGCAGATAAGTCCTTACACATACTTGTCTGAGGTGTAACGCGACACCCATACAACTGCCATACAAATCGGCAGCCGCAAAGCCTCGTCTGCGGCCGCACTTCGCCGCCAATCATATCACATGGGCATGAAAGAATGAAAGGAAATAAAAAGGCTAAGGGACTACACCTGCGTGTTGAGATTTAGGGGACTTTTAAATCTTGTTATTAAAGACTAGCTGTCTGAACTTTGCCTGCGTTCCTCTGGAAGGCGGCTCCTTCTCGGTATAAAAGTAGTATATATTAATTAGACAAAGTGTGACGGAGATACCTACAACCAAGCAAGCAAACAAATTCAAACATACTTTTTTCCTGAAAAATAGTTGCCACTTTGTAAAGGAAATGGCGGGCAACAGCTAGTTAATAATAAAAATAGATTAAGTGCCTAAAATAGTAAACTTTTTAAGAATAGGTTTATTGAGGAAGTAATACTGGACGGACAGCAGATCTAAATCTCTTATATAATATAAAAAGAGTCAACAATGCTGTAAGGAGTTTGCACTGTTTGCATTCGCAATGCTACGATACTTCACCTTTCTAAAAAAAGAATGGCACACTTTTATTTAGCGAATTTAGCTCGATATCAACGAGCACTAGATGCTCTTATCAATAAAAAGTCTTGTTGAAAATTGGAACATGGTAAACCTCCTTGGCGCGCAACTGGCCGCTTAGAAAAACACAAAATTCGAAAGAAGCTTCACTTTTGTTTTTTATTGTCACCCGCTGGACTATCTGACGGGGCGTAAGGCAAAATTAGATTTTCTACAAATACGATACGACGCCCTCCGTGATAACTTATTATTTCACTAAGCTACTTGTTTGATTAAGAGCTGCCACTATATTATTGCAGGTACCGTGTAAATATTGTTTGTTCTGTTATACTGTCCAATTCTCCTTTAATTTTCTTTCACTGGACTAGAGACTATTTCATTTCAGACCTTACTTCCCGCTTCATCCAATCGCTTGTTTCAATATTGTTTAAATCAGAACGGGGAACTTATTTTTGTCCTAGATTATGATAACCCAATTTACATAAGTACATAGTACTTGTTAATACTATATTGTTTTTGTACATATCCTAATATGTTTTGTTTCCATGAATAAATTAACTCTTGAGTGTTTAGCGTTAGGAAGCTACGATTGTTTGAGTATCGTCTGTTTATTATTTATTTTTGTCGTGCAATGCAAATATTGTCTAAAATATTTCTTGCATGTAAAGCCCGCAGACTAACACACACACACACACACACACACACACACATACATCATATTCAGTAACTTTCAAACGTCTTTTAAATTGTAAAGGTGTTAACGGACTTGTATCTAAACATAATTGCTGGACATGTTTCGGACTATTCCGAAGTCCTTCTAGAAGCGTTACCCTCGGCAGTTGTATGTTAAAAATTGAAACGGATTTACTAACGTACGATCGTTGCGAGTTAAACAAAAGCTCGCAAATAGCCTATAAATTGTACTTTTCCGACAACATGGCAGTCATGAATTTTAAACAGCCGCAGAAACAAATGAAGCGTGCCGTGACTTCAACTTCTTTCCAATTCCGTGCTTTACGCGCGTTATCAGAAAACGGTTTCGTGTCAACGCGATATCCGATAACCCTTTATCAAGATCGGGACGCGTTGGGACGTCGCGAATATCATTACCAAGAAAAATTATTCAATTATTCATCACGGTACCGCGGCGTATCTTGATAACGCAATCGGATCTGATTAAAAAGCGGGTTTTGTGACGTACAAATGTTTGTTTTTCGTTTCGCGATGCACAAAAATAAAGGGTATTTCTGAACGAATGGCGATCCTAAGTCTTTCGAGGATACACTTTTAATTTATTTAAGTAATTATTAAATACGGAAACTAGATTTTCACAGTACATGCAGGTGCAGACAAATACTTTAATTGTGGCGGCAATAAAATGTTCCGTTTTTTTACGTTTAAAGTTGGCGCCTGCTCGATTTGGCACTGGGAACTTACATACATACATACAATACAATACAATACAATAACTCTTTATTGAACACTACATATAACAACCAAAACAGATAAAAGGTATACAGAATATTACAAGGTAACAATAGGCGGCCTTAACGATACAGAGCGATTTCTACAAGGCAACTATAATGGACTGGAGAACAGAACAGATCTGAGCAGGTGGTGCAATTTAGAATATAATATTAATATACTAAGTACTGAAAATACATAATATTATATTATACATGAAACGCATACATACACAAATGACGTCTGACGTCTGATTATGGGCGTATAGATAGAAAATGGAATCAAAATAGTGATGTGTTGCTAGCCGCATCGCCTATAACATGGTAGTTTCAAAAAGACATGTAAAAGAGCCCTTGGCGGCCAATTTGCAAAAATAAATTTTCATTTTCATTTCATTTTCATGATTTCTATGATTTTCGCCCATTCCCTCTATGGGCTTTCACCATCTGCGCGGGAAGAGAAGCAACTGGTACATTTTAAGTTTTTTCTTTGCTCCCAGACCAGCATGGAAGATCAGGAACTTGTCTGTGGAATCGCGCGAATGCCAAATCGACAGCTGCTTCGCAAAATAATTATTGACTATCAAAGCAACTTATTCTATAATACAAGACATAACATGGCTATGAGATACGAATCGATGTACCTTAAATATTATAGCTATAGGATAGGATGTTTGCTGAATGGAGTTTTTTTTGTAATTTAAGTAATATAATGTAACAGAGCTGACTAATAATCCTTGTGTGAAAAAGTGCCTTTATAACATTACATTAGACAAAATGAAAAAAAAAAAACACCACAGTAAAATTAATGCTTTATGGAATATTGTAATTGAACTTACGTCTAAAATAGTCTAATAGTATTTGCTCATTCTATAACAACGAGATCTAAGTCTCATGGCTTTGTGGTGTAGAACCTATGTTGTCTTAGTTTTTTTACTTTGGAAAATTTCTGCAACAGATTATAATGGACATGGATGCACGGTAACCGTTTCTCTTATAAATTTACGTTTCATAAATAACTTTGATTTTAGAAATAACATCCGCACAATAATTGTACGGATATTTCGTTCAACATCATAAGCATTCATAATGAAACGTTAAACAAACCCCAACGAAATTGGCATTTAAAGAGGAAACGCTCAGAAATGTATAGAATATTTCATTACACAAATCTCAATTCACTTCAAGTAAATTGATAACCAATAATTAGAACAATCGTTGCGAGGTATTTGAGAATCGAACAAAGGAGTATGGCGTGGTACATAAAGGTAAGGAAATAGACGTTTTGGTATGGACGCACAAAGGAGATTATTAGCCGACCACAATGTGCCGGAGCGTGGTAAAAAACGGATGTGTCAATAATTAACTGAGTGATTGGGGCGCCCGGCGCCGGCGGGCGTCGATGCTGTGCTCTGCCGGGCCGGATCACAAAAACCGGAATAATGCACGCGGCGGACGGTTCTGCATCAATTAATTTATATACACTGGCTTACTCATTGTTTAGATCTCTACCAAAAATAGTAGAAAACGGATGAAAGAGGAACTAATACACGAAATTGTTGCGACATTGAAGCAGTTTACGTCAAAAATATGATAGTTATGTAAAAAGTGGTACCAATATTTAATTTCTACTGTTTTGTGGTGGTCTTAGTATAATTTTGCTTGATGTGTTTGTTCTTATTAACAGTGCGTAAAACTTGTGGTGAAAAACTCTTTGGCCGGTCTATCCTTGCACTTAGGTACCTAAATAGCGAAAAATTGTGTTTTTTTTACTTTTTACTTATGTATTTTTTATTTTGCTGCGAAAGGAAACAGAATATTAGCTAAAGTAGGAATCGACAACGTTCATTGACATTAACCTTTTCGACGCCAACGACACATATATACCTACGTCCATTACTGCAATGCAAAAGCAACCTGCGTTCAATTGGGTTTAGGTTCAACTTAAGGCAGCGCAATAAAGAGGTCTGGCGTATGGGTGGCGTCTCTTGTATTCGACGTAGCGGCGAAAAGGTTTATCTTTAAGGCATGTTTTCTGATAAGCACAAAAAAAGCGCAAATCACGTCTTTATCCCTTACGGGGTAGACAGAGCCTATGGTAACAGGAAGGTACCTACAGGCCACGTTTAGCAAGATTGTGGGCGTATAGGTGGAAAATGGAATCAAAATAGTGATGGGTTGCTAGCCTCATCGCCTATAACATGATTCCTATTATTTTCGCCCATTCCCTCGATGGGCTTTTACCATCTGCGCGGGTAGAGAAGCAACTGGTACATTCTATGTTTTTTCTTTGCTCCCAGACCAGTATATGGAAGGTATGTTTTCTGATGAAACGAAATATAAATTTCTTTTCGAGACTAAAGTTTCTTGATCCCGAAATGAAACAAGTACTAAATAGGCGAGTGGTTCCTTTTTCGGATGGTACCCTAAAGAAATAACGAACGTGCATTGTAATCGGACAAAAGAGTCCGTCCGGAGCCCAGCACTGTTTTCACTGTCAGTGACGCAGGGGTGAAAAATATTACACCCCCAGGCGCAAGCCCTGCATGGGGACGAACAAATCAGTTAGCGATCGACGGTCTATGTGTAATATAATTGTATAAAGCTTAGTCGTTGTTATGTGTGTGGATATGTAGGTATACTGTCCAGTCAGAAGATTTATTTGTATTAAAACGGATAAACCACTAGGAAAGGTCCAAAGACGACTATTATTGCAGTCAGAAAAGAGACGCCTCAAGGAACCAGATTAAAAAAAAAGTTTAATTTATTGTTTACTTTTCAGTGCTATTGAGGTTCAATCATGCATAAATATCGCTACTAGGTACATATCAAATAGGTATGTAGTTTTGGGCAGCAACTCTTCTACTAAGTTACGATACATTTTTTGGTCTGTCTTTGCACTACACATCGAATTTCAGAAATTAGGAATGACTACCGCCGTACCGCCCCTCTTTTTAAAGTTAGTTAAATAAATAAAACAGAAGCAAGCACTTTAAAATCACATTCTTAAAATAGACACTACACTAGATACACTCGGGGTTATAGTAATAAAAGAGAAGTATAATGGAGTAGACGTAGCGAAAGATAGGTAGACGCTGATGTAGTTGATTAATTTATAAATATTAATCAATTCATGAATATTTCATCAACACAATCTATGTATGTATATGATACCATGAATTAGGGACGTAATAAGTTGTTCGAATAATGATGCTACACGCCGCGTATAGGCGAGGGTTGGTAAGTAAAAGCCGAGCCTAGGGGAGAGTTTTCGGTGTAAATGAAAGCCCTAGGGACATGGTTAAGGATATAACTTAGAGCGTTTGCTTCTTCAACTAAATCTAAATTTACTATCAGTGTACGAACAACCAAGTAAGTTACTTAAGAAGTTAGACTCACAATATGTGTGCATAGGGTTAATGTCATTTTACAAATTAAATCAAACGCCATTGAAATTGGTTGAGTATGCTTGCCTGATGTTCAGTAAGACCAGGCCAGATTGCAAATCAACGCGAAACAATTGTTGGTGACATCTGTGGCAAGTAACAATTCTGTATTTACACTACAAATTCGACAAGAATCTACGCCAATACATACTGACTACTCATTGAATTTCGAACTGTCATTTGTTTCCGAAAGTATTGTCGAGTTGGTGAAAATGTAGACAATAAACACGATTGTAACCTGAATCAACTTTCAATACTAAACGGTAACTAATCTGTTATATGTTTACTTAAATAAAAATCATTCATGATTGAAAAATAACTAGGCACCCACTTGTTTTACTAATAGGTTACTAAATATTGTGAAATGAAAATTTAATACAATTCCGCTTGGAAATTAGATAAATAACAAAAATTATCTTTTGTTTTTTGATGACAAGGTGAATTCCACTGAAAATGTTTTTGTTAACTTAAAACGTTTGCTGGACTTAGATTGATCAAATTTTATTGTATAATTTCAAAAATTGGAAAGCTAATTTACAAATGTATTTAGATGAAAACGTATCAGATGTATGAACAAATTACTATTCTTATGTGGGTTTGCGTAGGCTATGGTTTCACATATACCTACCTCCCGAGTTACATGTTAAATTAGGATTAATAAGTTTAGTGTCAAAATGTATTGAACCCTACATCCCTAACCCTGGTTTACAATATAATTTTTTAACCATAGACCGTGTAATCGGCTCTTATGTTTGACATAAATTTTGGCGCTGAAGAGATAAATATACCAGTAAATAATATACAGTTATACTTTTTTTCACTTTACGCTAACGCTCGCACTTGGCCTGCAACACTATCACGGTTCTGAATGACATTTAAATTTCAATAAACCTAAAATGACTAATGGTAATCATATAAAATACACGTAATTGTTTATCTCGTCACGCAACTACTTGTTTCAACCGGTTTGGTTGGTACATATGTCTTGTATGCTTTGACATAGGTAGCTTAAAAGACAACAACGATTTTTAAAAAGAAAATAGTGATCATGACGGAAGAAAGTTTGGACATCGGTGCTACTATCGGTGCTAATGGTCACCGACTAACATCCATTCGCCCTAAATCACATAAATAGATAGGTATGTAGGTACCCTAATTTTTGAGTGTCATAATCATGATATTCAACATTCCTAATTCCTAAGCGAAGCTAGCGAGTAAGACCCATCCTGGCAAAAACGACTCGGATAGATCAGGTTAGGCTAAGGCGGTAGCTTTGCTTCCAAAATAAAAGTATATAAATATCGGCTTACAAAACAGGTGCGTATCCGAATGACGTTTCAATTTGTTATAATCTCAAGTTATTGATAACGCGTCAAATACAGCAACGTATTTTTTCGAGTCACGTCACGTACAACATACGTGGACGTAGGTAAAAATCACAAACAAGTCAATAATCTCGACTTTGAATCTAGAATATTTCGCAATAAAAGTGCAATTAAAAATTACTTTTTAGTGAGTTTGAATTCTTTTTGCTAAACTAAACTTAGTTAAGTTAAGAGTATGGCAGCCATGGGCACTATGATATGTTTCTTATCATTCATGTCCGAACTCACAAGAGAATAAAATATTTCTAAGATTCTTTTAAAAACTAAAATTACTGAAAACATCCAAAACTTTGCTTAAGATTAACGATCAAGTAGATTTTTTTTTAATTTATTTGTTGACCCTACTTGATTAAAGGATAATCTAAGGGATGACTGTCTTTTTATTATCTTTACTAGCAATCGACTGTTTTTGATAAGCCCTATAAAAGCCATTACAGATTCGAAGCGTTAAATACTACAACACCACAGTCTGAAGCAAACAAGAAACATGAGTTTTAACAACAAAGTTGTGATCGTGACGGGAGCCAGCTCCGGCATAGGGGCTGCTACAGCAGTTCTCTTCGCCAAGGAGGGAGCCGACGTGGCCATCGTCGCCCGCACCCAGAGCAAGCTGGAAGCAGTCGCCAAGCAGATCCAAGAATATGGCAAGAAACCCCTCATCATTCGAGCAGACCTATCCAAAGAAGACGACGCTGCAGTAGTGGTCCCGCGAACGATAGAGCATTTCGGGAAACTAGACGTACTCATCAACAACGCTGGAGTATCGTCCGACGGATCACTGCTAAACGGAAAATTATTACAGGCTTACGATGAAGTAATGAAAACTAACGTCCGATCCATAGTTCAACTGACGACCGCAGCGGCGCCTCACCTCATCAAGACCAAGGGTAACGTAATAAACATTTCCAGCATATTGGCAGTTAGCGTGAATGAGAATCCTAATATGACAGCGTATCACATTTCGAAGGCTGCCTTGGATCATTTTACTCGCTGTGCCGCGCTTGAACTGGCTCCGTCAGGAGTGAGAGTGAACAACGTTAACCCAGGCCCAGTAGACAATGACTTCCTGGCCAACAATAACTTCGAGAATGTTAAGGAAAAAAAGGATACGTTGGTGAAAATTGTCGCACTCGATTACGTAGCGAAAAATGAGGAGATTGGGGACCTCATTCTGTTCGTAGCCAGCGATAAAGCGAGGAGCATCACCGGTTCTACATACTTCATCGACAACGGTTACCTCTTGAAGCATTGAAGAAATTTGTAATCGTTTTATTTTTTCATTATGTTTTCAACACATTATATTATCCATTATATTATTACAAATGTCAAATGAACTCCATTGTCTTTCCATTTCTTTGCCTGTTGCTACCTTAACACACAAACCTGTAGGCAAAAGTTTTTGAATTTTGAGCAAAAAGTCTGCTAGATACCTACTTATTACTTGCTCAAATTAAACCTGAGCAGTCTCTGTCTAAGCATTTTTGTCTTAATATATACTAGCGACCCGCCCCGGCTTCGCACGGTATATTATGTATGTATTATACATATAAACCTTCCTCTTGAATCACTCTATCTATTAAAAACCGCATCAAAATCCGTTGCTTAGTTTTAAAGATTTAAGCATACATAGGGATATAGGGACAGAGAAAGCGACTTTGTTTTATACTATGTAGTGATTATTTACTTCTTTCGTGACGATCATTGCGTTGACAGCGGAACACAATTGTTTAATTTTTAGAATTGTTAACACTTTAACAGGTTCATTAGAATTGTGATATTAGAATGGTCTATAAATGCTATAGTTACCAATTTTTGCTGGATATGTAAAGGCTTAAGCTAAAAACAAATTTTAATAAAAAATAAACTGCCTTCAAAATAACCGCAAAAAGTGAAAAATATCCATAGAAATTTCATATCAAAATATATTTCGGTCTGGGCTACCTACTGATCAGTTTGAAGTCGGTGCCTTTAGACTCAAATAGTGCCAAGCCTAAAGGCATGGTTTAGACGAACAATATCATGTCCCGAAGTATTGATATGCGTATCGCAGCTAATCCGGTTATTTTGAAATCCACGATCCTGTATTGACATAACAGTATCATGATAATATTGATCGCGCACTCCGGAATATATTTTGATATGAAATATCTATGGTTATTTTTCACTTTTTGGCGGTTATTTAGAAAGCCGTTTTATTTTCAATTTTTTTTCACGCTTTTGAGTGAATCGTTTGGTAATTTATCCACCTTCCAATAGCCTAATGTCAAGTGCTTAACACCTTTAACATGAGTAAACAAAAAACATTATATGTGCCTAAAAAATTCTGACTTGGTGATAACGGTTCTACCTCAGGAGTACATAAGCTTTCGAATAAAAAAATAATTTTAAAGATCGGCCCACAATTGGCGGAGATATAGGTGAACATACAAAAAATATATACAATCGAACATTTAAGACCTCCTACTTTTTGAAGTCACTTAAAATAGTTATTTTCTCAAACATGCTCGGAAATGTATGCGTTAATGTCCCGATATGAGGACATGAAGTTTCTCGTTTATGGCTCCCTACATTACTTCTTGGCTTAGGCCACAAAAGTTAGTATGAAAATCCATTTTTGTCCGCTGCTCTAATTTTTTAAATTTCTATACTAAAATTAAATTGGCAAAGGAAAAAATTACATACAGCCAACCACCACCACAATCTGTACCTAAGCATAATTGCGACATAAAAAAAAAAATCTATGGTACTATATTTATGTGCGGTTAAACATGGTGCTCAAATAGCTGGATCAAATTAGTACATTTAAAAAACAAAAAAGGTGGCAAATCGAAAATCTGTTTTTCTGCTTATGCGTATTTCGTAGTGATTGTTATTATAATTTAACAGAAATAAAAATGACTTCTAGTGATGAAAGTGACGGGGAACTTATGAACTGTACTCCGCCTCATTTAAAAGAGGAGGCAAATTTAGCTATGCAAAATATGCTACCGGAAAAAAGTAAAGAGATTTACATGAAAACATACGATGCTTTCATGAACTGGCGAAAAGAAACCCGGACAACCTCCTTTTCAGAAAATTACTTTTTCCCTATAATAAACTATGATTTACTTGATTGTCTAGTAGTTATTTTAATTTTAATATTTCCTCACATTGTTTGAGAAAAGCACTATACAAGCTTTGGCCGGAACAGGGATTGCAGGACTCGTTCTATCTGGCCTCGTCTTCGACTCGGCCACCTACCCCAAACTCGTCCATCAATCCCTTACTTCACGGCCTCTGCAGTAATGTACTATTGTGCAACAGGTTTCTAGGTTAGAATCCCGAGTGTAGCAAGGGATTCAAAAAACTTTGGTCTCGTGTGACACAAACAATTTTTCACCACAGCAGCGAGAACATTTTGTCTTACTTAACTGAAAAAAATACAACAAGCCAAATTTAACTAAGTAAATTGTTTGTTTTACAAAATGAATAATAATAAGAAGAAGAAAGTACGAGTATACTTTACTTATGTAGATATTTTATCTTGAAAACAAACAATTCAAAAAATTATGTAATTGAATATGAAAAAGCTACCTGTTTTAACGTTTAAGAAGAATTTGTTCAATTGGTTGGTTGCCAATTGCTTTTATAGTTTATCTGACTTTTTTTATGTATAATCCACTGCTAAGGTAAATCTAATATTATATTCACATTTAAATTGTAATTGCTTGAATTGTATTTGCATGACATGTTAAATTATTCATATTTTATTATTTTGTGTTTTTTTATTGAGTTCGACTTCAGGCACTTGAATGAAATTATGTTATGCTATTTTAATTATAATTTTAATCTTATTATGTTAGAATTAGTGTGCAGAAATATTGTACGCCTCTAGCAGGCAGGATATGGCGCCTATCTATGTCTGTACATACTCTTTATCATCCTTATTACCCATAACCGCAATAAATGAATTTGAATTTGAATTTGAATTGCATATATGGAGAAACCAAATTGCGAAGCGTAGGTACATTGTCGGCAATCCAAACTGTAAAATGTTCTCGTAAATTCCGAAACGAGCAAAGGACACATTAGAAAAAAAAATGGAATCCCGCAACTTTTTAAAGAATATGTCCTAAAATTCTTGAAATTCTGTTACGACATCAAGGAATATTAAAATTGTATTTTTTTATTTTGGGTACATATTAAAATCAGCATTTTTATAAGTACATTATCTTTATTCATTTCATAACAAATAATACCATTATTATTATAAAATCATTGAAAATCAATAAAATCATTGAAACTTAACAAATAAATTAAATTTTACGGTTAAATGTGTAGGTATCCGAACATTTTAATGTTTTTTTTTTTGGGCTTAGGTACTATTAGCATACAATTTGAAATCAAACATCGTATCGACTCGTTTCTATTTCTCGCTTTTTTCTGTATCGACATGAAAGTGACAGAATGAAGGGCAGTTCAAACGTATCGAATATTTTGAATAAAATATTTATTAAAAATAAGTTTTTTATTATTATTATCAGATTTAATACTGTCAACTTACTTAAGAATATCTTGCATGTATAAAGGAAACGTGATTGTACAGGATCGACGAATATAAAAAAATGTACAAAAGTCTTTATTCTCACATACTTAACAAAGTAAAACTGCATGGGGTAAACGACTTTGAGTAAGTAAAATCCAAAATAATTAAATTGTGGAAACTATAATCATGTAGGTACAGTTTTTTTTAAAACACTCATTTATCAAAGTTTGATCGTTTATGTTTTTATTCTCAATTATTTTGTTTGAGAGTCTTCTGTTTTACTTATAATTACTTTAACATTTTTAAAACACGCGCATAGGTAATTTAACGTATCTAGAAAATGTAGCGACAGATATATTATGTACTAGCTGTTACTCGCGGCTTCGCCCCCGCAGGTGCCAGTTTTTTTTTAATATTGTTACATAAGAACCTTTTCTTGACAATAACAAACACAACAAAAAAATAATAACCAAGGGAAATAGGGATTCATTTTTATAGATACCTAATATAAATTATTATTATCGGTCACGCGTGGTAAATCAATATTTGGATTATCAAGAATATCAAGATAACAGCACGTAATAAGCCAATGACTTGCAAAAGTTATTATTGTGAAATTTCACAACAAATTTTGCAGCTTGACATTATATAAGGTGCTAACAAATTAGCTACCTACCGATATTTTTACCACTGATAGTACTCTGCTTTTAGAGCACATTTAAGTATTGGGACCGTGCGCGACGACAGCGCCACGTGACAGGCGGCCATTATGGACAATATTGTCACCGCTGTCAAACAAGAAATAAGTAAATATTGTGAAAAATATTTATGAAATATTGTGTTATTTTACTATATTACACAATTTTGGACAATGGTAGTCAGTAACATTATTGCCAATAACATTAAAATTGTTGTTTTCAGTGAAAATTTTAGAGGTTAGGTAACTTATTTTTTTTTTCTTACGGCAAATATCCACTTATTTCTTTGGTCTCGTTTCCACCATGGTCTTTGGAAATTGGTAAAATTTACAGTCGCTATTCTTCTTGGTGTTATTACAATTCACAACAACACATCTTACCAGGACCATATTTTTATCTCAAAAACGATTAGAAAATGTTTACTGCAATATGGATTTGACAGCTCAAGTCAGCGACAAAAATGACAATTTTAGCCATAGCGAGCGCTGTGATCGTTTAGGCTACCCCCTCCACCCGCTTTGCACTCTGCCAATAAACATTATATATTATGGTTAATGATAGTTTTGGAGAAAATTGCTATGTTAAAAAAAACCCTGTTAACGAGATAATTCATAGTCACTGATTAAGACCACTGGATATGTTCTAGAACCTCTTAACAATCACTTGACAGGCCACTTCAAGATGATAAACGAAATATGCATTTGAATGTCAGTGTCATGATTTGTTTACGAGACAGAAAGTTTTAAATGCAACATCTTGTCAGTTAATTGTACGGGTTACCCCCGCGTGTGGTCAAGAGCTGCGGTTCGTTTTTGGATCCGTCCGGGGGGAAGAGCAGTGCTTGGTTCGGTGCATCCTGGGCATCGGCTATTGATTTCTTGGCAGTTTCTGAGGGATATCATTGACCGCTGGCTAAGAGCCCGACAGGGGGGAGGGTGTCTTTGACCGTATCAACGTTGCCGACATTTTGTCACAAGATTTTTGAATTATATTTTTTACCGCACACTTGTCATTTAAACTTTCATTGGCCTAAGCCTTACGGCCGCCATTAAGGGATAAGAAGATGTTTAGACAGATTTTTTTTGTTCGGTGAACATAATAAAAAAACATTATTTATTTCTTTAATTTCTATTTAAGGGAAATTGTTTTGACGTGAGGTACCATCTCTGAAAATATCGGTACCTAATTTGTTAGCCACAAAATAAATAAATAAAAATCGAGTTATAAATGTTTTATAAGGAACTAGCTTCTGCCCGCGACTTCGTCTGCGTAGAATTATACATAAAAACCTTCCTCTTGAATCACTCTATCTACTAAAAAAAACCGCATCAAAATCCGTTGTATAGTTCTGTTTTGAAGATATAAGCATACATAGGGTCATAGGGACAATGACAGAGAAAGCGACTTTGTTTTATACTATGTAGTGATACCTATAACGACATGTATTACAATAATTGTTGTGGCCGGGAACATCGCAGTACCTAAAGTTTAATTCTAAAATGAACACATAATGCATCAGCAAATTTAATTGACTATACAAAGCAGTAAGACGGTGATTATGATTATAATACCGGCTCCGTTTTGTTTTATATTACGTAATAAACAGAGACGCTACTACAGCTCTATAATAAAATATGTGGAGCCTAATAGAGAATGGCGAGACAGACCCTTAGTGAAAGAAATATCTGCCCAGCTAGCACGAGAGCGCGCGGCATCGCCTCGCGCGCGATATAGATTTCCCGTCTCTTTCTAAGGCGAACAGTAAGAAACAGACAGGCAATATATCTGACGTGCTGTAGTGCATCTGGTGAACGAGTAAACGTTGGGCAACTAGATTGCACAAACGAAGTTCTGTAATAAATTCCAAAGTTAGGTATGTTTGATTATACCACCACGATATCAGGATGACAATGATGATCGATATCATACGAATAAACAATTTTATCTGCTACAGTGCTCGATAAACAGTGTGGTATCTAATTAGATACCTAACTGAAAGAAATAGGTATGTAGGTATTTATTTCACCAAGAAATTTTAAACTTGCGCTATTACATGATCATGAAGGCAACATACGAGATGTACGTTCTATTGTGCCTTTCACTATATGGATATTCTAAACTCTCTCTTTGTCGATCTCTCACTTAATGCTCCTTTCATTTACTCAAAGGTTAACTGGTAGAGATCCCTTCTAGAGATAAGTTCGCCTTTGTGCATATATTTAAGGTATTTTTTGTGATTTGTGTCTGTTTTTTATATTTGTACAATAAAGCATTTACTTACTTACTTACATATGTGTATACAGAGCAGGGTTGTCACGGATGCAAAAATTTAGACATCCGCGGATGCAGATGCGGATGCGGATTATTAGAAGTTCACATCCGCGGATGCGGATCTGATGCGGATGCGAATGTGATGCGGATTTTGGGATTTTAAAAGGATAATTATTTACATTTTAAATGCATAATAATACTTATTAGTGCATAATAGTATTTATGTAAACAAACGCGAAGCACGTGCCACTCTGGCTCCGCCCACTTTCTTAACATGTAGTTACTTGTCGAGTCTTGTTGATGTGAATCTGCATCCGTAAAAACTCCGCATTGATTGATGCGGATGTGAATGCGGATGCAGATGTCTGATTTAATGCGAATATTCCGCATTTACGGATGCGGATGCGAATATTCGTAACACCCCTGGTACAGAGAGTGTATGTTGCAATGCGAACTTGACTATAGAATCAGAGTACAATCAATCATCACATGCGGATGGCGCCCCGGTTGACCAGTGAAAGACATCCATTAGACAACCAGCAGGTAGTAAGAATAAATATGTGAAATGTTAGGTACTAGCTGTTGCCCGCAACTTCGTCTACATAGAATTCGTTTATCGCTATCCGGAATAAAAAGTAGCCTATGTGTTATTCCAGACTATAATCTATCTGAAATGTTTCTACGCCGATGCTGGCAGAATATGTTGAACCACTTTTACTAACCTATCTATATTGTACCATATTCTCAGAAATAAATGATTGATTGATTGATCCATTGATATGTTCCAAATTTCATCCAGATCTGTCCAGCCGTTCTGGCGTGAAACAGTAACAAACATCCGTCCATACTTACAAACTTTCACGTTTATAATGTTAGTAGGATTCTGAGACCAAAGCATCACATATACAAAGCTATTCTACTCAAATATAACTTAAGGGAATACATGATACAAGAACTTGATACGCATCAGGCTATGTATTGTTATCTAGCTTAATTAGATCTCAATAGTGTTGCTTCGAACAAGTGTTTATTACCATCACGTTACGTATGTATTACCTACTGATACGGTTAAAGATAGGTCAGATGTTACTGTGTCAGAAGCGAAACTAAATTGAGTTCAGGTCCTCGGAATATTTGGTTCCTTCTTAAAATTAGTATAGGTAAATTAACCAACCTCATATAAAATATCCACCTATTAGAAAATGCTTAATTTACAGTTATTATGTACATTTTTAAAAAGGCACTTATCTATTTGTTACTAGCTAGGGATTCAAAAGCCGACCGAGGTGCAAGTCCCGGCGACGGCTCCAGGAGTAAGAACTATGAATTAGTCCGAAACATGTCGAACATCAATCGACTTTTATACGTGAGTTATCCGTTTATGTAAACTATGACTCCCCGTTTGCTTAAAAGTCTCTCGTTCTGTTCCGCTCAGTATATGCAGATAACATGAGTGTAGGTATTAGTCTGGCAAAGCTAGACTAGTGGGAACCCGACATTTAAATTATCAGATACATATTTATAATTACCTAAATGTGTGGTATCATGACCGATAACGTATACCTAATAAGTTAGGTAAACGAACAATGAAACACAACAGTTTTTACTTACAAAATTGTATATTATAAATAATTAAAAGGATTAAAAATTTCTTCAATTCTTCAAGAGGTAGCCGTTATCAATGAAGTATGTAGAACCGGTGATGCTTCTCGCTTTACCGCTCGCTACAAACAGAACAACGTCTCCAATCTCCTCATTCTTTGCTACGTAGCTGAGAGCAACTATTCCCTCCCGCTGTTTCTTTGCTTCATCAACATTTTCAAAGTTATTATTGGCCAGAAAGTCGTTATCTACTGGACCAGGGTTGACGTTGTTTACTCTTACCCCTGATGGAGCCAGCTCAAGCGCTGCGCAACGCATAAAGTGATCCAGGGCTGCTTTAGAAACGTGATATGCTAACATGTTCGGATCGTCATTAACGCTGACTGCCAATACACTAGAAATATTGACGATATTACCCTTAGTCTTTATGAGGTGAGGTGCGGCTGCGGTTGTCAGTTGAATTATGGATCGGACGTTGGTTTTCATGACGTCATCATACGCCCGTAATGCATTACCATTAAGAATTGATCCTTCGGAAGTGACCCCAGCGTTGTTGATGAGTACGTCTAGTTTCCCGAAATGTTCTACCGTTCGAGGGACCACAATAGCAGCGTCGTCTTCTTTCGAGAGATCTGCTTGAATGACGAGGGGTTTCTTGCCGTATTCTTGGATCTGCTTGGCGACTGCTTCCAGCTTGCTCTGGGTGCGGGCGACGATGGCCACGTCGGCGCCCTCCTTGGCGAAGAGAACTGCTGTAGCAGCACCGATGCCGGAGCTGGCTCCCGTCACGATCACTACTTTGTTAGTAAAACTCATAATTTGGTTAAAACTACTTGGCTTCTGGCTAAAGAATAATGAAAATTCGATGCATATGACACAGCTTTTAAATGAGTTTACCGCACACTTTAGATTAAGCCATTAATATCTATAGATAAGGTAAAGATAATAAATTTTCATAGTCATCATACAGCAATACAGTTTTTATTAGAAATACCTACTATCATTACGATTTCAAAGACAAATATTTTGGTGTAAGATTTTTTTTGAACTTTGTTCAAATAGTCAATATTGCAACTTAATGTACATTAAAATAAAAGCATTTTTTTTAACAATTTAACTAATAAATGCAGCGTATTGTCTAATACGGCTCTTAGGACTCAAATACGTGAAAAAAAAAACGCTGCCGAATAGGCATTGAATTAATGTGATAATTTTACAGGCGTAAAATTATCACATTAATTGGAATTCAATGTTCAGAATTCGCAGCTATTAATTTATTTGCCAACCATACTTTGATGGAGGCTCACTGATGACTGTCTATTTATTATCTCTAGTAGCAACCGGTTGTTATTTGATAAAAACCCTATAAGAGCCACTACAAATTCGAAGCAGCATTACAGCACAATCGTCTGAAGCAATCAAGAAACATGAGTTTTAACAACAAAGTAGTGATCGTGACGGGAGCCAGCTCAGGCATCGGTGCTACTACAGCAGTTCTCTTCGCCAAGGAGGGAGCCGACGTGGCCATCGTCGCCCGCACCCAGAGCAAGCTGGAAGCAGTCGCCAAGCAGATCCAAGAATACGGCAAGAAACCCCTCATCATTCGAGCAGACCTGTCCAAAGAAGACGACGCTGCTGTGGTGGTCCCGCGAACGATAGAGCATTTCGGGAAATTAGACGTACTCATCAACAACGCTGGAGTATCGTTCGACGGATCACTGCTAAACGGAAAATTATTACAGGCTTACGATGAAGTAATGAAAATTAACGTCCGGTCCATAGTTCAACTGACGACCGCAGCGGCGCCTCACCTCATCAAGACCAAGGGTAACGTTATAAACATTTCCAGCATATTATCAGTCAGCGTGAATGAGAATCTTAATATGACAGCGTGTCACATTTCGAAGGCTGCCTTGGATCATTTTACTCGCTGTGCCGCGCTTGAACTGGCTCCGTCAGGAGTAAGAGTGAACAGTGTTAACCCAGGCCCAGTAGACAATGACTTCCTGGCCAACAATAACTTCGAGAATGTTAAGGAAAGAAAGGATATGATGGTGAAAATGGTCGCTCTCGATTACGTAGCAAAAAATGAGGAGATTGGGGACCTCATTCTGTTCGTAGCCAGCGATAAAGCGAGGAGCATCACCGGTTCTACGTACTTCATCGATAACGGTTACCTCTTGAAGCACTAAATATCTCTATAAGCTCTTAATTGTACATAAAACACAAGAAAAAGATGAATACAGGACAACACAAATGCACAAAGGCGAAATTAGCCCTAAAAGGGATCTCATCCAGTTAACCTTTGAACGATTGACAGGACATAAGTATTAAGCAATTGATTAGTGTAAATATCCGTTTATTATTAGAAAGGTCAAATAAACTCTTATTAAACTTTGACGAAGCGTGTTGCTGATTTAATTTTATACCCACTTAGAAGAAACCTGTTAAGGTATTATTTTTTGTAACTTTGACGACGTATATATTGTGCATTGATTTTAAGAACCTAGTTTTTCTTTTGTTATAAATAAAAGCCAGTTTAATTATCAGAAGAGTACCTAGCGTTACGTCTACATTTCTTTTAATTATCGGGCACGTGTATTGGTCGCTGAATAAATATTTGGATCATAAAGAATATCAACAAGCATTAACATGAGCCAATGACTAGCAGTTAACAGTGTGAAATTGCGCAATAAATATTTGTAGTGATTAGTTAAAATAGATATAAACATCCATAATCTAGGTACATTATCTTTACATACCTACTTTTATAAATAGTGCGATGAAATGTATCATAAAGATGTTGCAGCAGATTTTAATAATCACATTAAATTAATTACCTATATACTTTAACCGATAACCGATTCCAAATCAAGCGTGTAGGTACTTAACGCATTAGTGAAAATCATTATAATAATGTGTAATAATGTGGTAATATTGTATGTGCCCCCATCTTACGTTTATTGTATGTGTTATGTGTATTTAATTGTAACTAACCCCTTAGTGTAAGTAGTACTAACAACATATGTGTCACTTAGTTACACGAAATAAATGGATTTTATTTTATTTATTTATTATTCAATTTTACTTTGACCGTAACGTATTAATATCAAAAACCGTAGCAGGCCCTGTTAGCACATAAGCTTGCAATATTTTATCACTGCATAATTGCACAGCGGTCCCCAAAGGATCAGGGGATTCATCTCAGTAATCCTCGCGAATAGTAAAAGTGATGGGTCTATTCATTCGGGATGGGGGGAGGAGGCTGGCGGGGAGGGATGAAGCGCTAAAATTTAATAAAGCCGAGGCTCGGCGGCACGGACGGCCGATTAATTACGCACAAGAGGGCAGTAAGGGGGGGACACGGGATAAACAACTGTGTGGACTCGGCCCTACATTTTAGGCGTAACACGGATCTAAAGAATACAATGTGTTTTATCCAGAAGACGTGAGACAACATAGCAGAGTGAGATTCCTAAGAAAAATGTTACGCACACTCAGTTTTTTAATAATGTAGCATGTAGCGTTGTGGTGTAAGGAATACATATAAATACAGTCTTTGGGCGATAGAGCGGCGCTTGGTATATTTCGACTTCGCGAATCAATTAAAGGGAATGCTTCGTAATGCAATTAAGGCCGCGACATAATGTCGGCGGTTTGGCGTCTTTGACGTGTAGAGCCCTTATGTTGGGAATATCATTTTTTTTTTGTGAGAATTTACATTTTAAGGAGCAACATCCATTTAGCTCAACTTGGAAAGCAGAATTGGTCTAAATACAAAATTTCATTGAAATTGTATAGCCGTTTTCGATAGGCCGAACCAGTAGGCTTAATACCTAACTCGCTCGCAATCGCCATCGTGTTCATTTTGACAGTTCATGTATGGGCTGACAATTGGCATCGGAATCAGTTAGCGCTCACATTCATACTAGAACTGTCAAAATGAACACGATGGCGATTGCGACCGAGTTAGACAATAAGCCCACAGATCCAACAAACATGATCGAATGTAGAAAAAAGTGCAATGAAAACGCGTGACTTTATATATAGTTATATTTTAGTATCTAGTAGATTGGTCTGGCTTTAATGATCATTTTCGCTAAAGACTGTCTTCTACATTCTTATTCTCTTGGATACATTACCAAGCGAAGTCGCAGCTAAAAGCTAGATGTATCTACATAATTACATATCTACATTCACTGCCCTACACGAGTCTAGTTCATTCATTATTCATGGTCCTATCTTGTATACGGAGAACTGATTTTGATGTTAGTAAACCTGATGATTACATTTGATCATGTCAGATGTCAAATGCGAAATAGTTTGGAGTGATGAATTTTAATGCGAACTAAGAGCTATGCTCGGGTAACTTCGGTAATTGGGTAACTCCCAGTACGGTAATAGATATTTTTGAACGAATCTGTTTAATCCTAGATTATCTGCGATTCTGATTACCTGAGTGTGTAATTGAAGGGTGGCGACCGTAAATATTTTCACGTCGAAAACCTGTTCTTTTCTTCATTGAGTAAATATATTGATATATCAAAAGAATTCACACAGCATTAGGTACAGTAACAAAACCAAAGCTAGTTAGTTAAATTCATAGCCATAAAAAAACGGGTATTTTATTTGTGTCGCCAAGGTGAAAACAATATAAAAGTATTTTAAGGGAAATTTATAATTACTTACTTATTATACTTCCATATATTTACATATTATTCTTCCATGCTGGTCTGGGAGTAAAGAAAAAACCGGTCAAGTGCGAGTCGGGCTCGCGCACCGAGGGTTCCGTATCATTATCTATAAATATCTAAAACCAGTGTAAGCAGAGCCCTGTTCCAAAGCAAAATGTACGCAGTGTGGGGTTACTTTATATTGGTCACTGCTATATACAGACATACATACACATTTACGGTTTTCGCAATTATTCTTTAATCTGTGCTATAAGACCTACCTTCATACCAAATTTCAACATTCTGCGTTCACGGGAACTACCTTGTAGGTTTTGATTCCCTTGAGAGTTGAAAATTTGCGGAAATTTGCGGCATAAACGGCTGTATCTTTTGATTGCGTTGGCTTAGAAGTTTGATTTTTTCACAGCTTCAAGGGACAGTAGACCTGAGTAATTGATATAAATTTCAGCTTCATACCTCCACGCGTTACTGAGAAAAAGGGTCTTGACAGACGGACGGACGGACGGACAGACGGACAACAAAGTGATCCTATAAGGGTTCCGTTTTTTCCTTTTGAGGTACGGAACCCTAAAAACATAGAATGTACCAGTTGCTTCTCTACCCGTGCAGATGGTAAAAGCCCATCGAGGGAATGGGCGAAAATCATAGGAATCATGTTATAGGCGATGAAGCTAGCAACCCATCACTATTTTGATTACATTTTCCACCTATACGCCCACAATTTTGCTAAATGTGGCCTGTAGGTCTTGTTACCTTAGGCTCTGTCTACCCCGTAAGGGATATAGACGTGATTTGTGAATGAATAGTGAATGAATGAATAGAAATAGAAATAGAAATATAAATATATTTATTGACCATGTAACATACATTACATTTAGCACGTCATAATTTTACAATTTTGAGCGATATAGTCATGCATTACTTAAAATATTTTTCTCTTCTTTTAAAAGATCCATGTAATCGTTGATGGAGTAAATCGGATTTTCCTTGAGAAAACCCAGAATTTTGCTCCTGAAAATTTTATACTTACAACTTTTTACAGGAAGTGACCTGATTTTATTGCTCCCGAATATAGCTTCAGAGATACTCTATATGTACTCACATACATAACACAGATCACCGTACAGACATAAAAATACATACATACAAACATATATCACGTCTTTATCCCTTACGGGGTAGGTAGAGCTAGGAATTATAGGTGGAAAGGGAAATCCAAATAGTGATGGGTTGGTAGCCGCATCGCCTATAACATGATTCCTAAGACTTCCGCCTATTCGGCATTTACCATCAGCGCGGGAAGAGAAGCAACTGGTAAATTCTATGTTTCGTCTTTACTCCTAGACCAGCATGGAAGAACATAAAAATACAATAAAATATTAAATATATTATCAAACTTTGTGTCAAGTTATACTTTAGGTAGTGCAGTCCCAATTCCCAATAGGTTGTAGTACTTACATAGGTATTGTACACAATGACGTAATTACTTTAGCCCACGCAACCACGCAACAATACATAATTATTATACATAACAGTTACATAGTGTGTCTGTCTAACCGTCTGCGAATGCAAATGCCCGCGTCTGGGGTGGGGGAGCTACGCAACGCCATACCGAGCGGCAGCTACTTAGTGCATCGCGACACTTGGTTGGTCTGTTTGATCTGATATATAAGATACTAGCTTCTGCCCGCGGCTCCGTCCGCGTAGAATTCGATTTAAGAACTGAAGTCGATAGTATGTTCTAAGGCAGCTAAGACTTTTGACATGTTTATCGCTATTCCGCGGGAACTATGCAATTTTCCGAGATAAAAAGTAGCCTATGTTATAATCTAGGGTACTAGCTATCTCCGTGTCAAATTTGATCCAGATCCGTCCAGTCGTTTCAGTGTGAAGATGGAACAAACACACACACTTACTCACATCCTCAGTCATAAACCTTTACATTTATAATATTAGTACGACTAGCTGTTATTCCAGAATAAAAATTTGTAGTGAAGCTCCTTAAGGCACCTTAATCCGGCCCTGACGCCAAATCCTTTCTCAGCGGATGCTTACGTCATAATAACTATCTGCGTGCCTTTCAGCGCAATCCGTTCATTGGTTTGAGCTGTGCGCTGATCGATCAGTCAGTCACGGATTCCTTTTATATACACAGACGTATACTACGAAAACAATATTTAACAGTCTTCGGAATATAAAGTGGCAGGGCATGTTGCGTCACTGCGTAACGGTTCAACTTTAAAATTCTAGCCATACGGGTGTTACAAATTTCCGACCATGGAAATACCGGCCTGGAAATCCCGACCCTATATTCCGCGTACATTGTACATGAAACACGGGTCGGTATTTCCACCACACATACCTCGCAAGGACATCAAATTTTCGGAGTACCTAAAATAACATTTTAACACTCTATTTCTTGATACTAGGCTTCATCATCTTTATGTAAGCGTATGCGTCGTATGCGTATGCATTTGTGCGTACACATATGTCAATTCAAATGTCTACGTCTGGGATGGGGAGCAACGCGTCGACATACCGAGTGGAAGGAAGCCACTTAGTGCGCCGCGACGCGAAGAGACAAAGTGGCTGTATGCTAAAACTGTACACAAATTTCGTATGAAAATTAATGTTTTAGGAGTTACCGAGAAGCAGATCGGAAAGGTATACAAGCACAGTATAACACTCAAAAGCAAAAGGAACCGCTTGAGTTCTACTTCTTAATCAAATGAAAGTGTCTGGGATAATACTCTTACTAAGTATTTTTTTATTTATCTACAAATGACGGAGTTCTGAGGTAAAATTTCAGTCATGTTTTCAACTCACAGACGAAACACTGTTGTGCCTTATTTTCTTTCGAGTTGTAAACTTTGAAGAAAACAGTACCTATCTACATTAAAGACGGAACTTTGTCGCGTGGAAACTGTGGTTTCAGGTTGGCTCACGGTTTAGTTACTCGTAGTTAGCCTACGGCTTCTGCCCACCGTTAAAGAACTATCTATTCCGTGAGAATTCCAAAAATCTATCCTTATTCCCATCAGCTTTTAAGTCCCAAATGTTTGGACTGGACGTTATTGAGTACTGTACCTTAGCCAGACGGGACTCCCCTTTTCAGTTCACACATAAGCTTAATCTCGACGATTTTGTTAGATGTGTATTGCAAAAACCGTCGATCAAAACAGCAAATGCTTAAAAGTTCAAGTATCCTTCTTTGTGTTGCCGCGGGGTTTATAAATCACGTATTTTAGTTCCAAGGTTTCGGGCTAGACAGGACTGTTTTTTTCATACATAAGAGTTACCTCGATGCTGCTACCATGCTGGTCTAGGAGCAAACGAAAAACATAGAATGTGCCAGTTGCTTCTCGTCCCGCGCAGATGGTAAAAGCCCATCAAGGGTATGGGCGAAATTCTTAGGAATCCTGTTATACGCGATGCGGCTAGCAACCCATCACTATTTTGATTCCTATTTCCACCTATACGCCTACAATCATGCTAAACGTGGCCTTTTGGTTTTGTTACCTCAGGCTCAGTCTACCCCGTAAGGGATATATATACTTGATGTGTGTATGTATTAAATTGTATTATGCGCAGTGCAAGCCGCAGTTCCAAACAGCAAAATTACAAGTTGTAAAAATTGTAAGTACTTATCCTTCGTCTCGTCGGGAATCATAAATCGCGCACACAATATTTTCAAGTGTACATAACAACATATAACTAACGACATCTTTTGTTGGCATCACTTGTCCCGGTGGAGTGCAAGCCGTAATCCTCGCGGGCTGGAGTGTTCCACATCGCTCTTCATTCGGAGCTGGGGCCTCGTCACACTTCAGCCGAAGGTCGGTGCTGGGTGCCATAAGCAGAACCGTCCAATTGTTACAACGGCGAGGCTTTAAAATACGAAGATTTTTTGCTAAAATTTCACTTGTTTTTTTTTAATCGATTGTACTTTTATCAGAGCTCTATACGTATACCAAATTTAAAGACAATCCGAGAGCTAGAAATGGTTTAAAATTTGCTTAGAAAACGGCAACACTGACACCGAGAAATAATTCGGAGATTTTTTTGAGGTGGTGGTAGTTTTGATTGTGATTCGGGTACCTTTACGTTCGGTTCTAAAGGCATTGAATGAATGAATACACATATATATTTATAGCGGCATTTGGTGGTAGGAAGACATTATGAAGCTTATTCTGTCATTTGTATTAATACACTGCATGAATAAAAAATTATCAACGGAAGTGTGGCTGATTTGCATGTCTTACATACATAAATCACGTCTTTATCCCTTACGGGGTAGACAGAGCCTAAAGTAACAAGACCTAAAGGCCACGTTTAGCATGATTGTGGGCATATAGGTGGAAAGGGGAATCAAAATAGTGATGGGTTGCTAGTCGCATCGCCTATAACATGATTGCATGACTTGACCTCACTATATCGCGGGGTAACTAAGTATAGTTATTCTTTTATTAACACCCGACGCAAAAAGAAGGGTGTTATAAATTTGACTCTCTCTCTGTGTGTATGTGTGTTTGTTTTGTGTGTGTGTCTGTGGCATTGTAGCTCTCAAATGGATTTCGATGCGGTTTTGTTTCATTCGAAAGCCAGTTCTTTGCAATCATGCAAAAAATCAGTCCCGCAGTTTGAAGAGTATCTGCTTCTTTTTTACAAACAGATTCTTTTTAAGGTACATATGACTACTAGGTTAATGCGTGGGGGGTTATAGAATTTTTTAATTTAATGTTATTTTATGTAATATTGACGACGTGACGCTATGAATAGAAAATAAGAAGGGATATACCGTTATGTATTCCCTCTAAATCCACGCTAATGCTCGCAGTGTGGCAGCAGCCGGCAACTCGGCGTATCGTCGCCGTAATTGGCGCTCAAGTGGCAATTAGCCGGCTCTCGGCTATGTCGCTCCCGCGAGCGCTTTCTCTTGTTCGAATCCCGCGCACAGCTCAATGCGCGCAGTATAGATATAACGAGACCAGTGCCGCGCGCGAGATAAACTACCCATCTCTTTTTAGCACGAATAGTAAGAACAAGGGTGGTCTATCCCGCGCGCAGTCGGGCTAGCCGTGGTGGTTTGTTGTCAGTGTTATGTATGTTTTATTTAATAGATTAATTATCAACCGCGGTGTCGTGTGGTCCATTAGATTTGGCAATAGAGTTTTAAAAGTAGGTAATGAGAATTCATCATCATTTGATCATACCCTTTACCTATAGTACCTATGTAAAAATTGACTTCCAAGATTTCATCATTGCTTTCACACCGAGCGTACAAGTGCATCTAATAAATAGCAATCAGCACGCAAATTTTAAGGAGAAAGAAAGTCAGGCTTCATCTAAAATTAATACATTGAAACTAAATTCTTCAATATGGTGGTATGCGCTAAAATAACATTGCGCTATCACACACACAAATCAGGTCTTTATCCCTTACGGGGTTGACAGAGCCTAAGGTAACAGGTACCTACAGGCCACATTTAGCAAGATTGTGGGCGTATAGGTGGAAAATGGAATCAAAATAGTGATGCCTCATCGCCTATAACATGATTCCTATGATTTTCGCCCAAAACAAAACAAAAAAATTTGCGCTATCAAAAACGAATATTAGGACAGTACCCTACGGGTGGACGTGGTACCCCGCGTACGTCTGCTTCACCCTTCATCCCTGAAAACGCAGCTCGAGCTCACTTTGCCAAAACAAAACAATCAAATGAATGGTTGCAAAAATCAATTTTGAAGAAATTACTCAGAGTGGAATTGACAATTCGACTAAACTTGTGCCTTGCTTGTATATATATCTCAATATACTCAGAAGGGTCAAATACAAAAGTAAAACTAAATGCTGTCCTATAACCTCAAAGTTACAACCAAGCTAATAAAGTTTGTCACAGAACAATATCTATGTCAACTGAACCATTCAAAATAAGGCTTCACTTTGCAAGTAAGTTATTTGCCGAGACGAAATGGCAGTCTCTGTATTAATGATTGAAATTGTGTTTCGTTATACTACTGCTCCTATTCGTACTTTGTGCTAGTTTTCTGATACCTAAACCACTACTTGTGTTGTGCTCCAGGTGCTTTATTTATTTTATTTAGAATTATAAAGTTCGTTTGCGTTATACTGTTTTACCTTGTTTACAGCAGGGTCCTTTATTTTTAGTTTTATGTCATTTTAATTTTAAGATAAATACTAACCCCCTTAGGGTGCGGCTCCACTGAAGCGGAGACGAGCGGAGCGGAGAGGAGACGTGTGCATGGGGATCGACCAATCATATTACATTCATATTACATGAAATCCACATCTCGTCTCCGATCTGTAATATGATTGGTCCATCCCCACACGTCTCCTCTCCGCTCCGCTCGTCTCCGCCTCAGTGGAGCCGCAGCCTTAAGGTTCGGCCACACCAGTGCGCAAAAGACGTAGACGGTTCGTTTACGCAACAAAATAGTTGAAAAAATTATGAGAAATCGTGACACTTAATACGACACGTCACTGGGTGTACGCAGCGGTGTGGTGGGTCCTTTAGGTGAGAAGGCTACGTTCAGAATGCAGGAAATAGTATAAAACTGACAATCAAGACGTTCAAAAGGAATACAAATGAGTAATTTTCTACTTTATTTTGGAAACGTGTTAACATAAAAGCTTGTAAAAATCGAGTTCCACCTACAACAATCCAGAACACTTTGAGGCTTAAAAAATGTGAAGGATCCGTTTATTTCAAAGTAAAAGTCTCAAGACAGCATTGTATTAAAAAGCAAGTGTGACAGAAATATGGAAGCAAACTTGTAGCGGATGCTACGAGAGCTACGGCGTAGCAGTGCCAAAGTTAGGATGTAGATAGGGTTGTTATAAAAAACCTCTTCTTTTTTTAAGTCGGTTAAAACAATGGCATTTAGCGTCAGAATAAGCTCAACGGTTTTTTCTGAATTCACATCACTCGAAAGTACCGTTCGGAAGTGGAAAAAGTATTTCATAATAATAATCCATCCATCCATCCATTTATAATTTTTTGTACAATTCACAACATTTCAATTTTAAATAATTACTAAAGTACCGACAACCATTTCGAGCTTTGTGTTTAAGTATTCCATTCCATATTTTTTTGATTTTTTTTATTACTTATTTAACGTAATATTCACAAAAATCTTCAAAAAATCCGAAGTAAGGCATCGTCGTAGTATACCTTTGCCTTCCTAATTCTTTATGAATAAAAATGACAATGTCAAAAAGGTGTCAATGTCAAATATCAGTGTTGTTTGCCGATCGATGTTTTGTTCGTTTTGTTTTGAAAAAGCATTGTTATATTTATTAAATTGATTTGATGAATGTTTCGGACGGTTATGCCATGGCAGACAGCCGAAACCTTCCCAAGGTGGATTATAATGATGTTGTTGCAATACATGCGTGAAAACGACTCGTTTAACGTTGCCGAAATCCGGGGAGCTAAGGTTTTGTTGTCATCAGGGGATGCTTACGTTGAAACTTCTGTAGGCTATGTGGAAGTAAACGAGAGAATGCTGTGTGTTTTATCAAGGGCAGAGTAACTCCTGAGCACCGAGTTCGTACTAAAATTTACTCTGTTGTCGCAAGCATTAACGAGGCAGAAGAAACTATATTGGATGTGAAATGTGAAGACTGTGCTGCAAGTCAGGGTGGATGCAAACATTCAATTTGTTTTATTATCTGGCTTATTTTGTTGTCAATTATTTCCAATTCAGTCCAGAAAATGCGAATAATTAAAATCCAATAAAAACCAATATCAAATCACCAAACGTCAATCAAAAATTCAAAATGACAACCCGTTGTGACAACCAGTAGGCAATGTAGACATCAATCTTATATTATTTTTTTATGACCCAGGCAAAGGTAATGTGTAGATTCAACCTTACAAGCGTTTTTGAAATTTTCGAGATTTCAATATTTTTTTTTACTAACTTAGAATACAAATTTCGCGAAAAGAAAAAATATGGGTCTCCTAGTTTTCAAAGTACTATTTATTGAGCATAAGAAAACACAAGGTAAAAAAATTGAAATGTTGTGAATTGATTATTTTAAAAAATAATTTGAATTTGAATTTGAATTTGATAATTTTGTTTTTTTTTCTCTTCGACATTGGAGAAGATATTTCCAATTAATTTATTTGACAGTGGAGGCGTTTGACAACTCCACTGAACTTAAATTTCTTTTATTGTTTTTTTTTCTTTCTTTTTTCCATAACTACTTTGTTTTACTTTGACTAAAGACTTTATACATCTCTGATACAGACTTATATAATTTAAGGCTCGGGGACCTTATACACCCGTTTTATAAATGTATTTAATTTAACTAGAATTTAACTATTCTTACTGTATTTTATTTTGAAAAAATTACTTTGTGCCAAGTTTCTTGCGGCGCATTCTTCTTGGCAATGATGGTCTTTCCGAATGCGCTGGTAGTTTCAAAAAAGACATGTAAAAGAGCCCTTGTCGGACAATTTGCAAAAATAAAATTTTGATTTTGATTGCAAATCGTTGCCAGCCTAGAAGGCTCAGTTGGTACTTCATGTGCTAATAACGTCACTGTTGGAACACATCAGAGCAAGCACTGTTGCTTCGCGGCAGGATTATTGAGTACGATAGTGGCAGCGATCCGGCCGGACCCCGGACCCTAAAACCAGCAAAAGATAAACAGCTCAAATCAAATTCTCGACTATCTAACATTCCATGCTGGTCTGGGAGTAAAGAAAAAACATAGAATTTACTAGTTGTTTCTCTTCCCGCGCAGATTTAAAAGCCCATCGAAGGAATAGGCGATAGTCTTAGGAATCATGTTTAGGCGATGCGGCTAGCAACCCATCACTATTTTGATTTCCCTTTCCACCTATACGCCCTTAATCATGCTAAACGTGGCCTTACGGTTTTGTTACCTTAGGCTCTGTCTACCCCGTAAGGGATAAAGACGTGATATATGTATGTATGACAAGATTAATACTTTTTGCAATTTTCTCCTACACTACCCATTCACATTCAGAACAAATTCACCACTTTGTGTGCTTTCATAAACTGGGTCCATGTAAGTCCTCACCTCACCGGCCGGGTTGCCTGGCAACCGAGTTAGACATTCTTACGACTCAGTCGTCGACTTATGATGTTTCAGCGCGACCTACTTTTTACACTGCCATTGTTCGGTCGAAATAGACGTGTTAGTAAGGTTTCTGCCGTGGTAATAGTTTTTATTTGACAAATACATTTCAGTAAGGGCCAGAATTAAAAATGGATCTTTTTAGCTTCCACGCTGGTCTGGGAGCAAAGAAAAAACATAGACATTCCCTTTTCCACCTTTACGCCCACAATCATGCTAAACGTGGCCTACTCCTTAGGGGATGAAGCCGTGATTAATGTTATGTTTTTTTACAGAGTCTTAAAATAATTGCCTCGTGGTTAAGATCAAAGCCCTAAGGCTCTCTATTATGAAGACCTCTTCACAAATTCAACAAAGCTTAGGCTCCAAACTTCAACCGTTATCAAGAAACGGTTAAAAGGCCTTCATTAATGTTCAATAGGACAACACAATATCGTATATACTCCGATACGCACACAAAACAATACCCGAATTCAATTTGGCATCCTTCTCGTTATTAAACCCTCTGCCGGGGACGTGACATCGACCACACAATTGGACGGTCCTCGGCAAAACTCATCAAACATTTTGGTACCCTGTTGCATTAACATCACAAGTCACGAGCACAGACACACACATGCACGTCCAAATATGCACAGGAGTCCGATTTTTGAAAGTAAATTATGTTAAAATACCATTTAAAATTGGTAAAAAAATTGTGCTGCATCGAAATACGAGTAGAGTAGGAAAAAATACCGTTGACATTAGCTCCAAGAGAATACTATCAGCATGCTGATGTTGTCGCTTAAAAACGTGCCCTCAAGACACTTTCTCATAGTCGCATTGAGAGCTATTTTTAGCGAATTCGTTCGTGGATCGCCGATGCGAAACGATGTCTAAAAATATTGGAAACGTACTTAATAAAATTGATGTCAATGTGCTGTCTTACGAATAAATGGTCATCGCAACCACATAACTTCCGATTTCGTATGAAACTTATTCTTTAGACTTTCGTTTCATTTAAAGCCAGCACAGCACCTGACTATAGGTATAGTCAGATGTCATTGTCTAACGGAGATGCCTTTCTCTATCTCAATTACTCTCCTTTTTACCGTTTGACGAAAAGAAATGGTGAATGCGATCATTATGCATCATGATGCATTAGGTACTTATGTCACTGCAAGTCTGAAAGTACACCTACATATTTATTTACTTTCCGAGTGCGGAATCCATTCCCAAACCGTGAATACTCCTCAAAACGAACATCAAAACAATGACAAAAAGCGAAACGCCGAAAAAAGTTTCATAAGCCGTAACTGCAGCACTTGACCGAAAATTATTATTTCCCCATTTGTCAAAATACAACGGTGGTAAAGTGAGAACATGCCCAATAATAAAGCTGAATCGGAGCCGTCAATAATTGAATTTCCTAGGGAGGTTCACTTTGGAGGCTCGACCCAAAGCCCTTCATTAATTGTTGGGATTAATTCGTCCCCTCCGTGTAAGGGGCGATGGGCAGATAGGGATGTGTTTAACATTTAACGCAGAGAAACTAACCGATAGATTATACAAAACTAATGTTCTAATGTCATAGTACTTAATACTTCAACGTAAACGCGTTCGAAACGTTTGTTGCAACAAAACTCTTCCACTAGCCAGTATGTAGGATTGTAAATAAGTAGTTAGTATTGGCAAGTTTCAACCCCTGAGTTTGTTTTGCAAATGTGTGCCGGCCTTACCACGTATTCCTTCATGCACAATTGGTTTTAAACAATTAAACCGTGAACCAACTAATTGCCAGTGATCGGAATGTCAATGAGCGATCAAGGTGACATCATTTAGCTGCTTTAATGGGACTTGCGTCATTGTATTTGCGTCATCGACACTCAACTACCTAAAGACCTTCTTCAAGGGTGAGTGCACTTACGAGAGTTCTTTAGTCTAGTTCCAGTTTAGCTTACGAACAATGAGTAAACCCGAAACGGCAACGTGTAGCGTTACCAATCACAACGATGCATCTTTCTGTGGAATAGTTACAACTACCTACGAGTATAATCAAACCATCTGTTATCCACGACTTTACCCGCGTCCTGTGGCAACTTTATACTATCCCGAGGTATGGAGGTATAAAGCAACCTAGGACTAATTAGGGACAGAGTAGTCTACGAGTGAATCATCCTTAGTAATATTATAAATGCGAAAGTGAGTTTGTTTGTTCCGCTTTCACGCCTTAATTACAAAACTGATTGTGATGAAATTTTGCATACATCACATTTCATATCAGAAGTACAGAATAAATAATAGGATAGGCGCGTGGCGCGATAAATGTATTCTCCGCAGACGAAGTTTTTATATTTGGTTCTGTAGTTGCAGACGACCGCCTGCATAGATATAGCTAAAGTTAATTATTTACTTACTTTTATGACAAATTACGCAGCATTATTGACTGCATGGTAGATAATAAGAATGCTGTATAGTTGAATTCAAACTTGCGACATCAATCAAGCAGAAACTCAACTGGAGTAGGTACTTTTCTCATCGAGTGTTGAGGCTTACCGACCCTCCGAGGGCGGGGAGGGTCTAATCACAATCAGGGTTACCATATGTAGTATTGAAAAGTCCGGATTCGTAAGAGTAAGTCTTTGACATTTTGGCGGGACGGAGTGGTTTGGTTGTAGCACAAGCATGTTTCATCTTTAACTCCATTTTTTTCGATCTGTACGGCTTCAACTTGATACCTCTTTGCGTTTCTGATACAGATTTCTATGAGGGTTTTATGTCCGGATGGCTACCACCGTCTTAATCGCTAATGCCCAGCAGTACTTGCGCTGATGTGTTCCGGCGTGTAGAGTAAGACAACCAGTGAAATTAACGGCACGAGATATTATGTCTTAGCCGGCAACGCATCTGCTATCCTCTAGTGTTACACTCGCAACACTATTAGGTGCTAACTAACCATCAGGTGGATTGGCTCGTTCTCCTTCCTTGTCTAAAGGTGCGTCCTCATTCGCGTGTAATGAGCATTCGGCATAGAATATTCGAGTGAGTCGAGCATTACAAAACAAAGCTTACATTGATTGCTCGTTCAAGAATGCTCTCAGTGAGGACGCTCCTGTACAAAAACAAAAGCCTGCCCTTTAACTGGGTTAAAGAAATACTCAATTTTCCGAATGCTGACGTTTGATAACCCTAATCGCAATCGATACGGTCCCCGATGACGCTGACTCCCGATATACCGGCGTAAGTATTCTATTCCTTCGTGGAATTTTTCGATATTGCAAGCCGGGCGCAGTGGTATTCACTATGGAGTAAAAAGGGGGGAAGTAATGACATGTTTTTTAGACGTTAGAGGGTGTAATCCGTAAATATTAAATGGCGGGATTAAATTCTACCCACACGACCGAACGACCAGAATACTTAAAATAAACACAATTTGTTGCGTAAAGTCTAAGTGTTGCGTTGGTAAAGTAAGCTTTTATCGACAGCCGGGGAAATTACGGGCACAAGAGGCATTGCACCTTAGTCCTCTAGGTTGGCAACGCATCTGCAATCCCTCCGGGGTTGCGGGTGTCTATGGGCAGTGGTGATCACTTACCATCAGGTGACCCACTTGTTCGTTTGCCTTCCTATTCATATATAAAAAAAAAAAAAAAAAATATTCAATCATTTAGTATAGCAATAGTAGTAGACGCGTATGTAGTTGACATGAAACACTCCTGAACAGAATTAAGAATATCATTCATCGAGTACCTAAGAAATCATCGGCATTCTGTATTTACTTACTCTTATAGACGCTAAATAAAATTATAAACTTCAGTCAGATAGACAAAATAATGCGGCCGTGACATTTCCTTCTCCAAACTGTTTGTAACATGAACAGAATATTTTTAAATGGATAAAGCTTTCTTCCGAAAAGGTCATACAAAGCAGTCCACGCGCAGTATTTTAAACACGAATCAATGTGACGTAACGGCCGAAATTTCTAATTTAGAACTGCCAATCCGTTGACATTACAAACAGAAATCCAATTAACAAAAAACTGGCCAGTAATAAACCAAGTCCAAAACTATAGGCTATATCACTTTCTCGTATCGCGTTGCATATCCATTTCACATACAGGGTCGCACAATCGCGACACGGAGGGTGTGTTACCCACACCCCACTGCCAGTTTCATACACCCTTCACACGTTCGTTTTGCGCTTGGCGAAGCAGTGAACCATTCCAAAATGCTCCCTATATCGCTGCCCTAAGTATTCTTTAACTGATGAATTAGTTTTTTCGGTTGCGGTGGTATGTTTGCGTTTGTGTACATAGAGGGTGCTCCCCTCTGTCGCAGAATAAACATGGCGGGCTAACGAGGTTTTTGCGAGAGCTCGTGAGTAATTTCGCGCCTAATTTGGACGGTACGAATGCGATATTTAGTTTAGGTAAATCACACGATACAGGGATAAGTAAGAAAACCTCTGATGCAAAAAATGGTGGGCAGTTTGAAGCAAATTCTCTAGTGCTTCGAACTTTCATACAGAGCATGATAAAGAGTTGTTTGCCTGCGCCGTCGATCTATCTATCTGATCAGTTCTGTTGTTTAAGTCGGTCATACTTTCAAAAACTTCTAGCTATTCCTTGCAGCTATCTAGGAGAATTTACAGTTTTACAAAGTATGGTGCTTTTATGGTACATATTACATACATACATACATATCACGTCTTGATCCCTTGCGGGGTAGACAGAGCCTAAGGTAACAAAAACTTAAGGCCAAAAACACATATTAAGAACATACATACATACATACGTACATATTAAGAAGTAAAAAATACCAGTCAAAAGAAAATAGGGGCTACCTAAGCTTTATCGGCCACATATATCATGTTATAGTCGATGCGGTTAGCAACGCATCACTATTTTGTTTTCTTTTTCCATCTAACTATACGCCCACAATCACGCTGAACGTGGCCTTTAGGTCTTGCTAGGCTATATGGTCGTCTATGACAGTACATCTTAATCCATGGAAAGGTAGGTACACATATATATGCGTAGATGATAGCAAAGAGCCGCGGGCGTAGGCGTGTTAGTATCCACAGGCCATAGAGGAATTACCTAAATAGAGTGGTAATACGAGACTATACCGCTGAGTTTTTTGGAATGTATATGCGATATAACATTTGAAATTTAGCATGAGCTTTTCGGTGAAGGAAAACATGGCGAGGGAACCTGCACACATCTGCGAAGCAATTCATCTGCACTAGGCCCCCGTTGGAACTATAGCCCAAGCCTTCTCATTCTCAGAGGAGGCCTGTGCCCAGAAAAATAAAAATTGTGATGAGTTGGTAGTCTAGCATTTTTTAAATGGTTTTGTATAGGTGAAAAACTTAAGTAAAGACCTGCAGGCTTATTACCTAACTCGCTCGCAATCGCCATCGTGTTCATTTTGACAGTTCATGTAAGGGCTGACAATTGGCATCGGAATCAGCTAGCTGTCACATTCATACAAGAACTGTCAAGATGAACACGATGGCGATTGCGAGCGAGTTAGGTAATCCTACCTGTTTGTAGTTGTGCACAGAACTGATATGGTACCCAAGTCATTTTTCTAATTTGGAACGTCAACTTGTCTATTCGCAGACACTACTCACATATAGGTACAGTCAAGGGCAAAGATATGTATACACCACAGAGTGTCAAAAAGCATGGTCATCTAAATGGTCATAAATTTGGCAACATATAAAAGTACATAAATTAGTATACATGATTTGAGAGATAACTATGTATACAACATTTGCAATAATATGTCCTCATGTATTAGGCCATAAACTTAGAAACACCGTAAAGTTCAAAAATATGTATACACTATTTAACCATTAATTATGTATCTAATATGGTAACCAAAAATATGTAAACAATCCAAAATTCTATTAACACGACTCTATTGTCAGGAGCTTATGAACGTATTTGCGTAACATCGAACTCTGTAGTCTTAATGTAATCAGCCAACCACTTGAAGCTTCAAGTCGTATACAACAACTGCTATTCCAAACTCTTTAACTGATAATTACTCTATTTATTTTAAATCATGTCATGTGCCCACAATCTTGCTAAATGTGGCCTGTAGGTTGTAGGTACCTGTTACCATAGACTCTGTCTACCCCGTAAGGGATAAAGACGTGATTTGTGCATATGCATGTGCATGTGTCATGTGTCACTTTTGGATCTTTTAATTCCATTTGACTTACCGTTTCTTATGGTTTATCTGGCGGCTTTCATTAATTTTGAAGGAGAAAATGTATCGTTTAAGCGATCATTTAAAACATAGGATTGTTGCCTTACGCGAGGAAGGTATATACGTGCTTGATATAGCTCTGCTGACGAATTAGGCATCACGGTAAGAAATATAAAACATGTTAATAATAACGTACTATAGAAAATATTACTCTCTAATCACTTTGTCTTAAGTTTAAGGAGTGGTTTTCTTTATTATACAGTTATTTTAAGTATACTTTGCCTTTTATTAAGTAAAAAACAATTAGAAAATAGCGTAAATCGCCAATTACTGTATGATTTGATATTAACGACACGGATGGCTCAGTGGTGAAGCAACCGCTTTCTGAGTCGAAGGTCCCGGGTTCGAAACCCGGCCAGGGTAATGTTTGTGTGATCAACTCGAATATTTGTGCTAAACGGATTTATTGAAAAAGAAAAAGAAAACAATAAAGAACAGTCAAAACTTAAAAATAACTTAATCCTAGCTAAAACTATTATTAAAGATAAAAAAATTCTCCCAAATCGCCGCCAATGGGGAGGGTGCCCAGAAGGCTGGCAGCATTGCCACGTTGTATGGCAATGCTTATTCGCTGAGCGAAATATTGGCCAGCCCTCTGGTCACGGGAGGCCTCTATAAGGCGCGCCGAGATATCTTTATAGACACGGCGCGCGCTTGGCCCCCATGGCCCCAGAGTTTCGACTCCAAACGCCTCAAAAATATAGCTGCCTCCAAGCGAGCTCTACTTTCGGCGTTTGAAGTCCTCCGCTGAGGCCGCAGCATATTTGTGCTTGGTTCATGGATGTTCTACATATGTACATACATACATACATATATCACGTCTTTATCCCTTACGGGGTAGACAGAGCCTGAGGAAACACAACCTTAAGGCCACGTTTAGCATGATTGTAGGCGTATAGGTGGAAAAATTAATCATAATAGTTGCTAGCCGCATCGCCTATAACATGATTCCAAAGTATGTCGAACATTCCCTCGATGGACTTTTACCATCTGCGCGGGACGGGAAGCAACTGGTACATTCTATGTTTTTCCTATACATACATATATTCACACATACATACATACAATACATACATACATACATTCTATGTTCTATATATTTAAGTATGTATTTATTTATATAGGTATGTATATCATCTACTCGTAACTAGTACCCATAACACAAGTCTTCTTGAGTTTATGTATACATATTTCGATACTTTGGGTATATATTTATTTTTTGTCCCTGAATGTACCTAGCGTTTTCATCTTCAATCAAAATCAACGAAATCTGAATCTGTAAAATCTGTTAAACATGCCGATTGATAACGTCGTGGTGACAGGTCAAAACATGCGACAAACATATGCAATGACAAGTCTGTACTGTTTTCGTGAATTGTCAAAACATACTTTACAAATTTGTTTCGTGTGACTAGGCCGTAAAGTTGATATTCGCAGATTACATTTTGTATACATATTTTCGTGGCAATTACTGAATCTATATTTAATGACACAAGTATGACTATAATATTTTGCATTATTTGCAGGATACTAATAATGGAATTTTGATTGTATACAAGTTTTTGGACTTGCTAGGTACATATTTATGTTGCCAGTGTAGTTTGCATATTTATTACCGTTTGAATGAGCATATATCTTTTTAACTTTACATGATTACTTATTTTCTTTCACTTTACTTGCATATATATCTTTGCCCTTGACTGTACAACAGGTATTACTTCAGTTTTTTACATATACAACATTTCCACTCTATCAGTAGTTTCTCTATGCCGTAGGCCGACCCCGTACACCCTGTGGCATGTTATCAGTATACGTACACAGTTGGGGGTGGGTTTGCGGTCCGCGGCGTCCGTTATTGTCCTTCCGACCCAACTAATGCTGTGTACGTACTTATTTGTATGATCGAGGATGAACATATTACCCGTACACATTTTGCCACCTTCATTGATGCGGCCATAGCTTTACTTTTCGGATTTTTCTATGTGTTCTAATTATCAGTGACATTTAGAAATTTCATTGATGTGGTAAAAAAAACACGCGAATGTCTTTAGTACTCGTTGTGGTGGTCAGAATTGGTGGACAAAAAATTTACTTTGTTCATCTATCCCGCTCTCTTAAAGTGAAAGAGTTAACACACGTACATAAAAGTATACCAAACTTATTCAATTAGTATTGGCCGATTTTCGTAATAAATTATTCTTATCGAAATTTTCCATAGTAAACATATTTTTTTTTAATAACTGACGTCTGTGGCTCTATCACAGATATATTTAAAAAATACCATAATCAATATCCTACAAAACAGTTTACAACTATGTTAAGACTCGATATTAAATTAACAAAAATAGAAAATACTACAGAGAATCTCAATAACGTAACACTAGATGACTATGCCAACACAGACAATATACAAGACGAACATAACGAGCTAAACAAATAACATCGTAACACTACAGAGGATCACAATCGGGCAATGAATAGGCACTAGAGGAAAGCACCCAGAGCTAACAACTTTAATGCCTAAGGATTTACTGACAACAAAAACTAACTTATCAAACGGAAGGAGTTCTTCAACAACCATCCAGACAAAAATGATCCAGTACACCTTTACCATCACACTCCCGCTGCAAGCGAAAGCAATAACGAACAAGGCGCTAGGAAGGTCTACGAAGACTGGACGGTTAACACAAATAAAATCGTCAAGGAGGTACGTCAAAAGAGCATTGAGTTCTAACAAAACGTTATTAAATCTTATTTCTGTGAGGATAAAGATATTTTGAGACCCATTGTATGCATTGTGTCGGTACTCGGGTGCTTTCGCGCCTTCATTCAGACCAATTTTGCTATTGGCAGCCATTTTAAAGAGATTTGTAAGTAGACATGTTATTTTTATTTGAAAAAGTTTTTTTTGGTTTCCATATAGAATCATATCTAAGGTTCTGGTATTCTTTGCTTTCCATCTCGTATTTATTACTAGAATGTTAGTGAATATACCATTTAGGTTCGTAGGTCATCTATCTCTCTTTATTATGTTAATATTAGTAGTTTCATCAATACTAAACAATCTTTTGTGAATTTCTTTTGAGGTGTCAGAATTTTTTATTTTAATTAAGGATTAGATGTAGCTTTAGTCTTGCAGTGGGACACTATATCAGCCTGTTAAAACATGATAAAATGACGCCAAGCGATCTTTGCAAGCCGTAGCAAAAGGTTAAAAGTGGACACCATTAAACCGAAAGTATTAAACCAACCAAAACATTTTAAAAGAAACTACACCGAACCCACAGTTAATCGTTTCAAAATTTAAAAGCACTATTAAAATCAGTTAACAACATTGTGAGTTGTACAATAATTGCGACGGTCGGTTTCACATCAAAACCATGTGACATCCCATCGCATTGTCATAGCCCTTACAAACGATTAGCCTGGAGCTAACAAGCCAGCAAAATAGGATGAAAATGTCAAAATACAATCTTTGACGACAATCTTTACTTTAGCAAACAGAAACAGAAACTTTACATGGTAAAACAGGACCGTATATCAAAGAAGCTAAGGATAACCAAAGTGAAGAAGTTATTGTAACAATTAAAGTGTCAATCATTGACACAATAGACGTAACACTAGAACTTGTGCCAATATTATTTACATTTTTTGTCCGGAAGAATGACATTGTATAGGCCTTTGTAATATTAGCATTGTTAGAAGCAGGAAGACAAGAGTTGTGTTACGTTTTGCGCAAACTTGAGTTTTCTTATCTTGTTAAGGTTTTCGAGAATAGCGAAGTGGTGGGAGTAGGTAGTTATTTTGTTCTTACTTAAAAGTTAATTTTGATTAACACGATAATGAAAGCTAACGGTAAAATTAACAAAAGTTGAAGTAATGAACAAACACGACAAAACAAGGAAATTTGAGCCCAATTTTTTTTTCAAAAGGTCGAAATAAGTAGACGGGATAAACAATTTAATAGTATTCATGATTTCCTACAACACTCATTAACACGGTTTGGCAACAAAACCTGCAAAGAGCTGAAATAATTTATAATCGCAATGTTAATAAACAACTGTTAAACATTTCAAGCAAGCAAGACATTTTGCAAAGTTCTTCATATATAAAAAACGTAACCTTCAATGTTTCAATAAAAAAGAAACTCAATGTAACTGAAGTTTCACTCTATCTCCGCTTTAAGACCAGATCATCAAGCCAGAAAATAATCTAAAATATTTTTTATCGACTCCACACCTTTTCTAAGCCAGCAGCGCGCCTCCGAAAAACCTCTTGCCTGTCTTACCCACAAATAAATTGGCCTACAACCCCCACTTGCCCGAGGGGATTTTCGGATTAAACTTTATTACATCTCGAAAAAACTATTCGACTAGCTTTTGTCATCGCGACGGCGGATTTTGGCATTGTGTAAGGTACACGATGGGTCTGTTGAGGGCCTTTGACAACTCTTCTGTGATTGATCTTTCGAAATTCGCGTGGTTATTGTAATAATTGAATTCAGGGTACAGATTAACTCGATGATGCTAAAGGATTTGAGTTAAGCAACGTTTCTAACGCATTGTTGATAACGCAGGTGAGGAAAAAATGTGTCCAATAATTTTTAAATTCAAGTGGGTTACTTTAAAAAGCCTTTGCCTCATTCCCTATCCAGTGATATTTAACGTGTATGTATCACGCTAGAAAGTTCCCGAGAGTCCGTAGTACATACAAATCTCTGCCACATTAACCTTATGTCAATTTCATTTTTATCTTATGTATTTGGGACCCTGTGCTGCGACTTGGTCAGAACTGTTTGCTTGAAAAATACCAGCGCATTTGAGTCATTGCCTAACGTTCTGTGATCGTGCTGGAAAATGTTCGATTTTAAAAACGATTCGAATTTAAAAAAAAGATCAATGTATTTGTGTTCCATGGGATACGTTACAATTATTATTTCCAGCCATGATTAAGCATTGCACGTCATCGTCAGCCATTGTCGGTTTATGTAAGTCCCAAGGCTCTCGACGTCATTGTGGAGTTGACGTGGATCACAACAAACGACAACGCCCCAGCGTTTGCGCTTAAATAAATAATATCCACGTTCTACATGAAACTTCAAAGACATGTGAGGTTGACACTAAGCGTTCGTGTGACATTCCCCTTTTGTCCCTTTAACAATATCTTAATTCACACCCCTGGCTATTCGTACGTCTCACCCCAATTCTAACCTAACCCTACAGCTTTTAGGTTCGAACGCGCTTGCACGGAGTTTGAAAAGGTTCCCTTTCATATGCTAATTCGTTTAAGACTGTCGCTCTAACGTCGACTTTGTCGTAACGCTGTACGTTTTATGTTGCAATGGTGGCTTATCGTATTTATCAAACGTGTGCGTAGTTAAAAGCAGTGTTAGGAGCAGGGTTGCCGGTCCGCTTTGTAATTAATAAGTACATAGGGCGCCATTGATATGCCAGATTGCCAAACGGCTGACAAAGGATTTGGAGGGGCACTTAGAATTATTGTGACGGTTTGTACAAGATTTTTTTTATGCTAATTATCGAGCTTTGACTGTGAGATTTGGAGATTAAAAGATGACATGAAATCAGTCGGTTTTTGTTTGTTGGTCATTGTTAAAAGCTAAACGGAGAATTCACGTTAGAAACAAACACATTAGTATGCGCATGATTTGATCTATGTTTGAGTAGTATGTTAAGATTATTAAAAAGCTCCTAAAACTATTATTGTTGAATATTTTCATACTACGTATTTTTTAATTTCAATTTATAACATTTTTTTTCACAAGGACGGCAATCGACCAAGATGATGGTAAGTGAGCACCACCACCAATGAACACCCGCAACACTAGAATATTGCCACCCTAGAGCTAAAATATATGGGGTACTTTTTTGATACCTTAATAATTTAAAATTTTGTAATAAGGCAGCTCCTAAAGTACACCTAACAAAAAGATACTAAAGATCTTTTTTTTTTGCTTCTCTATGTAAGTAACCAAGGTAAAATGACCTCACACTGCCTACATTTTGCTTTGGAACAGGGCTTTTAACACTGGATTTAACATTAACTTGGCGAATTTGTAAGGAACCCTCGGTGCGCGAGTCAGACTCACGCTTGGCCAGTTTTCTTTTTAAAATGTGTTATTTATTTACAACCTACTGACCTTTACATGCTATAATGGAACATAAGACATCAAAAAAGTGCAAAGAGTCCTAAAAATTGTACATAATTATGTTAATAAAAGACACAAAAAGATATTCTTAGACCATGTTCACTGTAGCGCACACTGTTAAAATTTATTTAAACTAGCTTTTGTGTTAATCCAACCATCGCAGTTCCTCCTGTTTTAATCAAATCAACTTTCTATTCCAAGTAACCTGACACTGTATAAAAAGCATCATCGTACCCGAACAAGACTATCCTGAATTAGAATTTTACTCACTGCGCCTCCAACTAGTACACGCACCCTCTAGCAGATGGCGCTGTTCGCAACAAAAGAATCCAAACAGTACCAACGCCAAGTAGTTTAATATTTATCTCATAGAGGGCGTAAATGTAAGCGTTTTGCTAAGTTAGGACTTTAGACTGGCACCACACTTCGGTATTCGTGTCGGGGTTTTGTAGGAGAACGCAAGAACTTCCTTTGGCATGGCAGATTTTGTGACGGACACAGAGCAAGTATGCTGTCCCATTCTAACCAGTATGAGTGTGCGAAACCACAAACTACTAGACAGGGGCTGATTTTTGAAAGTCAAAAATGGTATAAATCCGCGTATTGCTGCAAAACTACAGCTCCAATTAAATTTCCGATTAGTTGACTAAAACTGTAATTTTCTTATAATATACTCGTATTTCAAATTCAGCACAATTTTTTACCACTTGTGAGATTGAAATACCTCAAACGGTAATATGGTAAATGGTAACGCGCCTTACCCTCTATAAAAGAATACTAAAATATAGTCTATCAGTTATTAAATATAGTATTAAACTCGTGATGTGAAAATGTGAAACACTTGATTCAATTTAAGACTTGGCTTAAAGGTCCAGTTCTCCAGTTACCAAGCCATATTCTACAAAAAAAAAAAAAAATACGACGTGCAATGATCACATTCGTCATGGGAAATGTTTGGTTGTGTGCGTATTTTGTATAAATATGTGTGATGGTTTTGCTTATAACACGACTTAGACGTGTGACGTGAAATACTTACGATTTACTTCGCCTCCCGCGAAAAGTATCAGAAAATAATGTAGGCAAAAATAATAAACAGGCCACAGTCACAAAAGCTTGGTTTATAAAACAGATTATGATTTTAGGCGTTACTTTGCGAAGGCCCATATTAATGAACAAAAAACATCCGTAACGGCGATGCGTAACATGGTAAATATCATTTTATTCATCGCGATTATGCGACAAGCGAAATATTATGTCCAAATCATATTTTAGACCAAAATTATTTGCGGCAATAGCTTGTTCACAATAGCCCCCAAAAAAATCGCAACATGGTATTAAAATAGTTATATGATAGAAATGCGACTAAAAAAGGTCAAATATTAAATGCGAAAATGTACTGTCTAGGTAAATCAAAATCTTAGCTACTCTATTACGACTCTATTAACTCTATTCATCGCCTCATTTTTAATATTTTATGTAACTATTTTATCGTAAATAAAGGGGATAAAACATTAACAAAATTTTACAACATCCCTGCACAAGGTAAAACAATGTATATATAGTTGAAAAATAGTAGTACAAAATTTCATTTGGCGACTTGTTCTGCTACTCAACAACAGATGGCGCCACTAAGCGCTGTTTTAACAAACTAACTTCGAGCGACAACAGTCAAGAGTGATTTGTTAAAAATACCTATAAGAGTGATAGACTGTTTTATTATTCTTGTTTACTTCAATATTTTTTGTTATTGAACATTTAAAGTATTGCACGATAAGTAATTATATTTAATTTCGAGAATAGAGTCCAGTTTAGCTTACACTAAATAGAACCTATGTTGATTCTATTTTTTACATAATAATTCGTACAATTAATTGGAGCCTAACGAAGAGGTGGGTAATGGAGCTTTTGTTTCTTTCTGTCATCTTAAGAGTCTGAATACTCTGAATAAATGGGTTGCAGTAAAGTGGCCAGTGATATTTTATAATCAACGATTATTAGTAAATGATTACCAAAGAGCTATCAACGGGAACACAAAACGATAAAAAAAAAACTAAAACAATCTAAGTACCTAGAGGGTGAGCTTAATAGTCATCATAACCATTAAGATTTAAAAACAATACCTACTCAGTTAAATTTATGATCCACGCATTTTAATAGTATTTCAAACTAACACGTCAAACCGATCATTCCGACCCACAATTCAAAACGAAATACCTAAAAAACATTAAGGTAACATCAATAAATCATGATTCAGTAATATTCGTTCCGAACCCCGTCCCATATTTGCATTAACGACCGTTCCAAAGCCAATTTAAAAATAAAAAATCCCACAAAGACAATACTAATTCCTATTTCGTAAACCGATCTGAATCGAGTCACGAAACGTCTAAACGCCATCACATTAATACATTGACGTGCTCAAAACTGTAAAATTACCATTCCGAATATGATTTAAAAAAAAACCGTTTAAAAAAAGACAAATAGGCTCATTGCGATGAACGATTAGGGGCGTAAACGCCGCCGCGCACGAACGAGGTTAAAAAAAAAGTTACACGTTACTATCTATTAGCTACAAAAAAGAAAGCAACACTTTTTTTGTCATAGCAATAACGACATGGCCATTAATAATAAAAAAGAGCGTTCGAAAATCGAATTACACCGAATCTCAAACTGGCTGGCAACAGTGGCAGCGCCACAAATAAGATGGCTGATAGTTTAGCAAAAACAAAACCCAATGTAGGAAACTTAACGAAAAGTTATGGATCACGCGACACGTCAGTTTATTTACGACTAAACCAATAGCTTTAAAACGAATTTAACTGTTCAGATTCACTTTATAGAATCAGTATTCGGATCTTATACGATACACGCGATTATCGTGTTGTACTACGGTGTCACATTGAATTTATCGTCATTATTCGTAAATCCTGCTGCACGCCATTTATACCTCAAATAACGTTGTATTTTTATTACCAGTTAGCTCAATAATAACTTCAATTACTAAACGGAGGTGAATCGCTGTACACTTTTTATGGCCGCTTTTATGCTGCCTGAAAATCAGCTAGGAAAAATCAAATAGAAATAGGAGACTCGATGTAAAGTCGAGATAACCATCCAAAGTTCAAAAGATTATGCGTTTTACCAGTTATAGATAAAATTGAATCGAGAAACCGGAACAGAGGTGAATTTATGGAAATGTAAACTACGGGCTGATCGGATCGGGTCGTAATCGAGGTTTTTATTTTAGTAGGAAAGTAAATGGGTGTTTAAATATTCAAAATTTGCCTACCCCTTTTTTTGTCACGGCAGAGACTTCCGTGCGACTTGCGACTAATCGATGCGCGGCTGAACACAGTGCGACCATTAAAAAAAATCGTCGCTTTGGGCACAGCGGAACACAAAAAACACAAGTACCTATGACAGTTGAGAAACTTGAATCAATCGAGACAACTTGAAAAGTAGACTACAAATACAACGTAAATTTTAGCAGAGGAACAAGTTCAATGTAATATATTATGTAGCCACGGTGTGGTTAGTCTAGAAAACAAATGAATACAAATTTAAATACATTCTGCAGCTTCACAACTTTTATTTATTTAGATCAGTCTGATAGAAGAGTATGTCATGAATTGCAGATCATAACTTTCAAGAGTATAATAGTAGAGGATCCCTCCATAGAACGACCTTCACCGACTGTTAATGGATTAACAGTATTTTATATCCAATTACATTTACATATGTCAATAAATATATTGCTGTGAACGATTCTATCGCATTGGATGGTTGGCTGGGACCACTCTGTCGCACGTATTCACTCTCAGCAATATTTCACGTTTTAAAACTCTACAACTGGAATTCAGGACTGATTTTTTGCAGACAACCCTATACCACCGTGTTTGTAATTAAATAATCTTTATTTTAATTTAACTTTAATTTAATAACCAGACCGGCGCAAGTTCTATAGTATCGATTTACCTGTTTATACCTGCCTACCCAAGAGTTGTGACGGGAAAAAATAAACAACCTAACGTTTGCATATTCTATGGGCTTCATACTTTCGATTGGTATGGAATTTGTCTATTAACCAAACCAGTGAAATATTCCAAAATAAAAAAAATATAAATTCAAAACGCATTCCTTCTTTTTTAGACGAAATTATACTAACCCGGTAATTGAACAATTAGCTTTTTAATGAACAAAAAATTTTACCTTGCTACTCCGCTACTCACGTGCAAGATAACCAAGCCTGTGTGAAATATATATGTTTTTCATGCAAACCCTCCCTCCACTGCTGCCAATAAAACACATATAAATCCCACAAACTTAATTATCCCATACACCACACAAACACTGACGCGTTTCGATCCCTCTACGGGATCATTATCAAAGTTTAATGAACACAACTGTTACACATGCAAACCAAATGGGCAAAAACATATATATTTCACACAGGCTTGGTTATCTTGCACGTGAGTAGCGGAGTAGCAAGGTAAAATTTTTTGTTCATTGAAATGGACCTCCGCAAAGTAACGCCTGATTCAATAAAATAATTAGCTTTTTAGTTTAAACGATATATCTTATTTCATAACTAGTTGTAAAAGCAGAATCATATCCTTTCTGTACTTATACGTAACTATTTTCGGTTGTCAGTTATGACACGTCACTTTTTATTACATTTTAAGCATTTTAATAACCTGTTTTTCGAATAAGGAATAAATACCTAGTGTTTTTTCTTAACTAGTTGTGAAAGTAGAATAAATGGTATCTGCATAGTTTTTTACATGAGCCATTGATACAGTGGAGTGTTTCGTTATAAAGGAAATCAACGTTAGCAAACAAAAAGATTCAATAAAATAAAAAGAGGCCTCTTGAGAAAATAACAGCGAAAACACATAACCAGCAGTGGGTGCAGTGGTTTTTTCGGTAACAACGCCCTCTTCTTTTTCGTACAAATAATAACAAGTATCGTAACTGCTGACCAAGTTCGACATGGAACACAAAAACCCTTACCATTAGCATGTGCACATGTAAATCGTCTAGCCCACGTCCTTGCTTAACTGTGACAAAGTACCATGCATAACATTTACTAATGTCAACGTAGAACCCTGTACTAGTCATTGCAAGGTGCAATTCAGAACGCATAGGAGGACGATGTGCGTTTTATAAGCCTGAGCCGTCGCTCGCCTCTTGGTTAACATAGTTCCGTTGAATAATGAAGCAGCTTTTTAGCCGAGTTCGTTTTGAGATTCGCTTCTTCTACGCTTTTTGCGGAGAATCTAACACAATCTCGAGTTTACTACATAAATCACGTCTTTATCCTTTACGGGATTGACAGAGCCTAAGGTAACAAGACCTAAAGGCCACGTAAAACGGATCGTACCGATAAGCAGTAATACTAAACCGCGATGAGAAAGGCATTCAAAAATCTGAAAATTCCATATATATTTTGACGCAAGTATGTTTTTATTTTTTATTTTTTAGGGTTCCGTACCTCAAAAGGAAAAAACGGAACCCTTATAGGATCACTTTGTTGTCCGTCTGTCCGTCCGTCCGTCCGTCTGTCAAGACCCTTTTTCTCAGGAACGCGTGGAGGTATGAAGCTGAAATTTATATCAATTACTCAGGTCTACTGTCCCTTGAAGCTGTGAAAAAATCAAACTTCTAAGCCAACGCAATCAAAAGATACAGCCGTTTATGCCGCAAATTTCCGCAAATTTTCAACTCTCAAGGGAATCAAAACCTACAAGGTAGTTCCCGTGAACGCAGAATTTTGAAATTTGGTATGAAGGTAGGTCTTATAGCACAGATTAAAGAATAATTGCGAAAACCGTAAATGTGTATGTATGTCTGTATATAGCAGTGACCAATATAAAGTAACCCCACACTGCGTACATTTTGCTTTGGAGCAGGGCTCTGCTTACACTGGTTTTATATATTTATAGATAATGATACGGAACCCTCGGTGCGCGAGTCCGACTCGCACTTGACCGGTTTTTTATTATTACGAACTGACTAGTGATTGACCTCTATCTCACTTGGTGAAAGGTGCAGATGAGGCCAAAGGTGTAACTCACTGGTTCAGTAATAGCCTATTCACTCTAGCCTTGAAGAGCCCAAGGTTGTATCTGTCCGGAAATACAGACGATGGGAGCGATGACAGATTTTTCAATCCCTTTCTCATCCCGGTTTAGTAATACATTCCCTATTTACGGTAATGTTACGGTGTGCAACGTACTTTAGGAAACCGGAAAACTGCAGCAGTAGCCGTGTCACATGCAGGTGCCTAATCGATTGCCTCCACCCTCATCTCCCCAACTATCGGAAGCGTTCTGAACCGTCGCGGTGTATAAATTCGTATGCAAATGTACCGAAGAGCGGTAATAATCGCCCGTGGTCGTAAATAACGTTTACTACCCTTGGAATTAGCGGCGGTGCCAGGGCGGTGCTGGGATTTAAGGACATCTTACTGTGGGTGCAGTTCGCTAACCTTGTGAATTCTTAATCTATTTGAAGGACTTAAGCACAGTGACTATTAGCAGGAAAACTAAATCTAGATTTAGCCGTTGAACCTGTTGGCTTATTGTGTAACTCGCTCGCAATAGCCATCGTGTTACAAGTTACAAGAACTATATCTGTCACTTTGGTTTTAGTTCTTATTTCCACATTTCTGATTTTATCACTGTGTTTCAGTCCCAGCATACTCCAGTTGGCACTTAGCTAGTTTCTCTCGGTGGTGTTCTATAAGGGACCAGTAGGCTTATTGTCTAACTCGCTCGCAGTCGCCATCTTGTTAATTTTGTCAGTTCTTGTATGAATGTGACAGCTAGCTGATTCCGATGCCAATTGTCAGCCCATACATGAACAGTTTTATAAATTAGAGCACTACTAAACTGAGATCAGCATTAATCGAGTCATGTTTTCCAGAAAGAGATCATTAGTGTTTTAACTAGCAGTTACCGAAACATTGTTTTGACAAAATACATACATACATATATCACGTCTTTATCCTTTACGGGGTAGACAGAGCCTAAGGTAACAAAACCTTAAGGCCACGTTTAGCATGATAAAGGGCGTATAGGTGGAAAGGGTAATCAAAATAGTGATGGGTTGCTAGCCGCATCGCCTATAACATGATTCCTAAGACTCGCCCATTCCCTCGATGGGTTTTTACCATCTGCGCGGGAAGAGAAGCAACTGGTAAATTCCATGTTTTTTTTTCTCTCAGACCAGCATGGAAAATAATGTTCCACTTACAATATACTGTTTGAGGTTCTACAATAAAGGCTTGATACCTTGTGACCGAAAATGATGTCTTCTACCAAATCGTCGTCAGCAATCGGAATCTTACGGTCGCCAGAACCCCACATCGTTAAGGTTATAACAAAGTAGTAGGTATTCAATTCACCCATCAAACCATTCTCAAATAAACAAGAATCGGTAATTTTTTGAGTACTTTCTTGAGAGCTCAGAAGTTACCACTTTTGTCAAGTTAAAGTCAGTGTTTTATTTATCAACATAGGTGTAAAGGTGTAACAGGTATAGGGTATGTTGTTCGCCGGTATGTTTTAGTTGTCCAACATCAACCTTCACCACGGCTCGTTTAACTCCACATTTTACTCTTCCTCCGATCGAGTGATCTCGAACGCTCCATATAAATCGGCGTATAGAAGCTTTAAATTTTAATGCCAATTAACTCGATTTGCATAAGTTTATTTACTCGTATCAACATGTTTCAATCTCTCTTTACCTCCCATGATTAGTTCAGCTGTTGGAAAAGGCAACGTGCTGCTTTTAGTTACGGTCTTATGCTAAGGTAAATTATATTCATGGTGCCTCCTAGATCGAAGGAATAAGATTTTGGCTTAGTTTTTTATTTGGATTAATATAACGAGAGAGCGTGGCAGCTGTTTATGATAAGTTACTTATACGTCCCACTGCTGGGCACAGAGGCCTCCTCTCACAGTGAGAGGGCTTGGGCTATAGCTCCCACGCTGGCTTGATGCGTATTAGGAACTTCAAGTAGGTAAGAATATAAAAGAAAAATGTGTATTAAAATTTTCATACACCAAAAACATTTTTTTTGGTCTAGTTAGTTACATAACAGAAATCGCACAGCTAGTAGATACAGAAGAGCATCAAAAAACAAACTGATATAAATGAAACTGTATTCAATGTTAAAATCAAATGTATCATTTTGTGTTGATACTCCTTTCCACTATGTGTATCATATAAATAATCCATGAATCTGCATGTACATATATTAAAAAAACCATCTACTTAATTCCGTATTTTTACTTGGTCGTTATCGAGTACGTATCTAAAGTTTAGTTTTCTCAACGAAAACAGAGAGAGACAGATGTATATAGACTTTTATGCATCGCACGATTTAACTTTACTTGTTTTAATACATAAAGCTCCGGTGTCACAGATGTCCATGGCCAGTGGTGATTACTTACCATCAGGTGAGTTATTCACTTGCTCGTTTGCCTTCCTTATTGCATAAAAATATATATTTTTTACTCCTTTTTTACCTTAGGCTCTGTCTACCCCGTAAGGGATAAAGACGTGATTTATGTATGTATGTATTTTTTAAGTTTTACGTGTTGCCATGACCTCTGCACGAGTAGCAAAATCAAATAAAAAAATATCAAAATTTTATTTTTGCAAGTGGGCCGCCAAGAGCTCTTTTACATGTCTTTTTTTAAACTACCAGCGCATTTGGAAATACCATCATTGCCAAGAAGAAGAATACCTACTTAAATTAAATACATTTATAGAAAGGATGTATAAGGTCCCCGAGCCATAAATTATATTAGTCTATAGCAGAGATGTATAAGTTCCATGTATAGTAGGTATATGTACCTCAGGAAGGAGGTTTCACGTTTAATTTATACATGGTCATAAAAGAAAAGACTCATTAAATACTATTCTTTAATTTGTTATCATGCTTAAATTCAATGTTTCAATTAATTTAAATTAAATATTTTACGTTCTTTGGCTGTGCTTACCCACTCACACGCTGCGGCGAACCTTTGTCGGTTCGTAGTTAAAAATAAAATTTAAATCCGTCCACCATTTTTATTACAGTTGCAGAATTATAATTTTCTCTTGACTATTTATAAATATTTTTTGGTAATGTAATGTAATATTACATGTGGCTTATGCTACGACCACTTCCAACTTATCAAATATTCGCTTTTTGAGAATTTTCATCTTTTTCCACCAGTATCAATTACACTGGCGAGCAAAAATAACGGTAATAGGAATAAAACGTTATTTATTGCTCGACGGTAGATATTGCTTATTTGCAGTTTATTTTGCTAAGCTAAAGCTAAAGGGCTATTTTTCATATCTTGTTTTGGTACTTCGGAACGACCACCATTACAAAGACCCTAAATTAATTTACTTTATCTTCGTAGCTACGCCGTCATAAATATGTGCTTATCATCGATTAGTTAACTAAATCAAATCCTGAAAGTACCCTGAAGAACCTCCTTATGCCAGTTCTTAGACGGAAGCTAGTTTAGTCATTTCTGTTGGTAACTTTACTATCATTGCTATCATACAATCGTTTATCACAACGTACCGCGTCGGGACGCGTCGCGGATTCCAAATTCTAATTCAATTTAGCAAAGGGTTGCCATCTACGCGGAACGAAAAAAAACGGGGTAAAAGGCAAGGGAGAGATAGGAGAGTAGAATCACTTAATGCAAAATAGCGCCAAGCTTTCTGTATCTAAAACAATACTCACAGTCAAGCCTAGAAGCAGAAAGACGGATTATTTACGTTATTTATCTTCTATAATAACAAATTACTATTGGATGTCGCGAGAATGCCTATATTCTAAGAAGCTAAGAATATTTGCTGTTGCGGATTGTCCTTTTCTTCTGATCACTTGGAAAAGTATGATGTTGGAATTGCAAGGATTGCTTGTAAAAAAGCGTGTGCTGATGGAACAGAATCCATGTTAAGCGGAACATTATACTCTTACTTTTAGCTGATCTTACTTTCTCTAGACATAAAAATAACATTTTACATAAAAATATATACTCTCTCTTTTTGACGATCTATTTCTCAAACTTGGCAATCACCCTTCAGCGTGTCTTCGATAGCTTCAAAGACGTGTCTAGGGGCGGCGCGTCACGTCGCGTGCGGTTTTCGGGACGTCCGGGGTAATTGATGCGTTCCCGATTAAGATAGCTTTTTTATGTCGTGAAAGGCATGCTCGAGGATATTTGATAGTGATGACAGGGAGGTAATTTTCCTGGTTAAAAAAACGTATTCGATAGAAGGGTGGCTTTCAACACAGCACTGGCAACACTTCTTTAAAAAAATACTTTTTTCCGCTGAAATTGACGCCTCTTTCCCACAGGGGTAGGCAGAGACTACTTTGTTTCGCTTGCTACGATCCTGACATGCTTCTTTCGCTTCATCCACATTCATCAATCTCTTCATACATGCTCGTCGGTTTCGGGTACTCCTGACCTGACCTTTTACACAGTCAGATCCATTTAATTTCCAATTTTGATACGTACATTTTAAGCTAAAAGAATTTTAAATAGTTTCGGCGAGCGAGCACTACTAAGGAAAAATTTCAGCTATTAGTTCGTGTTGTTCCCATTATCTTCACGTCATAATAAAGTTTAAGTTGCATTAAGCATGTCCAAAGTTAGCGGAAACTTTGAAACGTGCAGTCAAAATTCGTCCACGATAGACTTGTCAAAATAGCTGACACAGAGAAAATTGGGCGGGAAATAATCATGACCAATTTGCCACGATAATTTAAAAAGAACCTATGTCCATGGAAGTTTCGAAGGGAGTAAGTTTTTTTTGTTTTGGCAACACAATACTAGTGCTGTCACCCGCCAAAACCATATGTTTTTTGGATGCCATTTCTCACCAGCCAGTTTTAAAAGTTATTCGGAATGCGATGAAGTTTAATTAAAGTCACTGTCTGCTACTAAAGTTTTTTTGGGTAGTTTGAAAGTTTGGAAGTTGGAAGGGGAGAAGCCTTTTTGCATAGAAAAGTGAACCACGCCATTTTCAGATACTTAACGTAAGCCGTAAGTAAAGGCTTATTTTGCTCCTCTCTGATGAGTTTCTAGAATCATACCTGACGGTTATGATATCAAGCACTTATCGAAAAGTGGCGAAGCAGGCCTTATGCTTCACGCACCTTTATCGATAAAGGAGGCAAATGATTCAGAAATGGCTAATTGTGAATGGCAGTTTATATTTTTAACTAAATTCCACGATGCTGGAAACGGCGGTATCCTAAAAAAAGCTAGTTGTAAAACGACATTCAATGCCTACTCACAAGGAATGGAATTCGTAACATGAACAGCCATGTTCTATAATCGTTGGTCAGGCTCCATTACTTTTTACTCTATAGCCGATTACTATTGTATTGAACAAGCAAAAACTACGCAATTCGGAGGGTGCGAAGTAATTACAATGTTTTATACGTTATTTACGTATTCATCGATACGTAATTTAAAATTGCATACAAGATTAATTTACACGGGAGTTAAGATTAATCGCTTTTTTTCTTAAATTGCGTTTTGTTCGTTGTTTATGGTCCTAGCGTTAATTGTTTTTGAAGCTGGCCGGAAAAAAGCATGTTCGAGCATGAAGGAGTACACATTACTGAAGATGTTTTATGAAATTTAATAAAAGGCGTTCTTACACGGAAAACATGATTCTCCATGACAGTAACATGAACAGTAGTTAATTGAGTAGAACGGTCGGTCTGAAATATATATTTCGAACCATAAATGATTGCACCGGCCTCTTTTTTACCGTTGCTATGTATAACTTTTTATGAAAAAAAGGGGTCTCATATTCATATATGCCTTTCACATCTAAGCTACCTAAATTTACACAGGGTGAGGAAAACTCGTTGCTACCTTTTTTGTCGCGTGGCAAAATATTCGTCCGTAAAAATATCCAAAATCATTTACAGAGTTGTACAAGTTAAGACTTTGCCGTTCTTAGTATTCCGTCTTAACTTATTATGTGGTCAGAGCGTACAATAACAAAATTAATTTAACCCACTCTCAAACTTAAGTCACGTAAGTCAATGCGAAGTCTTAAAAAAGTAGGGAGAAATCTTGATTTATTTTCAACTTAATTATGAAGCTTACGGAAACTTTTCGTAACCTTAAACGCTGGCAGCACTACATTTTGCAAACTTAATTTTGTTTTTATTTGGAACTAGCTAGCGCCCGCGACTTCGCTCGTGATCTTTTTAGAATTCCGTACCTCAGAAGGAAACACCGGAGCCCTTATACTATAAGGCTTATAGGAGCACTTTGTTGCCCGTCTGTCGGTCAAGACCCGTTTTCCCAGGAACCCGTAGAGGTATATAGTGAAAATCATTACCAAATCCTCAGCAGTCTAGCACGAGAGCGCAAAAGAGTCGCGTCGCACGCGAGATAGGTTGCCCGTCTTTTTCTTACTGTTCATCCCAGAAAGAGACGGGTAGTCTATCTCGCGCGCTCGCGTGCTAGCCGGGCTGGTCTGCGGCCCCATAGAGCTGTGAAAAAATCTCCTAAGCTAAGTCAACGCAATCAAAAGATGCAGGCATAAGAGTTGTTTCCATACAAATCGCACGTACTCCCAAAAACAGGGGGTAATTCCAGTTCCATAAATTCGAAATTTAATATGTAAGTAACGTTTATAGCACAACTGAAATGAGTCAAAACATGTTTTTTTTACATCTGTTTATCTATGTACGTAACCAATATAAAATGACCTCGCGCTGCCAACACTTTGATTAGGAGCAGGGCTCTGCTAACACTGGTCCGACTTGTACTTGGCCGGTTTTTCATATAATGTATGTTCCTTGGCCGATTTGACGTGTTGTTTAACAAAACTTACCTTTAAATCAGAATAGACGGACCCTTGAATAATATGAGCGTCTATATTAAACAGGGGTCAAGTTACTATTTACATGCCAAAACAGTCACGCAAATACCGTGACGTAATATATCGAGTTAGAGAACTATTGCGAAATATATTGCTGTACGCTCTTCGAGTGCATAAAGTTTTGGTGTAAAACTTAATTTTGAATGCGGTTCACTTGCATAGCATCGAATGTGAAACTTTATTAATATTAAGCTAATAGTTTCCTTTGGAATAAGGACTGGCGATGTTTCGACTTTTTTCTACTCCTACAAAATTTACTTACAGCCTAAAATATTTCTATTCATTTATTAGCTATTGCCCACGACTCCTTTCCCAGGGCTGAAACTATCTCCCATCAAATGCCAACTAAATTGATTCAGCAGTTTAAGGACACTCGCAACACCAGAGTATAGTCGACGCATTCTTAGAAATCTGTCTCATATGCGTGTAATTTCACCAGCAGAGAGAAAGGGAAGCATAAGCATAATGAGTAACGCAACCACACTTTACAATCATGTCACTCGTCACGTGACTTTAGCATTAATACTTAGAAAAATAAAAATGCATTCAGACTTTTTAAATCCTATTTGAAATACCAGCTCCGCTCTTATCCAAGCAAATAAAGGTTGCATGCCACGGATATATTCAGTATTGGTGAAGCGCAATTTTCGTGTTAGGCTGTTGGCGATGGTCGTGCGACAACCGCTTTATGATTTATGCGGGGGTAACGGCATGTTTGGCTTCCGGCCTCTCACATCACGCGACCACTTGTCTTTGGGCTCAGTAAAAAAAAGTATTTTGAATTTCGAAATTGCGAATGACGAACACGTCACATCGTATTGTTTGGACTATTGCTACTTGTGCGAGTGTACTTGAAAATGTCATAAAAAAAATACGTAGCTCACTCAAATATAATTTTGTACCGAGACTGGGTCAAATTTTGTGCCCCTGATTATATATAGGTAGTAAGCACTATTAAAAACTATTATTATTATTTCTTCCATGCTGGTCTGGCAGTAAAGAAAAAACATAGAATTTACCAGTTTCTTTTCTTCCCGCGCAGATGGTAAAGCCAATCGAGGGAATGGGCGAGTCGTAGGAATCATGTTATAGGGGATGCGGCTAGCGACCCAACACTATTTTGACTTTCCTTTCCACCTATACGCCCTTAATCATGCTAAACGTGGCCTTAAGATTTTGTTACCTTGGGCTCTGTCTACCCCGTAAGGGATAAAAAAGTGATATATGTACTATTGAAAATCTTTGTATTCAAGGGTGTTCAATCAAACTAATACAGCCTATTGTATTACATTCACAGAATTCCACATCTACCTATAGGAAACTCTCTGGTTCTTCTATCCTGTAAATTAATGAGTTATTGACAGAAATTGTATGAAAAACTTACTTCTTTGGTTCTGCTGCCACGCCAGCGCTGAACACAGGAGGGCCAGAGTCTTTCCGGACCCCGTGGGGCTCTCCAACAAGCAGTTTTGTCCTTTATTGATCGCTGTTATCACCTAAACACAATTGTTACAATTAATAAAGTGTAGTCGCCCATCCCCATTCCACCTATACGCCCACAATCATGCTAAATATGGCCTTTTGGTCTTGTTACCTTCGGCTCTGTCTACCCCGTAGGGGAAAAAGACGTGATTTATGTATGTATAAAGTGTAGCTACTCTGGCTTGTGGCCTTGGACTTGCAAAAACAAATATGTACATTTTTTCCCTTTCATTAATATCTGTACATACTCTAGACACATTGAAAAGTGTGCTGCCAAAACATTCTCAAAGTGGCATAGCTGTTCTATAAATTTTAATGTTTAGAGCTTTAGTAATAATTATTACAATGTTTTAAGGTTCCATTTTGTGTGTCATTTGGGCTAATCTAAGTGTTATTTGATGTCTATGAGTAAATTGTGTAAGTAAATATTAGGATTTCTTCCATGCTGGTCTGGGAGTAAAGAAAAAACATAGAATTTACCAGTTGCTTCTGCGCAGATGGTAAAAGCCCATCGAGAGAATGGGCGAGTCTTTGGAATCATGTGATAGACAAGAATCTCTATATATATAAATGTGAACGGCTGGACCGATTTCGCGAATTCTTTTTTGCTGTTTGTTATTGTCAGGAGAAGGTTCTTATGTAACAATATTTTGAACAAAAAAACTGGTATGGGGCGAAGCCGCGGGTAACAGCTAGTATACAATAGATTACTTACTTTGAACATCAATGCCATCTGACTGCCGTATGGCTCAACCGGCAAATGAACTTTAACACCACCTATCATCTTCTCAAAGCCTGGTATCTTCGGCTTTTCAACATCCATCACAGGCATTTGTTGACCAAATACTTTATGGTTTCGTGATTTTGAGGAGGACGGAAACAGATTACTTATAACAAAGCCTTTTTTAGACTTAATTTTGACTTCCGGAAGGTCATTTTCTTCGTCTGATGTCAAATTTGTATCGCTGTAGTCTAAGGTTCTGTCCGAGTCATTATCGCTGGTCAAGTCCACTGTGGCATGACCATCGGTTCTGGTAACACGCTTGGAGGGCACGGGCACTTCAAAACTATCGTCATCATCAGAGATAGCCACCGGCGAAGACATTTCGCGGCAAGTTTTCGCTCGAAGCGATTCACAACGTTAAGAACTGAACTCCTTCAATATCACTTCAAAGATTATCACGCCAAAAAAAAGGAATGTAGCAAAACAATAAAGGCATTAATTTACACTACTTTAGAGTTGTTTATTTTTCAGTGATTCCACAACAGTTTATCAAAACAATCGGCACGCTGTAGGAAACAAACATATGAGTTTGACATTGACGTTGACGGCTGCAGGCAGAGCTGTCAACGTACAACGGCTGAAGCGTTTCGTTAGTGCTGTGTGCAGTGTTTCCTATTACTTTTTTGTTAAGTTTTGTAAGGAAAGTTTTAAAATAAGATTAAACAATGATTAAGTTAGAACATTATTTTATTAATATTGCTAAAGATTGGACAACATAGGGGTAATTAAGACATTTTTAAATTGGTTCTGCTCTGCTCCACTTATTTTTCCATGTTTATTATTTCCAATACGACTGTACCTAAAACAAAATACTTATTTTTAACCATAACAGACATTTCAAGGTTTCCCGTAGCTGGTGGGCTACTAAGAAACTCAAAATTGAAAGTTCGTATCCTACCATCCCTCTCACTCTCATATGGGTGACCATGAGTGCGAGCAGAACGACACGATACGAACTTCAGATGATTAGTTCCCGATTCGTCGGATTCCTGTCTCGTCGGATTCGTGTTTAATCGGAAATATTAATCTTATTAATAGTGTAAAGGCGAAAGTTTGTAAGTTTGGATGTTTGGATGTTTGTTGGTCTTTCGTGAAAAAACGGCTAAACCAATTTTATTGAAATTTTTAATTACATACATATTGGTTCGAATCACACAATATACATTTCACAATAACTAACCGAAATGTTTTTCTTTTATTTAATAGATAGGTAAAGCCGCGATAATTCTATAGTTTTCCTTAATCAAAAAAATCTGACGAAACAAGAATCCGACGAATCGGAAACTAGTCAAAAATTACAATGTGTACTATGAAAGAAAGTTTCGCTACTATACCTTTTTATTTTAAGTCGGCTTTTGCTGCTGTGGTGGTGTCATGAATATGTACGACAGTAGGGAAAACATTGCTGCCCAGCCTAACCAACACATTCTATGTAATTGGTTAGCTGGTTATATTTTTATGGTTAAATTTAACTTAATATTTTGGTTTTGGTATGGCAGAGCAGAGCATGACAATACATTAGCAACGCTGTCAAAAAAGTTCAACTACAGATTAATATTTTTTCATGCCAGTATGATATGATAACTATTCAAAAAGATACAATGATAGGATTGCAACCTCTTCATAAAAAATTACGTTATTGTAGTGGCTTTTCGGGTGGTTAATTAAAATTTTAGTACAATTTGCTGGATAGGATAAAGTTCAATGTCGATATAGTGGGTAGTATCAAAACGTGCGGAACGTTACGGCTTTAAACCTAATTTAGCAACTAAATCTATATTTAATTATTCCTCATTCATTCATTCAGGTCATCAGGTTTCATGTATTAGATAAACGGTATAAATCTTTTATGAGGAGTTTAATTTTTGACAAAAACCAAATCACATTGCTGCACTACGCAAATTTAATGATTAAAATGACAAAAACGAATAAAATGTATTTTATCGTTCACCCTCCATTAACGCAGTCGCATTAGTCAACTGGCAGTATGGCGTAGTGTTGCCATTGCCTCGCTGCAGCGCTTTCCCGCCAAAACGCGGCGCCATTACACGAGTGAGTTGTCAGCAGAGGTTATGGCGCGTTATAATTTGGTTTATAACCCGACACTGCGCTGTTTAGCTGATGCAATTAACGCGATGAGATGTCGTAGTTACTTGGTGAAATATGTTTCTTTTTATATTGACTCTCCTTTTGGTAAAAAAATACTGATGTCTTTGGGAGTGAATCCATTGGTCGCTGGGTATAAAGTGGTTTTATTTCAAGTAGATATACATACCTATTTATTGAACTCGATTCACCAACTTCCGTTTAGTTACTGTTTCAACGTGCAGACGTGTGAACGTAACTTCAGTTCGAATTTCATGTGATCATTAGGATCATTTGTGGCGACAGTTTTAAGTTGGTGCCTACGTACGTAGCATTGGACTTAACTAAAAACGCTCGTGGGGACGTGGCTCGCGAGCTTGCCGCGAGCGGAACGCCGCGTCTTCAGATATCCGACTTAAGACAACCCAAAATGTTGTACGCAAAATACTTATGTACTACTATGTAAGAATGACAAGTTGTCAGATAAAACCGTGTTAACAAAACCGTGCATCTTTATTCAAGGATGTCACCCCATTTTTCGGGCCATTCAACAGTTTACGTCCGCCTTTTAATACGATTCCTACAAATTGGTATACGTCATAAATTACAGTGCGAAGACGCAGCCCTGGCTCCCCTCGGTTGGATGTTCGCATTAGAGTACATAAAACATTTTATTTTAGTTTTTTGAAGAACTGCGTACCTATGTTATTTTGTTTGGGTTACTTGAATAACTTAAGTAGCTATTTGATATGAGTATTTTTTCATTCTATCTGATAAGATCTCAAATAATTTTCGTAATTTTTTTAGGGCTTTGCGCTTTTGGCAAAGTAGTATTTGTAAGTCGTGAACGCTGTCAGTCCTAGTTTTTTTATGTAGAATTGTATTGCGTTTGACCACAACCACGGCTGATGGTAGCGAAGATGGGGTCTAAGATGGAGCACACAAGCCTAGCAAGTTCGTTGGATTTCTCTTCCGTTGTCATCAAATTGAAATTGAAATAGGAAGTTCATTTCGTGCCATTCCGCTCATTTAGTCGTTAATAGGAGCGTGAGAGGGCCAGTATGACACGAACTTCGTAATTCGAATTTTGTAATAGCCTCTCTGGTTGCAGCAAGCAAAGTAGAAATCAGTCGCTCGACGCATTTAGTTTACTCGAAGCAGAATTTTATCTTAATGCTGGCCCACACGTTTGGCAAACACACGGGACCATTCATAATGTTAGAGTAAGCAGAGATATCCCTTTCTTATTCTTTCATATAACTGCGTGTTGTGTGTTTACCAACGTTTGCCAAGGGTGTGAAGCCGGAATAATAGTTATGCTCTACTAGCGACTATGCACGGGTGCAATCATTTGCAGTAGTTCTCTACTACATTGTGTACGTAATATAAACCTTCATCTTTAATAAATCTATCTATAAAAAAAAACCGCATCGTAATCCGTTCCGCAATAGTAAAAATCTACGGAAAGCGACACTGTTTTATACTATGTATCTAGTGATAGAGTGTTTCACTGTGAACACGCCGGTTCTCGCGGCCAAACAGTGGCGCGTCCCTACCAATTATTGACATGGTTTATTGCGTTTCCTCTATCTAGCGCGCTTTTATCAGCGTATGTCGCTCCACACGACACCACAGCGGTCGAGGGCACCCCAGGCACAGTAGAATCAACCTTCAGACCCCGACTCCAAGGAATTGGGAGATGAATGTGTCGTGGCGATGTCCGTTTCGCGTTTCTGCTTAATTTGATGGCAAAAGTTTTGCTATCGAACTCATTTATACGGCCTATGATGAAGTTGTGCTCTTGTTTATTAAGCTACACGCGCTTGCACGCTGCATATTGATACATTATTTAACCTAACTACTTACTACCGTTCGTTAATCAAGCACCTCAACACGGAAGCATCACTTCAGCCAAACCATTACAATTATTGTTTGGCACCAACTAACACTAACTAGCTAACTGGTATACAGTATAGCTAAGTATACTAACAACAACAACAATTATGTAGCCTACTCTAAAACACCGACGAGGAATCGTCGAAAACATTCCCGTTTTGTCAAAGTTTATGTAGGACTGGCCACATAGCAAAACAATGTTTTTGTTTTCGAATAATAATAATTCGCTCTACATGCCCAAACCAACTAAGCATACTTTTTTCTATCCTAGTCACTTGGAAAAAGGTCAGGTCAGGAGTACCCGAAACCGACGAGCATGTATGAAGAGATTGATGACTGTGGATGAAGCGAAAGAAATATGTCAGGATCGTAGCAAGTGGAATAAATTAGTCTCTGCCTACCCCTGTGGGAAAGAGGCGTGACGTTATGTATGTATGTATGTATGTATGTATAATAATAATTTAGTTTTTTAAAATTCGAATCATATTGATACGACAGTTCGTGAACCATGAACGTCTAAATTCTCTAAGCCGTGAACAGACGAATGGTTTCCGTGATCGAATGTTATCGGTCTTAAATTATAGATAAGCAACCCCCCAGCCAGATAACTTTGCAATTCGGCAGGTCATTGCTTCTTCGATTATTATCTTTGGGTAAATAATTCCACTGTCGCAGTTTGACACTTCTATATTGCATTCGTTAACTCGGCAGTTAATCTCCGAATGAGCAACAGATAAAACAACAATTAAAAGAAATAACGGCGCATAAACTTCGTATCTAATGTTGCCGCTAGTAATTTGAGTTACTTCCTGATCCTGAATGAGTAGATTTATTGTGGTGGTTAGGTGTTTTTATTACCTTCTATTTCAAACAGCTAATTTACACACTGAGCTATCGGAGGGAACAAAATAAAAAAGATAGTAACCGCGTTATATCTTGTTATAAAATTTTTAATCGTTTTGTCAATCGAAATTTTACAAACGACGACCAAAGACAGTGTCATTTTTATATGCTTAGGGTGTTTGAACACATTCTTCTCCCTTATAAACTCTAGTGTTTATTTGTAGATGTATTAGTTAGGGCATAGGTACGTCTCAATTAGTCTCCGAATCAGCGTTGATCGCAATCTTTAACTCTACAATTTTCAAGCTTTTAAAACAAAACAAAGTAGTCTATTGACGTCCTAAACACCTCCAGTGTTGCCAATTGAACCGACGCCTTTGCACCCGTCAGTAGCCGCGATCACTACATTCAGTTTGACCACTCGTGCGTGGCAACCCCAGTGTGACCCGCCTAATTTCTTTGTTACTTTGTGGATTTTAGGACTAAGTTTTCGGACAATAGGGGTTCCGTGTTATTCTGCAATGGTTGCAGAGAGTGATAAAAGGATTATAGGTAGGTATAGTTATCAGCAGATTCAAAACTCCAAAATTTGCTACACAATCTCGAAAATAGATTCGCTATTCTCATCTAGCTTCTTAGCTGTTACTGATTGATACATTGTTCTTCTTGAATCAGATGTTTTATTATTTTGGGCATCTTAAAATAGATACATTTTTGTTCACCATCAGACTTGATTGTGGTCATGCGGATGCCTATTATGCAGTAATTGTTGGCTACTGACTGGTTTGCGGCCTATTTATAGACGTTTCAATCTATACATATACCTTCAGTCAATCTGCCTTGTGCCACAATTTGTTTGAATTACTGTCATATACTTTTTCCTTTAAATAATTAAATATTATTACATTTAGAAGGTGTTTCCATCATCCTCCATTTACTCTTTATGCAGTCCATTACCAGTAGCTATCAATAATTATGAATAAAAAACGTTTTCTATCGGGAGTTGTGATGAATATTGATATCCGCCCGCAATTTCTTCAATGTACCCGTGATTATTGTATATGCAACCACCATGTAAGGGATCTAAAAGGCAATAGTACTCCCAGTATCAAATATTGTAATCAAGTGATTACGAAGACTGGTGTTATATCTTTGTAAGCATTTGCAGCGCCGGTGTTTATCGTATGGATGACCGACCATCTTAGGCTGAATTAAGTCGCAGTCACATTCACGCGGCCTCCTTGGACGCTCAGCTATTAGGGCTTGGCCCCCGCTCTGTCTCTGTGGGTGACATATGTCCGCCGCACCAGCCTCTAACGAAACGTGAGTAATTCCGACGATTCGATATAGTGGGACGAATTAAATGTGCTCTGTGATTGTAAGGGTTGCAAAGACGGCGAAGACAACATGACGAAGTTAAAAAAAAATTTCAACACGTTCGGGAACTGCGAATTAGATTAGACGGTCGTTAAAATAGAAATCCGAAATTTGAATTGAGAACAAGTGGATAGACGTGGCTTTAGGTAGTCCACCATAATTGCCTTTTAACTTTGTTACATATTACCATGTACAGTAACGTGAGCTTTCGTGTTGGTGTGGGTGTGGGAAATTTAGTAAGGTAAAAGTACCAAGATACTATAACTTCACCATCGAAGAATAATAAATAAGGCTATCTCTGATAGGAGTTTCAAAAAATCCCATCTTAACAAAGGTTTAGTTCTAACACAATTTTTTTTTCAAAATATCAATCTAGTGCTCCTTTATGGCAAACAGTCAACGTACCGAACCTTCTTGTTTCTTTGTCAATTTTCAAGTTTCTGTAATTGCACGGTACTGTTTCATAAGTAGATTTAATTAGCCGGGAACGCTATTTAATGGCCTACTTCGAACACGGTCCTTTAGTTTAATCCATTCACTGGAAATCATAATGGCAGCACCGCCTCTGCCGAACTCTTAAATAAAAAACATGTATTGTATTGTATAATATTAAGGCTTGTAGAATTGGACCTCTTTATTCTCACGTTGTCTTTTCCCGATTTTTTATTTGTTTTTTGCCATGGGTGCAAGAGCCTATTCCTCCGAGGCAGAGCTCTACACCCGAACATTTTCAAATTAAGAAATAAGTTGCCAGCTTGCAATTATCTTTAAAAAATGTCACAAGCCAGTTGCAACGGCACGCGTTTCTACGTACCTACCCACGAATGCGACGGAGGTATGTCGTGAGGTTTAAAGTATGCTGTTACTGACATTTTTATGGAAAATTCTAAAGTTGAGCCACAGAAAAGGATAACGCTATGTTAACCGTATACGTTTATCCCGTTCGCGCAATAGCGAAGTGTATTTTTATGATAGTTCTGTTACACCTGCCGCTCCCTTGTAGGTCCTAACGCGATGCCAATGGGTATTATATTTTTAATTAGTATTTTTATTATCTTTATTTGATCACCCCGTCGCTTGGCTTTATGAACAGTTTTATAGTCCAATGATTAATCAAAATTCTTTTGGTTTTTCTTAATTGTAGGTATTTTTTTTTAAGAAACATGACTTACGAACGTTTCCGATCCGATATTGATAGAGTAGGTATGAAGTGTCTGCTTTCGTTTATTTTAAATATGATACAAAACTCAATGAAAAGCTAAAGGAGTAAATACTGATACCTCTTTTAATAATTAGAAAAAATATTATTCCCGTCAACGTGTAACTATGCGCCATACGGCGACATTTTTATGATTACTTCTCTTGAAATATTAATTATATTAATTGGTTCTTGGAACCGAATCGTTATTCTTTTTATGCTTTACATTAATTGTTCTCATTTGTAGCGTCAAACGATTAAAAAGGTTTAATCGTAATTTTATGCACTAACTGCGAATTTCAGGCCTTGTGGACTTCGCATGAATATTTATAGGCACCCTTGACTTGGAAGTAGGTACTGTTTTGAAATAGTCTACGAAATAAAATAAAAATCCTACTTCCTATTTACCCCTTTCCTAAAGAATAAAGACGCCATTAATAAGTATTCACCTACTCACGGAAAATAAATGTATACTCGAATGTATGTAATACATACTATGTATCTACTTCCAATTTATTGGCCTTTTAATAAACAAGTATAGTTTGCACAATATTGTAACATACATACATAAATCACGTCTTTATTATCGAGGTGGACAGAGCCTAAGGTAACAAGACCTAAAGGCTATATTTAGTATGATTGTGGGCGTATAGAAAACGGGAATCAAAATGCTGATGGGTTGCTAGCCGCATCGCCTATAACATGATTCTTAAGATTTTCGCTCATCCCCTCAATGGGAAGCGAAGAGTCCGCGCGGGAAGAGAGGCAACTGGTAAATTCTATGTTTTTTCTTTACTCCCAGATCACGATGGAAGTTATTGGAATATTGTAAGACATTCGATTAAATAAAGGTACATCTGTTTTACTATTAGGTTTGGCTGTTGTCGTCTTTATAGCCATTGCCCAGCATTGATCGTAGTGATCGATTATCCGAGGGCGTTCAAAACTCATTGTTTAACGCTTTACAACAGAACTATCTCGACTACTAGGGTTGCCGTTTGACAATCGTATCGATAGAACAGCAATACTTTGGTAAAACAAATGATGACGTAGATATTCGGGAGCAAAAACACCGGGTCACTTTTCATACAACTTTCTACAGGATGTGATCCAGTTTTTTTTGCTATCGAGTAAATAATCGTTAACGCACGATACCTATAAGTTATTCATTTGACATATTTTTGTTGTAAAGAACTGATACTCACCCAGAAAAGTTTGCATTATAATTTTCTTCATCATATCATCTCTGTAAACAAGTGAACAGACTTTAGTTCTGATTCAGAAAAACCTGAAATTTCTTTATTTGGTTCTTCCGTGCTGGTCTGGGAGCAAAAAAAAAACATTCAATGTATCGGCTGCTTCTCTTTCCGCGCAGATGGTAAAAACCCATCGAGAGAATCGGGAATAGTCGTAGGAAGCATGATATAGGCAACGCGGCTAGCAACCCATCATTATTTTGACTCCCCTTTCCACCTATACACCCACAATCATGCTAAGCGTGGCCTTTAGGTCTTGTTACCTTAGGCTCTGTCTATCCCGTAAGGGATACAGACGTGATTTATGTATGTATGTATGTATTGGATAGATAGTACTGATAGAGTAGGTATGAAGCGTCTGTTTTCATTTTTCTTTAAGTAGGATACAATACTCAATGAAAAGCTAGAAGAGCAATTACTGATATCTCTTTTTGAAATTAAAATTTCAGTTGAAATGAAATTCAAATTTAAATAAAGCAATATTTAAATTGAGCATGGCCTACTATCATTATATCGATAACAAGCAGTCGATACTTCGGCACCACTAGTGATTCCAAAACCCACTGTCCACTAATGTTGGGCATACTTTCATTGTTCAGTAATAGGGTATGGAAGCTTTTCCATACATTACTGTCGGAACTATTCGACGCATTGAATCGCCCGTCCAAACTGTTCGATTATTGAATAATTTATGTTTATACGACAGTAGTTGCATCTCTTTTGTTAGGGTAAATACGGAGTATAATACAATTTAAAATGTTGGAAATACCTCATTTAGAAGGCACTTTACTCTGATAACTTTTGTGTTGATTTTGCTTTGACTTTTTTTCATGATATCGAATTTATTCAGAGCCTCTAGTGTAAGTTTTCGCATATTAAAACGTCTCGAACGCGTTCACGTAAACGTCTCAATGGGGGCTATCGCGTGTGAATTTGCCACTAGAGGCGCTAGTGTCGCGTGAAGTCCAATAACATTCAATTTTCACTGGTTTTGGCGGGCTTCGTGACATAAATTATAACTTCTTTCATTTACCTGTTGAAAAGTGATCTCCTTCGTGAAATTATCGCAAATATGGATTATTTGGCAATGAATGTGACCGCTTCGAAAGAGGATTTTTTTTACGAACAAAACGGAACTGCACAACATTGCGGCATAGCTACTCGAATGCTCGAATGAACTCGAAATGATGATAGTTATTTATAATTAATAAACTTAATGAGATTCAAGATTTAAACTTGGTTTCGGCGCCGGTCTTATAAAGTCTTCTTTGACACCTATACCTCTGGACCTTAGTCAACAGTGGCGCCAAATGGTGAGCAAAAAAACGATAGATAGATAGAAAAAAAACGGATCGCAACGGCAACAAACTATTCTCATACTTTTTGACATTTAAACGCAAACGCGTTCGAGACGTATTTTGTGACTGAAAACCCTATAAGAAGACACTAAGCATACTGTGTAGCCCTCGAGAAGCGCGTTTATTTATTAAAGCGTTAAGCGGTATTAAGCGTTTATTAGATCAAATTACATGTTACTTAACCACTCACTAACCCTCCTATTTATTTTTTGTTTATTGTAAGCTATTTAATTAATTTATGTATTTTTTTAGTTACACATAAGTCGGGTTGTATCTATTTATTGCTTGGTTTACGTAAAAGTTTATGGATTATGTAGTATATTTTATCTGTGTATCGTTTCGTGAGTCATAGACGGTTCTGGCTGAAAATCAGTGCTGCAGATGTCTAACACCTCAGCGTAAGCTGGGCCAGCGACCGTTTCACTTTTGCGAAGACACACAACGCTGATGATCTATTTTTCATGTCTGCGTTTTTTTCTCTTGTTTATTTTCTATAAAATTGTGTATATTCTCTTATATTTGTGTGTCTTGCAAAAAGGAATAAATGTCTTCTTTCTTTCTTTCTTTTGTTTCACTAAATAAAACAATCTAAATGTGAGTAAAAATAATTTAGAGATACAAATTAAATAAGAATCCAAAGTTTCATTTTTAATGTCTTTATTAATTTATTGTAAAGGCTAAGTTATGTTATGAATTTCCAAAATCAACAAATGACTCCCGATAAACGGCACGTGAAAAAGTTATTTTGTAGTAATCAAACAAACCTGATAAGGGGAAGTTTACAAAAGAAGTATAAATAGTCGCGTGTGACGACACGCTTAGTATAATGAGGCTGTGATAGTTTTTAGGGATCCGCAAATATGAAAAATAACTTCCATATTCGGTTACCTATAAAAATACTCAGATTTTTCCCCCAATATTTCAGCACGACTTTAGGACGGTATTGACTAAACACCATACACAAATCACCTCACCCTTACGGGGTAGACAGAGCCTAAGGTAACAGGTACCTACAGGCCACATTTAGCAAGATTGGCCTCCTCGCCTATAACATGACTCCTATGATTTTCCCCATTTCCTCGATGGGCTTTTACCATGTGCGCGGGTAGAGAAGCAACTGGTACATTCTAAACACTAAACACCCCTACAAAAAAAACATACACCCTTTACTTCGCAGTGTTATAATCAACATACTTTAAGATGGTCTTTTTGCATTTTTTTTCAATTATTTTTGTTGGCTTAATAAGGATCTAACGAGGCTTGGATTGAGTACAATTGCCCAACTTGCGAAATAAAGTGTTAAATTTTTGATTCAATATTAAGTCCCGCTCTTGACGCAGTTCACTCTGAACATCGATCAATGTACAGAAACATTTGACAACTATGATTTACAAATCCTGAAAAACATTAACAGGACTAATCAGACTAACCCAACGTATTGAAATGTTCTAGAACAATTTAAGAGACTCAATCCTGACAAACATCTGCATGAGCGTTTAACCCGAACACCTGGTGAAGAAATCCGGATTAATTTTAAAGAAAGAACAAACGGAACCCGCCAAAACGTTCCCCTGTCGACATTAGCGACCCAAAACTTCTTCCACATGCTCATTAAGGATAGTTACAAAAAAAATTGAAAGCGATTATTCAAAGGAGGGTAAAGTTGTGAAAAATTCGTGTCAGCAGGTAACGAGCCTGTCAGTCAGTGTCGCGAACGCCCATTACGATAATGCGGCTGACTGTACGCGGCCACACGCAAATATATGGCTTAGTTCAGAAAATGTAGCAATATCCTATTCTCCGTTCCAATCCTTTTTAAAGATTTGTATAAACAAACCAATTTCATCTAAACTCCCACACAGACACTCATTTGCTATTAGGATCATACTTGATATCTTTCACTTGCTTTCTTATTGCTGCTTCTTTCTCTTCTTATTCTCTGCTCTTCTTATTCTTCTGCTTCTTTATTCTGCTTGTTTACGTGTTTGTTTTCAAAAGCGTTAAAATGGATTGGAACGGAATATAAATAAGGCTTGGGATCACACAAAAGTCCAATACCTACTTCATTGGAATTGTGAATTTACCCTAAAATAATTTGGAAGCGTGAGGATCCTGTGCAAGGTCCGTCCGAATTGCTTTTTTTTTCGGTGGGAAATTCTCTGCGCATACTCCTACGTCGTGGGGATGGCATAGGAGTTATGTGGGACTCCCCTTCCCCACTGCCCCCCTTCTTAGCGAAAGGAGGGGAGGAGGCATACCCCTAAAAAACCCCCCCGGTATTCCCTTACTACCATTGGATGCCACGGGAGCGTCATTTTCAAATTGCTACCAGGTTACCATCTGACTCACAAATCCCGCCGCCAAGCTGCAGTGCTTGCTCTGCTGTGTTCCGGCGTGGAGAGAAAGACATCCGGTGAAATTACTGGTACATGAGGTACTCCAACAGAGCCCATCTAGTCACGCAACGCATCTGCAACCCTTTAGGGTTGCGGGTGTCCATGGATATCAGTCATCACTTACCATCAGTCGATCCACTTGCCCGTTGACAACCCTATTTGCATTTAAAAAAAATTAAGGTTGCTTGGGTAACCAAAAACTCTTGCGTACTACATTATAATAAGTTTCAGACAGTACGAGTAGATACCTAGTTAAATACAACTCCGACACTCTACAAACTTGTGAATAGAGGCCAGATAATCCCTCCAAGTGAAAGTGTGCAGCAAACATTCTGAAGTTGAGCTAGCACCAAGTTTCCGATGCGGGCGCCTTCAGAAGTTCCTCGTACTAATACAATCTGATCGTCTTTGGACTCTATCGGTATTCGAATAGCGACGAATGTTAGCTGATATTCATAGATAGTTCCTTTGTTAAAAGTTACGTCAATACTTTGTTATCAAAAAGGTCTGCTCATCTTTTGCAGAGTTTGTCAAATATTGTGTTGGTATCAATATTTCTGCGTCTATGAAATCCAATATGAGAGTGGTATGAAAGCAGAGCACGGCTACCTGTCTTTTCTTACCTTTCATTATAGAAAGAAGTTGGTAGTCTATCTCATTCGCGACACAGCCCTCGCGCTCTCTTGTGCTAGCTGTGCTGTTTGCATGAAATTGCTTTGGAAATAGAGATAATGCACATCATCCATACATGACGATGATGGAGGTCATTCGACTTTTTTATTGTCTCGAACCAGGCTATGAACTGACTTTAATGAAATATTTACCAATTAGATACTCACATTATCAGTTCAAACATATTCAGAGGGCCGACCCCAAATGAAAGGGCAGAGGCACGGAGAAATAGAGAAGATTATCAGTCACTTTTTCATTCTTGGAAACTGGCAACACCAGAAGAGAGAGAGAGTACCAGCCTAGAGGGTTAAGATAGATCACCTTACGTGCCAGTAATTTCACCGGCTCTATTACTCTCCACGCCGGAATACAGACCACAGTATATATTAAGACTATTAGGACTTAGCTTTGCTTAGTCATGAATCTTAATGTCTCTTTTGGCCACTACTGAGTCTAACAAAGTAGCGCCGTTTTGTTCATACTACGTAACAATGTTGCCAGCCTTCTGAACACCCTCTCAAGTGGCAGCGTAATTAACTTTCAACACCACAATCATTACTTAACTTAACACGTTAGAGGTGGGTGACAATCGGATAGCCATTACCGATACCCCGTCCGCGTTATGGGTTCTATCACGAAACCCCTACAGATAAAAATTATGGGTGCCATTTAGCTTCATGGAACCCGCAATAAAGTTTAGTAAATATATGCTGAAAATTGGTAGTCAATAAATGTCGAGGTTTTCAAGTCAGACAGTAGTAAACAGGGTCGAAGTACTTTCTTGGTCCTTCCAGGTCCAAGTTTGTCTTTTAATACTATTTAGCGTCATGTTTCAATGGTTTTCAAATTATAACCGCTGGTTCTGAATTCGGGTACATTACCTAGTAGCTCGTTTAACGTGTATAAAAAACTTCAGTTTCTTAACTCTAGGTTTTAGGCTAGCCGTTTATAACCTAAGTGAAAAATATTTGTTTGCTTACGTTAGCATGCGAAACGTCATTTGCCGTATTTCCAAAGTATTATTACGCAGTAAAGTTGTTACATATTATATCCAGGTATTTTTTAATTTTTTGAAAAGCTCTTTACTGTAATAATAATTGTATGTAAAAAAGGCTTTTGCACTTAAATGTAAGTGGATATACCAATATGAGTAACAGTATACAGTTATTATTATCAGTTAGTAGTTGAATATTATCAGTGGTTATTTGTTTGTAGTTTTCTATACCTGCCAATATACTTCCAAGCAAAATAACGGTCAGTTCTTAGGTACCTATGAAAAGTAACCCATTATTTTGTTCGTGAGTGAATTACATATATACATACATACACAAATCACGTCTATATCCCTTACGGGGTAGACAGAGCCTGAGGTGCCAAGGCCACGTTTAGCATGGTTGTAGGCGTATAGGTGGAAAGGGGAATCAAAATAGTGAGCTAGACGCATCGCATCCTAAGAACTTCGCCCATTCCCTCGATGAGTTTTTACTACTACCGGGACGAGAAACAACTGGTACATTCTATGTTTTTCACTTGCTCCCAGACCAGCATGGAAGTAAGTGAGTGTATTAAGTAGCATAAAGATCATATTAAGAGTTGTAAGAACATTGTAAGGGTGGCTATAAGCTGTTAAGGCATCAGGTGTCGATGGAGACGTTTAACGCTTATTTTGTAGCTTTAAGTGCTATTATTTATTAAGATTGGTTTACATAGAACTGATGATAAGAAGTTGAAACAATTCCCTTTTCCAATTTTACAAATGTGGAATGGAACGTAAGAAGGTTTGAATGAGACGGATGATATAAGAGTGAGAGATGATATAAGAGTGAGTGAGGTTTGATGAATGAGATGACGTATGTAAGATGTTAGCATTAGTAGATTCAGTTAGCGGTACGATTTCGATACTTGTAAATGTGTAATGAATACGAAATAAATATTTTCCGGTGACTAAATTAGTTTCTTTAAGTAATTTAGTCCCACATAAAATCTAACCCAAAGCTTTGCGAAGAACGCTTGCTTCTCCTATAATGTCAAGTTGAAGATTTTCTAGAAAAATACGTCAAATTGAAATGTTACGAAAGAGACATGATCTTTTCAAACTTTTTTTCGTTAGAACAACAATAAGTATGTTATAACAATTCATCATCTTCAGCCTATATACGTCCCACTGCTGGGCACATACCTCTCAGAACGAGAGGGCTTGGGCTATAAGTTCCCACGCGGGCCCACGGCGGATTGGGGTCTTCACACACACACCATTGAATTGCTTCGCAGTTGTGCAGGTTACCAATTAAAAAACAAATGCACGCAAATTTCTAATCGATGCTGAAAATTAGAACACATAGAAAAATCCGAAAAGAAAAGCTATGGGCGGGAATCGACCCCGGATCCTCGTCATTCCGTGACCCCTACACCACCCGTAGCAGGTGGGTAAGCCTTTGAATTTTTCTATCTGTTACTAGCTGTCACGTGACCTTGTTACTATGCTAATTTTTGTCGCTAAGCTTCATCTGTTTGAATGATGTGTCTGTACGACACAATTACAAACTCCCGTGGAACCTCTACTGCTCACCAGGGACGAGAGAAGGCGCAGTTTTTCACACGCAATCAGACCGAAAAATTAGATATGAAAATTGGTCGATTTTTTAAGTAGAATTACACCACTCATAATATCAACCCTGCCATATCAATCTCAATATACCTATACCTACCTAACAACAATGTAATCAATCCATTCATGTAAGCCGACGCGAAGTGACACTCGCAGCGACCAGGTGTTGTGACACCATTAATATCAATCGAGCACTGACCGTCTGCCACTCGATAACCAGCCCACCCTGACCTTTCCCTCCCCCTGAACACCCTCAACTATAGACCAAAAAGGGACGTCCACGAACAACAATAGGGGTCCGCCAAAACTGGCCGTGAAATATTTTATGAGCCGATTTCCGTTTAAAGAGTGATGCCATTTTGTGTAACTCCCTTCCGTTTTTTCGACGATGTATTTTACGCTTGTGTCATGTGTTAATGACGTGAAATATTAACTTAGTAACGCCAAATTGTGTTAAGAAATACGACATCTTTTTTATTTGGCCTGCCATCTATCTCTTTCATTACACTGCATTAATGGAAAAGTAAGCTTAGTGTAAAATGTCGGTCACAAGATTCGCTTCAAACACGTTTGTTAAAATGTCAAATACTATGAGACTATGAGATCAATTTGTCGGCAATTTTCCCATAATAATGCATTTTTCTGTGTGAAAGCTTACACTAGAGGCTCAGTTGTGTTCGATTTTTAAAAATTTCGCGACGCACGTTTTTAGTTTTGTATGAAGATACGGTTTAGTTAAAAGGTTACAAATTAGAAGCTCTGTGTAAGTATCAATTAGGGAACTGAAGGGAACTCTTCAATGGTTGTTTCGATTGACTTGAATTTTTCGACACATTGGATGAAGATGCAAGTACAGTCAACGAAAACAGCCTGTAAAAAAATCTCGTATTAAACAGTTTTTTATGTTGGCTATTTTCACAATTATTAAACTCGCGATCTTGTTTAAGTTATGCTAACTAGTGGAAATAGGTGCATCGGCACGCGAATTTTTTTTAGCCACATAGTGTTAATATAATTGCTAGATACAATAGGCAATTAATTTTACTACCCTTTGTGTCTTTTTTGGCCATGAACACAAAACGTCAATGACTAACGAGAATTATTAAAAAATAGATTTCAATAACATGCCATGCGCTTATCATTACAAAGGCTGTATCATTCCCATATGAACTTAGAGCATCAAACCAACCGGAGATGCCGGTAACCTCCGCGGTATCGTACTTGTGTTGTGAATGTGATCGCGATCGAGAAACGAGTGTAGCCATTTCACTGTCTCGCTCCCGAATGGACTTCAAATATGTATGAACTTTTTTTCTATACAATTTGAAACTGTCACTTGCTTAGGCTTGCAGTTGACAAATAGGCACTTGTTGGAATACTTAATTACTTAAATCTAGATCTAGTAGTTAAACCTAGTTTTAACCTTACATTAGGACATTACTAAACTATTTTTCGATGCTCTACTGGGAGCAAAGAAAAAACATTAAATGTACCAGTTGCTTCTTTTCCCGCGTAGATGGCAAAAGCTCACAATCATGCTGGACGTGGCCTTTAGGCTTGTTACCTCAGGCTCTGTCTACCCTGTAAGTCAAGTCAGTTTTTTTGTATAGTAATAAGTGCACATGGTACCCCCGTTCGGTTAAATGCTTGAAGCATACAAAGCCATTTAAAATAAAAGAAAAGATAATCGTCATACAATTTATGGCGATCGATGGTGTCTTTATAGCCTGTAATCGATTCCCATGACATGTGGCGATGACAATACAATAAAAAGAAAGAAACGTCGCACCTCCCTTCAGTCTTGTAAACAAATTTGAACCTTTCATATAAGTCATAAAGTTGAGGTTATGTTTAGTTTAGGGATGTAGTTAATGCGTTTTATAGGTCCAATTGTAGTAGCGGGGTGAATTTTACGCCACGGTCGACGTACGCGCAGCCGTTTGAAGAGGTATGAATTAGCTGTTAAAATAGGAATAAATGTAGAGCCAGAGACATTACCATATGTCTGAATGGTACTTAGAAATAAATAATTTTTAACCTTTTCGTCGCCATTGACTTGATACGAAGTCAGTACATGCAGTGTAAAATGCACTTTCTTTTAACAATATAAAGTTGACAGTTACGAGTGACACTTGAGCTGCTTTTGGGTTAAAAAATTATAAGTAGTTAAAATGGTTAAAACGTGAAGATTTAACTATCTGGGTGCCAAATAACATCGGATCAAATTGATTATTTTAGCAAGAAAAAGCTACAAAAATACATGTACCTACACATTCACATACATACATATAATTATCACGTCTTTATCCCTTACGGGGTAGACAGAGCCTAAAGTAACAAAACCTTAAGGTCACGTTTAGCATGATTAAGGGCGTATAGGTGGAAAGGGAAATCAAAAATAGTGATGGGTTGCTAGCCGCGTCGCCTATAACATGATTCCTAAGACTTTCGCCCATTCCCTCGATGGGCCTTTACCACCTGCGCAGGAACAGAAGCAACTGGTAAATTCTATGTTTTTTCTTTACTCCCAGACCATGGAAGAAAAACACATTCCCAAAATTTAATATTATTGCATTTTTTTAATTATATTGTTAACTAGCTTCTGCCCGCGACTTCGTCTGCGTAGAATTATACATAATAACCTTCCTATTGAATCACTCTATCTATTAAAAAAACCGCATCAAAATCCGTTGTGTAGTTTTAAAGATATAAGCATACATAGGGACGTAAGGACATAGGGACAGAGAAAGCGACTTTGTTTTATACTATGTAGTGATGATGATGTTATATACAGTGTGATTAGTTCAGATTTCAATCATAGGCACTGCCGAGATTGATCGATGCAACACTGCGTCAAATTGTCGGCTACAGTGGATCAAGGCAGCAGTAAGGCGGGACATTTAAAACAATGATAAGATCAGCGTCCGGCCTGATCCCCAAATCAATACGGGGATCAATGGGGATTGCATTGGCTACTACAAGTATTTATTTGGAGGGGTTGAACACCCCGTCGATAAAGAAGTACCCTTAGGATCATTACTGGGGCCTTGTTTGAATCTAGTGATTTATGTGATGTGTTCAAATATAACTTTATGTGTCGGTTGCAGTTTAGCAGTACAAAATACGTACCTATACGAGAATGAACGTTATCATTACCTACTAAATTTACATACTTACATACATACATAAATCACATGTTTATCCCTTACGGGGTAGACTGGGCCTAAAGGCCACGTTTAGCATGATTGAGGTGGAAAAGGGAATCGAAATAGTGATAGACGTGAGCCGCATCGCCTATTACATAATTAATAAGATTTTCGCCCATTCCCTCGATGGACTTTTACCATTTTCGCGGGAAGAGAAGCAACTGGTATTTAGCGTTTATAATTAAGTAAAGTCGCAATCAAAGCGAAGATTGTTTACAAATGGTTTATTAGTTTAAGGACAGATCTGTGAAAGGGTTTTCTGGATTGTATCCTAGGGCCCTGTAGACATGATGGGGCCCAAGCCTCCATTTAAGATCGAGTACAATACAAGTTTTTTATTTATTTAGCTAAATAAGGGGTTTAACAGTAGACATAATGTGCGTAGTAGGCCCGTAAGTAAATTTTAGCTCTGCCTTATGTAGCAAACTTCGTTCAATTAACAGATTTTTGCCCCATATATACCTACCCATAACCTTTATTCCGTTTTTAAGTAAAGTTCTTATTTATTTTTTTATTACGAACTGACCAGTGATTGACCTCTATCTCACTTGGTGGAAGGTGCAGATGAGGCCAAAGGTGTAACTCACTGGTTCAGTAATAGCCTATTCACTCTAGCCTTGAAGAGCCCTAGGTTGTATCTGTCTGGAAATACAGACGATGGGAGCGAATTCCATTCCCTAGCAGTTCGCATTAGGAAGGATGAAGCAAACCGCCTCGTGCGGGCCAATGGTATTATGTTGACAACAAATGGGTGAAAACGCTCCCCCCGCCTGGAAGTCCGTCTTAATAGTCTTATTAAGTCTTAATAGTCTTATTAAACAATCCTAACTCACCCGGATTTCTTATGCTTCTTTGTAGAGCCAACTTTTAACTCAGGCAATTTACCAATGTACACAGAAAACTTACCGTTTATCGTCGAAGCATTTGAGTTCGACCTGTCCAATAATTTCGGGTTGACAAGAAATTTACGTTTATAATTCTCGGGTGGTATTATCAGCTCTACACCGCCAGTGCCACCCCGCAAGGAATCTGTCTCGGAGATAAATATGTAATCTTAATATAATTGCCGTCCGCAAACAGATCGCCGGCCGCCCTTATTGACTCTGTGCTTACTCACAGACGTTAACAGAGGGACCACTGTGACATGCTTCTGTGATACTTTTTTTTAATACTGCATCTGGTTTAATGAAATGATCAAAAGTAAACTTCTATGTTTCTGTTGCATGGTATGTATTCGTACCTTGAGGTCCGTCGAGATCGCTACTACAAGCCAAAGTAATGGGGGCTATCGCTTGTGAATTTGCCACTAGAGGCGCTAGTGTCGCGTGAGGTCCAATAACATCCACTTTGCACTGGTTTTGGCGGGCTTCGTGACATAAATTATAATTTCTTTCATTTACCTGTTGAAAAGTGATCTCCTTCGCGAAATTATCGCAAATATGGATTATTTGGCGATGACTGTGAACGCTTTGATAGCGGATTATTTTTTTCCGAACAAAACGGAACTGCACAACATTGCGGCATAGCTACTCGGTATTATGATAGTTATTTGTAATTAATAAACTTAATGAGATTCAAGATTTAAAACTTTGTTTTGGGGGCGATCTTATAAAGTCGCCTTTGACAGCTATACCTCTGGACCTTAGTCAACAGTGGCGCCAACTGGTGAGCAAAGATACGATAGTCCCCATTGTATTAAATTTGTTTCGACGTGAAGACTAAGATAACTGGTAAAATTTAGGTATTCTATCTGAGCCCTCTCGTTGGTAACTCTTCGACAATTCTCTGGTGTTGCAGGTAATGAGCTGTGGATACCTATCTTCAGATGATCCACTAATTCATAAAAAGGCACTGTTAACATAGTTCGTACTTCATACACAGATAAATCACGTGTTTATCCCTTACGGGGTAGGCAGAGCCTAAGGTAACAAGACCTGGCCACGTTTAACATAATTTTGGGCATATAGGTGGTAAGGGGAATCAAAATAGTGATGGGTTGCTAATTTTTAAGATTTACACCCATTTCCTCGACGTGAGTGTGACGTTTCATCTGCGCGGGGAGAGAAGCAACTGGTACATTGTATGTTTTTATTTGCGCCCAGACCAGCATGAAAGAATTATGTGCGATTATAAATAAATATGTGTGAATTAAGATTACAGTCCTACTAGCTGTTGTCAGCGACTTCGTCTGCGGAAAATAAGTTTATCGCGCGCCCTTGGAAACTGCCTATACAATTTTCTGAGATGAAAACTATCCTATTACTTCTAATACTATGGACTTCTAATACGATGTATGCAATTTTTTTTCAGTAGTTATTAAGGCGTGAAAAGGAGACCAACAAACAAACTCATTTTCGCATTTATAATATTGATATAATTTCAAACTCGTTGAATGGATACGCTGTCTTTTCAATCTGTGATGTGAGCGACACGCATGAAAGTGATGTGCGAGGGTGGCTTGTATCGGTTTGTCTGCAACCGGCGCCAACTGTGAGGGTCACATGAACTCTAAATCGAGGCATGTATTTGTTTTTGAAATATTACTCAGATACTCAGATCTTGTGAGATTTATTTAATGTGTGACTCGATTAGCTTGGTGTATTTTTTTTACCAAAGTCAAATACTTTTTGTTTTGTTTTTCAAATTCTGTTAGCTAATATAACTTCATTATGTCGCTGAGGCAAAGAAAAGTTATTAATTTCTAGGGAGTGTCACAATAGACATCAAAATAAAAATAAAAACAAAATCAAAATTTTATTTTTGCAAATTGGCCGCCAATGGCTCTTTTACATGTCTTTTTTGACACTACCAGCGCATTCGGATATACCATCATTGCCAAGAAGAATGCGCCGCAAGAAACTTGGCAAAAGTTTTTTTTTTTCAAAATAAAACACAGTAAGAATATTGAAATTCTACTTGAATTAAATACATTTATAAAAGGGATGTACAAGGTCCCCGAGCCTTAAATTATATTAGTCTATAGTAGAGAGTCTCTACTAGTCGAAGTAAAACAAATTAGTTTGGATAAAAGAAAGAGAAAAAAAAACAATAAAAATAATTTAAGTTCAGTGGAGGTGTAAAACGCCTCCACCGTCAAATAAATTAATTCTTCATCTCTAGTAGTACAGGTTAAACTATAGCAGTGGTCGTCAACTCTGTGGCTAGCTGTCATTGGCCAGCGTTGCTGCGAGTGACAGGTCGACATTGTCTATTTCTTAGCTGTCCACATTCATTTTGTTGTGACATGTCTCTTGTCTAAAAAAAAGAGTGTTTCGGAGGCCCGAAACTTATAAAATGTCATGGTGATGCTCATTTGTTTGTTATTTGGATAACTCAATAACTTAGGTATATGACGAAATCACCGTCTCAAAGACAGTTAAATAATAATGGTTAGTTAGTTGACACATTAAGTGAAACCAGTTGTTTTTTCGCTAACGGCCTTTGATACGATTGAATGATGCTCTCGTGATTCATTGTCAACCACACCACAATTAATTAGAACACCCTTTACAGGAAGCTGTCCTTGCTAAGAAGTAGGTGCAAGTAAAAAATGACAGGTGTATTATCCACAAAGTGTGACCGAGGTGTCGTTGGCCGGTCATGGTGGGTTATTTAACTAACTAGTTTAACTAATATGCGATTTGATGCAATTACGTCATTCAGTCATTATCAGCGGAAACGTTTAGATTTAGTTCGTTGACCTCGATGTGGGAATGAAAAGACTTGGCTCTGCACTGCCGAGCACCACGGTACTAATTATTAAATTTAATGTCGCGCCGTGCTGGTTGTGTCTGGAGGTAATTTAACCTAAGCGCCTGTTTCACCTCTCTAGTGGACATACGTCGGTTTATCACCATTTGCTAAAAAACTTTTCGCAAATGCATACATACATACATACATACATACCGTCACGCCTCTTTCCCACAGGGGTAGGCAGATACTACTTTATTCCACTTGCTACGATCCTGACATATTTCTTTCGCTTCATCCACAGTCATCAATCTCTTCATACATGCTCGTCGGTTTCGGGTACTCCTGACCTGACCTTTTTCCAAAACGTCTCCATCTTTTTGCAAACTCATCATTAAAGACAAACCTCTATTATTAGTATTTCTTTTGTATATTCTAATCTATATTTTGAATAAGTATCTTAAGTATTATACAATAATGTTACGTAACTATTATTTTATTTTATTTACATAGCTATGTATTATATTGATGTTAGTATTGTTGTTTTTATTATCCTAGCGTTTCTCCTGTCTATTTGTTTCCGCCACCTACTTAAACTGTCTCAGACTTATTTCTTTCTTTCGTTGGTTGTCTGATAGAGATCGCTATTAAGCGATAAGACTGCCTATTGTCTACCTTGTTCTTTGTTTCTGTATTGTTTTGTACTGATTTGTGGTATTCAATAAAGAGTATTTGTATCGTATTGTATTGTTACTGTTTCCGAAAAGTTCTGAATCTAACCTAACCTAACCAAAACTAGGCGAATAGTTTTATTGAATTATTTTTAAAATTTATTGTCTGAGTCATATACGCCAGATTTTTTCCGCAATATTCCAGCAGATGGTTAAATTAGTTCGACTTATTCCTAAAAAGATTTTTCATTTAAATGTTTCATTCAAAATTTAGTCCCGTGGTTCCCTTTGAACAGCGGTCAATGTATGGAAACATTCGTCAATAATGATTCAAAAATCCTAAAAACATTTACAAGTGCTATTTAATCAAACCAACCACCTTCAGAAATATTCGGGAACATTGAAGAGACCCTTTACGTTTTGGACCACTACGAAGCTCAAACGTCAAAGATTTTTATACATCATCATCGAGCCCGTGAGTAACCTTTGCCTACTTTATTTAACTACATACTTACCTAATTATTGGTGACGCAAAAGAAACGGTCGCCTCGCCCAGATAGAATTAAATATTAGGACAAACGATAATTTCGAATCGGCATATAATGGTCGGACATAACGTAACAATTTAATAAAAAGCACAAAAGATGGTGGCACACAGGAAGCGCGGCATTAGGCGATATTTATTTATTGGCGACTGATTTATGCGGCGGCCGTCAATGGCGCAGGGTGCGGCGGGTCGCGCTCCGGCGCGGGCGCGAGTAGGACCCTGGAAGAGACAGGTTACGTTTTAAGCTACTTTTTAAGATGGCCAATTAGAATGGTCTGTGGGCAAAGAAACAACGCTGAATGTGCCAGCAGTTTCTCTTCTCGCGCACATGATAAAAACTCGTCGAGGGAATGGGGTCTTCGGAATCATATGGTAGGCGATGGGGCTCGCAACGCAACCCGTCACTTTGATTCTTCTTTCCACCTTTACGCCCACAATAATGCCTACCCGGTAAGGGATAAAGACGTGATATCAGAATGTGTATTAAAAATAAAGAAAAAAAAACCATTAACACCTAACTGAAAACTCGTTTGTGGCTTTCAGCTTTACTTACGGTATTACGATTCCTTAACTCAGGATTAGTTCTGAGGCTTCAAAATTATTATTATTATTAGTAACTACTGTTTTTTGAAAAAAAGCTATATGAGGTTAAGGTAAGACAATCTCACTAATAACGTCAAAACGATTAAGTATCAAAATGCTTGAAAATTGCGGGTGATCGCACTTATTTACAGTGGATAACGGCGTTTGTACAGAGGCCCAATTTTTGAAAGCACATCACTCGAAAGCGGTATAAATTTGTGTATTTCTACAAAACCATTGCTCTAACCAAATTTTTGACTTGATGTAGGTACATAACTATATTCTCTGCTACTCGTATTTTAAATTCAGCACAATTTTTCAGCACTTTCGAGTGGCGACACACATGTGCTTTCAAAAATCGGGCCCCTAGGCTTTTATATTTGTCAGGTTTGGCGCTCGCGATGACACTGGCCCTAGTCTCATCCAGTAGCTCTGCGGCGCTCGCGTCAGTTTTCACGCGTCGCTGCAACTATTAATATTCAAATTGGTGCGATCTGTCGCCGGCCCCGGTGTCGACCCGGCCTATAATTTGTCTGTGAATCCGGCCTGTTGCATTATTGTCGTGTAAACGTTAAACGTTCGTTGCGTTATTCGATTTAAGTCATCACTGGCTGTTTTCATTCTTGCAATTTACGATGGCGAGTGAGTTTTATTTGTGGTAAACACGTATCGCGCATACGTGTCAAAGTGTGCGTGCTTCCGAAGCGATTTCCGAGCGAAATTTTTCTTTATTTTACAAGCTTTATTTATATTAACTTGCAACGTATGTATGTTATGTATGTTTGTCCGGGTGGAATCTTGCGACTCAATTTTGAACCAGACAGCTTCAACCGAATGAGCTGATATTTTGCAAACTCGAGTAAGTCAGATGCCTATACAATAATCTGGTAGTGGAGTTCAGGTGACCTAGCCAGGATCGTCTCCGCAGGAGGGAACTCTACAACGGTTGGTTCGATTGACTTGAAATTTGGTACATATGTGTAGGACGGATGACAATGCAAGTACAGTCAGCAAAAATGCTTGTATTGAAAATATTAAATTTTTTACGGAAACTTTATTATATTTACTGAACACATACTTACCCTCTCACGCACACTAACACGTATGGCAGATACGTGCTTACCACAAATAAAGCTCACTTGCCATCGTTAATTGCAAGAGCTAACCACGCGTCTCTCACAAATATTTAATTAACACCTATATAATGCTACTCTACTCGCTCTAGGTAGCTAGCTATATTTTAGAAACGCCGTTTATTTTGCAAGATAATATGAAATCTGAGAGGAGGCTTGTGTCTAGCAGTGGCAAGTTGGAGATGACGATGATGATATGAAACCAATTTTATAACTTTTTCTAAGTAGGTAGCTTTTTTAACTATTCACGCACCGAACGAGCAAAAATAATGGGTCGCTTTCCAAACAAAGTTCCAGCAATTTTCGAATTTTCGTTTTTTTGGCCTGGAGGATAATAATTAAATGTAAACGCCAGAGAGACACTGAATATTGACATTTTACGTACATACATACACATACACAAATCACGTCTCTATCCCTTACGGGGTAGAGAGCCTGAAGTAACAAAACCTAAAGGCCACGTTAGCATGGTTGTAGGCGTAAAGTGAAAAAAGGAATCAAAACAGTAATGGGTTGCTAGCCGCGTCGCCTTTAACATGATTCCTAAGGATTTCACCCATGGGCTTTTACCATCTGCGCGGGACGAGAAGCAACTGGTACATTCTATGTTTTTCCTTTGCTCCCAGACCAGCATAGAAGTACATTGACATTTTGATCCAACTATATGCGTCGTGCATCAGTGAGTACGTGTTTCTAAATTTCCTATCCGCGTCTGGATTTAAATCACCCCTATATTATAAAACCCTTGGAAAAATCCATGAATAGGAACGCTCTCAATATCAACCCTTCTAATGCCCTTGTGTTAAAATAAAATTATTTTTCCGTCACTTTTTACGGGTCCCTTTAAGCGAGGCCTCCCAGGGTCCATGGACGTTTACCGGCGACAGTGAGCAGTAATAATAGTGTATCAGCATAATGCGGGAACCGACTGCTGTGCGAACTCGATGCTTTGGACGGTTTCAAGCCCACCTACTATAACTCACGGGCAACTCATTTGTGAATCGCTTTACCTGTCATTTACCTACACTTTTGAACGTAAAGAGAGGATTGATTCGGGGCGATTATGACGTCAGAGTTGGCATGTTTAGAGTTTGGACGAGACCAGTGTTCTGAATGGTATCTATTTTTAAATGAGTGCACAGATTTTGATAATGTGATTATGTATCAGTGCCTAAAATAAAATTAAAAATAAAATGGAAAATACTTTAATATGTTACTTTAGCAAACATTGCTTTGCAAATTATTGTGGCACAGATAATGACGGGATTATTTAAAATAAATCATTAACAAGGCTGCTTATATTTAAGCACTACATACGGTTTACGTAGGTAGTTAATGAAAAAAATTACTAGTTTACATGTTTTTTTTAACAACCGTCACGTTCTATGTATGTAAGTATTCTTTTAAGACTTGTTCGATTCTCGTATCAGTTTTACTCGCACCAAGTAGCTAGCTCCCGTGGTAGCGCAGTAGGTTTTTGTTGATCCCCATTTAACGCTAACCGACAGAGAGAACGTTTTATAACCTCTAATTGTACTGTATTTATTGCTGTCGAGTGGAACAGGGCGAGGTGTGGAGACGAAGAAAAGAAGTTTTACAAAAACTTTAAGATTGAAAATTTTTTTTTTAGGTTTTCAACTCTTACTTAATTTTTGGTTGTCGTAGTTACAATAAGATGTAAAAAATATCTATGAATAGAGGAAATATTGCAATCTATGTCATAACAATTGCACGTGCACAACTTTCAATTCCGCGTATTAATAGAGTATAATATAATAACTAATTTTCATAAAAACACAATTGCCTTTGGTTAGAAAAAAAAAAAATTTTTTTTAGGCCAGTTTGAGAAACTAATTTGAATTATTGTGATTAGAATGGAAAACGCACCACTACCACCATAACAAGAGTGACAAGTAGGTAATTACGTTTTTAATAGGAGTGCGTTAAAACATTGTCAGTTCAAATTTACAAAGAAGCGTTTAACCCTATAAATAATTAGTACATTAATAACTACATGAAGCTCTTACAAAGTATGTGGCTGGACAAGCAGTACGTGCTACCTCATACCTAAGAAATTCAGAATAAGCTAAAGGCTTAGTGAATGTTCTCACCATACATAAAACGCTGAAGAACCAAAACTAAAAAAAAATATATACAATTATTCATAGTAAGATTTGTCAACCGCTTTAGCATAGTATATCCGATATACTATATCGTAAGAAACATATACACAAATTATAATAAGTGTGCAATCAATATCCTTCTCCGCTCGGTTAAAATTGATTTGGTGACAGATCAATTTGACTGTACGGCCGGCCGGTAGTGGCTTTTGTCGGTCGCTCGCTGCATTCCTGTCTAACTGGTTTTGTGTGAAAGAGATGCACTGACCACTGGTATAATGAGAACCATTGAATTCGCTTAAAAAGCTCTAAAGTCCTAAACAACTTTATTTTACTTGTCTATCAGCCTGAACTCTAACTACTAGCCTACCTGTACAGCGTAAATGAAGACCTACTCCACTAGGGAATTTCGGTCTCATTTCTTGTGTAAGGCCGCGAAGCATTTTAAAAGCCTTTCTTTACATATCTGTTAACAAAACTCTGTGGTTTTGTTTACTAAAACCAATTCAATATCTCTCTACTTCGCAACAGGCGTGTGTGAATGTCTTCATAGCTAGGTAATTGCTTCTAATCCATGGACATATTTGCCAATTTTAATATCATAAAGATGGGGCGGTTGAAACGCTTTGCGGCCTAACCCTCTTACTGCATAGCCACAACATTGCACTTTGGCTTTGTCGCGTGGCTTGGCGGGACATTCTCTTATACATTACGTGTGTTGTGAGTCAATCCCAACGCAATGAGTCCCAATGAACCGAGGATACGCCCGCCCCTCCGTAATCGCGCATAGTAGGGCCCCAGACACGACTACGCGCGATTCGCGTTTTTTCTGTTCATTGCGTGTGCTGCTAGGTAAATGCTGTGTGGCTTGCGTCTTTGCCGCGCAATGAACACAGAAATCGTTCGTCAGGCTATTAGACGCGCGTATTCGTAGGCCGTTAACTTACGTGTTGTCTATCTTGGACCATGGGACACTTTTTATCATAACCAACGCGCAAGCCAGTTCTTTCATAACTAGTAATCTGCTTCGGTGTTGGTCTGCGAGCAAAGAAAAAACATAGAATGTACCAGTTGCTTCTCTTCCCGCGCAGAAGGAAAACGCCCATCACGCTAAACATGGTATATTTACAGGTCTCTCTACACCGTGAGGGACATATAGGACGTGATTTATGGATGTATATAATCTGCAGTTTTGGTCATATTTGTTGCGAAATATTTCAGTTACATAACTTAATTCGCATAAGCTTATCGTTGCTTGAACAAGCAGCTTTACCCTTCACGCGCATGTGCAGGAACTGTGACAGTTGAATTCAGATGGATCGTGCTTTGTTCGTGTGCGCGGGCGCTGTAAATTAGTCACTGTTCCACGTCGAGACTTGAGTTTTTACACACCAATAGAAGTGGGTAATTTTATGAACAGAACACTAAATTACTAATAGCATTTGAAAGGTATTCTTCCATGCTGGTCTAGGAGCAAAGAAAAAACATGGAATGTACCAGTTGCTTCTCTTCCCGCGCAGATGGTAAAAGCTCATCGAGAGAATAGGCGAAAATCATAGGAATCATGTTATAGGCGATGCGCTAGCAACCCATCACTATTTTGATTCCATTTTCCATTTATACGCCCATGATCATGCTAAACGTGGCCTGTAGGTCTTGTCGCCTTAGGCTCTGTCTACCCCGTAAGGGATAAATACGTGATTTGTGTGTGTGTGTGTGTGTGTGTGTGTGTATTTGAAGGGTTAAGGTTAAAACGACACAACTTTTCTTCTTGCAGGTCTTATATTCAGTTTATCGGTTTTTATTTGATGGAATTGAGTAAATCTTTATTAACTTCAAATTAAACGCTATGACGCGGAAATGTGTTGTACTACGATGGTAATATGCCGTCAAACTATTGGGTACTATCGGTTACCGCTCTGACGCGCGGTAAGTTCGCGTTATATTTGAGGAAGCCTTAAGGTCACAGAATGATTTGGAATTTGATAAGTACCTAAACATATACAGGTGGACTTGTTTTTTATAAACAAAACAAATTATTTTTATTAAAATTTATAAGTATTATTGTAGTTGCTAAATTATATTTAACACCAGCTCTAACACTTCGAACTACAGAGTAACACTAATGCGATAAAAACGTGAAAACTGTTACAATCAATGGCGGTCACAATTTGCCGTTACGACAATGCGCTTGCGCTGCGATTGTTAACACGTCATTATGGCATTGACATAATTAATTGTGACAGATCATTATTCTAGACTAGTTGGCATCCGTGACTTCATTCATGTGGACTTCACTTTTAGGAGACTTTTTTACACAGCATAAGGTATGACGGAGGACGAATGTCCCGGTTAAAGTCGCGGGGAGGCCTATGTCCAACAGTGAACGTCCTAAAGCTGATATGATGATGACAATGATGAAGGAAGGCAAACGAGCAAATCGGTTACTTGAAAAGAATTGCAGATTCATTGCCAGCTTAGACCACTTAGATAAAATACCTCATGTTACCGCCTGTCCTATTCTCGATCCCTCTTTTAATGCTCCTCTCGTTTACTCAAAGATTAACTGGTAGTTTTTTGCGAATTGTATCTGTTTCTTCAACAATACAATAAAGCATTTACTTACTTACTTATTCTCCACCAATAATATTAAGCTCGGACACTACTAGGTATTCTATTTCTCGGTTCTTTTTGACACTCCAACACCCGCCATCTCTCAAAATGTGTTAATGTAAAAATAAAAATTGCGCTTTTACGTGGCTAGAGTAGCCTAGTGTAGAGTGATACTTGATACTATAGCAAATTATTATTTTAAAGTTGTTAATTAATTTAATCTGTTTCAATAAAGTATTCGATTTAACTTTTCCGTTTGATGCTGTTAATTTTTTAGAAGGTAACCGTTATCAATAAGATAGTTGGACCCAGTGACGCTCTTCGCTTTATCGCTGGCTACGAACAAGATTAATCCTGCTATCTCTCCATCAGTAGCCATGTACCCAAGAGCCGTGCCATTGATCAATCCTTCCTTGTATGTATCCACACTACCAAAGCCGTTGTGATCCAGAAACGCATTATCCACTGGTCCAGGATTTACACCGTTTACTCTTACTCCGGATGCCGCTAGTTCCAATGCTGCACATCGTGTCAAGTGATCCAAAGCAGCTTTAGAAACGTAGTATGAAATCATTGCAGGATTCCGACAAGTTGTTAAAGCCGCCGCGCTAGACACATTCACCACGTTACCCCTGGTCTTGATGAGGTGTGGTGCAGCTAGCATCGTTAGTTGGAGCACTGCTCTGACGTTGGTCTTCATAATTTCATCATAGGCTTCTAATACTTTGCCATTCAAAATAGAACCCTCGACAGCTATTCCAGCGTTGTTGATGAGTACATCTAGTTTCCCGAAATGCTTTATCGTTCGCGAGACCACCACAGCAGCGTCGTCTTCCTTGGACAGGTCTGCTCGAATGATGAGGGGTTTCTTGCCGTATTCTTGGATCTGCTTGGCGACTGCTTCCAGCTTGCTCTGGGTGCGGGCGACGATGGCCACGTCGGCTCCCTCCTTGGCGAAGAGAACTGCTGTAGCAGCCCCTATGCCGGAGCTGGCTCCCGTCACGATCACTACTTTATTGTTGAAACTCATCATTCCTCTAATGCACCAAGTCAAGCAACAATATCGTGAAGACTGAGCGATGAAGGTTTTATCAGTACTTTTAGAAACGATAACAATGATTTGATTAGATATTTATGAATGTAATTTCCTGAACGTAAAAGTATTCTATCTTCTACTATCATACGCACAATATTATATTTTAAGTACTTAAATACTATGTGTAATTACTATTATTACTGTCTATTACGTACTGATTATTTAATAGAAGGCAATATCATATTAGGTTTTAAAATTAAAACATGAATTAATCAAATACTTTTATTTATAAAAATCGAAATTGAATTACTTTGATTGCTGGTAAATGGCCTGGAACGCCTGGAGTGCCTCATTTCAGCTCACCATCCTGACATTTCTAACATACGCAATTTAGCCCATAGAATTCTACATGGTGTTAAAACGCCTCTGCTGCAGCATCGTCCAATCATTTCTTGTACTAAATTAAAGTACCCCAAGGTCGTTGCAATTTCCTATTTGCCGAATTCGGTTGTCAAAGCCGTAGTTAATTGAAAAGTTTCCGTTCGCGTTAAGCTGGCTAACGATAGGCATCTATAAATTTTTGAACGATATTATTAACTTCGATTTTCATAAAGTGGTTCAAGGCAGCTTGATATATTGCAGCAGTTGCTGGTACCTTAAAGCTGTTTCTGCTCTTTTCGGTAACATTGGTCTTCTTCAAGATGGTTTCGCCCACGGCTTGCATTACCTTTTCACTTGTAATACCTTCATCCTCGATCGGGTTCAGTATATACCATTTCCTGATATGATCTTCGATTATCAATACCGCGACGTCTTCGGATTTTTTGGACAAATTTCTGACGATGAAAGTCTTTTGGCTGAAGAAGATTGATGGCTAGGTCCAGCTTGGGCGTTTTGATGACTACGACTATAATCACTTGAAGGGCCATCCTTGGCAAAAGGAATAGCCCAAGAAGCGCCAAAACTCTTGCTGGCTTCCCTAGTGGCCGATTTATTATTAAAAGTCATATTTTGCTGCGGACGACCTGTTTTTAATACTTTAAATGTAAGAATATGCCGAGCCTATTCATGTTCACGATTTTATACGAACTTTATCAGCCGATACATATACATACATATTATAATCGTTATTATCATCACCATGAACTCATGCTGTTGATAACAATGATTATAATTGAGATAATTAGGAAAATAATGACAATCATTTAGATTAGATACATCTGGTTTTTCCAAATACCGAATATAACTGTGTGATAAAGAAAAATATTGCACAATATTTTTAAAAGCACAGTATCAAGTGCTTAGTCACTTTTACTAGATTCCCTGACTCGACACTTTTGCATTAATGCACACAAACAAAAAAAAGTGACGGAATAATGAACGCCGTAGTAGGTATGCGCTACTCCGTACCCAATCCGGGTGTGATATCTCCCACAAAGACGTAGATAAAGGATGACAGGGGAACTGAAACAGTTACATGCTAAATTGTGAATTAATATACCAATTACGAAGAACCCTCATTTAATTTATGGATTTCCATGTTTTTTTTACGAAACTGATTAATTTGATTGCAAAACGATTATAGCGATTTTAAGGACTACTTCTACAAACGTAACAAGTCACTATAGATATCGAATAATCTTGAAAGTAATTCGGAAAGTACATTGCGATATAGACAGATTCAGATAAAAGTGAATTATCACTAGTGGCTACTTGGAGGAATAAATTAAAGCTCGATTAAGTCGCTAAGTCATGTTTGAAAACTCAATCCAATTATATTAAAAAAGGCTGAACTCACATAAAAGCTTGGAACAAGGCAAATACTCTTTAAAGTTGGAATGTCTCAAAAGTCACCGCATTGTGATTTAGTAGGTACCGCATTTTGAAGGTTTCTAAACTTTAGAGAAGTCATGCGATTTTTAGAAATTCCCTCGGAATAGGGAATAAATGGGTTTATACATAAGTCCGCTGCAAAAGCGCCCTATTTCCGTAACTATAATTACTAGAATCTTGAAATTTGGCACACAAGTAATCATAACTGCTAAAAATTCATTTCAGGGCTTTCCGAAATTCTCATGGGTTAGGGAGTAGGTAAAAGGGATTTACATTCATATTTTGAAATGATCCAATCTCCGTTTCTATTATTACTAGAATCTTTAAGCTTGGCATACCAATAGATAATTATGTATGTATGTATGTATGTAAACTCTTTATTGTGCAAAATAAACAAGACAAATACAATTGACAAACACTGAGATATATGCACAAAGGCGGACTTATCCCTTTAAGGGATCTCTTCCAGTCAACCTTTGAGTGGATGAAAGGAGTATTATATTAGGGATGGACGGGTGAGTTTAAAAATTAATTAATTATGATTGGTCGGTACCTGAAATCTATCTTTTTGGCGACTGCTTCCAGCTTGCTCTGGGTGCGGGCGACGATGGCCACATCGGCGCCCTCCTTGGCGAAGAGAACTGCTGTAGCAGCACCGATGCCGGAGCTGGCTCCCGTCACGATCACTACCTACTTGGTTGTTGAAACTCATGTTTGTCACCGCAGACGAGCTTTCCAATCGAAGACTTTCAGCACACAAGACTAAGCAAACTCGAGCGTAGATAATAAAATTATTAGCAAGTCACCATTACTGTCACTAATTACCCGACTGCGCCAGAAGGGCGGTTATGTTTTTGGAGTATAGCGCTATGGAGCCTAAACTGCTTGTCGCATTTGAGCTTAAGGGGTATCATTACATTCGTCTTAGTCATGAGTGACACCGGGTGGGTACATCAAAATTATAAATTATTAAATTTTAATTAGAAAGGTTTGTTTGCATATTTTTCTGCTATCAAAAAGGAAGGTAAACGAGCTGATGATGAGCAATCACCACTGCTTAGAGATATCCGCAATACGGGAACCTGGAATTTTAGAGATGCGTGGCCAACATAAGTACCTCTATAGCTACGGGCATGGGTTAGATAAAATACGTCATGTGCCGAAAATTTCACCAGCTGTGTCACTCTTCGTGCCGAATTACACAAACAATAGGACTACAAAGGTCTACTGCTCAATCTCTGCAATGAATTGAAATGGACCTCCGCAAAGTAACGCCTAGTTCAATAAAATATTTACAAAATTAAGCTTAAATTACGTACTTGGTATGCATGAAACTTGTATTGTAGTCGATATACAGGCTAATTTGCTAATTTTTTAAATGGCACGAAGATATTTTGAACAAGGTAAAAATAACACTTTTTAATCGGGAAAGTTGCAGTTTCCGTGAAATTGCTGTAGACAGCCGAGGTAACGGAATCGCATGCCATGATGGAATTGTCGATGCGTTGCCATCTCATTTTGCCATCAGTCATCTCAGTTGCCATTTCATCTCAGACTCTTGTGCCCATAAGTAATTTCCTCAGCTAACTTACTCTCCGCACCAATGACAACAATGAAAACTGATAATAGTTTTTCCGGCTCATAATTGAGCCCGTGGGAATGTAAAGTGATTGACGGTTGAACGCATTAGATTTATTTTCTAAGTTAAAATTAAACAAATAAGTAGTATACAAGATACAATCAAACACAGCAAATAAAACGTAATATCATCATATATTTTACCTTTGAACCAAGTTTTGATGTTATAATTAAAAAAACCATTAAATATAGTAAGTAAGTAAGTAAATGCTTTATTGTACAAATATAAAGAAACAGATACAATTCACAAAAAAAAAAAAAAAACATTAATATATGCACAAAGGCGAACTTATCCCTATAAGGGATCTCTACCAGTTAACCTTTGAGTAGATGAGAGGAGCATTAAAGTAATATTATAGTAATTTATTTACTATTCATTGTTCAGTTCTTCAAAAGGTATCCATTGTCAATGACGTAGTTAGAACCAGTGATACTCTTCGCCTTGTCACTGGCTAGGAATAATATCACGCCGACAATCTCCTCGTTTGTAGCTATATATCCAAGAGGAACCATATCAGTAATATTTGTAACGATATCCTTAAACTGTTCAATGCTGCCGCCGTTGTTAGTTAAGAACTCGTTGTCAACAGGCCCAGGACTGACTGTGTTCACTCTGACCCCAGAAGCTGCAAGCTCCAACGCGGCGCATCGAGAGAAGTGATTCAATGCAGCCTTAGAAACATGGTACGATATGAAAGGAGCGAACTTGCTGACGCTTTCTCCTGCTCCACTGGAGATATTGATAACATTCCCCTTAGTTTTAACTAAATAGGGCGCCGCTAACATTGTTAATTGAACAACGGCTCGGACATTTAGGTCCATAATTTTGTCGTACGATTCTAGAACTTTACCGTCCAAGATGCTTCCCTGTACATAGAAGCCAGCGTTGTTGACTAATATATCCAGTTTGCCAAAACGGTTCACTGTTTGGGACACCACGGTAGCAGCCTCGGCTTCCTTAGATAGATCAGCTTTGATGATGAGAGGCTTCTTGCCTACGGCTTCGATTTTTTTGGCGACTGCTTCTAGCTTGGCCTGGGTTCTGGCGACAATGGCTACGTCGGCTCCCTCCTCGGCGAAGAGAACTGCAGCTGCGGCGCCAATGCCGGAGCTCGCTCCCGTCACGATGACTACTTTGTTGTTAAAACTCATGGTGCTTGTCGTATACAACCTCTTCACGCAAAGTCCTTGGGTAGACTGCACTAAATCTTGCTTTTATACTGCCTATATCGTCCTGAGGAGATAATAGTTTTTATCGTATTGTTTTTTGTTCGAGAACCATTTTTTACTACGTACGCCATACGCGCAATACATGTTTCACAATATTTTGCAATTAATATGGAGTAAGCTAGTTTAATCGTCAAGTCAGCGTGACTGGTCATAATCATTGTAGAAATATTGTCTGAACAATATCTCCATTGAAATATATGATTAGGTATGAAAATTTTGAAGACTTTTTAACACAAGAAATTTTAACTGTTGCAGGTACCTATAGTGATGCGTGCGGCCGTTGCAGTTCCAATTCGAATCATCTCGCTCACACTAATAGTGCTTAAAATGAAAGTGAGATGGACGGTATACAACGAACTTCGACTTTCTGTTTTAATAATAATCCCCGGTGCAAAGTTGTTCGAATACATTGCGGGCGCGTCGCCCTTTGTACTGTTAAAGCTTCAAGCGTGCAATGAACGGAGAATTCGCTCGCCGCGCCACCCGTAGCCACTCTATACATACATACATACATAAATCACGTCTTTATCCCTTGCAGGGTCGACAGGGCCTAAGGCAACAAGACCTAAAGGCCACGTTAAGCATGTTTGTGGGCGTATAGGTAGAAAGGGGAGTCAAATAGTGATGCGTTGCTAGCCGCATCGGCTATAACATGAATCCATATTTTCGCTCATTCCCTCGATGGGCTTTTACCACCTGCGCGGGAAGAGAAGCAACTGTTAGATTCTATGTTTTTTCTTAACTCCCAGACGAGCATAGAAGACCACTGTATAACTTTGGTCGCTACCACCATCGAACTAACTAATCCTGCCGCTAACCCGTGGTGCTTGCGCTAGGAAGAGTGACGACCGGTGAAATTACTGGAATCTGTAGGCTTATTACCTAACTCGCTCGCAATCGCCATCGTGTTCATTTTGACAGTTCATGTATGGGCTGACAATTGAACTGTCAAAATGAATACGATGGCGATTGCGAGCGAGTTCAGTTAGGTAATAAGCCTACAGGTTACGCATCAACAATTCTTTGGCATTGCGGGTGTCCATAACTGGTGGGGGCTCTTAGCATCAGGTGAGGTCGTTTGCAAAAAACAAAACAATAGTTTTTTCGGCTCATGTTTGAGCCCTTGGGAAACAACATGTGAAGTGGTTCACGGTAGAACACATTAGATATGTTTTCTAAGGGATATAATTCGCCATTGCCTTTTGGCTCGCAGGAATAAGACTGGAGACGCCTTGACAGGCGTTCCCCCTAGCCGGAAGTGCATGCATCCAATGCTTGTACGTTATATAAAACTAGTTGAGCTGTCATCGCAACACACAATGTCAAGACCGTTGTGCCTAACAGAGCTCATAAAAAATTAAAAAGTCAAAAACATCTAGTTTACAAAAAGACGGAGTCACCTTAAGAATAATTTATATGATTTAAGTATTTTTTTCATTCATAAGTTTAGGATCTAATAAGTCATCTAAACTACTCACGTCATGTTGTTATTACGCACTCACCACGAGACGACTTTCTCTCTGTCTCTTTTCTCCCTACAGCGCTAGACAGAGATAGAGGCCTATCAAATTATGGGGATTAATACGCATTTCCTAGTAAAATATAGTGATAGCAAAGTGTCGATTGTACATCGATATTGACGATAAAGGAGTCTGGATTTAATATGAAAAAAAAATTAAATATGTTTTGCTTTAAAATGGTTTAAAATCTACAAGTCTAACTGTGTGATTTTAGTTCATTCACAAATTACAAATTTTCCAATTGTTTCCTAATGGTCCGATGTTTTTTTTCCTAAACAATAATAATAAGTTTTCAAGATTGCTATAAAATTAAACCTAACTGAACCTATCGGGTTATGCACTGAAATAAATTCTGAACAAAGTACGGTTTTAGAAAAAAAGCATTTGCCTCTATGAAACATTGGGTAAATAAATAATTTGGACTTTTTTTAATGTACGATTCTTCCACAATCTTGCTAAACGTGGCCTGTAGGTCTTGTCACCTTAGGCTCTGTCTACCCCGTAAGAGATAAAGACGTGATTCATGTATCTGTATCTGTACGATTTAATATACGATTGTTGTTATAAAAATTTGCCTTTTATTTAGTTGCGTGTGTTTAATATTGTCCACTACTAAAGTTAAACTGTACGTTGGTAATTTTTTGCATGATTATACTCTGATTGCTATGACAGGATGAGCGTAACCAACGTAACAGAACCATTTATCGATATCGGTATTCTGGTATCACTCCAATCCCTAATTACTTACCTGCACAACCGCACATTATTGTGTTTGAATAGAATATCAATACACTAATATTACGAGCGTGTGCGTGCGAATTTTCAGAAAGTGTTTGATAAAATGTATGTGTGCAATTGTAACAACGCAGATCGTTTTTGGAAATGTGTGCTGGTCCGTATGTAGTAGTTACGTCATTGCGGCCTTATCCCCCCACTGGCTATGGCAGAAAAAAATGTTTAAAATAAAGATTTGATGCAATGCGTACTCCAGTCTTATTCCTCCGAGCCTTTTAGCCGCTGTACACATTGGGCCAGCACGTTGGGCCAACGTGTAGAGACCTACTTGGCTGTATGTTGGTCGTTGGCTCCAACACTGGCCGGCCAGCCGAACGGCGTCGGTTTTTCGTGCACACATCAAAGGATCTTGGCGCGCTTCGCAAACACTGTTCACACGTGGGCGTCTCATTCAGTTCGTTTTTATTCGTCAGCAGAGACAGTAGTTCCGAAGACGATGGCGTGGACTAGCATTGACCACGCATTGCAATTCGAATTGTCACTTGTCACCGATAATTGTCGAATTGTTGAAATAGGGGCCTGGTTTGCGGTAAGATTAGCGAATACTTAAGTGGGGGTACTCGTAGCGATCCGTGTGGACCCTGCACAAGGTTTAGTCGACCAAGACAATCCTTTACCACCTACGGTTCAATGTTATTTGTACGACATGAAATACCATTTTGGCCTACAAGTCAATGTGAAAATCAGTCTTACTTGTTTTTTCGGTATAGGAACGGTCATATATACAAACGTATACACAAATCGCGTCTATATCCCTTACGGGGTAGGCAGAGCTTAAGATGCCAAGACCAAAGGCTATGTTTAGCATGATTGCTGGTGTATGAAAATGGTCTTAAAACAATTAAACACATTCTTGGTCGACTACAATAGTACCTGGCCTTCCTTCTTTCTATAACTTTTTTTATGCAAAAAGTCATGCGTTTGGCGAAGATAGAACCTGAGGCCTTGTTTGTCTGTCTCGCGATCGCAAGTATAATCGCAGCATTTCTTTCTACCCTAATCCTATATTGTTTCACAGGAAGGAATGGTGAATGCGATTGTGACTTCAAATACGTTAGACAATATGACCTCTGCTTGACCAGCAAATGTCCAAGCACCCATGATTTAAAGATGATCAGATAGATCATAATTCAGGAAACACAGACGCAAGCAGAGAATTCCACTCAGCCTCAGCAGATGAGTCAAACCTATATTATAGTGGCATTGTCAGTCAAAGAAGTTGTACAAGATACAATCAAACAGAGCAAATAAAACATAATATCGTAATTTATTTTGTCTTTGTAGCAAGTATTGACGTCATAAATTAAAAAAACCATTAAATAGTAACTTATTCACTATATATTGTTCAGCCCTTCAAAAGGCTTCCATTGTCAATGACGTAGTTAGATCCAGTGATACTCTTCGCCTTGTCACTGGCTAGGAATGAAATCACGCCGGCAATCTCCTCGTTGGTAGCTATATATCCAAGAGCAGTCATAGCTATAATAGCCTCTTTAAACTGTTCACGGTTGCCACCGTTGTTTGTTATAAACTCGTTGTCAACAGGCCCAGGACTGACTGTGTTCACTCTGACCCCAGAAGCTGCTAGCTCCAACGCGGCGCATCGAGAGAAATGATTCAAAGTAGCCTTAGAAACATGGTATGATATGAAAGGAGCGAACTTGCTGACGCTTTCTCCTGCTCCACTGGAGATATTGATAACATTTCCCTTCGTTTTAACTAAATGGGGCGCCGCTAACATTGTCAATTGAATAACGGCTCGAACATTTAAGTTCATAATTTTGTCGTACGTTTCTAGAACTTTACCGTCCAAGATGGTTCCTTCTGAATAGAAGCCAGCATTGTTGACTAATACATCCAGTTTGCCAAAGTGGTTTACTGTTTGGGATACCACGGTAGCAGCCTCGGCTTCCTTAGACAGATCAGCTTTGATGATGAGAGGCTTCTTGCCTACGGCTTCGATTTTTTTGGCGACTGCTTCTAGCTTGGCCTGGGTTCTGGCGACAATGGCTACGTCGGCTCCCTCCTCGGCGAAGAGAACTGCAGCTGCAGCACCAATGCCGGAGCTCGCTCCCGTCACGATGACTACTTTGTTGTTAAAACTCATGGTGCTTGTCGTATACAACCTCTCTACGCAAATCGTTAGGGAAAACTGCACTAAATCTCGTTTTTATACTGCTTTTATCGTCCTGACGAGATAATTGTGGATGATGCTTATAGATAGTCTTTATCGTGACGTGGTGTATACGAGAACCTTTTTTACTTCGTACTCAATACACACAATACATGTTTCGCAATATTTTGCAATCATTATCTAGTACGCAAGTTACGTTGAGTCATCGTGACTGGTCATAATCGTTGTAGAAATATTGACTGTCAGTTTGGGCTGCGAGTCGGGCTACCTCCACGTGTGGGCAAGAGTTGCGGTTTGTTTTTGGATCCGTCCGGGGGAAGAGCAGTGTTTGGTCCGGTGCACCCTGGGCAACGGCTAATGATTTCCTGGCAGTTTCTGAGGGATATTATTGGCCGTTGGCTAAGAGCCCGACAGAGGGGGAGGGGGGTCTTTGACCATTACTGCACAACGTTGCCGACATTTTGTCACAAGATTTTTTAATTATATTTTTGTTAGGTACTTTGACATTGGCGAAGTTGTCGTCGCTATAACGACATTGATACGCCACAAATAAGAAGAAGAAGAAGACTGACAGTTTCTCAGACGCGCCAGCTTTGAAATATGACTAAGAACATTTCAAGCTTCCACGCTGGCTGGGAGCAAAGAAAAAACATAGAATGTACCAGTTGCATCTCTTCCCGTGCAGATGGTAAAAGCCCATCGAGGGAATAGGCGGCATAGGAATCATGTTATAGGCGATGAGGCTAGCAACCCATCACTATTTTGATTCCATTTTCCACCTATACGCCCTTAATCATGCTAAACGTGGCCTTAAGGTTTTGTTACCTTAGGCTCTGTCTACCCCGTAAGGGATAAAGACGTGATTTGTGTATGTATGTATGTGTATTTCAAGTACCCTCCCAATTGTTGCAAGTATATCGACTTCAACACACAGATGCTATTATTTCATTATAATACATGTTTCTTATGTCGGCCATATTTCAGCAGGTGGTTGGTTGGTTTAACTGGTTGTGAATATTTTTCAGGATTTTTTAAATTGTGCCCGACAAATTTTGACAAATGTTTCCAAATGTACCTATTGGTCGATTTTCAAAATGTGTCAAAGGAAATTTGCGTGAACCATTGATCGAATCAGGCGTTAATTTGCGATGGTCCACATAAAGGAACAAAAAACATTCAGGTACCTTGCTACTCCGCTACCACACATTCAAACATATATCTTTCGCTCAGGCTTGGCTGTTTTGCACGTGTGGTAGCTGAGTGGCAAGATAAATGTTCTTTGTTCATATATTCTCTCCTTCTTCATCAGCTTCTATAAAACCATAATCAAGTGATGGGCACCCTGCCAAGAGGCCCACCTCTCTATAATTCATTTTAAAGTTTATTTAGTTATTTTAATTTAATAGTAGTTTTAGTTTTGTATTTTCATTTTAAGTATCTGTTTTTTCATTAAGGGCCGATTTTTCAATCCTCAGATAAGCATTTAACTGACAGATACCCATAGAGTTATTCGTAGAATAGGGCTTATCTGACGATTGAAAAACCGACCCTAAGTTTATTAACAATAAACCACTGAATCATCATGCTAAGTATAGGCATCTTTCCATTTACAAATCTAGCAATAATATCACTACATAGTATAAAACAAAGTCGTTATCCGCTGGCTGTCTGTCCCTACGCTTAGATCTTTAAAACTAGGTACGCAATGGATTTTGATGTGATTTTTTTAAATAGATAGAGTGATTCAAGATGAAGGTTAATGTACAATTTTATGCAGAAGAAGCTAGTTAAGTATAAAATGAAGTTTCTTTTATCTGCTCTTTGACTTTCTGCATATGTTTCCTTACACCGCAGTATAAATAAATGGTTTTAAAAAAACCATAAACCAATGAATTCGCGTTCAGCATTTTTAAATGCCCACAATAGGATACTTTACCCTATTCAGATTACATGCAAGATATCATTTTCATTCAAATGTTATCAGACTTGTAATACTATCTAACTTATCCTTATTACCTTTATCTGAGATAAACAAGCTTAAGTCAGGTTTAAAAGCGTGCCCGAGTTTAGTCACGCTTCTTCTCCGAAGGACTAAGTACGGTCGAGCTCAGAAGTAGCCAAATACTTAGCACCTTGTCATCTTCTATAGGTACTGTGACAATTTCAAACTCAAGAACATAGTTGATTATTGTGACTAAGTACTAAAGTATGTTTTAAACTTCCGCGATTATCACTAACTACAACTACCGAGGTCAAGTAAAATTGTTGGATTGTTATTTACTTCGACTTCGGGGCAGCGGCCGTGGTCACGAATAAACTCCTGCCCTGCATCGTAGCCAAAACGTCTAGGTATTTATTAACAATCGAATAATTTCACGTGAATATGTCCTGAGTGGCAGTTGTAGTTATCTACTAAAGTGTTCTTTGTATGTACGTGTCTCTATCTTTGTATCTTTTAAGTATTTTGGTTTTGTAAAATGAAGAAGGCTAGAACATAAGTGTCAAAATATACAGAGATAGTAAAGTTACCGACCAACTTCTTGAGTAGTCTATATTTTGTTGAATCAAGGCTTACTTTGCGGAGGTCCATTTCAATGAAAAAAAATATTTACCTTGCTACTCCGATACTCACGTGCAAGATAACCAAGCCTGTATGAAATATATATCTTTTTCATGCAATCCCTACTACGACGTCGACGACGACTACGACGTTGGTTTGCATGTGTAACAGTTATGCTCATTAAACTTCGATAATGATCCCGTAGAGACATCGGAACGCGTCAGTGTTTGTGTGGTGTAAGCGATAATTAAGTTTCTGAGATTTATATGTTTTATGTGGCAGTAGTGGAGGGAAGGTTGCATGAAAAACATATATATTTCACACAGGCTTGGTTATCTTGCACGTGAGTAGCGGAGTAGCAAGGTAAATATTTTTTGTTCTTGAGTATAGTGTAATAATAAACAGTGAATATAAAATTAAAGCCACTTTTGTTGATGCGCATACTTGACAATCACGTAAACCAATGCTTAAGAAATTACTATTTACGTAATTATTTCTTTTTTAAATTACATATAAGTAATGTATTTATATTTAACACTTCTAAGTTTTTTTACTTGCCTCAACGCCGAAATGAGAAGCGGAGTGTTTTACTCGGGCAAAACAGAAAATATCCCAACTCAAAGTATTGGTACCCGTGTTATGCTGGAGACTTTATAGAGAAGTATTGTGTCAAATTGATGGTTTTCCTCCCTAGTCGCGAAAACCCTAATAGATCGGCCGTCAATGAAGTGTTGGTGGGAGCGACGCCTGCGCCCGCGCCGCTGGTGCGTGAAACCGTCGCATTGTCGCGCGGCGCCGGCGCGTGACCGGCCGCGCCTCGCGGTTCACCTCTGTCAGTGCTAGATGTTGTTTAACAATCATTATTAAAATTTCGAGGTATTTTTATACAACAAGTAAAAGCAGCCAGTGCCCTCTGACCCCTTTTCCAAAGCTAAAAGTGAACATTTTTACCAACTATCTAGAGTAGGTACTCTCCACGCCGAAACAGCAGCGCAAGCACTGCTGCGAGTAACATGGTGACAGGATTACAGAGGATATGACTGTACAAGGGGACTACCCAAATTCGAAACTAGAAGTTCAAGTCATATCCTTTCTCTCTCTTTTAGCCTAGTAATGACCATTAGTCTGAGTGAAACGTTTGATACCTACGAACTTCAAACTTCTAAATCCGGAGTGAAAAGCCACAGTTCAACTTATCCCATGACAGCCCTGTTCAAGCTTCAACTATTCGTTTGGAAAGAATATTACACAGAAGTCAATATTACGCCAAGATTCCATTGACTTCTGTAAGCTAATTGAAGCTAGAATTTATCAGATGCTCTATTTAATGTAGAAATGTACCTACTTACAACATTCAAGGGCCTAGTTCCTTGATTACACTACGCATGTTCGTGTAAATTTTGTAAATTTTGTCTGTTGTTTTGTTTGTTCTTGTTGTTTCTGTGGTCATCTGTCATTGGCTTTTTGTTTAGTACCTAAGTCTCATTACAATGTACTGTATTGCTGTTGATGCCCCAAATAAAATAAATAAATAAATAAATAAATAAAAACGCAAGGAATTAATAGTGTTGGTAAATATCGCTGTTCCAGTGTACAAATTCGACATCATTTCACGAGTAGTAGCAATATGTTTCCGCGGCGAATTTGGCTCTTTGCCGTCTTCCAACCTATTGTTACCAGCTTAAGTGTCAATCGCAAAAAGCACTGCACTTTTATCCGGATTCCTTCCCCTCCAGATATTTAATTTTGATATGAAACCCACCGTGACGCCTCGAATAAATCTTATCCGGCATCTACTAGCCAATATAACCGCGAAATATTAGCCGTTGCGAATGCTAACATACAGAATTGTCCACTTTGCCTGCGAGCCATCCACAATCGACTCAAACGCAGGGGAGTAGACTTCATTTCCGTTGGCCAAAAGGAAGGTGTCTATGCATATGCGGTAGGGAAAAGTATCCCCTATAGTGATACAGTAAGATTTGAGTTTAGCTCTTTCTGGATTGCAGTCAGGAAGTTTGAATTATTTTGCATTACTTGCTTAGATTTAAGCAACTTTATTGAGGAGTTCAAAAGGTTCAGATTCATGTTGAATGTAGTAGTGATATTGCTTGACCCATCTCTAGGGATTTACTAAGGCTCTTTAGTTACGGTTTTATTTGAATTTACCAAAATGCTTTGTGACAAATATTTGTACGTTTATTGCGATTGCGGGTGGTGTGGAATATTAAACGTTGTTTTTATTTGATAGCGGATTGTGATTGGTCATGGTCGTTGTTGGATTTGTGTGAATTGATTGGGTTGATGTTATTTTGGTATCCCTAGTTTGGGGGAGGGAGCTCTCGTGGTTTAGTGGTGATTTAAGTACGTTCCAGCTCTTGTTTCTTCTATAATAAGTGTTAAACTTAATCTTGACTTTTTAGTCATAAGTAGCTCTGCAAAAACACGTGAAGATGTAGAGGTTTTGTATGATTTTACTATGTAATTATGCGGTAGTTTAGAGGAGGTGTTCTTAATGGAGATTTCCTAATAATATTTAAGAAATGTTAATAAGTTATTAGCTGCGTTGAAGAGTAGTCTCGTGTGGTTAAACTAGAAAATTACAGAATTGTAATTGAGGCTCTCCAACCGACACAGCACTACAAAGTAAGCTCGTAATTTGCTCTCCGAATACGGTTAAATTTTATAACCTGAGCCGGGTTATTTGCCAAATAAACGGTTAGGTTCAAGGCACTAGCGGAGAAGCCAGGCGTTGGTGGCGTGACAATTTTATGGCCGGCCCGCGCCTGCGCGACGCCGTCTTCCCATCCCGTCAGCGCCAAAACGAGCAAAACAGTGACAATTGGTGCATATCCCCGACGAATTATCCCCCTTCGGCGCCTTTGTCCAATTGAAGCTTCCTTTATTTCACCATTTTTGCCCTTTTTCCATTCTCATTTGGTTATTTATCTCGTCTTTTTAGGCCCGGACAATGAGTCGGCCTCGCCTCATTATATCGCTCCTGGTTTAGCACTCGTGGCGGTAGTAAATCTCCTGTGGAATTCTAGCGAATTACCCCGATGGGCAAGGCCGTTTTTTCTGGTGATTGATTGGAGTAAAAATTACTTTCTGTTTTTTCGCCGACACGGAGTCGTCGCTCTGTCGCCGCGCGTGATAAATCGAACTTTGATCCGCCATTTGTTGAAATAACGTATTGAACGTCTTTCTTAAAGCTGTCATGCAGCCATGTGCCAGTGCAGCACAGAGTTTGCATGCCACATTTTGATAAATTACGGCACCTTTTAATAGTGCGATGTGGCAATAATTGTGTTATTTTTTTCCGCAATTGGCTATTTGGAAAGTGGGCTAGAAGATTGTACCTACTACTTATGTCTGTGAGTGTTTTTTTCTATTAGAGCTATTTGAAAGACGTAATTCCAAAAATATCGCCATAATATCGCTACACAAGTTTTAAAATTTATATCCTTATTGGTTTAAGTATTTACTTTTGAATTATTGAGCATCTTCTAGTCTGTAATGTTTTTTACAACCTCAATTTGTGTTTCATTTAGACATGTTTGTCTTATCTAGTCCTTAGTACACTTAAAGACGCTCTAACTGTTAGAGTCTAACATATATCAAGGCAATGCCATCAATCCAGCGAGCTATCATGGCATATAATCTTGAAGACAGAAGCTCGGCTCTTCTCGGAAGTTACCGGGATCGCTCGGAAATAGATCAGGCCACCCGTACGTCCACTACTGCGCATAGTTACTTAACAAACTTGCGTCCACAACTTTGTGGAGTTGGAATTTTCTTATAGGACGACTTTTATTAATAAACATTACCAACTAAGAGGTACATATACGACTCAGATGAATGTTCGTGTAATCAAAAGTCAATTATTTTTTAAAGCAGAAACATCAACCAAATTCAAATGCATAGAAAAAAAACATAGAATGTACCTACTTACTTGTTTTTACGGGCAGATCGTAATAGCCATATAGGAAATAGTCGAGAATTTTGGGAATCATGTTATAGTTTTTAAGTAGGTAACTAGGTAGGTATGTTTAGTACACACATCACCACACATCTGCGAAGCAATTCAATGGTGTGTATGAAGTTCCCAATCCGCACTGGGCCCGCGTGGTAACAATAGCCCAAGCCCTCTCATTCTGAGAGGAGGCCTGTGCATAGCAGTAGGTAGGACGTATACAGGCTGGAGACGATGTTTAAGTAATTGCTACGGGACATGTAAATACAAAGGTTAATCTTGATATAATTACTATCGAGTTTTCCACTTATCTCCTGTTTTGCGACTCAATGACAAAATTAATTGTTGTTTATCAGTCTCATATCTAAAGTGTCTAGCATTTCGATTAATACGAGTACAAGCATGACTATCAATTTTTCTTTAACACAATTGTCTCCTAAACATATACCTACCTATCGTTCCTTTACGCGCAGCTGTTGAGTGCGAAAATAAAACAGATAAGTACCATTATAGTCAACCAAGTATAAGTGTTTTAATACTTTACGGCAGCGCCTTTTCCTAAGTAGGAAAAACAAATAAAAAACAATGACATACGCGAAAAACGTATTATTATGTTGACATTAAAATACAAAGAAAAAACATAGAATATACCAGTAACTTCTCTTCCCGCGCAGATTGTAAAAGCCCATCGAGGGAATGGGCATAGGAATCATGACTTTTATAGGCGATGTGGCTAGCAACCCATCACTATTGTCATTCCCCTTTCTACCTATACGCCCACGATCATGCTAAACGTGGCCTTTAGGTCTGGTTACCTTGGGCTCTGTCTACCCCATACAGAGGATGAACACACGTGTTCATCCATTTATGTATGTTAATGTGTGCCTCGGTAAACCATACCTACTTTTCCTCTGGTGGTCGTATTTCTTCTTATTCCCAAAATACCAATAAATAATGCATGGTGCATCGACTATTGTTTTCGCAGGATGTCTATCTAAATTACGCACCGATTAGATTCCTAGTACCCATTCAATATGCAATTGTGCAACACAATTTGGGTAGCAAAAAAATCGATTCCGTGAGGCGAGCGGATTTAAAAGACTATGGTTGGAATCTTTTAAAATATATTTTTAAAACTTTGGGAAGGTATAAGGGCCTATTTCACCACTCTCTGTTAAGTACCTACCTTACGCGTCGGTTATCTATGATGACGTCACTGTCTGTTTCATAGTAATAAAGAGAGACGGAATCATAGATAACTGGCACAAGAGTGGTGAAACATTGCCTAAATCAGTGGTTCTTAACCTTTCAGACATGAGGGACCACTTATCAAAATTTCTGTCTTGCCATGGACCACCTAGTAACTACATAATATCTAACGTACGGCTTCGATCGGTCCCAATGGACGGAATTGCACCTTCACGCGCTGTGTCTGGTTGTCACTTATCTAATTAATTTATTTGATTGGCCCCGCGGACCACTTTGGATGCTTCCTGGAACCACCAGTGGTCCGCGGACCACCGGTTAAGAACCACTGGCCTAAATAATCTTATTTAAGTGAAAAATACATCGTGGTATACAGATACAGACAGCTGCAAGAAAAGGTACCTTTTTCTACAGCTGACTGTACAAACAGTTGACCGCTGCTAAGTACAATCAAACACTGCCAAGCAAACTAGTTGAACTACGCAAAAACGGACGAGCAAAGGCATAGTTTAAACCAGCCTCACTTAACCTCTGCTCATTATTTGAGTTTATTACATAAAAAGTGGAGCTCTGCGAATGGCAAATCGAGTCCGTCCAAACAACGCCTTGCTGTGTGCACACAGTTGTGCGCAGACAGGTGCACCAAAACAAGCCAACTGGTTGAGCTACGCAGACACACAGGAGGCAAGGCATAGTTGAAGCCGGCCTCATTTTGCTCCTCGGTCTTGACTTACTTGGTTTTAAATTACTAGGAACCTAATTCAAGATAGGATCACACTCTCACGGTATTATAAATTAGTTGAGGATGCTCATAATAATATCCTGGCATCAAAAAAGTCGTGACTGCTCCAAGCGGCGGATACTAGCGAGTTGTCCGAGTTGTCACTCCTGCGCCGGTCAACTGTAGGCCGACCAAGACAACAAGAGCAGAAAACGCTCCATTTTACGCGAGGCGTTATATCCGCCCGAGCCCTAGCGAGGGTGGTAATTAAGTCGAGGATAAAATTGGGCTTTACGAACAATTTATACACTCTGCTTTTAGCTTCGATGAAATTAAAGAGCAATATTGTAAATAAAACGCGTGTAAAATTGTAGGTACCAAAAGCATAATCTAAATTTGCAGTAGGTATCTACTTAACTACTTCATTGCAAACTTTTCTTCCATGCTGGTCTGGAAGTAAAGAAAAAACTCTTCGATCGAAGATTGAAGTTTATATCAAACACACTTTATGTGTATTTTTAGGGTTCCATAGGTACTATAAATGGAAAAACGGAATTAGGATCAAACGATAATATTGACTGTCTGCCATGCCTTTGGTTATATCCTCTATGGTTCTCACTCACCTATTAAAGCTTCATCTAACTTCAACATAATCTTACATTCTATGCATCGTGCTTTATGATGTGAGATCGCACCCATCGGGTCGTCACGTGCGCTGTGACGACGTCGTCACGATCGTCGGACGACGTGACGCGAGCTATCTCGCGAGATGACATCAGGGTGAGATTGCGGTGCGGGAAAACGGTATTTGTTTATAAGGTTTTGCTTTGAATGGGTGATGTATTGGGTTAAAAGGAAGTTTAATCAAGATTGCGTTTTAAACACGGTTTAGTAGCGTCAAAATAAATAGAACCACAAACCAGGTTTAGCGACTAAATCTCCATTATTTTTTCCAGCAAAATGGTATAATCATACGTCTAAGTATTTCATTATATTAAATTTCGGAACAAATGTGAGAAAATAACTTTAACATATGTATTTCTTGGGTCAGCAAAATTAACTTTTCAGAAACTACACGCCTTACGTATTGAGACGTGAGACGATCAAGTGAAGAACATAGCTAGTAATCATGAATTCCTTCATCTGAAAGAGTATCTGTCTGTCTGGTTCTGTATATTGACTCATTCTACAAAAACGGCAATATGCATTGCACACGATCCCTTCAACATCTTCCGCTGCCACATGAATTACCCGAAAATGATAAAAACCCAAGCGACAAAAAGCCGACACCCGACGTCACCCGACGTCAATGAACATTCGTTAAAATTCTACGGCGCCTCAGCCGGCGGCGAAAATGACCAAAAATTTATAAGTTTTTGCGTAATTCGTTGTGCCAAAACGTTCAAATAACTGTCATTTTTTTGTAGGAGGCGCAATTGAACCGGACTCAAACGCGGGCTTATTCTGAGAGCGTTCTGCAAGTTGTCCATCAGTTGGTGTCGCTACGTGCCGCTAGTGGCGCTGCCTGTTTGCCCAACCCCAACGCTTTCGAGACGCTTTGTAATTATTTTTTTATGAAATAGGGTGGCAAACCAGAAAGTGGAAACCTTAAAAATTTACCATCGTTAATCAGTAAAGCGTTAAATTTTCTAAATTTAAAAATTTGTTAGGAATTAACCAAAAAATCAACAACAAGGAGAAAGAAAATTTAAACACACATTTGAGGCGTATTAATTAAAGAAATATTAATCGTAATTTTGCATTAGGTACATGTTTCCTTTCTAAAAATGTGCAAATTGAAATCGACCTCCATAATTATTTAGCCCGTAAAATATCTTTGCCTGTAGAAAAAAGACGCTCTATTGCAGCACTAGATGGGATAACAGTGTTAATAAAACGGCTAATGTAACGGACTACAATTAACGGAAGTTCAATTTAACGGAAGTTAGTAAGAGCGTACACGTTTTTTGAAGTTAACTTAAAAGTTATATAATCCGTTAAGCAAATTTTAACTGCGTTAATTAACGATTAACGGATTAAGGTTTCTCCAAGAAAATCTTAGCTTAGGTAGGAGTCATGTTATAGGCGAGGCGGTTAGCAAACCATCTATCTTTTGATTCCCCTTTCCACTTATACGCCCACAATCACGCTAAACGTGTCCTTTACGTTTTATTACCCTGGCCTCTGTCTACCATAGGGATAAAGCCGTGATAATATTATATATGTATCTCTCCACTTTGGAATAGAGCATTCGAAAGGAAAAATTGGAAATTTACTCTAGTGGCTCAGAATAAGGCGCCTGTCGTAAAAACGCAACGTACGAGGCACCACCTGATATATTCGAGGAGGAACTTCTGTTATCAGTCGCAGAGGTATTCCGAGTTTCTTTCGTTTCCTTCAGCGCTCTCGACTTTATTTCGGCAATTACACGGGCACTGTTAAATTATGCTTACTTGAGTTTTTGCGAGTTTGTTCTGAAAATTGTCTTTCGATAGAAATAAAGTAGCGCAACTTTTAGCTCGTTTTTCGGGTTTCTTATTTAAGAAAATAAAGAGCCCTGTTATCACTTTGTTGCCTACCTGCCTGTCTGTCGAAAATCACTGATACTTGATGATTCCCTTCAATTTAATTGGACAAATTATGACAATATTCCGAAAGTAACTCAGCCTGCCTGTTACCCGACAACTGAACCGATGTAATTTGTTATGACGATAGTTCGAGTAGGTAGATGTGTAGATTTATCCCGGAAAATTGCATAGTTCTCGCGGGATGGCGATTACGTTATAAGCCATGAATTCACACAAAATTCACGGCAACATGATAAAAGAGGAATTTAACAGTATTTCTTCACCACAACAGTCGCTCTTACGCCGCGAAAAGCAAAAACTCGCCAAATCCACAAAATTCAAAATCAATTCCACCACGCTCTGTCTCATTGTCTCAAGTGATTTGTGACGACTTTGCTCCTAGGCAAAAGAGACAGCTATACGACTCCAAAGGCGTTGAAAAGAGACGGCAAGATAAACTAAGTCAAACCAATTAATTATAATGGAGATAGAGCTTGTTGGGCGATTCTTTTTCACTTTTGCGCGGCGTGGTCGAGATGCCGCGAATTCGAGTTCACGCTGAATTATAAATTGACAACTGAGTTAAGTCGTAAATAAGGAGCCGGCGACAAATTCTTGAAGTTATTTGGGTAAATACGGCGTATAATTGGATTGCGTGGTTTTTGTGGGACAAGGATGAGTTTAAATATTTTGAAGCGGCTACAGTTAAAACAGAAACAGAGTAACACACACCTTATTATTGTTAATATATGCAGCACAAAATTTGGGCCACTCTCCTTAAAAAATTACCTACATTGCATACCTATGGGGGCCTCGTTTTTGCCGCTGAGTAGGTATCTATACTTCTTAATTTCAAAGGAGACCTGAATCTTCCCCAAGGGCACACGCAGAAAATCATGACGTACCACGCCATTTTTACAGGTAAGTTTACCATTACCTTTTGCAAGTAAACAAATTAAGCCAACATTATTATTAACATCTCAACTATCCTCATATCGCAGTAGTACGTCAAAGTGCATTAACATTATATTTCACGGCGAATATTCATTTGTTCGCATTGATCATTGTCAGACGTACTGGTTGGTATGAGGAAGCGATGCAGTGGCGAAGCTCTAAGCTATAATTTTGAGAGAGTCGGTTAGATCCAGGTACATAAATAGATGATTGTTTTAGATTACAAAATACGTTTTGATCGCATTTGCGTTTAACCTTTTCGACGCTAACGACCCATATATACGTCCATTACTTCAATGCAAAAGCAACCTCCATTCAATTGAATTTAGGTTCAAGGCATCGCAATAAAGAAGTCTGGCGTATGGGTGACGTCTCTTGTATTTTTAGAAAAAAGTTTTAAGTCTTGAATCTCATTAAGTTTATTAATTTAAAATAATTATTATCATATCGAGTAGGTAGTTGTAGTATTAGCCTCAATGTTGTGCAGTTCCGTTCTGTTCGAAACAAAAACCGCTTTCAAAACGTTTACATTCATAGCCAAATAATCCATATTTGCGATAATTTCAGGAAGAAGATCACTTTTCAACATGTAAATGGCTGAAAACCAGCGCTGCTAGTTTTTTTTTTTAACTAAACTGGCAGCTCATGCTGAGCCTAAGCCTGTTGCCACCAGCTGTTGTGCATTGTTTTTGTGTAATTGTGTTATGTACATATATTATTTTCTTTTTTTTTCAAAATTATTATTGTGTGCATCTTTTGGATTAAGTATGTATCATGTCTTCTTTGTTTTGTGGCAATAAATATCTTTATTATTATTATTATTCTGTATATTTATTTGTATCTCAAGTTAGGTTTTTACAATATTCATATAAAGAGTAATAAAACAATATTAATACAAAATATAAAAACATTATAAAAACCTAACCTAGGGTTAAATGAAAGAAATTATTATTTATGACACGAAGCCCGCCAAAACCAGTGAAAAGTGAATGTTATTGGACCTCATGTGACACTAGCGCCTCTAGTGGCCAATTCACACGCGATAGCCCCCATTGAGACGTTTACGCGACCGCGTTCGAGGCTTAGTTGTAAGTTCAGGGGGCTTACCATGACGTCTTAATGCGTTACAATTTCGAACCAAAATCAGATCGCCGTCAGATCCATACTAGAAGTGACAAAAGTGACAGCTAAAACATAACATTGAATCTGTTATGGCGCCCCTTTTTAGCTTTGATAGCTTAGCTCAGTAGTGGTCGCTAGCCGAACGAGTAGCTCACTGACAATAACTGATGGTACATGTCGCCGCGCTGCAGGTCTTAAGATTAAGCTACTTTTTAACCTGCAGGCGTAGGTTTTTCAATTGTCAGCTGTCATTTGTTTTTTGAGCAGACTCAATAATTGACAGGGAGGAGTGATGGCAATAAATAGCGCATAGCGTCTAAAGTAAGCAAATATTTAAAAGTAGGTTATGTGGGTAGGTATTGTTTATTCCATGCTGGTCTGGAAGCAAAGGAAAAACATAGAATGTACCAGTTCCTTCTCGTCCCGCGCAGATGCGGGTGGTAGGGCCTTGTGCAAGGTCCGTCCGGATCGCTACCACCATCTTACTCGCTAATCCTGCCGCTAAGTAGCAGTGCTTGCACTGCTGTGTTCCGGTGTGGAGAGTAAGGCAGCCGGGGAAATTACGGGCACAAGAGGCATTTCATCTTAGTCCTCTAGGTTGGCAACGCATCTGCAATCCCTCCGGGGTTGCGGGTGACTATGAGCAGTGGTGATCACTTAGCATCAGGTGACCCATTTGCTCGTTTGCCTTCCTATTCATATAAAAAAAAAAAAAAAAAAAAAAAGATGGTAAAGACCATCGAGGGAATGGGCGAAATTCTTAGGAATCTTGTTAGGCGATGCGGCTAGCAACCCATCACTGTTATGATTACCCTTTCCACCTATACGCCTACAATCATGCTAAACGTGGCCTTTGGGTTTTGTTACCTCAGGCTCTGTTCACCCCGTCACCAGCGGGGGAGGGCAGGATTTTTGCCAAACCCGCATTGCACAGGTGCCGCGAAGAGGGAACCCCATACCGGGGTGGTCGTGGGGCGTCGCGGTGACACCGAGTGCTCCCGTAACGCCTCACATACGACTGAATAGGGAATCCGTGTGGTTTTTAGTGGGTATGCCTGCCGTCGTGGGAGAGCCCCACATACCCTCGGTAAACCCGTACCGGGCGGATGCATAGGGCGCATTTTCCACAACATAAAAAAAAGGCTCTGTCTACCCCGTAAGGGGGGTATTTTTTGGAATAAAAAAGTGAACGAAAGTTATTATGACCTACCTATTGCTATAGCTATAATTTTTAGAATCAGCTCATGATGCTCTTTCATTTGATAGGAGGTATACCACCACAAACCAGGGATCTGTTTTTATTTATTCAAATTCTACACAAAAATTGATGTTACCATAACTCCCGTCCTACGGCGGTCATTTTTAGGCTCGTGACCATCTATACGTACCGAACGGCATTTTTGTAAATCGATTTGCCGTTTTAGGCCAAAATTGGCGTCGTGCAGCACCCATTACTGGAGAAACCACACAGCAACGCCACTATCCACACTATCACATTTGCTTACTTTGGTGTCATCTGTCGGATTGGTGAGGTATCTCGGCGGGCAGCAGCATTCCGCGGAAGATGTCCGATAAGCACGGTGTCGCGTGGTGCTCGTGATAAAGTGCGCTGATACGCCGGCCATTCATACGGGGCTTGGGTGTGGAATGAGAATAACCTCCCTGACCCGAGCTAATAGATTAACCAATAGAGTAGAAAGCGAGTGCCTTTGTCTCATAATTTTTTTGGTCATAACACATAAAATCGTGCATTTTTCAGAAATTTTGGTAATCCAATCCCGCAGGCAGCGCAAGCAGGTAGGCTAATGCCGTCAGAATTTAGATGTTAGGTTAGGTTAGGTCAATTGTCTAAACAATATATAAGTACAGTTTCAGAAATAAAACGCTTTATGACAAGCGAAAATTGTGGAAAACCGAACCGAATGTATTAGATTTGAATTAATAAATCGTCACGGCGATTGGTGAAGTTCTAGGTGGTCCATACTAGAGTTGGACAAGCAGATTTTATGAGCGATATCTAGAAAATATTTAGGCAGTCTTACAGGAGTAATTAATCTAGTTTTAGTGACTAGACTTTAGCATTTTGACATAGCTGAATTGAGATTTGAGTTTGTTTTCAATTGCGAAAATATATCTACTCCAAATACAAAAGAAGGGTTAGGTACTCAACATCCATGGCTCAGGAACCTACCTACGATTATTCGTATCTATTCATAATGCAAGTGTCTGCCGTTAGATACAGGGATTCGAACCTCTAGCTAAAATCATTGTAAGGTACCCAATTGCTTGTTAATCACGTCTTTATCCCTTACGGGGTAGACAGAGCCTAAGGTAACGAAATGTAAAGACCACGTTTAGCATTATTGTGGGTGTATGGATGGAAAGGGGGAATCAAAATAGTGATGGGTTGCTAGCCACTTCACAAAGATTTTGGCCCATTCCCTCGATGGGCTTTTACCATCTGCACGGGAAGAGAAGCAACTGGTACAGTCTATGTTTTTTCTTTGCTCCCAGACCAACATGGAAGTAGGACAACATGGAACTAATAAATAAAAAAAAATAAAAAATAATGGAATGAAGTTTATAGCTAATTTAAAAAATTTCTTGGGTAGGACCTGTGTTATTTTTTAGTTAATCTTGTACGTTTTACATGTCAAATAAATTGCTTTTTCACAAATACATACATACATACATACATACACAAATCACGTCTTTATCCCTTACGGGGTAGACAGAGCCTAAGGTAACAAGACCTACAGGCCACATTTAGCAAAATTGTGGGCGTATAGGTGGAAAATGGAATCAAAATAGTGATGGGTTTTCACAAATACGTTAATAAATAGGGATATCATTTTTATACTCAATATTTCTGTCTTGCCGTGGACCACCAAGTAACTAAGTAGGTACTTATTATTATCTTTTTATGGCTTCGATCAGGCACCATAGACGGAATTACAACTTTACGCGTTGTGTCGACTCGTCACTTATCTAATTACTTATACTTATTACTTAGGTATTTGTCTCAGCTTCTTTATATTTGTACAGTAAAGCATTTACTTACTTACTTATTGAATGCCCCCGCGGACCACTCCGGGTGCTTCCAGGGACCGTTTAAGAACCACTGAGCTACAGAATAAAATGATCGAAGCTTAATACGTTCGATATTAGCTCAAAAATTCACGTCGGTGAATGGTGATGCGTCAGAATAAAAATAGCAAGTACCTAACCCATCGCACTTGTCATCTTCCATCTACACAAAAACTAGTTTAGCATACACGGAGTGGGTGAGTAACGCGCATCAGATAGCGCTGGCAATTACGTACGTGACACCTCCGCTGATGCTATCAGTGGCTCGAGCAATTACTACGATGTGGACACAAGTGTGTTCTACTGGGCACACATCTGTGTTCAACAATTGTTAGTATGTACGAATTTTTATTTCTTCCATGCTGGTCTGGGAGCAGAAACAAGGAATGTACCAGCAGCTTCTCTGCCCACGCCGATGGAAAGTCCATTGAGGGAATCGGCGAAAATTATGTTACTATTTTGATTCCCCTTTTCTATACGCCCTAAGTAAACGTGGCCATTAGATCCTGTTACGCTAGACTCTGTCTACTGGCGATGTGATTTATGTATGTATATATATTATGTAGCAGGTGTGAAACTAGCTGTGGTGCGCGATTTCATCCGTGAAATTTGTATCCCAGTCAGCTTGACTTTTCTCGACACTTTCAACAATTTAGCTCTATAATTTCAACCAATTTGCACAAAATCTTGTCAAATTTTGTACCTGAACCTTCTTTGTGTATCACACTATCTATTGGCGCGTAAACCGTATATGTATATCCATTCAGTACTTTTGAGTTCTTCGCAAACAGACAGACTGTGATTTATTGTTGATTAATACTACCTATATACCAAAAAACTTAATATGTAGGTAGGTATCGTATAGTAAAGTAGTTGTAGTTAGTCAGGCTCTTCTTATTTGTTAAAAGGAAAGGCACATGGTAAGAAAACAAGAGTATTTCTTCAATAGATTTATCTATTATATTTTAATGAATAATTTCTCAATTACAGCTGTAGTTACAAACTGCGCTTGCAGCTCAGCAAGCTTGTTTTGTAGAAAAATTGCAAAATTAATAGATTGTATTGCAAGTCAAATCTCTGCACTCTGGTTATAATAATTTACAGAATTAAACTCGAAGAAATAAATCACTGGGTTTCGTGAAGTAACCGGGAAGTGTAACGGGGTCACGTGATTGGTTGATCAATAGCTCGGCGTTCTCTGATTGGTCGATTAAATTGTGACGCAGTGATCACAGCTTAGCTATTTGTCGGCAGCCAGAACTCACCTCACGTCACAGTGATTTACTTCGCCGAACATCATAGACATAGAAGTATGGAAAAGAAGAGCTGCCTCGAAATAAACTCTTATATGCTTAAATTTAATGAATTCCATGGAAAATTATTTTCATTTATAGATAATATATTTTGTATTTTAATTAACTACAATAGTTATCAACTATATATTACAAACTTTCTTAACTTACAGTTTAGATTTTATCAATCGTTTTTTTGCGAGCATTCAATTGTTGAAGGCCAGAGACAATATTAATTTTTACTTATAACAAGTAATAAACAACATAATTTATTTATTTAAAATGTGGCCTAAATGAAAACTAATAAATAAATCGACCTTAGTACAGTTGCAATGACCAACATCCAATTTTTTCGTGTAAATCAAAATACGCATAGAAAAAAAGACAGGGTACGACACCTATGTAGAAATTAAGTAACAGCGCCTTATATTTTGTAACTGTCAAAATTATGACGTAAAAAGCTTGGATGAATTTCGTTTGAAAAACATTAGTTCTTTTTTCATCTGCCTAATCATCTGTAGGTATTGTCGTACTCCCCATGATTAAACCCTAACTAACATTCAAGCCGCATAGAAGCCGGTTAAAGGTAATTTCGGCATAGTTATGCTGCAATGGAGAAGTATAAACGGCTTTATCTACAAACCTCTTAAGCAGCTATTAAACAGCCTATTGATAAGATCGTGCAAAGACTGTCTAAGCAACTTGCGTTAATCGGGTTGTCTGTACTATGTGGTCACTGACGTACTTTAATATTTAAATAAATGACAATAAAAACAGAAAAATGTATGAGAACAGCACTTGTTTAGTACAGCGTTACAAGTTGTATAAATTTATCATATCTCATTATTTTGCAACAATTAAACACAAGCTAATCTCACAGCACAATTGACAAACATATTTTCAAAATATGTCTATTAGTAAACACGCATATATATACCTTACAAATTGTATTTACAAAATAAAGCGATGTTTTTAATATTAAATATATATTAGGGCGAGTTTAATGAACCGATGGGCTGCGATATAATAGACTGTATTGTGACCTTTATACAGAAGTGTTAAAATTATTTTATTTAAAAAAACGATTAATTAACTGAAATACCTTCTGAATCTATATTTCGGTTCTTTAGCATTAGAAAAAAGGTATACAATCTTGACAAGTATTTTTATTAAAAAACAGATAAATAACAGCAAGTTACAATTTAAAATCCCTGAAACATTGTGATTTGTTTTGTTATGGTTTTATATTTTACAGTTGCAGTCTACATTGTTAACCTTCTTTCTAATGCTAAATACATATAACGAAGTATTTTAAGTTAAAGTTTGAATAGCTTTTTGCCTAGCAGCGTACGAGATGGCGCTAATAAATCATCGGAACTGTCATCTGTCATCAATAAATTACTTGACAGCATGCTCTATTTTTAAATTTTCATACAGCTTGATACGCATACAAGGCTACCACGATATTCGTTGCTGATAGATGCGATGTAAACATTGCATACGGTCAAAGGAAAATACAAAAAAAAAAAATGTAGTGCGCGAGCCTTGCAAATACGCATCGGTTAAGAGTTTTTATGTGTGTTGTGCACTCACACAAAGCAATCCTCCTGGCTTATTGGTCATTATGTTGATCATTCACACCAATCCAAAGAATACACGCAAAGCGTCTAGACAAGTGACATTCCAATAACGACAACGCTAAGCAACTGCTTCTGCAACGGAAGACCAGCGCTGGCTGCAAAGCCAGCAAATGCTGAGTTGGGACCATTTTATGTCAATTTATGTAATTTGTGATTGTAATAAATAAACTTTTTTTTTCTTTCTTTCTTTCTAAGAGTTCCGAATAGATTATTCTATAATGATCTGTATGGAAATTGACATAAATTACACATAGTGTGGACGAATAAAGTAGTTTTTACTGTAGAAATCGGAACTCTAGGGAGGCTTGAGGCTCTCATCCACTTGGACGCTATGAAGACGTCGCCAGCTATCGTATCCGATACCGTATCGTTTATATCTACAGCAGCTAACACACTTTGAGACGGTTTGGCAACGTCCAATTTATAGGTTACGTAGCTACCGACGTCGCCTACTACCGTATTCATATCCAACCATTTATACTGACATCAACGGCAGCCAACACACTTCGCAATTGTTCGGCAACGTCTAATTTGCATAGGATACGTAGCTGGCGACGTGGCCACGACGTCTCAGTGAGTTTATGTCCTTAGACCACTTGTCTAGCCACATTAAGCATCTGGCTCGCGCACTGTTACTTTAACAATGGTTCAAAGTCACAATCAACAGTACTTTGCGAAAAAGTTAATTATTATAACCTATTGCTATTGCTGTGGAAAAACTATGAGTGATTACTATTGTGTCGTCGTATAAACTACGTGTGGTGTTCGATGTTACATGTCATGAAACATAAATAATTTCGTGCGCTTCTAAGAGGTCTATAACAAATACTGCAGTACTTCTTCAGTTTTCTTTATATTTTTCCGATGCTTAGAGCTAAATGGACTTTGAAATCACTTCTTATTAAATTGATAGTTGCATTTGCAAATATTTAAAAAATTGAAAGCTCTTGGCATTTGAGACAACTATGCTTCAGTTCTGCTTTCTCATCATTAAAGAAGACGTACCTCAAGTACAATGTAACTTTTTGCACTTAACGTTTAATTTTAAATCCAATCGCATCCGTTCGTTTAAAAGTTATAGTTATCTTAGAAGCGCACTCAATGAACGGATCATCATTTGACGTCAGTTCACGTTGAACTGCCTTACAGGTGTCTAACAAACCTAAAGACCTAACTTAACTATTTACATTCAGTATACGAATATCGACCCGATGAGAACGACAGAAAAAAATAGGAACGATACAAAATTTACCCGCCAGAATCCGCGGATTCGGTCAACCGCTCGCGCCCTCAGGTTTTACAATTTTAACTAACTGTAGTTTGATCATTCTTTCTTTAATTAGATACAATCAAAAGTAAACCGGGTTGACTGACAACTTTGTCACTTAATTCAACTTTGCTGGCACGCTCGTTGCAAATACGTACGGCAAGTAAAAATATGGTGATTTTAACATGTCTTTCGTGTAATTTGTTGCAGTTTGCTTTGCTTTAGGAATGCCAGGCAAAGTTACGTTACTACTATCTCAAACAAATGTGCTGCTTTAGAACATTCTACCCATTAATGGGCCACAGGTTGCAGTAGTTTGAATTCGCATTTGCAACAAAAGAGCACCACCATTTGCGTAAACTTGAATGCCAAAATGAATAAATAAAAACTTTTTATACATACATACGTATATTGCACTATAACATGACAAAGTTGCCAGCTATACCCCAAAACTTGCGTAATAGGCGCGGAGGCTGCCACGCGCGGACAGGCGACTAACATCGATATAAATACACGGTATTTACAAACGCTACTCGAGTCAGTCCTGCGTTTCCACGTCCAAGCCGTTGACCATGCGCTCGATGCTCTTTAGGTCAGAAGGCGGGGTGGGAGCCGTGGCTGCCGACGTGGGGGGATCGGGAGGAGGGTCCGCAGAAGCCGCTCTCGCAGGCGGAGACCCCACCCTAACTCTCGCTGGCGAAGAACTCAAACTCCTCGCTCTAGGAGCTACTTGCTCAAACGCTGACCCTAACCCTGGCAACGCGTACGGAGCAAACCTATGCGTCTTACCCAGAGGCGACGGAGCCGGCAACGACGGAGGAGGAGGCAACGCGTACTGCTGCAGTAGAGGATGTAGGTTAAAGAGGAGACCTGGCGGCATTTGATGCGGCGGGAAGAAAGGTGGTGGGTATAGTGACGGCGGGTAGAGGTACGGGAGTAGAGGAGGTTGGACGGGCGGGCCGAGGGACACGTCGGGCGCGGGGGAGGGGCGCGACGGGCCCGGGGGAGGGGACGAGGCGCGCGCGCCGCCCGAGCACGACGAGTCCGAGCCAGCCTCGATGCCTTCTTCGGCGCCCGAGTCGCCGCCACCGCCAGAACTGAACCAAGCTGTAACAAAAAGGGGCAATTACACAACGAATATACTCATACTATTACCTAAATTAGGTGCTTACGGAAACTGTTAACGAAGTTAGTCAAAAATGCAGAGGTGAGTGACTGTTATATTTAGTTTCATTATTATTACAAAATCATTTTAATTGATATGGTTATTGAGCTACTTTCTATTCCTGGCACACGTGTAACGGACCCACTTTAAGAAATTTGGACTTAAATGATACAAATGAAGTATGTTTGTATTGTAGCAAGCACACGACTTGTGTATGCTAGTACGTTAGTTCTCGATCACAAGAACAAGTCATCTAATCTAAGCGTAACATTCTAGCTAGTTGCTTAAACTACCATTTGAATAAATGGTTATAATGAGAGCTTTCGTATGTGAATTCGCAGATAAAAACGCTAGTGAAGCGTGAGGTAAATAGAAACGTAGTTACCGGCTTTAAATCACGGATTCTTAGTGTTGTAAAGATTGTTCCCAATTATAATGGCAGACATAAGATTGACAAATCCTAAATAATGGGAATCCGCGACAGCAATACTTTTAAAACAGATAAAGCGATGCTACCTTTAGCAACAGTGGCCAACTGGTGAGCACAAGCACAAATACGGAAGCCCTCATTAGATTATCTACATCAAGGAAGTAGACAACAGCCTCCAATAGATAACTTTACTTACAGGTACTGGTGTGGTGCGTGCTGGAAGGCGGCGCTGGCGGGCTGGACGGCCCGCCCACGTCCAGCGGCCGCTCGTCATCGTCGTCCCGCGGCTCAGAGCGCGCCGTCAGCAGCGCCTGCCTGCGGTACACGGACAAACTACTCGTGTTATCATTGCGAATTTTACTAAAACATAACGAGACCTGCGCTCAGTGGCGTGACTATAGGGTGGCAGGAGTGGCAAAATGCCACGGGCCCCTAGCTCTAGGGGGCCCCAAACTGGCTAGGTTTAGAGCGCAGAAGGGACGCTGATGCACTTCTTTATATTGAGGAAGGAGCCCCATCTGACGAATTCGCCACGGGCCTCAGACATTTTAGTTACGCCACTGCCTGCGCTCAAAACCCCGAGTTACAGATGTGGGGGATACCGCTAGGCTTAAATGACTTGAGACTGGCCTGATCATGTCTGCCGCATGAATCCAGAGCGATGGGGTCAAATCGCTACCCGTTTGGTTCCGCAGGGGGCCATCCACGAGTAGGCAGACCGAAAAGAAGATGGTGGAATGACTTGGACGCATATCGAGTAGAGTGGCAAGTGCTTTAAGTGCAGGCAAATCATTTTCGTGATTTACAGAACAAAAATTGAACACGCATTGTTTTAAACAAATAAAAATAGTTCTAGTTCAAATGGAGCCAGACTTCCGGGCTTGCCAGTTTACTAACAAGGCCTGCTAATTCAGCTGCTAAAGCCCAACAATGTATCAAGTAACTCGCGTCAATCTTACGAAAATAAAAACATTTAAACATTTTTAACCGAATAAAAAGTATTCGTTAACCCTAAAAAGCGTAAAGGGCAAATTGATAGGCGCGTTTGGGTCAAATTTCGACGGTATCATTAGGAGATGATTAACCTTTCGTCGGTCGGGGGCCGTTGCGGCCCATTATCCTAAATGTCAACCGTTTGACACCCGCGCAAAGTGCAAACACTGTCATTTTCAAATTTAATGCGGTGCCAAGTTAGTGATGCTATGTTTTACGGTGAACTAGCTGTTATATTGAAGCAGGCGTTACTTTGCGGAGATCCATTTCAATGTGCTTTTTTACTTCGTATTAGCGGCGTAGGTGACCGAGGGTACCTGAGGCTAAAAAAAAAACTGGGGCCCTCAACTGATTAATTTAGGCAGTGTTACAAACCATTTAGATTCCGAAAGTTGCAGAATTTTTAATTTCAATAAGTAGTTTGCTAAACAGGTCTTGGGGACCCTTCCGAGCTTGGGGGCCCCCCTTCCGAGCTTGGGGGCCCGGGGTCCCCGCCTACCCCTTCGATAGCTACGCCACTGCTTCGTATGCGCGAGATTGTTTCAAACGCTATTGTACGGTCAAGTGCAAAAATAAGTATTGATAGGAACATCTCAAAAATATGTCCCACGACCTTATTACGCCGGTGTAAGAGTTTTGAATCTTTGTCTAAATACACATTATTACACTTGACTGTACTGTACGTTTAATTTGTTTAGTTGTTAACCGATAGATGTTGCTCTCGCGTATACATGTAATTAATGAAGAGTTTCCTAGCAGCTTATGTAAGGGTTGCCTTCCTTAAATTAACGTTATTCCCAAAGCATGCGCAGCATCATTAACGTCCATGCGTAATACATAATTAGCAATCACTATTCAGAAATTTATACGATCATTATTTCTTCCAAACTTCATCAAAATTGAGTGGTTTTACTGCAAATGGATAAAAAAAACGTTTTGTATCTGATGACGATAATTTTTGCGAAACATTATAATTTATTTATTGTGTAAATGAGTAGAATATGTTTGTGTAATATATTTAACCTGACACCGCCACCATCTCATTTTGAAACCAAGCAAAACTAAGGACTATCTCGTCCATCCCTAATATAATACTCCTTTCATCCACTCAAAGGTTGACTGGAAGAGATCCCTTAAAGGGATAAGTCCGCCTTTGTGCATGTATCTCAGTGTTTGTCAATTGTATTTGTCTCGTTAATTTTGCACAATAAAGAGTTTACATACATACATACATACTATCTGAATTAATCCAGAGATACAACATAATGGATAAAAAGTCGGATTGCGGAGAAAAGCCTCCGTAAAAACGGGTGTAAATGAATAACATATTTTTTCACACAAATTTTAATTTTAAAGCATTCTGCATGACAATGCACGCAGTTATTTGCCGGCGGTTGGGCAAAGGCCCACATTGTTTTAGGGGGACTCGCGGTCCCGCGGTAAATTATATTAAATCATCTCATTGTCGACTGATAGAATTTAATTTGTGCCACCCCTAGCGTGTAGGGTTAGCGGCAGTAAAAAATGGTTTTATTTTGTTTTATTTGTGGTTATAGGCTTGGATTAGACGGTCAATAATATCGTGTGACCCATGCATATCGCGATCTGTAACACGAAATATTGAAGCGTATCGCAGCGAATCCCGTTGTTTTGAAATCTGCGATCTTATATTGACTTACCATTATTACGGTAACATTTACATATAGTTTTTACTGAGAGGCGTTTTTCTTACGTCTATGACATGTTAAAAGTAGAAAAGCACGAGAAAGTAATTTTTATAGATATTAAAAAAACAAGCTCTCGTTGGGACGCGGGATATTTGAAAAAAACTTGCACTATTAAGATTGGTGTCCATACTTTTAATTTAATTTATGACAAGCAAAACAATTTTTAAAAACATTTTTTTTGATTTGCAATCATACGCCAATATATACAACTTTTTAATATTAAATTAAATTTTAACTTAAATAAATTTATACTTAAAAAAGATTTACATATCCGTAGCAATGATAGAATCGAAGTTTTTCCTAGTAACCTTCTAGTAAGATAACTAAACACAAAACTTTTTTTTTGCTTTGTGTGGCAACCCTAAGTTAAACTGTCAGCATTAGGGTGTTCGCGTTACAATGTAAACTCCACTCCGGCAGGGGTGGCTCGCCTTGTAATTTCACCGAATTTTTATCCCAGTTTAGTTCCCCTCTCTTTTTATTGATGCTCTGTAGTTCATCCCTAAAGCTCGGATGATGAATTTAAGGGATTCGATTATCTGTGGTTAGTAGAGTCGGGAATCGTGGGATCTTGAGATTTCACCCTGGCTGGAAAGTTCGTTGTTCCATTGTTAAAAACAATTTTGCTACCACTAACGCACATATTTCAGTATACTTGTATAGTGTGCGTAGACTTTTTACGATCCCTAAACGAATAAGATGCGCAAATTACTAAAAAAAGAAAAAAAGGCAAGTAGTAAGTAGGTACGTCTGAACTCACTAAAAGTATAGTACTCGTATATTTACTATTTTATCCCACGTAAAACGTTGAACAGAATTGCATTAACATTTATCAATATTCAGACAGACCATGTTCTGAATCAAGATGTAACCATAATCTATTTGTATTTATTTTTGTTAGCGAGACGTAAAAATCATAGAAAGCTGAGAGGTAACTTAAGGTGTAGACAACAAATTAAAAAAAAAACTACTATATAAATCCGAATTAACACTTAAGTTACTTATTACTGTTATTTTAACGCATCCATTTCAGTTCACGAATTTGCATAAGTAAAAACTCTACATGTGTTGGGAAAGCAAAATATGTAATTCGTTCGCACAACATTTAAAATTTGCACCGGATACGGTCGCCGCAGCCTCCGAATTAGAACGGATGAGCCGGATGCCGGAAGTTCTTTTTTCCAAAATGGCCGCTCCGGAAGCGCGGGAAACGTGAGCGTTTTGACAAACGCCGGGCTCCGGGAAGGACACATGCCGCGCATATTTCATCATCCCTTTGTGTCTGTGGTCGCCGTGGACGCGTTAGTGGCTAACGTGCCATGAACGGCTTTTGCGAAGATGTTGGTAATTAGGGCCCCTGCGATTCGTTCAGTTTTCGAACTGCCGTGCCACGAGAAATTTAAATTTGGAATGCGCTCACTTGTTTTTATTAGATTAAAAATCACGTGACTTGTAAAAAGTCGTATACAGCCAGGTGAGTGCAAGCCGTAAGCACAACGAAGAACGTCATTTTAAATTTCGAAGCGATTTAAAATTTAGTAGTAACTTATGGAAAGTTTTTGGACCTCCGTGAAATTACAGGTATTCGTTAAGTCTGTTACCTACCTAGTTATTTCTCTGAGTGTCTGGCTGAATAAGGTAAACTGTCGTCTCTGTAGGTTCACGTGGGTGGTACAAAACGTAATTTACCTACTAATTTTACCAACAGGTTTAGCTGCGAGCTTATAAACTTTAACTGCCTCCCCCGCGCTGTCGTAACTCGGAAGACAATGTTTGCAACGAGTTTTATAATTACACTTAGAATTGGTACGGGACTAGCCGCGATCAAATCTGAACTTTTTGAAGTAACGATAAAAGTAATTACGGGGTAGACAGAGCCTAAGGTAACAAGACCTAACGACCACATTGTGGGTGTATGGATGGTAAGGGGAATCAAAATAGAGATGGGTTGCTAGCCACATCGCCTATAACATGATTACTAAGATTTTCGCCCATTCCCTCGATGGGCTTTTACCATCTGCGCGGGTAGAGAAGCAACTGGTACATTCTATGTTTTTTCTTTACTCCCAGACCAGCATAGAAGTTAAATACACATCCTATTATTATTTAAAATATAGTTACTATTACCTTACATATCTCACTATCCCAACAAAAAAAGTTCTAAAGGCTGCAATGCAACACACCACTAATATTTGATTATGGCACCTCATTAACACCAAACCAGAGACTAATTATTAAAACAGCTTAAATTGTATCAATGGCTCGATAGCTCCCGCTCACCCAGATCTAAGCAAGCCGAAGAACCCCGTAATTCGATTTAGCTATTCATCAAAAGAGCGGCTAATCGAGTTCGTTCGAATTTAAAATACGTTCGCGGAAGCAACCTATCCTACGGCGAGTAAATTACGCCGTGAAAAAAAGCAGAGCTGATTTTATCGCGGAAATCCAATTTTCTCCCTTGCACGCTAAAGACGGAAAAAAAGCGCCAAGTCGAATGACTCCACCATTTTGAGCCGTTACCCGCTATGTTTAAACTCGGTACACGAATAAGGAGGCGCCGGATTGGTTTAATTTGAATTTCGAACGACGCCGGGCGTGTTGGCGGCGCTGCGTTCGGAAATGGCGGCACTCGTGCTCTAATTAATTCGAGAGATTCCCGGGATAGGACGCTAATTTCGTTAGTGTTAACTTTAGTTAAACAGCCGGCGGTTTTTGCCTTCATTAATCTTACACTTGGCTTTTAGTTGCGGGCGCCACCTACCGAGTGAATTATAATTGAATTGCTATTACGGTAATTGTGTTTTCTAATTCGGAGCCCCTCGTTCGGTATCTAATCTATGCGTGGCGTATTATCTTTGTCTTATAAATTTCCCTATTTACTCTTTTTCACGAACCACAGGCGTGCAGGCTTTCCATAATTGAACCAGTTTGGTTTGGTTTTTTATCTTAGTTTTCTCGTTTGTAAATAATAAAATAAAAAGGTAGGTTGGTTGGTTGGGTATGCACATTAATAGCAATGCTAATTTATATTATTTAATATTTCCAATCAAATTTATTTATATTTATTGATACACAGCACAACATGTCACGAAACTTTCAGTTTTATCGCAATATTAAAGGTAAAGTAATTGACAGAAGAGGTTAGGGTTAGATACTTACTTTTTCTCTCGTTTTCCCGCTCCAGTGTCTCTGAAGCCTTTGGCAAACGGGTTGTTGTCGATTTTCAGCTGCGTTATCTGAAAATTAGGACTCATTTAAAATACCACAGTAGTAATTAAAATTTAGAAGCCAATATTAAATGATTAGCCAAATTGCCCGGCAATAAAGTAGTAAAAAATTACTTAAAGCATCTTAATTAACACGAACTCTCAATAAAACCGCTAAATTTATACTATTCCCTAACTTCCTAAGATATAAACAACGGCGGAAATATAAGGGTTGTTAGTAAGCCTTGCTCAAATATTTATTGAATGTGCGAATCCAAAATGGCTAAGCATCAGTATCGAATAACATATGCGTTGGTTTATTTGTCAATAATTGAGAGCAATAATAATTACTGATATAAACGAGAAAATGTTTTTTTACATTAGTCAGATTTTACAAGCACTAAAGGCTAGTTTAGATTTACAAGAACCATTCTTACAGTTACACAATGTAATGAAACCTGATTTTTTTGCAAGTCTAAACTAGGCATAAAAAATAGGCTCTTTTTCGTTTTTTTTTTGAGCTTAGATTGTATATCGTATCCAACAATTACGATCAATGAATCTTGTCGTTATTAAGTGTCCAAACTAACCTTCTCATTCTGATAAGCGGTGACCGCGATGAACTCCGTCTCCTTGAACACGTAGGTTCTGAAGGTGGAGTAAGGCAGCTTCAAGATGTCGTTGGCGCGGACCAGGTGGAACCGCGGCTGGTACTTGTGCATCGAGTTCAGGATCGTCTGCGTGACACACTTCAAACAGCTTAGGAACTTGATCGGAAGGCTTATGATTGCCAGCTTTTGGTGGCATATGGGAAGCAAGTGTTAAAGTTGTAAAGGCTGGGCAAAGAAAGGGTCAAAATAGAATACTCAAATAATTGCAACATTGACAGGGGTCTTCCTTTCGTTCCGCATCTACAATTGCATTATATCAATTGTCTTTAGTAAATAATAATTTATAATAGGTCAGCGATGTTCCGCGGTTTCTATCAAATGGAGCAAAGAGTTTGTGCTGCGGGTGATATTTGTGTTAGGCAATTTTTAGTAAGTATCGAATACTAAATTCATTTTAATTTAAAAATAATCACTTTACAAAAGCCAAGACAACTTAGTAACAGCTTTTATAAACGTGATACTTCTAAAGTACGCGTTTCTGTGGCTTACTAGCTTTAGGCTTCGCAATGTCAAAATGAGAAGTTGCCTCATTAAAATGCAATGCACTCGTATACAATTTATAAAATTAAAGACATCCTCGAATTACGGCTTCTGATTGATTGCTCGCACACGAAGTTAAAGCTGTGCTATTACCCGGTGGCAGGTAAGGCGCAGAGGGCGTGTACCGTAATTGCTACATTACCTGTTTGCAATCTATATAGGTACCAACTTTATTGGTGGTGGCTGGGCGATACCTTAATTAGATAGTAAGGTTTTGCGGGACCCTCTAATACTAGTAGCACCAGGCATAACAGGGCATTGGGAAAACGAATCCAACCGCTGGTTTTGAGACGCGACGCTTCTAAATCCGCGTGGACTTTAAGTCACAAATCGCTTAATATAATTATGCTACTTCAGATTAGCTTACAACCCGAGATGACATCGGGAATTTATTGTACAGTCAGAATCAGAAGTTGATAAACAGTCAAAGAGCTCAAAACATCTACACACAACTCTATTGCCAAGGTAATAAGAGAGTGTGTAGATCATTTTGAGATCTTTGATTTTTTTTCAACTTCAGATGCTTACTGTACTAGTCTCGTAATTTTGCTGGTACCCGTACGGTAACAAATAAGGTACGAACATGCGAAAGCATTGTAACTTTTCTCTCCTTTATGTCGATACACTCGAACAGTGGTCGGTTGAGGATCTGAACTTTCATGTTTTCCCTAGCACCTTACACTGCACTGCTGGAACTCTGAGTTCGTAATGCTACTGCACGGTCTCATATTAGGTGCCTTAGTTGCTCTTTAAAAGACCAAGGGGAAGAGGTGCATTTGTTCCAATCTATAACGGGCCTAATTCTGACAGGAGGCCTGTCCAGCAATGGGACGCATATAGGCTGGTGATGATAAAAACGGCCCGGCAAGTTCTAGTTTTAAAAAAAAACACGGAGCAAAGGCTTGAGTGTCAAATCACATGTAATGAGTACTGCATGACTAACCGCATAATTATAGACCTCTACTCCTAGTTGTCATTACAACAAGTAACAATAACACTTCGTGTAGGTATAGATAGAAAGTGTAGTGAATAAAAAAAGTTCCGATGAGTTAACATAGCAAAAACTACGTGTCGAAGTACATTGTTTTATTAAATCGTTCAGTATTCATGGACAGCTTATCCAAAAAAAAAGTCAAGACAGTCTGCTAACAAGACGACTCCATCGCGCTATACTCGATTGCACAAAAAAACGAGTAAAAAGCCAACTCCACACCTTTTTGAAGTGAACAATTACTCGTTGTTTTTTTTTAATTAATTACAGTGTTTAAGGCCGGCCATTCATCATGGAAAGGTGAAGGGAGGACCAATTATTTTGACGTACGGCGTAATCGCCGGTGTCAACGAATGGCAGTGGTAATTGAAATATCGTGGATAATTTAGTTTTGCCGTAGTGATGTAAATATAGGTAGTCATGGGGGAATTATTACGAACATTTTTAAATGAGGCTGGTCAGTAAGTCATAAAAAGCAGAAATAAATAGCGCATTGATTTTGAACGAATGTGTGTTGAAAATTTGACACTTTTATGTTTCCATACAGTTGAAGAAACATAATCGTGTACCTCTGTAGAACCTATTCTCTTACAATTTCACAATAATATGTTAGGCAGGAGTATGATAAGTCGTTATGACATTTGCAGTCAAAAGATTCCACAGTGATTCGCGATTCAGTTTCTTTCACTGCACCTACCTCAAAAGGAAATAAAAAAAAACCCTATAGTCACTTCCTTGTCTTCCGTCTATCTGTCAAGACCCAGACAAATTTCTCGGGAACGCGTGGATATATCAAATTAAATCGCACTTTGCAGCTATTTTATTATTAAACATTCAATTCTTATAGCGTACTTAAAGCAATACATTTTTTAATAGAAAAAACCGCATCGCAATTGCCAGGCACCCCGCACCCACCCCGTATCATTAAAGGTCATTATCGCGTACCCTGTTGAATGTTACATGAGCCGATCGCGATCTCATTGCGATTCACCGTTTACAGGAAAGCAGCCCTAATTGCCTTATTACAACACAACTGCAATTTCTTATCGAATTACTTGAATATCTAATTTTATTGATCGAGTTTTACTGTCACTTTTATTTTTTTTATGGATGCCGATAGCTACGGAATGTCAAAAACTAGCGGAAGTAACAACCGACAAGTTTAAATAAACGATAGAAGTCAACTGAACGACAACTTGTAAATTTTTATAAACGACTATCCCAACCTTAAAATTTCGTTTTGGATACAAGATTTTTTTGTGAAACAAATTTCAAGTCAACCGGACCAACCGTTGACGAGTTCTCTCCTGCGGAGACAGTCCTGGCTGGACCACTAGAATTTTACTACCAGCTTATTGTATTGTCATCTGACTTACACATGCAAAATTTTAGTTCAATCGGACGAAGATATCTGCTTCAAAATTGAGTCGCAGTCACCCGGGTGACTTCCCGTAAACATCCTTACATTACATACTCGTACACACTAAAATTAACGACATACCTTATTATCTACGTAACTTTTTTGTTACCCTACCCTCCGATCGTTCAAATTTCATAACTTATTAATCCTACTTAACCTCAAACTTTGCGTATAAAATATTCAAAGCTAGAAAAATATGAAGGAAACCTGAATTCGTTGGTTTGGGTGGTAATGACCGGGGGGTCACAATTGCCGAGCATTAGCCGACCCGGGGTAATTTGGGCTTACGCAATCCCTGTCATGTATATTGTTATGATATCGTGCGGTTTTGGGGATATCCAATGCAAGGGTGCGTGGACAAGTTTTGTGTAGCAAGAAACGTTGTCTATTGCAAGCTTTTATTAAACTTGCAATACACTTATGTAGGTCCTAAGTTTGTCCGGGTGGAATCTTACAACTCAATTTTTATTTAAGCACTAGCTGTTGCCCGCAACTTCGTCTGCATATTCGTTTATCGCTATCCCGCAGAAATTACGCAATTTCCGGGATAAAAAGTAGCCTATGTGTTATTCCAGACTATAATCTATCTATATTCCAAATTTCATCCAGATCTGTCCAGCCGTTCTGGCGTGAAAGAGTAACAAACATCCATACTCACAAACTTTCACATTTATAATATTAGTAGGATAATATCTTCAACCAAATAAGCAGTAGACAGTTGAAGCTGAAATTTTGCATACGACAGGTGACAATCAACAATCTGGCAGTGAAATTCTTTAGCCCGGTCGGGAAAAGTATATGGGAACATGCAATTACCTACTCACTTATTTGCTATTTGGTACAAGAAATCTGCGCGCCTGGGTAAATTCATTGCTGCCACGATAACGCTTCAGAAAAACACAAAAGTCGTCGTCGTCGGAGTACGACGTTGGATTGCTTGTGTAACAGTTGTGGTCACTTAACTTTGATAATGATCCCGTAGAGGGATCGAAACGCCTCCAGTGTTTCTGTGGTGTAAGGGATAATTAAGTTTGTGGGTTTTATATGTGTTTTATGTGGCAGTGGTGGAGGGAGGATTGCATGAAAAACATATATATTTCGCACAGGCTTGGTTATCTTGCACATGAGCAGCGGAGTAGCAAGGTAAATATTTTTTGTTCATTGAAATGGACCTCCACAAAGTAATGCCTGATCCAATAAAATATTTAAGAAGGAAGGCTTAGGACGGTTCCTTTTTGTGGAGGAGTTTTGCTTCGAAGTCTTCAACATGGAGCTTATCAAAATCGTTGACTGCCTTATGCCACACAACGCTGATGATCTATTTTTCATGTCTATGTTTTGTTTTACCTTGTTTATTTATTTTCTATAAAATTGTGTATCTTATATTTGTGTCTTGCAAAAAGGAATAAATGTCTTCTTTCTTTTTTCTTTCTTATGAACAGAGTTGCACCAAAGTATAAACGTACACCAAATATTTCAAAAAAACCAGATCATATTCTAACAAACGAACCGGCATTCGCATACAATCCTTATCCAGCGCATCTAGATACATTGTAGTCCTAGGCCTTTCGCATTCTAGTATAGCAAAAATGCGTTTGTATGCAAAATATACATTAATATTCAGTTTCAAGTCGTCCCGTGAATAACAAGTAAAACCGTTCTTATTGTATAATGCATAAGGTCGTGATAAATCAATATTCAACAAGCTTTTGATTTTGTTGAACAGTAGGTATCGTACCTAAGGATTAATTAGTTCAGTTTCAGTATCTAATAATACTGATATGTACTAATACCGCATCATTTTAAGAATTACCTTTGATTAAATATGTAACCGGAAAATATCCGGCCAAGTGCGAGTCGGATCAGCGCAATGAGATTTCCTTACAAATAAAGCCTTTATTTTAATGATTAGCCATGGACGCCCAAAGTCATTTTGCCTCGTTTGTAATTAAGTTACTGTTTTAATTTTCTATTAATTGAAGCTTCGGAAGGTCAATTTAATAAGTGTTTGCAGGAAGGCCTAAAGTGATTGTAACTAAACAAATGTTTTATTGACTAATTGTGTCTCCCCCACACAAATCACGGCGCTTGATTATTTTAAATTGTTTTTAATTTTGTTAAATGATTTGATTACGGCTTCCGGTAATTTGAGTCGCTTATGTTTTTTCAGCATTCGAGCCATACAGGCCACAGAGAAAAAAAATTGGACAGAATATATCGCGTGGTTGGTAGGTTGTGTGATTATGATTTAAATCGTAAGATACAATACGTGGAAGAGCGGTGTTCTGTTAGCACGAGTATCTCGTATACTCAAAAAGAGGCGCCAGCACTGATACTGCTGTTCTAATTTAAGTTACCTACTGAATAAAATATTTTTCATTTTCATTTCATTTTTCATTTTCATGATTAACGATTTGTGCAAAACAGATTAATTTTTAAATACAGTACCTAAGAGCAGACGATAAAAGGGGTCTGTATCAATTTTGAAAGTAAATTTTTAATTCCTATTTCGTCCGTTTTGTAACTACTCTTTATAAACAGAAGATTTAAGATCCTGTAATGATAGTGTTATGTTCTTTCATAAATAAATAAAGATTCTTTAGGTACATTAGAGTAAAACTCGTTTAGAAAATTTATAAGTCAACACAAAAATTAAAAACATCGGAACACAAACGAGCAAATACGATGGACGTGTTAAAATCATTTGCCACCGAAATGGTAGTAGCTAAATTTTGTAATAGGTACACTCGGTCAGGTTTAGTCAAATACAAAGTTTACCAATATGTACAGCAATGAATATTTACTTATTTTTATGTCTTTTTTACACTACCACAGATAATCAAACGTAAATACGTTATAATAACTCTATCGGACACAAAACACGTCACAACACCATAGACCACCGTCTAAATGACATAACTTTTTTTTTCACTAACGAAGCGGCGAGACTCTGACGATACCATTCCAGCCAGCTACATTAAAATATAAATAATTACAGTTGTATCGAGTCGAGTTTAATTGCTGGACTTTTATTCATCCGTCCAATTTCTTTATTTTACGGCAAGACAACATATTAAAATGTAAATCGGACGGTGAGGTGGTCCGGCGGCGTTATCGATGCTAGTGTATCGATTACTTACAATTATTCGATTCTAGCGGATAACCGATTATTTCTTGTTGATTTACAGGAGTGTTAATTAATTAAAGGTTTAGCTTAAACAACATTCTCTATAGTAAAAATGTATTGTCTTTCAAGTCTAATCTATAGCTATATTCTGTTAATTTGCGCATATTAGTACTTAATGTAACGTTAAGTGAGCTTGAACTCACATTCTTAAACAGATCTAGGGCACAACAACGTTATTTCCAATAAATAGACAAGAAACGTACGAAGGTTCTGCACCTTTTTTTTGGTCAGCTGTATTAGGAAAGTATCAGTACGTACTTAATTTAAAACATTGATACGTCGTTAATTCACCGACATCGACAGCCGAAACCTCGACACCCTTCCAGCCCTAAGCCCATTAGTTAGATTACGGTAACAAGCGAGAGATGGCGCCAGTCGGTGCTTCACTCGCCGATACTTTCGATACGCTCGGCCCATAAACGAATTAGAAGTTTTTTTTAATTAAGACGACGTGAGGTGAGTCAGATGTTTTGATGAGATCAGCTCCTCTAGGATTAAGTTGATGTGATTAAAACAACGCGGTTTTTAAAGATGGCTCTTAGTTAAGTTTTTTGTTAAGAAATGCGTTTAAAAAAATACTTTGTTATAAATTTCGTATTATATTTAGGTATATTATACAAATATACACCAATATCGGTTTATATCATTAGCCAGGTATGTAGATGATTATTTTTAAAAATACCTATACATTTATTTGCACAAAATTATTTCAAAACTGTTCTATACATTTCCTATTCACTGTTAGTTCCGCTATCGCCCGTTAGATGGCGCTGCGCGTTCAAGACCGTGCCGTGAGTTGCTTACGCTACTGTTCGTTTTTTACTTTTGTTTATATCCTGTGATTATATTTCTCTACACTATAAAACTCTTTTTATCATGAACAAGTAATAAAAACTGAAATTTATTAACACGATTATGCACTTTTATTTTTCTTTTTAAATAAATTTTTTGTAAACACTTCTATTTTTTTTTCTCAACATCTATTAAGATAAGGCGAATTTAATGCCATATTAACGCTACATTATAATGTAATCCCCCTCCCATTAATGTAATTAAAGGCTTTGTCGGTGTAGAAAATCGCACTCAAGTGCGTAACGACTTGAGCGCGCCTATGAACGACCGATCGCCACCGATACACGCGCCGCCCCACATTCGCTAATTCTCGCCATAACTTCATATCTCGACTGCGGTCCCGACGGAAACGCAACCCTCTCGCTCTCGCCTAATAGAGAAACCACTGTTTGTTTTTCCTTTTAGATCCTTTCAAATCTTATTTCGCATTTTATTTCATGGGCGGGGATGCAGTTGTCGCATGCTCTCCCTCCCGCTTGCACTTGCGCTACCGCTTTGCTTTTTATAAATTTAATTCGCGGAACGGCATCGAAACGTGATTCCAGTGTGTAGGAAAAGTTTTTATTGCAATTGAGAATTCGGAGAAGCTACGACGGGATTTCGGCAAAGCGAGTTCGAAATTCGAATCGAATTCGAATATGAGCTATTGTAATGGCGCTCCGGAGCGTCTGTTCCGAAGTTTGAAAAGAAACGGCTAGTAAAGAATCTGCTATTTTTCGTTGAATCACTTTATCTTTAGATAACCATTTTTAAGTGTTCACAGTTGATTTTATGAGTCAAAACTGTAGCATTATAAATCGCGCAAAACATTTGTTTCCCGTGATAGAAAACAGATGGCGCCTCTGTCCTTAACGAAATGCGCCTTAATGAAATTTGAGCGCCTCCAATTGATTTACTTTTCCACGATAACAGTAATACAATATACAGCTATTCCGACAACTCTCCATAGGTACGTGACATCCTAAATTATAGCTTAAAAAGTTTAAATGCACACTGGCCATAGAGCAATAATAAAAACAATAATAAAACAGTGGAAGCCGCCGCTAGCCTACTTCAGTTAAAGTGTAAAAGAACAAAAACCAGTGAGCCGTTTGCCGACAGATTACGTTGGGCAAAGGAGCCGCTCGGCCAATATTTGCCCACAGTGTTGACACGCAAACCGCCTTAGCTGGAGTCAACAGAAGGGTTCACTAATGCCCTTTTTACCACAAAAAGGTTGGGCAAATATTGGGGCAAACGCGACTCAAATCATCGGGAGTCTTAATCAACGGTTTTAAATGGGATACGCCATGACTCTATGGTCGGTTAGAATGACAACTCTAGCCTTAGCCATGGGAATAACAAGGTTCTTCACGTAATTATTTAAATTTTTGTGCAAACATCAAATATCGCGTTAGTAGGTAATATTATACCTAAATACGACAAATTCTGATGAAACTATAAATAAAAAAGTTGCCCTAAATCGCTGACCGGTGGCATGGTGCCCAGAAGGCTGGCAGCATCACCTTGTTATATGGCAATGCTCACCCTTTGTGCTAAAAAAAAGCCAGCCCTCTGGACACCCGAACCTTCATTCAGCTTGGTAAGTAGACAACGACCCTTATAACTGTGCACACGCATGGTTTCTACCCCAAATAGGTCAAACATGTAGGCACTGCTAATGCCCGCATATTTGCGCCGCTTGAGGGATGCCGCAGAGTCCGCAGCGAAACCAGCCCTGTTCGCTGTAGATGGAAGGTGGGACGGCGCGAGTGTGTCGACGCAAGTGGCGTATCAAACCAAAGGCCGTCCCATCTTCCACGGCACGTGCGTCATACCGTCAGGCCTCTTGCCATCCTCGCGAACCAAGCCCATAGGTTCGAGGACGGCTGGCACCCCCGCACTCACCAAGGCCCGGCGGATGACATGTTGTGTTGAATAACTTAACTTTGCTATCTCCACGATAGTGAAGACAAGTCATGGTCATGGCAAACAAAAAAAAGCTGTTTCATTTTCAAAATTAAGTTATCAGCGTAATGTTATTTCGAAATGTTTGATGCCTACTGACTGACATGTTTTTTTGCAACCCGTTAATATACTGAAAGACGAATACAACAAAAAAACGAGTTTTAATAATGTGACTGATTTTTACGCGTTCACACGATAACTACTCAACCGAGCGTAATAAAATTTGGTATAGCGATAGTTTGAAACTCTGGGAAGGACATAGAATAGTCTTCATACCAGAAAATTGTGCAGTAAAACTGTAGTTCCCGCGGGCGCGCGATAAATGAATTCTCCGTAGACGAAGTCATGGGCAACGACAAGCATATAATATTCTGTTTTCGTCACTTTTTCTCCAACGCTTAGACCAGTAGTCCCTAACCTTTTCAGTTCGGTTGCCATTATGACATAACTAGGGTCACGGATTTAACTCCTCCCCATTATTTCGCGAGGGTAATGAGCTTTTGGCGTTGGTGACAACAACCAGCTCGTGACCCCCACGAGAAACTAGCTTTACCCCCAGGGGGTAATTACCCCCAAGTTCGGAACCCAGGGCCTAGACCGCCTTCCAATCGCAATTTTTCTAGGCCCTATGACGTCACTCCAAGTCGTATCTAACGTCCAGTGACGTCACACTGAAACAATCGCAAGTGCGCAGCCATTAGCGATTAACGAGCGATCGGCCGGCGGGCGGGCACTAAATTAAAATAAATATTTGCAGCGCCTGCGCAACCTTTTAAGTCGCCGACACAGGTGCCGCGGTACAGGCGCGCACGACGCTTTTAAATACTGACACAATTAAGTTCGCCAGATAAATTTATAAGACGTGTCTATAACTTCGCGACTGTAAGCGCCGGTTAAAGAAATGGAAAGAAAATCCGGCTTTTTGAAACGGGTTAGCAAAAGGCCGCCTTTACGGTCTAGCGTTGTAACTCCTTGCGTTCCTTCCAGTACGAAAAGAAGTAAAGAATTTAGAAGAACCGTTATAAAAAGCCAGGACTAACGAAGCTAGGATTAAAACATTAAATCGTTTTCTCGTAATTTATTGTCATTATTTTACCTTCTAAATGATTCCATTTCTATGATCCACGGCTGTGACACATGATACTACCTACCTGTCTAATAATAAATAAATATTATGTATTTTAACGTAAACAAGATTTGACGCAATAACTTGCTTTGATTCAAATTAACGACAGATTCATTTTATTTTAAAGCAGTATTAGTGTAATTTTGATTTTATAATGACTATTTTTACATGCTGTAGTGCATTAGGTATTAATTTCAACGCCATCTCTTATCTAGTCTTCGAAACTTGCGAACGAAATCTGTGCAGCACTGTACCGGATTACACGCGCAAATCGGAGTAATATCGATTTTATTACGACGCCCAATCGGAAGTTACGATTGCGGTAAACTCTTGCTAATGTTACCAGTTTGATAACTTGTTTTTTTTACTTATAATTAAGCCCGCCCCAGCAATCTTCAGTGTTGCAAATTAAATTTATTGAATCGGACGTCATTTTAAGAGAACTTTGTTTAATTTTCTCTGTTCGAGATCATACATACATAAACCACGTATTTATCCCTTACGGGGTAGACAAGAGCCTGAGGTAATAAGACTTAAAGGCCTTAGCATGATTGTGGGCGTATAGGTGGAAAGGGGAATCAAAATAGTGATGGCTAGCCGCATCGCCTAGACCATGATTCCTAAGATTTTTATGGCTCGCGCTGGTCCCCTTTATGGTATGGTCCCCTTTGTCGTCCCACCCCGCGCCCCTGTGCCGCGCGGGCGAGGGCTCGTTTAAGCGATCGGTCTATAGTCGGCGTCGGCGTCGGCGTCGGTAGAGATACTCTTCGCGGAATGGCTTGGCTTGCTTTTGTGGAAAAGTACTAAAAGATGTTAAATAAGGTAAACACGTATTTCCAAGTTATCAGTAGGTATAATAATAAATAATAATAATATAGCCTTTTTATTCCGAATTCGCTACAATTTCATTTTTTGTTGTTGTTGTTGTTTTATTATTAAATTGTCGCGTAATTCGGCGTGCCTCATGGCATAGGCCTCCTCCGTGTATTGGAGGGTTTGGGCTATAGTTCCCACGCGCGCCCAGTGCGGATTGGGAACTTAACACACACCATTGAATTTCTTCGCAGATGTGTGCAAGGTTTCCTCACGATGTTTTCCTTCACCGAAAAGCTCATGGCAAATTTCAAATGTAATTTTCGCACATAAATTCCGAAAAACTCAGAGGTGCGCGCCCGGGATTTGAACCCACGACGCTCTGCCACTAGGCTACCACGGCTTTTTTTTAGGTATGTGGCCTATAAAAAGTTACTCTATGAGTATGTGCCCGTAATTTTGCCTGCTCTCTAAGCACAGCTGTTTAGCGGCACGATGGACGAATGAGATGGGGGTAGCAATCCGGACCTTCACAGCGTCGTATCTACCATCCAGGTGCCTTACCATGACGTCTTAATGCGATCCAATTCCGATTCAGTTTAGGTTCGCTCGCTGTCAGATCCATACTAAAAATGACAGCTAAAACCTGAACTGAGTCGGAATTGAATCGCATTAAGACGTCATGGTAAGGCCCCCTGTACCTCATACTACAGTCCAGTACAAGCTGTAGGTAAGCCCAGCATAATGCTGAGTTGGACCACTTTGTTACAATTTCAGTACGTAAAGATTAATTTGTTTTCATCGTTTTTTACTGTTACATTTTTTTATTTTTTTATATAGATAACTAACTTCTGCCCGCGACTTCGCCTGCGAACAACATACGAACATACGAACATACGAACCTTCCTCTTAAATCACTCTGTCTATTAAAGAAAACAGCATCAAGATTCGTTGCGTAGTTTTAAAGATCTAAGCATACGTTAAGAGACAGCGGAAAGCGACTTCTTTTTATACTATGTAGCAGACAGTAGCAGTGTCGTGGCGTCAAGTATATCAGAAAGCAAGCCTAAGGGCATATAACTAGCCTTTTCCTCTAATTCTGCGCAATAAGTGCCCAACTGCGTTAAAATAGACAAGCCGGCCAAGTTCTCCATGAGCGTTTTAAATTCCTGACTTCTCTCCGGTCTGCGCAAAATCTCCTCCTTGCTGTTCCTGCTTCTTCCTCTAAGTTCTATCATGACTCCTTTACTATGACCTCTATCCGTCTGTGGAATTCCCTTCCCGTAGATCTACGACGAGCTAAAACTCTACCTATTTTTAAAAACCTACTCAAATCTCACTATTTATCACTAATTTAATCCACTCCCTGTCTTTAGTACCTTATCTTTTCTTTTTGCTTCTGATTAAATCCTTTTCTGTTGTATGGCCTTCTTATTTTTCATTGCTTCTCACATTTATTTTATCTTAAGTTTTATGTTATGTGTATATGTATGAATTATTTTATTTTATTTATTTAGCTGTGTATTATATTTATGTTGGTACTGTTGTTTTTATTATCCCTGCGTTTATCCTGTCTATTTGTTTCCGCCACCTACTTAAACTGTCTCCAACTTATTTAGCTTTTTGGTTGTCTGGAAGAGATCGCTATTAAGCGATAAGACCGCCTATTGTCTACATTGTTCTTTGTTTCTGTATTGTTTTGTACTGATTTTCAATAAAGAGTATTTGTATTGTATTGTATTGTTCTATAGACGCTATGTAGTGTAATTTTCAAGCTGAACTTAACTTCTCATCTAATCAATTTTCTTTTACTACCAGTTACTCTACCCGAAGCTACCTAGTGTTAATTGGTTTTGTGTGTCGTTCAACCCGAACATATCGGTTTCAGTAATTCGATGCTCGCCTACTGTTTGCACAAGCCGCGGCCTACTCGACACTTCTGTTCGGAGTTTCGTTACCAGTACCTTCGAGCTTTGTTTTAATTTACTAGGGTTTTCGCTTTAACGGTGTTTTCCGTTATTATTAGAAGCTTTATATTAACTTGCAACGTATGTATTGTTAGGTTAGGTTTTATAGGTCTACGGACTGGCTGGTTTAAGGACTGGCTGGTTCGTGTTCGTGTCAAGTTTTATAAATCGAACGCTCGTTCGATTTTATTCGGATTTTGTTTTAGAACTTGAGGGCGGACGAGAGATCTGCTTGAACCAGGAACTAAACCGTTTCCCTGGTATATTGTAGCGTTAAATTTTATTAAAACTGAATAAACAAAGTATTTAATATAATGCAACTAAAGTTTGTTTAAGACGCATCGTTATCCGTCCGATATAAGTATGTTTGTCCGGGTGGAATCTTGCGACTCAATTTTGAAGCATATATCTCGACTCCAGAAGCATAAGGTCTGATGTGTAAATCCGACCAAATTGACTTATTCACATTACGGTTATAATGCGCTCTTTCTCTGTCTACCACACTGACACTAATATATTATATCTTCATCCGAATCACCTGAAATTTGGCATACTTGTGTAAGTCAGAGGACAGCACAATAATGCGATAGTAAAATTCTGGTGGTCCAGCCAGGACCGTCTCCGCAGGAGGGAACCCTTAAACGGTTGGTCCGAATGACAATGTAAGTACAGTCAGCAGAAAAGCTTGTATCTAAAATGATTTTTTTAGCTTAGGTTATTGAGTTGATTTTTTAAAAAAGCTTTTCGGTGGTCAGTCGGGAATGGAAGAAAATCTAATCTTAGGAGTTGTTATAGGCGATGCGGCTCGGAACTTATCACCACTTTGTTTCGAGTTTCGTTTTGTAGTTTTTATATCTTAAATCGGTATATGATACAAAGTTTAATTCATATCACACTAGCGGTCGCCTGCGACTCCGTCTGCGAAGAATTTGCTTATCGCTATCCCGTGGGAACAATACAATTTTACTGGGATGAACACTATCTATGCATCAAATTTAGTGGTTTAGGCGTGACAGACAGACAGGGTTACTTTTGCATTTATGACGTGTAGGGAAGCGGGCATTTAAATAAACGCCGTCGAAAATAATTTCGGGTCAGTCCTCAAATCGAGTATTTTTCAAAAACATTTGACTATTTGCTTGTCCAGTAAACCCAAAAAAAAATTGAACGCCAAGTCTCACACTGCTCCGGTTCCTTAGAATAATAGAAATCGTCTTAATGGCTTCATTATTTACCTTTTGCCTGTGAGTATCGCCTTCTTTACGACTTCCTGTTTTCTTTACCTTCTGACTTTCTAGAGGGTAATGTTGAATGATTAGGTACGTTCTTATAGACCGACCGCTTAAATGAGTCCTCGCCCGCGCGGCACAGGGGCGCGGGGTAGGCAACAAAGAGGTGCGGGCGGCAGGCGCACTACCCGCCCGCATCTCTCTCAGTCCCCTTCGTCCTGCTGGTCTGGGAGTAATGCACCAGTTGCTTCTCTTCCCACGCAGATGGAAAAAGCCCATAGAGGAATGGGCGAAAATCTTAGCAATCATGTTATAGGCGATGCGGCTAGCACCCCAACACTATTTCGATTCCTCTTTCCACCATACGTCCAATCATGCTAAATGTGTACATTAGGCTCTGTCTACCGCGTAGGGGATAAAGACGTGATTTATGTATGTATGTATATCCGATGGCTGAATCCTTTCATTGTCAATTCTAGTAGGTAATGTTAACCAAATTGCAACGCTAACAACTAGAGGATTTGGAATGTAACAATCCAACATGGCTGCCGTCACTCGAACTCATACATTTAATCACAAAGTGTGTGAGAAAAATGTAATTAGCAGAATATTCCGCACTGATGCGGTTACAAACACTTGTACTGACAAGATATAAAGACCTATTTCCTTTAACATAACTGTAATCGCCTTGTTTTGTATTGTTACGCGAAAAGGTCAATTAAGAGTGTTTTCTGACGGAAAATGTGAGAGTTTTACTTAGAAAAATACAGTTGGAAGGGTATTTATAAATAACTAGCTGGTGCCTCCATGCTGGTCTGGGAGTAAAGAAAAAAACATAGAATTTACCAGTTGCTTCTCTTCCCGCAATATTGTAAAAGCCCATCGAGGGATTGGGCGAAAATCTTAGGGATCATGTTATATAGGCGATATGGCTAGCAACCCATCACTGTGTTGATTCCCCTTTGCATCCATACGCCCACAATCATGCTAAATCATGCATGTATTTTATTTTGAAAAAATGACTTTCTGCCAAGTTTCTTGCGGCGCATTCTTCTTGGCAATGATGGTCTTTCCGAATGTGCTGGTAGTTTCAAAAAGACATGTAAAAGAGCCCCTGGCGGCCAATTTGCAAAAATAAATTTTCATTTTCATTTTCATTCATTTTCATTTTCATTTTCATTTCATTTTCATTTTCAAACGTGGTCTTTAGGTCTTGTCACCTTAAGCTCTGTCCACCCCGTAAGGGATAAAGACGTGATTTATGTATGTAGCTGGTGCCCATGACTCCGTCTGCGTAGACTTCAATTATCCCGCGGGAACTATGCTATTTTCCGGGATAAAACTATCACATGGCTTTCCCCGGGACCGGAATTGAAACTAACTGTAGGTATACCAATTTCCAATTAAAACTGTTTAGTGGTTTCTCCATGTTGGTCTGGGAGTAAAGAAAAAAACATAGAATTTACCAGTTGCTTCTCTCCCCGCAATATTGTAAAAGCCCATCGAGGGAATGGGCGAAATTCTTAGGAATCATGTTTATAAGCGATGCGGCTAGCAACCCATCACTATTTTGAATCCCCTTTCCACCTATAGGTGCGCCCTTAATCATGCTAAACGTGGCCTTTGGGTCTTGTTACCTTAGGCTCTGTCAACCCCGTAAGGGATAAAGACGTGATTTATGTATGTATGTTCCTGAACGGAACTCTGACATGACTTGTCTTTGGTGTTTATCTGTGGTCGCTCACTTCACACCGAGCTAAAACTGTACGGAGGTTTATTCGATACTTGAAGATTTTAAATAAATACAAGAAATGGCAAACACTTCGTTACAAAAAAACCCTCTGTGAAAACATAGTGAAACAACAAAATATATACTCCTAACCTAGGCTGAAAAGCCATGGCAATTTGCAGTCTAACACATCTTTAAACGCATTTTAGCTTGTTCAAGCTTCCCTAGTAATTTCTCTAAGGGAACTCTTACTTATAGTAAAGCCATGATTTAAAACTATTAAACCTTTTATCCTAGACGCACTCGAGTCTAGCTCAAGTATAAAATCATCCAAGCATTATTACAACAACTATTCGCAAATACCCCTTGGCTGCAGTCACTTCTTTGGAGGGACGGGTCTCCCGTACTGGTGGGCATTAGTTCCATCATGTGCCGTAATTACTGGTGGCGGCGCTAGTATCCTTGTAAGTTCTGTGCTACATTATAATGCGTGCTTTATGCATCGCAAAGGAAATTGTTTGCATGGATATTTAAAACGAAATGAGTGAAAGTATGAGGAAAGGAAAAGTCAAATGAAGTATCCTGATCTGTTATAAAATACGACAGCTCTAAATGTGTTTTAAATGTTGATAGTAAAGTAATGTTCATTTTTTTTAACTTATGGTCTTTGGCTTGTCACATATTTATTTATTTGTCAAGCATTTTAACCATAACAAGCTCTAATTTCGGTTTGTTGTTCCAATGAAAAGCTTTTCTTAGATTAACAAGCCTTAAAATTAATTACCAAATAATCGGTGCCTCATCAATGCATTGCTATAGTAAAAAAAGTTTCCTTTACAAAAGGTCGTAATAGTTAATTTATATGACCTCTAAGTAAGGGCCCATAAAACTTTACAAGCAGCGCCACCTGTTGTCGAATAGGCGAACTAAGGCCAGTGCGCTCACGCATAAATAAATAAATTAACGTGTTTGATTAATTCGTTGTGATCTTCAATATTTCAATAGCAAGGCTAAAATCACTTCCTATTTAGTACCTGATGGGTGTTACATGTTTTTAATTCTTTTTTTTAAGCATTAAATTAGCGCCACGCCACTATTTATTTCCGTCTGTCATAAACTATGTACCTAGGTATGATAAAGCTGTGGTGGTCTACGAAATGGTCTGTCTACGAAATATGGCTAAGTTCTGAGTGAAAAAAAAAACAACCGAATTGAGTAAGTACCTACTTTTGAAGTCTGTTAAAAATAATTAAATCTAGCTACCTAGCTTTAATAGTTCAACCTGGTTAAAACATTTTGACACTACTAAACTGAGCTTAAAACTTCCTAAATCTAAAAATTTTTTTTGGCTTCAAGCGGACGTTATGGGGGAGGCCTATGTCCAGCAGTGGACGTCTTTCTGCTGACAGGATGATGATGATGTGGACTTTAAAACTATAAGAAATATTTATGAACCAAAAGAACTTTAAAGATGTTTTCATCACACGCAGCTATTTCAAAAACATACTCCCGATGGTTTAGACAACTCCATGAACAAATCAATTTTAAAAAGGCGTATGTACATAGAATTTCGTAAGACATTCTGCAAGAAGCTCTTTCATTTCTGCAAGGGGAGCCCCACGAACAAGGGGGGAGGGGGAGGGGGAAGTAATTGATCGGCATCGTGATTGATGAGGCAGCTTTTAAGTTTTTAGAGTCAGTGAAATATTAGTACTGTGCAATTTAAAGTGAATTTCTTCTTAGTTTAAGGAATGCTCGTGCAAGCCTAAAAAGTTTTAACAAAAAATGTTAAAAATGTTAAAACCGGATGTGTAAATTGCCAATAATTCATAAATAGCTTTAGATTATGTATTCGAGGCGTTCCGCCGAATCATAAACAAAAACTAACGATCACAGATGTCACAATATAACTATAGAATTATTTAAACAAACATACGGCAACTGTACCACTATCCGCCAGCTGCCTAACGACAATATAACTATTTATTACTCTAATTAACAACAAACGCTTGTTAGTTTTGTTGAAACAAACCCCTAATCATAACGTAATTAACTTCGTTTTTACGCTAATTCTCTCAACTGTTTTTCTCAACAGCTCCAGCGTAAAACCAACCTTTATACAATTACAGACGGTCTACGCCACTTTTTATTTCATCAATCATATGGCGCGTCTCCGCCATGTTTGAAATGTAGCGTATGCCTCGAGTTTAAGGTGCGTTTGGGCGTGCGACGTGATTATCAAATATTTGGGTTTGGAAGGTGTTCTTCAGCCATATAATTAGGTTGCAGACACCTCGGTGTGATGACCACTGGCGCCTTAGGCTATACCTACAGGGTGACCACGTTTGGAACACAAATCGGGATTTTTAAAATTGAGCAAAATTTTTTTAGTTTCAATTTATTCCATAACAAAATTCAGACACCTAAAACCAAATCAGACATCCCAGGGATAAAATATGGACTGAACGGTCAATAACGATCGCTTGCGTCTTCTTGGCGTTTATCATGAGGCCAAAGCTCGCAGCCCAGTCGCGGATGGTGAGAAGGTCAGCATTCATGCAATCTAGCAACAGCGGAAAATCGTCAAGATCAGCGGCAGAATAGATTTGTAAGTCATCAGCATGTTGGTGATAAGAAGAATTGAAAGAGGTAATACCATTAATGAAAATAGAAAAAAGGAGATGGGAAAGTACACCCCCCTGAGGGACACCAGCGGTAAGATCACACCAGTAGGCTTATTACCTAACTCGCCCGCAATCGCCATCGTGTTCATTTTGACAGTTCATGTATGGGCTGACAATTGGCATCGGAATCAGCTAGCTGTCACATTCATACAAGAACTGTCAAAAAGAACACGATGGCGATTGCGAGCGAGTTAGGTAATAACCCTACAGATTGAAGAGGCATCATCAACCTTGACTTTACAGTTTTATTGTGGGAGATGGCACGTTCCTAGTTGAAACAGTTCAAGAAATAGCAAATTTCCATAAAAACTAGTGCTGATTAAAAGATACATTGCGTATGTTTATGTTCACAACAACGTATTTAAGTGTTCTCTTAAGTTTAAGAAGTTATAAAAATAATGGTCCTTTACAGTATTATGATTAATCCTTTAAAGTTCAATTTATAACCTATGTTTTGGAAATGCAAAGTCATGAATTCATTTCTATTATAAGGAAAAAATGTATTAGCCAGCAAATTCTTCAGCTTTCTTAAATTAAGACAAGTCAACACAAAACTGTGGGGTCACTGTTGTAACAATATTATGGTAACCGTTCCAATTCCGAATAAGTGCTGGTTTGGTATCTCTATCAATTATTTTTTACAGATTTTATAGCTGGCCAGTTTGTTTGCCTAAGGCATAAGCAGGTGTTTAAACAGGTTGAATACAAACAAAAACCGTGCTTACTTATCTCGTTTTCCAACTACTGTAAATTAAAAAAGTAATCTTGAAATCTTAAAAAAAAGAAAAAACAAATGCTTATGGTTTGCTCTTACTGTTGGAAAAGTGGCAAATACTCCAAAGAGTTAAGATTCTTAGAAACCCGTACTATAAAAATTTGCCTAGGTCCGGTAGGTCCTACCTCAATGGCTAAATTACTTTTTTAATTTATTTCTGCCAAACTGCATAGGATGTCAGTAGAAAGAGATGGTGATGACTGATGTGCCACATTCTTAAAAGCACGACTTAAATGAAACAAAACTCCGTATTATAAGACAATTATCGAAAAACGGAAAAATAATACAGACAGCCAACCTGTCGTTTACGAACGCGAGCATAAACAAGAAAAAAAATTAGACGAGCGGTCATAAATAATAGAATCATTAACATCTGCCGCTATGATTTGGATCATCAATTTTTTTCGGAGTGAAAAAGTTGTATGTTAAGTTAGGGGCGTCGCCGGAAAACGACGTGTTTTGACGGTTATGCTGTAGCTATTATTTTTTAATTTCCTTTTGAGATACAATAACCATTTGTTACACATTACTTTTAGACTATTTTGAATTAAAGAATAGAACGACGAATGCTTTGCGTTTGGCATCTAAGAATTATTAGCAAGCGCGGATACTACGAGCAACAACATTATAAAGTAGTATGCAAAAGTATGAGCAATTAAATAAAGATTTTTTTCTTTTAAAATTGTTAGGAAATATCTAGAGCGTGATTAAAAAAATACACAAAAATATATGCCGCAAATAGCGACTGTATCCGCGCCTGTGGACCAACACACCGTAGTAAGTTTTTAAAATTTCAAAATAAAACAAAATGTCTACTAACCAAATGGTCTGAGTGGGGGTCTCGGGGCGCACTAGGTGCTGGAATGGGCCACAGCAACTTTGACAACATCCGTTGACTTTGGCTATAGATGAGCTCCTACGAAAGGAGAAACAAGTGCTTTAGTAGGAGTATTAGTAGTCCTAATCTAGGAAAAAGAACACCACTTGAAGGCGGATAGGAATTCATATAGGATAATTGAATTTTTAAATGGGAAACTATCTGCGAATGTATATGTATTATTTACGCGTTTGTAGTGTGTAGAGGTTTTATAGAAAAGGCTTTAAATTGTTTGTCAGTAAAATGTTAATACAATGTAAAATTTTGATTCCATTTTCAATCTATACGCCCACAATCTTGCTAAACGTGGCCTGTAGGTCTTGTCACCTTAAGGTCTGTCTACCCCGTAAGGGATAAAGACGTGATTTGTGTATGTGTATGTATGTATGTAAATTTTTGCAAATTTATGCCATAAGGGTTTCTTCCCTTTATTAAGAACCAGCGGCCTATAGAAGGTCGATACTGAACATCGAAGTTGAATAAGTGAGATTATTAATAATAATAACACGTTTTTACGAGCTGCGCCCGCGCCGCCGGCGTCAGCGCTGATATGGACGCGAGGAACAACCTTTGGTCGCCAATTAAAAAATATTAAAACATTTTTTTTAACTAAACCTAAGATTATGTTATTAAGAAAAGATACATCGTTATCATACTAGCTTTTGTCCGTGGCTTCGCCCTTGAGAACTCCTTATCCCGTGGGAATTAGCAATATCCGGTCTTATTTCTTGTCTGTCATAACAGGCATCTCTATGTTAAACTTTACATGTAAAAGCAGTCAATGAGGTTTTATTATTTGTACAGGTTTTTTTTTTATTTGGTTGCGAAATTCAGGTGGAAGTTGGGAAAGAACTCATTAAGGCTTCACCCGTATAAAATAGCCAGGGACTTCTGACTTCGGTATTACATATGAGCTAAAAGATAGGGAATCCCAAATTTAAAAAAAAATATAGATTTTAATTTGTAACCCTTCTAAATATCATAAGCCCCGCCGTCACAGTGAAAATAGCTGGCAGCTAAATTAAAATTTAACTGTATTTTTTTAATCGTATGAATATCCTCAAAATCATCAACCCAAAAACACACAAACGTTAGGTTTTACAGCGTTAATGAAGATGATCCTATTACAAGAGCTATTTAACTCGTATACAACCGAGACGTATAATCAAAACGTATGTTGATAATTACAGCTCATAATAATGTAGATATAATTGCTACATAAGTGCTTTTTAAATCCAACAATACTGTATTTACTCAGGAAATTACCGTAAGACACCACAATGATATAATTCCGTACGTAAATTTGATCCCATACGCCACAATTTAACCAACGACACCACATCGTTTTTTAAAGAAAGTAATTTGAGGAAGTTTCCAAAGAGGTTTTATAGCCAAAGTGTTGGCCACTACTGGCTGGTTAAAAAGTATAACGAGACAGTAATAATAGGTTGAGCAAAGTTCTGCTGCAAAACAAACACAGTCGAGACTGCGGACAGAGCAGGGGGAGACAGAGAGTGCTAATTTATTTAATAATGCTTTGGATGATTTCTACATTTACGAGTTTGGGACTACGGGTTGCCATGATTTATGTGTTTTTGGGATTTGCTTTTGAGTTATGATTGTTTGACTTTGTTGTTTACATTTATTTGCGATTTAGTTAAGACGGCGGTCGTCGTGGCGTTTGAATAATTACTAATAGTATATATGGCTAGCAACCTATCACTATTTTGATTGCATTTTTTGCCATGTATACGCCCACAATCTTGCTAAACGTGGCCTAGGTCTTGCTACCTTAGGCCCTATCTACCCCATAAGGGATAAAGACGTGATTTATGTATGTATGCATGTATGTATGTATGTATGTACATTACGAGTATAAACCGCTAAATCGTATTAAACTTTGCGAGCATCATACACTCTTAGTCAAAACATTTGATTAACTAAGCTTCATTGTTCCTAAATTCAAATATTCAATCAACCCGAAATAAATAATACGTAAATTGACTAACGAATTGATATATTTTTAATTAGAACATTAACATTGCCAACAGGTGGCAAATAAATTCCCAAAAAAAGCACCTGCTTACTGTTTAGCCCCTCGGAATTTGAAGCCGAATACTCTGACCAACGGTCTTGTAGTTGTTTCAAATTATAGGAATTAATTACAATCCACCTATTGATTTTCATTTACAATTATCTTCGTTTCTTCGAACAACTTCAGACAACTTGTTCTCACGCGTTAAACTTAGAACACGTATTTTATTTATTTTTAATATATTTTTAGGCGTCTCTCTAAGAAAAAGATTATTCACAATCGTCAATTTTAAACTTATTGGACAAGCTTGAAATTTCGTGGTCGCATACAGAGAAATTGCAACGTTAAAAAATATCGTGTTCACAAAAATCATTTTTTTTGGTGCCTCTCCAACTAGTTAGGTTGGCAACACGGAATAAAAAAACGTTCTTTGTTTTTTATACAATGCGTCATCCTGAATCATTATATTGATCTGTGATCAGGGAAATTACACCAATGATCGATGTTAATCTGCATTAATACAGCTGTCAGTATAATATCCACCTACTTATCGCGCCCGTGGACAAACCCGTTCGAATCCTCAATGAAAAGCTAACTAGGTATACTTACATATACTAGTCGCAAAAACTTTATGATATAAAACGGCGTAAAGTACACACAGACCGAAAACATCTGAGATCTGACGCCTAGTGGTTTGAGAACCTGACTAAGAAGCTCGAAGTCTTGGGTTCGATCCTGTAGGCTTATTATCTAACTTGCTCGCAATCGCCATCGTGTTCGTTTTGACAGTTCTTGTATGAATGTGACAGCTAGCTGATTCCGACGCCAATTGTCAGCCCATACATGAACTGTCAAAATGAACACGATGGCGATTGCGAGCGAGTTACGTAATAAGCCTACCGGTCTGAGTAGATATGAATACAAATTTTTGCTTTCGAGTCTTGGATGTTTACGTACTGTTTAATTCGTTGGTATTGGTTGGGTGGGCACTAGCGCGGGCTTTGGGTAGTTTGGGAGTAAGTCAATTAGAGTCAATTTTCCCGTGATATTTTTATATTATATTCATTTACGTTAACCGTTAATATTACTTAATATTTTCTCCAACAAAATATCACATCAATTCTTATATTCATGGCGTTATTGTTCGAAATCTTTATAAATAAGATTTTAAACTTTTCTTTGTATGTTTACTGTTTTTTAGTTTACATGCAGATATCTAGAATCCCCTCGAATCAAATTACGCATAGTTAGAAAAACAGCCACTGAAATAATTACCGTCAGCATTCCACAAAATCATTGTTAGAAACTTTGTACGTATTGCAAGAGTAAATTATCAAAAACCGCAAGCTTGTCCCACTCCCCTAATTCTGCCAAGATTTACCACTTAATTGTACGACATCAGAATTTAATTTACAACTCTGTGAACAGCTTTTACTGGTAAATTGCTGGTTGGATAATGCCCAGTGGGCGAGCGAAAGATTCCATTCCCAGTTATTGGTATTGTTGAAATCTTAACCACAGATCAATTGGTGATGGTCTGCTTCAGTATCCTGTTTAATTTGACAGTGACAGCTGTCAGCCCAGAGGGCTATGGAGAGAGCAATGTTGGGCATTTCTATCCGCGATCGGGTTCGCAATACCGAAATCCGCAGCAGAACAAGACTCACGGACATTGCGAAAATCATAGCCCAAAGGAAGTGGAAGTGGGCTGGCCACATATGCCGCAGATCTGATGGAAGATGGGGTAGGAAAGTGCTGGAGTGGAGGCCAAGGACTGGGCGCAGAAACGTGGGGAGACAGCCCAGAAGATGGGCCGATGACCTCATTCAAATAGCGGGGAAGGACTGGAGCCGGAAAACCCAAGACCGCAGCAATTGGAGGGCTATGGAAGAGACCTTTACTCAGCATTGGGTAGAAAAAGGTTGAAGAGAGAGAGAGAGAGCTGTCAGTACCTAACTTGTTCTCGCAACGGAAACGTTCACATGAAGGCGCGGTAAAAAAGTGTAACTGTACCAACTTGAGATAGGTATTCACATGTTCTTCCCAATATTACAGACGTGATAGAGTTTGTTTTCATGTTAAGTAATATACAAAGAAGGGATTCTGAGGATACAAATGAAATAGGTGTTTTTAAGTAAGATAATATATTGGTTTCAAAAAAGAATTGTGCATGTGTACCGTTTTAATAGGACACACGTAAATTGCAGATATGTAAAACTTCAAGTAAAAATATTTTTATAGTGTAAGCGCCATCTCTGGGAGAAACATATACATAACTTGGATATAAGTGAGAAACTTCATTGACGAAGTCATTCTGTGCGTTTGACAATCGGCCACGTAAGTCATCAGATAAATTGCAACAAATACCGCTTGATTTACGATTAAATAATAATAATGTCAAGAACTTAATCGGGCGTTCGGCGAGCCGAGCCCGACCGAAGCTTGAAGCCCACAATTAGTGTCCAGTTGTACAAATATGAACGAGGCGCGCGCGCACGGCGCCGCCGGGGGCCTGGCGCCCCATAAACCCGAGAACACCCGAATACCGCACGACGGAATACGAAGCTAGTGTCGGGAATTTCGCAAATTTTTCTTTTTAAGCGGCCTACGAAAATGATTCGATCGAAATGCGTCAGTGTTTTGTGTGGTGGTGGAGTTCAGGGGATTTTTGCATGTTTTATGTGGCAGTAGAGGAAGGGGTTGCATGTAAAAACATATATTTTGTGTTTAAGCGGAATAAAATTTTGTACACACACACACACACACACACACACACAAATCACGTCTTTATTCCTTACCGGGTAGACAGAGCCTAAGGTAACGAGTCCTACAGGCCACGTTTAGCAAGACTGTGGGCGTATAGGTGGAAAGTGGAATCAAAATAGTGATGGGTTGCTAGCCGCGTCGCCTATAACATGATTCCTATGCCCAATTCCCTCGATGGGCTTTTACCATCTGCACAGGAAGAGAAGCAACTGGTACATTCTATGTTTTTTCTTTACTCCCAGACCAACATGGAAGCAAGCTTAGCTTTAATGCCTAAAAATCTGAAAAACCATAGGTGCCCGATTTTTTTGCAACGGGTGTATATGCGTTTGTTTGATGTTACCTACCTAAACTTGCGAGTCTACTATAAAATTGAGGAGTAAATAGATATGCAAGTATAATTTAACAATTCTTAAAAGGAAAAATAGTACTTTGACCGACTATTTCCTATTATAGAAAGAACGTATTATTTACCGTTGCACGATGCCATTGTCAAAGTAATCTTATGGACGCTAGGTGTCACGCCGCCAGAAATATCTGCGATCTTCGCCGATACAGACGTACAAGGCGAATAGGAACGAATATTCGCCATAAATCCGAATATCGCATCTAAACTTCATTCCAGATAACATGAAACATCCCTCTTTATAAACTTTGGATTGCACTTGTTTGGATTTTGTTATTTGTTTCGGATGTAATTAGGTGATTGAGTATTGTTACCATGTATTGCATGCTTCAAATGAATTGTAAATCTTTAAATATTCTCATTTAAGTGAATTTCTGTAATTCTTTTGAGAATAAAGTATCTTTAACACGGGACATTTGAAAAGAGCATGTATTTAATGTATTTTTAATAAAACCACGTTAAGTAATAGAGATAAAAGGTATTTTAGTTACATGAAATATGTATACATAATTATGCGCAGTATTTTGAATCCCCTTTCCATATTATACGCCTGCAATCATGCTAAACGGGCCTTTAGGTCTTGTTACTTTAAACTCTGTCTACCCCGTAAAGGATAAAGACGTGATTTATATATGTATAAGCTCTTTAGGTTCTAACATTCAACAAAACGTCATTACGTGTACGTATTTAAGTATTATTAGTTAATTTGCTTCGAATCACATGTATGATTTTGACCCACTCCCAATAGTTAGATTGACTTGAAATTTGGTACATGTAGGCATAGAGCTCCAAAGACTGCAATAATTTTATCAGTGTTCATAATGATTTATAAAAGCTAAAGTAAAAATTGCATTTTTAGGTAAGAATTATATTTACTTACGTACTAACTCATACGACTCCTTACAGGTAGAATCATATAATAGAATCATAAAAATTTAATGAAAATGAAATAAATTCATGTTTAATACATATCTTAACATACAACTAGCTCGTGTCAACGTTTAATGTTATCAGGAATATCAAATCCATTGAAAAAAACGTACACCTCGTACTCGCGTAATAGATTAATGATACAGGCTGTTGTTTAAACGAGCAGTGTTTAGAGCTCTCGCCACCCGCGCGGGCGAGTGGGACCGCGTTACGTGTGGGAAAGAGACGCGAGAATAATCGATAGAGGCGCCACCGGAGCGCCGCGGGGCGGCGCCTGCGCCGGCCCCACGCGCACATCTTATTGAGAAATTCTTCATTCTTTTTGGTTTCCTGTGTGGTTATACTCCCTGTTAACAATATTACCATTTGAGCACAGACGCATATTTTAAGGTCCAAGCGTAATCCTGTGATTTATATCGAAGCGACAATCGAGTGTATAGAGCTTATAAGCCGTTTGTGCTATTTTGTTCCGTGCGAAGAGTCCAGATTCAATGACGCTTCTTTAAAAATAAAATAGAATTTTTAGCCACATTGTCACTTGGAACGACCTGGCCAGAAATAATTATAAAAAAAGATCACAACGAATTAAGAACCTCCTCCTCTTTTTTTAAATCGGTTAAATATAATAGTAGTCCATGTGGTAAAGCTTCCATCCAACCATTTTGGTAAAGTGTAAAATTAACGTTTAATTACTCTTGACATGTTTTTGACAGAATATATTGAATAGTTCACGATTAAGTACTTTTTGTAGAAAACTAGCTTCTGCCCGCGACTTCGTCTGCGTAGAATTATATACATAAAAACCTTCCTCTTGAATCACTCTATCTATTAAAAAAACCGCATCAAAATCCGTTGCGTAGTATTGAAGATATAAGCATACATAGGGACATAGGGACATAAGGACATGGGGACAGAGAAAGCGACTTTGTTTTATACTATGTAGTGATATATCTGAAGAAGTAACACCAAAAGCTACTATCAAAAAGATCGTAAGGGACAGAAACAGAAGAGACACTCACAAAAATGCGTAACACACGACAACGAAACGCAGCGAAATATCCCCCGTTAAAACAGCAATCAGTTATCAGACAGTTATGCTAATAAGACATACTAATTTCAAAAACCAACAAGCATCGAAAAAACAACGCACGATCGCTTGGAGGTTGAAAAAAAAAAGATGAGCCGTCGGGCGCCAGGGCCCAATTACGGCGTGTTGGCCGGTGGGCTAACACCGGGCCGGGCTTAAGAATGCAGCCTTTCTAGAGTCTAGACTTCTGGGAAAGAAATGTGGATATAAGGTGAGAAGCTGTTGACGACACCTTGGTGATATTCGTGTTGCAAGATTGCTAGTGGTGCGATGCAAAAAGGCAGATGAAGTAAGTATAACTCGTTTGGAGAACGCGATTGCGAGTTTTGAAGTCTGAAAATTATTTTCTCACGATTATGTCGGGAATGGTGCGACTAGTTTCGATCTATGTATACGGAAGGCCTTAATAGTAGCGTTTTAAACCGTTTCAATATTTTTTATTAATATCGTACTAGATTTTTAATTTTATAAAGGTGTTCCGGTTTGCCGCAAAATAATGCTAATAGGGATTCATTTTTAATGATTACTAATATGTTTTTCTGCGACTGTTGAATCTGTGCAAAATTGCAAATATATCTGTCTCTTTCTCTCTCGGTAAAACTGACGCTTGTTACGTAACCAATCTCTCGCGCATCAAACCAAAATTGAAACATACAGGCTGTTCTAAAATTATAAAATGAGCGTTTGAGCACATTACAAATGGCCCCAACGAACTGTTCTAAATGTCTAGTCACTACATCACTACATAGTTATAAAACAAAGTCGCTTTCCGCTGTCTGTTTCGTCTCTATATATGCTTAATTAAAACTACGCAACGGATTCGATGCGGTTTTTTTTAATAGATAGAGTGATTCAAGAGGTAGGTTTATATATTCTACGCAGACGAAGTCGCGGGCATAAGCTAGTCTTGAATAAGGGTTTACTTTATACGTCTAGTTGTATTCAAACGTTATTCTGACCGGACCGGACGCTTAGTTCCGGCGGGGCGTGACCTGTGACGTCACGACCAATGGCGTGTCGTCGATAGGTATCCCGGGACGCTATTGAATTATGCTCAGTCAGTGACAAGCAAAACCCTTTGTGCGTAGATTGTACGTCAGTACGGGAGCAAGAATTTCGACTGAAAACTTGATTAGATATAGACCTCCGAATGGTTTGATTCTTTAAACTATGCATAAAAGATCTACTCATTCATAAAATGTTATAATTTAAATCTACACTTAATTAAGAGGTAGTTTGTGACGTCGTAGGGGGCAATTTCTGGATCTACAGAACAGATTTTCTGAAATTCTCCTACCAATAGAAAGCCAGTGTCGTAGGCTATATTATTTCTGCGTGGACGAAGTCGCTGACAACAGCTAGTAGGTATTTTATAAAGTGCAATTGACGAACATAAAGATCATGTATAAAAGAAAACTTGAGTTTGAGATGAGAACATTTGAGTAGAAGAGAATTTAATTAAGGCCCGACAAAAAAGACTTTATAATTACAAACAGTGAAGGCTATATCTTATTAATACATACACATACACATACACAAATCACGCTCTTATCCCTTACGGGGTAGACAGAGCCTAAGGTGACAGGTACCTACAGGCCACATTTAGCAAGATTGTGGGCGTACAGGTGGAAAATGGAATCAAAATAGTGATGGGTTGCTAGCCTCATCGCCTATAACATGATTCCTATTATTTTCGCCCATTCCCTCGATAGGCTTTTACCAACTGCGCGGGTAGAGAAGCAACTGGTACATTCTATGTTTTTTCTTTGCTCCCAGACCAGCACGGAAGACTCTTATATCTTATTAAACACATCAGCAAATACACAAAAACCCTGTCCATGTCTGACAAAGTCAAATCTATTAGCGACAGAGAAGATACAGTGCCTATGCGAAATGATGTAGCAACCATCGTATGCTCAAGAAGAAAAACACAAACTTTGAATGTCACGCTTACATAGTGAAAATATTCTTTGACATCTAATCTTGTGGCGGTTAATGAGCCCTTTGGTCGATTATACGTACTTTAAGGTATTTAGTTACGACTACGACTAACTAAATACATTACACAACGATTTGGTCATAAAGCCTTCACGCACGCAAGAACGGCTTTTACAATCAAACTGATGCTCACTTAGCAGAATTTATCGTACCTGAAGTAAATTAAAAACTTAAGAACGTTTTCGTGAATTTCCATGACTGTCATTTCAACATAAATAAGTACCTATTCGAGATACAAAAATACATACTGCATAAACAAGTTTTGAGTTGACCCACAACAAAAGTACTCGATAACACACCCGATACATTGGACGTACGAAAATCGAACCTCACATCCGAATTCACACCATCCCTGATAATAATAAAACACATATTCAAACAACAATTAGATAATAAAAACTAGGGTGACACAACTGAGGGTGTGAACATAAAGGACGGGATTAACGGTAGTGCAAAAGGGGCTTAAGTTATTACGTCACGGCCGCCATTTTGATTTTATTAAATATCCAGCTTTATGAGTACTTAGTGATGTTTATACTTAATAATAATCTCTTTAGGGGAAATGGACACAGCGTTTTGGGTTTCTCTGAACTTTTTGCATGCGCGTTAGGTACTCAAAGAAATATTTTTAAAAATGTATGGTAAAGTCCAAGTTCTTCCATGCTGGCTGGTCCGGGAGCAAAGAAAAAACGTAGAATATACCAGTTGCTTCTCTACCCGCGCAGATGGTAAAAGCCCATAGAGGGAATGGGCGAAAATCATAGGAATCATGTTATAGGCGATGAGGCTACCAACCCATCACTATTTTGATTTCATTTTTCACCTATACGCCCACAATCTTGCTAAATGTGGCCTGCAGGTATCTGTTACCTTGGGCTCTGTCTACCCCGTAAGGGATAAAGACGTATGTGTATGTATGTATGTATGTTTGGTAAAGTCACTTCTGCCCGCGACTTCGTCCGCGTAGATTCAAACTTAAGAATGTAGAATCTTTCTATCTATAAAAAAATCCCATCAAAATCCGTTGCGAAGTATTAAAGATCTAAGCATACGGACAGACAGACAGCGAAAAGCGACTTTGTTTTATGCTATGTAGTGATAGCTTCTGCCCGCGACTTTGTCCGCGTAGAATTAGACTTAGGAATGTTGATAGTTTATCCTACTAATATTATAAATGTGAGTTTGTGAGTATTTTTGGATGTTTGTTACTTTTTCACGCCAGAACGGCTGGAGAGATCTGGATGAAATTTGGAACATAGATAGATTATAGTCTGGAATAACACATAGGCTACTTTTTATCCCGGAAAATTGCGTAATTCCTGCGGGATAGCGATAAACAAATTCTATGCAGACGAAGTTGCGGGCAACAGCTAGTTCTGCAATAAGTCTTTACGTTGCGACTCTAGGCAGCTACGACCTTTCACATGTTTATCGCTATCCCGCGGGAACTACGCAATTTTCTGGAAAAAAAGGCTCTCCTATGAAAGAAAGAAAGAAAGAAAAAAAGTTTATTTATGACAATCAACGACAATCAAAAAAAATAAAATGTAATAAAATAAGCAAAATAAATAAATTGTTGTAATCTATGCCACCAGTTATCTTCGTTCTAAATTTTAATTAAAAAAAAAGTTATTTTGTATTGTACAAGTGCATAAATTACTTGCACAACAATTTGCCCAAGACCACACACAGCGTTACGCGGCATTCTCGAACGAAACTCACGTAGTCATCACGGTCGTAGGTCGTAAATCGTCTATCGGCTAATCTCAAACAGGACGAAGCCTCAATTAACCTGAGCTGAGCAATTAAATGGTCTGATAACGCGCTTCTGGTGGTCTCGAGTGCTTACGATCACGTCTAGAATGTTCGAGTTGATTGGGTGATTAAGTTATGAGATATGGTGGTTGGGCTGATGGTCAACGTGGATCCTATCATTTCACAAAAAAATATTTGACAAATGTGTCGTTTCACAGAATCATTGTTGCACAATTTTTTATTTTCCGCTAATCCGTAAACTTTTACAAATCTTGCGTTGTTGAGTTAGACACGAAAATAAAAATAAAACATTATACTAACTCATAATAATTATCTTAGTATTTAACATTAGCGAACGCGTTCAAGACATTATTACAAATAGAAATCATGATTGACGTTTAAATGACAAATTATAAATAGATAAAAGTATAAAACATTTATTATTAGACTAGCTTCTGCCTTTATAAACCTTCCTCTCTAGCACTCATCTCTTAAAAAAACAGCATCAAAATCCGTTGCGTATTGCGTAGTTTTAGAGATCTAAGCATACATTGGGACAGACAAACAGACAGCCGACAGCAACTTTGTTGTATACTATGAATTGATTAAGGTAAATTAAGCTAGAAAAAAAAATTTATCAAGATTATTGATATTAATGAACTGTTGTTCGGAATCGGAATGGATAGATGTGCAGATGTGAGTGCGTATGTTTGTCTCTTCTTCACGCTGAAACGACTGGACGGATTTGGCTAAAATTTGGAACGGAGGCAGCCGATACCCTAGATTAAAATATAGGCTACTTTTTATCCCGGAAAATTAGTTAGTTCCCGCGGGATAGCGATAAACATGTCAATAATTCTACGCGGAGAAGTCGCGGGCAGAACTAGTGAGTAATAAAGTCCTAAAACCTATTCCTCATATCCATAGATTGTTAGTTACGAAACACTTAAAAACTTCATTAGTAAAAAAAAACTACTTTAAACTAGGTACTTATTATTAATTCGTAAGACATAGAGTGAGAAAGCATGCTTCGGAACTTTCCTAAGCGTTTGCGACGGTAATTAAAAATATTTCATTTATCTAAAGTAATAAATCGTGTCCGTTCCATCTTAGTTAATGATGTTAACTTGTTTTATTGCCACCATTTAATCAGTTCACCAAATATGACAAAACATTCTACATATTAGGATTTACCTAATCATCGTAGCCGGCTTTTACTTTTGATTTGTCTTTCATAGGTAATTGAATTTTCATAACACAAGTGAAAAGAAAACTCTTTTACACACAACAAAGTCATCCATAAAGAAAAAAAATGTTGCTTCTTTTCCCACGCAAATTATAACAGCTCATCGAGGGAATGGGCAAAAATCTTAGGAATCATGTTATAGACGATGCGGATCATACAAAGATCTTAAATTAGGAAAACAAAATCGCATCGCACCGTATCATAATCGTCCTAAAAATAGCTCAATGAATGAACCAACTATGCGGGCTCTTGAGGCATGCGGGCTCTGTCAATGCTACTAGAGACTCGGCAAAGGATTCTAAGTTTATCAAGATTCTGTATTATTGTGGCGCGATTATTTATTATTGTTATACACATTAGCCTATATTCATGTCCCACCTGAGTGTTCCATTGCTGTGCCTCTTTTGCAAAGCTACAGTTTACAATTTCACAAATCCAAACTGCTCAAGTCCCAACCACTGATTAGTTGATTACCAATGTTGCTAGTTTAGAAATGTAATGTAACTTGTAAGAGCGCAAGAGCAAGAGCAAGAGCAAGCACAAGAGCGCGCGAGAAAGACTACCCATATCTTTCTAGAACGAACAAGGGCCTTACCATGACGTCTTAATGCGATTCAATCCCGACTCAGCTAAGTTTTAGCTGTCACTTTTAGCATGGATCTGACGTCATGGTAACCCCCCTGTGAGAAAATGGGCAATCTATCTCGCGCGACGCGACTCTTGTGCGCTCTTGTGCTAGACATGCAGTTCTTTGTCCGCCGTCTTGGACTCGACCTCGGCCTGCCATGCCGCCGTAAACAGCTCAAAAATGTTGACGTATCAAATGATGCGCGAATTTATTACGAGTACTGTGGAAGGTTCCAACGGCATCTCTCTAGCAACGACCCCTCTTATTCCAAAGAAAACTCGCATCGACTGCTGAATAATTAGCACTTTTGTTTTAAACGTAATCGTAAAAGCGTCAGTTGTCTTTGTTTTATTTAAATAAGCACGCTATCTGTACTTTTTTGTGCCATACCGTCGCTATTAATAACTGAAACTATTATAAAAATATTGTAAAAAAAACATTGATTACTGTTAAATTAATCGGCGAGCTTCAATGAGGCAATCGAGCCCAGTACATCTGCCCCTACGAAAAGGTGAAGCGAAGCGGCGCGTTTGAACTTTAAAAGGAACCGATTTGTTAGGCATAAAGACCTCTTTATAGTCGTTCGAGAATTACCCGTTGATATTGCGATTCAATTAAAAAAGAGGACAATTGACGGTCAAAACGAAATCCGAATTCATTCGGCCTCTCTTTCTCACTAGTAGTTGACACCGCAGGGGCGTAAAGGACAGAAGTTCAAACGCTCGAGATGCGGTAGCGGAAGGTGAAATTTTCGAGTTAATGCTGAACTTAATTAAAGGTTTAGCCGGTCTTGATGAAATTTCGGCTGTTGGAAATCGTGATTTTGTCGTTAAGATTTCTTCTATAAAGCTTCTTAATTATGTGCAGTAGTATTTCGCCAGTTTTTTTTTAAATGAAATGGCAGGCTTTGCAACAGAATATCAAGTCACCAGTGTCACCATTAGTTTAACTCCTACCACAGACAAGATATCTGTGTGTTTAAAGTCAACCAATAGAGTAGTTGACACAATAAATTTCTTCGTCCCGCTAGCATGTTAAACAGGAATGAGGCTTTCTATTAGTGCAAATAATTTCTAAAGCAAACAAAGTTTACCCCCTTATTATACTAAAATTAAATTGCTACTTAGCAGAACGGCGCAATGTAGAACCCAATCACAATACAAAAGTCATCACCAATATTATTCCAATACGATTCCTGATTTACCAAGACAATAAAAGGCAGCAATGGCCGCCAGTAGCGGCTGCGCCGGCGCACGCATTAGCGCGGTGACAATACAAATGAGTGTTTTAACGCAATCGCGCAGCCTTCATCTTGCCGCGGCTCAGAACAAGAACCGGTGTGGAGACGTGTACTTATTTCAAGTTATAGTTTATTTTTTATGTGATTTGAGCCGGACTTAGGAGAAATTATATAACGTTTTAAACTGCCGTGATTTTCACTCTCAACTTTTCTAATATCATACTCGGGATACTTAATCGGGTAGCTACTTATTTTTGAATTATCTCGACATTTCAGTCAGGATGCACTGTGGTCATGAGTAGACTAAGTTACTATGAGATTGAGCTGAGCGTGTTCTGCTGAGTGTCGTGTGTGTTCAAGGGAAATTGACGAAATTAGAGAAGGAAGGACAAAGTGGACGTCTTCTCCCAGCAGTTAAGTTTGACCATCATAAGCTACAAAAATAAGTTAGATGAGATATTTTGTCTTAGATATTAAATGGATAAATATTGTAATTAATTTAATAGTGTAGCGGTTTCTTAATTACACGTTAATTACAGCGTCTTTAATATAGTTATTACTTCATTAATTATAATACGTATTAATTCCTCGCACGTAAACGGAAATTGGATTGGAATAAAAAGAAAAAATATTGTCAAAGACGAATTAAGCAATAAAAACATTAAACTACGTAGTACTCATTAAAATCGCTATTTCCCACGGGTCGTTAAAATAAACAGCAACTCCGTATAAGCATCATTTATTATTTTGGTCTTTAACGATCTAAACCTCAATCAGGATAAAACATAAATATGTGTCACGGATTTTCCCTTCCAACTATACGAATGTAGAACAATTAAAACAATTTAAATTCGCCTACTCTTTGCATTCCCTGTCCCCGGCCGAAGCCCACCAATAGCCTCCGATATGCCGATAACGTGTTTAAATTAGATTTTTTATTGGACCTTATCAGTGGATATAAGGGTCCCCACACACGCCGCTTTATTTGTCCCAAGCTATTTGTACACCCACACTTAAAACACTAGAAGCTTTTCGTAAGCCGGTATTCGGATGAGGTATTTGTATAGAACGTTTAAAATAAATCAATTTCGCATTATTTTTGTTTGTTTTATTTGCCCAAATACTACATATTCATGGCTAGTAGAGTGGGCTTGCGAGGAATAGGGTTAACTATACAGGGTGATCCATCAAAATGGGTCAGTAGAGAAGTCCAAAACTATATAAGAGATAGGAGAATCTGTTCTTAGGAGCAATGGCATCGATTTTAGATTTAACGAAACAGGCATTTCTTTTTTATTAATCTTATTTTTTCCAGTTTTTTGTTCTTATTGTTAATGGTGTACTTATAATTCAATCACAAGGAACACATATATACATACATATATACATGAATCACGTCTTTATCCCTTATGGGGTAGACAGAGCCTAAGATAACAAGACCTAAAGACCACATTCTTTAAAATTTCGCAACGGATTTTGATGCGGTTTTTTAAATAGATTGATTGATTGAAGGGGAAGATTTATATGTATAATACATGTATAATATGTAAAATATCGATACAGCAATCATGTCAAATATATGTGTCACCGGCTTTATTGTTTAGAGAGAAAGAAATAAATTTATTCGTTTTTGCAAGACGCACAAATATAAGAGCATTAACACAACTTTACAGAAAACTTTTTTGTTTATGGCATAAAGGCATACAGATGTTTTTGAAGTGTTGGTGACGTACATATATTTATGCCACTGACTGTACATTACCAGCGAGTAGTCTTGAAGCAACAAAGCAGCATCCAAGACATTCACTTGAATTTCCACGGTCAATTTCCGAAACCAAAAGAATCTTGCCTAATTGAAAGTCCGCATTCTATCCCCAAATCGGTAACCTTTTTGTCGTCGATTGTAAACCATAAACAATAAATTGACGTACAAACTTTTTAATCGGACCACCGAGGCGGTGACACCAAGGCGTTCTGCCACCATATCTCGAGTCACTTTACCGCGTGCTCCGAAACACGGAACGCTACTTGGTTTAATTCGTTTTTTATAAGGGCTGTTAAAAACATTACAGCTCCAGTTTTATCTTAACGGGATTAAAGAGCTACCGGTCTTGTCTGACGAGCGGTCGTGATCTTTTTACGTCAATGCGTTGGCGGCAAAAGGCAATATTCGAAATTTAATCGCGTATAATTTTGCGTTGTGGCTCGTCATTTTTGTTAAAGCTGCAATCTCCTCCAAATCAATACCACGGTGTCAATGTGCACTTCAATTTAAATGCACGTTGTGTTACTACATGAGCGCATTGTAATCTGTGCACACAAAGTATAACATACATAAATCACTTCTTTTTTACTTACGGCGTAGACAGAGCCCAAGGCAAAAAGATTTACAGGCCACGTTTAGCATGACTGTGGGCGTAAAGGTGGAAAGGGGGATCAAAATAGTGATTTTCGCCCATTCCTTCGATGGGCTTTAACCATCTGCGCAGAAAGAGAAGCAACTGGTACATTCCATGTTTTATCTTTCCCAGACCAACATGGAAGAATGTCAAAGCAAAATGACAGCATGGACAAAGTATAAGGACCATAAAAACAAGTAAAATCAATCTGTGAGAGATGCATGGAGGATGAAGATACGAGCAGTAGTGGTTGTTCAAAGGCAGTAGGCATTAGATCCGTGTAGGTGCATGTTACTTCGTCCGTAACGGGATTATAAACATTTAGGTATTGTTTGTTAACAAACGCACAAGTCAAATGCTGCAGATCAAACAAAAGTACGAGTATTAAGGACTTTAAAAGGCATTGTCAACAAACAAGGAAACACTTGTCGAAAGTCCAAAATGTGCACAAAGGTCTCCATTGGATAAACGAGGCTGCAAAACATTACAATGTCGATTACGCCTCCGTTAAAACGGTATGCCAGTATTAGATCAAACACCTCTCACAAATGGAAAGCCATTCAGCGTAGGTGGTTGATTTTTTAAGCGCCCTGTTTTTGGCAGAAACGCCGGAAGCTGAAAAGTGTAATAAAAAGTTTTTCCATAGACAAAGATAAGGGAATGAAAACACTCGAGTGCATTCGCTTGTAAGGCAATAAACTATATAGTTGTGTTCCTTATTGTGGAAAGTTTTTACTGCGTGTCAAAATGCTATGTTTTACTATTATTATTTATGGCGGTAGTAACATTTATGACACGTAATGTGACAGAATTTGTTCCAACATCGTTTCGTTGGATGAGAGGTATCGTTTGAAGTAATGGCACCTGATTATCTTAATGCCTTCCAAAGTCAAACGTAATAAGGAATCAGTTAGTAAGAGAAGCCTATGTTAATTACTATTAAATTTTACGGCAGGAGTATGAAGCAAATTGTTTTCTGCAGAGATTTTATGACGGTATTTCCTTACCGTTACACCAGAGTTTAAAGAGGGTCTATTGGATGAAACCGGCGATGATCATAGTAAATTTAATCTTAAAGAGTATGATGATGTAACTGCTAAATCCCTACTAATGTCTGTCTGTTACCTTTTCACGCTTACCGTTGGACTGACTTAGTTGAAATTTAGCATGCAACTAGTTTGAGTTCCGAGGAAGGACATAGTATAGTCTTTATCCCGGAAAATTGCAGAGTTCCCGCGGGATACCGATAAGCAAATTCTACTCAGACAAAATACGAGGGAGAGACGAGAGATAATGTGGTTCGTTATTTTGAGCTTGGAATGAAAAAAATTAATATCTTAAAGAAAATATCAATCAAATAAAGTTGCATTTAAAATCTTGTGATTGTTGCTTTATTGTTGATAGTGATAACATGGATAACTCTGATGATTTATGATGATGACGAAAAGTGGTGCATCATTACATGTTTCAAAACTATAGCACAACCAAGCCGATGCATTCCAAAAACAGACGTAGGCCATGGCATAGGTATTGTCTTTGAGACGGAGGTACAAGAAGACCAATTAAATACAAGCTGTTGCGAATCCGTTTGGGAAGCGATCTCAAAGACCGGAAAGGGTGCAAATCCTTAATTAAATAGAACTGGCGTATCAATCACGCCCCTTCACCCGAAAAGGTCTTACGACTTAGGCCATTTCGGCAATGAAATACCGCAGGGCCTGACACAATTTGTCACTAGCCCCGTTCTCCACACGCCCTGGAGGCGGTGCCGACATGGACATATTTCACACGAAATGGGCTGAAGTTACAGTGATACAACCTAATGGGGTAATTTTAAGGCGGAATGCTATTTCCGCGTGGCGGAATTTTGGAGTGTCAAGTTTTAGTTTAAGGCTCGAAATATGGATATTAGAAGTATCAAATCGTAACTTTAGTTTGAATTTGAATCGCAAGGGGTTGAGACAGTATTTCCAAGAAAAATGTGACACAAGAAACTTGGCATTAAATCTTATAATACATAGCTAAGTAAATAGAATAAAATAATACATACACACATAACATTATTGTACAATACTTAAGATAAAGCCTTATAAAGGAGCTGTACTGATAAAAAAAATAGGGTTTTAAAGAAATTGACTTGATTCCTTGAAAAGGCAAACAAAACAGCTAGCTTTGAAAATAATAAAGCCGATTAGGTACTAGATTTCTCAATAAATCGAAATGAACCTCTATATTAAACAACAATCGTTACCCTCGTGTCAAACTGTCGCACAAAAACAACATGTTTTCACGCTCCTTTATATTTTATCGCAAAAAATGGCAACAGGAAAGCACAACGAAGCATGTTTGCAATGCCACTTTATAGGGTAAACATAACTGTAGTTGCCCTCACACGTAGAAACATTCTGCAGACAACTCGGGACAAGTCGGCATATCAGATACAAGTATGCGGAAAATGTTAAAATTGGCGTTTTCACGAGTGACAGAGCAAGGTGTGGAAAATACCGACACCGTTACCCTGCATCATAAAAATAACGAATAAAGAATTCCTTTTGTTTGACGGAGGAATATTAGGTTTGTGAAGTGAGAAATTCGTGCGATGGCGAATTTGAAATTGGAATTCTTGGTTGATACTTTTTTATGATTTGTGTGCCTGTATGTTTTTAGTTTTTTTTGTATGCTAAGGATGACTTTGCTAACGCGTAAATTTGAACCAGTGGAAGAGTTAAGAAAATGCATTAGCTCAGAAGTAGTATTTAAAGCAGAATAAGATTACAAGAGTACGTCTTTATCCCTTGCGGGGTAGACAGAGCCTAAGGTAACAAGACCGTTTAGCAGGTTTGTGTGCGTATAGGTGGAAGGGGGAATCAAAATAGTGATGGGTTGCTAGCCGCGTCGCCTATAACATGAATCCTAAGATTTTCGCCTATTCCCCCGATGGGCTTCTACCATCTGCCCGGGAAGAGACGCAACTGGTAAATTCTATGTTTTTTCTTTATACCCAGACCAGCATGGAAGTGTCCCAGTGTGTAACGACACAGGTATCTACGGTAGATAGCAGTCCCAACATTACTAGCAGTCATACATGTCTAGGATAATTTACCTACTCTTTCTAACTCCAGGCGGATGCTTTTGCAAAGCCAGTTTTTTTTTTTTTTTTTATATAAGAGGGGGCAAACGTTGTTGGTGTTGTTTGAGCATAAGGTCATCAGTTCTCAGTGTTTGGCCTGCTAGCTTCTGCCCGCGACTTCGTCCCCGTAGAATTAGACTTAAGGACTGATGTTGATAGTATATTCTGCAAGTCTAGGCAGCTACGACCTTTGACATGTTTATCGCTATCCCGCGGGAACTACGCAATTTTCCGGAATAAAAAGTAGCCTATGTTTTAATCTAGGGTACCAGCTATATCCGTTCCAAATTTGACCTAAATCCGTCCAGTCGTTTCACCGTGAAGAAGGAACAAACACACACTCACTCACATCCTCACGAACTTTCGCATTTATAACATCAGTGGGATCCAGCGCAACTTCCTATGAAAGATTTCCGTACAAAAGGCTTCTGATAGCATATTTAGTAGAGACTTCGCAAATCTCATAGTCAGCCCTTAATTCTAATTCTACGGGGACGGAGCCGCGGACAGAAGCTAGCAGGCCATACATTGAGAACTGATGACCTCATGCCCAAACAGGCTAAGCAAAGGCATCAGTCTGGAGTCAGAAAGAGGTCATCCCAATACAACACGGTAGCGCTCTGCCGAAAAGGTATTACAGTCCCGAGGCATGAGCTGGCAAGTGCTGGCACAGTGTCGTCCTGAGTAGAAAATTATCACGGCTTTCGTCAAAGCTGAGAGTAGCTGTACTAGATGGAACAGACTTTGCAAAGGTTTTGAAACCGTAATAGCCGCTACTTACTCCAGTTGATGTTTGTGTAAAGCACACTATGCATAAACCATCGCATCGAGTGCACGCAAACTTGTAAATTTACGTCACTCCCTGCCAACCCTAGAAACGTTGTCATATCGACTACTAGTACGTCAAGAGCGACAGTTTTACGGTTTTCCTATGTAAATAAGGCGAGGAACGTTTGCCTGATGGTTGTCATACGTCAGGGATGACGCAAGCGCCAATTTTGCTATAAAAATAGGCCGGAGTGAAATGTTGCCTGTAATAAAACGCGTTGTAGAATTGATAGATTGGGATAGCGAGCTTCCAAATTTATTTAACCGATTTCGGAAAGAGGATGTATCTTTCTTTCTCCTTTTTTGTCTCATAATTTTCACGATAGAATGAAATCGTGCATTTTTTCAGATATTTGGAAACCATCAGAATGTTAGGCTGGTTTATTATAAATTAAAAAAAAATGCTTAGTGTTTCTTAAGTAACTCTTTGGCTAACTAAAACTATGACAAACTAAACATTCGGAACTCCAATTATATGGGACAAAATATAGACCCGTCTTTCAGTTAGTATATTCGGCTTCTTTAACATGCAGTGGTTAGCATTACTCGACTTTTATACGTGACACAATATCCGTTTATGTACCTATGACTTTCGCCAAGACCACAAATCAGTACAAAACAATACAGAAACAATGAACAAGAACCTACCTAAGTATTAAGTACTTATTATTAATTATTACTGTCTTCTAAATTGCACCACCTGCTCAGATCTGTTCTTTTCTCCAGTCCATTACGGTCACCTGGTAGAGATCACTCCGTAGCGATAAGGCCGCCTATTGTTATCTTGTAATATTCTGTATACCTTTTTTCTGTTTTGGTTGTTATATGTGGTGTTCAAGAGTTATTGTAATGTATTGTAAGTATTCTAGAATAATTTTTAAACACTGGATTGAAACTGTTAAAGAAACACTCCGTTTGCTAAGCCTATAAACACCTATCCTTCTCTATGACACGAGCTATTCCAGGAACACAGCCTTCGGATTCCATTCGATCGCCGCCGTCTTCCGCGAACTATGCGAAGAGGTCTACAATAAAGATATATATCTTTTAGACGTTTCCATCAACGGCTATCTGCAATAAACCTATGTAGATGGAAGACTAGTATATAGTGACTTTTATCCCTACGACTGTTTGACTATCCTTGTTCAGTTTTCCTCTCTCAAATCAGGTTAACTGGAAGGTTCACGTTCGCAAGTACCGTTCGCTGATTTTGGATACTTGGACTCTTTCAGACGCTTATTTAATCAGTTTAGAAAAGTGACATGTGTATAGACACTGAGTATGTTTATTCAGTATTGACCCCTCTTGTACGAATAGCATCTTAATATCCCAGGAGTGTGAGCATGCATGGTTTTGCTCCCACGGGAGGGACAGGCAAACATCAGCGAGTATCGAACGCGATGAGCGGTGCACAATAGCAGATGTTGATATAAGTTCTTCGTTCATACCTACTGATGTGGCAATAGTACATTACCAAAATAGGAAAATTTCAGAAAACTGTCTAATTATTGTAAGGCAAGTCAATTGAAATTTACCTGAAATGTTTTGAGAATTTTCCTACGTTTTGCTACGCTTTCCTCATCTTGGACATTTGTATTCGTTCATTAGTGAAAAGAACTAGGTTAAATATAACTGAGCAAGAAAAAATAATCTACATAATGTGCACAAACACGTGACAGTCAAAGGACACATTGCTTGAAAAAAAATGTTTAGACGAGTGCACGTTTCACATTTTTATGACGAATTTGTTTTGGTATGACTTTGTCATGTGGTAACGTAATGTTGTTGAGCCACCTGCAATCGTTCGCAATTTAGCCGTGATATCATTGACCAGCGTTACCGAGTAGCTGACAGCTATTCGATTTGCATTACACGGCCAAGTTACAAACATAGGTAAGTGGCTCAACAATCCCGCGACTGTACTATGCCCTCCGCGAAAAGTAGCAGAAAAATGCAGGTCCGTTATCCAATTGCCAAATCTTCGATAAAGACAACTCTAGACCAAAGATTAAGTGTGTACCATTTCGAAACTAAGCTATTAGAGTGAGTTGCAACCACGTTACTTCAGCTAACGCTAACCGTAACAGGCGATTTTGAGGTATATTTGACACAAAACCTATGAAATATATTATTATATGCAAATGCCCGTTATGGTCAATATTACTGTCAAAGTTACTTGGTACGACTCACACTTACAGTACCTGGCCGTGAAGATTACACTTCTTTGGAAAGAGACAGTTGGCGTTACCTAAGTTAGAGCGAGCCAACGCTCTACAAAGTCAGAGTCTCGAACACCGTCGAAGAGTTGCATGTCTGTCTGTTTTTTATCGGATACATTTTGGTGAGTGTGCGCAGGAATTGCACGACCTTATAGTTCCATCTCCGTTTCGCCAACGGACTTCCAGGCGGGGGGAGCGTTTTCACCCATTTGTTGTCAACATACCATTGGCCCGCACGTGACGGTTTGCTTCATCGACCTAGGGCTCTCCAAGGCTAGAGTGAATAGGCTATTACTGAACCAGTGAGTTACACCTTTGGCCTCATCTGCACCTTCCACCAAGTGGGATAGAGGTCAATCACTGGTCAGTTCGTAATAAAATAAAAAAAAACCAAAGCCGAAATTAGCCGAGAAAACCGATGTGCAATTATTTATGGCCGGGTACACAAGAGGATAAAATGTAACATTGGTTGTGACCATATTTTTGTGCGACAAAACCAACCCATCGAAACTAGAAACAATGCTACAATGGCACTCTGATCCACTTAACTCATGTTTGTTCGGCTCCCCGAAAACTGTCAAAGGATACTTACACCGTTCTGTCTGACCGCTGTTTGCGCGCAAATATTTGCCTTTTGCACTTGGCGCTGTTTGTTCCTGTCTGATTTGTGGAATTAATCAATGGAGCTGTTCGACAGTCTTTTGTACACAGAGACGTCCTCTAGGATATAGCGAGTTATTAAACTCACGTACCACCGCAGAACCATGTCTGAATTGATAAGCCGCCGTCACTCATTGTAAGTGTAATGTCACGTTACTGTGATAGGGTTCTACGGTGTACACATTACATATACATTTCCCATACTGTACCGAGCGTACGACGCGGCGAGGGTGACTGCCGGGGCCATACCATGACGTCTTAATGCGATCCAATTCCGACTCAGCTCAGGTTTTAGCTGTCATTTTTAGTATGGATCTGACAGCGAGCAAACCTAAACTGAATCGGAAATGAATCACACTAAGAGGTGCCAGTCGGGTTACCTCTGCGTGAGGTCAAGAGCTGCGGTTCGTTTTTGGATCCGTCCGAGGGGAAGAGCAGTGCTTGGTCCGGTGCACCCTGGGCATCGGTTAATGATTTCCTGGCACATTACGAGGGATATCATTATCGGTTGGCCAAGAGCCCAACAGTGGGGTCAACGTTGCCGACATTTTTGTCACAAGATTTTTGAATACTGTATTTATTGCTTTGACATTGGCGAAATCATCGCATCAATCGGTGGGGCCATATTAAAAAAAGAAGAAGGAGAATCGCATTAAGACGTCACTGCAAGGCTCCTTGACTAAAGATAAGAACCAGAAAGTATAAAGTGAGAGGGACGGTATGATACGAACTACGAAACCCGAATTTCGGAATAACCCCCACAGTGGGTTCCTAATTGAGCATATTTAGTACGGTGTCACCCACCAGCTGTTACGTAACGAAATACTTAACCCCTTTAGCGAATTTTCCTCAAAAGTATCGATACTTCGTCAAGAATATTTCACAATAAGTAACTTTGGATGAGCTATTATTCCATAAAAGGTCAGACTGGTATTGCTGACGCAACGGGGTTGGGTGAAAAACGGTACAAAAATTAGTTAGAAACCAAAACAATTGACCTTTGTTCGCGGCACCATTCATTGACTTGTAAGAGTTTTTTTTGCTTTGTTAGTTACGGTTTAAGCAAATAAAAGGGTCTTGAAAAAAACAGGATTGCGAAATTTTTACTAGAAGATGCTACTAATTTATTTTGTAAAAGTCATTTCAATAGAATTTTTTCAGAGAAAAGTTATTAACTTAAAAAACGATTCGATCCACTAGGATCACCTCATTTGCTACTGCGAATGATAATTCCTCCAACATAAAGGCACTTGGTAAGAAATTGAACTAAATATTTCGAATTAATCGTGTCTTTTTGTATAGACGCTGTCGATGCGTTTTTCGTAAAATAGGATTAATCGAATAGATTACACTAGCTTTATTATTTTGGCTCCGCCATTTTGAAGGTTTTCTTAAAGCTGAATCTACAAAGAAAAACTATTATAAAACTATTGAACTCGCTGACAAAGTTTCACGAGAATCGACTGAGAAATGCGACCTGGGGTCTTACCATGACGTTTTATTGCGATACAATTCCGACTCAATTCAGATTTTAGCTGTCACTTGTACAGCGAGCGATCCTAAACTGAATCGGAATTGAATCGCATTAAGACGTCATTGTAACCTTCCTGTAGAGGAGAACATACAACGTACAAAGATTTTTTGTCCAAGCTGAGATGAAGACGCTTCGGTCGCGCTTCGCACTCACTTGGCCAATATTTCAATAACAGTCATCAGACTTCCTAACCTTTATAACTATGTGTTGTGTATACGTGTAGTGTGAACATTTATTAATGTGCGTAAGTTAGTTTTGTCGGGTGCGTGTTCGGGGCGCCATAGTCGACACCTGAGGTTAGTCAGAGTGTCGAAATGGCAGTATATTACCCACGCCCACAGAGACGAATTGGGCAGAATATTTTTTTTATTGCAGATCGCTAATATCCTGCAAAAGAAAAAAAAAATGATTTTTTTTTCTGGGAATGGTGTCGGTATTTTAAATACTAATCAAGATCACTAAAAGGGATAAGTCCGCCTCTGTGCGTGTATCTCAGTGTTTCCCAATTGTATTTGTTTTGTTTATTTTGCACAATAAAGAGTTTAAATATATACATACAAACTAATCCATATGAAAAAAATATATTTTAGAGTAACAAATTCAAACACAAGTTTTTGTGTTTAAAAACGCCGCAAGATTGATCCTAAATTTGTAATTGCATGTGTTTTACCTATATAAAACTGTCTACAGATAAGTAGTCAGTTGTTATCTGTGGGAAAGTAATCTATAAGCCAACAAGCAATTGGCATCATATAAAAACAATATTTTTCAAATTCAAAATCCGGCACCCTCGCGTGCGTTCCATGCGTGTCGCACGGAGCCCTAACTGCCGCCATTTTCGGCCAGAAAATTGGAAAAACAACACTCCAAGTATAACCTCGAAATGTATGCAAACGACCAGTGTCTCACGACGGTACCTAAGGAAGTATTCAAAAAGGGAATATTTGAATTCGGAATAATGGAACAGAACGCAGCTAATAATGATCAGAGTTTATGGTAGACGTCAGAAAAGTTCGAGGTTTGATGTGTCTATTAAATACTTTTTGGTCGAGGTATTTTTGCGTTCTTGGAAACTATTTTGATGGGCAGCGATAACTATTGTAATTTAATAGCTGATTATTTTATGATGTGATGAGTATCTCATTTGTCGGAATTATGATAATTTTGCATCGAAATCCGATACTTCAGGAAAATAAATAATTTACTTAACTAACCGCAGAATATTTATGAATCCAGTCTAGCCACTAATAAAAGAATATTCAGAGTACATATTAAGCAATAGGTATGAAAAACGCATTGAGATGCCAAGTCGGATAACACTACGTAGGTTACAAACTATAGTGGATTATTAAATGTATTTTTTTTTCGTTTTAAGAGCTTCAAAAGCGTGCCGCTGGATCTTTAAGGCGATTACCTTATTTTCCTAGGTACGTTCTTAAAATACCCTTCATAAAAAAACTTTTTCAGCCTACTTGGCAAAGCACAAATAAAGCAAACTTAAACCACTCCAAGTTTACTTTTATTTTACGTTAAGTGCCTATAAAACCGTCACTGTGAACATACTTCCTTGCCGAACCTCGCAACTCAACAGAAACTGCCGGAGTGTGACAATAAAAATGGTCGAATACAAGTGGCGCCGGGAGGAACAAACCAGGATGGGCTTCGAACACGCATGTACCCAAAATCACCAGAGATCATAGACCTTTGGCGCCCCTAAAATTCACTCACGCACTGAGAGTAGTAGAGCTCAGCTTAAACTGGCGAGGCGGCAGAGGGGGGAAAATCACCTATTATTAAACAGGGGTGCCAAACTAATGGTTTCACGTGTTGTTCCTTTTTATGTGTTCCGTTGCACGCTTGATATAAAGTGTTAGAAGCTATGTAGGTCATGTGAATTGGTTTTTTGACGACTTTGCTTTATGTTTGTTTATCAGAGATTGGTAAGATTAATTTTGGGCCTAATTAGTAGGGGTTAATGTTCGAGCGTTTCGATCGCTCGAACCAAACGGTCATTATCTTCCCGTGATTATTATCACAGCGGAAGGACAAATCGCAACAACTTTGATAAGAAAAACAGAATCAGTAGTCTTTTGTTTCCATAAAAAGTTAACTCAAGCATCATCTCTTCACTATATCCTACTAATATTATTAATGCGATTTGTGAGGATGTGAGTGAGTATATGTATGTTTGTTCCTTCATCACGCTGAACCGACCGGACGGATTTGGATCATATTTGTAACGGAGATAGCGGCTGCCCGCGACTTCGTCTGCGTAGAATTCGCTAATTTTTCAGAACAAAAACTATCCTATGTCCTTCCCCGGGACTGAAACTATCTCTGTACCAAATTCCAATAAAATTGGTTCAGTGTTTAGGCGTAAAAGCGTAACAGAGAGACGTTACTTTCGCATTTATAATATTTGTTGGGGTTATCTTACAGCTAGGTACTATATAACTTTGTAGTATATTTCTTCCGTTACCGAAGTACAAAATAAGGAAAAATCGGTCAAACACGAATACACAAACAAAAAACGAGTATCGTAATTAAACTTTTTAAATATTTCAAGTTCAAGATCATTTGCTGGGCTTCTGTTTACTACTCTTCGACAGGTGTTTTATAAGTTGTGTTTTGGTATTTCTATAAGTGATATAGACGGCACGATTGATATTAGAGCTTACGTGAAAAGTTCGAAATTATTTAAAGATTTAATTCTGTGTATCAAAAGTTCTGAAACCTAGAAAGGTTACTTCTAATTTGAATACTGGCCAAATTATTTAGGCACTTCCTCAAGGTTTGATATAAAAGGTGCACGCGTGAGTCAATACGTTTCTGGCCACAAAGGAGGATCAAAAAAAAAGTTTAGTTAGAAAGTTGCTGTTATGCATTTGTTAAAAAATGCATGCTAGAGTTTTAAGTTTCGTGATTTTGATTTACGTCCCCGATAGTATAATGCACAAAATGTCATAGTAAGTCCATGGATCTTTTTAAAACCTTTTTTTAATATACAAAATTTGCAAAGGCGCCTGTGCTTAAAAAAAGCTCTAACCAGGCAGTCAAGTACGTAAAAGGATTAAGCTTACGCTACAACTGTTCTTAAGAAGCCTCCGCCGACAAAGCTCTATTGTCTGTCCTGCTTTTTCTTACGATATATTAGCTTTTGTGTGAAAGGATTGAGCTTTTGGAAACTTCTGGCTGTTTGCGCTTTAAGCTTTAGCAGAAGAATGCCCGAGGTTTCCGCTAAGCTGGATGATTTGCAAGGTGCGTGAAAATATCTTGCGTGCGACTTCGTTACTTTGCTCAGTATGCTTAGTGTAGATTTTCGGTCACAACATACGTCTTGAACACGTTTGCGTTAAACTGTCAAATACCTACTATGAGAACAGTTTGTTGCCGTTTCGATCCGCAAGTGGCGCTGCCAATTTTTCCATAGTAATTGAGACATTCACGTGAACGCATTCGATTAGTTTTTATATGCGAAAACTTACACTAGAGACTGATCAATCGATCACATATAAAACCTAGTTCACTACCTAGTAGTTCGCCACGTAGTAAACGTGATTCAATAATAATAAAGTAGGGGTTTTTTTGAGGTACTTTATTGACATTAGGTACTCCAGAAGGATCCAGGAGGACCAAGCGATTCGTCTATATCTAGATGGTAGTTGTCACTGCCCATAGCACCCTGAATCATCAGAGGAATTGCCAACGCTGCAAATTTAGCGTGCCCCTTCTCCGGCTGTCTTACTACCGCATCGGAACACAAGTGCAAGTTTTGCTGTGAAGCGGAAGAATTGGCGAAGATGGTAATAAAGGCATCCGGATGGACAGTGCACAAGGTCTAACCATTCTATATCGATTCCATCGAAATGCAAGTTGTCGTGCCGCGTCATAGAGAAAAAGACGAGTTCTGCTGATTTAAGGATGTTTTCCATAGTCCGTTCACACTGCTATCAACAAAACCTTTACTGCCTTAATACCAAAACAAACACTGTGGCAAAGTCGTCACTGTTTTCTATGCTGGTCTGGGAGCAAAGAAAAAACATAGAGTGCCAGTTGCTTCTCTACCCGCGCAGATAGTAAAAGACTATCGAGGGAATGGGCGAAAATAATGGGAATCATGTTATAGGCGATGAGGCTAGCAACCCATCACTTTTGATTCCATTTTCCACCTATACGCCCACAATCCTGCTAAATGTGGCCTGTAGGTACCTGTTACCTCAGGCTCTGTCTACCCCGTAAGGAATAAAGACGTGATTGGTGTTTGTGTATGTGTAACATTGTGGAGACTGGCCACAATAGAGACATCTCTCTCCAGGCAGGTGTATGTATGTATGTATGTATGTATAACTCTTTATCAAACTCTCTCTTCTCTTTAGGTGTTACGCCTCGGGACCGAAGTCCGAAGGAAGAGTTGGAAGTTTTATTTAAGTACCCGCGATAAGAAACTTTAGCGCGATGTAGAACACGTGACGGAGCCGGGCCTAGCTTCTTATGCGTAGCAGTTAATGTAGTCGACGACTAGGGAGCGCTAGGGTCGCCACAACACTCCACGTTACTTGAGCATTACCCAATGAATCGTGAGCCCCCATTCTCCCTTCAGCCTGATAATTAATCCAAGATGGCCTGATGGTTTTATCACCCCATCGCAACCCCGTCCGTGCAGGACGCTCCGGTGCCTTCGAAAAGGACATCTTTGATCAATAACTGTACACAAATTATGGAGCATATGCCTTTTCTTGCTCCACCGGGCGTGTCGGTTCGCTGGGCTTTGCCTTTACGTATTTATTTACTGTTACCTGCTTGTGTTTATACAGAAAAAAATTAGATAACTTGTATATTTTGACCTACAGGCTTCAGTAATTTATATTAAAAAGAACAGGGTGAAAACTCAGATACTACATTTTTGGTCCGAGGTCTTATGTCTATGTTTATCGCGCGAAATTTTTGCCTTCAATCTTTACCATTTGATAGAAAAAAACGGTGAATAAGGTAACGGGGAGGTCCTGTGGGTTCTTCTATGCATACTGCGGTGCCATGTAAAAAGAGAGAGAGAGAGAGAAACAATTATTGACACACATTCGATAAACATGGAGATGATAATGATAATACTATGTGTGTAACAAAACGATTAAATACAGATTGATGTTTATTTTTTTCTTGAGTATTTTGTACTTGTTTACAAAATATTAGGAGGCCCCTGAACAAGAACGTCACTCACATAGTGACAAGTGATATTACTTCGTTCAATCCATTTGTGCCAGCTCTTGTGAATCGACCTTGTACATATAAGTCAAGAAGCGAGATGGGCGTAGCTATGGAAGTCTATCCCCTAGTAAACTATGGACATGTACAGCGGACACACCACAATGGCCAAACTTTCGCCATGCCGGAAGTGACTAGGGATTGCCTATGGAGTTGGAGTGCTGTGGAAAGAATTACTGAGCTGTTCAATCACTATCACTACATAGTATAAAACAAAGTCGCTTTCTCTGTCCCCATGTCCCTATGTCCCTATGTATGCTTATATCTTCAAAACTACACAACGGATTTTAAAGCGGTTTTATTTAATAGATAGAGTGATTCAAAAGGAAGGTTTTTATGTATAATTCTACGCAGACGAAGTCGCGGGCAGAAGCTAGTATTTTATAAATTGAATTATTGGTAAGCGGTGACTCGCCATTCACTGAATGGATTAAAACTGTTGTCCGCTCGGGGCAATGAGGTGGCAATCTTATTTTGGAATTTTCTACGGGTTGTACACCATTACCTATACGACCTCCTGATATTTCGACGCGGTGGCATGCATTATGATCGAAGGTAAACCGCAGAATTTGCGGGTAGATATCAATGTTGTGTAGACAGAACACTGGCCGACTAGAGAGCGCGCAATCGCAGTGTCGCGCGCGAGATATACTACCCGTTGTTTCTAAAACGAACAATAAGAAAGACTTCTATTTAAAATGAAATATAAAAACACGTATTATAGATTGTTATATTTCACAATTTAGAAAAACAACAAAGAATGAACTTTTAGCAGAACGCAAACCTGGGGCAACCCTTGAAATCGTCACTAAGAAGCCGTTCGTATCACCGCTTGTTCTGATACGATAAAGGATACACAAAGAAGTTTCACAAACTTTTTACGCTCCAGTTGTGTAATTTTCTCAATTTAGTATTTTCAATTTTTTACAATTCCATATTTTGTAGGATTCTATACAACAATGCCTGGCGATTTTGCGGGCAACAGCTAGTAACAACAAATAGCAAGTTTTTGCTACTGGATCTTCTAAATAAATGCATAAAACTTCTTCAATCGCCACCAAATATGACGTTTTTGCAGTCTGCAGCTGTATTCTGCACGTCGACTCGACCTATTGTTCGCGAGCCTGACCGAATCAGGCGCTCGGATTAGCCCTTCACAAATTAAAGCGGTGCTTTCGCCATCTTTGACGTATTAAAACGGTGTAAGATTACACTGCGCACGATTTTATAGCAAATTTTTGTTCTATCAAAAGATTGGACTTTATAAAGTACTTAAAAATGACTTACTAATATGGTTACTAGAACAAGTCCCAAAAAACTAGAAAAAATGCAAGTTAAATTACGTTTATTATTACGTTAATAAGTTATGTGAATATTGCCCAGCAGTGGAAAGTATATAAGCTAGCGATGATGACTTGATGAGCTTCATACAATTACATGTTCATACCAAATTCCAAGACCATTGGAAATGGGTAAAAATAAAATTTCCCGATTTCGTTATATTATTTGTTATAGTTGTAGGATGTTAAAAAGGGCTATTATTGATCAGTTGTCAGCTCTGTAACCTTACCGTGCCGTGCCCCGGCAGCCCCTCTCAAGATGTTCCGGTAAACCGGCGATTACGGTCCGGTTCTTCAGTGAGATTTCACGCTCCGTACGGCAGATTGTAATTGATACTAAATTTGACGTCTTTATGGGAAAGGTTTTAAAATCAAACGTTTTTTGAAGAGATACTTATAATGTAAGTAATTTTCTTCATTTATCGACGAACCTTCGAATCGTCTGATCTGTTACATTCAAACCTAAGAAAAGTATATACTTTCAAACGGATAACGAGTATAATCCAGCAGCTAGGTACTTCTATAACGTGGAAAGTTTAATTTTATCCTACCGTTTTTTTCTTTCTGTTTTTTATTACAACGAATGATCTTATATACTTTACCATTATTTTTACATTTCACCTCCATTACGCGCGCGCACTATTCAGATTTCGACTGGAATTTAGCGTCGTCAAAGTCAGCTCACTATTAGCGATTATTGCGCTATGTCTTACGTCTAGAATTTTTCCAACGTGTACCTCATAATGAGTGCGATAGCGAACCTATAAAGCATTGTCCACGATATAAAACAAAGGTTCTCGTCCAAATTTACGGCAGCATAAAGCGGCGTCTACACTAATACCGCTTTGGCGACAGCGACACGCCAATCCGCCATTAACACGTCCATAAACCACGGCGTTGTAAATAAAGAGGTATATATATTGCCAATTGATCAGACGGGTCCATACCAGCTTAAAGGTTAGAGCATAGACTGCCTAACTTTATTAACTGATCGCCGGCTCTCTGGATATCTCGATTTTTGTAAAAAAATAATCGGATATATGAAGACTGACTTATTACGCAAAATAAATGGGAAAAGTAGTAACATTTTATATTGTTAGAAGAGACTGGTACCATAAAACAGTGCTGTGAAAACATTGCAATGTACTTGTATTTGATTATCAATCAGTTTTTAGGAGATAAATAAACTATTTTCCGAAAAGGAAACAACTAGTACCTAACTAAAAACAAATAAGTAAAAACAAGACCGAAAATTTGAGTACCTACTTAAAATATTTAAACTTTTTGAACTGTTTTTCTTACAACTATTCCAATTAACAAATTAATAAGTGAAATAAAGTATCGCGGCAACATCAAAATATCATCACAGTTCTTGCTGACAGTGACAAAAAATATTAAATTTCCAATTCCAACATCAATTTCATACGAAACTGGAATCAATGGACGACCAGCACGGTTAGTATAAGTGCGCGCGAGAGCTGTATCCCACACGAGAAAGACTATCCGTCTCTTTTTAGCTGGCTGTTCTAGAACGAGATGATTAGATTAGATTATTTATTCATTCAATAAAAATTACATCATATTGTTCATCATTATGGGTCGTCATTATCGCGCGCGACACAGCTGTCGCGTTAGTTCTGCAACAGCAATGTCTTAAAGGAGATTTCGAGACTATTGGGTTGGTCTGAACCCGGCTCACTCTTAACATCGCCACGTGATCAAGACCGACGGTTTTTATACAATTTTAACTGTCTACTCACGGTCTAATTAGACGGGGCCTTTAATTCAATCGTTAAATTAACTCGGAACGAACGGATTGTTTTGATATGCCCGGTTTTGTTAAAAATATCGATGACTAACCTTCGTTACCAAAGGTTTTTAGTATAGTTTTACGTAGGTATGGTAAAATTGTTAGGCGAATGGCTAGCCTAGTGGTTAGAGAACCCGGCCAGTGACTACGAAGTTCTAGCGGACGGATCAAGTTACGATTGTCTCCCTTCCGCAGAAATCGTTTTTTGGTCTAACATATTGTTTGGTCTAATGATCGTTTAGTCTAAAATTTCTCCTATCCAGCGGTAATTTAACATATTTATCTTGCATAGGCTGTTTAGAATAGGTTATCTTCAGATTTATTTAATAGCTTTCCTGAAGAATCGATGGTTTGATTCAGTTTAGACCAAACGATCATTGCACCGAACAATAAAATTATTCATACATACATACATAAATCACCTCTCTTATCCCTTACCGGGTAGACAGGATATAAATATAAGGTAACAAGAACTAAAGGCCACGTTTAATAATAATATGATTGTAAACGTATAGGTGGAAAGGGGAATCAAAATAGCGACGGGTTGCTAGCTGCATCGCCTATAACATGATTCCTAAGATGTGCTTTTACCATCTACGCGGGAAGAGAAGCAACTGGTACATTCTAAGTTTTTCTTTGCTCCCAGACCAGCATGGAAGTGACAAAATATTCGTCCTTCTGATATATATCCGTGTTCAATATGCACAGCAACTACCAGCATCTCTTGCGCAAGCAGATACGCCCTCTAGTGAAGTTCTCATCAAATCAATTATAAAACAATCGTCTGAATGATTAAGTAATTAAACTGAACAAATCTTCTAATCAACACGATGTTTTGTTGCGGCCATCGTGTTAATTTTATTAGAATTGTCACGGTTTGTTTCTATCGAAGAAGAAGAGTTTTCAATCTTTGTATGTCCCTTCTGAGGTAGACAGACCCTAAGGTAACAAGATCTACTGAAAATTAAGAAAAAGCTATCACATTGGCAATAAAGTGGTGTTAAAGAAAAACGGAGTTGGAGCATTAGTAAGAATAAAGATAACATTTGATACCCCAAATTTTAGATGAATACCGTGAGAAGATAACTTTATTTATCATAAAATAGTGTATTTTTACAACATACAAATAAATATTCATAGAGTCGTTAATATTTGTTATCGGCTGATAATTTTAGAACCATGTAAAAGCACGACAACTTAGCCATGTTTTTACTTTACCTAGAGAAAATTATCTACTTGAGTCAAATCATAACGTTTTAAACACTCTTTATTATTGTGAGAGTCGATATAATAAGTAAAGTGTTTGATACTAAACACAAATAAAAGCAAAATAAGAAACGAATGACCATCAACCAAGCCCGCCACGAAATTGATAGTTTTTAAAAATAAAATATGAAAATTAATCGTCACCAGACGTGGTGTCGGATGAAAAATTGTTTCGAAATCGGTATGTTTGTACAAAAACGTCTTATCGTACTGTAGGATCGTTGTTACCCGTCTACCTGTCCCTATGTCAAATATATGAATATTAAAGTCGCAGATGCCCATATAAGCATTATGTAGGTAGTTGCGATTTTTAATACTGTTAGCTTGCGTATAAATAGGAATAAACGCATGCTGTCAGGAATAGCGTTTTGAACAATATGGCGAACTTATTTTGACAAATATTGAAACAGCTCAAGTAGATACAGTAACTCTTCAGCACTCAATAAACAAATGAACAACAGTGCATTCAATATTCCCTGCAACTTCTATTCATTAAACATCATTAAAATTAATAACCCACAGAAAAAATAAAGAATATGCTATGCATCCCGCCGTATCAAGTCAGCTGTTGTCAAAATTCTACGCATACCTCGCGACGACCGTCTCCGTCGTTATTTCAATTACCCCAGTCCCTCGTCAAAGACAAAAGACCTGACACGGAAAAAAAGAAACAAACGCCCGGCGAAAAAAACAATCGTCTTATCTATGATTGAATCGCGGTCGTGTAAATGCGCTCAAGTGTATTTTATGTTCCTAAAAGAGCCGCTTTCTTCGGTAGCGTTTTCGAAATCGAAACTGGACTTTGCGTTTTTTTTTCGACAGCCGGAATGGGTTTTCTGTGGGTCTCGCTAGTCTGATCCTGTTTTTGGCGTTTCTTAATTACGCGTACGTGCTTTCAATCTCAAAGCTCGACGAATGCTACGACACAAAGACGTTCCTTGCCTTACAAATATTTATACCGGAAAAAACGTAGATTTAAAGTTGAAGTAGTCCCAATTTGTAACGGCTGTTGAAATGTGCGTTCAACACTGATCTATCGGCATTGAAGTTTACTAAAGAGCCGGGTTGATGGGTGCCCAAAGTAAATAGCCGTAATAACCGTAAAGGGCACAATGATCCCCCGCTGGCCGACGACAGGGGTCCTACCCACGATCCGCTTTTTAATTATAATATCACCCACATTATAAACTTTTTGCTCCCAACAAAAAAAAAACCTCTCGACCGACTGCTACTTTTTGGGACGTTTTTTGCAGAATTCAAGTTTCGAGCGCCATTATTGAACCTTAAGGTTTTGTTGATCAAAATAATAAAAGCAATGACAAGGATAATGCATTACACAATACAAAAGCGGTGGGTTCTGGTATCGGTGAGATCTTTATGGTTTTCGAAGTAGAAAGGTAATCTAAGGTTGAACCGCAACCGTAAGGGTTAAAGCTTCCTGCAGCTAAATAATCTAATGACTGGCGCTGACTATACGATAATAACTAACACTATCTTATTCAAAACGACTAGTAGTGATATAAAATGTAGTTATTACTACCGATAGTCTCTTAGCAATGCACTATAAAGCATAAAGCACCCAGTCTAGTTAAAAAATTTAGTCGCAAGTGCTGTAACCAACAAATATAAAGAAATTCACCAAAACCAGAACCGTTAAGAAAAATCGGTACTCACGAATCCGTGTTTGTCGCTTATGTTGTTGGTGAGCTTCAGTTTGTGGAAGGACACCACTTTCTGCATCCACTGCTCGCCCGTCGACGGGGAGTCTGGGTGGATGTACATCCTCTTGGGCATTTCAGGGTCCGCTTTACCAGCGACCATCCACCGACTCCGGAAACAAAGAGGCAAGTTAAAGATACACCCAAAGATGAAGGTGTCATAAGTTTCACTAATGCATTGTTTCTAAATAATACCAGTAGGATTTATAAAGGTAGACCACCAAAAAAGCAAATTTTAGACCAAAGGAAACTGTCAGATTCCTTGATAAGGTTAATTAATTTCGCTTAACTGACTTTACTACGACTTATTAAGAAGGAATATTTAAGTATGAGAGCATGCAAGCTTGAGACAGGTGGTCGATTATTAATTGATATTATTAGGTACGCAACTACCTACTCATGGTATTGGTAATGTTGCAATTGCATATAGTCACTAGACACACGTTATGAAGCGTGAACTGTATCTTAGAATAACTGTGGTAATAAGTAATAAAGTATATAGACTCCAACACCGCATGCATTACAAGTTTACTCAAAAACGACATGATTGACACGCATGTGCCTAGCCCCGTAAACCCCCATTATGCGGTTATCAAATGGTGATAAACAAGCAACTAACTACCATAATGGTACAACAATAAACAATGCATGAAACATAATGTGAGTGAAAAGAGATCTGCGTACAGCGGAACAAAAAATGACCTAAACAAAGTAAGTTTGCGGTGGGAAGCAGCAGATTGTTAAATATGACGGAGTTGTTCAAGTGATAAGGGTCATAATTTGGGGTGCGCAGAGTCTCAAACGCAAACTTCCTTTGGTAAAAAGTCCACCTTGTTCACGAATCAATGAACGAATTTTGGAACAGCGGAGCTTCCCCGGTGCCGCGGGCAGACGCGGATAATAGGTGCAGGAAACCGCGCAGATCCCCCATCGGTTCACATCAGTACATAAATACGCATGCTTCTTGCCTTTTGTTTTCAATATTACGAATTACATTAAAATAAGATCAGCTAACTCAACCGTTAAGCGGCGTCCCACAATCACTACCAGTAAACTCTTATTTTAATTTAATTCCTTCAGTTCTTTATTTATACCTGTTGTGGAATTTGTATCTGCAATCGTCGGCAGCTACGATGTCCATTAGCAAAATGTACTTTGCTTTTTTATCAAGACCAGAAACGCGAACTTTGTAGGCAGGAAACATACGTCTGCAAGCAATACGAGAGAAAAACATGGATTGGGACTCGTTCTTTGCGACAACGATTTGACATCACGTCGATTGTGTGACATGCCGCTGTACCTACTAGTTTCACTTTTTACGTCCATTTAGTACCGAGAAACAAACGCGGACCATTTTAGCTTGTGATCTTGTACCGCTAATTACGCTCTAGTATATTCGACTGAATATTAATTTGAAGCGGCTCTCGAAGCCCTACTCGACTCAGGGCTTAATCTACAGACTAAACAAAGCGCAATATTTCGTTCTATATTTGGCTTTTCTCGTATCGGTGCGAGTCTAATCAGAGGCACAGCGAAATGAGGTGTCACCAAGTATTTGCTACAAACAAAAAGGCCGTGTTTCCGCCACAGATGACCAAAGATGGCGAGGTACGCGCCCATTGTGCGGTTTTATGCGGTCGCGAAACATCGTGACCAAGGGACGTGAGTAAATGCTGAGTTAAACGAAAACAGAGCGTTAACTCAAAACACGGCTCTCAAACGCTGGACTATTGTAAAAAACTTGTCTCCTGATACGAATGGAGCTGAGAAACATACATACCTTGATCCGTAATGTTAAGTTAATCGATGAGCCTCACAGATTTCTGATAATTTATGAGCGTATTAGCCGAGTTAGGCAGCTGGAGGCTTTTGTCGGCGCCGATATCGGTTTACGGCTGAATCACAGTCGCATATTCGGCCGGAATGCCCGGGTCGTATTAATTAACGGATATTAAATCTGAGTTTATCGGCCGAATCTCGATGTTGCCAAACCTGCGTGTCGGCGGTTTTGATATTGGACGTCGATTGGCGGCCGGACATAAAGCGGACGGCTGTCCTTATCGCCTCTCGTCATCAGGAATTAAACAATGTACACGATCATTTATGATGATTATCGATCTCTGGCGCTCGGGTGCGCCTCCGCGGATGCGTCCCGAGAACGCATAGAAAGGTACCCCGGAAGATTCAACTCCGAATTTTTTACTAACGAGATCCCTCGGCGCGATTGTCGCCGCGCGTTTAGTCTCAATTTCGATTAATTTAGTAGAACACTACGAGTCGCGTCGGTATTTCTCACCTCTGGTGTCGGTCGGTCCGCTTTTTACATCACCGCCGCGGTGTTTAAGACAAAGATATTTTAATGATATTACCCATCAGATGCGAGTTGAATCCTTAATCGTCGGGCGATTTGGAGCGGTGTTCAGTTGTCGTACATGTCGTTGCCCTTAAAATTAAGCGTGCTTCGTAACAAATTGTTCGTACGCAATTAAGAAACGCATCGAAATTGGTGATTAAGTGGGAACTAGTGCGTGGCGTGGGGATCACAAGCTAAATGAAAACAAGCTTTACATTTTGGAGTCTCCAATCGACGTTGACGTCTATTCATAGCTCCGACAATCTGGCGTCAATGATCGTGACGCCAGATTCTCGGTGGCATACATTGGTGGGTTGAGAGGATGAAGTCGTGATGGTCGTGAGCTCCAGCAGGCAATGGATGACCAGGCAATCTACCTGTTGTGGAACTTATATCTGTAGTCGTCGGCTGCGACGATGTCCAGAAGTAGGATGTATTTGGCCTTCGCGTCCAATCCGGATACGCGGAACTTCATTTGTGGGAACATTTGTCTGCAAATTGGAATGTTTCCTATAGAATCGACAGTTGACCTATAAGTTAGATCAACTACAAGTCTCATAAAACTTTTTAACGATTTTATTAAAAACTTTCAAAGGTTTCATCGAGAAATGAGATCTGGAGTTGATCATACTGGAAATTCAAACTCAAAATGCAAAGTGAACTAAATCATGGCATCTTGTTGGCGACTTGTGCGTGATATTGCATTTAATCTTCTGATAGAATCTTGTCACATATCAGTTAACAAGATAGCAAGCTACATTACTACCCATAATAGGTATGCATTTTGCACGCAAATGCGAAACGGTAAAGCATGAATCTGAGCAAATCGACTGCTTTCTATACCAGGCAAGTGATCGTGCCGGGGCGCAATCTGTCATGTCATCGGTCGTTGCACAAGGCACATTGTTACGGCACTTACTCTTCCTTGCTTACACAATATTAATTGCGCTACACGTTTATTTAAAGCATCATTTGCTGGAAGAAAGCCTTCATTACCTATTTGTTAGAAAATTTCGCGAGGCTTCTTTACTTACATACCTACTTATAAACCCGATTTCTATTATCTTCGGTTCTGTTGCTAACTTTCCTTTGCATCATTTCTCAACCAAGCTTGGGAGTTAAAGTATATGAAAGGAATGATAATATTGCGGTTATTGTGAGTTCTGTAGTAGCGTCATTTTTATGTTGTTATAGATATAATTGCTTCAAGGACCAAACTAAATATTCCTTCCTCGTTGTTTCACACGACGTACATCAGCCAATAGCGGCAGTTGATCCATGTGTATGTCACGTAAGCGCCATAAATAAAATACCTAATGAGCCTTTAGGTGCGTTTGCATTCATAGAACATAGCAACACTCAAGATACGCAGTGAGAATAATGTAAATACGTTCTATGTAGATGATTATAGTGATTTGGGACAATCCAAAACATAAATATTTTAACTATAGACACGAGTATCAAAACGGTAAGTAAGTTAGCAACAAACAAATTGATGCAAGTAAACATGCTGCGACAACGCTCGTTCCTACAAACTGTAGAATCTATGTTGCTGCTAGTTATTGCCATAGGCGTGAAGATTTAGCTTCAACTACGAGTATAAAGATTGTTAAACAAGGTAGAAAACGATATAGTTGATAAGTGACATATTTTAATTCTAAAATTATTAAGAAAACTTCGCATTGCAGTTGCTACTTTGCTCTGCAAGTGTCTAAGGAAATTGTTTCAAGCCGAAAAATACTTTTTAAATATTTTCCTACCTCTGTCTTTTTCTCCCTTCCATACCTCTACCTTGTGCCTCTATGACTCAAAGACAACCAGGATGGACATGATCTAACAGCTTTGTATTCGGCTTTCGTAGTCCACGACACGACATATATCAGTGGTTGTCCGTGTGTGCGTCACGTACTAACTATAAATAAGATGGCTAATGAGCAGGCAAGGCAAGGTTGGGTTCCTTAATAATTGCGAAAGATTTAAAGAATTGAGTAAGAAGTACGGTAGGTCATGGGACAAATACACACTGGTTACTTAGGCCACTTTTCTTAACTGACTCAACAGAAGAAAACAAACTCTTCCAATCCACCGTTGGGCAAAATAAAGGGTTTTTGCTCGTCAGTATATAAGGGTGAGCGGCATGGCATGAAACGAACTTCGAAGATCGAATTCTGGAGTGGATTTTGGAGTATAAAATCTGAAACCATGGGGATTCAACTTAAAGGCAGGGATTTTCTTGAAAATGGTCGGTAATGTCCTAAAAAATATGGGATATGTTCTTTAGGTAGGTACTAAAATCAAGACAAATGAAAATTGAGGCTAAAGTAAACAAACCTTTTGGACGTTAATCAATATTTCTCCACGAATTATCACAACGCTTCAAGCACTTCTAAATACATAGCACATTTATTCAATTGTCCTCTCACGTAAAATTTAAATCTGGATATTTTACCAAAAGCTTGTGTCATAACTTTCAAGGTTATGACGAATACGTAAAACAGTAATCTGAAGTCTTAGTAATACTCCAGTGGAGTCTATTTTTTAAGTAACATAGCTTTTAGCCGCTCATATCTTTATTATTTTCCCTAGAGAAAACTACAAACCGCGAGGCTTCCGTACGAGGTCGTTGACTGCAACTTCAAATTCAAACCTCGGCCTAGGCGTCGATGATTTTTATGCTTTTTATGGTTTTATAATGTCATCCATTAGTGTAACTTTTATTGTGGCACCATAAAAGCAGATTTATTTGTATAACATTAGCACGATTTAAATTTGTTTTTATGAGCTTGAATTTCTAGTTACAACCGTAGCGATTAAAATTAGGAAACGCTTCGGTTTTATTGTATTTAAATCAAATTGTATCCGTGGGAGACGCCACAAAAACAAACATATTGTAAATAAAAACTTAAAACAGCGGAGTGCAATACGTTCACATTTTTTAAGGAAATAGAAGTCACATTAAAACTTGTAAATTCTCCAACGATTTGCCAAATATTTTATTAAATGTAGAGCTAGAACGAAATATTAAGGAGTAGCTCAAAAGATGTGTACCTATTCAAAATACGCACCAGCTACTAAAGTATAAAACTCAGCGCGTAATAAAGCATGAACACTGTCCTTGAAGGATAATGTTGTCGCGAACCAAGCTGACCGCAAGGTGTCGGCAACGTAATATGATAAATTAATAATGATATGGCAGATGACAAATTAAATAGGCGTCCAGTTCATGAAAAAGTGGTTGACACCAGAGAGGTTTAAGTCATAAGGTTTGAAAGAGCATGTCTCTTGTAAATTATGTGTATAAAGTTAATACTAATAAAATATGAAACTACCGTGAGACTTAATCATTATTACACATAAACGGATAACTCACGTATAAAAAGTCGAGTGATGCTCGACATGTTTCGGACTATCCGGAGCGGTGAGTGTGAGCGAACCTTTACGGAGTGACGTGATCAGTGTTGTGTGCTGCCCTACATTTGACAGTAATAAAAATGACGATGAAAACGAGGGTAGTTGTGCGCCGCTGTCAGTTGCGTCGAGCAGCCGCGTGAACAGAGCGCTGGCGCGCAGTGTTCGTTTCGCTGCCGCCGGGGCGAGCGCTCCAGGAAGAAGGACTACGGAATAGTCCGAAACATGTCGAGCATCACTCGACTTTTTATACGTGAGTTATCCGTTTATGTGTAATAACTAATAAAATACTGTGAAGTAGGTAAGCTACCAAATGGAAAAGTTTCACACCTACCGATATCTATGTATACCTTTTTCAGGACGCGAGCACAACTTTAGCCGTATGTAGTACTGAATGTATCGCGATAAATAAAACCAAATACGATTATTATACAAAATTAGTCACATTTATTGATGACCTAAATAAATTGGCCTCAAGATTGCAAAAGGATAGAACAGCTTGAGGAGTTTGTTTTCTATCAAGGGTTATTCGGTGAAATCACTAATTAGAGAACATCAAGTACTAAACAGCCAATAGGTAAGCGATTTAATCCACAAGTAAGGTTGACGGGAGGTTGATCTAGGACCATTTAGATTTTAAGTGATCTCATAAAGTCTGGCTGATCTTGGGTTTTATTTCAAAATATTATTTTAACGAGACAGATTCTGATATTAACCCAGTCAATCAAAAGACAATGCGAGCGTTCACACTGAAGGCGTCTTTGTCAGGCTTAATATCAGCAAACCTAATTACCCTGATAGCGACTACAGCAAAATGATTGTCAATAATTAATTCTAATCTTTAAGTTTTGACGTGTTATCAGTGTCGTAAGATTTATGGACATCTTGCTTTTGCAGTGTCAATATCATTCTGTTTGTCTCTATTCTATAACGATTGAAGGAAAGTTCTCGAATGAAGATCGTGTACAGAAGAGGAAATCTTACGAAAGTGGTGGAGGTTTTGGGAATAAGAAACGATGGACGTGGGAAGTATAAAAATGACGAAGTATGGAATCGTTTAAAGCACCATGGGCTTAGGAAAAATCTAGTAATTGGTTGAGAAAGATATTGCCTATTGGTCTCCAGATCCTAGGAAGTGAAGCAGTTACAACAAATTATTACCAACTGGTTAGATGGATATTTGGGAAGCTATTGAATAAAAGCGTGTCTCGTAAAACGAGACAAGGGAAGTATCAGTACGCAGAAACTGATTATTAGGCATCCAAATGATAGCTTTTAGTGCTAATACAGAATTAAAACACTCAGATTAATTACTTAATACGTCCATATAATTCGATACTAAGAGTTAACTTCATACGATTTATAAAGGTCGTGCATTCAGGGCCTGAGTCAGTTTGTTGTTTGCTTTGCGGCATTTTCTTGGGAATACTTTGTTTTATAGCTACTATATTTCAAGTCGCAGGGTTTAGTTTTATAGTTTTAAGTTCGCGTTGCTTTATTTACTTTTGAAGTTTGAGTCTGTAGTGGAATCACTTTAGCAATTAGTTGCTTCTTTTATCATGGAGGATTTTTGTGCTGTAGGTATAGTTGGGGAACAGAAAGGCTGTCACGCTTGTTTTTAGCTGGACAGTAAGCATCAGTTTGCTCTGCCCCCGGAGCGTTCCTTTGAGTTTTCCAATTAAAATAAAAGTCATTTAAAAAAAAAACATGTGACGAATTACCAATTTTTTTACTCTGAATGTTAGTACAGCAGTAATCACTACATAGTATAAAACAAAGTCGCGTTCTCTGTCCCTATGTCCCTGTGTATGCTTATATCTTCAAAATTACACAACGGATTTTGATGCGGTTTTTTTTAATAGATAGAGTGATTCAAGAGGAAGGTTTTTATGTATAATACGCAGACGAAGTCGCGGGCAGAAGCTAGTAGTACATAAATAGTTGAAGAGTTCAAAAATGTCTCATCAATCATACTCTCTTATAACCTTGGCAATGTTGGCAATGGAGACGGTGCTTGATTTACCTTAGGACATTCAAAAAGAACTTAGGCATAGGTTTGATGGCTCCACGTCATGTAGTTATGTTGAAGCAAGTTTTATTTCCAATTCTGTGTAACATTGAAATTGAAAGTCAAAATTTGAAGTTAAAAGTAACCAAAAAGGGCACTAAGCAGTCATCAATTACCCCCTAATTGGGGGGTCAACGTGGAAATTCGCTTAAAGTGGTGACGGGAGGGGGGGTGATTAAAAGAGGGTGGGGGCGCATCTGCTCGCACGTTGACGCATTCTTGCGGCTTCGGGGTCTGGTTGTACTAGCTTCTAAACATAGAACAAAAAAGGTTAAATGAGAATCAAGTTTTGAAACACTTGGGAAGCATTAAAAGCCGAACTATGAAGTCATATTTAGACGTATGTATATGCGCTACGGTTGTCGATACACAAAAACAATAGAGCTAGAGCCGCTAATACAGAGGATCGTATTTTGGTACGAAAATCATGGCAGTTACGTCGTTTAAGTCATTTTAAACACACACACACACACAAATCACATCTTCATCCCTTACGGGGTTGACAGAGCCTAAGGTAACAGGTACCTACAGGCCACATTTAGCAAGATTGCGGGTGTAAAGGTGGAAAAAGGAATCAAAATAGTGATGGGTTGCTAGCCTCATCGCCTATAACATGATTCCTATTATAATCGCCCATTCCCTCGATGGGCTTTTACCATCTGCGCGGGTAGAGGAGCAACCATCATCATAAAACACATACAATACAATACAATACAAATACTCTTTATTGAACACCACAAATCAGTACAAAACAATACAGAAACAAAGAACAATCATCATATCATCATCATCATCATTCATCACATCATCATTCAGTCATTTTAAAACTTGTATATTGTAATGTAACCCGTGGTGTTACATGAAGTTACGTGCATACATTATGCTTTGAATCGAATAGAGTTTAATATCTTTATTCACACTTTTTAACTGCATCTACGAAAGCTTTTCAAATAAGTTATGTAGTTTCTATGAATGATTATTTACAGTTAGGTGATAAATTTGGATCAAAGTTCACACGAAGATTCTTTCCTACAATTTGAACAAAAATATCAGCCTTTCTCGCACAAAGACTCGCAATTGGGATACAACGCGGGAGTGCTGCCTGCGTGATGGGGACCCTACTTGCTGCCTGCGTGACGGGGACCCTACCCTTAGGGTCCAAATTTATTTTATTTTTTTAGCCTAAGTTTTATTTTGTTAAGTTCGTTTTAAGGTAGCCTATATTTATTTGGTTAGTTTATATTTTAATAAACTTATTCACATTCAGTGAGCATCTAAAGTAGGTACTTCCACTAGTTTAACGCGTTTTAACCTCCGGTTAACTACTCGTATCACCGGGCGTCAGTCATCGACACAGCTCGCCTTTCACGCGAATCAGCCAACCAGCCCTATAGGTAGGTATACCTAGACAAGCCCGGCGTATTGAACTCTTGATAAATCTAGATTTTTGCATGCATCTTAGTACTAAGTATTGAGTAGTTACTGTTAAATTTACGGAATTTAGGTGGAAAATGGAATCAAAAGTGATGGGTTGCTAGCCTCATCGCCTAAACATGATTCCTATTATTTTCGCCCATTCCCTCGATGGGCTTTTACCATCTGCGCAGGATCGTCTCCGCAGGGGACTCTTCAACGGTTGGTCCGATTGACTTGAAATTTGGTTCACACATGTAGGACGGGTGACAATACAAGTACAGTCAGCAAAAAAAGATTTTTTTACGGAAACTTATTTACTGTTTGTACGGCAAGCTGTTCTGGCTACAAACTTGCGCTTAGCACGCTATGCGCCTAGCTAATCACGATCTAATTTTGCTAAGCGTGTCACCCTTGACATTGGCAACTTAACTATATCGGTTAGCAAACTAGATAATTAATGACACGTCGATACAACTCTAAACAACGGCTAATAACATGCCAAGAGTAATTAACGAGTTGCCACTTCCACTGTAACAACGCGCTAGGGATGGGCAAACGAATATCGATATGTGCAGGGTAAAAAATTACGCAAAATTAAAAAAAAAATCATGCTGGTCTGGGAGCAAAGAAATTTTCTAGAATGTACCAGTTGCTTCTCTACCCGTGCGGATGGTGAAATCCCATCGAGGGAATAGGCGAAAATTAAGCAAAGCATGGAACCTAAACTAGGTATTGCCGAAATATTCGAAGGTGAAAAAAATATTAAAAAATATTAACACATTGGTAGTTTCTATTTAAGTACTTAGGTAATATTAAAATACGCAACAGTCCGTGAGCTTTTGCAATGACTCACCTTGCTGTCTCACTCGCTCTTATTGGCTTGTGATACTTGAATGAGCCGCGTGAGGGAGACAGCGAGATAATCCAAATGGCATTCTAAGAGCTCACGGAGTTGTATTTAAGTATTAGTAGAATAAAGCCAAAATTATTATAGTAACGTCAATAATTTTATAGTTTTTACTTATCCAAATATTGACCAAACCTCGTAAAAAATATCGAGTGTGATAAATGAATATCGGTTATTTAGAGATTAAAACTATCGACGATACCTATCGATGATTTTCTAAATAGATATCGATATTTTTCGCCAAGTCTACCCCACGCGCTATTTGACTTAGCACCGTAACAATATCGTTTTAAGATTGAACTTCGTATGTAAGACACGGAAATAGCAGTGGACCGTGAAACAAATGAACAGACATCATATAGAAGGACCATAAAGTATGTTTTAAATGACGTTTGTTAAACAACTATGGAATTAACTGTGAGGTAGGTTGCGTGTGAGTATTATATAGAATATAATAATAATAATAATAATATAGCCTTTTTATTCCGAATTCGCTACAATTTCATTTTTTTTTGTTGTTGTTGTTTTATTATTAAATTGTCGCGTAATTCGGCGTGCCTCATGGCATAGGCCTCCTCCGTGTATTGGAGGGTTTGGGCTATAGTTCCCACGCGCGCCCAGTACGGATTGGGAACTTAACACACACCATTGAATTTCTTCGCAGATGTGTGCAAGGTTTCCTCACGATGTTTTCCTTCACCGGAAAGCTCATGGCAAATTTCAAATGTAATTTTCGCACATAAATTCCGAAAAGCTCAGAGGTGCCGTGGTAGCCTAGTGGTTTGACCTGTGGCCTCTCAAGCAGAGCGTCGTGGGTTCAAATCCCGGGCGCGCACCTCTTATAGAATATACCGACCGCTTAAATGAGTCCTCGGCCGCGCGGTGCAAGGACACGGGGTAGGACGACCGCGGGGGTCGAGAGGCGCACTACCCGCCCGCACCTCTCTCTGTCCCCTTTGTCGTCCTACCCCGCGCCCCTGTGCAGCTCGGGCGAGGTCTCATTGAAGCGGTCGATCTATTCCTTAATAACTTTTAAATATGTATTGCTGAAACCAAATTAAAGTTAAAGCGGAGTTCTGCGATCGATTCTGAGGCTAGTTCAAGCTACGCCTCGCCTCGCGCGCGTGTGAAGCTCAACTAGTTTTTTGATGAAGTGAACTGCAATATGATGCAGCATCACAGCTGTTCACCGTACCTCGTGTTTACTATTTACGTACTAGCTTCCGCCCGCGACTTCGTCTGCATAGAATTATACATATAAACCTTCCTGTTGAATCACTATCAATTAAAAAAAACGCATTAAAATCCGTTGCGTAGTTTTAAAGATCTAAGCATACATAGGGACAGACAGACAGCGGAAAGCGACTTTGTTTTATACTTTGTAGTGTAGTGAGGTTATAGTGATGTTTTTTTTTTTTTTTAGATTTATTTATTTCATTAAATTTCACAGTATGACACACCAAGGCACTGTGAAACTAAATCTTACAAAATACCTACAAAAATACATACAGAAATAAGAGAAACTTAAACTAGAATTTTACAGAAGAAGGCCGCTCATCCGTCATCTCGCAGAACTTCAAACACTCAACACACATATCTACCCATCTGCTTGCGATGAGCTTCATCTCCAATCTATATCATAGGTAGGTACGTCCCATTCATTGCTGGGCACAGGCCGCCTCTCAAAATGTGAAGGCTATAGTTCCTACGAGAGCTATGGCTTTGGCTTATACTTCCATGCTGGTCTGGGAGCAAAGCAAAAACATAGAATGTACCAGTTGCTTCTCGTCCCGCGCAGATGGTAAAAGCCCATCAAGGGAATGGGCGAAATTCTTAGGAATCATGTTATAGGCGATGCGGCTAGCAACCCATCACTGTTTTGATTCCTTTTTCCGCCTATACGTCTACAATCATGCTAAACGTGGCCTTTAGGTTTACGTCAGGCTCTGTCTACCCCGTAAAGGATATAGACGTGATGTGTGTGTGTGTGTGTGTGTTTTCTTGTTTTGCAAAGGTTGTTCGAACGGAACGCTCAACATACCTTTCTCTGTCTTTATGTGCTGTTCAATGAAAAGTTTACCCGCCTACAACATTGTCTCAGTAAGCCACCATTGCACTCATCTAGGACGGCACTGGGACGTTTATTGTGAAAAAGTACTAGTGCGGACGATATAAGCTCAGCTTTGCAACTGTGTGAACCCCAGCTTAAAACAAACCTCGCTCACTGTGTGCACTCACACAGCTGTGCGCTTAACGCATTGGTGATTCGATCACACACACATAGCCGATCTTAAGTGTCGTGTGTAATTTTGTAATTGAGATGTTATGATGAAGTAAAGGTCAATCTATTCACACTGTCATGCAAATTTACAGTTTAAACTGTTTGCGTTGTTGTAAATTAATAGGCGTTGGCGTTGTACTGTAATTGTCACTTCTATAACTACGTGTGTTCGTGGAATTAAGTATAGGCCATCGAGGCTTATTGCTGGCTATTAAAAAGGATAGCTAATATACTACCGTCATGTCCGCCCAGTGTCAGAACTGACGGGAAATTTGTTTTTACATACACACACACACATAGATTAATCCGAAGCCCAAGGTATAACATGATTATAAGGTTTAGCATGGTTGTGGGCGTATGTCGAAAGGGGAATCGAAATAGTGATGAGTTGCAAGCCACATCGCCTATAACATGATTCCTAAGATTTTGGCCCATTCCCTCGATTGGATTTTACCATCTCCGCAGGAAGAGAAGCAACTGGTATATTCTATGTTTTTTTCTTTGCTCCCAGACCAGCATGGAAGAATCCAGACCAGTATGGAAGGACGGAGGTTTTTACATCAATAAAAAAATTACAAAAGGCCGACCATACGTTTTTCTTGTATCATGTTAACCAAACACAATGAATCATTGTTTTTAAATTCAAATTTTATTAAAATCTGTTATTGGTACAGTTTTTTTTTTTTTTTTTATGTGAAAAGGAAGGCAAACGAGCAAGTGGGTCACCTGATGGTAAGTGATCACCACTGCCCATAGACACCCGCAACCCCGGGGGGATTGCAGATGCGTTGCCAACCTAGAGGACTAAGATGAAATGCCTCTTGTGCCCGTAATTTCTCCGGCTGTCTTACTCTCCACACCGGAACACAGCAGTGCAAGCTCTGCTACTTAGCGGCAGGATTAGCGAGTATTTTTCATATCTATACATGAAGTATTTTAAGAAGCAAAAATGATGTATATACACTTTTTTGCTCCCCTCTGACACCAATTCTTACTGCTTTGGATAGACAGAGGGGTTATTCCCTTCATATGATTTCGTTGCGTACTGGACCCGTGGGACCCTTCCATTGATTGATTTTGATTTATTTTTGTAGTCCTGTACATAAAAGGACTGATATCGATTGCTACCCTATTTATATTAACGGCCGTAACACTTTGTAGGAGGAATATTTAAACAACTAATATGCTTGGTTTCGTGTCAATCCCAACCAAGACCTAAGAGCTAGCAATGTCTTCGCACAAGGAATTAGTATTGCGATATAGCGAGGAAATGCTGCCAGCATCATTGGCTCTATGACGCAGGGGAGCTCTGTTAGGTACAGATTTATTTCAATTCTAATTTAGTTAGATACGTTTTTTTGGATCATAATTTGTAGTTGTTTTTCGTAATTATTTAATTCAAATAAAGTTAACCGTTTAAGAAATGGTTGTTAATTAACAAGATCGACAAGCTCAATAGTCAAGCCCTCGTCAAGGCCAACACTCGCAGTGGGCGAGTGGGGGGTATGAAGCGACGTGCGGGCGGGGCGCGCCCCCGCTTCCACAAAACCCCATCCCTCCTAGATCGCGCGAGGACTGTAGGTACTGTACCAAACTGGGTAACAAGTAAAAATCATATAAGGTGCTAGAATATGAGGTTCGGATATTTTCAGGGAGTGTAATTAATAACCTAATAATGAATTAAAAACACAAATTATTTAAGTATTGTGCGGTTTTTTTTTTGTTTCAGACAAAAATAATAATTACTATTACCGTCCAAAGATAATCATCCTTGCATTAGATACTGTAATTAATTAAGTATCATCATCATCATCTGGGCACATTAACAATGATGCAAATAATCGATCCTCAAAATATCTGCATCTGATTTTCTAGCAGCCTGTATGAATAATATTTATATTTACTTACTTTGACTAATCCAACTTTACCTTACTCAAACAAAAACAACTTATCCTAAAAGTGACCGTTACAATACTTTTTATTTCTACGTATTACAGTGTTCATGCATGTCAAAAAGGAGAATATTCCGAGCACAATAGAGACTTATGAAGCATACGCTCTATTTGTCACTTTGGACCTTTGCATGTTGTATTGTTTTGAACATTGCTATAGAACGCGTAGGTTTGCAGATCGAAAATTTGATTTGTAGTAGTTTATATTCAAATTATTTAAATTATTACCCAGATTCGCCCGGTTTAGCAAACAGGCTGATCCTTTTGTTACGTCCTTCTGAAAAAGGCCGTTATCGCCACGGTTTGCCTATAAAGATACGATCTTTCGTGGTGGCTTAGCAGTCGTTGTGGTCACCATACACTTCAATGAAGACTTGGTCGGTTATTTTTTCTAGCGTTGTCGTACTTGTCGTTTCCATCAGCTCTAAAGCCGGGTCGACATGTGGGGCATCCTACGCCTAGCCCGTGATATAGAACCGCGATCGACCATAAAGATAAACCGAATTCCGCTACCGAACACCATCTACCTAATTAATAAAAGTAATAACGGAATTATAAAAAGCTTAGGCTATGTCGCGTGCTCGGTAAAAGTTGGATAATATTCAATAACTTTTTTAGAACATTTAGCTGGAAGATGTGTAATAAGGTAGCGAGTTATACTGTGCTATAATTAGGTATAGATCCGGTCTCAAGTTATTCTATATAAATAAAATAACAAAGAAGATTATCGACACTACTGGAGACCTAAGAGCTAGTAATTTCGTCGCACGAATAAGTATTGCAATATAGCGAGGAAATGCAGACACAGATACAGATTTATTTCAGTTCTAGTTTAGTTACTTTTTCTTGTATATTAATTTGTAGTTGTTTTTCATAATTATTTAATTCAAATAAAGCTAACCGTTTAAGAAATAGTTGTAAATTAACAAGATCCACAAACTTAATAGTTAAGCCCTCCCGTCAAGGCCAACACTCGCACTGGGCGAGTGCGGGGTATGAAGCGACGTGCGAGCGGGGCGCACACCCCCGCTTCCCCAGCCCCGATCCCCCGAAGCTCGCGCGTGGACTGTCAGTATGTCTTCAGTTTACAACTGTATGGATTAGGTATTATAAAAATTAAACGACCGGTCCGATTAGTTTCAGCTGTTTCGTTAGCCCTCTCCAGGATGAGCGCTCACAACTTGACGCGTACAAAATTAAAATCAACCGTCACGTAATTAAAACATTAATTATTAATGTTCATAAAACCAGCAATGCTAGTTACACCTTGCACTCAACATATACAAACACCTTGCTAAGTTATTCTTCGACTACAGATACTATCGCTCTCAGGTCACCAAACGCCCTTGAAACAAATGCACTAGCAGAAATACTGTGCCACACAGAAACAAAACAAACCACATAAAACCTCTACAAACTTCAGCGCCGTCAGTTCGAATTCAGGTTACCTAACTCACTAAGTACAGTCAGCGAAACTCAGGACACCTCTTTACACGAAGTAGAGATACTAGTTCAGTCGAAACTGCTGCAAGCTGTTGCCGCCTGTACTCGAATAAGGTATGACGACAAGTAGACAGGCATTCCCACTGTCGGAGTGTCAAAATGTAACACGGAATGCAATGTAACTGCATTTTTAACTCATTCAGTGGAAAAATACGGGAACGGTTTTTCGGGTTCTGACAATGGTTGTTAAGAATTGACTTTTCTAAATGGTAGACAAACAGTACAGGTGTAGGGCATTAAGTTTTTCCATGACATTTCGTTGAATTTCATCCGGCTTTCAATTGTTTTAAATAAGAACCTTATTTAAATGTCATTAAATGAAAACCGCATGAGATTCAATGAAATGTCATAGAAAATCATTTTGCACTACATCTGTATTTTCTCGTTTCAAGCCTAGAAGAACTTTGTCTCGCGATAACAGTCCTACTGCTTTGGCTGTGGCTTCTTTTACGAAGAATTTTATATCGTTTTTGAGGGTAAAATATTTCTTTTTGCTGTATCTGTTTACCAAATCTCATCTAAATCCATCCGACCATTTTAGTGTGAGAGTAAGAATCATACTCACACATACTTACACGTACATATACATAAATCACGTCTTTATCACTTATGGAGTAGACAGAGAATAAGGTAACAAGACCCAAAGGCCACGTTTACACATAACCTCGCAGATAATCGCATTAAAAGTAGATATTAAACAGTAGAATGGATTTTACACTATGATAAACTCAACGATCATCATTCCCATCTCTTAAAAACAAAAGACGCAAGAATATATTCCTATTAACTTTTTAGCTTCACAGCAAGAAATCATACCTGCTCAATTAATAATCGTTCTTATGGAAACAAGATACAGTGTACAATAAAACTCCCAACGAAGAAACACCGTAACATTAAAGTGTCACTAAAAAGGTATTGTCCGTAACTTAAAGGCGCCGTCTAATGTGGTTTAACGTCCGTCGGTTTGTGTGTAAAAGTAACAATAAATATAAATAACTATTAACAAAAAGCGGTGTCATCCCGCCTTGCTTATCTCAGGCCGGTGGTCCGGACAGTAGCACGAATAAGAATCGGAAAAGTTGAGTCGACGTTCAATCTTTTTTTTAAGAACAGAGAACAGTTTAAATCGCAAGATCGGAAATTTGACTTTACAATTTTTGCGTTGGTCTTAACACGTGTCTCGGGACGACGAATGTTTCTTTTGTTTTCTATGTGCTCTAGTCTGACTATAAATTGGAAAAATAACGGAGATTTTCAGTAGAAATAAATGCATATCCGCGCTCCTACATTACTTCAAGTTTCATGCTTCATGTGTCAAAAAAAATGACGTAAGGGAAGTGAAGGAGGTGAGGTAGGTGGGGGTGGCTTTTGGACACTTGAAACTAATAGTGTAGGAACGCCATGTGAAAAATAAACATGGACTTCTAGTTAGGTAAAAGCTTGTAAAATTTCCCTAACCGTAACCTACTTCTTGTCGCGATCATACATCCTCTTTCAACCATCAAACGAGTGCGAAAAGGATGGATGCTTTATTCCACTAAACGCAAGTCTGCTGAAAAAACGACTGTGCTACCGTTCAGATGGAGATAAGGGCAACGTGACGTAAGCCCTCTCTTGACGCCACCTTTGAGCGTGGAGGGGGGGTATCCTATCGCCCACTTATCCGGCACCCCACATTTTGCGTAATTGGATAATCATATCGGAAAATCATTGATAAGTTTGTTACTGGGATTTTTGGAAGGTGTTGGTTTAACGGAATAGCTTGAAGTAGAGAGCACTGAGCAGACACTCCATATACTGAACTGGATATACACTACTACATCTGTGCACTCGCAAAGGTATTTATATTCTGTATATGTGTGTGTGTGTGTGTGTTAATTTTTTCTGTTTTGGTTGTTATATGTGGTGTTCAATAAAGAGTTATTGTATTGTATTCTGCGCTATCATATTATTGAATAAAATATTCTGCGCTAGAACCCAATGCTTTAGCAAGCTACCGTTGGTTAAACTGTCTTTTGTTTTGTTTGCTGATCTCGTTTCAAACTAGTGGGTGTTTGAATTTATACGGACGTCAAATCATGATGTCGCTACAGGATATTTCAACAGGTTATAAATTGTCCATAATGGCTCCTAAACTTAATATTATTGTCCTCAGACATCATATAAGTCAAAGCAATAATTCCACCAGCTGTATTCTCTTTCGGTAATACACTCAAGCCGTTATCTGCCTTATTTTGGGAGAGTCAGGTGTGATTTTGCGCGGCGCCAACATTGAATCGTTGGTGACATACCAACAGTTGTATGTGGGTTGCAAAATACGACCGAATTAAATATTTTTTTAATCAAACGTCGAAATACAATGCCATCAATTACGACGCGAACGTCATCACTCGTTTTGTAAAAAATGATCAAAAGCGGAACTTTTGACGGAACGGCGACACTTTAGGGTTACCGACCACAGACACTAAATACGGCTTTTTTTTTCTAAGTCTATTTAAGTGACAGGCTGTAGGGAAAAATCCAACTCTTCTTCAACACATTATTCGAAATAAGAACAAAATATGCCATGCCTACTGCATGTGAACAGCCAATTTAATAATTAGGTAGGTACTAAGCTTTCGCACCAAATTAACAATATTACTACACACATTCAAATAATGATTGCACTTGTCAAATCGTATGCCAACAAAATTAATCGAACTACCAAATGTTAAAGTTCTAAATGACACTGAAAACTAGAACACGGAAAAATGCGAAAAGTAAAGCTGTGGCCGGGAATCGAACCCGTATCCTCATTATTCCGTGTTTACTCCTACACCACCCATAACACGGTAACCCAAAAGGTACCGAAAGGTAAAGGCACCAAATGTTAGCACATTCGTTGTATTGCATTGGGATGCTTTAATGCGCTAGTTGTGTTAAGATTTGCGTCAAGCCGCACAGTTTCTAAACCAGTGGTTCCTAACCTTTTCAATGTCACTACCCCTGTGAACAAGTATGGGAATTGAGTTTACCCCTAGCTAATTTAAAATAATTAAAACCACACAAATTCGAACGAAAATATGTTTATCATGTAAGAAATTGCACGTTTAGGTAACTAGTAAGTAAAGTAATATTTAAATCTCGGAGTTAACCGTACTATTATTTTGTTTATTGCTATTTTAATATTATTTCGTGCCATTCCGTGTTACCCCCCTAGAATCTCCGTTTTACCCCTGCGGGGGTAATTACCCCCAGGTTAGGAACCACTGTTCTAAACCATGTAGATTTGTTAAAAAATCCTATTTAAATTATGATGCCAAAAACTATACAGGACAAGTTTTAGAAAAACCAACCAAACGTGACTCTTGTGAGTCATTCGCATCTCGACTACTTGCTGATAACTGTCTAAGTCTAACTCAACAATTTCCAATGTGTCAACCCTACAGCCACTTGTCGCCAGTCCGACAAGGTGTCGATTAGTGTTCGGCGACAAAAAGACGACAGTAACATCTTGTCGTTGTCATGTCGCTTCGTTTCCACAGAGATCGGGTGATAGCGGATGAATAATTATCCAAAATGTTCTAACTCATTCGATAAAGATGGGTATGATAATGCTGTTTACTGAATGCATCAAACAGTAAGAATGACTTATTGTAAAAACATAAAGAAATAGACACAAATCACGTAAACAAACATTAAATATATGCACAAAGGTGAACTTATCCCTATAAGGGATTTCTACCGGTTAACCTTTTAGTAGATGAGACGAGCATTAAACGAGGGATCGACAAAGAGTGAGTTAAAATGCCAGATAGTGAAAGCCACAATAGAGCGCTCATGACATACATACACACATATTACGTCTATATCCCTTAAGGGGTAGACAGAGCCTACGGTAACAAGACCTAAAGGCCACGGTTAGCATAATTGTGAGCATATAGGTGGAAAGGGGAATCATAAGTATTAGTGATGGGTTGTTAGCCGCATCGCCTATAACATGATTCCTAAGATTTTCGCCCAATCCCCACGATGGGCTTTTACCATCTGCGCGGGCAGAGAAGCAACTGATACATTCTATGTTATTTCTTTGCTCCCAGGCCAGTATGGAAGTATGGAAGCTCATGACATGCCACTTGTATTGGGTCTAAGAGAGTGATGACCAAACTTTTGAAGCAAGCGGTTTAAGCTAAGCAAAATAACAGTTATTTTGATACAGTACCCGGCCATAAAGATTCCACTTCTGTCTATGGAAACAGGCAATTGGTGTCACGTAAGTTAGAAAGAAACAACGCTCTACGAACCCGAAGCCGAGACGACCAATGTGCAATCTGTATGGCCGGATACTGTACCTTGGTAACTCAAAAGTACTTTTGGCACGCAGTCTTGGCCATCCCTGCTCCAAGAATTAATGGTATTTATGTATAGGTTTATCGTATTATCAATATTTTCCTTGTAAGCTCCAACGTCACTGCGGTCAAGGTAAAGTAATTATGGCTAAGTGGAATGGAAGTAAGAACATCGGAGTATTTTGCTTTGGCCATCGACTAATCGCACCTTATTAAGCTGTGGAAAGTAGAGGGCAACAGAATGGTTTTTAATTACCTAAAGGAATGAAAATTAATATAATTGGACTTCATTTACATCTTGAGAATAACTGCCGTATGCCCTTCTTACTTCGCGACGGTTTTATAGGGATGTACGGAGATATGAATCTCGGTACTGTTGCCTATTTCATTATAATAGATAGACACACATACGTGGATATCAATAATTACAACTGTGTGAAATCAGCCAGAGTATCTGTTACGTTGTGGCTCCAATCGCTAGTGTGTGAGACAAATAGACTTCTCAATTTCGAGAAAAAGATTTACGAGTCTACTAGCAACACTGTAAAAACTCGGCCATTGATTGGTTCATCAGACTAATGTTGCCAGCTTAGACTTCTAAAATCGCAACTGGTAGCTTCGAGAAACTGGCCACGAGTCCCAGATCATCTGGACATACTCTAACTATGCGCAATTTAATGTGACAGACGTTTAATAAAGCGTCTATGTAGCGTGTTGTCTGGTCAAAGAACCTAACGCTTACCAAATTGGTCAAATATTTTCACAAATGATAATACTTGCCACAGCTAGAAGCTTATGATTAGGGATAGTAGGACCGACCTTTACGGATTATAGAACCTAACTTAGTGCAATGTCCGTACGGTACGGATCGCTAACAACATTGGTGATTTAGCTGCTATGATCCGGCGTGGAAAGACGGTGAAATAAGTGTCACATGAATTATTTCTACCTTTGCTCTAGGCTGGTGTACAGTCCGTCTGCTCTCGGAACGACATTCCGCTTTCGGGTACCATCGGCGGATTCAAGTGAGTGAGACAGTTAGACGAACCCGAATATTGTTCTAGGAGCTCACGAACTGTATCTCCAATGTTCTGGTGTTGAACGGATCAGACTAGCCGGATATAGGCTAACGTAACCATGACACTTAACCTAAAAATAGACATCATGCTTCCACGTCGAATGCGGAATACTAATACCCAAACATCACAATTCGCATGCAACCAACGTCTCCATGAGAACATGGGTTCAGTTAATCCTTCAATTGTAATTAAGTAACGATCAATTAGAGTTCAACAAACAATTAGCCAATGCGGTGATACACATTCGCCGGCTGAGTGTTCTATTTACGTGAGAAGTTTCCTCAAGTTCTGTGAGAAACTTCGGTACGTGGAGGTATTTTGAATCGGGGAAACGCCGTTCAAGTACCGAAGAATGCCTTCTACGATATAGACTTATGACGTGACAGGGGCAAGATTTTCTGCCTATTGCATAACGATCATTTCTATTCAACAGCTGCTCAGAAGGGTGCCGTTTTCAAATTTGATTTTTCAGCGCAGTCTCGCGTGAACCCTCAACGAGAAACAAATACATAGTTTGAAATGCATAAGTGTAGGTCCAGAACTGATATGGGACTTAACTCATTTTTATAATTTGGAACGTTTATTTGTCTATTCGCACACTTTATTCACACATACAACTTAAGTTTTTCATCTATACCCTATTTCTTCGCATAGAGCAACCAATTTCATTGAGAGCCTATAGAGCCTTGTCGCAGTGAGCCGTTACTGCATCCACCAAGTATACCACTACGGCATTTATAGTTTTATTGTGAAAGAAACCAGTCACAATTAGAAGGGTCTCTAAATATCGAGCCTAGTTCTACGTAAAGCAGCAAAACGTCAAACGTCGCGAGCCAAAAATAAAAAGAAAATGGCGGATGGCGGCGTATGCTCGGTGCGGCGAAATGCGGGGAATGTCCACGTGGACTCCGCGGTTCCAGCCGATTAGGGTTGCCAGACGAAATAGTCAAAAGTCCCGACAACAGCAACTATATCAGGTACCATCTACCGTGTCAGTTATTTTGATTTAGATTGGAATACTAAGCCAGTTATCATTATGCCTCCAGCGCTTGAGTCACTAGTAAGCTTTAGAATAAAAAAAGTGATTTTATGACGCTAACGTGTGCAACTAACAGGCGAAAACCAATCACACAACAAACACATGGCTGTGTCAATTAAAGAGCGGTAGAAACAGTCGCGGGTCTTCCGTCTTCAGTTACGATTAGCAAACAAAACCAGAGCGTTTATTCAGGAATCTTAATTAGTGATGTCAGATAACTAGAGACACCTTGTTTACATGTTTTCAAAAAGTAAGAGTGAGAGAAAATATCATAACGGCATTGCAAAAATTGTTCGAGCAATAAATTCAGGGCCATCATTTAAAGAAAAATTATGGCGCAATATGTATAAATAAACAATGCAACGATAGACTTAAATCTCCCATGTGTCGGGGAAAATCTTCAGCTGGCAACCCCACGCCGAACGCAAAGGCTCCCGGTCCTGCTTTATTTTGGATGTCTCCCATTTGTTATACATAATACATGTCGGGTCCCTATCGCGGGATCACGAGGGAATTTTGGGACGGCGCCACCGAGCACAGCCCATTACAGGGTGATGCTGGACTTGAAAAAGTTCTTTTTAAATATTATTTTTTAAAGTTGCCAGCGAAAGTAATCTACTACTGGTAGGTACGGTGAGCATTACCTTGTCAAGCTATTTGGCTGACGGTAATTTGTAAGCAAAGCACGTTAACATAGGTTAATATAGGTTGAGTACGTCTTACTCGCTCTAATTTTCTAGAAAAGCTGGCCACTAGAAGTGGGTCATCAATGTAAAAAAATAGCTTCAAAACACTATTAGAAAGAATCATTTAATGATCGTATTACGATTTTGCGAACAAGCATTTGACACGTCTGATCCTAACGATGCGCACAGCATAGTAGCGTACGCCTGACTCGTGTCAACAGAAAACTTCATCCTGTATTTAGCAGATATAGAAGATCGAACTGGGCCCCAAAGAATGCGTCGAGACATGAACTTATGAGTTACAGCCACCGACTTTTTTGTGACAACGAAGGCAGGATTCGGAAAATTGACCTTTAAAGACTCTAAAGACTAAATAATTTGGAAAAAAAGGTCTTGCTTGACAGACTTGTTGTAAATAGCCGTTGGTTTTTAACTAATTGAGGCTGCGTGAGGGATGTGCCAATTTTGAGTTTAAATAAAAGTGATCACCGAGAATGGGTCGTCCCAGCCTGATGCTAAGAAAGAAAGAGGACTATAGATTCGTTGAGAACCTAGAGGGTTAAGGTGGAAAGCCTTTTGTGCCAGTAAATTCCACTTGTTCTAGCAGAAGTAGAAACTCCATTACCTGGAAATTTAAAAAAAATGGGAACTACTTAGCGACTTGTCGTCTTGATCATTGATCACTCGTCCTTCAGATTTTCGTATTTTTTCTACAATCGAAAAATAAATTATTTCTGAATTGTATATGAGATTTTGGAACTTTCTAGAAAAGTCGATAAAGGACGAATTTTTCGAAATTCTCACGGGATTATGATGGGTGTGCAACAGGGTGATGCAAACTGCTACTGTAAAAAATAAAAAATCAAATGAGCGCGATTTAATAAAAAAGAACACCAGAGTCAACTATTCCAGTCGACCGTGGAATACAATTCTAGCAATTTATAAACGTAACCAAATCTGCCAAGGCCACTAAATCGCCAAGTTGTCAAGCAACGCAACAAAGGCGTTGATTGTTTGTCAATTCATCAACCAGAAACCTAAGCCCACTTAGTATGCAGACGTCATCCCCACCAGACACTATAAATCCGACATTTGTACGAAAAAACAATTATAAATCATTCTATTTGTGTATCATCAAATTGCCTTGAATACCACTAATCTGGAACACCAGTCGCCAGTATTAAAGCGCCGTTCCTATCCCTCTTATACACGATTCCTTGTGCGAGAGAGAGAGCGTGATTTAAACTCCTCACGTTTGGGAACTCCGGTTCCGTTCACGTAACAACTGTTCCTCGTATGGAGTCATTACAGGTCGGTTTTGAATACAAAGTGATGTGTGAGAAAAACCCAAAATAGTGTCAAGAGCGAACCAAGCGTAGAGTCAGAATTCCGGCGTTAAACATATTTTTTTTCTCAAACATGCAATGAAATATTAATGTTGTGTTCCTTATAGTAGGCCACGAAGTCACGTTTCAGGTGCAACTAGACGAGCGGTCTTTAATGGAATTTCATACATTGCCGGCCTAGGTTGGCAACATGCTCTTGGCAAGGCAACTTGGCATTTAGCCATAAAAAAAAAACTATAAGCAATTTTTGCTTACTGGTGTTATGGCTGTCATTACCTTTAATAAAAACAAACAATAAACAAGGTTTGTTATATTTTACGTTTTTTTTAATTTGCTTTAAAAATAAAAGTTTATTTTCTTGCCAGTTTTTAATTTATTTCATTGCATGTTTGAGAAAAGCACTACCTATACAAGGCGTGGCCACGAATAAAAATTGTCGGCCTCGTATCTCTAGATGTATTACTAATCGGCAAACAATCAAGTTTTAGATTACAAAAATACGTCTCAAACGCATTTGCATTACAAATCAAATACTATTGCAACAATTGATTGAAACAGGCGTTACACAAAGGTCCATATTAATGAACACAAACATATACCTTGCTAGTACGTCGTTGATTTGCCTGCTAAATAGTTGTGCTCGCAGTATACGGTGTGCTAAAGCTTTGAGGATGGACCCGCACAGAGTTTGAAACTCGGCGTTTTTGTGTGGTATAGGGGATAGTTAGGCTTGTGGAATTCTTATGTGGAAGCAGAGGGTGGGTATGCATGTAAACATATATATTTCGTACGGGCTAGGCGTCATGTCGACGAAAGGTATTCGAGTCTAACCCCCTTATTAATAAACGCTCTGTAGGCTTCTGCTAACTTAGCAATCGTTTGTCCTTATTTGTCACTTTGACATTTACCTTTCACAGATAAGGACAAACGATTGCTAAGTTAGCAGAAGCCTATAGAGCGTTTATAAATAAGTGGGTTAATGAATCATTATTAACGGGCTGAGGCTTTTCAAAAACTGACGTAAAAGCTTTATTATTTCGTCATGAACGTGTTCTCGAATCGAAAGGTATTTGGCGAGTGCCTAACGAGACTTGGGATTCTTTATTATATATTTGCGGAACCCTGGAACTAATTATGCGTGCTTGTCACGCACTATCGGCGTTCTATGAGGTAAGATAACGAGAATTAGCGTAACATTTGTTTTAATAGGGCATTGTGGCTTAAATACTGTGAACTCGAAAAAAACCGGCCGAATGTGTCAGACCACGCGCAATATAGGGTTCTGTATTGTTTTTTTTATTGGACAATTGGTAAGAATTATTCGAAATTGTTTTCCGCAAGCGAAGTGTTATTCGCCGAGACGACTTGAGCAGCAATCCGTCATCCTACTAATCCTAGATACTAATCTTATAAATGCGATAGTTTGTGAGTGTGGATGTTTGTTAATCCTTCACGCCAGAACGGCTGTACAGATCTGGATAATTTGGCACGGAGATAGATTATAATCTAGAAAGAAAGAAAGAAAGAAAGCTAGTCTGTAATGGTTTATCGACGACGTTCTCGTTAATCAGAGGATACTAAAGAGATATTAAAGGCACTGGCGTTTACAATTGGCGTCTATTATTTTTATTCGTATCGTTTGACTACACGCGAATAATGATTTATTGAGACTTTGGGACGATAGCCATGTTTATTATCAAAGTCATGAACAAACCAATAAGCTTGCTGCTGCACCGCGAACAGAATTACGTTTGATTGCGGAGTAGAAAGGATTTCATAAAAAAACAATGGTCAAGTGTTCGTTTTAGGGCTTTTCTGGGAAGTCACTTCAACCCTCGGTATTAAAATGTGTATGCTTTCAAATAGACGACATAGGTGACATAGATAAAGGAAAAGCTGAAAAACTAGTGGTGCCACGGTATAAGAGCGTTTTCAAAAAAAAGAAAAGTTTCAGAATCGTTTACCCTATCGATCCTTATACAAGAAAAAATTTCAACATGAAACTACCGTGAGACTTAATCATTATTACACATAAACGGATAACTCACGTATAAAAAGTCAAAAACGAAACATGTCGAGCATCACTCGACTTTTTATACGTGAGTTATCCGTTTATGTGTAATAAGAAAAAAAATGACCCAAAATGTCCACCCCAGTTCGTCACTTTTTTTCAAATAGGTATGTATGGAACGTGACGAACAGGAAAAAAACAATAGTAAAATCTGGGACACATTTTTTCTTGTATGAGAATCGATAGGGTAAACGATCCTGAGCAAAAAAACCCAAAATATTTTAATTCTGGAAAATTGTACATGTGGACTTTTTTTTCGAAAAAGCCCATAAGCGACCAACCTTGTGTGTTGTAAAATTAGTAACATCAATGAATGGTTCTCCACTTCGCGGTTTCCGCGGTGTTTCTCGCCCCGTACTGTAAGATTTGAAATGGACTGGCGGCTGAGACTTTCCCGACTTGCAACAACATACCCATGCTAAAAGACGAATGCGCTTTTGCAAGGCTGGCAACACCAGCAGCCCCAATGGTACTGTAGATGTCTATGAGCGGCGGTATCACGTAACATATTTAAAAAAATGGATGGCCTGGGCTCGATTTAACTGGGACTCATGCCTTGTCATGCCCCTAGAAGTGTTCGTAGAAACCTTTGCTTTTAGTTCAGCTCGAATTGTTACAATCAAGATTCAATAACTTTAGCAACATTTAGAGAACCTAGAGCTAGCTTGTCAACTTGTGCAGAGATCATATCGATTTGCTAGCACGCTCCCTTTCCCATTAGTTTAGTTAAAAAGGGACGGATAGCGACAAAACCTGTCGCGGTTGCCCGCTAAAAGAGAACAGTATTGGCAAATAATTGCGGACAGAATCATGAATTATGATTTTGATATGAATAATTTATTGAGGGTCCGCAAGTGCTCATGCTTGAATAAGTGAATTGGTAATGTTTTTTGAATTTGCGAGAGATGATGACTGTCACATTGACTCAGTGGTTATATAATAATTTTAGGTTTTATAGTAGCTTTGGCGCATTTTTCTTGTAGGCAAATATGCAAGAAAGACACGAGATTGCCTGACTAGTCAAAAAGCAAAGATAACTTGGAATATTTTTTAACTAACGTGAAAAAAGGACTTTGACTCTAATAGTACAAGCCGCTTCTACCGTCTTGGCAATGAAATCCTGAACGACAGAAGCCTTGAATTTTAACACAAAAGCTTCCTTCATAATGTTGACATGTAATTAGTACAGATTACAATTAACTTGATAAAGATAACCTTACTTTGCTACTCCGCAAATACCGAGGCCATCATCTTCAGCCAAAAGACATCCACTGCAATAGGCTTCCCCCAAAGAGCGCCATAAAGACCGGTCTTCATCCAACGGACTCCTGCGATCTTCACCAGGTCATCAGTCCATGTTGTGGGGCTTCCTGCGCAGCGTCTTCCGGTACGAGGACGCCATTCGAGAACCTTCTAGCTCCATCGGCAGTCGGGCCTGCGAGTCACGTGACCTGCCCTCTACTTGAGTGGTCAGATAGGTGATACCGAGGTCAAATCATGCAAAATAGCCGCGCTTGACCTTATATATCGCGGAGTAGCAATCATATTTAGCCATTTTAAGATGGGCCTCCGCTAAGAATCGTCTGCATTTAACCAGTTGTACCTGGATGACCGATGTTTGCTCGGGTTTTTAAAGCTAGCTGGATCGAAACCCCCCTGCATACCAATATTCATAAAAATCGTTTGTAGCCGTTTCCGAGATTCTGGTTGTAATTATGTACAATTATGCTCGTTTAAAGTTATTAGATTTAGAATAGATCGGAATTTTCACGAGATAGGGAGTTATATAAAGAGTTACTTACTCAGTGGTTTCACACTGTCTGTCAGTACTTACGAACCATTAATTTTTCTAGGAACCCGCACAATGTTGCAAAAAGTAGACAGACTCAGAAACTAGTCACAGCTAGTTGACAGTCGGAGCACGTGCACTTATGTCACACACTGACGCACTATAGATGGCAAATGTATATACAGGGTGATCAATCCAAATGGGTCAGTAGGGAGAAGTCAAAAACTATAAGAGATACCTCAGAGGGGACCTGTTGTTTAGATTTAATAAGTGGCATTTTTTTTCCACACTAACTTTTTCAAAATTTCAGCGAACAATGTCATAAATTAGCCCTGCAAGTTTTTCGTCTTTACTCCTTACGGGGTAGTCAGAGCCTAAGGTAACAAAACCTAAAGGCCACGTAGCATGATTGTGGGCGTATACGTGAAAAGGTGAATTAAAATAATAATGGGTTGCTGGCCGCATCGCCTATAACATGATTCTTAAGATTTACGTCTATTATTGGTGGTAGGTAGGTACTTATTATTGATATACTTACTTATGATCACAAGAAATACATTCTTAATGGAATCTTGTTAAATAATTTACAAAAACACATTTTTTTTCATTTAAGCAAATGTTATTATTCTGATCTGGTTCGATTGAACAGATCCCCCTATCTCTTATAGTTTTTGACTTCTCCCTACTGACCCATTTGGATTGATCATCCTGTATATGTTTATCGTTTTGGAAAAATTACTGTCAAGTTTCTTGCAGAATTCTTGGTAATTATTGTAGTTAGTTAACACAGGACAACATGATGTTTTTGCTACAAAAAAGAACATATTGTTAAGGAAGTGCTATGTAGTATCTTTTTATAATTAAATCTACCTAATTATTACCCTCCCAATCATTTATTTCTGTCATACAAAGTTCCAGGCTAAATATTAAGAATGTAATTGAGCTGCTTCACTCCAACGGACCAAGGAATAATAGCTTGTACATTGATATTCGTCTCGTAAAACCAACAAACTTAAACTTTATTAACATAATTTTATTACACATAATATTTAACGCGGCAATAAAAAGCAAGCCCGCCCGAAAATCTATACCGAAAAATGTTAAAAATTACAAACTCCCAAATAACTCACCACAACTTATCTTGTACGTAAATCATAAAATGTTTACTACTTTTTAAGTGAACATTATCTCAACTGATTAGGAGATACAAAGATTCCTTCTCTCGGCTCGTGAAAGAGCTCTTTGAGAGCGACCCTGAGGTTAGCAGATAATTTATAAATTATTAAAGATAAATTATTATTTCGAGTTAAATTATGAGAAATGGGTCACGGGTTGCGATTGTTTTTCAACTGCCGGCGACATTAGAGGGATGATTTATTATGAGAAAAAATATTATGATTTAGGATTATACAACTCAAATAGACCTAGCAGGACACAGGTAAGACCTGCCTAATAAAAGTTAAGTGAAAAGTTAAGTTCGAAAGCGAAAACCTACGGCGTCTTGTTTGTAGACCATTCTGCCTATTGGTTAGTTACGACTGTGAGTTTATGCAACAGGAGGTTATTTACACTAAGGCAAGATAACACATGCTTCACGCATCTATCAAGAAGCGTTGTGTGCACCTAAGCGAGCTGTGTGTGTGGTCAGTGCCCACACTGGAAGCCGCTGTCCAAAGAGCTACTCCGTAAGGGGCCGTCCATTAATCACGTGAGGCTTGAAAGGGGGGGGGAGGGGTTTGACAAAAATCACGAAATGTCACAAGGGGGGAGGGGGGGTGTAGTAAGATATCACGTGTATTTATTTTTTCATTATTTTTTCAAACGCGCGATTTTTAAATTACAGTTACATGTATTATAGTAAAATGACACAAAAATATATCATGACATATACGATACCAAATTTATTTTATTAATATATAAATTCAACACGCGCGCTTGCGCGCGCAAGACAATTCTAGTTCTAAAAAAATTAAGATTTTTTGTAGATACGAAAAATACACGTGATGTTGGATGGGGGTGGGGGGGTAGTCTTAAACCTCACCATGTATCACCAAGGGGGAGGGGGGGGGGGGTTAAAAAATGCTTAAAAAAAGATCACGTGATTAATGGACGGCCCCTAAGCTCCTAGTACGAAATCCAGCTTTGTCTTGCTACCTCACTCACTCTTATGGGTTTGTTTGAATCGTCTGACGGTGCCCGAAACAATGTTGTTCCAAGAGCTCACGAACTGTACCGTGTTGTGCTTACCAGTATGATTAGTGTAGGTTTTCGCTCACAAAATAAGTGTCGAATGCGTTTGCGTTAAACTGTCAAATACATATACGATGAGAACAGTTTGTTGCCGTTTCGATCCGCAAGTGGCGCTGCAAATTTTGCCATAGTAATTGAGAAGTTTACGTGAACGCATTCTAGACGTTTTTATATGCGAAAACTTACACTAGAGGCTCATTTGGCGCCACTGTCGATTACGGTCCTGGCACTTTAGCTGTTAAGTATCGTTATCGCGGACATATATTATTCAGGATTTGTTGTAATTAATTCTCACAGCATATTGTTTATTATCCTCAGTTTTGCGTCCCGTTTATCTTCTCAGTAAGCTAACTTATTATGCCAGCTTAATTTGGCACCTATTTTTCTTGCCTGCGGACGGGTCAATAATTGTGTATCACATCATGAAATTGATCACTTCACAGACAAGATTCGTTTGGAGAATCACTCCCCATGAATATTACGTACGGCTACGCCGCTTATAAAGTCAAATGTTTTCCATTCCTTTCTCACGCATAATGATGACTGCGTTCGCGCAAAGGACGCTAACATTCGACACTTGACATCCCACGACAACCCTTCCGAAACCTAAATTACTAGACTTACATACCTTACAAATTGAACCAATTTAATATAAATCGTACAGCTTAATTATTCAGCGGAGACGGTCGAACGTGTCGTACTAATTATAATTAAGGCTCTCGTAAAACGGGCTGTCGTCAATCAGTACTGAGTTATAGGCGGCGAGTTTGTGGGAAATAGAGGCTGGGCTGTTCGCTGTGCGCGAGAAACAAAAGAACTGTCGGTGATTCGAAAAGTAAACTTTTAAGTTTGGAATCACTGGCCATCTACAAAAAAATGCTTTCATTTGAGAAGGAAGAGGCAAGGAGTTTGGATCTGCCTTTTAATTAAAATTTAAAAAGCCAACATAAATACCATAATTGTCTGAAATAATTAAATAAACAAATGATTGTCGTAGTAATTAGTTTGAATGACTGATAATTTTATACTGGAAATGACTGATGATTATTTCATTTCAACACAATTAAAAAAAATGCTCAGTCAATTTTCTTGACACTCAGGAACAATCGCGATTCAACTAGCTGTCAACCGTTTTGGAGTTAGAAGTCACGGACACGATACATCCTACTAATATTATAAATGTGAAAGTTTGTGAGTTTGGATGTTTGTTACTCTTTCACGCTAGAACGGCTGGACAGATCTGGATGAAATTTGGAACATACATAGATTATCGTCTGGAATAACACATAGGCTACTTTTTATCCCGGTAAATTGCGTAATTCCTGCGGGATAGCGATAAACGAATTCTATGCAGACGAAGTTGCGGGTAACAGCTAGTGAGTTATAGTTACATTATAATTATAACACATTTTCGCGCAAGGTTAAGAGACTAACAGAGAAATATATAAAAGATTGAAAATAAACAGTACATTCGTGCTAGCCACCCATACTGGCATACTTAAAAACCTTCGTTTTTTGTGTCCATTAAGAAACTGCATCTTGGTGTTTCGGCATGCTTATGAACATGAGGCTAATTAAAAATTAAATATTTTTATGATCCCAAATGAATGGAGTTTTAAAATTAAAATTACTGACGTTCAGTGGAGTGTAAGAATTTTATCAGAGTTTAAGCGGGTACGTGTTTTATAGCATGTATAGTGTTTGTATAGATATAAAAGCGTGGTTTTCATTTTAACTGCTTATTATAGCTAATAGAATCGCATAGCGTAACAATTTCTGACAGTCGTTACATAACTCAACCTTTTTCTAAACTGTAAACTCATGAAATAAAAAGTTAATAATTTATAAAACGCACTTCGACGATTATTTACCCCACCTTTGTATACAGACAAAACATTCTTTTTTTAAAATCTATTCTTTTTCGTGCTGGCCACTTACAAATGGCCGTAATTTCGAGTATGTAGAGAACGAATTCAAATCGGCCATGTTGAAAACAAAGTGCGCCTGTCAATCTGAAGTTCGCGAATGTCACCGAACCCGGTTTGAAGGTTAAATGAATTGCCATTGTTGTATGCAGATCGAGGATCGATTCATTCGTGAGCAAAGCAAGGACAAATGCATTGTCATTGGGAATATACTAGAAGTCGATACAGAATATAGTTCTATATCGGTAACGCAAGAGAAAAAGCGATATATTAGGTACGCGTATGACAGGACAAGACAGGACGAGTTTTTTTTTTACATTTTGTGAGCCTAAGGAAAACGAGTCACTCCTAATTTGAAGAAGTGATTTTTTTTGACACGCATCGTACGTTAATAAATTTGATTGTCTCGTTTCAGTTATTTTAGCGCTAATCTAGTCAAACGTAGTTACTTATCATATTCTATTTTACATATTATACACTAGCCTCTGCCCGCGACTTTGTCTGCGTAGAATCATACACAAAAACCTTCCTCTTGAATCACTCTATCTATTAAAAAAAACGTTGTGTAGTTTTGAAGATATAAGCATACAAAGGGACATAGGGACATAGGGATATGGGGACAGAGAAAGCGACTTTGTTTTATACTATGTAGTGATCTATCATGCCCATCGAGGGAATGGGCGACTGTCTTAGGAATCATGTCATAGGCGATGCGGCTAGCAACCCATCACTATTTTAATTTCCCTTTCCACCTATACGCCCTTAATCATGCTAAACGTGGCCTTAAGGTTTTGTTACCATAGGCTCTGTCTACCCCGTAAGAGATAAAGACGTGATATATGTATGTGTGTATGTTTGTATCTATTAAATGTACAGTGTTACGAGTATTCGTCTCATAGGCGAACATTTTTTAACTAATTATAAGACTTTAATTACCCCTGCGTAATTTCCACAGCTTACCGAGAAAAAACCGTTTAAAAATATAAATATTTCCCTTTATTTTGTACTGTCGCCCAAAGTTCCCATCTTCACGCAAAACGTGTACACTCTGTGTGTTGGCTACTGGCTGGTTTGCGGCCTGTTTTTACCCTTTTGATACATGTCAATATATTTGTTCCTGTCAGTCTGCCTTATGCCACCATTTGTACGTGTTGTGTTTTGCTACATTAATTAAATAATAATACAGTTTATAAGTGTTTCCATCATCCTCCATTCACTCTCAATACAGTCCACCACTAGTAGCTATCACTGTGCCCTTTAAAAGTGTACGCGATAAAATGCCAAGTACACTTTCAGTTAGTTTACACTTGTAACGAAGTCCCAATCAATAAGAAGCCAGATCGTGCGGCGAATACAGAATGACCAATAACCTGCTCTAATTCGGTTACTTTTTATGTACCCTTTATTTGTCCTGCATTGCATGTGTGGTTATATCAATGTGTGTGTGTAATTAAGATGTCTGTTGTAAGTAGTATCCGTTTTAGGGTGGGAGTTGTTGTCATTTTGATAAGATAAATGTTTCTTTTTTCACACATACATACACAAATCACGTCTTTATCCCTTACGGGGTAGACAGAGCCTAAGGTAACAAGACCTACACGTTTAGCAAGATTGTGAGCGTATAAGTGGAAAATGGAATCAAAATAGTGATGGGTTGCTAGCCGCATCGCCTATAACATGACATGATGACTATATAATGTACCAGATGCTTTTCTTCCCGCGCAGATGGTAAAAGTCCATCGAGGGAATGAGCGAAAATCATACGAATCATGTTATAGGCGATGTCGCTAGCAACCCATCACTATTTTTCATTCCCCTTTCCAATACGCCCACAACCATGCTGAACGTGGCCTTTAGGTCTTGTTACCTTAGGCTCTGTCTACCCCGTAAGGGATAAAGACGTGATTTATGTGTATGTGTGTGTGTGTAAACCAAGACCTTGTGAGGCGGTCGACTACCTTCATTTAAAACAATAACCATTGATACCCCTTCAACAACTAAGTATGAAACAATTACATCAATACACAGGGTCATCAAAACTCGCCCACAAATTCTCATGGATCCATACACTTCCGTAATTGAAGGAAGGGATGGGCACATCCCTAATTGGCACCCTCCGTGAATTAGGGGCTCGAATGGCAAATCTTTAAACCGTTTCATTTACCGCAAAATTTAATTGGCATTCAATTTGAGACCAGAAATTTACTTGGTGGTTATTATTTTTCTCTTTTGATAACATAATTATCTTTTGTAATTTTTATTTGACTTTAAATTTAGCGTTTAGCATGATTGTGGGCGTATGGGTGGAAAGGGAAATTAAGTTACTAATGGGTTGCTAGCCGCATCGCCTATAACATGATTCCTATGATTTTCGCCCATTCCCTGGGCTTTTACCATCTGCCCGGAAAGAGGAGCAACTGGTACATTCTGTTTTTTCTTTGCTCCCAGATCAGCATGGAAGTAATTTGTTAGTACTAAAATATAATTGACTAGCAGTTGCCCGCAACTTCGTCTGCGTAGAATTCGTTTATCGCTATCCCGCGGGAATCACGCAATTTTCCGGGATAAAAAGTAGCCTATGTGTTATTCCAGACTATAATTTATCTATGTTCCAAATTTGTACTTTTTGAGCCTATTCATTACAAACATACAAACATACAAAAATAGGTACAAATCTTTCCTCTTTATAATATTAGTACATATAGAAGTATAGATAATCGTTGAATGCGCAGGGTATTACAATGAAGCCTCACCTCTAGATTTGTCAAAGTGAATGTGTCAGCCATACCTTCGTTATTGAAACAGAAAAGTCCTCACACGGATAATTTTCACATAAAACACAAATCATACATATTAATTGACATAATGACCTTTCTGCGTGTACGTTTGTAAACGAACCCTTTCTTTACATGATCATGAATATTAATTAACAATATACTCAGAATCGTCCTCATTAATAACCTATTACTCGTTTTTTTCAGCTAACTTATAGGATATTTAACTTACTTATCTGAAATGTTGCTTCCTATTAAGGGATAACCATAAAGGTATAACAATATTGGCAGAGTGCAAAGCGGGTGGAGGGGGTAGCCTAAACGATCACAGCGCTCGCTACGGCTAAAATTTACATTTTTGTCGCTGACTTGAGCTGTCAAATCCATATTGCAGTAAACATTTTTTAATCGTTTTTGAGATCAAAATATGGTCCTGGTAAGATGTGTTGTTGTGAATTGTAATAACACCAAGAAGAATAGCGACTGTAAATTTTACCAATTTCCAAGACCATGGTGAAAACGAGACCAAAGAAATAAGTGGATATTTGCCGTAAGAAAAAAAAAGTAAGTTACCAAACCTCTAAAATTTCACTGAAAACAACAATTTTAATATTATTGGCAATAATGTTACTGACTAACATTGTCCAAAATGTGTAATATAGTAAAATAACACAAGATTTCATTAATATTTTTCACAATATTTACTTACTTCTTGTTTGACAGCGTTGACAATATTGTCCATAATGGCCGCCTATCACGTGGCGCTGTCGTCGAGCTCGGTCCCAATAGAGCCTTTTAAATTCAAGGCTCATCAAATTCTAAGGAGACTGATGGACAGCAACTCAACTGCAAAATGGAAGTTCGACTGCAGTTTTATATTGCTGCATTTCTTCAACTGCATTACGACCGTGCAGCCAGCTTGCAGTTGGTGTGCGGTTGATGAGACTGCACGGCAACTGCAAGCGGACTGCACAGTCGGTTTGTAGTTCCGATGTAGTTACACCAACTGCAGCAGAGTTGCACTCGAACTGCCATTTTGCAGTTGGGTTGCAGTTCAAATGCTGTCCGTCTGTACCGACCCTAAATATGAGATGCGCCTAGTGTGTCAAATAAACATACACAAACGACGATGTTGTCGTACCTAATATTTGACAGAAAACGTTAAATACACGTCAAAATCTTTTGATAAAAAATGAGCATTTATTCGTCATTAAATCTATCCGACTTGTTATATCTCAAAGCAACCACAAATTAAGTATCTCACAAGAGACGTAACAATAAAACACCTCCCGCCTTTCCCGCCAGAAACTTTTTCTCAGAGGTGCTTTTTTAAATATTTGACAGCACGCCCGAAGGCGTCACGGCCTCCGCAAACGCTCACTTACCTATTCTCCTTGACTAGTCCACCACGGGACGCGTTTACGAAGCGAGCTACATTTACTATTTAACTTTGACTTGTGCCACTTTATTTTTTAAGTCCCAAAAGCCAATGCGTCTACAGTTTGCCTCTTTTCGCGCGGCCAATAAAAACGCTAATCTAATTTTTGCTCTTGATACCGTCGTAGAAAATTCTAACAAGAGCCACCCTATTACTGGTGAATTAACCACTACTTCAGCCCTGGTATCAGTTTTTAACTTTGTAATTCTTTTGATTGGTCAAAACTACACTATATCTCTCTATAATCCGGAAAGCTGGTGTTTGGGTGGCGTAGTGTGTCAAATTGTCGGGCATTGTGTCTCAGTGTTTTAGTACAAGTTTCAATGATACTTATAGGAACCCGAGAACCTGACCAAGAATGTTTCATTAGGTAGTCTCTGCTATAAAATAAACTGTTTGCTAAGTGATGGCAAAAAACGTAACGCTTAGAATACTTATTTTTTTGCAAAAACCTTAAACGTACCATATAGCTACGTGTGCAAATGCAGTTAACAATAATGTCGGATAGGTGAGTAAAATGATTGATTTATCGCATTCGCGTGTGGAAACCGTATATCAACGGAATTGCAGTCATTGAAAGTTACATTACAGCAAAAACACGGCATACCAGAATCATGTATGTGTCGTGTAAGTGAGAAATGATCGAGTGACGGTGAGTAAACTGCATGTCCCAATTTTACGGGAATATTGTTTCTGTATAGGTACCGATGTGTGGGTGAAAAAGCATGAACGTTGTTTTTTGCTGTGTGCTGTCAGTTTTTGATATATATAATAGTTAAGGAACAGGTGGTCAGGACTCGCGATTTTGTTCGCGTCAACTTACTATATAATTTTTGATTTTCTTCGGATATGTTCGGATACGGATGCGCACGGTCCAGCCTTGACATAAAATCCCAGAAAACTAGTTATCATTTCCAGCCATTATAGTTTCCATTTAACATTATTTACATGATGGACATACTTAAGTTCGCTGTCGGTACTTCTGGTAATCGTCTTTATTGCCACACGATTTGGTCGTTTGCGCGTCAAAGATTTGCTATAATTTGAATTTAAGTGTAGGTAGCGTGCTAGGCACATGTTAAAATTGTGGGTACTTGTAAAACTGTAGGCTATTGAAAATCTCCGTAATACCAGGCAGACCTTTTCTTTAATAATACATACATTAACGCGGCTAGCCATCATCACTATTTTGATGCCCACTTTCACCTCTACGCCCACAATCATGCAAACTTTAGGTCTTGTTATCTTAGGGGATAACCACGTGATATATGTATGTAGATTAAGGATTTTTTTAGCATTGCGATCGTACTGAAACCGGCGAGCATGTATGAATAGATTGATGAATGTGGATGAAGCGAAAGAGGTATGTAAGGATCGTAGCAAGTGGAACAAAGAGTCTGCCTACCCCTGTGGGAAAGAGGCGTGACGGTTTGTATGTATGTATGCGATCGTAGGCATAATGTCACAGTACATCAAAACGTAGCGCATCTGCAGTGCTTGCAAGTGCTTGCAAATCTAGCAGTCAACAACTAAACCATGCAGAGAGCCAATTAATTAGTCTGATCGCAGTGGGCATTTCACGCGTGAACACTCGTTATGCATCCAAGAAGTTGCCATATACATTGCTGTTGCATGTTGAATTAATTGTGGGTTGCCACTTGCCAGTACTGTATACTGTACGGTCAGCGACGGAAGTACTCTTTTGTTTTTATCGCGATTAAAAAAATATCGGCTTTTTTATGATGATATCAGATTCAGCTAGACTACTTTCAACATGAAACTACCGTGAGACTTAATCATTATTACACATAAACGGATAACTCACGTATAAAAAGTCGAGTGATGCTCGACATGTTTCGGACTATTTCGTAGTCCTTCTTCCTGGAGCGCTCGCCCCGGCGGCAGCGAAACGAACACTGCACGCCAGCGCTCTGTTCGCGCGGCTGCTCGACGCAACTGACAGCGGCGCACAACTACCCTCGTAGACCCTCAGTTAGACTATTTGAATCAAGATGTAGTGTATGTAGAACAGTGGTTCCTAACCTTTTCAATGTCACTACCCCTGTGAACAAGTATGGGAATTGAGTTTACCCCTAGCTAATTTAAAATAATTAAAACCACACAAATTCGAACGAAAATATGTTTATTATGTAAGAAATTGCACGTTTAGGTAACTAGTAAGTAAAGTAATATATAAATCTCGGAGTTAACCGTACTATTATTTTGTTTATTGCTATTTTAATACTATTTCGTGCCATCCCGTGTTACCCCCCTAGAATCTCCGTTTTACCCCTGCGGGGGTAATTACACCCAGGTTAGGAACCACTGATGTAGAAGGATTCCTCTAAGCTAAATATATCAAAGATGAAAACTTAGTTGTAGGTTATTTTTGGTCCCGGTGTGAAGGCTGAGCCATCAAAATTACTGGCACGTCAAGTATTATATCTTAGCCGTCTAGGCTGGCAACACAAAAGCAAAGCTCCGGTGTCCCGAATACCCTTAAGCAGGGGCGATTGCTTACCAACAGGTGAACCATTTGTTGGCCTTTTGAAGTATTTAAAGAAACAGAACCAGTCTTTCGCGAAACTTCCACAGAATAGGTATTCCAGCGTATTAAGTTAACGAGATCTTCTGTCTCTCTCTATCCACGCGTTGACTCCACGTGGTTACTGTGTTGCGTTCAGCGTGACGGAGTAGGCCTTTAGCGCTAATTTAATCGGCCATTTTGTGGGCGAGGCCTGAAACACGATATGTCAACAAACTGTGATGACGTCATCCAGTGTATCTCTATTGTTTTGAGGAGTCTTCGGGAAACAAGATGGTACTATTAAATATATTAACATCGCTAAGTAACACTGCGGTAACAGTAAAGTTTTCTATGAAAGTATATACTCCAGGTTATACGTATATCTGGAAAATATGTGTGCCATATTTAAACAACATCTGTGCAGCCGTTTTGACATGAGAGAGCAAATACAGACACATTTATAATGCTACTAGCTTCTGCCCGCGACTTCGTCTGCGTAGAATTATACATAAAAACCTTCCTCTTGAATCACTCTATCGATTAAAAAAAACCGCATCAAAATCCGTTGTGTAGTTTTGAAGATATAAGCATACATAGGGACATAGGGACATAGAGACAGAGAAAGCGACTTTGTTTTATACTATGTAGTGAAGTAGTAGAATTATACTAAATATATAATAAAATTGCTAACCAATACTTACTGTTTTCATGAAAATAAATTGCGACAGTTGAAGCTTTTTTTGCTGACTGTAATAGTAGCTACTGGCATCTTCATCCAACCAACGTATATACATATTTCAAATTACAAGATATCCGATATCTGGATGTGGGTGAAATTTTACTTGCAATATTTGATCAAAGCCAACTAACAAATAAACATTTCAAAGTAAAATGAGCTTGTTGTGAAAAGTCGCAGCTCAATTTTAAAAGTGAGACCATTATTGACGACCGGATAGCCTAGTGGTTAGTGACCCTGACTGTGAAGCTACAGATCCTGGCTTCGAATCCTGGTAGGGGCAGACAGTTGTATGATGAATACGAATGTTTATGCCCGAGTCATGGATGTTGTATGTATTTAAGTACCTATGTATTTATCTGCATTATATAAGTATGTTTATCCGTGGCCTGGTAGCCATAGTAGGTACAAGCTCGGCTCAATTAGTGTAATTCGTCCCAAGATATTTATTTATTTATTTATTATTGACTATTAAATTACAGCATTAAGACAAGTTGCAAGCAAATTCTAGTCAAGATAAAGACCCATTTACACAATGCCAGTAGAATCGCTGGTAACATGGTCACTAGCACTCGATCGACGACTTGTAAGTCTTGTAACTCACTAACCCGGCCCCGCAGGGTCTTGCTACTGGCACTGTGTAAACAGGACCTACAACCAACGACTCTACCACTATACACACGACTGGCGACGTGGCTAGCTAATCCTCTGTCCATTGCGCGGGAGACACACTCGCCTAGCACTGGTTAACGCACAACACACGCAATGTATGTATTTGGGAATTGTTGTCCACGCCGCTCGCGTGGTAGCCGGAAAGTTATCACTAATGACGATGTTAAAAAAACCGACGAACAGCAAGTCGGGCTCGCGCATCGAGGGTTCCGTACTTTTTAGGTATTTAAATAGGCAAGTGAATGTACAAAACAAAATCTAGTGTTAGCAGAGCTTTGTTCCTAAGCAAAATGTGGGCAGTGTGAGGTCATTTCATATTGGATAATTTTACAGACAGGGGAGCGTTCAAGTATTACGTAACGCAATTATTGAAGATTTTTGACCCCCCCCCCTACCCCCCTTGTAACGCGCCGTAACGTTTTTCTGTACCCCCCCCCCCTCCCCCTCTAAACGTTACGTAACACCCAAGTGACCATTTTTACCCAAAAGTGTCAAAATTTATGTTGCGCAAAGTACAAGAAAGTCGCTATAATATCCTTGTTATAGTTTTAATCGCCTTGGTGGTAATAATATTAAATAACACAAGAAATGTTAACCCGCAATACATGCGTAGTTTGTTAACTTGGCAGTTTTAATTCCATATTTTTTTATTCAAAAAAAGAAAACGTTACGTAGCGTGTTGTAAAAAAGACCCCCCCCCCCCCCCCCCCCCGCCTCTGTAACGCATCGTAACGTTTTACGATAAAAAAATTGCGCTACGTAATACTTGAACGCCCCCCAGATATGAAAAAAATATTTTTAGACTTCTCTCATTAGTAGAGCTACCTTCATACTACGTTTCAAATTTCTACGGCAGCTGAAAGTAGCCCATAAGTTTTGATCTCACGGAAAATATTATGGAACTACCTTCTTAACAACTGTATCTTTTGTTTGATTGACTCAGGAGTTTGATTTTTTTACTATTTAAAGAAATAGCAGAACCGAAGATTTGGTATCAATTTCAACTCTATATGAAATGAAATGAAAATGAAATGAAATGTTTTTATTCCAGACTTGCATCCATATTACAAAATAAAATATTAAGTGAAAATTTAAATTAATTAAATGTCTTAAAATCAACTAAGTTAAATCAAATTAAATTAAAATAAATCAAATCAAATCAAATTAAATTAAACCAAATTTAAATTTAAATCAAAATCAAAATATATCTCCACGCGTTCCCGAGAAAAAGGGTCTTGACAAAGACAAGAAAGTGATCCTACAAGTCCAGTTTTTGCTAACTTAGTGTTTGTAATTTTTAAACTCACTCGTCCATCCCTAATATAATACTCCTTTCATCCACTCAAAGGTTGACTGGAAGAGATCCCTTAAAGGGATAAGTCCGCCTTTGTGCATGTATCTCAGTGTTTGTCAATTGTATTTCTCCTGTTTATTTTGCACAATAAAGAGTTTACATACATACATACTTACATACATACATACTTACATACATACATACACAAAAGACGACTATATCCCTTACGAAGTAGACAGAGCTTAAGGCCACGTTTAGCAAGATTGTAAGCGTGATGATTCCTAAGATTTTCTTTTACCACCGGCGCGGCACGAGAAGCAACTGGTACATTCATAGTTTTTTCCGACTTCAGAACCCAAAAAATATAGTCTGCTAAACTCCTATGTCGCTGGGTGTATCTAGTTATTCTTCGTAGGAACTGTTAGCGTGACAGAATGCTATCTGCATGTGTTAATGGAACATAACTAACAGTGATAACAGGCAACCAGGGACGTGTAGGCGGATGAGTAATGGCCGCGAATATGTGACACGTAATTAGGCTCGACGAAATTAAATTTCTAAACGTGTATCGAATGTGTGTAAATAAATGTTTCTCTCTCTCTCTAAACGACACTGAAAATTAGAACACAGAAAAATCCGAAAAATAAAGCTGTGGCCGGGTATCGAACCCGGCTCCTCGTCATTCCGTGACGCGTGCTATACCCCTACACTACCCATAGCAGGTGGGTAAGCGTTCGAATTTTTCTGTTTGTTAATAGCTGTCACGTGACCTTGTTACTATGCGAATTTTGTCGCTAAGCGTCATCTGTTTGAATGATGTGTCTGTACGACACAATTACAAACTCCCGTGGAACATCTACTGCTCACCAGCCCCGCTAGCACGAGAGCGCACGAAAGTCGCGTCGCGCGCGAGTTGGACTACCCGTCTCTTTCTTGTTGGTACAGTTTTTTTTTTTTTTTTTTTTTTTTATGTGAATAGGAAGGCAAACGAGCAAGTGGGTCACCTGATGGTAAGCGATCACCACTGCCCATAGACACCCGCAACCCCGGAGTAACAGTAAGAAAAGGACGGGCAATCTATCTCGCGCGCGACGCGTCTCTTGTGCGCTCTCGTGCTGGACGTGCAGGGACGAGAGAAGGCGCTGTTTTCAAATGATAGGTACTATCAAATGAATCAAAAACACTTACTTCTTGATTTTTTATGTTTACTTTTATGTTTTTACCGTTAGAAATTAAATTTCTAAACGACACAAAAAAATTTGAACACAGAAAAATCCGAAAAGTAAAGCTATGGCCGGGAATCGAACCCGGATCCTCGTCATTCCGTGACGCGTGCTATACGCCTACACCACCCATAGCAGGTGGGTAAGTCTTCGAATTTTTCTGTCTGTTACTAGCTGTCACGAAATTAATACAATTTTTCACCTCTTGTTCATAAAGCTCGTGTTTACCCCCGACGCAAAAAGAGGGGTGTTATAAGTTTGACGTCGATGTCTCTCTCTCTCTCTCTCTCGAGTGTCTGTCAGTTGCATCATAGCACGGATGGACCGATTTGGATGCACTTTTTATTCGAAAGCCATTCCTTGCGGGAGTTCTTGGTTGTTTGGTCAAAATCGGTCAGTTCTTTTCCAAAATGATCTAAGACGCTTTTGGCATAAATATGTTTTTTTTTATGTACGTACCTATGTTTACTCGATTAATTCGGGGGTTTTTTAATTTTTAATTTAATGTTATTATGCTGGATCAGGCTGCAATTGTGCACCACTGGGCACGAACACTAGATTTATAAAACATTTTTTATCTTATACTTATAATATTACTTATACTTATACTTGATTTAATTTATAACTATGACATTAATTAATTAATAATTATTGAATTACTCAAGTAAATCGAATGTTGGACCAAAAACATGATTTGTTGCTTGACACAACTGAATATTAGAAAAGTTTTTGAATTTAAAAAGAGCAACAAAATAGAACACGCTAAATATGCATAAAAACGAAGGAAGAGGGGACCTATCCCAGTGCTAACTTGCTTGTATTAGCAGCAAAGACTGACAGAAATACCAATATTGACCTAGTGCTAAAATAAGAAACGTTAATGTAGGCTGGACCAATACGGTCAATTTGATTTTTAAATATTTGTCGACATCCTAAATACGTTGTTCGGAGTTTTTTTTAATGATCGGAAAAACGTAAAATATCTTAGATTTAGACAGTTTATCAGCATATAGTTCATCATACGAATGTCTGCCTTGCCGGAATCGATCTAACTCTAGCTTTGCAAGGACTATTAACCACTAAGCCATACAGTCTTTACATGAAAATATACATAGTATCATATAGAAGTTAATTCAATTTAGTTGGTTGTCATTCAATGTTTTTATTATAAAACCGACTTATGTCCTTTTGCAAGTCGTGACCTCGAAACTAATATAAACTCTATTCATGTAACTAGTTACATTATGTCTTTAATGTATGATCTAAATAATTACTATATGAACATATAAGCAAGTTGATACGTAATTGCTTGGAATTCATAACGCTGTATAAAGGATAATTTTGATTTATTCGTATTTTATTCCATTTAATTTATCCCGTTATAGCGTTGATAAATAGTTTATTGTCTATGTAATGCAGATATTAATTAATTTACTTATAAAGACAGCAAAAAACTGAATCGATCATGATCAAACTTGGTTAGAAGTAGGCACCCAACTTTCAATTAACGGGTCGAATCAAGTAAAGGTGCGACCACACCGGTGCGTAAAAGACGTTGACGGTGCGTTTACGCAACAAAATGTATGAAAAAACGGTGAGAAAACGTGACGCCTACGACACGTCACTGCGTACACGCGGCGGTGTGGTTGCTCCTTAAGTCGGGAATGGTCCGACTAGTTTAGGTCCTTTCAAAAGACCTTCTTCAGACTTTAAACTTTGTCTCACGCGAGCTTAAACATTACTAGATTTACTACAGTTAAGTGTTAAAATCCAGGCATTTACATTTCGAATACATATACAGGGTGATCATATAAAATTTTAAGGAATCGCAATGACAGTTTTTGAGTTCGGAATGGAATTTAATGATTCATCTTAAGACGTGAACAAAATACTAAACGCCAAGGTTGGACAAGCAAGGGTTAATGGCGACTGATTGGATTTTTGTAAATTACTAGCTGTTGCCCGCGGCTTCCTCCGAATTCAAGTCTTTTCTTTTTTTTTAATTTTGTTTCGTAAGTTAGCTACTTTTTCCTGACAATAACGAACACGACATAAAAGTAATTAGTGAAATCGGTCCAGCCGTTCACGCGTGTTGCTGTGCCCAAATCGGGATTAGTTACAAACCGAACGATAAAAAAACATAAATATTTTACTTAATATTTTCTCGTATATTCAATTATTTTAATACAGAAAGAGTTATGAAGCAAGATGAAATTAAATGTTAATTTTTCAATTTAACTTGCGTTTCGCCTTGCATTCTTATATACATGAAATACTGCCTTGTATCTATTCTACATAGTAATTAACTATGAATTACTTCACGTTAACTATAGGGTATTTAAATAGGTAAATGTAAAGCAAATTGTTATTAATTTAATGTCTCAATAATGCAAGTTATCAAGTAAATCAGTATAAAGAAGTAGTTGTGAACGTAAGGCATGTACAAACAAATTATGAATTATATGAAACTTATAACGTGTCTTTCATTAGTTAATAAATTGTCGAATAAGTCGCAAATATAAATAGCAGAGTAGTACTTTCAACATGAAACTACCGTGAGACTCAATAATTACACATAAACGGATAACTCATGTATAAAAAGTCGAGTGATGCTCGACATGTTTCGGACTATTTCGTAGTCCTTCTTCCTGGAGCGCTCGCCCCGGCAGCGAAACGAACACATAGTAGTAGAGAATAGTAGTAAGGAATAGTCCGAAACATGTCAAGCATCACTCGACTTTTTATACGTGAGTTATCCGTTTATGTGTAATTATGAGCAGAGTAGTATTTAGGTACATAGAGAGTACCAACTGCAGAGCAAAATTTACTTTTAAAAATCTAGATAATATTTTAATAAGATAATATTTTTTCTTATTGGAAAATGGGTTGGATAGATTTGAAGAGGTTTTAGCTAGAATAGTTATAATAAAATATAGCTGTAAAAGCTTTTATTGTAGTTGTATCACACTTAAAGTTTCTATGCGATTTCGTTTATTTAGGCTCAAACATAGCCCGACGATTTCTACCCACTAAGTTGGTCAGACAATTTTTTTAAGTAATCAATCAAAGGTTATGAAATGAATCCAGGAATGTTGATTTTTTTCTATTCAGTTTTACGGTTTTATCAGTTAGAAATTTATTTTATAAACCTACTATCGGTGGTAGGTATAGGGGTAATGGCACGCATCACGGAATTATGAAGATCCGTATTCGATTCCCGGCCATAGCTTTACTTTTCAGATTTTTCTATGGATTCTAGTTTCCAGTGACTTTGTTTTTTTTTTGCTTTGAAAAATTTAATTTTAGATTTTTCTTCTTGATTTTGATGATTCTACTTATTAAAAAAAAACTAATTTAGTTTTACAAACATCTTGTTTAATTCAACAATACCGTTCCGCGTTCAAATCTAATTGCATTTTACAAAATACGCATGTGAAATGTTAAATCAAAAAGTTACCAAATACTTTCAAAGTGACATTTACAAGGAAAATTTCACCGAAACCCTTTGCACTTCTTTTTCTTTTCCCAACTTTTCCTTTTTTAAATCACACCTTTTATGTTACCCTCCGAAATTGGGACCGTCTCCCCTTGAAGTGTTTATGCTCTTAATACCTACTTGGATATCAAATGTAAATTTATTGGGTGAAATGGGTGCTGCGATAAATTTATCTTGATGCTTACAAATATTTTTCTGTAATATCTTCCGTTGTAACAATATTGGGCGTAATTCGATTTTGTACTATTTTGTCGTGTCGTGATTTAGAGTGGAATCTAAAATTAAAAATAGGCTTGCGGTGATTTATGAAGAACACTAGCGCCTTTAACGATAGCTTAAATTAAAAAAAATGCAATTTCTGCATAAAAAATTAGGTTTAAAAGGGAAACAAAAGAAAAACGTATCTATGGGATATTAGAGTTGATAGGAAATCAACATTCTCTTTACACAATTTTACGAGGCAAGGAATGCGTGAGGCCTGTTTTGTTCGCCTTCGCTAATAAAATAGAGTAACGTGAAAACACGTGGCTTTATTATTGAACAAGTAATAAATTGTATTCACGAACTAGCTTCTGCCCGCGACTTCGCGTGAAGTTAGACTTAAGAACTGATGTTGATAGTATAGTCTATAATCCTTATTTACGTTGCGACTCTAGCCAGCTATGACCCGTGACATGTTTATCGCTATCCCGCGAAAACTGAGCAATTTTCCAGGGTAAAATGTAGCCTATGTTTTAATCAAGGGTACCAGCTATCTCCGTTCCAAGTTTTATCCCAATCTGTCCAGTCGTTTCAGCGAGAAGTAGGAACAGACATACCCACTCACATCGTCAGAAACTTTCGCATTTATAATATCAAGTAGGATAAGGAATTTCTAGTTGGCGTAAAAATAAACACGCGGTTATAGGTAGACGACATCATTATATGTTCCATTTTTTTATCAATTCAACAATGTTGTTGAACTTAGAATAGGAGGATTTCAATTAAATAGATCTTACCTATAGTTATAACTTGGCATAGATCACTACATTGTATAAAATAAAACAAAGTCGCTTTCTCTGTCCCCATGTCCCTATGAATCAGAATCAGAATCAGAACATTTATTGTTTTGTCCCTTTGTATGCTTATATCTTCAAAACTACACAACGGATTTTGATGCGGTTTTTTTTAATAGATAGAGTGATTCAAGAGGAAGGTTTTTATGTATGATTCTACGCAGACGAAGTCGCGGGCAGAAGCTAGTATATTATAAAGGTGACGATTATTACAAGAAACTAGTCTAAAAACAAATAAGCTGTAGTGTAGTAAGTATCATCATCGTAATACCAGCCATAGGACGTCCACTGCTGGACATTGGCCTCCCCCTTAAAAAGTATGCATGGATAAAATTGTTCTCTACAATAGATCCTTTAAAAAAAAATAAAGATACTTTCTATTTCAACTATACTTAATTGACTATTAATTTTATAGTAGATAGATGAATTTTCACAAATGTTTCAGTTATTGCGTTAATCATACAATAATATTATCGAAAAAAAAATCTTTATTTATGTTTTATCTAATAACCTTCCCAACTGGTTACCTAAAAAAATGTGATTTTGCCGTAAACTGGTTTTTTAATCATTATTCTTTGCATAATGACAGAGTTATTTGTAGTCTCCATTGAATAATTAGAACTATTTATAACGAATATTTATAAGATAATAACATAATTATAATGTAGCCAGTAAAAATATAGATCATACCTACATCATAGCGAAGAATTAAGTTGCAATGAACGTAAACACAAAATGGAGTGTTCTTAGTTCAAAAATTATTAGTATTCGGTCAAAACAATCAAGCTACTAGGTAGGTATAAATAAAAAGTTTATATCATAGCTCAACATGTTGAGGATTGTCAGAATATTTGCGTCTGATAATTTTATTAAACGCTTAAAATACTTAAATGACGCATACTATCAAGATTCTGAACGTAGAATGTTATTCGTAACCACAACTTTGAAATAAAATCGTCGGTATTGAAATCAATTAAAAAATACCTATAGTAAAGGGAGAGCTAAAGTTTTCTTAGTTCTAAAAGTAATTAATGCCAGTGCACGTACCGACGGGTGCAGTGTTTGGCGAAAAAATGCGCCTACTCTATGCATTGCCTCGCGTGAAATGCGGATTAGGAATTATTCCCATTCGAATAATTATTCTACTACAAAAGTAAACACACCCTGTATTTTGAAAATTGTACGAATTTGATTTAAGGGTGTGGGATAGATGTAAGATACTGTGAATTTTGAGAGAAGCAGTGTTTTAAAAAAATTGAACCATTTCGAACATCTCAGTCATCACTTCCGTTTGAAGAGGCTGTAAGTATGTATAGATGTAATGTTTTTTGAAGCACCAATCAGACGAAATGTGTGAACCATTTGTTTGTTATTGTTGCAAACTTAACGCTACTAAACTTTTCTGCTGATTAAAAGCGAATATTATACGATCAAAAACTATTAGAAAAGTTTCATATCCGTTTAAAATTCATTGGCAGCTTTCTTAAGCTCCAGCTTTTGACTCTATCTTGCTCATAGGCTCATACGTAGTTTATGTTAAAGTATAATAGCCTGCAGCTTAGCTAGTAAACAAGTGCCGTTGCGAGGAGGCCGTCTCTTAACTAACAGATCAAAACAAAACAATCGCCGTCCTACATCCTTACTTACCCTACGCCGCACGGTATACGCGATCAGATAAGATTCGTTTGCAATATCACACACAGCACTGATACACGGTCACAGCGGTTAGCACGTCGTACTGACCTGCCACTTTTGGTGATCACCATCTCGGTGCCAAGCTTGTGGAACTTCTCCCAGAGGTCCTTGCCTTCTAGGGTAACTTTGGGGTCGTCGACGACACCGTCGTCGTCCGGCGGTAGCGGCGCGTACGGCGGCGGCGGCGGCTTGAGCAGCGGGCAGGGCGCGGACAGCGCGGCGGCCGCGGCCAGCGCGGCCGGCAGGTACGGCGGCGGCGGCAGCGCGCCGGCCGTCAGCAGCGCCGACACCGAGAAGTCGCTCGGCCGCGGCGCCAGCAACGGGTGGAACGCGACGGCGTCGCGCCGCTCGGCGCCCTCGAAGCGCATGCCCGCGCCGCCGGGGAACCACGGCGCGCGCTCCAGGCCGGCGTCGGCTGCAGCGGGCGCGCTCGCTCATGCAACGTCCATCACACGCTCGCTCGTGTGGCACCCCGATGGCACCCGCTCGCGCGGCAGGCGTCAAACGACTGGCCGCCGGCGGCGCCGGGCGCGACACCCCTCCCGCCTCGCCCAATGACGCCGCGCGCCCCGCGCGCCCGCGCGGGGGCGGGGCCGGCGCCGCCGGCGTTGTTTTTTCGTCGCGGGCGAGGTGTCCGCCGCCGCCACACCTCGCGCCGCTCGTCGCGCCCGGCGCCCGCGCCCCGCGCCGCTAATCTCGTTAATGCGGCGCGCGGGGGCGACACTACACGAGCCGCCGTCTCCTTCTAATTGGACACGTTTCCGCTGGTTCATCAATTGAGCTCGTTACTCGCTATATCTTTTGTGCGGTCCTAGCTCTGCTGGTATTGTCTCAAGAAAACAACCGAAACTGTCTTTGATCTACGCAATAATAGTGAAACCGGCGGGCCGAATATAGCTAAATTAATTATTGAATTTGATATCTAAAAGCGGTACGTTCAAACTGTTACCTACATTAATTAAATTTAAATACGCTTTAGGTTAATAAATAATATTTTAAAGTAACACTAGGTAACGCTAGCGAAATAGAAATTCTATTTATTATTATTTTTTTTTCATCAATCCTAATAAGTTTATTCTTACTTGAACTGAACTAGAACAACAAGTCTCAGGGCAAGTTGCCGGCTATTTGTTCGGCGCACTTCTATGCAGGCAAACGTTTTTAGACGTTTAGGTACCTACTAAGAAAACGTCGAGTTGGCACTCAGCGAGCACTCAAACAATAACGCCATAAAATGTTTAACCTGATAAAAACAAAGAGCTCCTTAAGTCAACAAGTTGAAAGGCATCTGTATCTAAAATAGCTACCGCATTTATGATGTAAATTGATACGTAGCAGGACTAATAGGTAAGTTTGTTCGTAGGTACCTATGTAGTTACTGTCTTACCTGTTTAGGTGCATAAGTTATAAAGGAACAGTCGAGGTAAAAGGAAATTATACACGTATCGTTTTATAACAATGTGTTCAATTCAATTTACAGGAGGCAATAAATAAGTCTGTGGATTATAGTTTATTTTATAGTAGACATGAATTTCAGACCGCGCAGTTTTGAAAACTACCATCTTTTTGAAATAAGTAACTTAACTTGAATATTAAAATTAACAAAATACTCGCATTATAGGTCAGCTAAATAAATTATTTAAAATAATTTCATGCAAAATATAAAATAAAGTTCATTAAAAATTATTATTAATTATTATTTTATTTTATTTCTTTTGACATTACTATCGTCAGTCTTATAAGACTGTGAAGAACGTAAATTTTATGTGAAAAATACCTAAAGTCCCAAAAGAAAATTAAGTAGGTAAATCACTTCAAGCCCTGATATTTAAATGATAACACGTAGTTCTATTTTGTTGCGTGTTCTGTTTAAGGTGTTGAATTCGTTCTTTTTAAGGAGTTGTTTCGTATAATATCTTTAAGATAACAACTATAACTTATTGCTAAATATAAACATTTAAAATATACTTTATAAGTTTGAACTGTAACCAGTGAAATGTTATAAGTACTTAATCGAAAAAGTAATACGGGACGCTACCGGAGGTAAAGTTGGATGAATCATTTTATTAGCGCCATCTCTGGTCGGATAGCAAACAACTTTCGCTTTAATAACGATTTCAGTTAACTTCAACAATTTATAACTAGCAAAAACATACAAATACGAACTGATTAGAAATTATTTACTTGCTATTTGTTTCTTATTGAATCCGCTTTTAGGCTTAGTTTTTGGTGTAAAAGAACACGGAGTAGGTTTTCGAATAAATAGTGTTTATTTAGTATAGCAACGGCAATAGCAGTGGAAAATTAACTTAGCAGTTAATTCGTAGTTAGTACCAAACAAACAGACATACTTGTTGAGTAACAATAAAAAACTCAGCTACATCCCCGCGTCGTGGTATCAAAGAAATAAAGCTGCAACAACAAAACCGTTAAGTTGATAAAAATTATGTTTAATTTTATAGACCAATCCCAATGTATACGTTTAGCCATTATTCCAATTCTACATAACAACATCTGTGCCTTTCATAAAAATAAACTTTAAGTTTGTTTGAGCCACCTTATTATCCGCCACAAATTGAAGACCACCGTTCGCGGTTATAATTGATGCTCAAACAGCGCGACGGGGAACACTCGACAATCTCGAAGTCCCGTAATACTCAATCGGTAAGATCTAATCGATGAATATCGATGGATATTTTTTTATCACGCCCTATGTAGGTTTACTGTAAAGAGTGACTCTGGGTCGATCATGAATCTGCATCCCTTGGTGTTGCTTGTGGATAAGAGCAGCGGTTAACATGTATGTATGTATAACTATTTATTGTACATAAAACACATTAATTTGACAGGTAATGAGATAAACAAATGTACATAGGCGAACTTATCCTTTAAAGGGATCTCTTCCAGTTAGGGATTTTACCATTGGTTAAACACTCGCTGGCGTGTTTTATCTTTTTCGTTAAAAACGTAACTAGAGTAATTTATTGAATTACATTAAAAAGTGATGCACATATACGACTATAGGTACCGCACTCATCACAATGGGGACTATCGTTTCTTTGCTCACCAGTTGGCGCCACTGTTGACTAAGGTCCAGAGGTAGGTATAGTTGTCAAAGGCGATTTTATAAGATCGGCGCCGACACAAAGTTTTAAATCTTGAATCTCATTAAGTTTATTGATTACCTATAAATAACTATCATCATATCGCGTAGCTATGCCGCAATGTTGCGCAATTCCGTTGTGTTCGGAAATAAACTCCGCTTTCAAAGCGTTCATATTCATCGCCAAATACCTAATCCATATTTGCGATAATTTCACGAAGGAGATCACTTTTAAACAGGTAAATTATAATTTGTGTCACGAAACCCGCCAAAACCACTGAAAATTGAATGTTATTGGACCTCACGCGACACTAGCGCCTCTAGTGGCAAATACACACGCGATAGCCCCCATTAGGCGACTCTACCTTCTTCATCAAAATGTGCAAATCTTTTTAATAGAATGTAACGTGTCCAGGCCGAAGCCTAAGCGCGCTAACAATTTGAGCCCTAGAAAGCTTAATACAATCGAACCAGGGAATGCGAGGACGTTGACACTGAATAGTCCTGTACCACGCTGTAATTTTCATATTAGTGTCGCAGGTTGTTAAATTAACTACAGTCGAACCTTAACTACCTTCTTATTTCCTATTTCCCACTAAGTTTATGTTCTATGTTACAATGCCCGTTATGACAAGTCGGTTTACAAAAACAAATTAAAAGTTAAAGGGTAAGTAAGTCCCCATACAGAAAAACTGTTTTCTTCCGCGTTTTTTCTCAATCTTTTAATAATATTTGTTTCACCAAAAATTAATCAAAATGAGGTGATTTTTTATACTAATAATAGAAAACAAAAGTGGGTCAATAACGTTTTAATCCTACCAATAAAACTTTGAATTGGTCTACTCAAGACTAAAGCAGAAAACCAACTTATCCCCAACTTGTTGCTCCAAAATGAACTCAAAAATCCTCTTAATAAAGATTATAGGAGTATCCGGTTAAACTGGTACCCTGAAGAGCCACCCAGGAGGTTTTCTTCGAACACATCCCATAAAAATTACTGGACGGTTATTTAGGGCATTCGATTTGTTGCAACCGCTAAACACTTCCAGGGTTGACTTTGATTCTGACCGATATCTTTGGGCCAACATTTTTTTTAAGGAAAACTAGCTAGTGGTTCACTTGATGGTAAGGTAAGCAACATCTATAGGTACTTATGGCACAGTATATATATAAGCTAAAGCAGTAAGGAAACTACGAACAAATCGGTTGAAACGAAACACGCACACAGGCGCGCGCTTTACACGGCCCCTAAGCGGACCTGAGCCTGAGCGGAGTGGACGAGGTCCGCTTAGGGGCCGTGTAAAGCGCGCGCCTGTGTGTGTGTTTCGTTTCAACCGATTTGTTCGTAGTTTCCTTACTGCTTTAGCTTATATATATACTGTGCTTATGGTCACCCGCTACACCAGAGGATTGCAGATGCGTCCATGTGCGAAGGCCAAGATGGAATACCTCTCGTGCCAGTCATTTCACCGCTTGTCTTAGCGGCATAATAAGTACCTAACGGCCTAGTGTGGTAAATATCCATGGGCAGAGGTAACAAGACCAAGACTATCAGGTAACAAGGCCCAAAGGCCACGCTTAGCATGATTGTGAGCGCGTAGGTGGAAGTGGAAAGGGGAATCAAAAAAGTGATGGGTTGCTAGCCGCATCGCCTATGGGTTGATTCCTAAGAATTTCACTCATTCCCTTACTAATCTTACTATCAGGTAACCCCACTTGCTCGACGTCTTTTATAAAAAACTTCTTGAGTCACGCAAACTTTTTAAAGTACCTACCGACTGCATATACACACAACAGACAGGTTAGCTGGAAGAGATCCCGGCTTAGGGATAAGTTCGCCTTTGTACTATTTTCTGTGTATTTCTGTTTTTTTAAATTTTTATGTGCAATAAAGAGTTTACATACATACATACAGACACATACACAAATCACGTCTATGTCCCTTACGGGGTAGACAGAGCCTGAGCATTAGCATGATTTTAAGCGCATAGGTGGAAAGGGGAATCAAAATAGTGACGGGTTGCTAGCCGAATCGCCTATAACATGCTTCCTAAGTTCGCTCAATCCCTCGATGGGACGAGAAGCAACTGGTACATTTTATGTTTTTCCTTTGCTCCCAGACCAAAAGCTTTTCCATCAGTAGGCAAAATAACATTCCATAAAATTTCCAACAGCCAGGACACGTCACTAGCAACCAATAGTCTGCTAGTCCGGAAAGTTAGTAAGTAAGTACTCATACTCATACTCATTTATTCGTAATAATTATAGTTATTACATGTCATTTTTATCATTATTTTATGTCATTTCATGTCAAGAACAACTCATGAAATTTAAAAAACAATTACAATTTAAAATTTAAATAAAACGGCAGCACTAATAAAATAATAAACCATTTTTTTTTCAATCATAAAGCTATAGGCTTTGACTGCCAGGAAAAGAGTTCGTCGAATGTATAGAATGTGTGCTCGAGAAGCCAATTCCTGAGTAAATAAGTTAATGCTTTATTGTAAAAATATAAAGAAGCAGAGACAAATCACAAAAAAACAAGTGAAAAAGAGAGAAGTGTAATATATCTCCTCATAAATAATTTAGCAAGTACTAACACTACAAAGAAACCGTGGTATGTACAGCAGACATTATTTATGACCCTCCAAGTATTCTGTTTACATTCCTAATTAATACCATTGTACTAAGTCATAGTGTGTTATTTCCAAGTACAGGTTCTTTCACTCTGTGTATCTACTTAGTCCAGTTTTTAGGGTTCCGTACTAAAAAAGGGGTTTCTATTACTAAGTCCGCTATCTGTCCATGTCAGTCTACCGCAGTATTCAGTATTGATCCAATTGCAATTTTTTTTACAAAAAAATGTTTTGTTTTATTGAATCAGGCGTTACTTTGCGGAGGTCCATTGCAATGAACAAAAAATGTTTACCTTGCTACTCCGCTACTCACGTGCAAGATAACCAAGCCTGTGTGAAATATATACCATGCAATCAAGTAAGTAAGTAAATGCTTTAGTAAGTAATAGTTAGGGAGCTGGCGAGCAAAATTTCTATATGATCAGCACACAAGGCAGACGTTATTAATAGTGATATTTATGCCCTAAGAAACATCAAGGACCTAGTCTGCCACCATGGTGGCGCTGCGTTGTAAATTTACAGCGTTTCAAAAATGTAAAAAAAAAGGTGTGCTATATTATGCGCACACGTCTGCCTCTGGGGCTGATGATCACAGTCATCCTGGAAACACAAGAAATCGAAAAGGCAGACATCCAGGGCTCTGACTTTTGTAGTATTAAATTTTTTAATTTATTTTTATGATTTAAAAAAATGTATACGAAGTGCACACTTGGCAGATTTGAATCGTTCGATCAAAAACAATGAGAAGAACCACGGAAGAATAGTCTGCCACCATGGTGGCGCTGCGTTGTAAATTTACAGCGTTTCAAAAATATAAAAAAAAAGGTGTGCTATATTATGCGCACACGTCTGCCTGTGTAACGCGAAAACGCAGCGACATAGGACCTTAATTGATTGAACCAAATCGATTCGTAATGATTTAAACTGCACTCCACCTCGACGTGAAACGTGTGCAAATCATATACCGAAATGCTCGCCAGCTCCCTAACTATAAGTGTTTTTTCGTTACGGTGCCACTGAACACTTCGCCGGAAAATCCGACTCGAGCTTGACCTGCTTTTTCTGTCTGTATTTAAAAACTGTAATTGCAGCAAAAAGGAGTTTTTTACGCGTGTTCATGTTCGGGTTTATTTATTGATTCAGGTGTTACGTGCTTTGTAGACGAACACACAAGTAATTATAGTAATATGGTAATAATGGGATATTACGATCGTAATTAATTCTTGGGAATATAGCCGTCTCTGCTAGCAATGGTGAAAGAAAGTGACAGATATACTCGTAATTTGTAATGTAGGGGAATTAGTAGAGTACTTAATTTCAATTGATATTGTCGAAATAGGCTTTATTTATTAGCAACTTTTTAGACCTCACCTCCCCCTCCCCGCTGGTGAGACGTGGTGAGGTTTTGTACTACCCCTCCCCCACCAACTAAGATCACGTGAATTTTTCTGTACATTTATTTCGGATACCTACGAAAATAAATAGGTACACGAGATATCTCCTTAAACTCCCCCTCCCCCCTTTGGGCCTCGATATGGACGTAGATAGACAGAGCCTAAGGTAACAAGACCTATAAGCCACGCTTAGCAAGATTGTATAGGCATGTTGGAAATACACACATACATCACGTCTTTATCCCTTACGGGGTAGACAGAGCCTAAGGCAAAACCTTAAGGCCACGTTTAGCGTGATTAAGGGCGTATAGGTGGAAAGGGAAATCAAAATAGTGATGATATGATATGATTTCTAAGATTTTCGCCCACTCCCTCGGTGGGCTTTTACATCTGCGTGGGAAGAGAAGTTAAGTTACTCCCAGTTATGTAGGTGGAATGGGGAATTAAAATAGCTAGGTTTCTTCGATTCGATTCCTACGATTTTAGCCCATTCCTTTTTATTTGTCCAATAAAGCATTTACTTACTTATTTATATCTCGTGACGGTACCTTCTCATAATCGTGATTATAACATTCCCAAACGAGATTCTTAACCACATGACTCGTGACTTAGTAACAGCGTTAGATAACAGTTCTGTTTGTATTGTCACGATGTCTCCATTACACGTTGGGACGTGCCAACGATGCAGTCGACCGTGCACCATGTATCAGCTTACACACGAACAATAGTAGGACCCCTTCCATTGCGGAGTTGAACCTATCACTTATAAGTTCAACCTGACGAGCCAGCATTGTAACGCAAGCAATTTTCAAAGACGTCTAAGCAAGTGAGAATTAAGCAGCGCTTCTAAAGTCTCATTATTTGTTAGAATAATACTAGGTCCATTTGGCAAATGATTGTTTCGGCTAGTTCGAGTTTCGTCCAATACATGATTTGTGAAATTTAATTTTGTCAAGTTGCTGGTACGTAAAATGTTTTCTATCAAATGCTTGTTTTGTTCATATCGAGTTAGATCCAATTAGGATTTGTCAGATGCTTGTTTCGTCGAACTATGTTTCGTCTTATTCTTATTGTGTCACATCCAGATTCCTAAGTAGGTATCGTGTTTTGTTAAATGTGTTGTAAATACAGGCACCAATGGTGCTGGTAACCGAAACAAAAACGACGATAGTATTATTACAATTCCAAAATAAGTAGGTACCTACACATACCCACTACAAATGGCGAGAATGACTTTCGTCTTCTATGTTGTAGATGGATTCTGGCTGATACCCTACCGAATTCTGGCAGCGCTACAGTACAGCAGGACTGAAGTCTATTGGCCGTGTCTTATCCAACCTCGATATTGGCAGAATCATCAAAAGTTTGATGGAGCCATATTCCCAAACATTGAATTGAATTGACTTTCTTCTATTACTAACCTAAATTATAAAATGCGGAAGTAAGTGTGTACTTATGTCTGTTTGTAGATATATTTTGTTACTCGTTCATACTAAAACAGGTCGACAGATTTGAATGAAATTTTGAACACGTATAGGTACCTAACTACCTAGTTTAGATCTCGAATCAACACAAATTAAAATGTTTAAGAAACTATTGTAGCACCATACAGGAAAATAACGTAAATCACTAAAAATAATTACGAAAACTTCTAAAACCAAAACTAAAACTAAATCCTAGACTCTTAGGCGCATCTAGGTGAGTTATTTTCCCCCTATGGGGTCTCAAGCACCTACAGAGAACCGCCCGTGCGTGTCGAGGTTGAGTGGGGGTATATAGCTACTGGTGTAAGTATACCTAGGTATACCAGTACATACTGGTCTACCTAGGTATAGAATAAGTGAATACACTTTAGTTAAAGAATGGCTTACAAGAAAGTCGAGTCTTGGGAATGTTAACTATAACAGTTACTGGACTTTGTTTACGTGGATTTCTCGTTCAACCGTGTGAATATCTCAAAACGTACCTACACATATAAACCACGTCTTTATCCCTTACGGGTAGACAGAGCCTATGGTGACAACACCTAAAGGCCACGTTTAGCATGATTCTAGGCGTATAGATGGAAAATAAAAAGGAATCAAAATAGTGATGGGTTGCTAACCGCGTCACCTATAACACGAATTCTAAGATTTTCCCCATTCCCTCGATGGGCTTTTACCATCTGCACGGGAAGAGAAGAAACTGGTACCTACATTCTATGTTTTTCCTTTGCTCACAGACCAGCATGGAAGCATGGATTGCTATCACCATATCTCAAAATGCATTCTCATGGAACATACGCTATGTCAGTAAAAATAGGTATAGATAGATACATTACAAACTTCCACATTAAAACCGAAACAAAAGATAACAAAATGATAAGTTCATTGAAAGATTTTCTAATTCAAAAGTGCTATTATACCATAAATGAGTACCTGGGAGAATAATTTGTTCATTTAGAGCTTTTTCTTAGAAAATATCGATGTCACTTTACTATGCAATACCTAATAAGTCATATTTTACTCTAAGGCATCGACGTCTAAGCGCGTCTTAAGATAATAATTAAGCATAAAATTTATTAGCCACATTGCCGAATTATATATAAATTATAATTATAAATTTGCTACGCCCCAAAGAAAGAAAGAAAGAAGACATTTATTTATTTTTGCAAGACACACAAATATAAGAGAATATACACAATTTTATAGAAAAGAAACAAGAAAAAAAACAACAAACACGAAAAATATATCATCAGCGTTGTGTGTGTCTTCGCTAAAGTGAAACGGTCGCTGGCCCAAGGAACCCAACAGGGCACCATTATGTACAATTTTTTTATAAAGAATGTTGCAATTAAATGAATACTGAATCGCGTCTTTATCCCTTACGGGTACACAGAGCCTAAAGTAACAAGACCACGTTAAGCATGCTGGTATCTCGAAACGTACCAACGTGCATCACATCTGCTCCGACTGGGGGGTCGAACCCGGGACCTCAAGCTTCATAGTTCCCTACCCAGGCTATCCGGTTGTCTAAAAATAACATAGGTATATACTAATTTTGTAACTAAACTGGCTACTGCCCGGGACTTCGTCTGTAAAGAATTCATTTAACTTAACTTCGTTTTCTTTTTATAGTTAGGTATATTTAGTTAATTTTAAGTATTGTATACTTAGTTAACTTTTAGATCTTGTAACTATATTTGTTTTATTATTAACTATTTAAGAATTTGTAATTGTAAATTTAAAATTAAATTTAACTACGCAAATTTCCGGGATAAAAAATAGCCTATGCGTTATTCCAGACTATCTGTTTATATTCCAAATTTGATCCAGATCTGTTTTATCCAGGCGTGAAAGAGTAACAAACATCCATACCTACACTCTTTCATCCAAACTTTCGCATTTATAATAATTGTATTTGTCAGCTTTTTTTTGCTTTATTGCGCCATTATGGTATTAAATGGAAAACGAATGAAAGCCAAACGAATATTGCCAATAGTTAAGATTAGGTAAATAACAACTATAAATGTCATTTAGTTATTGTAACGCAGTCGTAAAATATTAACGAGGAATTAACTTTATGCAGGTATATTTTATGAAGGGAAACCAATTAGATACTGGCTAGGCCAGAAAGGGAAGGAAATATATATCCAACCTGCATACCTACTATCTCCCAATGTTGGATAGAAGCTTCGTCTTGGAAGGAGAATCTGGATTATTCGCATGCGGGTCCAGTGCGAATTGTACTAAACATCAGATTACAACATTAGGTACCTACAAGAAAAATTTTAATACTTTTCACAATTACTTAATATTTCAAATGCACCCTTTTATGCTTCATGTTACTTATCACATTGTTATGTATTTATCTACATATAACTATTTGTTGAGTTTCAGTTCAAGAAGTATTGGAGCGTTTTGTATTTCTTCCTATTATATATCTACGTGTATCGAATGTGTGTAAATAAATATTTCTCTCTCTCTCTCTCTCTCTCTCTCTCTCTCTCTCTTTTCGAAAAAAAGTCCCCGTGAACATTTTTTCCAGAATTTAACGATTATGGGTTTTACTTGCTGTGTTCATTTCTTCATGACTATCTATCTAAACACACAACATATCACCTTACTAAATAAAAATGTGTCCCAAAATGTTCATTCCAGTTCGTCACTTTTTTTAATACCTATAGGGGAGACCGAGGCAAGTTGAAACAGAGGTGAGTTGTTACAAAGCCTTTTTCTCTGCACCTATGACAGTTAGCGAGGTCACAACTTCACACAAACTGTGGAGTGTAGAAAGAGCAACGAATTAGCGAAGTTACCAGCCCGATAAACTGTCACAGTTCAGAGAAATTGAGAGCTTTGTATCAACTCACCTCTGTCTCAACTCTGCTCGGTCTCCCCTAAGTAGGTATGGAACGTGACGAACAGGAAAAAAATCCATAGTAAAATCTGGGACACATTTTTTCTTGTACGAGAATCGATAGGGTAAACGATGCTGAGTAAGAAAAACACAAAATATTTAAATTCTGGAAAAAAAATCATGTGAACTTTTTTTTCAAAAACGCTCATTGAAAGTTGGTCAAATTTATCCAAGATTAGATTGAATTTGCAGCAAAAAAAACTGGTATCGTCTATAATATTTAGAAGCCCAATAGTTACATACTTACTTATACCAGATTTATTTGATTACCAATTAGTTAGTTAGTAATTAGATATGTGTTCATTTTTTCATGACTATCTATCTTTAGGTACACAAAACATTATCACCTTACTAAATAAAGATCATTCGGTGAAATTACTGGCACAAAAGGTATTCTATCCTTGCCCTGTAGGCTGGCAACGCATCTGCAATCCTCAGTGTTGCGGGAGTCCATGGGCGGTGGTGATCGCTTACCGTCAGATGACCCACTTGCTCGTTTGCTTTTCTTATCGTATATATATTATGAAAAAATGCAGTCTTTAAATAAAAAATAAGGAACATTTTTCCTCTACTCTCGCAAAAAGAGAACTCGATCCTAATTTCTTTCTTAATTCAAAACTCAGAGCGATAGGTACCAGCATACGTATGTACCTACTAAGAGAATGAAGTTGGTTTAATCAGTCACCTTTTTAATCGAAACATTTCCCACCACTCAAAACGCTTAATTGTTCAAAATTATGCTAAGTAGGTACTACAGTATGCTCCTCTCATCTACTCAAAGGTTAACTGGTAGAGATCCCTTATAGGGATAAGTTCGCCTTTGTGCATATATTATGGTTATTTTTATTTTTTTGAGAATTGTATCTGTTTCTTTATATTTGTACAATAAAGCATTTACTTACTTATTACCTAACTCGCTCGCAATCGCCATCTTGTTCATTTTGACAGTTCTTGTATGAATGTGATAGCTAGCTGATTCCGATGCCAATTGTCAGCCCATTATGTAACCCGAGCTCAAAAACCATCGCCATAAAACATTTACCTATTTAATATTGGTTGCTCACCTCAACCATAAAAACAGGACTCCACTTACACATAAAATAGCTAATTTAATAATGTCAGAACAATAAACCGGCTCCATACACTCACTGTGAATACGTCGTTAATAATGCACGTATAAAATTAACTTTATTACGTGCTAATGAGGTAACGTCGACTCACGAGTTGATACTGCTAGCGCCATCTGTCGGGGAGTGGCGGGTAATGACAACTAAGCGATGCAACGAATCGCGCGAAATTATCAAACAATTTTTAAAAGGTTGACTTAGTATTTTTTAATTAGATAGGTAATTACATTTATGTAATCGTTTTAAAAGTATTAAATTTAGAGAAATGCGTAGTGTTAAGTTGAGTTAAAAATAGTATTTAGCTAAAATTTCTCCGAATATCAAGTCTAGACGAATTCCACAACACTGTCAACTTCATCAAGAAACAAAAAGTATGGAAAGGGTTCCGTTCGATCTCAAACCGGCCGCCTAACTCAAGTTAGACGTCTAAACGCAGCTAAAAAAGGATCTATTCGACACAAATATTGCACACGACGACACGGCGGCGGTATAATCAAACAAATAATAAAAAAAGCTTGACATTCTATTTTTCTCTCGAAGCTTGCGCGCATTGTGCCTGTGCGCACGTCGAAAACGAACAAAACCGAACGCCGCCGAGTCGACGCGACCGAGCGAGCCGACCATTCGCGACGATTACGCGCGCGACCGAGACAGATACAGTATGGGCGTTCATCATCAAATTTCTCATCCAATTAATGCTCAGTGGGCTTCCAAGTGGGCGTGGCGAGAACGATCCAGGCTAATAGGGATCGAGCGAAATGATCTATAGATCGCTGCAGTGCAGACTGTATTGTTGTTAGTTTCGTGAATTTATTTTATATCTACGTTTGATGGCTGAATAAATTTCCATGTGCGGGTTTTATGAATTTTTAATCGGTTTAAAAGAAAGTTTTGCTTTTTTTTCCATTTCGAATAATGTACTGAAGGGATTCAATTATTTATGAATGAAACTTGAAGAAAAGTTTTGCTGATGACTGTACCTAATATAAATAATGAGGTAGTACCGTCCACCGACAGGTTTGGCGTTACCTACCGTTTTGTTATTTTATTATCTATCTTTATTGAAGTGTAAAGTTTAAATTTGTTAGCAGGAGACTAACCCCCTTATTCATAAACGCCCTGTAGGCTTCTGCTAACTTAGCAGCGTTTGTCCTTATCTGTGAAAGGTGATTGTCAAAATGAGAGATAAGGACAAACGATTGCTAAGTTAGCAGAAGCCTACAGAGCGTTTATGAATAAGGGGGTAAGATCATATCGGTCACTTGTCACCTGTTGTGTGTCATGTTTATGGAATTCAATCCTGGGGTCCGATTTTTGAAAATACCTATAGGTCTACAACATCAAGTGTATTCCCCTTTCCACTTCCACTTATGCGCCCACAACCATGTTAAGCGTGGCCTGTGGGTCTTGTTACCCTAGGCTCTGTCTACTTCGTAAGGGATAAATACGTGATTTATGTAGGTAAAAATCTGTTTATATCTTCAAAACTACAGCTCGAATCAAGATTATAACTGATTCTAAACATAAATGAGACATTATTTTCTTCTAAGCTACTTGAATTTCAAATGCAGCACGATATTTCACCACTTCCGAATGTTGTTTTCACATTATGTCTTTAGTCTTTAGTCCCTTTCTTTTCTTTTTTTTTGCTTCTGATCAAATCCCTTTCTGTTATACGGTCTTCTTAAATATAGATATATAATAATAATTATTTATTTATTTTTCGTTATTACGTTCTAGTATATATTTTGAATAAGTATCATAAGTATTATACAATAATGTTATGTGTGTAGGTACCTATGTATTATTTTATTTTATTTACTTAGCTATTACCTATTATCCTTGCGTTTCTCCTGTTTAAGTATTTGTTTCCGCCACCTACTTAAATTGTATCCTACTTATTTCTTTCTTTTATTGGTTGTCTGGTATCGCTATTAAACGATAAGACCGCCTATTGTCTACCTTGTTCTTTGTTTCTGTATTGTTTTGTACTGATTTGTGTTCAATAAAGAGTATTTGTAATGTATTGTATTATGCGGTTCTAACGGCCTCTGTTGATATTTAGGTAATTATCGACGTCCCAAATTTAAACCGCCACCACATTAAATGTCTTCGAAATGTAACACTGGATTATGGACGGCCCCCTGAAGCCGTAAATATGAATAATCCAGCTTAATCTATCCAACCTCGATTAACGGCCCTCAAAGTTCCATAGACAAGCCAAACCACACGTAATACAACAGAGTTTGTAATAAAACTACAGTAGGTAGTACAACATTTTTTTTTAAATCACCGCTTTAATCGATTAAGTAATCAAACCGTAAATTAAAAAAAAAAAAAAATTCCTTAGGTACCTACTTTGGAAAAGAGCTGATATTCTTCAAACTGCTGGACCGATTTTTACCAAACATGACTAAGAACCACCCCAAGGAAACCTTTGAATGAAAAAAACCGAATCGAAATCGGTCCATCGGCTTGAGAGCTATGATGCCACAGACTGACAGAGACACACACACACACAGACAAACATCGACGTCAATCTTATAACAACCTTCGAAAGAAGTTCAATAAACGAGTGCACAGATTTGGATGAAACTTAGGTCTCGAGAACATTCGTATTCATGATTCAATTGCATGCTCCTGACGGGATTCGAATCCGGGACCTCTACTTTCTTAGTAAGGTTCACTAACCAGACTATGGTAGCCATAAACAATTTGATCTAAAATAACACACCCCTCTGTTTTGCGTCGCTGGTTGGTAAAGAAGGATTTTTAAACGCAACTGTCATACGATAAGCACCCCGTATTTCCGATCGCCATTGTTGAAAACTTTTGAAAAAGGAACGGTGACAATCGTCTATGGATTCGAATGGCAGATGTTTAATTCGAATTTCGAAGTCTATGTTGTCATTCACGGAAAGGAAATAGGGGTGTCTTTTTTATTTATTTCATTGTGGCTTGAACGTGTCTGTCTTTTCGCCATAAAATGATTTAGCTTTGGATTATTATACACTGTAGATACTACTTCAATTTCACGATGGAGATCACTTCTCAACAAGTAAATGAATGAAATTATAATTTACTAGCTTTTGCCCGCGACTTCGTCCGCGCAATAACGTCAGAGTGACGACATAAAATATAGATATATATTTTAATAAAAAGTATCCTATGTTACTTCTAATACTTCCAAGAACATGTGTACAAAATTTTATGATGATCGATTGAGTAGTTTTCGCGTGAAACCGTAACAAACAAACTTACATTCGCATTTATAATATTAGTAGGATGTCTCGAAGCCCGGAAAACCAGTGAAAAGATGAATGTTATTGGACCTCACGCGACACTAGCGCCTCTAGTGGCAAATTCACACGCGATGGCCCCCATTGGCGTCACGTAAGTAGAGCGAGACAGCGCTCTACGAAGCCGAAATTACGAGAAGACCGATGTGCCATCTTTATGGCCAGGTAGGTACTGTAACACAATCTCTTAGTCCACCTCCGACGAGCGTACCAGCTCGATACCGTCTCGAAATTTACATATTCAACAGCCGGAAACTATCAGTGTAAATACAAAGCTCCAAAAACCTCACCTATTATTATTTCCTTGTTCTATAAGTTTTAGTTGTGTTATAGGGGTCCTAATTGTATTGTCGGGAGCCGCCCGTCCCGCTTCCTTGCCTCATAATTAGGGTAATTTGACACTTCGCCTAGTCAGGGACAGGCATGTATTATTTACCGTGGGCCAGGAGCGCTTTGTTGGTCGGTAGGTGTACCCAGTTGGTTACCAGCCGTCGGATTATATTACATTTACACGTTACAAGAATTATTTGTAAGGAGTTAACTAATATAAGTGCAATCTTGCTATGTTCATGTAATATAAATTAAGTTACTTTTAAATAAAGTTAGTCTTTTGTCGGCATTCAAGTTGTTTATATTCCTCCAACGCCCCACCTCACATGGCGACCCTGCCAGGATCACAACACACACCTAGCAGTGAAAATCTTAGGACTCATGTTATAGGTGACGCTGCTAGCCAACCCAATCCAACCTAAGCCAATCCCCTATTTTGGTTCCCTTTCTACCTTCACCTTTACGTCCGCAATCATGCTAAACGTGCCCTTTAGGTCTTGTTTCCTTAGGCTCTGTCCACCCTGTAAGGGATATAGACATGGGTGTTAGTGGAAGCTACAACTGGTTGTCTAGCAAAGACCATTGGTTCTTAAAGTGGGCTATACTCTACCGATCCTATGTTAGACGGATAGGTACGAGTATCCGAGGGTGAGATGCCTATTCATTTGCGGCTTGCCGCAACATTTTGCTGAGTGGGGCCTATTTTACACCATATCGGTACTATTCCTAAGTATATTGTATTTCTTCCTATTATATATCTACGTGTATCGAATGTGTGTAAATAAATGTTTCTCTCTCTCTCATTTATTTCACTCTCCAACTCTGTCTAAAAAATGACGTCGATCAGGGCCCAATTTTTTAAAGCACATTATTCGAAAGTACCATTTGAAAGTGATAAAAATTTGTCTATATTGCTGCAAAACAATAGGTCTAATTGGATTTACGACTAGCTGACAATATTTGTTAGCTATTAATTTTAAATTTAGCCCAATTTTTCATTAATTTCGAATGGTATTCATATCACTCTAATGGGCCTTAAAAAATTAGTCCCCTGATGTGACGTTTTAGACATAATCGGAGAGAGAAATAAATAGATAGCCATCTCATCCCCTGGATACCTCTAGCGCCCCCTAGGGTAGAGACCACTTTGGGAACCTTGTTACCTCTCTAGTGCTCGATTGCTCTGCGAAAGAAAGACGAAAACTAACGACTCTGTCGCTTTTACGCTAATATTAGTTACGATTATTATCCAAGCTATTGTGTTCACGAAGCGCCGGCTCTTTGTGCCACTTGCTTTTAATTGATTCGTACTTAAAGCCTAATTACGAGATGGTCATATGAATTATAGCAAGACAATTGGGACCATGGTTTTATGGGGAATTTTATTACCCGTTAACGATGCGTAGAATTAAAAAAAGATGGGGGAGTTTGCTTTGTGTTGTGTGGGTCCCGTACTCATAAAAAATTACATACACACACACACACACACACACACACACACACACACACACACACAAATCAAGTCTTTATCCCTTACGGGGTAGACAGAGCCTAAGGTAGCAGGTACCTACAGGCCACATTTAGCAAGATTGTGGGCGTATAGGTGGAAAATGGAATCAAAATAGTGATGGGTTGCTAGCTTCATCGCCTATTACATAATTCCCATGATTTTCGCCCATTCCCTCGATGGGCTTTCATCAAAAAAAAATACGTTTCTTAAAATGATTTTGCAAAATGTGTTTTGTTTACGTATGTAAGCTTTGCATTAGCACGTTTTATAGCGGTTTTGACATCTGTCACTTATTAACTGTCAATTTAGGTACTTGTTAGGTACAGCACTTGAGCTCGTGAACAACTGCCGATTCAAGTAGGTATCAAACCCATCAGAGTGAGACAGCGAAACAAACCAGAATAGCTTTCTAAAAGTCACGGACTGCAGGTACTCCTAGACTAGAAAAACATTAAAATATTAATGAAAGTTTGGAACTTGCTTTTTCACTGAACTTACCTGTCACAGGCCGTCAACTTTTTACCATTCCTCGTTCTCAAAAAAATCCCGAAGCCAACTGAAAAAAAAAGCGTTCCCAAAACTAAAAAATCGCCTGCCAACCGCAACTGTCAAATTTTCACAAATCGATTAATGCGTCTTAGGCCTTCCTGTCTTTTCATGTGAGGGTAGCAGACAATGGGGAAGGAAACGGCGACCGCAAGACGAAATTACCCCAGCACATGCATAATTACACGATTTTACTATAATTTTGTGGCTTCTACCCACTTAAAAATCACCACCTTCTTTGTGAGTGTACGCAACTACTAATCAAATAAAGTGAACAGCCTGTAGCCCTTTGTGCCTTGTTAAAAACGACGGTTTTTGGTAACAAATGAGTGGAAATTAAAGATACTTGACGGCTTGTTGACCGACTGCGGCATCCTGCTCATTATGATGGTTTAGTGACCTCTTTCTGGGTATTTTTTACTCACGTTCGATGCATGTAGACAAAGACGCGGGCAGAAGCTAGTCTAGTATAAAATCTTCTTATTTGTGGCGTATCAAGTCGTTATAGCGACGACAACTAACAAAAATATAATTAAAAAATCTTGTGACAAAATGTCGGCAACGTTGTACGGTAATGTTCGCCCAGGGTACACCGGACCAAGCACTGCTCTTCCCCCCGGACAGATCCAAAAACGAACCGCAGCTCTTGACCACACGTGGAGGTAACCTGACTCGCAACTCTAAAACAAAGTCGTTTCACGCCATCTGTAACTTAACTACGCATGTTCTGATTACCTATGCAATGGATTTTAATTTAAAAATCTTCGTTATATCAAGTGATTCAAGAGGAGCTTTTAGATGTATGTATATTTTTCCCAGAGTCCGACTCGCACTTGGCCGATTTTTTTGCTGCCAAATAATCGGTTGTCAAGCTTTGTATATGTGTGCAATTTTGCATCCGTATTCATTGATACAGCAGACACTTTTTCCGTCTTGAAACCACATATTCGCTTGCCATCAGGCGCGGTTGTGGTCTGTATTAAAAAAACAATGTCGTACATTACAAGATTACAACATTTCAAACATGACAACTTTACTCTTCAATGACACGACATGAGTAACTAAATACAGTTGTTAGAAAGGTTTGTGTGACATGGTAACACGACACGCTGTTTTAAGGTTTTACAACGTGTTGCTACATCAGAAAATAAGGTTTTATTGAAAAAAATGTCACACAAACTTTTTAGGTGACTGTACTTTTTGTTTAATATACTTGCACCAAATTTAAATGTACCACAATTGTAACAAATTTAAAGACAATCCGATCACTAGAAGTGGGTTGTTGACTTTCAAGATTTGACTCGTACAAAAAACAAAATCGAGTTAAATAAACGTTTTTAAATATTAGGGATTCACACAAACTGACCTAGTCCTAAAGTAAGCGCTAGTAAGCCTTGTGTTATGGGTACTAGACAGCGATATACATACTTAGATATATAGAGAAATACATACACTTAAATATATGGAAACATCCATGTGACTCAGAAACAAATAATCGTGCTCATCACACAAATATATGCCCTAACCAGGATTCGAACCCGGGATGCTTGCTTCGCAGGCAGGGTCGCTACCAACTAGGCCAAACGTGTCGTCAAATTTTATAACCTAATCTGAAACCTTTTCTGCTGACTGTACTTGCATTGTCATCTATCTTTAATCGCAGCTACCGCTGAAGAGTTTCCCCCTGCGGAGACGGTCCTGACAGGCCGCCAGAATTTCACTTTGAAAATGGAAATGAAAATTTATTTTTTCCAAATTGGCCGTCAAGGGCTCTTTTAGATACATGTCTTTTTGAAACTACCAGCGCATTCGGAAAAACCATCATTGCCAAGAAGAATGCGCCGCAAGAAACTTGGCAGAAAGTCATTTTTTTTAAATAAGTTAGGGAGGAGTTAAGGAGTTCAAAATAAGTTGGAGTGTAAAACGCCTGAGTGTAAAAATTAAGTTGAATTATCATCGGATTTATAAGTAGGTATGCCAAGGTTCACGTCTATCCGACCTTCGGCAGTTGGTCACAATTCACTTGCAAGATTTGACTACAAAAAGTCAACGGAACAGTGGCCTTTTTCTTGAAGCTACAAGTTACAAGACAACAAGTCGAAACTAGCAACATTGGCCCCATCAACCAATCAGTGGTTGGGATTTCACCAATGTTGCTATACTCCACTCCAGTCCAATCTAAAACCTATATAAAAACAAACCAATTTCATCTAAATTCCCATGTTGAAGGACCATACTTGATATCTGACGACATTTTATAACAACTAGGCTACGATTATTACATTTAATTTTCATGGAAACTTGGGGGGGGGGGGGGGGGGGGGTGATCTTTGTAAGCGTTGAAATGGATTGTTGTTTAGACTGGTAAAATAAAATTGTAACTTGTAGCTTCGAAAAAAGGCCACAGGTAAACTGAATACCATCTAAAAGTGTGTTAAATAATAGTACAGTTATCTAAACACAGAGAACCAAAATGTTCATACATTTAATAAGAGCGTTTTATGGGGGGAAGGTCAGCCGATCGTCAATTAATATTTAGTTGGAATCTGTGGGATTCCGCGCCGCTGTCCGAATTTATAGCGGCGGGCGCCACCCAAGCCGCGGACTAGCGCGAGCCGAGGAGTCGCTGTTGTGTTAAAAAAGTTCATCATCATCACCATCATCAGCCTACACTACAACTCGACCAACCTCAGTTTGCACCTGGCGTCTTAAAAGACCAGTTCCAACAGTTAAAATCCAATAAATAGGAGATGAAAATTCATAAGACGCGTATCAGCAACGAAGATGTTTACTGACGCGATAGGGCAATCGCTGAAAGGTGAGCGGAGAAGCGGGCAAAAAAGCCGCATTTCAGCTAGACGCAAACTTAGATTGGTCGACTTTTAGTTTACTGCTGGACATAGGTAAGCCTCTCCAACTACACGTCTTTGTGCAAGATCGTGGTCAAGTCTCATCCAGCCACCTTGCGAAGATCATCGCTCCACATACTCTGAAAGCGTTTTACACTACGCTTGTCATTCCGCGGTCTCCGCTCAAAAAAAAACTCGCTTACCCCACCGGTTGTCAATTCTTCGGCTGTGACCAGCCCACTGCCACTTCAGTTTGCTGATCCAGTGAACTATTTATGTTGGTAAGTTTTTGTTCTATTGAACGAAAAATTGTGATTACAAAAGACATTTAGGTATCTTGCTACCTACTTCGAATGTAAAAAAAAATCTTACATTGATGAGTTTTGCATATTTTCCCCTGTTTTACATTTCAATTGTGTTTTTTTCTACATTTTATACGTTTTCCCTTTCAAAGTCTAACTTATACAATGAACTGAAATAAAACAAACATCAAACAAGTTGAGCCGGTCGTCTCCATCTCACTCCTGTTCCCCGCGGCGCCTAGGCCGCAGCGAGCGGCGCGTTATGCGGCCATGCTCCATTATTTATCCAACACAACACAACGCAACATAACATCCAACATAACATAATGTTCAACATATCATGAACGTGTGGGCTCCACTTGGGAGGCACTATCAACTAGCTATTGGTTTTTATTGTCGGTTTAATGATTTTCGCGTGTGATCGTGAGGTTAATGTTGGCAGTTTTTTTTTGGTGAGCGCACTTTAAGTACCTACCTAGAGCTGATACGATACATCGAGCTGTCTTAAGCCAACCGAACGCCAGATCAGATTCTTTAGAGAGTTGTGAACAATGATTCAAGTTTTTGTCAATCTCGAATGTATAGTTTACAATACGAAATTTGGAAGAAGACGAATCTCACGGCTCAAGAATCTAAGGAATAGTTGACGACGTCTAGATAGGAGATGGTAATTCAAGAATAAGAAAAGCTGAAATAAAATGCCGAACGGATTTATCATTTTTCTTAATTTGTTTTTGATGCAAAGTAGGTACAGCTGTTATGCACAGGTAGATACAGCTGATAAAAAATGTGCTCTTGGTGAACAAGTGCAATTTTAGGTTAAGTACCTACCTACTAGGTATAATAATGTCTTTTACTTGAGGCAATTATCGGCCCGGCCACGAATGTGTCCGACCGGCGGCGTGACGAGCGAATTCTCAAGTGATTGCTCGGTCAAGACTTGCTTTATTATTTATCTATACATATAAAATTCAAAGTCCTGACTGACTGACTGACTGACTGACTGACTGACTTAACTATATATCAACGCACAGCCCAAACCACTGGACTTAGAGACTTGAAATTTTGCACATAGATACCTTATACAAAGTAGGCATCCACTAAGGAAGGATTTTTGGAAATTCCCACGGGATAAGGAAAAAACGGGAATTATATATTCGACTCCGAGTGACGCTATCTCAGTAACTATAATAACTAGACTCTTCAAATTTGATACAAAAGTAGGTGATTACAAAACGAAGAAACTGATTTCAAGATTTTTGGAAATTCCCACGGGATAAGGAAAAAAACGGGATTTATAATATTCAGTTAAACGAAATCCTATGAACTATAATTACTAGACTGTTCAAATTTGGCATAGAAGTAGGTGATTATAATAGTAAAATAACGTTTTAATGATTTTTGGAAATTCCCACGGGATAAGGAAAAAAACGGGATTTATATATTCAGTTCTACGGGATCGATTTTTCGTTTTACTGGTCGTATAAAACTGAAATTTGGCCTTCAAGTTCCCTTGAGGAGTGTAAACAATAAAAAAAGGATTTCCCGAAATTCCCACGGGAACGGGAAAAACGGGACTTTTCGTTTTACTGGTTGCAGAAAGCTGAAATTCGGCATGTAGGTTGCTTCGGGAGTGCAGAGGAGCATTAAGAGAGTACTTTCCCAAATTCCCACGGGAACGGGAAAAATGTTTGTTTACAAAGAAATACTGCGGTAGGCATAATATGGCTAGAAACTTGAAATTTGGCACACATATACCTTGAGTATCCTAGAGGTGCACTAAGAAGGTATTTTTCGAAATTCCCACGGGATAGGGAAAAAACGGGATTTTTTGTTTTACTGGTCGTAGAAAGCTGAATTTGGTAAGAGCCTTCCTTGATGAGTGTATGGGAGCACTAAGAAAGGATTTCCAGAAATTCCCACGAGAACAGGAAAAACGGGGTTTTTCGTTTTACTGGTCGTAGAAAGATGAAATTTAGCATTTAGCTTCCTTAGGGAGTGTAAGGGAGCAATTAACAAAGGATTTCCTAACATTTTTACGGGAACGGGAAAAACCGGGATTTTACGTTTCCAGACGAAACAGCGGAAGAAAGAGACTTAACATTTATAACGTGTGTTTCTTTAAAGCTTTAAGTGTACTCCGAAAGCACCCCAAAATTTTCACGGGAACGGGAAAAAACTTATTTTTTCGTTTTACATCTTAGCGCGTACGAAGTCCCGCGACTTGGGGTAAAAGCTATTTGGGGTAGGTATATTTTAGGACAGCCCTTTAGGTTAGGTTAGGTTTGTTTTATAAAAATCCTGCAATATTTACAGTTTCAGAAAAATTAAGGCAGCGGGGCAATGTGGGGGCTTGCTTGCATGCTTGCTTGAGTCCTTGCTTTGCATGCTTGATTGCATACTTGCTTTCATGCATGCTTGCATGCTTGCTTGCATGCATGCATGCTTGCGTGCTTACTTGCATGCATGCTTGCTTGCACGCTTGCTTGCAAGCTTGCTTGAGTCCTTGCTTTGCATGCTTGATTGCATACTTGCTTTCATGCATGCATGCTTGCGTGCTTACTTGCATGCATGCTTGCTTGCACGCTTGCTTGCATGCATGCTTGCTTGCACGCTTGCTTGCATGCTTGCTTGCCTGCTTGCATGCCTGCTTGCAGGTTTGGGTGCTCGCTTGCTTGATTGCTAGCTTCTTTGAAATGCTCATGGTTCACGCGTGCGAAGCCGCGGGCAAAAGCTAGTCTTAACATAAGACGGTTCTATTGTAAAAAATCATCATAGCCTATCTATCAACTAATCATTAGCTACTCGAACAGGGTTAAAAAATTGGTTTACCCTTTGTATAATAGCGACAAAACCCTTGTCTCGAACATGTTTCACTTCCACTGTAATGTGAGAACTGGCTGGTTAGACATTAGATACCAAAAAAAAGAAATACAAAAAAAGAAATTGCTCATCGACGCGTTAACATTGACAGCTCTGTGGCGGTAAAAAAACAGTTGAAAAACAATCGAACGAACTTTAAGTTGTTGGAGCAAGGTTTAAAACAAAAATTTCGTTTTTGTAAGTATCTAATATCTAACTAGCCAGTATCTAGGTGCTTGACATGAAGCCATGTTATGTTGTCGATGGTATAGTCAATGAAATGAGGCCGATATATTGATGCCAGTTTATTAATTTTATGGTCCTTTGTGACTTGAAATTGGAACGAGATTTTACATAAGTAGGAAGGTAGGTATATAACATATTTAATTCGTGGAAATTTACTGAAGTAAAAGTATATTTGGTACCTAAGTAAGCAAAAAAGACATCTACCTATCTATAAGTACATCAAAAATCATGCCCCAACGTTTTTTTTACAGATGGAACTTATAGATCAAATTATTTGTCATTTTATGTTTTTTTCTGTTAATGCTAATGACTAACACCCTTTTTTAGTAAAATAGCTATTAGATTTGTTTTTTTTTTAGCAATGCGCCAGCTCACCGAATACAAACGAAAGAAATAGTTGTCCAGGACGGGATTAAAATTTGAGCCTGAAGAATGGGAATTTTAAACACGTTTAAAACATGTTTGATTAGTAGGTATAAAGAGATATAAGATGTCACTAAGACTATTTTACTTGAAATAATTACTACTGTCACTTTATATTTAAGTGACTTAGCTTACTGCTATTAACATAACATACAACATACAAGTCACGTCAATATCCCTTACGAGGTAGACAGAGCCTAAGGTAACAGGAACTTAAGGCTACGTTTAGCATGATTATCGGCGTAGGTATAGGTGAAAAAGGGGAATCCAAATAACATAATGTTAAAATCTTGCCTTTCGCTCATTAAATAGGTTAAATACCCCACACAATTACATTTCTGAGAGGGAGGCTTAAATAATTTATCGCGTATCATCTACTAAATATAAATATCGATATAATCCCACCAATAGTAACAAGGATTACAGACAACGCTAACTAGGTGTTACTTTTCACACCTAACCTTCTACGCAAAAGTGTTCTTTAATTCAACAGTATACCGTTTATAACTGCTTGCGATACCCAACTACAATAAATCTTATAGACGAACTAACTACCACAAGCCAAACTGAACTTTATTTCAATCGGATATGATTCAATACAGCTGTGAGTTAACATCGTCGCGTTTTAGCTATAGGCGTCAATTTTCACACCTACCACCCTCCAATCAAATTCAAACCTTATTGTTGCTCAGTAAAGCGTAACTTAGTTTGTGTTATTTATTTGAGTTAATTCATTTTTCGTTTGTAACAGGAAAAGGTGTCGTATTTCTCGCCTCTGGTGTGAAGGGTCGTAATACTGGACCCTGATTGGTCGGTTGTTCTGACGTTTCATTCGGTTGGTGCTGATTATCATATTTACCACAGATTATGCTTGAGTACCAGCATAGGAACGTTGCTGTGGCGCCACCGTCTATGCAAAAGCACACTAATGTATACAAAAATGTAGCAAAATTTTCGCCAGCCGCGTTTGTCGTTTTTATAACGGGATGGTAGTTAGCAAAGCAAAAACCTTGTTTGTAGAGGGAGGTAGATTTTTATTATTTGAACGCGTGGAATTTTGGTTATGTTGCAAAAACGTGTAAATATTAAATAACATATTTTCGTACAGTACCTAAATTAACGTAATCTTAAGGGCGGGAGTTGATTCTCTCTCCATGCGACTTTAACTCGCATCAGAAATAGTGTTCTATTCTGAAACGCTCGATTCCCAGAGGCGATAAATCTCGAGTCACGTATCGCACTTCTATCGTTTAATCTGTCGCTACGCGGAACGCTCGGAATAGCGTGGCTGTGGCTGTTTGGACGCCGCCTTTGCCTATTTATTTTTTTACTTTTTGACGTTTCAGTGCTTCAGTTCCTGGAGCGAGTTTTACTAAAGTACTTGGCATTATATTACAAATAATTATTAATTTTAAGTGTTTTAAAACGTATTTTGAGGTATTTTGTGCAAGTGCTTCGATACCCAAGCCACGATATCGCAGGTCTATCGCTCCATTTGTCGCTATGCACAATGCTCGGAATAGCGACGCTGTGACTGTTTGAATGCCGCCTTTGCCTATATAATTTTTTAAATTTTGACGTTTCTGTTCATAGAGTGAACGGACTACATACATTTTATTTTACCGATTAGTCTGGATTTTTGCTGTGCTTTGAATTAATGAGACAATGTCTAGTACCTAAGTATACTTACGAAGAAAATAGAAAAAACTCTGAATTCCGAGTAATTTTTATCATCAATTCGGTAGTGAAAGTGAAAGAAAAAACATAGAATGTACCAGTTGCTTCTCTACCCGCGCAGATGGTAAAAGCCCATCGAGGGAATGGGCGAAAATCATAGGAATCATGTTATAGGCGATGAGGCTAGCAACCCATCACTATTTTGATTCCATTTTCCACCTATACGCCCACAATCTTGCTAAATGTGGCCTGTAGGTACCTGTTACCTTAGGCTCTGTCTACCCCGTAAGGGATAAAGACGTGATTTGTGTGTGTGTGTGTGTGTGTGTGTGTGTGTGTTGTAATAAAATGTTTTCCGACTGCCCATTATTATTATTAGCCTGGATAGCTGTTCCACTGCTGGAGAAAGGTCTCCCCATTTCCACTCGCTTCGATCTTGAGGGTCCGGCCAGTTCTCAAGGAGCGCGTCTAGGTCTTATTAAAACTGCCCATACATAAATCACGTCTTTACCCTTTACGGGCTAGACTGAACCTTAGGTAACAAGACCTTAAGACCACGTTTAGCATGATTGTGGGCGTATAGGTGGAAAGGGGAATCAAAATATGGTAGCTAGCCGCATCGCTTATAACAATGATTCCTAAAATTTTCGTCCATTCCCTCGATGAGCTTTCACCGTCAGCGCTGTACGAGAGGCAGCTGTAAAATTCCACACCAGCATGGGACCACAAACTGCCCATACCCAGACAAAACCAACAAACGGAACACAAGACGTTATTCCATTAATAGCACGCACGCTAGCCGCTTGTAAAAATGACACACCACACGTTACCAAAAACACCCAAGTAACACCGAGGGTAGCACAAAGGAAGCGATCCACCCCCGACACCCCCTGACCCCCGGGGTGTGCGGGGTGGGTTCACCCCCCGGGATCAATTTCAGCGGGCGTGCCTTCTCGGTGGAGTAATCGTCTTACGGACCTCAGTGTCGTTATGTGGCCAGTTTCATGCTTCATGTTTTAGGCTTAGGGAGGTTGTGTATGGGTAGTACCCATAGTAGTTTTGCTTATATTGTTTTATGTGCTGGTGTGAGCCAAGTTGAAAATACATGCAATTTTTGTGTAAGTGGAACTTGTGTGAACCACGTTTGGTATTTATTTGGGAGTGTTAAATGATGGGAATTGGTTTTTAAGGAAACAAAAATTTTATTAACAAATACATTTTCAAGTAGGTATAGAAAGAAAAAAAACTAAAGAAAAGCTAGAACACTTCCAAAAGTTTGTGCAATGTGGCACAGCATAATTTTTAAGTAGCTATCTGGTGTTTGCTCGGATTTCAAAAAATGAACTGATTAACAACTTTAAGTTTCTTTCAGTAACACGGGAGTTACATGGGCTTAGAGAAAAAAATAAACCAAATATATTTTCTCAGTTTTACGTCATTTTTTCATACTAATATATAAATATATGGCTCGACACAAAACTGCCATAGTAAATTGTGTGGAAAATTGACACTTTTTTTCTTTACAAAATAGTTCCCTATAAACCCACAATGAACAACTTACAACTGGTTGTCAGCAACTCTCGCAATGTCGTAGGTTCATCTAGTGTCAGGACTGCTAACGCACCTTAGGGGCCCTACCATGAAGTCTAAATGCGATTCAATTCCGACTCAGTTAAGGTTTAACTGTCTATTTTAGTATGGGTCTGATAGCGAGCGAACTTAAACAGCCCCGCTAGCACGAGAGCGCACGAAAGTCGAATCGCGCGCGAGTTGGACTACCCGTCTCTTTCTTGTTGGTACAGTAAGAAAAGGACGGGCAATCTATATCGCGCGCGACGCGACTCTTGTGCGCTCTCGTGCTAGACGTGCTGAATCGGAATGAATCGCATTCAGACGTCATGGTAGGTCCCAGTTCGTCGTCGCCACTCGAGTACCTACCTTTCTTTCCCAACGGTTATCTGTTCTACAAGCGATGTGGCCAGTGTGGCCTGCCCATTGTCACTTTAAGTTAAATTATTCTTAGATTTTTGTGTTAGGTATTTTATAATAAGTTTGTATGGCGTAAGTATGGTGTCCCATTCCTGGGAGGTTACCACAAGAATCAAAATAGTGATGGGTTGCTAGCCGCATCCTGTAACATGACTTCTAAGTGTTTCGCCCATTCCCTCGCCATTCATTCCGATATTAAAAAAAATATCAATTAAAAGATCTATATACATAGGGACAGACAGACAGCGGAAAGCGACTGTTTTATGTTGTGATGAAGTATACACAAAGTGTACAAAATAAATTGACACGATCCTTATCTGTCCGTCAGCTCCAGTTTCGTAGTTTCCAAATAATCACCTATTACACATGTACACTTGTACACAAAAGTGTTTCGCGTCTGTGTGGCCAACAACACGGCTCGGAAGCATTACTCAATGTCGCACGCAGCGCGAAAAGTACAGTCACGCACGGAAGGGAAATTGGCGAGGTTTTTACGGAAGTGTACGGAAAATCTCCTGTTGTCATGATACGGGATGTTGTTGGCAAATGAAAATGTGTTTCGCGAGTGATAGTGTACGGTGTAGTGGTCAACAGCATTAGGACGGTTTCAAATTAAAGTGTATACCTACATAATTTTGTCCAATAGCGTTAATTGTCCGTACAAGTTTTTGTTTCAGCTTTTTTAACGGTCCATATAAATTAAATAAAAAAAATGACACAAATCTGACAAAAATATGGACACTTTTTTACAAAAATAAATTATGATAAAGTTTGTGATAAGGTGTTTAAAGTAACTAAGCCACTATTTAAAAGGAAATAATTTTCACCTGTGAACGAAAAATATAAAGAAATAAACAATGTTTCAACAGTTGTTTCAAAATTCTTGATTCATTTGATAGCACCCATTATTAGAAAAACAGCGCCTTTTCTCGTCCCTGGTGAGCAGCTGATTTTCCACGGGAGTTTATAATAGTGTCGTATAGACACATCATTCAAACAGATAACAAAAATTCGCATAGTAACAAGGTCACGTGACGTGGCGGTATGGCACGCGTCACGGAATGACGAGGATCCGGGTTCGATTCCCGGCCATAGCTGTACTTTTCGGATATTTCTGTGTTCTAATTTTCAGTGTCGCTTAGAAAATGAACAGTTTCTTATTGAATTTAATTTCTCAGAATGAGAGGCTCATATAGTTTTCAGTATCCAGTGCGGAATAGGATCAATCACACACATCAAAAATAAATATGACAATAAAATCCAAATTATATCAAAAGCAAAACCACTCTCATCTCTACAGATACGAGTAAAATACACGGCACTGTCCAACACCAATAAAAATAGAGCATCCACACTAATCCCCCAAAACCCCCGAACCGTACGACACCCAGCGATTAATTCATCAAGTAGCTATACATCGAGGCTTGCTGTAGTAGGTATGATGTTATGGTTCATTCGAGCTACGCAATGTATAGCTTCTACGTTGTATTGTCGTGGTGAGGGCCAGCTTCGTCCCCCGGGCCCCTCGCAGGCGATGCCAGCGGCGCCGCACTGTGCTGAGATAAGCGCCGCGGCGCCCGTCCTATGAAATTATAGCGCCTACCGGGTAAGGCTCGCCGTGTGATAAGCTGTTTCAGGAGCTAATTTTCAGCATCTGAAGCAATATTTAAGGATAGTTAGTTGTTTTGTTGTAAAATGTTTAGTATCCGCGACAGTGTTACTGAGTTTATTGTTGTTTAAAGGCTTTATTGCCTATAGTGACGATGAGAGAGTATTTTAATAAAAAAAATAAGCAATTTGTTACAGCATGACGTGCGTTTAATTTTAAAATTCATTAAATTAATCGTCATAATATGGAGTTCGTTGGTAATTGAAATTAGAGTTGATTTGTAACGTACCAATGCTTGATTAAACTAAAGACGTGGACGTTCTTTTACAATTTCAATAACACTGTCGTATTAAAAGCCTTGTTCATTGTAGTCGCGCATTCGTCTCTTACGGTTTGCAAGAGTTGGACAGAGACATACTCGATAGAAGCTTAATGTGACAGTAACAACACATAGTGTAAAACCTGATTCAGACTTAAATATTGCATTACATTGCGGTACAGACCGACTTCTAAACCGTTCGCACCACGGTCTGGCATTGTACCTAATGAAACTTGTTGGTCTTTTCACAGAATCCCATCCTAATTTTATCTAAGACGCTTTATACCACACGGCGAGCCTCAAGAGGGTGTCGGGGTCGCTCCTCCGGGCCATTTGTCAGTGACAGGACGCGGACCAGGGGGTGGAAGGGTTGGGGTGGGGGGAGGGGGGAGACACCGCACGTACGGACTTGTGCGCGCGACAGTACCAACGTAACGTGGTAATGTTTGCTTTGGGAATACGTTTTGGTAAGTTACAATTATAAAACGTTTATTTGTTGAGAAATGCAATTATAACGTTGAGTGCAGGCACTGTAGTTGTTGCAGATAGTCTTGAATTCTGTGCAGACGGCGACTTAATCGCGAATTCAAAATTATGATGAGAAATCTTTACACGTGTTTTCAATGAGACTAACCCAACCACCTGGGCCCTATTTCACAAATTCGACAAGGTGACAAGTGACAATTCGCATTGCAATGCGTGGTCAATATGAAGCCCACCGGCGTAGATTCTCGTCGAGTTTGTAATGTACCTAAACAGAATTGTCACACATAGGTACATGCATACATACATAAATCACGTCTTTATCCCTTTACGGGGTAGACAGAACCTAAAGTGACAACACCTAAAGACCACTTTCAGCATGATTGTGGGCGTATGGATGGAAAGGGGAATTGAAAACAGTGATGGGTTGCTAGCCACATCGCCTATATAACATGATCCCTAAGATTTTCGCCCAATCCCTCGATGGGCTTTTACCATCTGCGCGGGAAGAGAAGCAATGTACCAGTTGCTTCTCTACCCGCGCAGATGGTAAAAGCCCATCGAGGGAATGCGCAAAAATCATAGGAATCATTTTATAGGCGATGAGGCTAGTAACCCATCAGCCCATCACTATTCTGATTCCATTTTCCACCTATAAGCCCACAATCTTGCTAAATATGGCCTGTAGGTACCGGTTACCTTAGGCTCTGTCTACCCCGTAAGGGATAAAGATGTGATTTGTGTATGTATGTATGTTATTCCACAACCGCACAGACTTCGACCCTCTTCAGTTTTATTATATGTATAGTTCTATGGACCCTTCAAAGTAGTCTTAGGGTTCTACTATCGGCATAAGGAGAGCTTCAAGAGGGTGTCGGGATCCTCAGAGCCATTTGTCAAATCCAGCGCGGAACAGGGGAGGGAAAGAGAGGGGGATACTGCTTACCGCTTGTATGCGTAGTGCCAACATAATGTAGTAAAGTTTGGTTTGGAAATAAGATTTAGGGACTGTTTCACCAGTCTGTTAACTTCCAGATATCTTATCTATCATTCCCTCTCTATTTCTTACTACGAAACAGACAGAGACGACCACATAGATGACACTTAAAATATCAGGGTGATGCGGGTGGTAGGGCCTTGTGCAAGGTCCGTCCGGATCGCTACCACCATCTTACTCGCCAATCCTGCCGCTAAGTAGCAGTGCTTGCACTGCTGTGTTCCGGTGCGGAGAGTAAGACAGCCGGGGAAATTACGGGCACAAGAGGCATTTCATCTTAGTCCTCTAGGTTGGCAACGCATCTGCAATCCCTCCGGGGTTGCGGGTGTCTATGGGCAGTGGTGATCACTTACCATCAGGTGACCCACTTGCTCGTTTGCCTTCCTAATCACATAAAAAAAAAAAAAAAAGACAGGGTCCTAACTGAGAGTGGTGAAACGAGGCCTTAGTCAGTTACATGGAGGGACTGTTTCACAACTCTCAATTAAGACTCTCACTCTTGAACAAATAAAACGTAAGAAAAAGAGGTAAGAAAAAATAATTTTGAAAATCGGTCCACAATTGACAGAGTCATCGGTGAATATACATAAAAAAAATGCATACAGTCGAACATAGAACTTCCTCCTTTTTGAAGTCAGTTAAAAAGACGGGTAGTTTGCTATCTCCGCGACATAATGAAGTTGAGTCATGCAAAGATGCTAGTTTCAGTCTTTTCCGAACACCTTCATTAGAAGTGTCAGACAGAATGTCAGAATTTTCATTGTGATTATTAAAAATCATGTCCTCCGAGGGGGTATGAATCGGGTTACCTCCGCGTGTGGTCAAGAGCTGCGGTCCGTTTTTGGATCCGTCCGATGGGAAGAGCAGTGCTTGGTCCGGTGCACCTTGGGCATCGGTTAGTGATTTCTTGGCAGATTCTGAGGGATATCATTATCCGCTGGCTAAGAGCCCGATATGGAGCGGGGGGAGGGGGGGGGGGGATATTTTGACCGTGTTCTACCGTACAACGTTTAATATAGAGTTTAAATGGGCGTTGTGACAAATGACGTCTCATGTCATATCGGTTATCTCTTTCTAGTCGCTGACTAGTTAGTAGTTTGAAACTCGCATATTTTTTCACTTTTTGTAACCTTTTTTACGATATTTTTATATTTTACTAAGAAATGTGATATATATTTTTTATGCTTATTCCCTATATTGTGGGCAACAGCGAGTTTAGAATAAGAATCAAGAGTTTATTTTTCAAATAAACTGCGAAGGACTTTTTTTCGTATCTTTTCTTTGAAATGGTTTTTACACATTGCGCAAATTGTTGAAAATAATGTAACGATACGACACAACACATAAAAAGTCACTCCTTTTCAACCACAATTAAAACACATACACGCATAAATTACGCCCTTATCCCATGCTGGTCTGGGAGCAAAGAAACAACATAGAATGTACCAGTTGCTTCTCTTCCTACGCAGATGGTAAAAGCCCATCGAGGGAATGGGCGAATATGATAGGAAGCATGTTATGGGCGATGCGGCTACCCATCACTATTTTGATTCCATTTTTCACCTATACCCTCACAATTTTGCTAAACGTGGCCTGAAGGTTGCCTTAGGCTCTGTCTACCCCGTAAGGGATAAAGACGTGATTTGTGTGTATAGTGATTTGTGATTGCTGGTAGTTTCAAAAAGACATGTAAAAGAGCCCTTGTCGGCCAATTTGCAAAAATAAATTTTCATTTTCATTTTCATTCATCATTATGTATGTACTTAGTTCTATACTCGGGAGCAAAGAAACGGGGTCAGTTTTCATACAACTTTCTACGAGAAGTGACCCGCTTAGGTTGCTCCCGAGTATATTTCTACGACGTGAGGTTCTCGATAGTTGCGAGTATCAACTCCCAAGCCAATTGCGTAAATCCTCAAGCACTAACCAATATTGGCATTTCATGCAACGTGGCTAGCCGTCAATCCGTACCAAAAATACCCCGAAACGGTCGTACTGCCGTTTTTTATCGCAACTCATTAATTAGCCCAAACAAAAAGCTGTCGTAAAAAACAAAAGACGATCCACTCATCTCATCGAGTGGCCATATAGTTATATTCGAAAACGCTGATTCCGAATACCCATAAAAAGGCAGTCTAGCCGATGTTATAAAAATTCAGCATTGGATAAATAAAAATATAGAATAAAATATGGAATGAAAGTGGCGCGGGTCGCAAGAAACTCGCGATCCTTTGAATGTGCGCTGTGTGGGGACAGGGGGGATGGAGCCGATGTTTTATTATATTTTAACATTATCTTATTATAAAAATTATCAAGACAATAAAGCCGCATCTAAATCGGTCTAACCGTTCTCGAGTTAAATGGGAACATTCGATTGCGCACAGAACCACAAACTACCTTTCACCCCAAACGCATATACCTTCTCCGTTCCGTCGTAGGTAAAAATTAGAAGACACAAGCTTATCATACCAAAAGCAAAAATGGAATCTAAGAGTAACACGTTTGGCACGTTTTAAAAGTAGAGCCAAGAAAAAATCTTGCATGTTCCTATACTTGAAACTTTCATAGGTAAAATCTTCAGAAATCTTCAGAATTGATTGGAGCTTAAGGAAGTAATGTATTTCTTTTCTAACTTGATCTCTCAAACATAGACATCCACAGTCCCCTTCCTACCTCTCCCAAAGATTTAGTTACTTGGCTGCTGGTTCCCAGAACCGGTTGCGGTCGAGTGACAATCTTTCTCTCGCTTTTCCCGTCTCCAGATCCAAATTCTATTCCAATTCCTTTTCCATGCACGCTGTTCGACTCTGGAATCGGTTGCCAAATGATATCAGGCAATCGCAGACTGTTGCTACCCTGCGCAATCGCTTGAAGGCGTATTGGCTCGATGGATCCTCTTAAATGAATGTGTTGTGTTTTGTAACTTGTGTGTGTATTTATATATTTATATATTACGTAGTATATTTTATTTATTGTGTATTAGTTTATCGTATTTATCTATTATGTGTAGTTTATTATTATTATATCTTACATTATTTAAAATTTAGACATTTAGGATTATTTTAAGTTTCGATCGGTTCTTTTACTTTTTCTGTGTGTCTACTCTTGCTTCATACTTATGTCCTGTCAATCGTTCAAAGGTTAACTGGAAGAGATCCCTTTTAGGGATAAGTTCGCCTTTGTGCATGTGTGTTATCCTGTATTCATCTTTTTCTTGTGTTTTATGTACAATAAAGAGTTATACATACATACATACATACATAGAGCATTGCATGGCAAAGTGATATCATTCTATAGTGTTTCAAGGGTATTGTATCACCGTATCATCATTATGCGTCGTGGTCAAAACGTCGAGGTAATTTAAAAGTCAATACGCGATCAAGTGCTGTGTGTAGTAATACTCGTAGTTATGAGTGAAAATCGCGGAAGATAAACATGTTACAAACTGTCAAGTTTTTAATAGAGACGTTTCTACGGACGTCGCTGTGTATGTGGAGTGTTTCTTTGGCCGTAACAATCTGAAGGCGGCGCCACGGGTCAGCAGACCTCCCCTGCATGTGTGGAGGCAGATACGATACGTAGCGATGTTTCGCTAGCGACGGTGCGTTTGTCGCGAGTAAGAGCTGTTTGAAAATAGAACGAGCTTGATGGCCAGGATCACGATAATTTAAATAAAAATGCTTCATAAAAGGGGTAGTTCATTTGAAATGTTATTTATGGCCAGTGTTAAACGTAAATAAAAAGAAAAAGTCCTGTGGTCCGTTTCTCTACGCTACAATTTTAAACTAGCAACATTGGTCAAACCCCAACCATTGATTGGTTGAAGAGGTGATTGTTACTAGTTTAGACTTGTAAAATATTAATTTCCAGAAACGGGCTGCTCATCAGCGCCCGACCCAAACTCTTTGAATTTATACAGGGTGTCTCAAAGTTGTTCTGAAGTATTTCAGCTGATGGTTGGGGTATTTCGATCTTATAGCCCTGTAAACGTTTTTTAGAATTTTGGAATCAGTGTTGACAAAATGTTTTTATATTAATCGATGTTCAAACTGAATCGTCAAGGGCGAGGCCATTGTCATTAAAATACGTATTCACGAAAAGTCAATTCCGAGCAGCTGCGAAACATTTCCTCTATAAATATCAATGTGACATTCCAATGGTGGCATTGGAACGACACATAATTTTTAATGGTAAAAGACAATATTACATTTTACTGTTTAATGGCACAGCTGCTCGACATTACTCTTTTGCGACCATGTCCTGATAATTCAACATGTCTGTCATTAAAATAAACAAGTACAATTTAATCTTACATTTAATAAACAAAAATACATTCAAGAAGATTAGAGAATTAGAAGTAAGTAAGTAAGTACGCTTTTCTTTATCAAATGTGCAGTTGAAATAGTACAATCAATCAGTCGCGTGCACTTCATAAAGACAAAAAGACATAGGGTGACGCCACCAGTGTTGGACACTTTAAGCTGCCAAGCACCAGTAATGGACACTTAATTCTTAATTTAAAGGGGTCCATTACTGGTGCCGTCACCCTAGGCTATCCTGCTGTAATTGCCATCACTTTTTGGATATTCGAGGCGGTTAATCACTTACGTTATAATTAATCGACTTGACAACAACAAGTAGCATTTTTGGTAAGTTAGGTAGCTGTTTTTTGTCTGACCTGTCTCAAAACTGGAACTGCACGCCACTGGAATCAATAAACACACACGAATGCACTCTTAGCTTGAGCTTTTCTAATTTCATTACCAGTAGGTAACTATATACTTTAATTTTCTAAAGCAATATACTAAACATAACTTACTACTAACTTACATACTTAAACTAACATACTTAACTATACAATACAATACAATAACTCTTTATTGAACACCACATATAACAATCAAAACAGAAAAAAGGTATACAGAATATTACAAGGTAACAATAGGCGGCCTTATCGCTACAGAGCGATCTCTACCAGGCAACCATAATGGACTGGAGATCAGAACAAACACTATACTATACACAAGTAATACTGTACTAAACATAAGTAATATTAATGTATACACGCGTGTGTATGTGTGAGTGTGTTTCATAATCTATACTTCAAATAGAAGTCATCGGATTTTCTATCAAATTAAATCAGTTGTGGTGTACTCACTATGGGACAACCCTTTGTGTGTAAGTGTGTTAGTGAGTGTGTGCCTGCACATGTACTAGGTTGCGTAATAAACAAAACGAAAAACCTCCAGAAACCCTTTTAAAAAGATGTTAAACCCAAACCGTTTACCAAAACTTCCTGCCATACTTCAACCCAAATTGACCAAGTAACAGAAGGCGAAAGTTTACAAAATAACTCGGAAAAGGGTAATTAAGAGGCCGGCACTCCCAACTAACAGCTTTAGCTGTTTCGGATAACTTAACTGAGAGAATAACTGAGGGTGCTCGGAACTTCCTTGGCTGTACCCACTGAGGAATGAGGGGAAAGAAAGCCGAGGGACGGTTATCGTTTTGTTGGGATTTCCTTTCGGCACTTGCGAGTGAATTTGGAAATAAATTTACATTAGGACGTATAATGGTGATGAAAAGGACTATTTATTTTGTAAGACATAAATGTTCTAGTGTGACCAGTGATGTAGTGTCAAAGCTATAGACATTAAAAAATCATCTTTTCTTATGTTTTCCTAAAATCTGCGGTTCACCTTTAAAGATCTGTTGTCATACTATTGACATTGAAGTTTCATCTTAAACGATGCTTTATTTTGTAATAAAACGTTGTACGGTCAAGTGCAAAAATAAGTATCGATACGAACTTTTCAAAAATATATTCCACGACCTTATTACGCTGGTGTAAGAGCGTATGGTACTTACTTTTGAAACTTTGACTAGATACATATTATTACACTTGACTGTACAAGGCCCGCTCGGAAAAAGCTTACAAAATAATATATTTTAATGTGAGAAACGATTGACTTTTCTATTCTTGTGTGGTGTTCAATATTTGTTTCAATTGCTAAGCAAACAAACCGCACAGTCCACGCTCAAGAGAAATAATGCAATAGTTCTTCGGAAAAACGCGAAATAGGCTGTTTTCTGCTAGATTTGCGTTCATTGTGAAATGACAAATCGAACACGGCATACTGGAATGACACTGACTAGGGCGAGATGGTAATGACATTGAAACCAGGATAACGATGCTTAGGGGACCTTTGACAGGGTAATAAGTCTGTCTCGATGAAAATGCGATCGAAAAGTTAAGCGATTCTTCAAATTAATAAGACAAAGTTAGTATTATGCCTTTAATCTTTAACGGAGTAGACAAGCTTAGGATATCAAAACCTAAAGGCCACTTGTAGCGTGATTTTGGGGCATATATACGTAAATGGTAAGGGGAATCAAAGTAGTGATGACCCCTAGCCGCATCGCCTATGACAAGATACCTAAAATTTTCACCCGTTCCCTTGATTGCGGGTGGGCCTTGTGCAAGGTCCGTCCGGATCGCTACCACCATCTTACTCGCTAATCCTGCCACTAAGTAGCAGTGCTTGCACTGCTGTGTTCCGGTGTGGAGAGTAAGACAGTCGGGGAAATTACGGGCACAAGAGGCATTGCATCTTAGTCCTCCAGGTTGGCAACACATCTGCAATCCCTCCGGGGTTGCGGGTGTCTATGGGCAGTGGTGATCACTTACCATCAGGTGACCCACTTGCTCGTTTGCCTTCCTATTCATATTAAAAAAAATGCGCTTTTACGATCCGTCGAAGGGAAGCAGCTGGTACAACCCGCGTCATGTAAAAAGAACGCTGGAAGAAAGTGGAGAGGGGGTGCTTGCGCATGGGTACACTATGAGGTACACTATGGGTACACTGAGGGGGGTCCTCTACATTATTCCAGCACTCTTTTTACATGATGCGACCTATACATTCTGTTTTTTCTTTGCTCCCAGACCAGCATGGAAGCAAAAGACCCATGGCATTGTTGTAACTGCAAAACATGAAGTTCACTCCTTATCTAAACAGAACTCTCGAAACTGAACAATCGATAGACTTACAACCAACCTCGAACCGCCACCGACTAATCCGCCAACAATAACTGCTACAGTTGGTTCGAATTGCTTTATCTACTAGTTCACTTACTGTTTCCCTCTCAGCAACCCCCACCGCACCAGGCTAGCATAAAGAAGGGTACACTTACCATAGGCATCATCATCATCTTCTCCAGCGTCCCACCGCTAGGCACAGACCTCCTCTCAGAATTATGTCATAGACATTATTACTCTGTACTGAAGCTAAAAGTATAAGAATGAAATTTGGAGATTCGTATTTTCTTAATACAAAAAAAATGGTCATACATGCGACTGAGAAAGAAAATATCTTATTCTTTAAATGGTAATGTGTGATAGATCATTTAGATAGTTCTATGAAAATGACTTCACGATTTTAAAGAAACAGATACAGTTACAAAAAAATAAAAATAACATTAATATATGCACAAAGGCGAACTTATCAGTTAACCTTTGAGTAGATGAGAGGAGCATTAAACGAGGGACCGACAAAGAGTGAGTTTAAAATTCCAGATAGTGAAGGGCACCATAGAGCGCACATATCTAAGCATAATAAACAAATTTAATCATAAAATAAACTACTAAATATCATTACACACATGCATACATACAAAATACAATAAGAGTAGACACAATATCTAAGGAGATGGTGTGAGCCAGTGACTTTCGAGGTTTAAAAAAACTTACGTTGCAAGAATTCTGTCGCGTTTACCGTTAAAGCTATGCTTTTGAACCGTGGCTTCAAGACATGAAAAAAATCAAAGAGGGTACGTAATATGTCATGTAATAAGTTCTCTGCCATCTGAGATCACCACTTTTAACATTTGATTTCTAGATATTCATTCCATAGGTACCTGGGTCAGTATCCAACACTTGAACATACCGATGGTAGGAGACGGCACTGTAAAAAGTATTGGCATAAAGTAGATTTTTTGGAGGGAGCTGTGCTAGTCCGTAAGATCTCAGCTCAGAGCTGTTTACCAAGCCTGTGATCCGTTGTTTTTGTTGTAAAACTTAATGTAAGTACACGCAAAACTTGCGGGACTTTATAACTTACCTTATAAAAAGTATTTTAGACAAAAATGTCTGTGCTTGTAATGACGATCATCCAATAGTTTCGTTTTAGATTATATTTCAGTAAATGTTAATTAACAAAATGAGGCTCTATCACATGATTCAACGTGTTGCAACATAGATCTTTGGAATCATGTTAGGCGATGCTGATAGCAACCCATCACTATATTTGTATGTCGACTTTCCACCTATACGTCTTCTTAGCTTAGGCTCTGTCTACCCGATAAGGGATAAACCCATGATTTATGTGTAAAGATCAGAGCGACAAAGCACTCTTTAACTTTTTAATAATTAAATTTGTTTCTACGCCTATGATTTCAAGTTTTATAGTAACTATCGTCGAGAACCTTATAAATAAAGTGGCCAGTGCTCAACAGCAAAACCTCTCCTGTTCTAGAAAAAATCAAATTCAAGTCAACACTCCAGAATATTCCATTTGCAAACCTCACCTTCACACATACATACCCACAAATACAACGTTTAAGGGAGCCATTACACCTACGGCCCTCCGCCATTTTCCGAGCGATTTACTCTGGCATCTGCGAGCTCTGTTGAGGCGTCTTTTAACGTAGCCAACCGTTTTTCCGACACGTTACGTCATGGGATAACAGAGTTAAATTTGAAAAATGCTTCATTGTTATATCCTAGATTTGTCGCAGGTAGGTTTCCTTAAAATCATTAATTGAATTTACATTGTCAATTCAATACCGTCACACAAAAAAAAATGTTCAAAATGTGACCTAACCTACATTTAAATAATTACTGTTTAATATTTTGGGAAAGGCAAAGCGGGTCTCCTCTCATAATTGCCTGTTATCTACGACTCAGACATGATAAAGCTCTAGATGGAGTTCTGCGAACAACAAAGTGAGGCCTACGCTACGCAATGGTGTAGTTTAATCCGTCCTCACTGCACTATTCGCAGGACTCCATCTTGATTTGTTATTTGGTATGAGATCCACGTCTATACCTTCGAAATTCGACCATCGGTACTCAAAACAACTTAATAATATAATACCGCGGCAATACTCCCATGTCAAATAAGCGCAAAAAACCGCCATTTTTTTTCTCCAATTCACGAAACTAGTTTCCAAATGACAAATTAATCTCTTGAAAGTTGTAGGCGGGTGTTTTTTTGGAATGTTTTCGGAGGCAACGAGCCGCGGCGGATCGGGGCGACGGCCAGCTTGCTTGGGGTTTGTTCACGTTGACAATCGACATTTTGTGTGTGACTAAGTTACTTAGCGATAACTTTAACAATAATCGGCAATTTTGGCGTAGTACATTTCGTTTGTAAGCCTATTTTATGTAAAAAAAATCATTTAACAGAAAATCTATTAAATATAATTTTTAAATCTCCGGCTTTAGTTGAAAATGAGAATGAAAAATATTTATTACGTTATCATAGTCTAGTAACAAAGGATGGTGCCTCTATTTAAGTTAATAGAAAACCTACGTTGAGAGACCGATCACCAACCCCTCAGATGGCTGATGAACACCAAGTCACCCAGCGGCCGACTGGCGAGGTGGGCGCTCACTCTGCAAGAGTTCAACCTGCGCATCGAATACACGCCAGGTAAAACTAATGTGATCGCAGATACGCTCTCTCGCCCGCCGTGCTCGCTAGAATCACAGAGCAGCTGCGAGCTTTGCTCTGCCGTCGTTGATTTTCCAGCGCGTACGCCCAAGGACATACGCGACAATCAACTGAAAGATCCGGAGGTACGCAAAATAATCGACGACCTAGAGTCCGACGACGCTCCGTTTAGGGGGAGACAGTGGGCGGACCGAGGCTACGTGCTCTCCGACGGTATTCTATACCGCTACACACCGGACTGCGACGACGACGACGACGCCCGCCTCGTGGTGCCGCAGCACGAGCGCGCGCCGGCCATGGCGCAGCACCACGACGCGCCCACCGCCGGACACCTCGGCGCCGAGCGCACGCTGCAGCGCGTCGCCGCCAGGCTGTACTGGCCCGGCATGCGGACGTTCGTCACCGACTACGTCAAGCGTTGTGTCGCCTGCCAGCGCTACAAGGCAGACAACAGGAAGCCGGCGGGGCTCTTGCAGACGCCCGCCCCAGCCAGGAGATTCGAGGTCGTATCTGTGGACCTATTCGGACCTTTACCCGAGACCGCTGACGGACACAAATGGATACTCATCGTAGAGGACGTGTGCACGCGTTGGGTAGAGCTATTCGCCCTTCGCCAAGCTACTAGCCTAGAATGTGCTAAGACGCTCACGTCGGAAGTATTCCTACGCTATGGAGTCGCGCGTCGCTTGGTCAGCGACAACGGTGTCCAATTCGTCAGCGAGATCATGCAGCAAGTCTGTCATGCTATGGGTATCGAGCAATCCTTGACTTCTTTCTACCATCCGGCTGCGAATCCAATCGAACGCAAAAATAGAGACCTCAAGCCACAACTGGCGATCCTCGTAGGCCGAGATCACGACACTTGGGACGCTCACTTGCCGGCCATACGATTCGCCATGAACTCGGCTATCACCGCCAGCACAGGTCATTCACCCGCCCTTTTAACCTTTGGCAGAGAGCTTCGCGCGCCGCACGATGCCGCATGCGACATGCGAACGATCGTGGAGCGCGACACTGCCGTATGCGGCGTGACGCCGTACCTGCGGCGACTGGGAGGCGCGCTGCTGCACGCGCGCGACGTGCACGAGCGTGCGCAGGCGCGGCAGAAGGCGTACGCCGACCAGCATCGCCGCCCGGCGCCGGACTACGACCCGGGTACTCTGGTCTTGCTGCAGACGCAAGGCCCCAACGACACAGGTACAGGACAGACGGCCAAGTTTATCCCCCGAAGGGACGGCCCCTATCGGGTGCGGGAGGCTGTCGGTCCTACTACTTATTTGCTTGAACGCGTAAGCGACGGGGTGCTTCTGGGGAAGTATCACACCTCGCAACTCACTCCGTTTGTCGGCGATGTCCAGCCCGCCATACGCGAGAAACGTAAACGCGGTAGACCTAGACGCTACTTAGATTAGGATATCCGCGCTTTATTTATGTTGACTACCACGAATACGGGGGCGTTCATTCGTGCTAGAGGGGGAGTTTGTAGCGCGGGCTTAATACATAGATACGTTTCTGAACGCAACCCGCCGACCTTCTCGCTCGCTCGGTATCTCTCGCTCTCTCACTACCGGCATCCGATCGAGCCGCACGCGCGCCGAACCGCGGTGCTCATTTTATTGAACTTAACTTGTCTTGTAACTATTTTCTTGTACCGAACCCTTTATATTACAACTACTATTTGTTTTGGATAATAAACACCTTACATCCTTACAATGCTACTTTTAAATTATCTTGGTACAACTCACACTTTGTAAATTATACTAACTAGCGATCACGGCTTAGTCCGCGTCTCAAAACTCTCGAGGGCATTTTACAAAAGGGCGTATTGTTCCCTCATTATGTCACTAAGGAAACCTTGTAATATTTTGGAATTCTTTTAGCTGTCGCTTTTAGTATGGATCTGACAGCGAGCGAATCTAAACTGAATCGGAATTGAATCGCATTAAGACGTCATGGTAAGGCCCCAGGATTAAGTACATGTTGGAAGAGAACACATTGGTTTTATCATGCATTTTACCAAAAACTTTTTTATGGAAATTCAAGATGTTTAGTTCAGTGCAGCTTTAAATTTAAAACATTGCACAGAAATGTCGGAAAAACACCGATTAAGTCTAATTGTAACTAGTTTTTTTTATATATCAAATAATTATTCTATTACTCTGACTAGGAGGAAGACATAAATTCATTTAAAAATATTGAGTGAAAAAATTATTTGCTTCAGGAACTTAATTTATTCAGTTTTTATTTTTCATGTGGTGTGTACACTGCTTTACAATATGTACAAAATTCGAGCAATTATGTCCAATTTGTACCGAATTTGGTGGAAATTCGTCCTCTTGTAAACTTTCTAGTGCGAGGACCACGGGAACGAGAAGCAGCCTCGTACTAAATTACCATCGAAAGCTATTTTACATAATACGGACGGGTTATTACCTTATTTGGTAAAAAAAAATAACAAAACTATTCAAAATTAATTTTTTATTTAATTCAAATCTTCCATGCTGGTCCGAGAGTAAAAAAACCATTGAATGTACCAGTTGCTTCTCTTCCCGCGCAGATGGTAAAAGCCCATCGAGGGAATGGGCGAAAATCTTAGGAATCATGTTATAGGGCTGCTAGCAGCCCATCACTATTTTGATTCGCCTTTCCACCTATGCGCCCACAATCATACTAAACGTGGCCTTTAGGTCTTGTTACTCTAGGCTCTGTCTACACCGTAAGGGATAAAGACGTAATTTATGGATGTATGTATGTCAAATGGTGTAAAATAGGTTTGGTCACTTACGTTACATTTTCGAAATGTTCATCTAATAGTTGTTTTAGAAAATGCACATTATAATATTCACGTTGTTCATATTAAAGAATACAGATAGGTAACATAACTTTGTTAGTATTACTTTTATGGTAAATGAGTTCCAGATTTTGTATCATTTGAATTAAGTTCCATTTATTTTACTTACACTAATTCTGCATGTAGATTGTAGAAACTAGTAAAATTAAACAATTGAAATTATAGTAAAAATTCAACACGCAGCGCTGACAAGAGCAAAGACACGACTCTCTTTTGTTTTAGTTTTCTTTTAGCGCTGCATGCAATTAACTTTATTTGTGGCCAGTGCCAAAATTTAATAGGTTGATAAAAAAGGTGGCTGCCTAAATAGGTGCGTCGCATACACTGTAAACAAGGAAGACGTCTAAAAAGAAACCCCATAAAGAACTGTGTGCTCTACCGCGTACATTCTGGAAATGTCACGGTTAAGATTTTATAGCGTCTTAACTTACTTCTCGACGACGCGTGTGACATTACTCGTAATTAGGTATGTGCCATTTTTAAAATTATCACAAAACTGGCAACAAGACAACTCTGTTTAAAATATTACAAGCTACCGAATATTTAAAATCTAATCTAATTATTTCAGGTAGCGAGCTCGGGTTGGCAAATGTTTACCGTTCGCAGGACAACAGACGTAACCATCCGCAAACTTAGCTCTTACACCCGACCAAGCAAATAGTTTAAACGTTTAGCACAAATTGCAGTCCGTCCAAATGTCTCCGTCCATTGTGTTTTTTGTCGGGATTATACCAATCCAATCCCATATGAAAGAGTCGGTGCCTTTTGCAGAGACGGTTGCGTTCCGTTTCCGCACGGCTGCCTTATTCAATCAACCGTTATGCCATCTGTACGCAACAAATCCCTAATTGTTCCCGTAAGTGGCACCCGGGATTAAAATTAAAACCCTTAAACCCCTGAAGTACATAAAGTAGCCAAAATAAAATACCTTTTCAATTAATTAGTGGGAAGCATCAGCACGTCGACGACATCAATCGTTGCTCGGACTGAGCAAATTGGAACGTGGCCCTTTCGAAAAAAGTAAACTCGGAACGTTGGCGCCAACCCGCGATGTTCTTTATTTGAATGTCTGCGTGTGTCTTTTCTTTTTACAATGTTGCCGCATTGTTGGATCAAATATTAATATTTTATACGTTTGTTTACGGCCAGCTTTTGTTCTAGCGTCCATGGATGAGACTGTTTGATTGGGGAGATAACCATCGGATTTGCTAACTGCTTGATTATTGCGTGCATCTTTTGTTTTTAATGTTGCCGCATTTTAGCATCAATTATCTATTATTCATTCAAATATGTCTAGTTTTTGTTAATATAAAAATAAAATAAACATTTTTAATTAGAGATTGAAGCAGATAACAGTATGATTTGAAACTGCACAGCATGAGATCAATTTACTTTAAATATTTTTTGTTATATTTATTATGTTCACGTTGAAATGAAATGTCAATTCCATTAAACTATTTAAAACGCAAACGGTCACCTTTTAAGTATTTTTTTTATCATATTATAAACATTGACTATTAGTAATATCCAAATATCCAACAATAAGAAATGTAAAAATCAAAATTTTGAAAATGCAAAACTTCGTGATATTTGTTACTCTTTCACACGAAACTATTAACGAATTTCGATGTAAGTTGACATTGACAGCTTACAACCTGGACTAACTTATAGGATATTTTATCCAAAAAAAATCCCGAGGAATAGCGGTAAACAAATTCTTGTTCCTACAAGAAATCGCGGGCAACAAAGCTATTTAGACATAAAAACCATCCTCTTTGAAACGGACTTTATACCACATAATATTTGATCATGGCAACAATTTTGTCAGTGAAACTTTCTTATCTTTCTTGTAGGTATGTAGTTTTTGAACTCTCCGTTCGTCGATGACAGCGTGGTGGCTAGATGATGAGATATTTTATGAGGTATGTGACGGCGCAGCGGGCAACCGCTTGGTCGGACCACCCGCCCTCCATAGGTACAGTCAGCTTCGAGAACATTCGACACTACGAAAGATCCATTCATGAAAATACAGTCACGGGCATAAATATATGTTACCAAGACGTCAAAAACATCTGTAAACCTTTATGCCACTAATAATACTTCTTCTTCTCCTTATTTGTGGCATATCAAGCCGTTACAGCGACGACAACTTCGCCAATGTCAAAGTAATATAATTAAAAATATTGTTACAAAAGTCGGCAACGTTGAACGGTAATGGTCAAAGACGCCCTACCCCCTGCCGGGCTCTTAGCCAACAGTCAATGATATCCCTCAGAAACTGCCAGGAAAATCATTAGCCCATGCCCAGGGTGCACCGGACTCAGCACTGCTCTTCCCCCCGGACGGATCCAAAAACGAACCGCAGCTCTTGACCACACGTGGAGGTAACCCGACTCGCACCCCCACTAATAATAAGATCGATAATACATTATATTTAACATGTTTGGCGGTACCGATATTTATGCCCTCGGCTGGTCAGTACCCGACCATAAAGATCGCACATCGGTCTTCTCGGCTAATTTCATCATCATGCTAAACGTGGCTTTTATAGCTCTTGTTACCTTAGGCTCTGTCTACACCGTAAGGGATAAAAACGCGATTTATGTATGTATGTAGAAGACAAAGGAAAATCAGTGGGGAAAAATTGTGTTAGTATGGTATGGTACTTAAATAAAAAAAAAACTGATCTAGATTATTTTATTCATTCAATAAAAATTACATCATACCTAAATTGTACATTGTTAAGTTAGGAGAGTTTAGATTTAAATCGTCAAGAGTAAATAAAATAAAATTAAATAATACAAATCAATTGAATATTACAAAAATGTCAAAACCAAAAACAATAATAATAAAACAATTAAAACAATTAAACTATTTCTCCGCTAGGGATCGTCACTGCTTATAGGTAAATAATGAAATATAATAAAGACTTAATTTAATATAATTAATGTAATCGCCACAATTGGAAACCTCTCATTACCACTCTAATTAGTAATTAAACTAGTTGTGTAAATGTATACAATGCGTCTTGAAGTTCACTCAAAAGTCTTGATCATGAGAAACAAATGAAAAAAAAAACAAATGAGGCGCGTTTCCATGAAGCAGTATTAGGTCCGTTACACACCGGCAAATTTAACCATCCGTTGACAGCTCCTCTCGGTTCCTGGATGTCCTGGTAATGATGTATAAAGGTTCAAACGAAGCAAGCGACGATTCCCGACACAGACCTGTAATTAAATAGATGACGCACGTTGACCTATCTGACATTGCATCTGTATTTTGTCCCATGCCATAATTTTCGTTGGTCATAAAGCGTTTTGTTTCTGAAACAGTAAGTTCTTTGAGAATTGGTAAAGTAATCTAACCCACTGCATTTTGATGACTTTTCCGAAATTCCTGAAAAATGCACGATTTCATGTGTTATGACAAGAAAATGATACTAACATTATGACCAAAGAAAATTATGGGGCAATAAGACCATAACATGAACCCCAGGGTATGTCTACCTCGTAAGGGATAGTGACGTGTTTTATTATTTTATTTTATCAAGTTAAACGTTTAATTGAACTACATTATACATACATTTAATAAATATTTATATCGAATTACAAAAAAAATTAAACTATGATAAAATCTAAAAGTTAACTAAATATACTAAACTTCTTTTATTTTATTGAATCAGGTGTTACTTTGCGGAGGTCCATTTCAATTAACAAAAAATAATAATAATAACAGCAAGGTAAATTTTTGTTCATTGATAGTGACGTGATTTATAATAATTATGTATCCTACTAATATTATAAATGCGAAAGCTTGTGACGATGTGAGTGAGTTTATTCCTTCTTCACGATGAAACGACAGAACGGATTGAGATCAAATTTGGAACGGAGATAGCTTTAGATTAAAATATGGGCTAGATTTTATCCCGGAAAATTGCGTAGTTCCCGCGGGATAGGCATAAACATGTCATTAATCATAGCTGCCTAGAGTCGCAACGTAAATAATTATTACAGAATATTTATACTATCAATATCAGTTCTTAAGTGGAATTTACGCGGACGAAGTCGCGGGCAGAAGCTAGTATAATAAATACAACAGTTGAAGCATCCTTAATTTCGCTATAGAGAGAGAGAGAGAGAAACATATATTTACACACATTCGATATAAAGAACAAAGAACAAAGAACAGTGTGATAAGGGAACGTGCTGGTGTGAAAGAGGATATAGTGACTAGGATAGAAAAAAGTATTCTTAGTTGGTTTGGGCATGTAGAGCGGATAGATGAAAGTAGAAACTAAACAGATCTATATGGGGAGTGTGAATGGTTACGTTGTGAGGGAAGGCCTAAACGGACGTTCCGAGGCCAAATAGGAGACGTTTTGGAAAAAGGTCAGGTCAGGAGTACCCGAAACCGACGAGCATGTATGAAGAGATTGATGACTGTGGATGAAGCGAAAGAAATATGTCAGGATCGTAGCAAGTGGAATAAAGTAGTCTCTGCCTACACCTGTGGGAAAGAGGCGTGATATTATGTATGTATTCGATACACGTATAGCTAGAATAATACCCCTAGATAGAGACAGAGTAACATCCTTCGAGGTCAAGAGACGGTCATTTAATCCAAATTCAAACAAGTACCTAGGTCCAGCTTGACATTTTTAAATACCGATTCCCCTTTGGCGGATTCAATTCGATTTTCGAACTTCGTTTCGTGTCGTTTCGCTCACTCTGATGGTGATTTATTTGGGAGTAAGAGGGATGATATCACACGAACTTCGGAATTCCTGTACATTGATCACGCATTCGGCGCAGCGGCGCGTGCGCACGGCGGCATCTTTGTCGGCGCATCAAACGAGACGCTGACGGACTAACGGCGCTTGGTGTAATGAGAATTTTAATACGATTAGGTACATACATTTTGCGGGTGGTAGGGCCTTGTGCAAGGTCCGTCCGGATCGCTACCACCATCTTACTCGCTAATCCTGCCGCTAAGTAGCAGTGCTTGCACTGCTGTGTTCCGGTGTGGAGAGTAAGACAGCCGGGGAAATTACGGGCACAAGAGGCATTTCATCTTAGTTCTCTAGGTTGGCAACGCATCTGCAATCCCTCTGGGGTTGCGGGTGTCTATGGGCAGTGGTGATCACTTATCATCAGGTGACCCCCTTGCTCGTTTGCCTTCCTATTCATAAAAAAAAAAAAAAAAAAAGTTAAATTTTGCCTTTTAGACAAGCTACACACAGCATGAACATGCTAAACGTGGTCTTGTTACCTTAGGCTCCATCTACCCCGTAAGGGATAAAGACGTGATTTATGTATGTGACGGCGCGTTGATTAAGTAATCATTTTAAGGGGATATGACTTTTCCATGCTGGTCTGGGTGTAAAGAAAAAACTTAGAATGTACCAGTTGCTTCTCTACGCGCAGATGGTATAAGCCCATCGAGGGAATGGGCGAAAATCATAGGAATCATGTTAGAGGCGATGAGGCTAGCAACCCATCACTATTTTGAGTCCATTTTCCAACTACACGCCCACAATCTTGGTAAATGTGGCCTGTGGGTATCTGGTACCTTAGGCTCTGTCTACCCCGTAAGGGACAAAGACGTGATTTGTGTATATGTGTACCTATGTATGTGTTTTAATTCCTCGCGCGATAATCAACGCCATCAAAGGTCATGATGGAGGGAACCGGTAAGTCCAATAATGATCCGCCTTTATATGTATACAGTGCTTTGCGGCGTCGGCGGCGCCTGCGCTGCGCGCCTCATTGCCACCGACAGCGCATGCGTGACACGGCCCTTTGAGGTCCCACAACTGGAGCACGTCATGGGTGGAAGGAGTTAGAGAGGGAGGGAAGATACTTGCTTGGAACTAAAAGCCATTAGCTTAACTCCATCAGACTGCACTCGCGGACTTTAATTGTTGAGCCATGAAAGAACCTTGTCGCATACATACATACATACATACATACATAAATCACGTCTTTATCCCTTACGGGGTAAACAGAGTCTAAGGTACCTAACTTTGTCGCAAAATGTCAATATGTAAATGCGAAGGTTTGCGGGTATGGATGTTTGTTACTCTTCCACGCCAGAACAGCTGAACAGATTGGCTGAAATTTGGCATGCGGATAGACTATCTATGTCCTGGAATAACGCATAGGCTACTTTTCATCCCGGAAAATTGCGTAGTTCCTTTCCGGGCCACAGCTAGTGTCAAAATATTGTTGAAATTTGTTTGTTGACATGGTGTTACTTTACTATGACAGCGTTCCATGTATGTCAGAAATAAAATTAAAGTTCTCGAGTGACAAGACAGTTTTGTTATATTAACTTAGCCTATCTTAATAGCCGTGCCAGCCTAGTGGTTTGAACTATGGCCTCTAAAGCAGAGGGACGTGGGACCGAATCCCGCGTCGCCTCTGAGTTTTTCGAAATTCGAAAAAAACATCGCTGTGTGTGAAGTTCCCAATCCGCACTGGGCCCGCGTGAACTGCCCTGAGCCTCTCATTCAGAGAGGCTTTGAATACTTCTGTCAGCTCAATTTTGCTTTGGGCCAGTTTTGCATTCGCCCTGGATCTATCGCCAGGCGTTGTGATGTAACCCGCCACGCACTCCATGACCAAGGATCTCGCACGGATCCGAAACTGTCGGACGACTTATAAATAAGTAAGTCATCCGGAATCGCGTGTTAATCTCGGAACAAATGACAATCACTCGAATACTTAAGTTAGAAAACTAAACCGACGATCGTAAACGCTTTAAACCTCCCCTGGACAGAATGTAAGTGATGTTTGGCGGTACAGAGATGAATAAATACATAAATAAGGGAAGACAAGATATAAATAAATACAAATGAAGGCTACTGGCGCCACGATCGCCGCCGCGCGCGCTCCTCTTATTGCCTCCGACAGAACAGGGGAGGGATGGAGTCGCCATTATCTTACATTTCTTAGCACTTTTAATCATGCTACACGTGGCCTTTAGGTCTTGTTTTCTTAGACTCTGTCTACCCCGTAAAGGATATAGACGTGATTTGTGTATGTACGTATGTATGTATCTATGTTTTAAGGTAAGGTTTGAAGGGCCTTTTAAAGTACAGGACCTATAAGGTGTTAAGTAGTCATTACTAAGACTTTGAAGTCAGTCCGTCGATCTATCTGTATCGCAACTGGAAGAGATAGACCTAAAAAAAATCAGAGAGTGTGTGCAGTCTATTCCGATGGATTTTAACGCTATTGTAAACAAACAAGTCACCTCAAGTTAATATAATAATCATAGTTTATTTGTAATAGAATGTCGTGAGATATCAAGTATTATCCTTCAACATTCCGGTTAATGTGACGCTAGTTGCATACAAAGAGTGATGTGTGAGAATTTAGATGAAATAGGTTTGTTTACAACGTTAAAATGGATTAGGACCAATGTAGGTTAATTTTTAATAACTTTTAACATACTTTACTTTAAATCAACTTTCCTAGTTATAGTGTTCTTTATTGTTATTTAGTTCTTAATAGTTTGTATATTAATAAATTCACCTTTTCCTGAAATTTATACACAATTTTTCCTGCAACAATTTTAAATAAGTTTGCCTTGACATCTCCACCCCATCTCCTGTCGCATACAAGCTTATCCGATTTATAAACGAAATATTGTATTCGTATAAAAACAATAGCCTTATTATAGGAGGTTCAGGCTGTGTGTTCTTTTGCTCCGTTTCGCCAAAACTCGACTCTGCCTACACGCGTTCACTTTTATTACTAAATAGTTTTTTTATTTTACTTATTTTGTTTTAGTGCTTAAGGAAATTGACACGATTTTTCAGGTCACTTTTCTAGTATCTGTATTCTTAAGATTGTGTAAGCTAATTCATCGACAACTGACTGGCGGATCTGTCAAAACTAATAAGGGTTGTGTTTTAGCTATTTTGTCTATGGAACTCTTAAAAGAAACGTAAATAAGCACTCGAATGTGTTATACATTTACATTATTATTTTTACATTTACCTGCTATGGGTGGAGTAGCAGAATAGCACGCAACGTTGTTTAGAAATGTATCTAATGATGCTTGAATTTCCCATGTATGCCGACTTAATACGAATTACGAGACAATTACAAGAATTTCTATTCCTCCATTATTATTCTTAATTGTTGCAGTCGTCTAGTTATTTTTTTCTTGAACAGCCTAAAAAATGTCAAAAAATATTGGTAAAAAAACATTAAATTTGCCGCTCCACGACCACATGTGCAAGACCAATATACACGAGTAATAATAGTTAAATAGACCTCCGCAAATTATTAAATCCACGTTCAGATTAACTTATCATCAGCCCAAGAAGTCCACTGTTGAAGACCTCCTTCAACACCACAATGAACGACATGTTGCCACCTGCATCCACCGGTAGCTCGCAGCTCTCGCAATGTCGTCGGTCCACCTAGCTAGGGAGGCCTACCACCGCTGCGTCCTTCGGTTCCCTGGTCTCCATTGAACCTTTCCCCCAACGGTCCAACTGTTCTACCAGCGATAAGTACAAAAGAATTAGGTATTGTGTATAGACGCGGCTCTAACTAATGTTAAATATTGGTTGTAGTGCTAGGGGTAGATACACCCCGAAATTCAGTAAAAAGCTGCAAATGGTGTTAAAGCAAGAAAATCGGAACGATTTACTCATTTGTATTGAGAAAAAGACTTTTTGGCAACTTTCTTACGGCATCGAGGGAATGGGCATAGAAATCATGTTACCTGTAGGGGATGCGGCTAGCAATCCATCACTATTTTGATTCCCCTTTTCACCTATACGCCCACAATCATGCTAAACGTGGCCTAGGTCTTGTTACCTTAGGCTCTGTCAACCCCGTAAGGAATAAAGACGTGATTTATGTGTGTGTGTTTTTACGGCATTCTTCTTGCCAATGATGGGGTTTCCGAACGCGATGGGAGTTAAAAAAAAGACCTTAGCGGCCTATTTGTAAAATGTTTATTATTAAAATGTTTTCATTTTTTTTTTTGTGTGGCCCATTAGGTACTCCTTTAACTCTGTATTGTTCAAGTTATGTCGGTGACTATAGTTATTCGGTGCATTTCCGTTTTCCCGGACAGGCGTAAAGAATCTTTAGATTAACTTATCCTATATTATGTAAATAACAATGCAGAATGTGTTCGTACTTAAGTATCATCCCTCGCGCCACCCAGGGCTCGTACAGAGGAGTTATTGCGAGGTTTCTCTTTATTATTACAATAAATATAAATCGAACAACACCCGTTGGGTATCGAATGTAACTTTGTAATACGTAGAATATCCGAGTTGGTATACTAGTTTACAAGGTGCAACTAGCTTCTATAGCTATAGTTATATAAACCTGTGAATTATCGCATACCTAGGGCGTTTATTACACCGTGTATTCCATGCTGGTCTGGGAGCAAAGAAAAAACATAGAATGTATCAGCTTCTCTTCCCGCGCAGATCGTGGCGCCCATCGAGGGAATGGTCGAAAATCTTAGAACACACGTTATAGGCGTTACGGCTAGCAACCCATCACTATTTTGGTTCCCTTTTCCACTTATACGCCCACAATCACGTTAAACGTTGCCTTTAGGTTTTATTACCTTAGGCTCGGTCTACCCCGACACCTGGCCCCGGGTAAAGACGTGATTAATATACATGTATGTATCACTGAATCACAACATAACAATACAAACAACATAGAATAAAATGTCCTATATAATAACTGAAGGGTGTTCGATTTTGCAAATCATCTCTAATTCCTCATAACTCTACATACACCATGCGCGCGCGTCATTAGGAATGCGTCTGTGGTACCGCCGCGCAACCTGATTGGTCGGCGCCGGCGTTCAAATATCGAACGATTCATTTAACAAATTAACGATGAATGTTTAAAATAATATCGTGTTCTTACATAGCTTGAATTACTTTTGGATTCATTAGGTTAGGAATAGGGTTTTTGTTGGTGTTAGAGGAATGGATATTATGATCCTTGACTCGTTTTAAATGGATTGAAAAAAGTGGAGAATATTTTACAATTTTTTTTGAAGGCAAACGAGCAAGTGGGTCACCTGGTGGTAAGCGAGCACCACCACCCACGGACACCCGCATGAGGTAGAATAGATAGGTACCCTACTGTCCTACTCTCCACGCATTTTGATGAAAATGATTAGATACTAAGTTTAAAGCCAATGTTTGAGAACTAATTTTTAACTGCACTAAGCTGCGTTCTAACGATACACCAAGCAAGATAAGAAGAATCTGACGTAATAAATTAAGAATAATATCGCTAAAGAAGAGGATTAATAATTACAAGATCGGTAAGCAAGCTCAAGTGAAGTCACTCGCACAGGGCGATTGCGGGGTATGGCGCGACGTACGGGCGCGGGGCACACCCCCCGCTTCCCCAGCCCCCGAAGATTCGGAGCCCGCGCGCAGACTGTACCTAAGTACTAAGCAGGTAGCTAATGTAAATGTACCATTAATTTAATATGCGACGTTGATTCTAGTGCAAAACGAGAATGCCCTCATTCTTATTTCTTCTATTCCACGACCTAAACAATTCAACAAAACAATTTGGTTCAACCCGGCACATAATTCCGGGTCTCCTTTAAAAACAGATGAATACTACATGCAATAATGCTACGTTTCATTGCCGTCGCAAGCGGCACACTATAATTCCTTCACCCTATTTAGCTGAACCAGTGAAAATAGACTTATCGATTCCGAAACGCAAATCATGAACTTAAGTCACTTTACTCGCGTAGGAACTTAAACAACCCTCCTGTACATACCGAATGTGTTTTCCGTTCGATGACTAAAGATACCGCACGACGCAATAATAGTGCTATCATAGCGTAATAATAACAGCTGCAGCAGTGAGGTAACCCGGCCGATGGCAAATACTTGGAGCGGGCCATCCTCCCCAATGCTAATTCGTAATCCGCAGTCCGACGTACAGTAATGTTAACACTGATACAAAGTAGCTTACTAATAAAAATTATTACGATATGGTATTAAGAAAGATCATTATTTTTATTTAATACTAGCTGTTGCCCGTGGTTTCGCCCCCGTTCCAGTTCTTTCTTATTTTCAATATTTTCTCACCGTTTAAATATTCCCTGGATTTCCAAAAAGCATTTCAACGACGAACAGCAATTCATTTTCATATATAAGAAAAGAAGATTACTTTGAGCTTATTGTGAGCATTTACTTCTCTAATAGGTACTTCCTCCCGGCTTACGACGTTAAGAAGAAGTCCAGCTTGTCCTGTGTTCCCAGTCCCAATCCTATATAGTCCCATTTCAGCTTACCTTACTGACATTGAAGCCAAGTTCTTGCCTAATCTAATTTTTAATTTTAACACTCAACAAAGTAGGTTTTCAAATTGAGTTACTATGACATTTCTTTCTTTTCAAACGACAAATTTTATGTTCGCATTTTCGAAATTAGAAATATTTTACTAAAACTTGTACGGTTAAAATTGTGAGTTTTAGTTAGGTCTTTTAACTAAACTGATCTATGTCATCACTTGCATATTTGAATTTTGCACGTTTTTTTTTTATCTCTAGGCTGCCAATGACGTACTAAAAAAACAAGTTTGCAGTCTCGGCCATTTTTCCATCAATATTGCACACCCCTTAAAATATTCTGCTTAACCCTACCGCGTTATTCCTTCATCTATTATTTTATAATCCCTGCGTTAATGTCACGCCTCCACTGCCTTTTCAACAGCAAACAGAATACCAGCAAATGGAACTGTAATCCGACCACTATAAGATCTCAACTGTGTAAAATAAAGGCAAAGGGGTCATATTGCACTTAGTTCTAAAGAATAATTCCTCAGGTGCCACTGCAGCGTTGGATATGCAGCATTTTAATCCTTGCTTGCTTGTAATAGGATCTTGTATAGTTCTCGGTGACTTGTGGTCGAATAGTGCAAGGTTAGGTGACAATCGTGACGCCATGTTGGTTTAGTGGGGAGTGGGGTAGGGGGTGAGTAATGCTAGGTTTGTGCCACTGTAATTGGCTCGACGACGAAAATTTAACGTATCAAAGAAATCGATAGCCATGTTTTATTAAGCCGGGAAGTTCTGACAAAGTTGGAGTTTTCGAAACGTTAATTAAGGGTAAAGTAGGTACCTACGTCGATTAATGATACCGGCAAATTGAGGCTTGTATGTGACATCTTTGACGTGGAGTTCAAAGGCGGACGCCATGAAATATTAAATGAAAAATGACAGGTAATTTTCAAGTGACTATTATTGTGCCTGGCAAGCGTTTGGCTTCAGACACTTGATATGAAGTAGTGTAATTAAGTTTGTGGGATTTATACCTATGTGTTTTATTGGCAGTAGTGAAGGGAGGGATTGGATGAAAAACATATATATTTCACACAGGCTTATCTTGCGCATGAGTAGCGGAGTAGCAAGGTAAATATTTTTCTTCATTAAAATGGACCTCCGCAAAGTAACGCCTGATTCAATAATATTTAAAATTATCACAAAATACAATACAATACAATAACTCTTTATTGAACACCACATATAACAACCAAAACAGAAAAAAGGTATACAGAATATTACAAGGTAATAATAGACGGCCATATCGCTACAGAGCGATCTCTACCAGGCAACCATAATGGACAGAACAGAACAGATCTGAGCAGGTGGTGCAATTTAGAATATATATTAATATACTAAGTACTGAAGTACATAATATATTATACATGAAAACACATTTATAATAAATGGCGATATAAATAGACACATACACACATACCTAAAAAAGCCAGCAACAAGATTCATGCACAAGATGACAGGATAGTGCTCCTTCAATATAGATTTAAATATGGGTAACGATTTAGCGCGCCTTATGATTATAGGCAAGGAATTCCACAACCATAAATTCATATGAATCCGTATATTCATTGTATACCACACCAACTGACTACTACAACCGCATGCAAATATGACCGACTCCTGTCTGTATCTGTATAGTCACTCGGACCTGGGTGGTCCAGTTAACAGTTAAGTAGGAAGCGAAGTCAATCGCCAGTTGACTGCAATCAGCGGATCATGGGAACCGCCGATGCGTAGACAAGGATTATTGTCCGATCTGATGAAGTTGGCGAACAAATCATAGGTACATGGCAACATCGATCTTAGTACTTGGTAGTTAGTACAGTTCTGTTAATCGGGGTGCCTTTGTTAATTTTGGGGCTACTTTGATCATGAAACTACCGTGAGACTTAATCGTAATTACACAAAAACGAATAACTCACGTATAGAAGACGGAAACTTTTGGAGCCCTCGACCGGCCAAGAGGAAGGACTAGGAACTAGTCCGAAACATGTCAAAGATCACTCGACTTTTATAATTGAGTTATCCGTTTTTGTGTAATTGTGCTACTTTGACCGTTTTAAACATACAAACACATATCACGTCTGTATATACGGGGTAGACAGAGCCTTTGTTAACAAGACTAAAGGGCACGGTTAGCATGATTGTGGGCGTATAGGTGGAAAGGGTGATGGGTTGCTATGCTAGCCGCATCGCCTATAACATGATTCCTAAGATTTTCGCCCAATTGGCATTGTTCATTTTTTTTAGAATGCTCCAATTTGAAAACCATTTCGAGGAAAACCATCAATTATCCGATTTATCTTGTCCGATTTCAAAAATACTTTATGATTGCAGATATTTTTGTAAAAGTACTTTGAACCTTTGTTTGACCGAACGACCGGGTTTTTAGACAGAATCCAGCATCGAATGTTTGCCACAAAAATTAAAAAAAAAGTTTGGCTATGGCAACTGTCACGTGTCACTGTCAAATCTAACAAAACCATAGACAAAGCCGTTTTTTTATAGCCAGCCGAACGAAGGCGATTGGGATTCTGTCTAAATTCACGAATTATCAAACAGCGAAAAAATATTTATTATTAATTAACAAAGCTACGTAAAAGCATAATATTCAAATTAGTTGCTTGAAATAGTCCATTTTATCAAATAAAGGTGTTAAAAGCACAGCTTAAAAAAAATGAACAATGCCAATTCCCTCGATGGCAAGAAAGAAGCAACTGATACATTCTATGTTATTTCTTTGCTCTCAGACCAGTATGGAAGTACCGTTTTAAAATTGCTATAAAACCGATATTGTCCATATGCCGTGAATGTTTGGCTTGTAGACACAGAGGCGATCGATGAAGACATCGGAAGCAGTAAACGCAAATAAAAATAATGATGTCATCATTATAACTACTTTTTATAGCCACCGTAAATCAAAGCTAAAATCAATACTTCCATGCTGGTCTGGGAGCAAAGAAAAAACATAGAATGTACCAGTTGCTTCTCTTCCCGCGCAAATGGTAAAAACCCATCGAGGGAATGGGCGAAAATCATAGGAATCATGTTAAAGGCGATGCGGCTAGCAACCCATCACTATTTTGATTCCACTTTCCACCTCTACGCCCTCAGTGTCTTGCTAAACGTGGCCTGTAGGGCTTGTTGCCTTAGGCTCTGTCTACCCCGTAAGGGATAAAGACGTGATTTGTGTATGTGTATTTATGTATGTAAATCAAAGTCACCCCGGTTTACGGTACTAATATTGTAAATGTGAATATTACTCTCAGAGAGATAATCCTGCTTGTCTGTTTGTTGCCTTTTCGCGGTAAAATCGCTTTACCTATCGTGATGTCGGGCCTGAAGATATTGTGGAGGTTACGCTAAATAGGCTAATTTTATCCCGGAAAATTGCGTAGTTCCCGCGTGATAGGATAGTTTTTAAACTATAGAAAGTGTTACCCCGGAACAGAAACTATTTATGTATACCCAATTTCAAAAAAATCGATTCAGCGGTTGAAACATGAAAAGGTAACAAATAGACAGAATTACTCTCTCATTTATAATATTAGTATGGATGTAGAGACAAATATGAGGACCACATTTTTTGCCGCTGAGTACCTATATCACTTAAATAAGTAGATACCTTTTTACTAAGATTTCCTAATTACATAATTCCAAAGTTATTCGCCTGACAAATGTCCTGACCACCATAATAGCGAAATCTGTAAACCCTTTCCGATAAGCAATTAACAAAACGATGCCAACCAATTCGAGTAATGCCGCATACCGAGGAGTCTAGCGAGGCATTGCGAACTGTCAAAAGCCAGGGGTGACCCCTTGAGTGTCCGAGCCACTCCATTCCACCTTTCCGTGCCCCCTTTCTTACCCCCACTTGGACTGACCCTTACTTGTAGTGGTACCAATGGACGAGACTAAGTGAGAATAGCGAGCTTAAACGAGAAGTAGGTGAGAGCATTCTAATTTGATTCTTGAGTTTAAATTTGGAAGAAGCGGGTTTTTGCGGGTGGTAGGGCCTTGTGCAAGGTCCGTCCGGATCGCTACCACCAACTTACTCGCTAATCCTGCCGCTAAGTAGCAGTGCTTGCACTGCTGTGTTCCGGTGTGGAGAGTAAGACAGCCGGGGAAATTATGGGCACAAGAGGCATTGCATCTTAGTCCTCTAGGTTGGCAACGCATCTGTAATCCCTCCGGGGTTGCAGGTGTCTATGGGCAGTGGTGATCACTTACCATCAGGTGACCCATTTGCTCGTTTGCCTTCCTATTCATATTAAAAAAAAAACAAAAAAAAAGAAGCCGTTGCTAATCATGATAATAGCTTTTTTTCAGTTACAATCCAGACACCTTTGAAAAATTTCTTCTTATGCAGGTAAGCATTGCCATACAACGCGGCAATGCTGCCAGCCTTCTGGGCACCATGCCACCGGGCAGTGATTTAGGGCAACTTTTTTTTTTATAGCTTTATGACAATTTGTTTTATAATTAGTAGTAGTTTTAGTTTTAGTATCTCTTAGTTATTTTTAAGTTGTGACTGTTTTTTTATTATGATTTGTTTTTCTTTTCCAAGTAGGTAGTAGCGAAATAGATAAAAAATATTATCCTTACGAATATTAAAAATGCGGAAGTGTTTGTCTGTCTGTTACATCTTCACGCTTAAATTTCACGCTTTAGTTTTAACCTCGCGGAAGGACGTAAGATATTTTTACGTAGGATTGACCTGTGATTGACCCCTGTTTCACCCTATGGAAAGTGTAGATGAGGTTGACGGTGTAACTCACTGGTTCAGTAACAGCCTATTCGCTCTGGCCTTGAAGAGCTTTAGTTTCAGGTTCTATGACTGTGTGTTTTTATTCCGGAGACTCGCTTAGTTCCCACAGGATAGCGAAAAGCGAATTCTACGCAGGCTGTTTCGCGGAGTATTGGCCGTAAAGTAACATCATCATCGTCGGCAGGAGCATTATATTAGTCCATGCTGGACATAAGCCTCTCCATCAACTACACGTCTTTGTGCACGATTTTCGGCTACACCTTGCGAAGACCATCGCTCCACCTTGTCTGAGGGCTTGGCAATCCGCGTTGTCCACTCAAGTAGGTACTCGCTTAGCCTACCGGCTGTCGGTTCTTCGACTAATGTGTCCAACCTACTGCCACTTTAGTTTGCTGATCTGGTGAGCGATGTTGGTGACTTTGGTTCTTTGTTGAATCATTTTGTTCCGACTTCGATCCTTCAAAGAAACTCCAAGCAAACCATACTGTGTGTGTCCACATCTCGGCACCGTATGCTGCCGCATATTAAAAAACTATAGAGTAGTTTTAAAAATCAGGTAATCAGTATCCTACTAAATAATATAAATGCCAAAGTTTGCGACGATGTGAGTGAATGTGTATGTTTGTTCCGTCTTCCCGCTGAAATAACCGGACAGATTTCGATAAAATTTGGAACGGAGATAGCTGGTATCCTGGATTGAATTTGCATAGTTCCCGCGGGATAGCGATAAACATGGCAATTGCTAATTTTACGTGGTTGAAGTCTCGGGAAGAAGCCATCACTATGACTACATAGTATAAAATAAAGTCGCTTTTTCTGTCCCCATGTCCCTATGTCCCTTTGTATGCTTATATCTTCAAAACTACACAACGGATTTTGATGCGGTTTTTTTTAATAGATAAAGTGATTCAAGAGGAAGGTTTTTATGTATGATTCTACGCAGACGAAGTCGCGGGCAGAAGCTAGTAATCATATTTAATCAACGAAGCAATTCACCTCTAAAGTCACTCGCTTCTCCTTCATCCCGTGGTAGCGCAGCCGGCGCTAAAAGGTGTCATGGAGACGGCTCACTCGGCCGGAGCCGCCGGACCGGGCCACGTCTATTGTAACAAGTCAAGTCCGTCTGTACATATTTAAACGACCTATTGGGAATTATTGGAAATGAAAGAGATGTCTTTTCTTAAATGTCGTTAAGGCGCTTTAAGATGTCTGTGATGTGAATGAGGCAATGGCTTGCTGCAATATTAAGAGGACTCCTAATGTCGCTTCTAGCCATTGCTAGGGTGTGCAGTGGGGGGCACAAGGAAGGCATAGGCAGCGCATACAAATTGTGGTGCACCTCTCTCCCGCTGCCTACCGTTGCATATCCTGGCGACCCTCACTTTGCTTTATACTTTTTGATAGAAAAATTCGAAGGTTTACTCACCTGTTATGGGTGTTATAGAGGCACGCATCACGGAATGATGAGGATCCGGAATCGATTCCCGGCCATGGCTTTACTTTTTACCTGCTATGAGTGATGTAGGGGTGATAGCACGTATCATGGAATGATGAGATTCCCCTTTCCACCTATACGCCTACAATCATTCTAACCGTGGCCTTTAGGTCTCGTTGCCTTAGGCTCTGTCTACCCCGCCCCCCTCACACACACACACATAAATCACGTCTTTATCCCTTATGAGGTAGACAGAGCCTAAGGTAACAAGACCTGAAGGCCACGTTTAGCATGGTTGTGGGCTTGGTCAACTAAATGGGACCTTGGGCCACTGTTCGAGTATCTTATCTCAATATATGATCGGCTTGTTATGCGTCTGTCAGTGCCAAAGTACTCCGACGTTGGTTGTGAAAAGGTTCTACAGTGGCCTAGGGTTCCGTTCGGCTGTACGTACGGATCGGTAGCAGTGTCTTACTCGCTAATTCTGCCGCCAAACACCAGAGCTTGAGCTGATGTGTTCCGGCCTGGAGTAAGACTACTAGTGTAATTACTGACACGAGGTATTCTAGATGACAACGCATCTACAATGCTCTAGTGTTGCGGATGTCCGTGGGTGGCCACCAGGTCACCCACTAGCTGGTTTGCCTTCCTTGTCGAATAAAAAACAATCTATTGTCTACAGGGTACTTCAGGTTTAATTTTCTGTCATTTTTTTAAATGTATCAACTGATTTTTCGCTGTGTGTATTGAATATGTCGTACATATGAAAATAAAGTACTTATTCAATAACTAGCTAATTGACTTCACTATATATGTAGTATAAAACAAAGTCTCTTGCCGCCGTCTGTGTGTTTGCCCCTACATTTATGCTTAAATCTTTAAAACTACGCAACGGATTTTGATGCGGTTTTTTTAATAGATAGAGTGATTCAAGAGGAAGGTTTATATGTATAATTATATGCAGACGAAGTCGCAGGCAGAAGCTAGTTCACGTATAAAGTACTATTAATGTACCTTCCTATGAGCGAAATATTTTTGGAATTGATTCATTCGTTTCAAAGATGACTTCTGAACTTTGGTTCGTTATTATGTAGGTATAGTCCATTCCAATCCATTGTAACGTTTTTGTAAACAAACAAGCCCCCCCCCCCCCCGCAGAATCATAGTATAATTGTTAGAAAATATTGTGAGATATCAAGTATGATCGTTACACATTCCGGTGGATGTGCTAATTGCATATTATTATAATGAATGATGAATGATTGGCTTGTTTACAAAGGCGTTAAAATGGCGTATAAAATTCATCCACTCGACAATTGTTTGTTCATAAACGTGACAGATAAATATTGACTACGACAATCTCTCTTTCTAACACAATCACAGAGCTGCAACATAGAGTTTGGTAAAGCCAAGTCGTTTTCAATTAAAGCGTTCACACCAATTTCTAACCATTTTACTTCTAATAATCGTGTCAGGGGAATCAAGGTAACTTCCCCCAAGCAACGACGGATACTTAAGCTAGTATCCAACACTTCACTCCAAGGGGCGGACAATCCCCCTTGAGCCCTAACCCGCTTCAAGTACCCAAAATTAGCACTCGAAATACCCCGGCCAGTGTCAATATGAAATGCTTGACGTCTTTGTATTTTGCTCGGAAACTTCTGAGGGTGTTCTTAAAAAAAATATTTCAAATTTTCCTGGCTGGAGTTGAACGGTTCTATGCTGCCAGTTCGTTTTTGGGGATTCTAAAGTTTAATTTGCGAAATTCGTATAAAACAAGGACAGAGTGCATGAGTTATAAAAAAAGATTATCGTGCAGCGTCGTTAGCGGCCAGTGTGAAGGATTATGGGCAGTATCAATGCTAATCAGTAAAAAGTTAAATGGCTGTCTTAAAAATTGAGATATTGTTATCCTACTTATAAAAACAAAGTAAAGGTTTTGAAGTGAGGTTTGTTCTATTTTGCAGTAACAAAAAAACATATCAAAATAACCTATGACTGTGAGACACGTGAAACAAATTAAAAAAGTCACCCGAATTGAAACTGAAACTACTTTTTCTATCATAAACATGACATAAAAAGCGACCTGCGGGCCAAGACAATATAGAAAACGTCAATCAAACAAAATATCCAATTTAGTATAACTATCTATTCTCAATTTAAAGACAAACCCTCAAGCAGCTGTATCGATTACAGATTCACATCGAATTTGTGACAGAATGGTAACGTATCATGATCAGCTTTAGAAAAAAAGCAACAACTTTTTTTTGAACTTCAAAAAATTTAAAGTCGCCGGATTCGATTGAGTGCGTTTTTAAATGTTTTTTTATGTCATGTTGGTAGTATTAGTAGCCAGGAACAAGGGATGAATCTATGTTCGTTAACAGTTGACTTGTTAATCGGATGATCTCAAGATGGCGGGTGATTTATAAGCCGGCGCAGGCGCTGGCGCCCGCGCGGCCGCAGGTACCTTTTAAAGGATTGTGGCGCTCAAAGTTTGTTAATTTATAATAGGAAAGAAAGTTTAGAATTGTATACTATGTTTGTGTTATATCTCTTTTCAGGAGATTGGTATAAATGGGTACTAAAACCAAATGGTTAAAGTATATTTGATTGTGCATTCGATTGAAATAACGCTGTTGACGTCGCCACAATACCTGAGAGCAATATTACAAAATATAAAACTTCTATAGTTATAGTGTAGTTAGTTATAGTTATAGTGTGAAAAGGGAACGTGCTGGTGTGAAAGAGGATATAGTGACTAGGATAGAAAAAGTATGCTTAGTTGGTTTGGTCACGTAGAGCGGATGGATGAAAGTAGACTAACTAAACAGATCTATATGGGGAGTGTAAATGGTTACGTTGGGAGGGGAAGACCTAGACGGACGTTCCGAGACCAAATAGGAGACGTTTTGGAAAAAGGTCAGGTCAGGAGTACCCGAAACCGACGAGCATGTATGAAGAGATTGATGAATGTGGATGAAGCAAAAGAAGTATGTCAGGATCGTAGCAAGTGGAAAAAAGGAGTATCTGCCTACCCCCGTGGGAAAGAGGCGTGACGGTATGTATGTATGTATGTATGCAAATCCTATGTACGGACATAGCTACCTTTATGCTAAATTCCAACAAAATCAGTATAGTGGTTTAAGCGTGAAGACTTGAAGAGAAAAGAAGACAGACACACCTTTGATTTATAATAGGTATTAACATAGATTCTTCAAATGAATGAAACAACCGCTTGCCAACCCTTAAGAAAAGGCAAACTTGAATGAACAATACTGTTTTAAAAGTGACGCTACTGCCGCGTGCCTCTCTATCCGTTACGGTATTTTCTTGGTTCATCCTCCTAAGTTCTAAGTAAACCTTTCGCTAAGATTACGTCACCACTTATTAAATTCCTGACGAAACTTTGAGCACCATCTAAAACAAAACAAGACCAAAAACGGCGACTTGAAACAGATTCTCGGATAGCGACATCGATTCGAGCGGGAGTAAAAACGAGTCGTTTGACCGACGGGAATTCGGACAAAACTACCGAATCTCGGACAAATTCATTAGAAACTTGCGTACAAATTTGTCAGCGGAATCTGGATGCCGAGTTAATCGACTGCTGATAGAATTTGTAGTAAATTGGGGAATTGGTGTTTTTGATCAGATTTTTAATGATGAGGGAACGAGCTCAGAAATAGGCGTCCATTTTATTCGATTTTATGTGTGTAATTAAAAGTTTTGAGGTATTTTTTTTTCATTGATTAATGAAAGGGGATTTAAGGACCTATGTAAAAATGACGATTACTTTCAGCTTTCGTAATTACAGGCCGACCACAATCATTAACTTTAAAAATAAGGCAAGGAAAAAAAAATACGTTATTAACATCAAAATAATTAGATATAAACTCATTTACTTGACTCTAAATAAAATAAGTACTATGTTGCTTCGAAAATAGAATTAGGAGTATTTTAATAGTATTATTTTTTCCCTACAAAAAAACCGGTTATTATCTGCCATGCAATTGGCAATCTCTATAAAAAGAGATACATGATTAATGATGATAATGTATTGAATAAAAATACGGAAATGAGTTTATTTTTTGCATTTATATTCCATCGTGCGGGTGGTAGGGCCTTGTGCAAGGTCCGTCCGGATCGCTACCACCATCTTACTCGCTAATCCTGCCGCTAAGTAGCAGTGCTTGCACTGCTGTGTTCCGGTGCGGAGAGTAAGACAGCTGGGGAAATTACGGGCACAAGAGGCAGTTCATCTTAGTCCTCTAGGTTGGCAACGCATCTGCAATCCCTTCGGGGTTGCGGGTGTCTATGGGCAGTGGTGATCACTTACCATCAGGTGACCCACTTGCTCGTTTTCCTTCCTATTCATATAAAAAAAAAAAAACGTTCAGTTCGAGGCTTGTACAAATTTAAGTACTTATTTCAAATTACATTGCATCGACCTTAAACTCGGTGCAGTTTGCTCCTAAGAACACAAAACGATTCAAAGTGATTTTGCTTATATTAACTACAGGAAACCGCCAATAAAATCAACAATATAAATCTAGTGAGCATGATCAGTCAATCCGTGGATATAGGTACCTTTTTTTAATAGACCCCCGCGGATTTCTCGGAAAACCGCAGAATCGAATTTACTGATCGTACCCTTTACGGTAACATCTGTCAATACGTTTACCGACCACCTCAGCAACACTACCTCCATACTAAGCAGACTCTCTGCGCAGGAGCTACTTTCATCACCAACGTTAATAAGCTTCCACGAGAAAGAGATAAACTATATAAAAAACCAGCGAACGCAACAGAGATGGAACGAGTTGAGGCTTGTTAAGCGAAATTAGATAAAGACGGGCTTATAGGTGTTCTTGTGGGGAAGAAAGAAAGGTATGACTATCTGGGTGGCCACCCCCCACGGTTGGCCGATGACCATAAAAATGAGTATAAAATTGAAACATCAATATAATAAGCAATCAACGATAGCCTGGCCAGCTCTAATTATACGGAGCGTGGTACGTTATAAATTACTTCATGACCGGAGCTACAGATTGCTCCGAAACTCTTTGACCGGATTGGTTTCGAATCGTGAAAGATTTGACTTGTAATTCGTGATGATTATGTGATATATTGCTTCGGACAAATTGTAGAGCTGTGTCAAGAGAAACTGTCCAAGTTTCGCAACTAGCCTACGAGTATTTTTATGAGTTTAATGACCCCAAAAGGTAGGAATAAATGTTTTACTACCAATTACCAATGGGTAAAATTTACTGTAATTGTCGGACCGTAAGTACCGTCCGAGACTAAGAAGTCTTCACTTAACCGCTACTAAAATACTTAATAAGATTCATCATATTTTGAAAAAAAAGGACTCCACCCAGCGTAACATTCATCGGATCAAGGATCATGAGAATAATTGTAAAAAAAAAACAAATTATATGACATTTTTTCAAGCGCAGAATCATTAAATAATCCTTCACTCTTCTAAATTAAGTTCATGAAGCGTTTTCACAAAACATCTGCAATCGCCAACGTTTGCGTTTCCGTTGTTTAACTATTGAAAAATACAATTAAAATCGTTAAAACCCAAGATTGAGAACACGCTATAACGTCCGTGTCATAACTGGATAATTCGTATGTTTAAATTTGGGCTCCCCGAGGCAGAGGTGCCGTGATGCCCGGTTTGTTGGTTTTTCGACCTTTGTTTTTTATATGGAGGCAATTTTCGACTTAAATGAGGTTGAATTAGTATGGATTGGCTTTGCGTCTTTTTTTAATGAGCGAGGTGGAGTTTTGAGGTATTTTTATTGATTCGCCGTGTAAAGGTGTTTGATGAGCGGCGATATTACTTGGCTCACTGTTTCGATTATTTTGTTTGTTCGTTATCATAAATTTGGCACTGTGTCAAAGAAACCTACGCGTGAATTGGCAAAACTAGCTCGGAATTTCTACCTAATACTGACATTAACATAACACCTTGATTACCTATACCTACCTATTTAAAAAATACGACGCATAATTTATTTCCGTGGAAAAATTGCATTAATTTCCCATCCGATAGTGTAAAAGATGATTAGGCAGTTTTTAAGACAGAGATAACTACTAAGCATAAAACTTTGTTTTTAATACACATCCCGTAAACTACCGATCGTGAAAGTTTTAAAAATAAATATGTATAAAAATAAATTCATATCCATACAAATTCTCGCAACTTATCATTTTAAACGCGCACACAAATTTGGCAGTCAGCACGATTCCGGGCGATTCCCATAATTTAGGGGTCCATTGGTGATAATAACGTGTTTAGAGGTCCACCTAGCTCAGCTCTGGTTGGATGTGGGTGGCGCCACAACATAGTCCACCACAGATGTTTCAGTGCTTGTCTATTGACTATACCAGCCAGTTAAGACCAGTAGGCTTATTACCTAACTCGCTCGCAATCGCCATCGTGTTCATTTTGACAGTTCTTGTATGAATGTGACAGCTAGCTGATTCCGATGCCAATTGTCAGCCCATACGTGAACTGTCATAATGAACACGATGGCGATTGCGAGCGAGTTAGGTCGCATGTTTATAGCCCTCGCCTTTGGCTCGTGACAAGTTCCTGCGATCTGAGACATTCTTTATTTCACCGCCCTCGGAATGTAATGTATAAGTGAAAAACCTAAGTGAATGACCTGTTGTATGTGTGAGTAATATATGTGTGCGAATAGACAAATTGACGTTCCAAATTAGAAAAATGACTTAAGTCCCATATCAATTCTGTAGGTACACTACTACATACAACAGGTCATTTTCTTAAGTCTTTCACCTATACTGTAGCAATTATCAACTATCATTTGAAAAACAGCGCCTTCTCTCGTCCCTGGTGAGTAGTAGATGTTCCACGGGAGTTTGCAATTGTGTCGTACAGACACATCATTCAAACAGATGACGCTTAGCGACAAATATTCGCATAGTAACAAGGTCACGTGACAGAAAGAAAGAAAGAAAGAAAAAAATATTTATTACCACTAACAACCATAAAAAAAACATCAAAACACAAAAACAAAAATAAAAGGATTAGTGGTAAATGGTTCGGCGTCAGCAAATGCTGCCAGTGCCAGCTCGCACGAGCGACACTTCAGCGCTGTTTTTCAGCCGGAACACATACTGCTCGCTCCAACAGTTGGGCCCTTACACCAAAAAAAAATAGGCTCACTCACAAAATACATTTTACATAGTAACAAATTTGGTACATTTCCATTTAAATAATGACAATAACAATGTAGGCGTTACAAATATTTAATTAATTATGATTACATTGCACTAAGTTCCAGGCACGCTTCTGATTAATTATACGAGTAGGTACATACTAACACGACAGCTAGTAAAATATAGAAAAATTCGAAGGCTTACCCACCTTTTTTTTTTTTTTTTTTTTTTTTAACGTGTGGAAAATGCGCCTTATGCATCTCCGCGCTCGGGGCAGCATACGAACGGAGGTATGACGGGCTCTCCATCTCGCCGCTGCCTTCCCTATGGAAGAAGGGGAGAGGCCTACCGTCTAAAAACACACACGTTCCCTCCAGGCCTTGAACTGCGGGCGTTGCGGGCGCACACGGTGACCACCGCAACGTCCACTGGTCGCCCCGGGATGGGGTAGGTGGCGACAGCACCGTTGAATGCGGGTTCCGGATTCCCCGCCCTCCCCCGCCGGTGACCGTCTGTTTTTTTAAAGAGGTTAACTCCTCGTAGCCCCCTCAGCGGCCCACGTTCCCAGCGAAGGCTTACCCACCTGCTACGGGTGGTGTAGAGGTATAGCACACGTCACAGAACGACGAGGATTTCTCTATATGCTCAAATTTTCAGTGTCGTTTAGAATTTTTATAACAATTATGGTAAGAATTGAACGATCAAGGCAAATGAGACATCTGTACGTTAGTCTCGCATAGCGTGAGCACTGTCGATCGCATATTGATTGCCGTCAAATTGTCCGGTCGTGACCGCTGGCCGTAATGTCTCTCTCGTAACCGGAGGTTTCCGCGGCACAATTACCCGTGATCAGCTAACTCGTCATTAGTCATCCCGATTACACGTAACCTATGACATTTGAGGACTTTCTTTTTGATGACTTGAGTGCCTGTAACTAGGTGGGTGGTTGTCCAAAGAAAAACTAGTTACTCTAAAGCGAAGGATCCCAATGTGGTCCGGGTGGATCCCCAGGGGTCCACATACATACATATATCACGTCTTTATTCCTTACGGGGTAGACAAGCCTAAACCTGAAGGCCACGTTTAGCATGATGGTAGGCGTATAGGTGGAAAGGGGAATCAAAATAGTGATGGGTTGCTAAGCGCATCGCCTATGACATGATTCCTGAGATTTTCGCCCAGGATTCCAAGTTGGCGTGAAATAAAAATGGGGGTTTTGAGAATATAGTCGAAATGTAGCAGCAGAGGGTCTATCGAAAAAAGAATGAAACTTGGAACTTGGTCTACGAAACAAAGAGTTTGGAAACCGCTGCTCTAATGGGTTTGAAAAGGAATAAATGTAATTGGTAAAGGATGGTAGGATCGCCTGTCTTACTTGGTAATCCTGCCGCCAAGCAGCAGAGCTTGTTCCAGCGCAGAGAGTAAGACATAAACTACTGAATTTCACCAGCTGTATAGTAGACTTGTGGTCCAAGGAAAGGTTGAGGGTACCAGGCCACGAGGAAGATCGCCTATGAGACTGACCAGATAAAAGTGGCAGTAAATGGCTCGATCACCACATGAAAGAACGAGGAAGGCGGTCGTCAGAGAAGAGTGGCGGCGTGTTGTGAAGCTCGCCACTAATATCTGAAGTGATGACCCCGACCACTCTGTCAAGAGTGATACCGAAAAGAAAGAAGAAGATAGTAGAATACTTGCCCTCTAGGCTTGCAACGAAAGAGTATTTATGACAAGACAAATGATGGCAAATGAAGGTCTTCTCACATACCTACCTACTTAGAGATCTGAGCCTGTACTGTATATTTTCTTTTACACAGAAAAACGTATCAAACGCGTTTAATTACGTCTCAATTTCTATAGAAAAATTGTCAGCGCCACTAGCGGATCAAAACGGCAACCAAATGTTCTCGCAAGTAAGTATTTGCCATTTTTGACGCAAACGCGTTCGGGATGTATTTTGTGAGCAAAATTTAAACTAAGTGTACTGATAATGTTAGTTAGCTACGACCAAAATGAAATATTTACGTTGAAGTGGCAACAGAATTCTCATAAGCTATTTAAGCGTCGCTTCCTCCAACAAGATTTATACTTGGCATAAAAAACGAGTTTACCTATTGGAATCCTAATTGGGCCAAAAAACCTCCATCCTGGTTTACGACCGTGGGTGTCGCGACCTAGCAATCTAACGCCTAAATCATTTGGATGCAACATATAGTTAAGCTAGTGGATATAATTGGTTAAGAGTGTTCGAAATATAAGATGGGTTCTCTCTACGAATAATAATAAGTCAAGAAGCGTAATTCCCTAACAGTTGCCGCTTCGATTGTCATTACACTTACGCACACAAACTAACAGCAATGCAAACGTAACACCTGTCACTTTACTTGTCCGCGCGTCGTGATTGTGTCCGCCTACTTGCGGTAAGGGAAGGGTGCGTGGATCGCATGCATCCAGAGTCGTCAAGTATGATGTCCTAAAATATTTATTTACATACACATGAAAGGTGAGTCCTCTATTTTTCATATCTGAATGGCTTCTACACCACTTCACACAACACGATGGCATATTTTTCTAATGTATTAGCGCAAAAATACAATGATAACGTTACGATAACGGCTCGAGCGTCCCAGCCGAACTAATTCGCCGCGCGGTACATATTTTAAGCCACGCCCCCTACGGTTCACTTCGCGTGGAATGATTTTTCGGGCTTAGTTACGCTTCTTGACTTATTATTATTCGTAGGGTTCTCCCCAAAGAGTTATCTCTTGTATATGGCGCGGAGAGAAACGCACGAGTTGATGTGCCATCGAACGAATTGATTCCTGACCCACTGTGGAACCCTCTCTCTTTGAATCGACAAGGAAAATCGTGTGACGTTTACTGTGAGAACGTTCTGCGGTAGGTCAGGAAACAAACGGTTTGACTGTACAGGACACCCGTACGGGGTTCTAGAGCCTAAGGTGGCGAGACCTAGGCCACGATTAGCAAGATTGTGGGCGTATAGATAGCAAAAAATTGAATCAAAATAGGGATAGGTTGCTAGCCGCATCGCCTATAGCATGATTCCCATGATTTTCGCCCATACTACTATTTTCTTAGGTATTAAAAAAACTCATTAGTACTTATACATCTTCACACATTTTGCAATGTATTGCGGTACCCCAGAAGGGTCAAGTAGATGTCGTGTCTCGTTCATACACGACGGTACTAGGCGGTCGTCGGCGTCGGTGGCTACATTATCACCTGCGCGATACGCACAAAGGAAGGCGTGGAGCTGTCATTCGACTTCAAGTTTTTATTTAATTGTATCAAAAATTTAATAATTCCATGCGTCACTGTTCATCATGATATTTTTGGGCTGCTATTTTTTCAGCTTTCAATTTATATTCAAGGAGAGTACTTTTGTTTTTCTTCGGCTCCAATAAGGTTTCGTTTGATTTTTTTGCTGATGGTGCTTTCTCTTTCATTATACGTATAACTAAATTTCAAATTAATCCGGCCAGGTATAGAAGCACGTCAAATTTGATATCCTACTAATATTATAAATGCGAAAGTTTGCGAGGATGTATGGATATTTGTTACTCTTTCACGCCAGAACGGCTGGAGATCTGGATGAAATTTGGAACATAGATAGATTATAACACATAGGATACTTTTTATCCCGTGGGATAGCGATAAACGAATTCTTTGCAGACAAAGTCACGGGTAACAGCTAGTTTAAAATAAACAAAAAAAATCGGTTGCTTGTAAAATTGATTGATTCTTACGAATACCATAATACCTATAATAAACGTCTAGAGCTACAAATGTTTCCATCTCCAACCCGTTTTTAATATAATCGTACATATAATAATCAGCTAGATAATCAAGATTATAAAGAGCTTCAATGGAACATGCAGATATGTAAACAAATATCAAAATTAAAAGGCTATGTTTGGAGTAATTTCCTAGCCAATCAAAGTTACACGCTATGTCTTCTTAAATATAATACCTACTAATATTTGTGTGAATTATATTTTTTTTGAAAATATACTAATTTACTCGAAAATAATTACTAATTAAACCTATCCAACCAAACTATCCAGTCGCAAATCGGTGTTAAGTCTTTTTTTTAATATAAGGTTTTACATGTACTAAAAAAAACATAGGGACAAAGGCGTCTCTACACCTCTCGCCCTAAACACGGTCACGTTCTAACCCATCTCATTATCGAGTTTGTAGCTTTAAGATATAAATAATGTGGACGCGGCAAATTGACGAGTAATCATCGCTGGCTGATTAGCCGTAAATATAGATATTACCGCCTCGCCATGGGTGGCGGTGACATGGATCAAGCTCGTTTGGATTATGGCGATGAGATTTTCTGAGACCGGGGTACTATGAAGTTATTACGTGTACACACTGGCTGGATGGACGATGCGTGTCTTTATTTAAATTACGTTTACTTTATTTAAGTTAAGTTTACTCTAGATTTAGGGTTGGCCGAAAATAAATTTCGAAAGCTCGCAACGCGAAAAGAAAAAAAAATCTGTTGTCGTGTCATTGCGTCCACGATGCGTGTCATTCTGGTTGCATATTCTAGACTCCAGATATTTCTAGACTAGACACTAGACTCTAGATTCTAGAACGTTCTCGAACGTTGCACAGCATCCAATCGCTGCACCGGACAATGCGTCAGCCAGAGATCGGCCTGTGTAAAATGAATACTAGACGTTTCTTTTATGGCGGAGGGTGCGTATTGCTTGCCGACAACGCAGGTCACGGCTGATTCAATAAAATACTGTAACACAGTGTCTAGAAATATCTAGAATCGCTGTCGAACGTTCTCGAACGTTGCACAGCGTCCATTCGCTGCACCGGACAAAGCGTCAGCCAGAGATCGGCCTGTGTAAAATTAATAGACGTTTCTTTTATGGCGGAGGGTGCGTATTGTTTGCCGACCACGCACCATGAGCGGGTCATTACGTCCAGGAGCGTTAGCAAAATATATTTAACCAGCCGTTTGGTCGCGACTTTGTCGAATTAAATATCACCTATGTGCCTGGTGGTTAGAGAAACTGACTATGAAGCTTGGGGTCCCGAGTTTGATCCCGATCGTTGTTCATTCTCGAGTCTTGGATGTTTAATATTACATTTGCTACGATTTACGGTTGTGGAGAGGATCGAGGGCCCTTTTGTACAGTCTTGGGATGCTATGATAATGTAGAATTCTAATGGTGAAATAAGTTTTCAATTCGATCTAGTAGTTTCGGAGCCTATTCAATGCAAACAAAACAGTCAAATCTTTCCTCTTTATAATACTAGTGTAGAATAACTAGCTGTTGCCCGCGTCTTCGCCTGTAAAGAGAACGCTTAACGCTATCCCTCGGGAACTTCGAGATTTTCTGAGATAAAAAGATAGAGATAAAAAGCATTTCTTCCTTTATGTTCAAAGTACGTATGTTTTGCCGCAAAGGGAAGCAACAAAAATACAAACAGATAGAGAGACGGATATACTTTCACATTTATTATAATTATTAGGTAAGTGTTGATATTTTTTGCACAAGATCAATTAATATCAGTAATGCGGTAACAGGAAATGTTGCCAGCATCATTAGTTCTATGCCGCGGGGGAGCTCTTTTATTTATTTATTTTAGTTATTTTTTCTTAGTTATCTATCTATAATTGTGTTATGTAAGCAAACTTCTAAATTTAACGATTTAAATTATGAGAGAGCTTCGCAAACCACGGAGCAGTAGCGGCAGAATATAAATTACAATGACTCCCAGTGCCATCTAGTATCGGGTGGACGAACTGGTATGGTGCGGTTTTAGAACAAGCACACGCTTAGTATAAAATTAACCTAGGTTTCCAATAGGCTTCGGTCTCTAGGGTGGGCTTTCACTGAAGCGAAAATGATAAATGCGACTAATTGATTTAGTGAAAATGTTAATGTCCAAGTCTTTGTAATATGGTAAATGTGACTGACAAGAATTTTCCTAGCAATATTTTATACATTTTCATAGAGACTTCTACAAAAGTAACGTTTCATATTTAAATAAAACACGTGACTGTCAATTTTCATTCTTTCGACCTTTTGCAAAAGTTTTTTTTAACTTTATTTCTTAGTGGGTATACAAAGTTACGTTGGTGTAGTTCAAATCCTGCACTTTTAGGGGTCAGATTGACTTGAAATTTTCTTGTGTATATGTAAGATAAATGACAATGAAACTATAGACTAAATACAAAAGTATTGTACCTATAGATAGTTTGTATTATGTTCGTTTTCAACCAAAACTTTTTTTAGTCCTACATCTACCATTATGCCGACCATACGCCTCATCGCTTATTTTCACTCACCTACATTAGTTTAGTGAAGGCTGGTATCAATGAAATATGTGCCCTCGCGTGATGCCCTCCCTTGAGAAGAAGGGGGAACCCCCTCTACTTAGGTAATTGGATTTTATAAAGATGCTAGCTGCAAGCCTGCTCTTCTTTGATGTTAAATAAATAATGTGAGTGTATTTAAAATGTGTCCTGAATAAATATTTAGCTTAGCCAGATAAACTTTGTGACTGCCGCATTTTTCTAAAAAAAAAATGACTGAAATTAACTCAACACGTGGAATAGACAATACAGAAAAGATAGACACTGTAATGTTTGATATCAACTGTTGGTATGTTGTTACAACTGTCTGAAAAACTACAATAATTGGAAGCCAAAACCTAAAGAGGTTCTTACTTTCTGCTGCTACAAGAAGTAGTTCCAGAAATACCAACTTTAGCGAGTTAAACCCGGAAATTACTGATCCACAAAAATAATTTCGTTTTTCATAGTATTACTATGAAGAGAACGCTTTGCAGTGAACTTTTACCTTTTAAGTAAGCTTCGGTGCTCGAGTTCGAGTCGCTGATTACGGTGTTTTCTTTTCCAATTTCAATTAGTCTGAGTCGTGTTATTGGCCAGTACTATATGCTAGTTAACTAGGGCACCAGTAAAGAGGATGATAGGGCCCAATATTTGCCAGCCGTTTTTAACAAAAATATGTAACAAATACAAACTACACGTATAAATTCTCTTATACTTTCAAAATTATCTAAACAACATAAATCAGAGCGAATTTGGGGAGTTTGGTTCTGAATCGTCCAAATATTTATTGTATTCAGTACCTATACTTCTGAAAGGGTGGCTGGCCACGTGGCGCTAATAGTAAGGGGTGGTTAACAACCACTGTATCATGATCTACCGCACCCTCCTGATCTAATAATACTTAGGATGTAAGTGAAGAGTTGTGCAGTATAGATAAGGTTCAAATGAGACTGGTCCCTGTAAGTAACGGAAGATTTTTATTTAATACGTTTAAAATTTATTGCACTCTGCTTGCTTGTTTGTTGGTCAAATTAGATTTGGGTATTATGAAGTATTTTACTACCAACAATAAATTTTATGATATTGTTAGTGGTCATAAATTTGGAGTTATCTTTGGGTGTTGATGGCTTTTATATTAGTCGTTTGTGGATGATTTGATTTAGACTGTATTGGAGTCAATCAGAAATCATTGTTGACGTATTGTAAATCACCTTAATTTGTATTGGTTTGGTTGTCACTGATGTTTATTCGATTAAAATAGTAGAGATTGTGAGATGGGGTTTGTAAAGGGATGTTAAAAGATTCAATAAGATGGTGTAAGTACGTATTCCATGACCCAGATCATCTTGTCATAAAACTAGATCAATTATAACAAGTAGACTTGTAATTGCAGAATTATTTATATGTTAAGAAAAAGCTTTGTGCATTATAGGGTTGACCGATATTGATTCATCGCAGTCTCCAACGTTTCATTTTTGTTATTACCTTAAAGAGTGTCACTAAATATTCAAAAACCCAATTCCAGTCCAATGAATCAAAATTAGAGATTGCCCCGGCTTGTTGTACTAAATCTATATTTTCATCATTCCTTCTTTTTTCATATTTATATTCAGAGCTTATTTTTTTTTTCAGTTTAATGTTTTAGCAGTAGGCAGGGTTTTTCGTTTATGACATTCCCCTCTCCCAGCGCGTCACTCCAAGCGTTTCAATCGCCAAACACGAAAAATTCGGAAACTCCAAAGATAATAAAAATGCAAAGCCGAACTATCTCACCCTCTTAGGGGAGATTCCATGAAATCATCTCACGACCATTACCCGTGACTGTCGACGCGTGACCTAAAATTATTAGTAGAAATTTGCGCGTTTTTTGCACGTCCGTTCAGCTCCATTGTCGGGGACACACTGAGAAAGCGGAAGTTGTAAAGTAGTGATTTGTAATGCACGCGCCGCGGCGCCTGACGCCACTTCCGTTTGGTTGCCATAATGACGCGTAGACGCGATTCCCGCCAAAATGTCTTGCGTATCTGTGCTGTCTATGGTCTCCCCTAGGCTGGCTGAATAGGGGTGTGTAGAAGGGAGGCTTGATATGCCGACAGTCACTTGAGGAAGTTTGAGCGCATTAATAGAAACATATTTCTGAAAATCTGAATTACACTGTATGTGTATACTGAAAATTAGCACGCATAGAAAAGCTGAAAATAATAGCACGTAAATTAAAGACCAAGGGCCCGATTTTTGAAAGCACATGTGTGAAAATACCACTCGAATGTGGTAAAAATCTGTTTCATACCACCTGCTCGACAATGGCTAATTATATATCATGTAAACCTTACTCAAAGTAACTCGCCCTTGGCTTTAGCCGGGTAGTAATATTGTACTGCATTTCATTATAAACCGTAGGTTGGTAATATGACTATAATTCGCACTTTTCGTAGTTCTTATTGCAATAGTCTTAAAGTCCAATTTCGTAACAATCGTACGGTTCCGAAAATCGAGATGGCCACGCCACGGCAAGCGGCGTTCGATTTTCGAACGAATGAAATAAATTTCAAATAAAACAAAAGCTGCCAGTGTTTGCTGACGCTGTAACGCATACGCATTAGAACGCCTCTAAGATTCCAAATAAAAATATTGCAGTATCATTACACAACTGGACTAATTTCTCAAACATATTTTTTTTACTTTTAAAATTGTTTTACTGTTGTTTTAATTCAATTCTTTTTCTAGTTACCTTGGTTTTTATTGTCTCGCAAAAGGTGAGAAAAGTAGAGTACCTATACTTCTCGGAGATAAAACTGTTTATGTCTTCGCTCTGCTCAGGACTCAATCTTAATTCCCTCGCTACGCTCAGGAATTAACTAAAATCACCCTCGCTTCGCTCGGGAGTTAAATCTAGAGTCCTTTGCTGCGCTCAGGATTCAATATCGCGCCCGTGACACAATACAGTGCTTTATCCCCTCGGCGTACAATCTACTATTGAATTGCTGGTTTAAAAGAGGCAGAAGTCTAACAAAAAAAATGTATATCGTGCCGTTCTGCTCACAATAATAGATTTCAATTTGAGAGTAAGACGGACGGTATGATAACCTTCGGAATTCGAATTTCGGAATAGCCCCCCAGTACATAATGAGTAGGTACGGACCGCTACTGTCGCGTCTGTTTTTATTCAGTCTTATCCTTCTTTCCCAGTCCCCACCCTATCTTGAACGTTATAGATTTACATTAATGTTCTGTTTAGATGAATTCCCGCCATTTAATTACGAGTAATGCGATTGGCAGATTGTTAAAATTCGTTTGGCGACAAAATTGTCTTCCAGGCTGGTCTGGGAGCTATAAAATATAGAATGTACCAGTTGATAGTAAAAGCCCATCGAGGAAAAGGCGAAAATCTTAGGATTGTTATAGGCGATGCAGCTAGCAACCCATCACTAATTTGATTCACTATACACCCACAATCATGCTAAACGTGGCCTTTTAGGTCTTGTTGCCCTAGGCGCTGTCTACCCGCAAGGCCATGTATTCGGCCCTATCGCTTCAGAGGGATCTCTATTTATTAACAGAATCAATTTGTTTAGTAGTGTGAATGACCAGAAATAAATAGAATATCGCTCGCCACGCCGCCGTACGCGCATAGTCGGCTTGTGAACCGCGCTGCATGCCTGCGCCGGCGCCGCAGTGACAGCAGTAAATCCGGACGCATTGACGGGTAAATTCAAACGCTTTGATCGCTTCCCTCACTTACACGGTAAAGGTTGTAAAGAATGACTTGTACAGATGTATAAAAACTTTCCCTAACCACTAAACCTGCAATTTTTCTCTGCTGGTCTAGGAGTAAAGAAAAAACATAGAATTTACCTTCTCTTCCCGCGCAGATGGTAAAAGCCCATCGAGGGAACGGGCTAAGTCTTAGGAATCATGTTACAGGCGATGCGGCTAGCAACCCATCACTATTTTGATTTCCCTATCCAGATATAGGTACACCCTTAATCATGCTAAACGTGGCCTTAAGGTTTTGTTATCTTAGGCTCTGTCTACCAATAAGGAATAAAGACGTGATTTATGTATATATGTGTGTATGTATTATGTCCCCCAATACACTTATATACCACGAGAAAATGGCGGCATATTTTCTAAGTAAATGCTCTTCTTAGCAACGAAATCTATAAAGCCAGTTTCACACCATCAGTCACATCTTCATCCCAATATTTTTTAGCAACTGTATAGTGTGACAGTGTGAACCCTGCTCAATCGGAAGGTAAGCAAATAAAATAGTGGCAGAATGTATAATTGGTGACAGCCCGCTTGGGACCATAATTGGCGACTCGGATTGATGGTCCTTCGAACCGCATCGGAATCTTTGAATCGAAGAGTGGTAATGAGGCTGATTAAATGGCCGACTGCTTGATTTTAGCCTGATGAAGTTATTGGGGCGGTAGAAGGCTTTAATGAGGGAATAATGTGGAAGGAATACACATGGGCACTTTGGGTTTAGATCAAATAAAGTATGGGTTTTAAGGGGCTGACTGAAACGGGCATCAAAGTATACCGAGATGGAGACTATTCTAGGTAAGGTAGTTTTGTCTCAATGTTCTTGTGTAAATATTTCTAGTACCGCCGAATAAGGATCTAAACATGTTGTATTTAATTGACTTTTTTTAGTAAGCTGCTTAAACGTTTACACCAAAATTAACTTATTTAACAATAAGATAAACGTCACTAAATAACTAAACTCAGGCTAGGTGAAGCGATCTTCGCATTGTGCCAAGAGCTGGATGAGAGTAGCCGAGGATCGTGCACAAAGGCGTGTAGAGACCTATGTTCAGCAGCGGATATACCATAGGGATAAAATATGAGTATTTCGCCAAAGTCACTCAGAGAGCTATGGAGAGGGCTATGCTCGGGGTTTCGGGGGATAGAATTAGAAATGATGATATCCGCAGTAGAACAAAGGTTACCAACATAGCCGGAAAATTGCGAAGCTGAATTGGCAGTGGGTGGGTCACATTGCTTGCAGAACTGATGCCCGATGGGGTCAGAAGGTTCTCGAGTGGCGTCCGCGGACCGGGAGACGAGCTGTCGGTAGGCCTCCAACAAGATGGAGCGACGACCTGATTAAGAATGCGGGATCGCGGTGGATGCGGAGGGCGGAAGACCGGTCTGAGTGGAGAGCCTTGGGGGAGGCCTATGTCCAGTAGTAAACGTCCTTCGGCTGACATGATGATAATGTGATTACTAAATAAAAAAACCAAACAACAAAATCAAGTAAATTAAGTGTTTCAATTGGTATTATTACCTAACCGTTTCAATATATCCTAAAGAGCTGACTGAATGTGGACATACGTCCTCATTTAAACTATAAACAAAATCACTCTCAATTAACCATTCCGAACTCCAGATCAAACTCCGAACAAACGAACATCGGACAATGGTACCCCCGACACATACTATTTACAATGTTAGCGGTCACGCAAACAGCAAAAATGGACAGTAACGAACCGGTAATCCGATTCCGAGTGGTCAGTTCTCTAAAGTTTCGATCGGCAATCAACTGAATCAACAGATCTGTTTCGTGGGCAAACAGGCACACATAAGCAGCCGTGGTTGCGTTAGTGTGTGTACCGGACATTGATTGTCATTTGCTTTTGGGGTGCTATGATACTGGGATTGAGTGTGTGTTTGTTCTGTAAGTATGTTTTAGCTGTAACTTGGATTGTTACAGTGTTTTATTAAGAGCTGTAAGTCGAGATTTGGTTTGGTTTTGTATTTGATTACAGTTAGGTACTTAGGTAGGGACGCTCTTATTTTATGTGGATTACGATTTTAACTATAACGATTTAGGTTATAACTTAATTGCAACTTAATAAATGATACGAAAGCAGAAGTTGATTTCTGGTTTTTATATATTTTTATAGGTCGCCTGGAGGAACCATAACATTATAAGGGATTTTATTAGTTTGTCATGGAGACAAAGGTACTTAAACTGATATTATTCAAAATAAGTATCTAATTAGAAGCAATAGCCAGCAACCAGATAGATTGCAGAATCTTGTTAATACTGTTGCAAAAACAACCAGTACTCAGTGCAGCAAAATGACAATCACGTATCGAAAAACACGGACAGCTTTATCACATTTCGAATCCAACCCAATTGCCAATCGGGATCCAACCAATCGAATAACTAATGAGACCGCCCTCCGAAATTAAGCAAAACAACTACATTGGCATATCCTTATCAACCACCAAAGCATCTAAAAAGCGACGGCGACATCCGATCAGAAATTAACCGAAATAAATCCACGAAATAAACAATCGCATCACTATTCATCGGTACGAGACAAAAAGCGAGATTGAAATATCCGCCTAATTTGCCTGTGGGGCAATAAAATATGTCATATCATATGCCGCAAGAGCAGCAAAAACAAACTTCAAATGAGAACATCCTGAATTGGAGCCACAAGAAAGGGAATTTTAAATCGTCCCAATTATGAATAAGAGAAAGGCTTAAGTGATGGGGGTCTCGAGTGCCCGTAAATCTGTTTAGTGCTGTTTAATTATGGCAATCAGGATGTCCTTTCTATGTTTTATTAGTTCTTTTGTAGTCTAATTCATGATCTTGCGCTTTGTACGATGGTACTGCAAAATTTCTTGGCGGTGTTTCGCTGTTTGTTGTTTTGTTTGATAGCTTGGTTTTGACGTTTCCGAACGAGTAGAGTGAGTTTTACAATAATGGAAGTATGTTTATTTACATAAAGCATCTACGCTAATAGATATTGTCAGATGTAAAGTTAGAACTAATATAACATTTTCGTTCGATTATAATTGCCCGCGACTTCTTCCGCGTAGAATTAAAAAAATTGCCTATTTTCATTAGGCATAATGTAGGATTTGTTTGTCCTAGTCTGTCACTTTGACATTTGCCTATGCCGAGCAGAGACAAAACGTGAGTTTCCTTGTTACCTCAGTAATTTTTCCGCCTTATTACAACGCCAGCAATTCGCAATCGCAATTTGAATTTCATCCATTTCCAGGTCGGAATAAGTAGAATTGGCAATGTCTAATCAAAAAAACTTGTTTTAAAACATTTTTATGACTAAAACTCATTTATATAGGTAAGTAATGAAAAAAAACTACTGTTGTACTGAAATTACTGAAAACTACAAATGGCTAAGTAAGTTTATAAATAAAGTAAAATTTTACCTACACCATGTATTATTTAATTTAGCGACAAATGTTATTTTAATAAGCATAATCAAGTGTCATTTTGTGAACATTAAAAACTCTCTGCTCGGGGTTCCTGAACCGGAACTAATATATTTATAAGTTATTGTAAATTAAACTTTCCCAGTTTATGCGTGCTCTATTATTAGGAGCAGTCGCAGTACAAAACTATATCATCATCATCTCCAGCCAAACGTCCTACTCCTGGGCACAGGCCTCACCTCAGAACTATAATGCTGAAAAAAAGTTACTCGTGCTGCAGATGTGACAAATGTTTTGTTTAAATTTTGTTATAACTCTGTTAGCTAACAGAATTATTTACTTGCATGGATTTGGAATGACATTTCACTCAACTAAGTGTCGTCGCAAAATGCACCTTATATTTTCTGAAATTGTGCTTAGCTATTTGAGGTTGGTATGGAATGTCAAACCCAACTACTTAAAAGTTCCGCTAAAGTAGTTCTTTGAGATAGCCGCAAAACCACAGCAAAAAGGTGGCAGCACTGTAACACTGGGCGAAAGTCATCAACGCATATGCGTTCGCGCCCGACAGAGAACGTGTTACATCCGTCTCAATTTTAGTTATTTTATCATGCCTTATTTTAAGGCCGCTAGACGATCAATTAACGTTGGAATATTGCAGTTTTGCAATTTTTTATAAAAAATATTTCCTTTGTTTTATATCGGATATTTTTACTTTCCGATAATTGTTTTTATTTCCTGACATTGTTTTTTTAGATGATACTCTCGAGACTTTTCTGGTAAGGTCTTGGGTTGCTGGCTCGTGGAATAAGGGGCCATTTGATTCGATCCTTAAGGTCCAACTGTACGTTACCGATTAAAAAAAATGCACTTACTCAGATCTCTCGCCTACAGCTTGCTAAAACCAAAGTACCGCAGACAATGAGCGCAGCATCTATAATTTATACGTCTACCACCCCTAGCTTCCGACGCCGGCCGGAAGCCAGCCGCCGCCATTTTGGTTCGCACGCGGCCGGAAGCGACGCACGCGCACACTCACTTCCGACTTGCAAGCGTTCCGATTTTGAAATTTAGAAAAGCTAGTTTGGCGTTCACTCGTCAAAATATTGGGATTTGGAGTCTGCATTGTCGCTTAATGGCGTTGTGCGAAGTCGCCATAGTAAAGGGAGAAAGCGAAGGGTCAAAATTGGCTTGAAGCGTTTGTTAAGTAATAATAATAGGTACACTGCAATGGTCAAGTTTGTGTTAAATAGGGAATTAAATGCGTGAATTTATTGATAACGGTCCCAAAAAGCATTTTTAACTCGTAACTTTTCTATTTTCTAACAAGTTTCAAATATAGTGGATAATGATTTGTCAACGGGTATACTTGGAAACTACGTCTATCAAATGACAGATGATGCTAAGTAACAGATAGAAAAATTCGAAGGCCTACCCACCTGCAGGGTATAGCACGCGTCACGGAATGACGAGGAACCGGGTCCGATTTCCGGCCATAGCTTTACTTTTCGGATTTTTCAGTGTCGTTTAGAAACGTAATTTATTACCAAAAGTAGTGATTTTTTTGCCCTAAAAACACTCAGTAATGCCCTTACAACTTTTACGACTGGCACTATCCAAATTAAACGTCGTACAGTACGCTTGGGACCCCTCATGGCCGGGATCATATTAGTGATGAACATGACATAAATCAAATATGGCCTTCCATGTTGGGGTTGAATAACTTTTTCCGTTAACGTCCGATTTTTACGAACACGCTTTAGGCACTTATACAAAAAAAAAAAAGTTTAGTTGTGTGCAACTAAGGGAAAAAAAATTCGGAGTCCACCCACCAGCTATGGGTGGTGTAGGGGTATAGCACGCGTCACGGAATGACGAGGATCCGGGTTCGATTCCCGGCCATAGCTTTACTTTTCGGATTTTTCTGTGTTCTAATTTTCACTGACATTTAGATTTTTTGTGTATTATAATGTCAAATTTAAAAATCTATCAACTAGATCAACCTTTGCAACTACTAATATAAAGGTTGACTGGAAGAGATCCCTTAGTGGGATAAGTCCGCCTTTGTTCATGTATCTCAGTGTTCGTTTTTAATTTAATAGCTTAATTTGTATTAATTCCATTTTGTATCCTTGTATAAAATGAGTTGTCAATATATGTATATGCACGCGCAATTCCTTTTTTGTTACACGAAAAACCGAGGTCGAGGTCAGTTTGACCGGATCACTATAATCTGGACATTTTTAAGGTCAAAGTGAACACACACCTTCTAGGCAACCCAACATCTTAGGCCTCGTCTTGGCCTTCCAAGCGAAATTGAAGTCAAACGTAAGTATATTTAAAAAAATATATGAAACTAAACGCAACAATTTATTTAAAAGGTTTAATAAAGTCGTTAAAATGGATTGGAATGGAGAATGTCTTGTAGTTGTATTAGATACATACACATACACAAATCACGTGTTCATCCCTTACGGGGTAGACAGAGCCTAAGGTAGCAAGACAAAGGCCACGTTTATCATAATTGGCATTGTTCATTTTTTTTAAGCTGTGCTTTTAACACCTTTATTTGATAAAATGGACTATTTCAAGCAACTAATTTGAATATTATGCTTTTACGTAGCTTTGTTAATTAATAATAAATATTTTTTCGCTCTTTGATAATTCGTGAATTTAGACAGAATTCCAATCGCCTTCGTTCGGCTGGCTATAAAAAAAACGGCTTTGTCAATGGTTTTGTAGATTTGACAGTGACACGTGACAGTTGCCGTAGCCAAACTTTTTTTTTCATTTTTGTGGCAAACATTCGATGCTGGATTCTGTCTAAAACCCCGGTCGTTCGGTCAAACAAAGGTTCAAAGTACTTTTACAAAAATATCTGCAATCATAAAGTATTTTTGAAATCGGACAAGATAAATCGGATAATTGATGGTTTTCCTCGAAATGGTTTTCGAATTGGAGCATACTAAAAAAAATGAACAATGCCAATTGTGGGCGTAAAGGAGGAAAAACGAATCAAAATAGTGATGGGTTGCTAGCCGCATCGCCTATAACATGATTCCTAAGAATTTCGCGCATTCCCTCGATGGGCTTTTACCATCTGCGCGGGACGAGACGCAACTGGTACATCCTATGTTTTTCCTTTGCTCTCAGACCAGCATGGAAGTAGTAAATGCATACAAACATACTAACAAATCTCAGCGAACAATATGATTAACGAATAAATCCCAATTTAACATAGTAATTCGATACATACACGGACATGCAGAATTGATGAGCATTCAATCAGCATAATGACGTGGTGGTTCCATCAATAGTGAGATTAGGAGCGAAATTATACTATGAAAAGGAAATGGCGGCTATGATACGAGTAAATTTTATTATATGTATTAGCTATTAATAGTCAGTGTATGTTAGTGTGTATACGTATTTTTGAAGATACCTATATACGTTTCGTGAATTACTAAACATTAAGCCCCTTATTCATTTGTCAAATTGACCTTATCTGTCACTTTGACATGTACCTTCCACAGATAAGGACAAACGATTGCTAAGTTAGCACAAGCCTATAGAGCGTTTATGAATAGGGGGGTAAGTAAGTAAGTAAGAATAAGAATAAGAATAAGAAAACTTTATTGGCTGAGTAAATGCTTTATTGTACTAACTAGCTGCTGCCCGCGACTTTGCATTAAAATAGGCTATTATTGTGTTTTATTTTAGGGTATCAGCTACCTCCGTTTCAAATTTTATGTATACACAACCATTAAGCCTATTTATAAAAATATCCTGAGTTAATACGAGTGATCCGGCTTCATTTTTTTCATCTAAATCCATCTAGACTTAATTGTGAAAGAGTACTTAGCAAATGTCAAATTTGCATTTATAATATAGATATACTTAACTAAAAATCATTTGATTCCGCAGTACCTGGATTTAGAGGACATTATGCCTTGAAGCAGGTGTTATTAATTTTCTTAATAATGCAATTCTATATGGTGTGTGTGAAGTTCCCAATCTGCACTGGGCCCGCGTGGGAACTATAGCCCAAGCCCTCTAGTTCTGAGAGGAGGCTTGTGCTCTACAGTGGAACATAATATAGGCTGGCGATGATGATGATAAATATACCTACTTTCAATAATTATCACGTCAAATCTACTACAATGGAAAATAAGCGAGGATATTTGCGGAAAGTTTTTCGTCTAGGTACCTTAAAGTAATTTAATTGCTGCAAAGTCTCTTTTTATTAAATATACAGACACATACCTAGACTAGGCATACACATAATGACATATCTAAATAGAAATTGCAACCAAATACAGTAATTTTTCAAGTACTTTCATGCCAAAACACAATATCAAAGTACAAAATTGTAACCTAAAATTCCACACACACAGATAAACCTAAACCGACCAACCATAGTGCCATCCCAATCTCACACCAAACCACTACCAACCTAACCACAAAACCTGCTCATTTGGCCAACTCATAAAACCGATCCATTCCCCCTTGTTTATCGCATATCTGCTATCCACAAATTGCGCCTCCATAGTTGCCAGTGTCTCCGATATAAATCTCCCATTGAAAAGACCGTCTCCACCATTCACGGGCTCCTTTCAGAAGGACAAACATCGTCGGTAAACACTCCTGCGGGACCAAGATCAAAGTACGATAAAACACACGCCGTTTAATTTGGCGCCAACGACTGCCGCCATTTTGTAGGAATTCGCGGTTTTTTCTCAGTGCTGCCAGGAAGGATAAGGAGTGGAGGCGGAATAGAAATGTCAGGTTGGTATTTAGGAATGAGGCTGTATAGTTGTTGGTACAAAATCTTTGTTTGTTGAAGTTTGATTTTAACGTTTGTCCGTCTGATATTTTGGTTATTACAAGGCCGTTTTACTTAGTCACTAAAAAAATTCTCGTGTGATAATTAATGGGGGTTTTCGTAACAAGAAACCTATTATTTTAGGCGCTTTTAATGACCATCGTCCTTTTATCGTTGGAATCCGAGCCACACTTGGCCGATTAAAAAAAATACACACATTAATATAACTAAACAGTCTAGAGCTACAGTCAATTCTTGAATCAGGCGTTAATTTTTTTTTATTCTAAGCTAACAGTATCCGGTTTGTGTAGGTATTTGTTCAGTCTTTTATTATCAAAATTGAAATCAAAATTAGAGCATGAATAAACCTGTTACTGGATCTGAGCCTTTATTCACCAACAAGGTTTCTTTTAGAGGATTATACTGAGATTTTCCGCCTTGAAAAGTCCTACCGTGTTTCGTATATCCCTGTGCCAGAGGTAGAGTGTTTATGGGTTTTGATTATTCATCCGCCAGGGGTCGCCACGAGCAAATACCGTGACAGCGGACAATATTTATTTTACTTTTCACACGACGGAAACGTTTAACTTTTGTTTGGATAAGAAGGGATTTTAGTACAATAGTAGCAAGTGTAAAGATGTCCTGATATTTCAGTATACAGTTCAGAGTTGTGGAGGACAAGAGGAGGGGATCCAATAATTCACCAGAAATTTAACGGATGTGCTATTTTAGAAACACATAATTTGGCTATTTATATACGTCGTTAACTTATAAAAGAAACCAATAATGTAATCCTGTGGCTAGTAAAACTAGGTTAGGCTGGTTTTGTATCATTTTCAGAAAGAAACTTGATAATTGACAGACGTAGACTTTAAGCCAACGGTGGGCAACATGCGGACCAGGGTCCGTTTGCGGCCCGCGAAAGGTCGAACCTCGGACCGCCAAATATTCTAAGGTGTTGTAGGTATACCAAGAATCAATTAATGCCTAGATAAGACATAATTGTTTTTTGCTGGACCTCGTTAACATTTTGCTCACAGTATCCTGACCCCACCTAAAACTGCTTGCCGACCCCTGCTTGCTTAAAGAAGCGGACGGGATAAAGTGGAATGATTATAGATCCAACGATGCCTATAATGTTTATATATTTTGTCACTTCATATTATGACGACGGATAGCCTTAGTGGTTAGTGGCCCTGACTATGAAGCTAAAGGTCCAGGGGCAGACAGTTGTATTGACGAATACGAATGTTTGTGCCCGAGTCATGGATGTTGTGTATATTCAAGTATGTATTTATCTACATTATATAAGTATGTTTATCCGTGTTCTGGTGCCCATAGTACAAGCTTTGCTTAGTTTGGGCCTGGGTCAATTGGTGTAATTCGTCCCAAGATTTTTATTTATTTATTAAACAAAGAACTTCAACGCGTCTGTCTGTCAGCCTCTGTCGTTCGTGATAAACTCGAAAAATACTGAGCGGATATTCATGCGGTTTTCACCAATACGAGTAGATAGAGTGATTCACGAGGAAGGTTTAAAACACATAATTTGTCAAGAGTTTGGGAAAATTGGTTCAAATATAATGACAACTATTGGAAGTGTCGGGTACTGTCAAGCTGTCTAGGATAACAATTTTCTTTCTACGCGGATGAAGTCGCTGGCTGCAGTAATTAATTTTAAACACAATGAGTTTTGACTGTACTTTCATTGTCATCCGTCCTACATAATATGTGTACCAAATTTCAAACCAATCGGACCAATTGAAGAGTTCGTTCATACAGAGACGATCCTGGCTAGGCCACCAGAACTTCTTGTATTGTCATCGGACTTCCTCGAGTCTGCAAAGTTTCAGCTCAATCGGTTGAAGATATCTGCTTCAAAATTGAGTCGCAAGATTCCACCCGGACATACTTTAGCTCTGGTAGAGATCGCTATTAAGCGATAAGACCGCCTATTGTCTACTTTGTTCTTTGATTCTGTATTGTTTTGTACTGATTTGTGGTGTTCAATAAAGAGTATTTGTATTGTATTGTATTGTTAGGTACATACGTTCCAAGTTAATATATCTAAAGCTTATATAAAAAAAACGATTTACAAACCATACGTCCCATAGGCATTCGGGTTGTGTAATAAACTAGGTGTTCTCTTAAAACATCAATGTCACAAGGAAAGGATGACAACAATCAATGCAGTGAGACTCAGACACCCCCACTCTTCAGCCGCACTGCATCTATGAATAATGCAAACCGCCTCCAGACTAGGTGTGCTTTTTATAACGGATTTGCCAATCCAATATTCAAATTTTGAGACCACCTTACAGAAGGACCTCTCTCCTTTGTACTGACATTCGAAATTGTATCTTCCGAAGCAAGGCGCAAAGTTAAAATGGGGCTTGAGAGTTGTGGAGACAGGCGGTTTTGATTTTCTACCTATGCTGGTTTGTACCCTCTGTTTTAAGATGCTATGGCGATAACTATGTCGTGTCTTTATAAAATGGGAGATATTCATTTTAAAAACTGGTCCAAATGTTCTTTTTCCCGAAATGTTAGGAACTTACGATTAGGTACTTGTTCAAATGCGTTAACTGCATTGTTGCTTGGGAATAAATTCTAGGTAAATCGTGTACGTTAAGACGATGGCGTAATTTACGATTTTGGGCGCTGCTTTTGATTATGTTATAAGGTAATTAATTAAAATACGCACATAATTTAAAACAAAGTTATTGTCATTTATTTTTATATGTATTATTCAAAAGATTAGTAAATGAATGAATGAATGTGAATGTGGATGAAGTAAAAGAGGTATGTTAGAATCGTACCAAGTGGAACAAAGTAGTCTCTGCCTACCCCTATGGGAAAGAGTCGTGACGGCATGCATGTATGTGCCTAACCCCTATTCAAAAGTAAGGATCCGTGAATTTAAGTTAAACCTAGCAAATGCCACAGAGTAGGTACGTGCCCATACGAAACAAAAAGTAATGAATGTACCTTACAACAATACGTAAAACATGACCAAAACAATGTAGCTTACTCCAGTAGGTACATGACATTAATTCTACAACTTTAACCGCTTTTCAAAGAAAAAAGTGTAATTGCACCAAACAAGCAGTTAATTGCCTAATTAATAGAAACGCTTTGTATTTGTACCGGCATACTTGACCCACCTCGACGCGCATTCTTTAGCAACTTTGTACACCGCAGCTGGCGTTAAGAATGGTGTAACTCGAATTATTTGACCATAGATACCTACAGCAATTACAGAGTAAATTATAGATATACAAAACCTAAATAGAAACGCGGCTAGGAAAATTGTACTACATAAATGAATATAGTCCTGAAACGTTTTCAACAGAATTTCGTTTCCGAAATATTTGAGGGCCTTACCCGCTACGGTATACCTATCTGATGGCGAATGTACAAAAATAGTCTGTTTAATGTATGACCTACCTTCCTTTGCTTCGCAGTCGGGTAAATATGGCGCAAATATGACTCATCATCATCATCATCATTTCAGCCATTACAAGTCCACTGCTGGACATAGGCCTCTCCTTTAGACCTCTAATAAGACCGATTCGAAGCGGCTTGCGTCCGGCGCGATCCTCCGATCTTAATGAGGTCATCGGTCCACCTTGTGGGTGGACGTCCCACGCTGCGCTTGCCGGTACGTGGTCTTCACTCGAGGACCTTTCGACCCCATCGGTCATCCGTCCTCCGTGCTATGTGCCCTGCCCACTGCCATTTCAACTTGATAGCTTTTCAGATTTTTTCAAATATGACTAGAAGAGAAGAATCAACACAAAAGGAGTGCTATTTATGTCTAATGGAAAAGTGACCGTTTTCACTATAAGAAGTCACAGTGAAAACTAACTTAACTAACCATTAGATCCGCGCAGAAATAAATTGAATCTCGTCTCGAGACCAAAATTTTTGACAGCCGTCAAAATGGAGCATTATTTTCAATTATAAGTTAAGTGTCGGGGTGCGTGTCGGGTTACCTCCGCGTGTGGTCAAGAGCTACGGTTCGTTTTTGGATCCGTCCGGGGGGAAGAGCAGTGCTTGGTCCGGTGCACCCTGGGCACCGGTTAATGATTTCCTGGCCGATTCTGAGGGATATCATTATTAAGAGCCCGACAGGGGGGGAGGGGTCTTTTGAGCGTGTACAACGTTGCCGACATTTTTGTCACAAGATTTTTGAGTACTGTATTTATTACTTTGACATTGGTGAAATCATCGCATCGATCGATGGGGCTATATTAAAAAAGAAGAAGAAGTTTTGTGTCACTGTCTATCTATCTGTGCCTATGGTAGGTACGCGATTATACCGCTATCTTGCGTTGTATTACGATATTCTAGATTAATATAGATCTATGGACTTGAAACTCCGTTTTGATTCTATTTTGTACTGTTAACTGTGTAGTTTAGTTGTGGTTTAGGCATTATGCCTAAAGCTGTGTCTACACAACATTCCGATATCCAATACCTGTAGGCTACGTTAGTGTTTGGTATTTGAGGCCAACATAGCTGAATGTGCTGTGAAATAAACATATAAGGAAAATGGTATGATTTATTGGAGCTTAAATAAATAAACGACTTGTGGTCCAAGGAAGGGTTGAGGGTACCAGGCCACGAGGAAGATCGCCTATGAGGTGGACTGACCAGATAAAAGCGGCAATAAATGGCTCATCATCACTACATGAATGCACAAGGAAGGCGGCCATCAGAGAAGAGTGGTGGCGTGTTGTGAAGCTTGCCACCAATCCCTGAAGTGATGACCACGACCACTGATACCGACAAGGAAGAAGAAAGAAATAAATAAATATCTTGGGACAAATTACACCAATTGACCCAACTAATCAAAGCTTGTACTATGGGTACCAGGCAAAGGATAAAAATGTATAAGAATCGTCCAATACCAATTGACTCTGCACTTAGTTCGCCAAGCAGATTATTATATCGCATAGTGATACTAGCTGTTACCCGCGACTTCTAAGCGCAGAATTACGATCTGTAACGTTTTTAAATAAGAAACGGCGTAACAGAATAAGCAGACCTCGTATTCCATATCACTCTGTTCAAATTCCTCTGTGCTAACCTCCCACACCATAAGCTTGAAGTGTCAAAAAGTCACATGTGTTGGCAACACCAACAAAATGAAAGAGCGGCAACACTAGCGCCCTCTTCTTTCTTCTTACTTTTACCGTGCTCATGCTCTCTGTACAATTTCTAATTAAAAATAATTTAAAGTCTAACAAGTTCTTTTCATTGACAATTATGCTGATGTGCAACAAACTAAACAGTCTGAGCTACAACACGTGCGAGGCCGCTTTTGTTCTCAAAGTGACACATGACACGATTTTTTGACACTTCAAGCGCAGTGTGGGAGCGCCATAACAAATCGCCAGTTTTTGTGTGTCAACTTAATTAACGGCCAACGTCGTACGGGAGCCTTTAACATGCCATTAACCATTATCTAGATCACGCACCTTACTTACGCGTCTTACGTTGGCATCTAATGCTTTTTTCACCATTCTTAGACGCGTTTAGGACGTATACACACGATAGTTAAACGCGCCGCGGAGTTGACGCACGGTGGACGCACTGGAGGGCAACAACAATCGCTTATATTCTTAATTAGCCTTCCGTCCGCAGCTTCGCCCGCGATAAATTAATTTTCCCGCAGGAAAAGGTACTTTCCCGCGGTAAAAAGTAGCCTATGTCACTCAGTGATAATGTAGTTTTCTAACGGCAAAAGAATTTTTAAAATCGGTCCAGTAGTTTCGGAGCCTATTCAATGCAAACAAACAATCAAATTTTTCCTCTTTATAATATTAGTATAGACGAGTGCCAAGTTCTATTCAGCGTAAGGGACATAGCTATATGGCTGCATAACTGTGTCATTTACGCTAAATAGAACTAACTAGGCACGCAAGCGATTGTGGTAAGCCCCCTGAACATGCATTCAACCATGTACAGATATTATTATTATTTTATACAAAGGTAACAGTGAACTGGCCTTCCATGCTGGCCTGGGAGTAAAGAAAAAACATAGAATTTACCAGTTGCTTCTCTTCCCGCGCAGATGGTAAAAGCCCATCGAGGGAATGGGCGAAAATCATAGGAATCGTGCGATGCGGCTAGCAACCACCTTTACGCCCACAATCTTGCTAAACGTGGCCTTGATATTACCACCTTAGGCTCTGTCTACCCCGTAAGGGATAAAGACGTGATTCGTGTATGTGTATGTACCTATGTATTATTTTAATAGGATTTTTATTAGATAGATAATCAATCAATACAAAGTAATAATGACTTCTTAATACGTTTCATTCCAATTCAGCTTAGGGTCGCTCGCCGTCAAATCCATACTAATAATGACAGCTAAAACCTGGGGCCTTCCCATGGACGTCTTAATGCGATTCAATTCCGACTCAGTTGATCTGACGGCGAGCGACCCTAAACTGAATCGGAATTGAATCGCATTAAGACGTCATGGTAACCCCCTGACTGAGTCGGAATTGAATTGGTAAAGCCCCAGTGGTAGGTCATGGTAAGCCCCCAATTTGTTGCCATTTTGTTCCGCTAGAAGCGCTGCTAATTTTCTCGCAGCAATTGAGACGTTAAAGCAAACGCGTTCGAGAAATTTCCGCGTCTAAAACTGAATCCTATTGACCGCCTATTGTCTACCTTGTTCTTTGTGTCTGTATTGTTTTGTCCTGATTTTTGGTGTTTAATAAAATAGTAGATTAATGCCGAGGCCTGGGAAGTAGCCAATTGCTGTATGAGTAACTTGTTTAAAAACACAAACCGCAGGTGAGTATTTTTTAAAGTTACGAATCCAGCAAGTGCTCTTCCAGCTGAGGCAGATAATGTTTTTCTCAAACATTGAGAGGAAATGAAAATAAATTTTGCACTAAACTTTCTCGCAACTTAGGTGGTTTTCACGTTCCCGCCTTTTTCTTAAGATTTTTTTTATGTCATCTGTCACCGTAAGCTGTTTGAGACATTGATAAAAACGTTAGACTCGAACAAAACGCGCACTCCTTGGCCATCGACTTGACTGTATGACATTATTGTTCATTATTCCATAGTCTCTTTGACTTTTAAAAAAGTTAAAAACAAATGAAAAACAGTCCAGCAATCCGATTTATGGTCAGAAAATCGCGCCTGCAATATAATTCGGCCGTCAACAAGGCCCTTCGTGTTCTGACACTTAGAAATACAATGACGAAATTTACGTTTTTTTTTTGAGAAAAGCGTATTTGTATTGTATTGTATTGTATTGTTATGTTAATCTTGAGGCTCAAAATACATTTGTCATCGTGTACATCGATCTTTACGCTACATACTTCTACATACCTAACAAACCATGTAGCAGTACGAGTATATACCAAGAACCGCAACCATACGAACTGCGGTCGCTATGACCCGTGTCCTGAAGGCATAATAGCTGTTTTCCTATGCCTCTGAAATTGGTACCAGTTTTTTTGCCGCGTTTCTCGAAGACCCGCCTACTATAGTACGTTCCTGGAAGTCCTGGAACGTGTAAATTGCAGAACCGGTGTTGCTATATAGTAGAGTCGGAAAATCTGTACATCGAACTATAAAACCTGTAGGCAGTCAAGTGTAATAATATGTATATAGACAAAGTTTCAAAAATAAGTACATATGCTCTTACACCAGCGTAAAAAGGGCGTGGGACATATTTTTGAGAAGTTCCTATCGATACTTATTTTTGCACTTGACCGTACGTGGAAAATACATAATTCCGTACGAAATCCGCACTTAACTCGTTATTAAGCCTTAGTTGTTGGTGGGAAGTGTACAAGTGTTTACAAGTGTTTTATACTTATAACAGTTATAACAAAGAAGGCGAACCAGCAAATAGATGGATCAACAGATGATACCTAAGTAATTAACTTTAAACTAATTGTTTCCCACCTATATTTTATGTGCCTCTACTTTATTGCTCTGAAGTTGCCTGGATTCCTCTTTGTATCAATTATAAAGGAATATTTTAATGTATATTATTATGCCCAAGACTGGAACGTGAACCGAAACGCAATTTGAAAGTGACAACATGACGTCAATTGTTTGCATTATTTGTATGAAATGAGTTACAAAAAAAACATTGGTGAATTTTTTTTATTAGTCCATATTTCACCTATTCCTTATGTGGCCAGTGTAGACGTTCCAAATATTGCATAATATGGCATGTTTTTATAAATTTCCGTACAAATATCCGCATGTATTTAATTACAATTTTGCTAAAATTCCGTAGGTGGCCATTTTCAAATAAACATGTAAGTACCCTTTACTTTCCTTTCCAAATGTAGAAATTTTGGGGTCTCTGAATCAGAATTATTAGCACTATTCATTTTTGTAAAGAAAAAAGACTAGTTTCATTTTCATTCACAGTTTTGTGGCACTATTTTCATACGATTCATGCCGGTCATCACAAAACTGACACGCAAAAATTGTACAGAAAAAGGTAATACATACGCAAACGCATACACATACACAAATCACGTCTTTATCCCTTACGGGGTAGACAGAGCCTAAGAAGACGCACAAGCCCGTTTAGCAAGATTGTGGGCGTAAATGAAACAAAATATTGACGGGTTGTTAGCCGCATCGCCTATAACATGATTCCTATGAATTTCGCCCATTCCCTCGATGAAAAAGGAAAAGGTAGTATTGTTGGTAAAGGGTACACGTTTTTCGAAAATGCCCAGGCACGCGTTTATATGGCAACACTGCGGAACGGGAGCTTTTTGCACAGTTCCGCTTGAAACGTGACAGTGTAGGTCAGCTTTTTGTCGATGGTGCAGGGGCTTTAATTGTTTGGCTGCGACTTGGGCGGAGCTAGTATAATAAGCGGTCGCAAAGTAAAAGCATACGCTATAACTAGGATTATAATGAACTAAAATAACGGTCCCATGTTGTCATAATAAACTCCGAGTTAGAAAACAGTTATTTGTGCAACAAGAGAGCAAAGTTGATTTTTGGTGCGAGTGTTGATTTTGAATCGCAAGTAAGCGAAGGATTCTAGGATTGAATCAAGAGCGTAGCGATTGATTCTAGGTTAGAATCCTGAGTGCAGCAAAGGAACGAGATTCAAAAAACTTTGGTCTCGTGTGACACATACAATTTGTCACCTCAGCAGCGAGAACATTTTGTCTTAAGTGAAAAAAATAAAAAAAAACACATTTAAAACCTTAACAGATGAATTGTAATTTTACGGCTTAATGTGTACGAATCCGAATCTTTTGAGGTTTTATTTTGGGTCTAGGTATTATCATTAGGCATAGAATTTGAAAATCAAATATTGAATCGACTTGTTTCTATGTCTCGCTTTTTTGTGTGACAGATTGAAGGGAAGTTCAAACTTTTCGAATTTTGTGAATAGGCCCAGCACTGACCTCGGAATTAAAAAATAATAATTAAGAAGTTACTTTGTCTCACACTCGAAGCAAAATCGAGTTTTGCTCACTCTCTGGAATAAACAAAACCCGCCTTGAGGTGCTGCGGTGAAAACTAAATTATAGCTTAGAATAAGATTAACCTTAACAGTTGGAATGCATATCAACCATTCTCGGGTCACTTAATTAATAGTTTACCTATCACCCTCTATAAACCTAGAGGCTTTATGAAGGAATCATTAAAACAAAGCTATTAAATAATGCAAGTAATAAACCTAAAATAGCATGCTTCCTGCCTTGTTTCCTCTGCATAGAGCAATGATGACGAGAGTTGCCTTTTTATAAAGTACCTACTAGCTTCTTCCCAGTTCGTTTGAGTAGTATTTACATACAGCGTGGGTATCCAAATAAGAGCGAAGAATTAAACCAGATGTATCTAGGGTTTAGTGGCGTTATCATTAATTAACGGCGTATTTTAAATTGAAAGCCTGTGATTGATTTTTTAAAAGTTAACTATCAAAACAGGATATTCAAACAGCTGACAAGTAACTGTCAACAAGCTTTACTTAACATTAATATTAACTTCACGACGGTATTAGCTTTAGACGGTTTGCTTCATCCTTCCTAATGCGAACTGCTAGGGAATGGAATTCGCTCCCATCGTCTGTATTTCCGGATAGATAAAACCTAGGGCTCTTCAAGGCTAGAGTGAATAGGCTATTACTGAACCAGTGAGTTACACCTTTGGCCTCATCTGCACCTTCCACCAAGTGAGATAGAGGTCAATCACTGGTCAGTTCGTGATAAAAAAAAAAAAAAAAAACTTCACATTGCGGGCTGAATTATTTTTGTATTGCAAATTTTTACGTTGTAGTTTTAAATAAAAGTTATCTAAAAATAGGTACTTTTTCGGTCCTGTACTAACCACCATTTAAATATTCGCTCGTATTGGATTTACACGCTGTATAAACCTTCCACTTGAATCACTAAGTATTCAACAAAAAGTCAGCTAAAAGCCTTGTATGTATTTAAAATGTACTTTTTTTTAATTAAAGCTTATTAATGTTAACAAGCTAGCCTCAAGGGAAGCTTACCACCTCCTGTGCTAAGAGCTTTCAGCAATAAAATATCAACGTGTAGGTAAGTATTTATTATCAAACTTTACTGTACAGTGATGGCAGTTTGTTTAAACTCCTGCGCCGGCCGTAAAACCTTCTAGTTATGAGGTTTATGATATCCTAGAGTTCTTAATGGCTGAGCTAGCATGGCGCAGTAGGTAACTCCACGCCCTAATCGAGTAGGTAATCAAACGTAAATAAAAAGAACTCTCTTTGCGTCGGGGGCTAACAAAAAGAACGGGTTGTGCACTTCGGGAGTGCCGGCAGAAGTGATAACTACACACCAGCGCCGCAGCCCAGCAGCAACTCTCCCTCCGTCCTACGCATTTTCGATCAGCATCACGTGACCCTGACGCGAGTTTAACATTTTCTACCCATCCCAAAGAAGTGCACAATGCCGCTAAATTCTTTTCGTCATTTTGGAACTTTTGAAAATGCTGGAGCGATTTTTATTCGCTTTCGAATGAAAAAACCGCATCCAAATCTGTCTATCTGAGCAAGAGCTACGATGCCACAGACACACACAGAGACCTCGACCTTAAACTTATAACTCCCCTCTTATTGCGTGTGTGGTTAAAATAATACCTATTGTGTAGAACAACCACTGTTCTCCCCCGCTATCGCTTACACTACAGTATGACGGTAGGTCGACAAAGGAAATCGAGAAGTGCGGGCGGGTAGTGCGTCTGCCGCCCGCACCTCACTCAGCCCCCGCGGTCGTCCCACCCCACGCCCCTGTACCGCGCGGGCAAGGACTCATTTAAGCGGTCGCTATACCTACACCCACTACAGTGACTATAATACTACTGCAATAGGTACGCCCTGTAGGCAATGTAACATACATAAATCACGTCTTTATCCCTTAAGGGTAGATAGAACCTTTAGGTAAAAGGTCCTAAGGGCCACGTTTAGCATGAGGCGTATAGATGGAAAGAGGAAGCAAAATAGTACCTAATGGGTACGCCGCATCTTATAACATGATTGATAGATTGTATGTGTGTTTTGTCATCTTGAATATTTTATATTATACCTTTTGATAGCGATGTTAACTCAAGGCTTCAGTGGTATGAGATTATAATTCACCAATTTACAGCGGAGCAGATTTTAGACATACATAGGTACCAGTACAAAGTTATTTTCGTTACCACTGAAGCCTTGAATTTAAATCATTAACATCTGGCGACCGTGACAGGACACGAACCTGCAATCTTCAGATGTACTTGCGCCACGGCAAGTTGCTGCGTTTCCTTATAATGTTAAATATTAATAATAGAACACATGGATTCTAATACTTAATATTCTTGTTACCATTAGACTCTGTCTACTCCGTCAGAGATAAAGACGTGATTCATGCGTGTATGTATGTAAGCTACTGGTATTTGCATTTAGTTTATTAAACTTTAAAGGCCATGCTAGGGCTTTGAGTCCCTGAAATACTTTAATAGCTGTAGAATAGCGGTGGCCGTAGTAATTTACATAGCTCCCACTGGGCCTGTGTTACAGCCTATCATGCCAATAACACTAACTCTAAATCAATTAGGTACACTGGTACACCCTTTTATAGCTAAACCGCTTAAATGAGTCCTCGCCCGCGCGCTACCCGGGCGCGGGGTAGGACGACAAAGGGGACTGAGAGAGGTGCGGGCTCCCTCGGTCCCCTTTGTCGCTTACCCCGCGTCCCTGTACCGCGCGGGCGCTGACTCATTGCGGTCGGTCTATAATGGTGATTTAACTGCAAGAATCAAAAACTTAAACGAAAAATCTTCGTACGGGAGATAAACAGGTAAGCTTACACTTTAACATCTGTAGTCTGCCTTTCTACACCTGCAGCTGTTGTAGGATACGACAGAGATACAGAAATGGACACGCAGCGCTTCAAACCAACGTATCTTTTCATTTGTGTACCGCGAATTCGCATCACGCGCGCGATATCTAATACCGTGCTGATTGTAATCAACCCTTATTGGGTTTGGCGTCGTATTTGTTTGTGCCCAATGTTTGCGCCGGCTATTATCTCTGGGATACAAGGATACAGGATACTAGATAGGGCTCGGGAGCAGAGGCGACTAGTGAACTTTTTTGTATGAGGCAGCAAACGAGAAATCGGAGATTCCTTATGGTTTCCTTTGCCATGGCGGTTTTTTCTAAACTAAGCTAATAATAATACGTATAAAGTATTACAATATAAAGCCATTTTAAATCAAAGCTCTTAAAAACATTACGGTGTCAGAGAAAAAAAGTTATGACAACTGATATGAAAAACGGGAAGATGAAAGTCGGAAAGTCACTTGACGGTAAGCGAGAACTTAGATAGATGTCCGGAATAACTGAGGATTGCAGGTGCGTTGCCAGCCATTAGGTATAAGATTGGATACCTCAAGTGCCATTAATTTCACCGGTTGTCTTACTCTCCACTTCGGAACATAGTAACGCAAGCACTGCTTCTTGGCGGCAGGATAAGCAAGCAGGATGTTGGTAGCGATCCCATACATGAACACACCTTCTGCGGCCATTGGTAAAATGAGCCACATTTAGCTAACAAGCTTTCTTGCTTCGTTGGTACAACACAAGACACGGAGCGCTATCCTGCTACTATCGTACTATTTATCATCTCTTACGGGATAGCTGTTATAACTGGTTGTATGATTTGCTGCTGATGTCCTGTTTTTGTATGAAATTTCTGCGTTTCGTTCAGCTCGCCTTATCTAAACTGTTATTTTTATTGTTTTGCTGCGCTTAGTTTGCTATAGAAAGTGGTTTTATACTTACGTTACGCCACATACATATAAATTACTGACCAATATTAATTAAGTTAAATTTATTATTTTGTCTGCTTGTGCGGTGATTCCATTTCGTGACACTTCCGTCCGTATATAAAAAAATTACCTCTACATTTGTCACGAATAAACGTTTTTTTTATCTTTCTTACTATTCTGGTTTCAATATGAGTCAATTTGCGCGTTTTGTGTTTTTATTTTTACAGCCACAGCAAGCCAACAATAATCCATTGAGACGCCATGGCGGCGTCACTAGCTTGGCAACGTCAAATTTGTATAGGATACGATAGCTACCGACGTCGCTAGCTACAGTATCCATCCACTTATTTCGTTATCTATGGCAGCTAACACACTTGGCGATGGCTTGGCAACGTCAAATTTGTGTAGGATACGTAGGCCGCAACGTCGCCATGGCGTCCCAGTGGCTTAGAGCCATTGATCATTTATACTTGAGTTATAACAGCCACTCGAAAGTGTGCCAGCAACACGATTCCCTAAGTCGCTTTAAGAGCTGTTTTCAGTTCAGACGTGCGTGGACCACCGACATGATACAACGTCTGTGACTCAACGACATAAAATTTGGCCCAGTATCCTTAAAATTACCTAAATTGCATGTATACACAATAATTACACTTTAGTAGGTAGTTTGGTCAGGTCGACTGAACGCGCGTGTACATTTTTTTCAGGATTTTTAACAGTGGTAGAAAAATGTTAAAACCTACGGGGCGTCAAACTGGTAAATTAATTTTGAATCCAAAATTATCAACAAACCTTAACAAAAATGCTCAATGAAACCAATCTAACCAGCCTGCTGTATTATTCCAGTTTAATTATAAACATCTTGGATATAGCGTAAATGGTGGTAATATAGGGCTGTCAAGTCCTAAATATCGATACTATCGATGGATTCCTCGAATCACGTAGCCGCTTTCAGTGCCACGCTTAAATCCCGCGTAAACATGCCATTCAATATTTGACGCGTCCCGTATTTTTTGATTCCCCGCAGTACCGTACAATCGAATTAATCCGCAACGAGCGTATCGGTTACCGAATGTAATCCCGCTACAAATAACAGCGTATTTAATAAACCCCACCAACTTAGCCGACCCTCATTTTAACTTATTTTCGATCTTACGCAGCTCGGATTAAGTCTGCCAAAGCTCAACCTGTGTGGTTGTACGGGTGTATTCGATTTCGGAAATTGAACCGCCATTGGGTTGTTTCGTAAATTTATTTCGTCTTCATTAGTTGAAAAAAGTTGATTTGCGATGTCAATATTCATTAGGTACAAGATTTTTGTGGTATCGGGAAGGAATTTTGAAGGTGTTTCCTTGTTCGGTGATTATTTAAACCGTGGGAATGTTTACATTTAACTGTTGAGTTGCGAAGTTTAGGAATCTTGAAACAGCTTTAACGATGTTGATGAGATTTGCTACGCAGGTACAGTCAAGTGCTGTTGCACTTCCTATATAAGTATGTATTTAGTTGAAGTTTCAAAAATAAGTACCATACGCTCTTACACCGGCGTAATAAGGTCGTGGGACATATTTTTGAGAAGTTGGTATCGATACTGGTTTTATACTTACTTGACGTACCTACTTAGGAGTTTTTGGAGGTGAAAAATCAATCTAGCTAGAAATCATCTCTGCGAAATCGTGATTTTCCGAGTTTTTTAAACAGCTGGCTTTGTTTGCTCGCCTAGGTACGTACTTAGTTCTTGATTTTTTTTTCCGAAGTTCATTAAACGCGAGTACCTATTATTCACAAAATTAATAAATTTAACTAAGCACAGCCGCATGTGTGAAACTGGTCACGCGTGTTTTTTGCTTTTGTAATTGCATGGACAAATTTTACATGATTTTTTTAATTTTGCAGTAAATACCGATTGCATAAATACTTTGTTGCAATCGAACACAGTTTCGAACAAGAAACCGTTTCCTAAAGTCTTTGTGATGATTTGCAACCGCATCTTACCAAACCTCCTACCAAATTACATTTGCAGTTGCAAAAGCCAAATATCAACTGTATTTGGCCAAATATAACTAAGAGTAGGGAGATTTTGAACGTGATGGTATAAGTTGGTAATAACATAAGAAACTAATCTGTGGTAGCTCCCGTTTGCAATATGTTGTTTATATTGTTTGTTTTAACAATAAGTACAGTCAACATTTCATTCAACAATTTTGATTCCATTTTCCATAATCTTACTAAACGTGGCCTGTAGGTCTTGTCACCTTGGGCTCTGTCTACCCCGTAAGGGGTAAAGACGTGATTTGTGTATGTATGTAACATTTCATTCAGTTAAGGAATACATTCGATGAAGGAAAACACCGTGGAACTATTTAAACTTGCGGAGGAGTTCAATGGTGTGTTAGAAATTCCCACTTTGCACTGGGGTGGATTTTTGAAGCCGCACTTGTGAAAATACCACTCAAAAGTGATAGAAATCTGTGTTTCGCTATTTACGTACGGCCGCCCAGCCCCGCTAGCACGAGAGCGCACGAAAGTCGCGTTGCGCGCGAGTTGGACTACCCGTCTCTTTCTTGTTGGTACAGTAAGAAAAGGACGGGCAATCTATCTCACGCGCGACGCGACTCTTGTGCGCTCTCGTGCTAGACGTGCAGATAAGTAGTCTATCACTTTTCGTCCAACTTCCTATGAAACGAAAATGTCGCTAAACTTGGACTTTCAAGTTAACAGCCACGTCTTATCGATATTAAATATGACGAGCAAACTTAAGGTGGCAGACCAAATATTTGGCTGATAATTACAGAAACGGATAGCTCACGTATAAAAGCCGAGTGATGCTTAACTGTTTCGGACTAGTTTGTAGTCCTTCCTCTTGGAGCGCTCGCCCCGGCGGCAGCGAAACGAACACTGCGCTGATTTGGCTGATGGTAACAATGTAAAATGTCTTCATAATAAGCAAGTCAAATATGACCCACTTCTAGTATCTGGATTGAAAACTTAGATAAAGGATAGATGACACTGCAAGTGCAGTATGAAAAAACTAACTTCACCAGAGTTAGCTTAGTGCCAGGAAAAAATAAACGATCATGTAAAATAAACTAAAAGGAAACTTTATTTCTTTAATTTCACTATCAGATGAATCAAGAATTCCTGATTTTGTTATAGGCGATGCGGCTAGCAACTCATCACTATTTTGATTCCTTTTTCCACTTATACGCCTACAGTCATGCTAAACGTGGCCTTTAGTTCTTGATTTCTTTAAGTTCTGTCTAACCCCTAAGGGATATAGACGTGATTTGTGTATGTGTATGTATGTATGTGTTCTAATTTTCAGTGTCGTTTAGATTTTTTTTCTTTAATTTCAGTTATCCTGCATTCCTAGCCGACTGTACTGCGGTTAAATCTTGATTTATGTCACATTAACGTCTCATCACTTATTCCTCGCTCAGATCATTGTGTTTTATAGTCGTCACGTCATCGGCAATAAGATGGCGGCGTGTTTCTTTTGAAGTCTTATTATCAACTTCAATCAAAAGAGCCATCGTAATTGTAGCTTGTGGTAAAATAAAAATAAACTTATACAAACCAGAAATCAGTGTAACATTATCTTTGTGGTGGCACCATACTGCTAAACGGTCCCAAAAAGTGACCAGCGCTGAGCTACTCGACCATTTTGTGACAATATCTCCCTTTTTGTTGTGTTTTATTTTTTAGGCACCGAACCTTAACTGAAATTATTTAGGAAAATGATTTTAAAGAAAATGTAATTTTCATCTTCATTATAATATTTTTTTCTACTAAAGCGACCGTGAACTCGTTAATACTGTCACCAAGTAGCAAATTAGATATTGAATTAAATAAATTTGGTCATAATATTCGTAAGTCATATTTTTTTCATTAGACACGAAATTGTGCATTTTTCACTAATTTTGAAATAATCATCAGATTGTATGAGGCTAGATTAGTTTATTATCAGTAAAAAAATACTCACCGCATCAGAAATTAAACGTTTTATGACTAACGAAAATTACTCCAACTATACCTTCGGAATTTGAATTTTATGAAACAAAATATATGGCCCCGTTAATAACTGGTGGCGCACACTTACCATAAGATAATCCACTTGTCCTCATCTGCCGTCGTATGCCATGAAAAAAATTCAACAAAACCATTGTCAACGTGAGGACGATTCCTTTCTATGAATTAAAAAACCCCCAACAGCCGTGTGTCGCGGTCCCGTCAGTTGCAAACAATTATCATTGTCATTATGCATTGTCTACTGTGGCCCTTAATTTCCAATACTTAATAGTACAGGATAGCAGACGGTCACATAATTGTGTCACTTTGTTACACATAATTGAGCACGGCAATTGTCTCGTGGGACGCCGTTGGTTGTGGTATTGGCGCATATGTTGAGACTAATCTTAAGACCTTGTGATGGATCCGTCGATCGCTACAAATCTTAACTTGACAATGATAATCCTGTCGACAAACCACAAGCACTACGGTTTTCCGGCGTGGAGAGTAAGACAGCCAGAGAAATCTACACGACGTGAAGTATTCTTATCTTAGCAGTCTAAGCTGACAACGGCTCTGTAGTTATCTGGTGTTACGGATGTCCATAGGCGGCAGTGGTAAAAGGCGAAAGATTTATTCATTTTGAAGGGATACTAGACTGTAAAAAAGCCTTGATAGCTTAGTAGTTAGAAGTACGGCCTCTCAGAGCGCCGTGGGTTCAAATCCTGGGCTCTCTGAATTCTTCCGAATTTATGTGTAAAATTGCTTTTCAAATGAACTATAAGCATTTTGATGAAGGAAAACCTCGTGATGATACACCTGTGAAGCAAGCAATTCAAGCGTGTGTGAAGTTCCCACGAGGGAATTATAGCCCAAGACATGTCATTCTGAGAGGAGGCCTATGCCCAGCAGGGGGAAGTATATAGGCAGGAGACGATGAAATGTTTGCCTTCCTTGATGTATAAAAAAATGAAATAGAAGTTAGAGCTCTGCTTCACCAGGACGTTGTAGCGACGTGGCCAGCTACCGTATCAAACCATTTATATGACGTCTACGGCAGCTAACACATTGACAACGGTTTGGTGGCAACGTCGCCGTGGCGTCGTCTCAGTGGGTTGGGGACCTAAGGCGTGAAAAATATGAATAGTAAACTAAGCAAGCGATATTTTTACCTGAAATTGATAAAATAGGCTAGTACACGATGCGTTTTACGAAGATCTACAAATACGAATTAATTTGTTGTTATTTAATTTGGATATTAATGAAAATTCACGTTTTTTTCTTACTTAAACGACAGTCACAATTATCACAGCAATTCTGCAACTTACTTTTTCTACAACTGCACTCTATTCCGAACAAAGAATTACGACCGCTGTGCTTTTGCGACACTGTTGATGCAACAATGTCGCACTTAAGTATTAGTGCTGCATCCATTACAATTTGCTAAATTACAAAACACCTCCAATTTGTGTGGAACATCCGCCATCCTTGTTTACTAATGAGTAATAACTAATAATCACTTGTGACCGCCACTTCAAAAAAAAGCCTAAGGGAGGAATACAAAAAATCTCATTGTGACACGCGATCATAATTTGGCGTAAAAAGTTGGTTCCGTATCAAATAAGAAACAAGACAAGTTTTCTTTTCTACTGACACTAATATCTCTCTCTGCTCTCTTTTTGATCCCATATCACTAACAACGGAATGCAGGACTCTAGTGATAAATGATTTTCAATAGGTACAAGCTTTCAAGTCCTTTTTTTATCTATGTTTTGTGCGTAAAATTTTGTCCGATTAGGCGATGCGCCAGAGGGAACAAGCGTACAAACAAACATTATTTTAAAAACAACATGGTAGGTCACCCGATAATAAGTGATAACCACCACCCATCTACACCCACAACGCTAGAGGATTGCAGATACGTTGCCATTATAGAGGGCTAAGATAGAATCTTGTGCCAGTAATTTCACCGGCTATCTTCTCTTTTTTCCAGACTTTGGATGGACCTTGCACGAGGTCCTGCCACTTCCCGTTTTGGTCTTTGGTCCCCAGTTGATGATCTTTGATGGACCCCTTGGATACTGGGTATCTAGGTACTTTTTATTAAGGTAATTATCTAGGTATTGTGTTTATGAATGAACTTTCTTACTCATTCATTGTAGTAAACAAAAATTGCATTAAGAATTAAAAAAATAAGTAAATACTATAAAAAAAATTAACCTAGACCTAGCCTAAGCTTAAACTACAGATAATACACCCCTCCTGATACAAGGCTGGCAGCATAGCCGCGTTGAATCATGAGGCTAATTCTTCGCCTTCTAGATACTTCAACACGTACCTACCTGCTCAAAGACTAAAAGGTATCATGATTACCAGCACATGGTGTTTAACCTCTTTCTCCACTAATAGAATTTCACAGCAACAATTTTACACCACTTCGATTTCTAGATCACATTTGTTCATAAATTTAACTAGTTCAATAATATCCGGCTCGAAGGACCATGTTCGACTTCATTTTGTATTCATTATTAGTGGAGTGAGAAATGACAGCACCGTTTTCATATACTTTTAAATGCATAAACTAGGTAGCTGTACATATTGCGAAAAGAGGTTTTAACCTAAGGTAAACACTTGGCGTCATGATTCTCTTTCCCACGGAACTCTAAGGATAACAAGAAACTTTTTACAACAATACCACGTTATTAGTAATTGGCACTACGCGGTTGAGCATGCCCGTCAAATTGCGGTTTGGGCCCATTACTGCAGCCGCCATATGGTCTCTAACGGTCTGTCTTCCTTTAATCATTTAACGCATAATTATAGGAAGTTTCATCTTAAATTTGCGCTGCAGAAACCTGTTCCCGAACCTTGACATTTGTATTAAACAACGGACTAGAAGAAAGAAGATGGAAAGGGCTAGCGGATAGATACGCTCCGCAACTCCCACATAGGCACTAGGGTTTTTGGTTATACAGGTACTGTAACGTGCAACAGTCACGTTTACAGCTCGCATTATGAGTACATGGCTTTACAATACGATCTTGTCAAATATTTATTAAAACCAAGCAATCGATTCTCATTTTACCAACGTAACCCGCACCAGTTTATGCTGCGAAGAGGATCTGTCAATGACAATACTTCGCGTTTTTGAACTAGGCTGCCCACACAAATGTACGACATACATAAATCACGCCTTTATCCCTTACTTCTTCCATGCTGGTCTGGGAGGAAAGAAAAAACATAGAATGTGCCAGTCGCTTCTCTACCCGCGTAGATGGTAAAAGCCCATCGAGGGAATGGGCGAAGATCATAGGAATCATATTATAGGCGATGAGGCTAGCAAGCCATCACTATTTTGATTCCATTTTCCACCTACCCACAATCTTGCAAAATGTGGCCTGTAGGTACCTGTTACCTTAGGCTCTGTCTACCCCGTAAGGGATAAGGACGTGATTTGTGTATGTGTATGTGTATGTATGTATACCTTACGGGATAGACACACAGAGCCCAGGGTAACAAGAAAAGGCCACGCTTAGCATGATTGTGGGCGCATAGGTGGAAGTGGAAAGTGGAATCAAAAGAGTGATGATTTGCTATGTACGACATCACATAACAAACCGAAGAATCATTCATCTGCAAAAAAACTACAACAGCCTAATATCACATAATCTGCATATTATTCTTAACCATCACCTTAAAAATCACTGTCTGATTAACACAGGCTAATTCTCAACCCGGGAAAAGTAAGAATGCCACGGGAATCAGATCAAGTTGCAGGCAACAACTATCATGTCTATCATAATCATATCAGCGGGTAAACGTACGCTGATAGATATGGGCCTTCCCCAAGAATTTCCTCACATAAATCGTGTAAATAGCTTACTGTATGACGGTTTATATTTGGTCTTATAAAATTACAGTTTGACATAATTGTACTCAGTCATAAGCGGTTTATTTCTGACACACTAACTCACTTAATCTACTACGAGTATACTCTGGTGACTTTACCAAAATTCCTGAAAATTCACGATTTCATAATTGTGTTATGAAAAAAAAACTAAATATTATGGGACAGTTACCAATTAAACATTATGCGCCAAAACGGAATCCGCTTCTTACGCATAGGAAATACATACATATATCACGTCTTTAACCCTTACGGGGTAGACAGAGCCTAAGGTAACAAAATCATAAGGCCACGTTTAGCAAGATTAAGGGCGTATAGGTGGAAAGGGAAATGAAAATAATGGTGGGCTTAATGAAACTATTCTTTGTCGAATTGGTGCCTCATAATTTCTTGCTAAGACTTAAAAGCCGTCATAGAAAAAAAAAACTCGGTTTAGTCGTTAAATTTATTTTCTAAATAGAGATTTAACTTTATGTAGAAGACGACCTAAGTGATTTGCCTGTTGTAGCCTCTCCCCATTGCAAAAACATATAAAGAAAGACAAGAAAAGTAAGTAAGTAAAGTAAAGTAAGATGTATTTTTACTTGTATGGGCAGTCGGTCTCAGCATACACAGGCTCGAGACGCCATTTATCTCAGTAGCTCACAGGTGCCGGCGGCATCAAAGGGACGGCGTCCTTTGTCCCCCCCCCCCTTCCCCCAACTTCCGTGGGCTCCAATATTTACATACTTAAGGATAAATGAGACTTAAGAGGGTTAAAATTAAGGTTTTGAAGCCGCGGCCAAGATTTGTGGTCGGGGTTTTGAGATAAACGCGATTGTTTGGCCGATCGCTGTTCACATAACTTATTTACTTCGATATAATTCATCATCATCATCATCATCAGCTGGAAGATGTACATTGTTGAACAAAGGCCTCCCCCTTAGATATAACTAGCTGTTGACCGCAACTTCGTCTGCATAGAATGCGTTTATCGCTATCCCGCAGGAATTACGCAATTTTCTGGGATAAAAGTAACCTATGTGTTATTCCAGACTATAATCTATCTATGTTCCAAATTTCATTCAGATCTGTCGAGCCGTTCTGGCGTGAAAGAGTAACAATCCATCCATCCATCCATCCATACTCACAAACTTTGGTGTTTATAATATTAGTAGGATTGATATAATACTAGTTTTGAATTGATTCATCGTTAATTAAAACGGACATGTTTTCTTTCATGCTGTTCCATGTTTTCATGCTGGAGCAGTGGTTCTTAACTGGTGGTCCGCGGACCACTGGTGGTCCTTGGAAGCATCAGAAGTGGTCCCCGCGGGGCTATTCTAGTAAACAATTAGATAAGTGTAAGACGTGATTTATGTGTACCTATGTTTGTTTTCTAAGGATGTAAATCGCGATTAAAATTTTAAACATTGTTTGCAGAACAAGGGTTTCAGTTTAATTCTTAATCATCATTTCTACCGTGTATATGCGTTCCACTGCTGGGCATAGGACTCCTCTCAGAATGAGAGGGCTTGCGCTATAGTTCCCACGGGGGCCCCGGTGCTGATTACGACCTTCACAAAATCCATTGAGTTGCTTGAATTTTAGTTTGATTTATTAAAAACATAATCTTCCTGTGCTATGCAAATCTTTTAACATTTAAATTTGTTACTAAATCCCTACATAGTATAAAACAGTCGTCTTCCGCTGTCTGTCCCTATATGCTTAGATCTTTAAAACTACGCAACGGATTTTGTCGTGCTTTTTTTTTAATAGATAGAGTGGCTCAAGAGGAAGTTTTATAATTTACTAGCTTTTGCCCGCGGCTTCGCACGCGTGAACCATGAGCATTTCAAAGAAGCTAGCAATTAAGCAAGCGAGCAACCAAACCTGCAAGCTTTCAAGCATGCATGCAAGTATGCAAGCAGGCATGCAAGCCTTCAAGCATGTAAGTATGCAAGCAGGCATGCAAGCATGTAAGTATGCAAGCAGCCATGCAAGCAGGCATGCAAGCAGGCAAGCAAGCATGCATGCAAGTAAGCACCCATGCAAGCAAGCATGCAAGCATGCATGCAAGCAGGCATGCAAGCAGGCAAGCAAGCATGCAAGCAAGTGTGCAAGCAAGCATGCATGCAAGTAAGCACCCATGCAAGCATGCATGCAAAGCAAGGACTCAAGCAAGCATGCAAGCCAGCCCCCGCATTGCCCCGCTGCCTTAATTTTTCTGAAACTAAATATTGCAAGATTTTTATAAAACAAACCTAACCTAACCTATAGGGCTGTCCTAAAATACATCCTAAATAGCTTTTGCCCGCGACTTCGTACGCGCTAAGTTGTAAAATGAAAAAATAAGTTTTTTCCCGTTCCCGTGGAATTTTTTTGGAGTGCTTTCGGAGTACACTTAAAGCCTTTAAAGAAACACACGTTATAAATGTTAAGTCTCTTTCTTTCGCTGTTTCGTCTGGAATGGTAAATTCCGGTTTTTTCCCGTCCCTGTGGGCGTTTCGGAAAATACTTTCTTAGTGTTCCCCTACACTCCCGAATAAACCTACGTGACAAATTTCAACTTTCCCCCGCTTTTCGTTTTTCCCGTTTCCGTAAGAATTTCGCCAAATAAAGCATTTCCCGAAATTCTTACGGGAACGAAGAAGAAGAATTTTGGGAAAATATCTCATAATGCTTCACTACACTCCCCAAGGAACCCACTTGCTAAATTTCAGCTTTCTACGACCAGTAAAACGTAAAATCCTGTTTTTTTCCCGTTCCCATGGGAATTTTGGAAAGTAGGTACTCTCTTAATGCTCCTCTACACTCCCGAAGCAACATACATGCCGAATTTCAGCTTTCTGCAACCAGAAAACGAAAAGTCCCGGTTTTCCCGTTCCCGTAGGAATTTCGGGAAATCCTTTTGTAGCGCTCCCCTACACTCCCCAAGGAAAATTTAAGGCCAAATTTCAATTTTATACGACCAGTAAAACGAAAAATCGATCCCGTAGAACTGAATACATAAATCCCGTTTTTATCCCGTGGGAATTTCCAAAAAGCATTAAAACATTATTTTACTATTATAATCACCTACTTTATGCCAAATTTGAAGAGTCTAGTAATTATAGTTCATAGGATTTCGTTAAACTGAATATATAAATCCTGTTTTTTTGCTTATCCCGTGGGAATTTCCAAAAATTCTGAAATATGTTTCTTCGTTTTGTAATCACCTACTTTTGTATCAAATTTGAAGAGTCTAGTTATTATAGTTACTGAGATAGCGTCACTCGGAGTCGAATATATAATTCCCGTTTTTTCCTTATCCCGTGGGAATTTCCAAAAATCCTTCCTTAGTGAATGCCTACATTGTATAAGGTATCTATGTGCAAAATTTCAAGTCTCTAAGTCCAGTGGTTTGGGCTGTGCGTTGATATATAGTTAAGTCAGTCAGTCAGTCAGTCAGTCAGTCAGTCAGGACTTTGAATTTTATATGTATAGATAATTTTACTCAGAAGAAGTCGCGGGCAAAAGATACTAAAGTTATAAAAGAAAAAGCCATTTAATTACTTCTTCCAAAGTTGTATTTAATCCGATAGGATAAAACTTTTTATTCAGCACTTTTGTACTCCCCACTGCTCTATCATCTGAGCATATCGATACCATACCCATTACCGTTAATCCATAAGCCGAATGGAGACTTCCAAATTCAAACTGCGCAAACCCCATTCACTCATTCACTCCCCTAACAATCATTCGGTCAATTTGACAATTGCCTTTGGCCCCTGTTTTGGTAATATTAGAGTCAACCGGACCAAACAATTTCATCTAAGTGGTCCGGGCCCCAAAAATAATTTCAATTGAATAATAGTGGTGTGTCGTTAATTCAAGTACGGGACTATCTTTATTTCTAAAATCATTCAATCTATTCTTCCATGCTGGTCTGGGAGTTCAAAAAACATAGAATGTACAGTCGCTTCTCTACCCGCGCAGATGGTAAAAGCCCATCGAGGGAATGGGCGAAAATCATAGGAATCATGTTATAGGCGATGAGACTAGCAACACATCACTATTTTGATTCCATTTTCCACCTATACACCTATAGTTTTGAAGAAATAAACAGATGTATACTACTTTCGAGTGGTATTTTAGAATAAGAATAAGAATAAGAAAACTTTATTAGCGGATACAGAAACACAAACAGAACATTACACATGGATACTTATTCCAACCAGCCAAATGGCCGCCACTCAGCTATGTGTCACGATAAGATCCAGGATAATATCGTGACGCTGATTTTCAGTGACGCCAGTTATAGAGGTGGCTGTCACCAGGCACATATCCCAGTTCATACTGGTTTAATTCACCACTTCCGATACCCATATCTTATACCTACTTGTTTTCTTTTTAAACAACTGAGAGCATTACATTTAAGATGTTTACTTCATGACAACAACACAACACAAGGGCACAAGAGGCATTTCATCTTAGTCCTCTAGGTTGGCAACGCATCTGCAATCCCTCCGGGGTTGCGGGTGTCTATGGGCAGTGGAGATCACTTACCAGGTGACCCACTTGCTCGTTTGCCTTCCTATTCATATATATATATATATATAAAAAAAAAATAATTACAGTCACCTACCCTCCCTCCCACGTCATTTCACACATGTGCTTTCAAAAATCGGGCCCCTGGCGTGAAAGAATAAAATGAGATAGAATAAACTTTTGCATTTAAAATATGTAGAATTTTTAGGACATACAAGACCCGTTTTTAGGACCATGTAATTTGCCTAACCTGATAGATATTGAGCTTCTATTTATTGACGATTCACTTGTTTTTATTTGCCACACAAAGACATTTTTACTCTTAGCGTAACCTCTTTTTGTAAAAGTTACAAACCGCGTAGCAAAATGCATAGCCGAAAACATCTTGACCTCATCTTGAGTTATTAAGTTATCAGCAAATAAGTTATTAAGATATTTATAGAGAGAGAATGGTTATATACGCTTGGCAATATTCCTCGTTAAAAAACATTAAGTTAAAAAAACGCCAAAAGCGTTCACGCAGCAATGTGGCACAAATAACTATTGCAAGATTGTTTTATTAGGTGCACCCACCGCATAGCCAAGTCTAACTGCACACCTGAAGTTACTCTACTACTCGCTCCAAGATGGCAGCACTGTGTAGAGTTGATTCAACTAGAACAACACAGCGCCATCTGTTGTTCGATAGAAGAAGTTTGTTGGCACAAAGCAGTCACGCAATAGGCTATTTACACTAAATATTTACATAAAGTATTATTCTGCAACGAGTAAGGGACTAAGTAGTACCTACTTATACGCTAGCATTTTAAATGTTCTCATCACCTTTAAGATACAATAAAATAACAAAAGGATGATGAAAATCTTCCATACTGTTCTGAGAGTAAAGAAAAACATAGAATGTACCAGTTGCCTTTCTTCCCGTGACGGTGGTAAAAGTCCATCGAGGGAATGGGCGAAAATCTTGGGAATCATGTTATCCCCACTAAACCCATCACTATTTTGATTCCCCTTTCCAACTATACGCCCACAATCATGCTAAACGTGGCCTTTAGGTCTTGTTAGGTTAGCTTAGGCTCTGTCTACCCCGTAAGGGATTAAGTATGTATGATGATAATGATTTTACGTCACCCGAACTAAAATCCTTGCTTTCGGTCCCCGATATACTGGACAGCTACCTACTACAAAAGTATCAGTGTGATATCTTCGCTAAAATATATATTTTTGAACAAAAAATTCTTTGCACTTACAGACTTATGTAGGTACTAAGAACATAATAATATGACCAATTTATTAAAATAATTATATTCAAACTCAAACAGAAACAATTGAAATGAACAAGTCAAGCGGAAACAAAACAAATTCGACGCCTGAATGACAAAACACTGCAAATAAAGTGATACAATCAATTGCTTAGTTGCATTTACAAGTCTAAGTTCGTATGTATGTATAACTCCTTATTGTACATAAAACAGATGTACAAAGGCGAACTTGTCCCTTAAAGGGATAAAGTCCGCCTTAAAGTTCGGTCACCAAACCACATTGGGTACCTACGTTATGTTCGCACGGGAAAAACACCGGGGTTATTTACGATCATAGTATGTGGATGAGGACCAAAAAGTTACACATCGTTAAAGTTGAGTTAGTAGGTAGTTAAAATTACAGCTAACTTTTCCATAGTGACACGAAAGTTATCCGTACTAGTTTATGACTAATTTTCGTGTCACAATGGAAAAGCTAGGGGGTCAATTTAACTACCTACTAACGCACCTTTAACGGTGTGTAACTTTTTGGTCCTCACCCACGTAGGCTCTGGCTACCCCGTAACGGATAAAGACGTGATCTATGTATGTATAGTATATACCTAAAGTAACAAGACCTAAAGGCCACGTTTAGCATGATTGTGGGGGTATAGGTGGAAAGAGGATGTTACTTTAGGCTCTTTCCACCCCGTACCTTTGTATTATAAGAGTGAAAATCCCCGGTACGTATGGTTACTAACAATGTTATAACAAACTTATAAATAAAAAATTGGTATATTAAGTATTATTTGTAGAGGGGAAGACGGGTGCAAAATGATAAAAAAACATCACATGATTTTACGGTCGCCGCCTGTGATAGGGCGATTAGGTGATATTGATAACAATTATTATAGAATAGTCTATTCCATGTAATTAATAATTCCATAAGAGATATAACTCTTTACCATGATAAAGGGAATTATTAGATTATGCGGAACTGTAGGACATTTTATTCCAATCATTAACTTTATGAGTTAGGCAAAAAACAGAGTTGCGGGTTGCTGCAATAGGTACTGTAGGAATAGGTTCGGCTAGTTTATGCTGGCAGGTTTTGGGTGCTGGCTGTTCTGAGATAGTTCAAGTTCCGAATATCGAACACCCGTTCGATATTTTGAAAGGTTTTTGTTTTTGGAACTTGGGATGGCTCGCAGATCAGCTCGAACCGAAAGCCGCATAGGCGGATTTCTAAATATTTTGTAATGATAATTTAAACTTGAAATAAAATCAAGAAATATTAAGTTTGTGTTTTAACTTGAGTAACTTGGCCTTCTGCAATAACAGTTTGGTTAGATATCTTATAACCCGATTCCCGTACAGACTGAAGTGCCTCTTCAGGGCAGCTCTACATTATGCGTCATGCATTTAATACTTAGTAGCCCACTCATTCTCAGAGGCCTGTGCCCAGCAGTGGGGCGGATATAGGCTGGAGACGATGATGATGATGTTTTATTTTATTACTAGCTTTTTTTTCTATTATTTATACTGTTTATTTTTGTGAGTCCAATCTATGTTAATAAATCTTTCTCTCTCCCCCTCTCTTTCATGCTGTATTTAGGCACAGTCAAGTCGCACTCAAATTCGTTAATTAGTTAGATACCTGAGATGGATTCTATACCTATCTTATCTAAATTATATGTATTTTTTAATATTCCTTTAAATCCGATAATGGTTGTTACGAACATAATTTTTATAAAATGTTCAGGGCCACTATTCGGCGCTGGCACGCCTAAGCTATTACCAACCATTTGCAGAGCCTTAAGTTTAATTTGCTATTCGGCGTCGCCAAAATGACAGTTTGCCGAACACAATCCGATGAGAATGCTATGAGTTCTTAGTATTAAGTAAAACAGCTTTTGACAACGACGCCTGCCGGATTAGTTAGTTATAATCATAAAAACAGATTTGTATTCATGACTTATGACAAAAAAGTAACCAAATACAAAAACATACTTTAATTTTAAAGAGAAACACCTTCAATTCAATAACTTTATTTGACACACAAACACACACTTAACTAAATATCTCAGCCATTCAGATGCACTATTAAAATTGAAATACCTTCGAACGAAAAATATCTACTCACGCGCAGCGACAATAAATATTAAAAATGCATTTCATAGTTCTTAAATATAATGGAGCCTCTTTCAACATGAAACTACCGTAATAAAATAACTCACGTATTAATGTCGAGTGGTCCGAAACATGTCCAGCATCACTCGACTTTTATAGGTGAGTGTACCTAATTATAATGGAGCCTGTTCAGATCCAATGATGAAATCGTAAACAAGCATTGCACGAAATTCACAGAACTCAACAAAGACACTACACTATTGTCGCAATAACGTCATCTATGAATACATTCCACTTATTTTCAAATATTCTAAATAACCTTGCCTTTCCCTTATCATCTAGCGCACTGTATTTTATAGAATTAATAGCCAGTTGTTTCAGCATTCTAAGATCAGCATGTTTACTAGCAATTGCCAGGAAGGCCACATAAAAGTCGTCAGAGAGCGGTTCGGCGCCCCAAACACCTGGATCGTCACTTGAAAGAACTACCGGCATACCACGCGCCAGATACATCGCCAGAGGATGATTCCTCAGATCCTGGACTAGAGATAACACTGAATTCGATATCACGTTCACTTCTAACGCTATATCTTTCTCAGCAACTGCTGTCATAAGCGCCGGATGCTTGATCAAAGCGTAAGCATGACCGATCCTCTTCGTTCCTAACAACACAGCATCAAACAAGTTCTCATCCGTCGGTGTTCCGTACCAATTTGTTTCTCCGCCGTGGAAGTAGTAACTGATTTCATCTTGAGCTTCTAAAAGGACTGGTAGAAATTCTGCTAGTGGCTTCCCCAAATCTTCTTGACCCACAAGATCAAATCCAGCAAACATATTTGGCAGTTCCTGCTTGACTTGACGCGCTAAATCGAGGACTTCACGCACTTTTTCCACGTTTACTGACCGGACCCTGGTCATTATCAACTTTATTCCAACGAAGTCTGGATTTAATTTCATAAATTGCTTGGTTACTTCGTCGTACAAAGTGGCCATGTAAATTTTGTCATGTTCAGTCCCGTCCAGTTCGTACAAACGTGATAACCCACTTCGAATTTCAACATACATGATGTTATCGTTGTAAAAATTCTGCAATGCTTGATAGAACGCCTTTTCCCGCACAGGCCTGTAGGATATCAAAGATTTAATCGTTAAATAAACTTGGTTAAATTTCTTCCACACAGCGTTTATGTCACTATGAAATCCGATATGATCGTCAGAGTCCAAAGTAAAGTAATTCCTTAACTTCGCGTCAAATCGAGCTACATTATCGGATGCGTTTCTGAGATCGCTCATCAGGGTCCATTTGACCGCGCAAGGTCGCTGCGGCTCGGTGTGGGAGAAGCGTAATTTTAAATCATCGTCTGTGAGGCAGGCGTATAAGTGGTCCTCATACGTCAGCTCTATCAAATTGTCCGCGCTGAGCATCAGGGAACTATGCACGTGCAGCACCGCCCCTTTCGGCATCCGCCGGATGAACTGATACACTTTAGAGTTCTTCATTTCGTCTTTGAACTTGAAATAGTGCCTCGAGAAGTTGAAATACTGTGGATTGTTAAACGAATTGTCTACTTCTATGTGTTTCCATTGCATGAGTTTTTCGTTAGCGAGCTGTTCTTTTTCTGTGAGATGTAGATTGCCTCCGACTGATTGTTGGGTTTCCTCTTCGATTAGATTTGTTCTGCGTTGATTGTAGATATTTAAAGCAGCACGCGTGTCACTTTGCTTGATAAGTAGACACAGGACACTTGATATAACGAGACCATTCATGTTGCTTTCTTCGCAAACGATCAGGTCACCGTATTGTGACACTCGGTCTCGCCTCGCCGCGTCTAGTACGTGGACTGCGGCGGTGAAATCCCCTCCGAGCGTTTATATTGTTAGTTTTCTTTTTCGCAGCTCTGTTATTAAACTGTGGGTACCTACCGTGTAAAAAATTCAAGGAAATGTCTGCTTACGCAAATGGACGAGGGATAGCATTTTGATATGCTTAGAGATTGAATAAACACAAGTTTGATACGTAGTTTGATGCGGTATAAACGGAAAAGTATGCTTACATTAGAAAACAATTTATCAACTGCGGCCTTAGCTTATTTGTGACATTAATTATCTATCGTCTATGCCGTTGACCCCTGACCGGTCTTTCGCAAACCGTTACGCTACCGTTCGGTATGATGGATCATAGTTTTAGGAACTGTTATCTATACACGAGCTGAAGTAAATAACATTGTGGCTATTTTACGTTGTGTCGCATTTATTTTGTAATTAACCGTCGAAGTGCAATGACCCTAACTGTGAAGCTAAAGCTCCTGGGCTCATATTTCGATTCGTAGTACCTACTTTATCTATACTAATATTATAATCTATACTAATATTATAAAGAGGAAAGATTTGTACCTATTTTTGTATGTTTGTATGTTTGTAATGAATAGGCTCAAAAAGTACTGGGCCGATCTGGATGAAATTTGGAACATAGATAGATTATAGTCTGGAATAACACATAGGCTACTTTTTATCCCGGAAAATTGCGTGATTCCCGCGGGATAGCGATAAACGAATTCTACGCAGACGAAGTTGCGGGCAACTGCTAGTAGTATATAATTTTGTTCGATGGATAAGAATGTTGGTAAATAAAATACCTAATCATGAATGTTACTTTTTTTTTTAATTTAATTGGTTTAGACGGTTTATTATATTGGATTATTCTATTCGGTGGCATTCCACCCAATATTAATGTGAAATTTTATTTGTAACTTGCACTCTACGATTCGAAGCAAAGAAATATGCTCTGTGAACTGAGCTACCTATTACATAGTAGTAGCGTAGAATATTCGTAGCGTAGAAGTAAGCAATAGTGGCGAAGTAGGGGATCGCCGGCCGAGTAGTTCTTTCGAGTCGAGTAGTTATTAGGTCGAGTGTTAACGAGTTGTATGAAATTCCGTAAAAGACATCTCGTGTAGTCTTACCTGAAACGTGACACTTCGCGGCCTATTATAAAGAACAAAATATAAATATTTCGTTGGATGTTTGAGAACACGTTTTTTTTTTGTGGCAATGGGTTTCGTTTGCGCAGAAACCCGGTCGTGATGCTAACTTTACAGATGCGAAATATACGATAACAAAGCGAATCTCGGTCAACTGGCAACAAACTGTGACCAGACAAAAGAAATTTTACGATAAAAATAGATTATTTACAGAAATAACCTGGTAACCTCAGACCGACAAAAATATTTTTATCAAATGGCGAAAAGTTGACGACAATGTTTTGTATATCTATACCTGTTTAAGTAAAATATTCAATCGCATTAATTCTAAATAGCACCCATCGTTACCCATATTTTAATCTATGTCGAAGGAGCACTATCTGTCATCTTGTGCATGAATCTTGTAGCTGGCTTTTTTAGGTATGTGTGTTTGTGTCTATTTATATCTCCATTTATTGTAAATGTGTGTTTCATGTATAATATATTATGTATTTCAGTATTTAGTATATTAATATATATTCTAAATTGCACCACCTGCTCATATCTGTTCTGTTCTCCAGTCCATTATGGTTGCCTGGTAAAGATCGCTCTGTAGCGATAAGGCCGCCTATTGTTACCTTGTAATATTCTGTATACCTTTTTCTGTTTTGGTTGTTATATGTGGTGTTCAATAAAGAGTTATTGTATTGTATTGCATAGCATTAAAGAGGGTCCTGTCTTTTGAACCCTTTTCGAAATGGCTGAATTATGATGATTTATCTATTCGTCCTTTTTGAAAAATTTTCAAAACAGAATTGCCGATCCTGTTCACGAAATTTCACGAAAATCGGTTCAAAAATGCGGCCTGGAGGACTTACGAAAGCATTTTTGATTCTCCTTTCCACCTATTACGCCCACAATCATGCTAAGCGTGGCCTAGGTCTCCTTACCTTAGCCCAATACTTAGGGGGGTCACGATGGGGCGACGGCCAAGGGCGTCTAATTTTAGGGGGCGATCGGTGGGGGTGCGATGCTTCCCCCGCCAAACTGGTCCACGATTTTGGTTTCCTTAACTGGGTCGCCACAATATTCTTGACCGGGGGGGGCGGGGGTAGGGGTCCGCGGGGGGGGGGGGGGGGTGACAGTGGTCTTAACGCCGGCACTACGTTTAGGCCTTGCGGGATATAGACGTGATTTGTGTGTCTGTACGTATGTATCATCAAGATTGTATATTCTTATATTAATTTATCTACGGCACCTCTATTCGCTAACCGTGCAGGGAATATGGATTTGGGTATACACTGAGAACTGTATCAATTTTAATAGTTGACCGAAAGGCCATAGAAACTCGAGCTTGTGAAGGTCTGCAAAGGTAAAAGTGTGTTACAAGGAACCTTTCAAACCTTGACGAAGGTACGAGGGGACACGAATTTGTATCAAATCTGACTGGATCCGAAAAACCGTTTTTTTATCATCACTACATAGTATAAAACAAAGTCGCTTTCTCTGTCCCCATGTCCCTATGTCCCTATGTATGCTTATATCTTCAAAACTACACAACGGATTTTGATGCGGTTTTCTTTAATAGATAGAGTGATTCAAGAGGAAGGTTTTTATGTATAATTCTACGCAGACGAAGTCGCGGGCAGAAGCTAGTACATACATAAATCACGTCTTTATCCTTTACGAGAAAAAAGAGAAGGAAATCAGGCAATTGATTAAAAATGTATCCGTCTGGCTAAGATTAAATCTCGATAAACATAAAATGAATAAACATTTGTAGCAGTTGTTTTTCTTTTCGCGCAGATGGTAAAAGCCCATCGAGGGAATGGGCGTAGGGATCATGTCATAGGCGATGCGGCTAGCAAGCCATCACTATTTTGATTCACCTTTCCACCTATACGCCCACAATCATGCTAAACGTGGCCTTTAGGTTTTGTTACCTTAGGCTCTGTCTACCCCGTAAGGGATAAAGACGTGATTTATACGTGTGTGTGTGTGTGTGTGTTATTCTCGATTCAGTTACTATCAATGAATCAAGAATTTTACATCTCGATTTTTGTACTTATTTACAAATACATACTAGAGCAGAACGAAAAGTAAAGCTATGGCTGGGAATCGAACTCGGATCCTCATCATTCCGAGACGCGTGCTATTAGGTACGTCTACACCACCCATAAGTCACGATTATAATAAGTGCACAGTGTTAAACTCGATTTTATAGTACCTAATGTCAAAATCTATGGAGCTGTCAAGCTTTACCAGATACCTACGGGGTAGACAGAGCCTAGGGTAACAATATCTAAAGGCCACGTTTGGCATGATTGTGGGAGCATAGGTGGAATTGGAAAGAGGATTCAAAATAGTGATGGGTTGCTAGCCTCATCGCCTGTAACATGATTTCTAAGATTTTCGCCCATTCCCTCGATGGGCTTTTACCATCTGTGCGGGAAGAGAAGCAGCTGGTACATTCTAGGTTTTTCTATGCTCTCAGACCAGCACGGAAGTTACCATCAGATTATTACCAGATTTACCCCCTTATTCATAAACGCTCTATAGGCTTCTGCTAACTTAGCAATCGTTTGTCCTTATCTGTGAAAGGTAAATGTCTAAGTGACAGATAAGGACAAACGATTGCTAAGTTAGCAGAGGCCTACAGAGCGTTTATGAATAAGGGGGTTAGCGACTAAATCAAGATTTATCTTTTCCAGCAATGAACTGTAAGAGTGCATTATCTAAGACATTTTCACACTAGTGTATAAATAGTTTTTTTTAATCTCCTAGGGCCCGCACGAATGCATTGCCATATTTCAAGTTTTTTTTTTATTAAAAGTTAGGGAAACTATTTACGCGAAAAAAAAATATCTAATGTAACAAAACAAGTAGCCAAAAGGGATATGGATATCAGCAAGGATGGTGGGGTATAATATAAAAAGTTACTATCATGGTTTCTCAAACAGATTTGACACAATCTAAGGCTAAGTATAGACTTGCGACCTTTTTCACGCGAGGGCCAATTAGAGGCGGCAAACCTCATTAGTGACGCGACGCCTGACCGCTTGCGCTATGTGTGAACACGGCTTAATTAGTTGATCATTATATTAACTTTCGGTGTAGTAAAACTGGGCAACTTTCTATTTGGCTGTTTTCAAAGGCGGTCTACTTCCATACTTGGTCTGGGAGTAAAGAAAAAACTTAAAATGTACCAGTTGCTTCTCTTCGCGCTCAGATGGGAAAAGCCATCGAGGGAACGGACGAAAATCTTAGGAACCATGTTATAGACGATGTAGCTAGCAACTCATCACTATTTTGATTCCCCTTTGCATCCATACGCTCACAATCATGCTAAACGTAGTCTGTAGGTCTTGTTACCTTAGGCTCTGTCTACCCCGTAAGGGATAAAGACATGATTTATATATGTATTAATTAAAAAAAATGCAAGATATGTTTAAACCTGCAACAACTAAAGACTAAATTAAGTATTGAGGAAACAAGCCATTCGATTAAACATCTATTTGCATGAGAAGTGATGTAAATATAATTCAAACATATCTTGTAATTATTATGAAATACTAACTTCTGCCCGTGACTTCTGCCCGCCACGTTTAGCAGGGAGCGGATCAGAATACATAAAGTTTAAAATGTAGATATAATGGGTTAAATACATAATGGTTCAAAATATATTTATAACGCAATTTTCTGTAAAACTATTAGCTAAATGAACTTTTTTGATATCGTAGGTAATCTATAGATTGGTTTAGGTTAGGTTAGGTTTGTTTTATAACAATCCTGTTAATTTGTAACTTTCTGAGAAAATCGCATTATATCATTATGACATGTATTTTAACCCATTATACATTTTAAACTTTATGTATTTTAATACGTACCCCGTTTAGCATGACTGTGGGAGTCTAGCTGGAAAAGGGAACAACGATAGTGATGGGTTGCTAGCCACATCGCCTACAGCATGATTCTTAATATTTTCGCCCAATTTAAATAATGAAATTTAAAAATTCACACTTACACGGTTTCGTTGACACCGCGGTGCCAAGAGCTATTACTATTAATTAGCATCGCGACCAAAAGCAATGGCGCATAACTGTGAACATCAACGCTTCTATGCTGCGTGTAAAGAGACATATAATTATTATACAGTATAATGTGGCTGTTAAGAACGGTGGCATAGTGTTAACGCAGTAGGTCATCTATTCTCCGTTCCAATTCATTTTAACACCTTTGTAAACTAACCAATTTCGTCTATTCGCTGGAATGTTGAAGGATAGATAAGGAGGAGAAGATTCGGGTTCGATTCTCGGCCATATACCTTTTGGATTTTTCTGTGTTCTAATTTTCAGTGTCGTTTAGATTTTTTTTATTATTTAGGTGTTTAAACACTGATATACCTATCGCGTGGATTTCACTTTTAAACTGACGAATGTTATTTGTTTTAAAACTTCTGATGGCAGCTTCTATCTTTGTGTAAAATTAAAAATGAATCGTTGAAATGTACGTACGCACAATACCTACGCACATAATATCCGAACGACTGCACCGAATTCGATACCTAACAATGTTTTTGTCGTGTTCTATAAATCGTCAGGACAAAGTGCGCAATAAAATTAAAAAAAAAACTGCCTCCGATTCCCAGCCATAGCGTTACTTTTCGGATTTTTCTGTGTTCTAATTTTCAGAATTTAATTTCTAACGGTAAAACCGTAAAAGAAAACATAAAAAATCAAGAAGTAAACATTATTGATTAATTTGATAGTACCTAACTAAATAATACTCCGTTTCATGCCCAAACACCGAAGCTCACCTACTGATTCTACAGTGCGCCACAACAGAGATTTCACTATTTTTTGTTAACAGGCGCTTCAAAATGTGTTTCAAACTGAAACACTAATTAGTGTGATACGGTCCACTCACTATGTCGCCACGGCCCATAAGACACGAGGTCGTCAAGCGACGCATAGCGGCGCCTAAAACTATCACACTATTTCACCAACTCGACAATAGTCTGTGACAGGTGACAATTTGAATGCGTACCCAATATTTCACCGGCGTAGACTCTTGTCGAATTTGTAATACAAACAGAGCCTCTACTGTAAGTTTTCACACAAAGAAACTTCTCGAACACGAATTGGGTAGTTACTTACTATATAAAAATTTACAGCGCCACTTGCGGATCCCAACAAACTGTTCTCACAGTATTTGGCATTTGAACGCAAACGCGTTCGAGATGTATTTTGTGACCGAAAACTTACACTACGCATAATTGTTCTCGTAAATTTTTCCATAGTACCTAATTGAGACTTTCGTGTGAAAACTTACACTAGAAGCTCCGAGCGCTTAGTTCTAATTTTTTTTCGCAACAAACATTTTGAATAAGTTCGCATTGAGTTGTAATGTCAAAAGTAGGTATTATTATTGAGACAAGGTTTGTTTCAGTTAGTTAGGTATAGGTACATACATACCACTAGAGTGGCGCTACTAATTTGCCTAGGTATAGATAGTAATTTGTTTAGGCACGCGAACGCGTTTAAGGGGTTTATATGTCAATACCTATTAGGTATAGAAACTCTGTATTTTCTTTTCACACAAAAAACACTACGACTTCAACCAACGTAACGTCTCATGCTAAATATCGTGATGCTGCAAACGGTCAAGCTACTATTGTTTCCATTTCCAAGTATTTTCACAAACCATGATTTTGGCAATAACTTAAATTGCCATAACACTTATGTTCCATACTTATATTTTAGAAAAAATAATATGTTAGGTACTTGCCTAACCTAGTTCATGACTTCTATCAGGATTAATCTATTAAGTCAGTTGGATAATAGTTATAGCTTAGATAAACTTATCACTTATCATCCGATACCAAAATAAAAAATACTAACTACCTACTGTTAGTTGCCAAGTCGACATAATAAGGAAAATGAAACGACAAACATCATAATTTAAACTGATTAAAACGACTACATATTATGTACTTAAGACAGACAAGAACAACAGGTACGTATACCTGTAAAACTCATTAGATGACAACAACTCTGACTGCGACAGTACTTTATTAATAATCAGACATAGCTGTATGAGCTTTAAACCCTTTGACTTTTCAGCATAAAAAAAATCAGACTGTCATCTATTCGTTCAATTTGTTTTGTTTTGTTTTGTCGCAAACAAAAATTATTTTGATCTAACAAATATTCCACTTTCATGTAAAATGAGCGATCAAGACAGTGATATAGATATTTTGGAGGCTAAACCAGATATCAGCGACGACAGAGCAACGAACGCTAAAAGTGAGTTGTTACCATTATCAGAAAAGTCAAGGAAGCAGTACGAAAAAATTTACCAAGATTTTATGGACTGGAAATTGGCGAAAAATACGCCGTCCTTCTGCGAATTCGTACTTTTAGCTTATTTCGAAGATTTGTCCAATAAATTTAAATCTACCAGCTTGTGGACTTTCTATTCAATGCTCAAAAGTACCTTACACATCAAACAAGGCGTTGACATTTCAAGTTACTCTAAATTGACTGCCTTCCTTAAACAAATGAACGAAGGAAAAACTGTAAAAAAAGCCAAGACGTTTTCACAGGCCGAAATCGACAGATTCTTGAAGGACGCCCCGGATAGATTGTATCTTATGGCAAAGGTAAAATGTTTCCCATACTCACTAGCAATTTTTAAGTGTTGACTATTAGACTTAGAATCTTGTATGTCATTGTTGCAGGTCGGATTAATATTTGGGATTATGGGAGCTTGCCGACGACACGAATTATACAATATTATGTTTAATGATGTTCAAGACTTAGATTCAGCCATAATTGTTACTATTCATATTCACAACACAAAAGGGAAAACGCACAGGATTTTCACCATAACAGGCGATTATTGCAACATTGTAAGAAAATACATACAACTACGTCCAAGTCCGTGCACAGAGCCCAGTTTTTTTCTGAAATACGTAGCTGGTTCCGGTAAATGTTCAACACAAAAAGTAGGTATCAACAAATTCGGAAGTCTAGGCAAAACTATTGCTGAGTTCTTAAATCTACCAGACACTGATATGTATACTGGTCACTGCTTCCGCAGAACTGCCACAATGTCAGATGCAGAGGCTGATAACACTGAACGTACTGAAACGTGATAACTAATATTCTGCAGCGCTAGCTGAAGGATATGTTGACTCAATTCAGAAGAATTTAAATATTAAACAAAATTCTGAATATGATAAAAAAAGGGTAGACCAAGATTCTGTACCTATACTGTCCAAGCTGGACAAGTGCAATATTTTGACAACCAGATAGCCTAGGGGTAAATGACCCTGACTATGAAGCTAGAGATCTCGGGTTGAAATCCCAGAAGGGGCAGACAAGTGTAATGATGAATATGATTGTTAGAACCAGTCATGGATGTTACATTTATCTGTTGTCTGGTACCCATAGTATAAGCCTTGCTGAGTTTGGGACTGGGTCAATTGGTGTTAATTGTCCAATGATATGATTAAAAAATAGTTATAATAATAATAGCTCAGTTCAAACGAAATAATAATAATTATTATAAATAAATTACTGACCTAATTCTCCCATTTGTTTTCTGTGATATTTATTATTACTATAAGAGTTGATTTAAAAACAAAATGTACATAGTTAAGGCCTTTAATTAAAACAAAAGTTGATTCCTTAGTGTTACGACTTTTTCACCCTTATTGCAGTGGAATAAAGGTGAAATGGTCGTAACACAAAGGAAACAATTAATTTTTGTCGTAATTAAGAACTTAACTGTTTTTTAACCGACTTCAAAAAAAGGAGGAGGTTCTCAATTCGTCTGTATTTTTTTTTTTTTTTTTTTTTTTTATGTTTGTTACCTCATAACTTTCGACTGGGCGAAGCGATTTTAATGATTCTTTTTTTATTTGAAAGCTGGTGCTTACCGTGTGGTCCCATTTCAATTTAGTCCAGTTCTGACAATGGCACCCATGAGAAAACCATATAAGTCTGAAATTAGCATTAAGTCATCATCATCATCTCAGCCATTACAAGTCCTCTGCTGGACGTAGGCCTCTCCTTTAGACCTCCATTTAGCATTAAGTATGTGTGCGACAAATCGTCAGTTTCATTTAAACGGCGCTGTCATATGAGCAGCACGTTTAGTAGGTCTACCCATATTCAGAAAAAATTTTTAGTGTACTTCAGATTCACTAAAAATCAAAAAATAAACAAAAATTTTAACAAAAAAAAACCGACTTATATTATTTATAATATTTGATACATTTTTAGTGAATCTGAAGTACACTAACATTTTTTTCTAAATATGGGTAGACCTACTAAACGTGCTGCTCATATGACAGCGCCGTTTAAATGAAACGGACGATTTGTCGCACACATAGATACTTAATAATGCTAATTTCAGACTTATACGGTTTTTTCAGGGGTGCCATTGTCAGAACTGGACCAAATTGAAATGGCAGCACGTTTAGTAGGTCTACCCATATTCAGAAAAAAGTGTTAGTGTTCTTCAGATTCACTAAAAATTAAAAAAATAAACAAACATTTTAACAAAAAAAAAACCGACTTCACTACGCACTAAAAAGAAAAAAATAATTGCATAATATTCTTCTACAACTTAATAATTAACTTACTTTTTCTACTTATCAATATATAGGTACGATCTAATGTTGTTACAATTATTGTTATTTTTGTAGTCGGTGTCAGCCAAGGAAACACTACAATATACCCAGCAACAATAATACGAGAATACTTTAACAAATACTTTTTCACAAATTAACTTTTATACGGGAGCGGATCAGAATACATAAAGTTTAAAATGTATAATGGGTTAAAATACATAATGGTTCAAAATGTATAACGCAATTTTCTGTAAAACTATTAGCTAAATGAACTTTTTTGATATCGTAATCTATAGATTGGTTTAGGTTAGGTTAGGTTTGTTTTATAACAATCCTGTTAATTTGTAACTTTCTGAGAAAATCGCATTATATATTATAAACCATTATGTATTTTAACCCATTATACATTTTAAACTTTATGTATTTTAATACGTACCCCTTTTATACACAAGCACATCTCACCTGTAACTATGTATGTTACAAGCGTACGTTGGCTGACACCGACTCCAGAAATAACAATAATTGTAACAACATTAGATCGTACCTATATATTGATAAGTAGAAAAAGTAAGTTAATTATTAAGTTGTAGAAGAATATTATGCAATTATTTTTTTCTTTTTAGTGCGTAGTGAAGTCGGTTTTTTTTTGTTAAAATGTTTGTTTTTTTTTAAACGATTCATAAATTACTGCTAGCTGATAGCTCTGATCAATGTCAATGTCACGATGACGATCGTCCCCACTTTCGAGTGGTACTTTCGAGTGATGTTGTTTCAAAAATCGGGCCCCTGAACGAAAGTGTCAGCGAGCGTCGATAACAATTCACGGTTGTCATTTTGTTACGTACCTACCTATCACTATTTTTATCCTCAAATTTCTTGTGTATCATAACTAACAATTGCTAAGTTATCTTTACATATATAATGTATACAAAGAGTACCTGGATGATCGAACTTGGCCCGGTGTTTTTTTTTTAAACTTTCAAAAAATAAACCAAATTTCCTAAAAATCGGAGCCATTTCCAAGATTCAGATTAGTTATAACCTTATAACTATATGTATGTAATATACATGAATTGCTCGTTTAAAGGTATTCGATTTTAGATAGATGAATCCCTATTTCCCGTCTCGGCGCATCAATCGAAAGTACCTACCACTCGAAAGTGGTTTAAATCTGTTTATATCTTCAAAAACACAGCTCTAATCAAAATTTTGACAAGTCCACTAAGATTAATGCGAGCCTTAATTAAGTACTATGTTACTCGTATTTCAAATTTTTCACCACTCGAGTGGTATTTTCACACATGTGCTTTCAAAAATCGGGCCGCTGGACTATTTTGGGTAATTTTTTTTGTGTTCGTTATTGTCAGGAGAAGGTTCTTGTGTAACAATATTTTGAAAAGTAAAATAAAATTGGAACGGGGGCGAAGCCGCGGGCAACAGCTAATTAAATCGCTTAGCCTTGTCATTTGAAGCAGGGATGTAACGGAGGTAGTTTTATCGGAACCGAAGGTGGAGTCGGAGTTTTTAAATTTGCTTTATCGGAGTCGGAATCGGAGTCGGAGGCAGGGATAATTGACGGTAGAGTGCACGTAGTGGGAGTCGGGGGGATTCCCGCGCGACATGTATGAACCTGTTCATAACAGTCGACACAGGCCGCCGCCGCTATGTTATGCTTCGACCTCCGATTAAATCATTAAAACCTTCGATTTAAAAGTGTCGGAGCCGAAGTCGGAACCGAAGGTGTACCTAATAACAATCGGAAGTTCCGACTTAACGAAACCGGAGTCGAAGCTCCGTGACATCCCTGATTTGAAGGAATTGAATTGGACATAAAATATTGGGAACACCAATAAAAATCAGTAAAAAAATATTCATATTTTTATTCGATTTACTTTTACTTGTGTATAATCATATAACTTAATCACTACCTACGGGACCTAAACCCCTCGCTTATTAAACGCTTAATTTACAACGTAACCAGGGATAAGAAACAGAAGTACATAGGTACACGTAAGTACATACAATATAACTATTAACTAAGTAAGGTAAGGTACGTACATACATACATAGATCACGTCTTTATCCCTTACGGGGTAGACAGAGCCTAAGGTAACAAGACCTAAAGACCACGTTTAGCATGATTGTGGGAGTATGGATGGAAGGTAAAGTATGGCAAAAATCGCAAATCAATGTAGCTAAGTACCGGATTGATGTTTAATACACAGATATACTGTATGTCAAGGGTTCCTCTTATTTATTCGTTACATTAGGTAGGTACGGGTCCCGTTTCTGAAAATAAAAAACAAACGCAATTCCATACTGCGCCTAGGTACCTATTGTTTTCGACTCTTGCGCCGAACACTGATCTTAAGCGCAAATGTTAAGAAATTGGCCTAGTGGCACAGGCGTTTGGTACTCTTTGACAGCGTCAGGTACATCTCAATATTCTATGCATTTTCGCATTTTTGCCAAAATGACCTATTGCTATCTATAAATCGCGTCCATCTCTTTTCAAATTCGAAGACGATCTTGTCTTTGTCTGGGTAAGTGCTGTAGTAGAGAGAATTCAACGCCAGTTTCTTCAACAGTCTTAAATCTGCATGACGATTGGCCGCTCCGACAAATGTGACATAAAAATCGTGGGACAAGGGTTCCGCTTCCCAGATTCCTGGATCGTCACTAGATAATACAACGGGCAAACCTCGAGCCAGGAAAGTAGCTACAGGATGGTTCCGAAGATCCTCAACCAATTTCAAAACAGCGTTTGACAGAACATTCACTTCTAATGCTATGTCCCTCTTCCTAACTTCTTCCATCAGTAAAGGATGCTTTACTAAAGCAAAAGCGTGGCCTATACGCTTTGTGTTAAGAGCTATAGCATCAAATAAGTTCTCATCAGAGATACCATTCCAATTAGTCTCACCAGCGTGCAAAAAATAATCAATCTCATCAGCTGCTTCTGCTAACAATGGCAGAAATTCTTTAGTCGGTACTCCTAAATCTTCTTGTCCAACTAAGTCAAAACCAGCAAAGAAACCTGGGAGTTTTTTCTTTATAGCCTTAGCTACTTCCAGGTATTTTTCAACTGTATTTGTGTCCACCATTCTGAGTGGTGCGTAAATAAGTTTAACACCGAAAAAATCTGGGTAATCACTCATAAATCGATCCAGAACCGCTTTGTAAGATTCAGCAGTCGCTACAGAGTCATAAACATTACCTTCTAAATCGTACAGATGTGGCAAAACACTGCGCATTTCGATGTACATGACATTGTCCTCCTTGAAGGCTTTCAATGTATCGTAAAAGTATTGCTCCCAAAGTGGTTTATAGTACATTATACCGCTGGTCGTAATAAAATAGTTTTGGAACTTGGTCCACACTTTGTTTACGTCCTTATAAACGTTGTTAGGATTATCTACTAGCAGCGTGAAATGTTTTCTCAATTCTGCGTCAAATTTTTCAACGTTACCGGAAGAATAGCGAACGTTTTTTAGCAACTGCCATTTATTTTGGCAATTCACGACGGGAAGTTTGTGCGAAAACAGGAATTGTATATTTTCGTCTTCGTAACAGATGTATAAGTCATCCCAATAAGTCAGTTCAAGAACATAATCAGGACTCAGTAATCCTGTATCGTGTAAATGTAAAGCAGCACCTTTCGGCATTCGCTGGATTATCTTAAACAGATCACTCTTCTTCACTTCATCTTTATATTCGAAGAAGTGTTTGGAATAATTGAAATACTGAGGCTGTTGAAAGCCAATGTCCAACTCGTTCAATTTCAAATTCATAATTGTCTCATTGGCTTTTTGCTCACTGTCACTTAAAACTATTTCACTGCCGAGCATCATTTCGAGTTCGTCTTGCAACAGCCTGTTTCTTTCATCTTGCACCGTTTGTATTTTATTCGATAACACTGGAATTATTGAGGTACATAATAAACAACCGATCACTGGCCACATGGCTGTTGAGTAAAATGACTGCGTGACACTTTACTTTATAACCAATAACGGGACCAAGGTTGCTTTCTCATCAGTCGACACGATAATATATTATAAATTGAAGGTGGCCGAACTACCGACGCATTGATTCGGTACTGACTGTTATCATAACTCAGATTAGAAGTCAAAGTCAATGATAACATGTATTACTATGGCACCTTAAAATGTTCTCATGTATTATGTATGACACAGCGCATAGGTAGGTACAACATCGGCCCGGCGTCAAAATAATTTCCATACTACAATCTTGATCGCAGATATATTTACGTGATCCGTATTTACAATTGATTGAAATGTAGGGGCTTATTTGATAATGATAACTATGATAAGATGATAACGTTATAGTATTTAGATAAAGGGCAGGGATGTAGTTTCGTTAATAATGATGTGTCTTTAAGAGTGCATTGCACGGCTCGATAAAAAAATTAATCAGCCGACTGAAGAATTAAAATACCAATTCAGATGTCAATCAACTGTAATTGGTATCGTAAACGGTTATTTCCATGATAACGGGCAATTCACATTCTGTAAGTTTTTTTCATGGGAATGGAAAAAAACGTGAACAAATCGTAATGAACGACGCACAATATTAGTTCGCACTCGCACCCATGAAAAGTGAATACCTACACATTCACTTATACCTACTCCTTCAACTGCCGGAGAAAACAATATTTAAATACTAACTGTTGCCTGCGACTTAGGTACATATACTTAGTAGTCTAAGCCTTGCACTTATTGTACCTTATTGTTTTATTTTGTTTACAATTGACGATCTTTTTGTGACTTTCTTATGTTTTGACATAAAAATATAATGTAATTTACAAATAGAAATAAATGAATCTAATCTAATCTAATCTAAGATCTGAACCTAAGTCGATCTTCACCGAGCATACTAGGTATTATGAAAAAAATATATAAGGCTGTCCAGGATTTTTTAGCCAACCAATTTTTTTAATTATAAAATATTTGTGAGTAACTAGTAGGTTATTCATTTTAATAAGAACCTATTGTACCCCACTTTTGAAGAAAAACTTTCCCAACGCCTCCCCTTCCCAGAGTAGACAGTTTTTCTTACGTAATAGGTACCTTAAATCTACTATTTTTTCCTCACTAACTACTTTTTTACATGCATCCACCTTATAGAACGGAATATAGACTATATGTATAGGTATAACAAACACTACTCCTTCTAGGTACCTATTATAATAATCAGTAAAGTGGTGTCATGTAGAAATGAAAAAAGGTTCGAGAAGATCTACGTATCCATACCGAAGCACTTGACATTATCAAGCACTAGGAGTAATCAGAAGATTAAAGGGAAAGGTGACAACACTTGGGGACTTGCGCAATATCCATCTCGAAATGCATGTGTTCAGTGCAGCGGCCATTTTTCTTTTTTTTTTTATAACGAGTGCATTGCGCGGGGCGGTACTTTTAAGTGCCACTTGTCCTGTCCCAACCCTAGCGCACGAAATCAGCATGGCGGATGCGACGGGTTCTTTATGCTATTTTTTTTTAGTTTCTCCAGAATGCTTTGAAAGCGAACCCCTTTCAACCGGCGCCGCGGTTTGTAATTTACACCACTACGAAGTGTTTTGATTCACGTTTGTTATAAGTATGTAGTGTTAATGAAACCTGGTGTTTGTGTTGCTATGTACTTTAGTACTTTATAAAAGCACCTACAGAAATGTTGAGACTGAATGTAGATTTTCTTAATATTAATCCGGTATATTTCAGCAGGCGGTTGGGTTAGGTTAGTAGTTGGAATGTTGGAAAGATTATTTAATTGTGATCGACAAATGATTCCATATCTACATTGGTTGATGTCTAAAGTGCAAGTGTCAAAGGGATTACTTTCTTCTTCTTTTTTTAATATGGCCCCATCGATCGATGGGATGATATCGCCAATAAATATTAAAGTAGTTAATAAATACACAGTACCTATTCAAAAATCTTGTGACAAAAATGTCGGCAACGTTGTACGGTAGAACACGGTCCAAAGACCCCTCCCCCCGCCGGTCGGGCTCTTAGCCAACGGATCATTAACCGATGCCCAGGGTGCACCGGACCAAGCACTGCTCTTCTCCTCGGAGGGATCCAAAAACGAACCGCAGCTCTCGACCACACGTGGAGGTAACCCGACTCGGACCCCTAGGGAGTTACCTAATTAATTTTGCATGATAAAATATGAGTTTACAGTAGAGTCGTGTGGTTCTAGAGTGGCGACCGCGCACTGGAAGGCGAAATATTTGTAGGCCTCCCACAAGGTGAACAGACTATCTAGTTAATATCGCGGGAAGTTCGAAATGTACGGCATCGAAGGGGTGACTTAGTTTTGCATCCAAAATAACAACAAAAAATATTCACAAGTTGTTTGATCAAACTTACCTGATCATCTGCAGAAATATTCTGAAATAATTTGTAACCATAGGTGGGCATAGTTAATTCAAAAGTTAACTTCGATAATCGGTCTACCGCAACGTTAACGCAAGTTAAAATTAACCCTTAAAAGTTAGCAAAAAAAAAAAAACGAAAAAAGTAGAAAGAAGAATTAAACACATTATATTTATTTACTTCGATAATAAATTTAATAATTTAATTAATTTTATATTTATAGTAATTTTGTATTACGTGCAGTTCAACTTCATAAAAAATTAAAAAAATTAAAATTGACATGATCATGAGCGCTAGATGGGGTAACAGTGTTATATTTAATAAAATGACTAATATAACGGACTAAAGTTAACAGAAGGTAGTAAGAGCGTTAACATTTTTTGAAGTTAACTTAAAAGTTAATTCGATAAGCAGATTTTTAACTTCGTTTATTAACGATTAACGGATTACGAGTAACGGACTACCTTTGTTTGTATATGCCATGGAATCTAGAGCGGTAAGCAAAAGATTCTTGGACGACTAATATCAAATTTTGTACAGTCCGTGAGCTCTTGGAACGCCATCGGGCGATTTAAGTATCAAACCCATAAGAGTGAGTGAGATAGCTAGATAAACTCGATTGGCATTCTAAGAGCTCACGGGCTGTATCAAAGTTTGCAGCAGATAATCACGCCGACTATCCCATTTATAAGTATTTGACGACGTGGTTGGCTGAGTTGGTAGTGACCCTGCCTGCGAATTAAGCGTTCCGGTTTCTAATCCTGGTAGAGCCATATATATTTGTGTGATAAGCACAAATATTTGTTCCTGAGACATTTATGTGTCTATGTATAAAAGTATGTATTTCTCTATGTAAGTAGCTATGTATGCCTATCGTTGTCTAGTGCCTACACATAATACAAGCCTTACTAACGCTTACTTTGGGACTAGGTCAATTTGTGTGAATTGTTCCCTAATATTTATATTTATTTAAATCCCTTTGTGCTATACACGGTGTGACGAATCACACATCTGCGAACTGCCGTTTAATTTTCCATTGTCTTATGTAGCACGTGTCCACAAACATTATGACAGACATTCTTACATTCGAACTTCGTTGCGCTATGGTTACTCTATTAAAACTACATAAATACTGCACTAGGTACTTAGAAAAAAAATGGTGTGATGTGTTTTACACGGCTCCTAACCTAAGAGCCTTTAATTGGAAGAGACGTACAGAGGAAAATATGTACATATTATATTAGTTTTGATGACCTACTCAGTTCCGATCCGGTTGCGGCAGATATTACGAATGCAGGGAGGTTTAAATAATAATAATTATTATTAAGTACTTACTAAAACAGTCATGGAAAGACGAACTGCTTTAGAACATCGTACCTATATGAAAACTAGCCAAGTCAGACGTTAGGCTTCAATTTATTATCTTAAGTTATAAGAAGAAATTATATTTTAATTTGTTGTATGTTTACATTTTATTTTATTTACACCTACGTGCTAAACTATGTCCGTAACATAATTAAACAACAATGTTTAGGTTTCTCACGTTTCACGGACAACCATTCAATTTGAAAACAAGCACGTACTCAATTATAATATAATCTAAGTGCAAGCAATAGAGTTACTATGTTATTGATATTGGAGAGCCGATGGGTCATTGTGCTTTCGTAACTCAGTCTCCACTTGGCGTTCGAGCGACACGGGGTCGGCGCACACGCGTCCTGTGACATCTCAACATGCGCTCATTCATCACTCTCATATCCCTACTGCTCCTGCTCAATCGGTGCCACTCTCTCAGCCCGGATACTCATGCAGCCAACCGCGCGAAGATCCTCCACGATGAAGAACTTCTAGCCCTCGGCGGAAAAATCGTCCTAACAGAACAAGAAACAAAAGTCAACAACTGCCTAATGCAACACAAATTGAGAGAAGCCAACTACGCGTTCGACAACCCGCAATACTTCAATTTTACATACCACTTCTTCAAATACAAAGCCGATATCCACCGATCAAAAGTTTACAAAATCATCAAAGATTTACCTAAAGGCGCGGCTTTGCATATACACGACGTCGGTATTCTGGGGCCTGATTACCTGATGAACATCACCTACATGGAACATCTTTATGCTTGTTTCGCAAAAGACACGGTAGAGTTTAAGTTCTCGGACCATGTACCGACTGATCCTTGCTCTGGACATTGGCAATTAATGAGCGAAGCACGGCGACTGTCGAAAAATGTGTCAAACTTCGACGCTGAATTGAGAAAACACTTCACATTAGTAGTAAATGACCCGGCTAAAGTATATCCTTGCATCAAAGAAAGTTGGTCGGCGTTTATGCAGTATTTCATCACGGTCGGCTCGATGGTTAGCCACAGGCCGGTATGGGAACAATACTTCTACGATGTCCTTAAAGCGTTCAGTGAACAAAACATTATGTATGTGGAAGTGAGAAGCACTTTACCTAAACTGTACGAGCTCGATGGCACGACTTATGACCCTCTTATCACCGCTAAGGCCTACAAGAAATCTATAAACAAGTTCATGAAAGACCACCCAGATTTTATCGGAGCAAAATTGATATACGCTCCGATAAGAAATACAGACAAGAAGTCACTGGCCGAATATTTGCAATTGGCTGGAAGAATAAAAGCTGAAATGCCAGACATTTTCGCCGGTTTCGATTTGGTTGGCCAAGAGGATCTGGGAAAGCCTCTTCTAGAGTTCGTAGATGATTTAACTGGTGCTGCGGAAAATTTGACATATTTCTTCCATGCGGGTGAAACTGATTGGTACGGTACATCAACAGACGAGAATATTGTAGATGCTATTCTTTTGGGTGCCAAGCGACTGGGGCATGCATACGCTTTGCCAAAACACCCGCTGTTAATAAAGGAAGTACTGAAACGCGATATTGGCTTAGAAGTGAATGTGATATCGAACACCGTATTGTCATTAGTGCAAGACGTCCGTAATCATCCATTAGCGTTATTCCTTGCTCAGGGTCTGCCTGTTGTTTTATCCAGTGACGACCCTGGGGCTTGGGAAGCGGATGTGATGTCCGAAGATTTTTATGTGGCGTTTGTGGGTGTGGCGAGTAAGTCCTCGGACTTAAGACTATTGAAACAGCTAGCTTTAAACTCTTTACAATATAGCGCGCTCGAAGGCGATGCTAAGAAGACCGCTTTGATTAATTTTAATTCTAAATGGAATGATTTCGTGAATCATTTCGACTGTTCTGCTTATTAAATTTAACTGTAAACATCGGTTGTGTTTTTGTTATGATTATGACTTAAGTACTCTATAAAATTGATAACAGTTAAGAACGTATCTTCTTACGATTTCTTGATTATATTGCAATACAGTGGTACAATGTTTTTGTCATTTAAATTTTAATTGGAATTGTGGTAAGAGTTTGTTTTCAGTAACAATTAATATAATGAGGAAGCAGCGGATAATTATTGAGGTTAAGATTCTTGTAATAACAAGTCCGTTTTCCTGTTTTGTAATATTTCGCCAACTTTTGTAATAATAATTTTAATACATAAAAATTGATTGTGCTGAACACTTATGTAAATACTGATTCATGTTCTCAAACAACTTCATGGAATAATACGCGACAAGCGAGGTTAAAAGTTAATTATAACTCGAGTCCTGTAGTTAGGTATTTGGAAGCCTTCAAAGGAGGGTTTGATTAACTTTAAAACTTTGGTTACGTAACCTGTTCTTCGACAGATTAACGTTATATTAAAAGTAACGTTACTTTTACCGTTCCAGTTACTTTAAAAAAAATTAAGCCTATCGTCTACCAACTAAAAAGCCGTTTGTGTAGCCTATGGATGGTCTGATTTGCGTCCTCTCCGCTCAATTTAATTTTTTCGTGTGAAACTTCATTTCAAATTTTTTTGGTAGGTAGGTACGTTAAGTTTTGTGTGTGGGACTTGGATGTCTACGCGAAAGCGTCTGAGACACTTTTTGTATCAAAAACTTATTTAAGGCGGCTCTGAAACAGATGAACAACGACATCAAACTTCATCATCTTTTGTACTGGCAAAGAGTTCGTTCCCCTTTCCAAGTAGTTCGCTCCACGGATTAAGTTATGCTATACCTTTACCATTTGCTAGATGTTCCGACTAGACTCTAGCACACTTCAAACGAGCACACTCATCGCTACTAACGAACTCATTGTGTTCTATGCGATCCATCTGGTTTGTGACTGTGTTCATTATTCGTAGCTACCTACGATGCAGTTGATACGACACTAACTACCTAGATATAGAGTGAAGATAGGTATTCTTCAAGGTCTAGTCGGATCGCTAATCAGTAATTATAGAAGACGCATGACGCATCTAAGTGCGTGTAAAAGGTTTACTCATACATACATAAATCGCGTCTTTATCCCTTGCGGGGTAGACAGAGTCTAAGATGAAAAAACCTAAAAGGCCACGTTTATCATGATTGTAGACGTAGGTATAGGTTGAAAGGGGAATTGACAACACCTTAATATCTGTTAAACCGTAACTTTTTTAATAATCGAAAAAACTAGCCGTGGCTCTCATTAGGTTAGGTTAGGTTTGTTTTATAAGTTGTCCAAAAAGTCAATATTTTAGTACCTAGAAAATAAAAGATTGTCAAATGAAGTGTTTGTCAAACGATGCATTAGAGAAATGTTGTTTAGCAAAATGATAGCAGGTAAACCTTATTTAGGACATTGAGGAGGATATCTGCAACTTTTTATTTACAAGAAAAATTACTTGCTACTCTGCTACTCAAGTAGTCTTGAGTTTTTTGTTCATTGAGATGGACCTCCGCAAAGTAACGCCTGATTCAATATTTTTTTATGAGTAAGAGTGGTTGTAGTAAGTACATACCTAAACTCGTCGCAAAATAAAAGGCCCGTTTTGACATTTGTCTTCGCGACGTAACTAGTTATGTAACCATACGACTCGGTACTCGATACTCACAATAAATCGATTCCAGTTTGGATGAGTATTTGATCGATTTTAATATGTACTGTAAAGTGCATTGGATTAAAGTTCTAATAAGAAAATTTAACTTAAACTGATATTGTAAGTATTTTGAAATGATACAATGTTACGATACGTCAACTTTCTTTCATTTAATATTTTTGTTACAATAACACTCACTCAATCACCAAAAGAAATCAGTAATTAATTTGTCCAAACACTAGTGTTTAAAGAAATAAAACCGGCCAAGTGCGAGTCGGCCTTAAAAATATATATTGATCGATTTATTTTTTTCCTTAACCGATTATTAATAGTCTGTGGACAGTATGAAAAAAATCGTTATTCACAGCACTTAGCGGAGTGGGCGGTAACCATCAATGAAAAATGTAATTACCTTCAAAACATTCGATCGGTAAAAAATACAGAACTTTATGGGCGTGAACTGTCAAAACGGGCCTTTTATTTTGCGACGAGTTTAACTATGAAAGAAAATTGCTGAAGTTCAAAGCAGAAGTAGGCTTGTTTAAAATAACGTAGTAAAATATAAACATTATGTAGAAAATCAGCGCATATAGTTTTATTATTCATTAACCTTATAACATAGACTCTGAATACACTTACAGTGAACCAAAAGAACGAGACTTAAATGTACCTAATAAATATAAATAGTGATGAGCAAAAATTTAATAATAATAAAGTTCTACAAAAAGTGACCATTTATTTTTGCACATCACCTACCTACTTATTGCCTTTTAATCCTATATGTATATAGGTGAAAGCTTAAGTAAATAGCCTGTTATATGTGTGAGTAAATGTGTGCGAATAGACATAAATTGACGTTCCAAATTAGAAAAATGACTTACGTCCCATATCAGTTCTGTACACTAACTACTACATGCAACAGGTCATTTATTAAGTTTTCCACCTACCTAAGTACGATGCATTTCATTTTGAAAAATATTATCTGCCAACAAAGTTTTATTTAAAATCAGCTGTTGCCCGAGGCTCCGTCCGCACAAAGTTCGATACTCGCTATCCCGCGGGAACTATGCGTTTTCTGGGATAAAAACTATCCTATGTCCGTCCCAGGGACTGAAAATAACTGTATACCAAATTTTAACTAATTATGTACCTACGTATGTTTAATGTAACCGCGGCAATAAAAGGGTGCCAGCACACAAATTTAACTTATAATTAGATGCATAAGTTGTTGTATACTAAGCGGCATAAGTTATAATGTTTTTAACTATCCCATCCCCACGGGATTTCTTTGATTTTCCGGGACTAAAAGTAGTTATCTAAAATATTGATCAGAGAGGCACCACCACGCAAAATTTCATTTAAATCGGTCCAACAGTTTTGGAGATTAGCAAACACAGACATTGCAAAGATTCCAACTTTTTTGTGTTTAGTTACTCTTCCCTAATCGCTACACTATTTTTGATGAATGTATTTTAATGTACCTACAGACACGACCTTTCTACTGATTTATTATATGCATAGATCAACTGTCTGTTGTAAATAGGTAATAAAGTCGTTATTTTCATGAGCTATTTTATCTCATATTTCTGTTCATATCAAACTGAGGATTATGCACTTGATGGCATAATAGAATACAATGGCTTTGTTCAAAAGGTAGGTTGTTAACGTGATCGGGACTCTTGCAAAGATTCCAACTATACAAAGAAGTCAGATAACGTTGGAATAGTCACTTACCTACTGTTTAATTTTTAATTATTTTTGTGGACAAACAGTAATTAAATTTCTAAATGTCAGTGAAAATTAGAACACATAGAAAAATCCGAAAAGTAAAGCTATGGCCGGGAATCGAACCCGGGTCCTCGTCATTCCGTGATGCGTGCTATACCCCTACACCACCCATAGCAGGTAAAAGTAAAGCTATGGCCGGGAATCGAACCCGGGTCCTCGTCATTCCGTGACGCGTGCTATACCCCTACACCACCCATAGCAGGTGGGTAGTCTCCGAATTTTTCTACCTGTTACTAACTGTCACGTGACCTTTTTTGATAGTACAAACAGTACCTAATGTATAAATTCAAACGTTTCGCGACTAATAAACTAAGTTGCACACATACACAAATCACGTCTATACCTACCTTACTTAGAGCCTGAGGCCTAAAGACCACGTTTAGCAAGATTGTAGGCATATAGGTGGAAAGGGGAATGAAAATAGTGACGGGTTGCTATTAAGCCGTATCGCCTATAACGTGATTCCTAAGAATTTCGCCCATTCCCTCGATGTTATGTCTATGTATTAAGTAAGTTGGTTTACGATAATTAGGTATTCATTTTGTTCATAAAATAAAAGTACCTAAACAATAGTCTGCATAATAGGTACCTAAGGATAAATATTATTATTTATTTTCAACCATACATACACATGAAACTATTAAAATATGGCTAATATTTTATATTACTCAGTTACAAGCTTACAAGTGTATCCTTAGGTATTAGGTACCTACTTATCATAATTAAGTATGAATTCATTCGGATGAGCATTTAATTACAACAAAAGTGTGTTTTTAGAGTATACAATCCCATTATTCATCATCTAATCTCCAGCCTATATACATCCCACATCTGGGCACAGGCCTCCTCGTAGAATGAGAGGGCTTGGGCTTTAGTTCCCACGCGGGCCCGGTACGGATAGGGTACTCTACACACATTGAATTGCTTCGCAGATGTGTGCAGGTTTCCTCACGATGTTTTCCTTCACCGAAAAGCTCATAGTAAATTTCAAATGTAATTTCGCACTTAAATTCCGAAAAACTCTGAAGTGCGAGCCTGGGATTCGAACGCGATCCTCTGCTTGAGAGGCCACAGGTCAAACCACTAGGCTACCACAGCTTACTTAATCCCATTACTCATATAAATTAAAAAAATCTGAAAGTATCATGTTTTGTCTGCGTCTAACAAAGGCAAATGACAGAGACAAACAAGGATGTTAAGTTAAAATAAGCCACTAAGTTTTTATATATACTCGTAAACAAGTAGGAATCTAGTGTCGCCAATAATACACCAAATAGCACCTCAGTCTTTGCATTTGAAGTTTCCATAAGGAGAAACTAGATGGCGCTATATCGCTGTGTCGACATCTAGTGTATTTTAACGGTACTATGTCATCCGCCCCTTCACTATAGTTATAAGACGAAGTCGTTTCTGTTCCGAACGACATCTAGATTAAGAATGGTAAATTATGGTCAGTACCCAGCAAGTATCAATGAATTGATAACTATTCACGGACGTTGTCAGAGACGGCAGTTAAAATTAATTAACGTATGTGAGTGCAGCACAAAGAACTATGCGAGCTAAAAATACGAGTCACCTATATTTAGTCTGTCAGCAAGTTAATAGTTAAAAAAGGTATGGGGAATAAAGGGGATCAGCATTTTCGCTTTATAGCGCCACCTATTTCAGTTTCAGTTCTTTCATGCAGACCAGTCTGGGAATAAAAAAAACATAGAATGTACGAGTTGCTTCTCTTACCGCGCAGATGGTAAAAGTCCATCGAGGGAATGACCGACAATCTCGGGAATCATGTTACAGGCGATGCGGCTAGCCATCTTTCACTATTTTGATTCCCCTTTCCACCTATACGCCCACAATCATGCTAAACGTGGCCTTTAGTCTTGTTACCTTAGGCTTTGTCTACCCTGTAAGGGATAATGGGGACGCGATTTATGTATGTTACGTTATATAGGCATACAGCTAGAAAATATTTTTAGGAATTTCCGGAATTCCCACAGGGTTAAGAATGAAAATGCATTATTTTATAGAATATTCATTATTAATTAGTGTTACATGCTTCTTGGTGATCATGGAGGTGCACTGAGAAGGCATTTTTCGAAATTCCTCACAGGATTTTTTGTCTTTTCACGAGGGCGAAGTCCCAGGCATAGGGTAGACTTTTTTAACATTTAAAAGCAGCAAATTCCAAATGAATCTTCATCCAGGATCTCACAGACCTACAGTAATGGGGATAAATAAGCCATAACTTCTGCATAGACAGTGTTGTTGTGATAATAATCCACTTCTTGTGTCTACACAATAAGTGATTGAAAGCATTATATCATACAACAACTTACTGTTAAAGCTTTTGCAATTCACGACGGCGAATGGGCTTCTACTTTTACTGCATTATAATTCTTCATTACTAGCTGTTACCCGCGACTTTGTCCGTTCAGAACTGAATAGCCTGATACTCACAAATAATGCGACTTTCTATTGGTAATTGAATTTTCAAAATCGGTTCAGTAGATTCAGAGCTTACCCTCTACAACCTCACAAACTTTACCTCTATTAAGTATAGATTTTACAAAAGCTTTATGATAATTTAATGTTTATTTACGTCGCCCTGGCCTGTAAGTAGCAATTCACCGCCCACTTGGGAAGATGTAAAATTGTGTACACACCTCGGTCGGTGATAAAGAATGCCTCAGGTCGCGTGTTTATCGCCCTCGCCTTTGGCTCGTGCGTCAAGCTCCTGCGATCTGAGACATTCTTTATTGCACCACCCTCAGGAGTGTAATGTACTATCGTCAAATATTTCTCTTTTTTTTTTATGTTATATTTAAAGAGGCTTTAGTGCACACGTGACTATGTCAGCCTCATGGGAGGACTCCAGAAGATCGGAAATTACAATTCATGCAGCATCCCCTCCCCCAGAACCAGATGCTCTGGTTATGATGGTTATGAAGGAATGCTGCACAAATTTATATATGCTAAGAGCTTTGTCCGAAGAAGGGCTTCTCTTTCATACGCTTACCATATCTGCTTTCGCTTTCACTCAATTCGTGTTTATCACAAATAAAGGTCACTCGCCATCGTGAACTGCAAGATCTGTGCTTTACTCAGCCGCCATACATTTTGAAACTATGAAGTTTAACCATACAGTTTAATAATAACAGGATATAGCTAGCAGTCTGATGATTAGTCTTCTCCGGCTGGTACAGCATCCTCTAATCTTTTGATGTATTTCACTCGTAGCTCAGTGACAGCATCCCCTTTCAGTTGGTCCTGGAATATAATAACATTATATTGTGTAAGCAAATATATATATTTTTTTTGTATATTGCATCTGCAATCAGTGCATTCACTTTTAGCAGATCTGTTTCATGCTTCTCTCATTCAGAGCGTGTCCACCAGTGAGGACATCTACTCATAGTTCTCCACACTACAAGACGTCTTTTAATTTAACTTTTTTTAGGCGTTTAACATAGCTGGTAGTTGTGAGCTGTTGTGCAAAGGTATTGGGGTGGGATTTTTAGCCGTTCTCTGTATTTATTCTAGGCATTAGTAATTTCTTCTCTCACTGAGCATTTAAGCAAATATTATAAATGCAAAATTTTGTGAGTCTGACTGAATGTGTATGAATTGTTCATTGTCTTTTACATGAAAACCTGGATGGATTTGGATGAAATTTGGTATTACATTGATGACTTTTTATCCGGATCTTGACATAAAATCGGGATTTACACATGCATTTGTTATGCAACATGTATGATGAATATGTCTGAGTCATGGATTTTATGTCTATCTATTATCTATTTAAGAATGTTTAGCAATTACTTAGTAGTAGATAGTAGAAGCTTGGCTTAATTTGGGACTATGTCAATTTAGTCTAAGTCAGTTTCTTTTTTTATATTTCAAATTACCTGAACAAACCAGCATTGCACCTCCAATTGTACCATTTGCAAAGCCCCTCGGATGGCACCAGGTATCAACATGCAGTACTTGAGTCCGTTGTTGGGCATTTCTACCCACTCACTCAACGGACACTGGTCCCATACAAGCGAGAACTCATCACCGGAACTACTCCAACTGGTGACTGTCGGCTGCATGTTTAAATAAAGTCTGAAATTCCAGAAATTTAAATCTATGATTAGAGCAGCTATGTGGTAGTTCCTACATTTAACACACTTTGGTGCCACACATTGCTGCATGCTACCCTCATAATTAGTAGCAGCATTTTTCCACTTTGTAGCCAAAAACTGCCTACGAACAGAACTCCCGTAGCATGTTGTTGGTGTTGAATATGTTAATGGTTACACGCTAGCACACTAGGTGGTATTTTGCAAGTGGTAGAACCTCATGCAAGGTCCTTCCCAATTATTACTTACCACCATCTTACTACTAATCCTACCCTCAATCACCATCAGACCCACTTGTTCGTTTTGCCTTCCTTGTCGTAACTAAATCCGATAAGAAATTATTGTATCACATGTAGTAACTTTTTTGTTAAAGCTTAAAAGTGCTATGTTTTTGATTTTATGTAATTTAAAATGTGAATCCAGGTACCTAAACGCCTGTAGGAGTTTATCTGCGGTCTCTCTCATCTCCAAACATCGGTTAGACGTAGTGCGAGCTAAGAAGTCTTCGATGAGACGTACACCCATATTGTAGCCAATTCTCTCCAACTGTTTATTTACATCATCAGTATTATCGATCTCTTTTAGCATCTGAGATACTAGGGCACCATAAGTCAAAGTTAGTAGCTCTGAATTCTGGAAAAATTAATAAGATAATGGTAAGATCAATGTTAAAGAAAGGGCAGTAACTGTCGCGACAGTAAATGGACTTACAACTTTCTTTGCATCCAATCTGGAGGTTTGCCGAGACATGGTTGATTTAGTTTGATGTTATAGGAAATAATTTACGAAAATATGTAATTATAATGAGCCTAAATACTTTTATTAAAGCGAAGTAGTGAAACAAACCACCCACAACTCACAATATTTAACGCAATCGTAATTGTCAATTTGGCATTGGCAGTGACAGTTTCCGAATGTTACCATGTCGAAGTAAAAAGTAATGCGTTGCGTAGTTTAAACCATGACTCAAACCATTTTATTTTATGCTGTAGAAACATTGATGTCTGCATTGTTTTGTTTACGAAAGACGTCATAATTTTTGAAAGTGTTTTAAAACCGTTTTAGAAGAGAAATCGCGATGTTTTCGTTGTATTATCCCAGAAAACAATCTATTAAACATTTATAGTGAATAATGGAAGGCGATGTTGTTGAAGATGAACGAGTTTTATTGAATTACTCTGACGAAAGGCCTCGTTCTGCTGTGAACTCGACGGTATTGGATTATTACAAAAAGTTTGGTAGAAAAAGGGATTTAGAACAATATTTCTCGTTAACTACAGCGCAAAGCGAGATCAGGGACCCGACGAGCTTGTTCTGGAGAAGAATGAAGGAACAAAGCGATACATCTGACTCCGGTGAAAAAAAAAGTGAATCTTCAAATGAAATTTGTAGAATTTCGATTAAATGTTCTATCCCAGAGAGTTATAAACCACAGGTAATATTTTGTATCATAAAACTAATCAATAATAATAATGTTCAATTGATTTTTCTTTCTGCAACGTTATATAATGCATGGTATAGTAACTGACCTTGGTCTAATAATGGTGTTTGTAGTAATGACAAAAGTTGAAGGACTATTCATTGCTGCTTTGTGATTTAACTATTCTTAGAATACTATGTAGTTGACTGATTTTTGAAGGAAAATAACAGACTATGGTTACATTAGTTGAGGTTACGTTTCCTGAGTATTAATGTTGTTTTCTCATCAACAGAAGTTTGATTCGCCTCCCAAAAGTGACTCCGAGTCCCCTCCTATCATCACAGATGCGTTGCCAGGACCATCATACTCATGTGATGATTCAGCTGATGAGAATCACTCTCATAAATGTAAGAATAGTATTTTTTCATACTATCTCAATCATGCAATATTTCGAGCATTGAATCATTAGCAACTTTTTATAATGACTAAATCCATGTAAAATTGTATTTCAGCCATAGATGCAACATTGGATACTTCGATGAACAAACCTCTGTCACCTACAAGTAGTGTAACATCTCAACGGAAGCTTGAATGGGATTCATTAGCTGATGTTGGCTATGGTAATGAAAGTGACCGCAAAACTACTGCTTCTAGCCTAAGCACACTAGAAAGAGAAGTCCTAGCGCAAAAACAGCAATACTCTCTTGATATTAAACAGAGTAGTGACTTAGGACTTCCCACAGCTCATTCAACTCCAGTAGATCCAAATAATGACAATCCCAAAGGTAAAAAAGGGCAAGGAAAGAAAACAATCATGTTTTCTAAAAAAGATGTTGATCATGTAGAAGTGTACATGCCTGAAAGTAATAATACTCAAGCTATAAATGTTAATTTGACAAAACAGTTTTCTGTCAATGTAGACAAAGATGGTGGTGTTACAGTGGATAATCTTAAGAAAGATGTTATTGTTTCTCCAGAAAAAGCTTCTGTCAGTAAAGAAGTAAATAAACAAGACAAAATTGACAAAGTTGTACAAACTTCATTATTGAGACCGAAAGAAATATCCCAAAGTTCTATAGATAATACTGAAAAAGCCACCACATCACTTCAAAAAGTTCCAGTTTTAATATGCTTAAATACCCTGAGAAGGAGGCAAAGAAGAAAGAGAACAAGAAGAACCAAAATCAAAATTAAAAAGAAAACAAATACTTTAAATGAAACTACACAAGATAAAGACAAAAGTGGTGAACAAGTATCAGAAGCAGAGAGCTTTGAGTATATGCCAGGGCATATGTACAATCAAAATCAAATAGATGATAATCCTAGTAGACGTAATAACCACGAAGGCAATAAATCTAGTCTTGAATCCAGTGCTGTCTTAACTACAGATTCTAGTAAAGAATCAAAATACTCTTTTACCAAGGATTTAGAAAAAAGCTTAGATGTTCTTAAATCGGCTTTGAAAGATAAATATGACTCGGATTTGAAAAAGAAGCTTATCAAAGAAATAATTCAAAGATTACTCAAGTCAAAGTATAAAGATGGTGATAGCACACCAGATTTTCTCTCAGTATTAAGTTTAACTAGCAAGAAAACCCCTACAACCAGTACATCTGAAGCAGATAATACTGGAGAAAGAGTGCTGCATACAAAACCTAAAAAATCAATACTCCGAGTCAACAAATTTAACTCAAATGACATAGCTTCAACTTCTCAAAGTGCACCTAATTTACCAACTGTTGTAAGTAACGATAATCCAGTCTTACCTTACTTATCTAAGTTGGTCTCTCCAACTACTACGGATACAGATATATCTGTTGCTAACAGTTCTGCAAAAGAAATTTCTTCAGACACGGTATTTGCTAAAACTTCGTCAGAAGAGCTATACAAAAAATATATTGAAGCTCTCAAGAGAGAAGAGGCTTATAAACAACACTTAAAAGATAAGGAACTGTTTTTAAAGCAAAAGTTGTTCCGATCTGATACTGCTTTGAAAGTACCTTCACAACTTGACTTAAAAATTAACAATAAACTTAAGGAATTGATTAAAGATCTGACTAGAAACAACTATGATGATGGGTCGGGCGATGCAAGTAAATTAGAAGGTGGTTCCACCTCCAATTACGAGATGCAACGCAGACTTATGAGAAAACAGAGAAGCCATTCTGTATTTACTTTGTCTTCTGGCAATTCTGACTTCCAAAATAAAAAATGCATGAAAAGCAAAGACAAGAAAGAAATTGATACTTCACCAAGGCCAGGACCTAGTAACTGTAGACAAATTGTAAATAAACCTAACATGACTGACAGTTCAGTGCAAGTGTCTATAAAAGTTGCAGGTAATGTCGAAGAAAATAAAGATTTAGGGGTTCAGAAAGGAAAGTCTAAGCCATGTGGCTCTCCTACCTTACCTGAAGAAGTAAAGTATGTTTGTTTGTGTTCTGAAAAGGCATTAGCCTCGCAACATCATCCTGATGAGTTTCTAATTTATAAATGCTCAAGACTCAATGTTGAGAATCCAATACAAATGGTGTCTAAAGCTTCAAACACCACAATAAATGTAGAAAAGTGTACTTCACCTAGAAAACGTAACAAAACGCAGGTCCCTGAAGAAAATACGAACGCAATGCATGATTGCTGTTTGAAAAAGAATACAGAAAATGAACCATCATCTAGCAAGATGTCGAAATCATCTCAAACTAATATTAAACTGACTTCAGATAGGCAACAACTTTCAAACGCTAGAAGCGCAGAATCCTCTTCCTCGTCATTGGGGAAGCGACAAAATAGTGATGAGCTACCTAGAAGAAAAGTAGACAGCTACAAAAATAACTGTACTGGTCCATGCTCCAGAAAACCTAGCAACGAAAACATGAAAATTATTCAGGAATCCACTAGATGTCTTCAAACTGAAATAAGTATTCATCCCAAAATTTCGGATCCCTCTGTATCTGACATTAACATAATAAAAAGTGCTGACTGTGTGAAATTGATTAGTGAATTGTACCGGAAAGTATCTCAGTCTAGCGCGGAAAATGCCTGTATATGTTCTAATGATAAATATGACGCGAAAACCAATACATCTAGTCGTTCTTCCAAAGATAATATCGTGTTTGAGGATAGATGTGAGGGCAACTTTTCGGCAGATGAAGATGACAATGTACCTTTGATGAATCAGCCAATAGAAGAAGAAGTAGTCACGCAAACTTGCGTTGGGTGTTATTATGAATCTCCTGAAGAATCTGAAAACATTAAAGATGACAATAATATTGTGATACCTATACAGGGAACTAATGTCACACTCAAAGTGAGTATAGGTGGAGGATCACTAAAATCTAAAGATAAACAAGACATCTTGAATACGGGAGTAGTCACAGATAAAGTCGAAAATAATGAGAAATTCACTTCAATTGCAGCAGACTGTTCTAAAGCTGTACAGTCAAAATACATACCGGATATCAAACAAACTGTCGTTTTCCCTTCTAGTTGTAAATATAATTCCATAGAAAAGAACCAACTGCGAAATAATGACAGTCAATTATTCACAAAAACTTCTTATCCCACTGGGTCTAAATGTAATACATACCCTAAGATGGTTTCAATTAACGAAAATAAGCCATTGCTTCGTTCTAATACTGGTACAGGAAATTTTAGCGCCAGTTCGGCTATTCAAACGGATAAAGTAGATAACACTGACAAGGAAATTCAACTTTATCGTCCTTTGACGAATCAAGATGAAGAATTTCCTGTAGCAAAGAATTTGATTCCTGATTGTGATTATAATGCACAAGCTCAAAAATCTAAAGAAACTTTGATTTCCCAGAGCACTTCTGAGAAATCACAATCAGATTCGGACAGAAAGAGTAAAACCCCGAGTGATAAAATTGTCTTATCCAGTGAGCGTGAAAAATCTAAAGCCGAAATGTGCTCTAATTTGATTACAAATGAAGGTGCTCCCAAGGATCTTATTTTGGACATGATACAGGATATTACGAAACGCTATTCAAAAACAAGTTTAGAGAAAAGTAGTAAAAAGAAGTGCTTTAAAGAAATAATAACCGTTTTGAATTATCTCCTAGACACAGACGATAGCGGAGACAGTATTGCAGGAGAACAGGCAGATACGCAGAGTTCAGAGAAAAGCAAAAGTTCAAATGAAAAAAGTCATAAGTCGGAAATACTTTGCTATCAAGAGGCTAAAGATTCAATGTCATCCAATAAGGCTTTAAAGATAAATGATTTGTCTCCGCGTAAAAAAAATAAAAGTTCCAGCAATGAAAAAACTACCAAAGAGTCACAAAAAACCGGCGAAAAATGTGCGCTCCGAAGTCGGAACGCATCACCTGAAGCTGAAACGTTAACTGCTGGCGCTGTTTCCACTAATAATATTTCAAACCAAGGTGATTCAAAAATAAAAAGCCTTGTTAATACAAGTGCTGATGCTTCTTCGAATAGTAGCAGTTCTAAATCTGAGCGTAAAATTCCATTCCATCTAAATTCAATTCCACCTAAACCAACAACTTGTGACAAAGAGTGTGAATGTGGATGCGACGGTTCCGCAGAATGCGAGGAAGGTCCAGACCACCAATGTGAGAACACTAGAACTGTTGAAGAGCAATCATTGATATCTAAAAAACGGGAAACGAAAAAGGAATCACCTATAACATCAGACAAAGCGTGTGGATGTGGATGCGACGACTTCGAATGCGGTGAAAGTTCAGGCCACGAATGTACGAAAAAGGTAGCAGGCAGAAGTGATGAACATTGTTCGAGGTCTAAAAAGCAGGAAGCAAATAAAGAAATACCGAAAACTTGCGATAAAGCATGTGAGTGTGGATGCGATGACTTTGACTGCAAAGATTGTTCAGACAGCCGTCACGAAAAATCGAAGAGGATTGATAAAAGAGACAGTCGTGGTTCGAGGACCAAAAAGCAAGAATCAAAGAAGGAATTACCTAGCAGTTGCGATAAAGCGTGTGAGTGTGGATGCGACGACTCCTCCGAGTGCAAGGAAAGTTCAGAGCATGAATGTAAAGTTAGTAAAAGCGACAAACAATTTTCAAAGACTACAAAACACGAAAGAAACGGAAATTCACCTAAAAAACTTGTTAGCAAATGTGTTCAATCCACAGCAAGAAGAGTTAAATCCATGTATTGTCAGCATCGAGTTGATTCCTCCGACGCTCCTGCATCCACTGATCAGCCAACCACATCAGAGTCTCCAACGGCTAGAATTATAAATAAAATAAGGAAAGAGTGCGAAAAATATCAGAAACGATGCAAATCACAATGCAGTCATAATTTTGAAACTTCTAGCAGTACATCGGTTAATTGTGATCGCTGTAATCGTACCCATCAATGTTCCTGTAAAGGGCACAAATGCCGAAATCACAGAACGAAAACCACTATGGAAAAGATTAAAAAGAAATGCGTGGCTTACAATCTTATTCTTCAGACATCTGATAGTATGATTAGTGAAGAAAATTGCTTTGACGAACACCGACGGCAGTTACCAAATATTGTTGTGAAAGTGCCTAAACGGAGACAAGAGAATATACCCTTTAAAGAAATGGCGGCCAAAATAGAGCAGAAGTTTGCTTCATGCAGTCCTAGATGTTCCAAAAATCGATCGCATAGCTGGCCCAATGAGGGTGTTTCCAGTACAGATGATGTTAAAATGGCGCAAGCGAGCTCCGTCAGAGACTACTTGGAAAAAAACCGTCCTGACTTCGTGGAGCGATGTGCGACGCGTCAAAATTGTATTAGAATGATTAGTGACTCCAGGTGAGTTCAAATTCTTCTAGAACAGATACCATGTCCCCATTCAAGTATTTACACTGTCTTACATGCAATATTTACTTCTAAAATTGTAGATTGTATCTGAATTTAATCAAACCACATTTGATATAAATACATGATTCATGGGACAGGGAATCTGTTCACATTGACAATTGCTGTACATATTTAGTTTGAGAACTTACCAATATTTCTCACTCTAGCCACGAAGCTGCGTCAGCCTCGCCCCGGTGGAAAATGGTCGTTATCCATAATCCAAAACCTTGCACGAATTGTTCGGGTCAAACGAATATGTGTTGTGGAGGTATTCAAATCATTCTATTCGTAGATTTGAAAGGAATAATTTTGCGATGTAATTATTTAGTTAATCATTTCTATAGGTGCCCCAATGAATTATAACTGTAACGATCCGTGTGTCCGAACTGTTGAGAATGAAGTGACAAGAATTGGTAAGTTCTCTCTCATCATAACAATTAAGTTGCCTTGACAGCGTCCTACTATGTTTAAAGGCAGCACTCACCAGTGATCATGTCTAGTAACTAGTACAAGCTTTGCTTAGTTCGGGACTAGATCAATTAGAGTTAAATGTCCCGAGTTATTTATTCATCTATTTATCATGATATTCATGATCGCGTTCGCATTGAATCTGTTATCTAAGACACCACATCAGGGAATTTCTAGTTGGACCTGCAGCATCACGCTGCTAACAGAAATAAAAAGATAATTCTTATTATTCCATTTGTATGTATGTAATATTGTTGTATGCATAATATTTGTACATTTTATGCGTAGATAAACTTCTAAGTAGAAGCCAATTTGTCTAACCGGCGGGCGCTCACAATCCCGTTCATCGTCTCTTTCTAATCTCATCCGTCACCGTTTGCCAAAAAGGAATGGTGAATGCGATTGTGATTCGAAGTTCGTTAGACGTGAGGCTACACGTTCCTAAAATTTTCATACTCGGATTGGATCTAGTACTTCGATAACATTTCAACTTGGAAAACAGTGATTTTCCAAGATACCTGTGAACTGTACTGTAGGTGTCTTAGACTAATAGTATTTTCGGTGAATATCTCATTGCGCATTAAAGCTGATTTAATTTATATTTTTAAACTTCGCAGAGCAAGTGAGCGTACCCGGCAGCGAGAAGTGCTGTCAATGCAAATGGGGAGCTTGCCGACATTGACTGAAGATGAAATGCGATATTTGGCTAAAGAACTTGGTTTTGGACGCCGTCAACGTAAGTATACATAGTCAGTAATGAGAATGCAATGGGGACTATCGTTTTTTTGCCCACCAGTTGGCGCCACTGTTGACTAAGGTCCACAGGTATAGCTGTCAAAGGCGACTTTATAAGATCAGCGTCGAAACAAAGTTTTAAATCTTGAATAACTACCATCATATCGAGTAGCTATGCCAGAATGTTGTGCAGTTCCGTTTTGTTAGGAACAAAAACCGTTTACAAAGCGTTCACATTCATCGCCAAATAATCCATATTTCCGATAATTTCACGAAGGAGAACACTTTGCAACAGGTAAATGAAAGAGATTAATATAATTTTAATTTATGTCACGAAGCCCGCCAAAACTAGTGAAAAGTGGATGTTATTGGATCTCACGCGACACCAGCGCCTCTAGTGGCACTTCACACGCGATAGCCCCCATTGGGAGTGCACGTGGGTACAAGTAGCTATGTGCTGTGGTGTTTCGTTTATATTTTCGGCTGCCCGGAGCGGAGAGTGAAGAAAGAGAAATTTGGCAGAAAACCCTGGAAGGAATCGAGTTGTCAGTACGACACGTCTCGTAATGCATTCTTCCACGTGTACAGTCAAGAGCATAAATATATATACGTTACCTAGACGTCAAAAACATCTATACACCTTTATGTCACAAACAATAAGCTCGGTGACACATGTTTGACATGATTGCCGTATCGATATTTATGCTCTCGACTTTACATTCACCACTATCAGTCACTACTAAGCAGGTACTTACTTGATCGCTGTGCTCAAGTAAAGCCAAAGATAGCTGGACTTAGGTTAATCAGTCTCCGCATCTTGTATTAGGCTGGCTTATAATAGCTATGAGACCGCCGTCCAGCATAACTTGAGCCATAGAATATTTTGATTATAATAACAACTTTGCTACCAGTGAAACAATTCCGTCCATTATTGACCACTCTAAGTTATGAATGGTGCGATCGGTAATGAGAAAATTAAGTATTAATTTAGGTAGTTTGCCCTTGCAAGGTCACATGTGTACAGCCTAGGGCATAAATATCGATACAACTGTCATGTCCAATATATGTATCACCGACCTTATTATTTTTGGTGTAAAGGTGTGTAGATGTTTTTGACGTCTTGGTGACGTACATATATTTATGCCCTTGATTGTACTACTAGGTGATTATATAATTAACAGCTTTAAAATGTAATGTGACTTGCAATTAACGATTCTATTATACGTATTCTAATTCCCGTATGTGCACTAGTCAAATTATTTTGCACTTTAAAATTTCACACAAAATGGTTTCCATGCTTTGTTCCAGAAAATCAACCCAAAATTATAAGTGAAAGAGAAATGAAGAAGCATTCTGAGAAAATTTACAAGTCCCTTCCCGAAGTTGTACAAAAGAAAGAAGACGCTAGGAAAGAGAGCATTAAAAGGACAAACTTGCTTATGGCTAGTATTTTTAAAAAGGTTAGTACTGTGAATTGAAAATTACTTACCAGTTTATTCGCCATATAAAAGCGCGACCACGCCAAGTTACAGTGCAAAGGTTCCCGAAAGATGTCACTACAAGTATATGTGAAAAACTTAAGTGAATGACCTGTTGTATGTGTGAATAGACAAATTGACGTTCCAAATTAGAAAAATGACTTAAGTCCCATATTCGTTTTTTTACTTTAGTTTTTCACCTATATCAATCGAGAATTTATGAGGCGATGCGATGATAGCCTACGTCACTAGTGTTTTTATTCGACTTCACGTGTAGCTCTCGTCATGATACACTGTAAAGGCAATAGATAGCGCTCATCGCTTTTATTATTATGATCGAATTTTGACCATGTTACCGCGATCACACGTTTACAATAGCAATCCTGGGTGAACTATAAAAGGTTATAAATATCGAATTATCTGTGTTCATCCAAGTCTGTTCGTTCGTTTATGTATGGTTGAGTAAAGGAGCGACAACACCGCTGCGTTACGCAGTGACGTGTCGCATGCGTCACGTTTCACCGTTTCTTCATACATTTTGTTGCGTAAACGCACTGTCGACGTCTTTTACGCACTGGTGTGATCGGACCTTAAAACACATGTCCAAACATGTACAATTTATTTATTTTCAGAATCTACAGAAGAAAACTCTGCGTGGTGCCGTGAACCTATCAAACTATAGCGCCGTCATCAAGATCTGACAATATCGAAGTAAGCTAATATTCCGATGTACTGTGTTCAGAGATATATTGTCTAACTTTTGTATATCGTTTATTCTATATTGTTGGTTAAATTAATGTTTATGATGTTTGAAAAATAAATTTGAATATTAAATTACACAGCTTTTACTATTAAAACAAATAATATTTTATTACTATTTTACAACCTTGTTGCCGAGGCGGAGGTAGCAAGATAACCAGTAGGCTTATTATCTAACTCGCTCGCAATCGCCATCGTGTACATTTTGACAGTTCATGTATGGGCTGACAATTGGCATCGGAATCAGCTAGCTGTCACATTCATATAAGAACTGTCAAAATGAACACGATGGCGATTGCGGGCGAGTTAGACAATAGCCTACTGGACGCAGAACTGACTGAGTTGCCGGATATAGCTCTGGATAGGGAGATGTGGAGGGCGAGGGGGGAGGCCTTTGCCCAGCAGTGGGATACAAATATAAGCTATCATATTATAATAATACATATACTCTATGTCGATATTTCCCTTTAGTCTCATCTCATAGCCAGATTTGGTAGCTAACTGAAATGCGAAACGTGTTTTCCCATCTCGTAGCTCTACCTAATGGGAACGATTTTCCCATCCCGTCGATTTTGACATATATACATAAATCACGTTTTGATCCCTTACGGGGTAGACAGAGTCTACGGCAACAAGACCTGAAGACCACTTTTAGCATTATTGTGGGTGTATCGATGGAAAGGAGAATCAAAATAGGGTTGCTAGCCACATCGCCTATCCTAAGATTTTCGCCCATTCCCTCGATGGGCTTTTACCTTCTGCGCGGGAAGAGAAGCAACTGGTAAAGTATGGTCGATTTTGAAGTTCTTATTAAAAAAGGTAAAAGCTGTGCCTTTACATGGTAAGTGTTCAAACTACACCAAATACTTGTAAGATCTTTGTCATGACATTTAACGAAAGGGCTTGATTTGAAAATGTGAACTCATTGCCTCGTTTTTTTTGTCACAATGCATTGTAAAACGTTGTTACGATATGCGCCTAGAAAGTACGTAATCCGAACTCTTGCTGTATGCTTACCTAGTGTAAGTTTTCGGTCACAAAATACGTCTCTAAACGCGTTTGCGTTGAAATGTCAAATACTATGAGAACAGTTTGTTGCCGTTTCAATCCGCTAGTGGCGCTGCCAATGATTTCATAGTAATTGAGACGTTTACGTGAACGCGTTCGAGACGTTTTTATATGCAAAAATTTAGACTAGAGGCTGGTTTAAATACGCACTCGCTTCGCTCATGCTTTAAGATCTCCGGCATTCGTTGGGATTACGTACTTTCCGCACTTGTATCGTCTACCTATTATATATGCGTATAAATTTAACTTGGCTACAATGTAACAAATAAGTTTAATGAACTCTGCGTCTAATATGTGTAGTTCAAAATTAATTCTACCTGTTCTAGGGCAAAGTTCAAACTAGTAATTTGAAATCCAAATTTAAAAAGTTTTACCGCAGGTTAGCCAGTTGTGTAGGTACCTACCTACCTATATGTACACTAGAAATCGCTAAAATTGTAAGCTGACGGCTAGCGGTTCCAGAGGATTGTAGTTTTGTTGCCAGTCTAAAGGGCTAATAGGAAGACCTCATTTCTGTGGACCTCATGTGCCAGTAATTTTGACCAGCTACCTTACTCTTCACGCAGGAACACAACAGCGCAAGCACCGCTGCTTGGCGGCAGGATAAGCAAGTAATTTCCGTCTTTCATTCCTTTTTATTTTGTCAGATTTAGGCGGGTCTAAGACTAATTGTAGGTTTTTTCTGCCCGGGACTGTCGTTTTTTTTAGTTTTTTTTTTTATTATTTTTTTTATTGCTCGATAGTACCTATTGCATGAAACTAGTTGTTGTACTTACGCATTTTCGTCCGCATCCCGTTGGAATTTGGAATTTGGCCTTTTCTCCGGAAAAATGTATGTAGTTATGTACGAGTAGGTACCTATGTTAACTCTTTATTGTGCATAGAAAACATAAAACACTGAGATACGTGCACAAAGGCGGACTTATCCTTTTAAGGGATCTCTTCCAGTCAACCTTTGAGTGGATGAGAGAGAAAAAAATTACAAACAATGAGAGCCACAATACAATAACTTTAAATGATAAACTGATAATGTAGCGTTCGTAGCGTAACTTAAAAAATAATTTAACAATTGAATCTCTAGTTTCAGAAATTACCCCTAACTATATCAAAATTGTATAAACAAATAACAATTAATTAACCCAAGACCTAGAACCTTGAAAGCTGTTAATTGTGTAAATACATAATTTAGGTATAATAGAACAATTATTTATGTATGAAGGTGTGTATATGTATATAGAACGATTTGATTCCCTGACCCACAGTAGAAAGTTCTCGTAGTAAACGTCACATGATGTTCCTTAACAATTCAATATAACGTCACTATGACGTTTACTGTGAGAAGGTTCCACAGTGGGTCAGGGATCAGTCTACTTCGATTGCCCTTCGTGCATTTGAAGATAGGTACCTAACAAATCTGTTAACTTTCAAGGCAAACTCATTAAAGACCCACAGGAAATAGCGAACATATTTAATAACTACTTCGTAAACATCTCTAAAAGCACAGGGAATATCACGGACTCTATTTATATAAATAATACAAGTAATAGTATGTTCATGGCGCCTTGTACAAAAGAAGAAATAATAAAAATTATTAAATCTCTGAGCAACACCAAATCCACAGGATTTGACGGAGTCTCTACCCATGTTCTAAAGTCATGTAGCACAGTGTTGGCTACAATACTGGAATACCTAGTCAATCAATCCTTCATAAATGGAAAATTCCCCATGAGACTAAAACATTCCATTGTAAAGCCCCTTTTCAAAAAAGGGGATATTAATGAATTAGAAAATCATCGACCAATAACGCTTATCTCAAATTTTTCAAAAATCTTTGAAAGGGCTCTACATATAAGACTCACACATTTTCTTGAAAAACATAATGTCATCGTTATGGAACAGAATGGATTTCAGAAGGGCAAATCCACAACGTTAGCAGGTTACTCCTTAATAAAAACAATTACTGAGAAAATAGATAAAAAGCAATCAGTAACAGGACTTTTCTTTGACATGAGCAAGGCCTTCGACTGTGTTAGACACCAAACCTTACTCAATAAATGCGAGAGATATGGCATTAGAGGCACGGCTTTGTCATGGCTTGAAAGTTACCTCACGAAACGCACTCAATGTGTAGAGATAACTAAGATTGACGAAAACGCGACTGTCAGAAAATACTTTTCTTCCCAAAAGACAAACATGACCGGTGTTCCACAAGGCAGTGTGTTAGGTCCATTGCTCTTTATAATCTACATTAACGACCTGCCGGCAATTTGTTCCGAGAAAATGATATTGTTTGCAGATGACATTTCAGTTATTGTTTCTAATGACATAATAAATAGTACATATATTAATAAGATAAATACTACTGTTGGTATAATAAGTAACTGGTTGGAAAGTAATAATTTATCAGTAAATGTCTCCAAAACCAAATGTATACAGTTTAGCAATCAGATAGTACAAAGACCAAAGCTGAACATTAAATATAAAGAGCAAACAATCGAAGAAGTAGATGAAATTAAATTCTTAGGCTTTGTCGTTGATCGCTTCTGCAATTGGAAACCCCACATTAAAAGTTTATGCTCCAGACTGGAAAAATACACGTACGCCTTAAGACGATTGAGACGTATAGCTGGTGAGAAGACAGCACTTACAGCTTACCATGGATACGTGGCCGCAATTATTAGATATGGCGTAATTATATGGGGAAACTGCACTGATATACAGCAAGCGCTAATTAGTCAAAAGAAATGTGTTAGAGCTCTTTGCGATGTCGGTCCTCTGGAACCATGTCGGCCTCTCTTCAAGAGGCTACATTTGTTGACTTTGCCCTGCATTTACATCCTGGAGACATGTGTATTTGTAGCTACGTATTCTCAATGGTTCAGGAAACCTACTGCAAACCCAACGCTAAGACCAAGGGATCCTACGAAAATAATTTTACCAAAATGCAAAACTGCATTGTACTCCAGGAACTGCTATGTAATGACCATAAAAATATTCAATCATTTACCACAACGCTTGAGACAGGCCACTACCCCGATTATTAAATTTAGACAAGAGTTGAGACAGTGGTTAACAAACATGTGTTTTTATTCAGTGAGAGATTATTTTAACTATGACACAAAATTGATAATTTAAATATTGCTTTCCTCATTGAAATGTTTTAATTTTAATCATCATTATCATTGTGGACATAAGACCTATTCATAAGACTGACATTAATAATAATAATAATAAAATTTCTAGATTGTAAACTTTATATTTTGCATGCTATTATAGATGGCTAAGTGTATGTACATTTTAATGCTTAACATAAGACCATTGTAACCAACACTTAATGCAAATAAATATTCTATTCTATTCTATTCTATAAACCTAACCTAATTGGGAATGGATGATTTTTTTAAAAGTGCTTGGTGATTTTTCTATTGATAGGAATAACCATCCTTAGCTAGGAAAAAAAGTTTCAGATATTTCCGTCGAGCCATATATTTTATAAAAATAAAAACATTTTATTATCTCGTATGAGGATTTTTATAACAGTGGGACCACGAGAACTAATCTTTTGTTCGGTTGGTCCCACTGTTATAAAAACGTCGAATTACACTCCACCATAAGGTCGACGAAACCTCGCTATCGCGGGGTTCCTATTTCTAATCCGTTTGCCCTTCGGGCATTTGAAGATCCCTAAGAAACCTAACCTAATTTTACTATCTCTAGTAAGGATTTTTATAACAGTGGGACCACGAGAACTAACCTTTTGTACGGTTTAGTTTTCGTGGCCCCACTGTTAAAAAAGAGTCGAATTACACTCCACCATAAGATCGACGGAATCCCGCTATGGCGGGGTTCCTATTTCTATTCCGTTTGCCCTTCGGGAATTTGAAGATACCTAACAAACCTATCCTAATTTTATTATCTCTAGTGAGGATTTTTATAACAGTGCACGAGCACCAACCTATTTTTTCGATGGTAGCAAAAAACAAAAAAGAAAGCGGATAGTGTTATTCCCACGGGAACTGGAGTTCTGGAACTGAGGCGTAAGCTGCTTCAAAATATATGGACAATAAAACTCTAGTTTATCTCTACTAGCTTCTGCCCGCGACTTCGTCTGCGTAGAATTATACATAAAAACCTTCCTCTTGAATCACTCTATCGATTAAAAAAAACCGCATCAAAATCCGTTGTGTAGTTTTGAAGATATAAGCATACATAGGGACATAGGGACAGAGAAAGCGACTTTGTTTTATACTATGTATAGTGATGGTGTTAAACAATAATATATGCAGTTTACCTACAGCAAGTTGCACATTAAAATGTTAATGTCAATGAACACTCAACCTCATAGCGTCAGTTGTAATCTGTTCTTGTTGTTAAACTGACGTGTGGGAAAAAAGAAACAATGGCACTAAATGATTGCCTAGGGATAGACTATAAGTTGGCATCGTCTGACAACTTTTTGGAGTATATGAAGTTTATTGGTAAGTTTTTATAATTTTTTTACTCTATAATTTAACTGGCTTTTTTCGAAACAACTATTTACTGCCATCCCGTGGGAACTCCGCAATTTACATACATAGGTAACTACATGCAAAAAAAAAACAAAAATAAAATTTTTTTTTTTTTGCAAATTGACCGCCAAGGGCTCTTTTATGTGTCTTTATAAACTACAAGCGCATTCGGAAACACCATCATTCACACACACAGGAATCATGTTATAGGCGATGCGGCTAGCAACCCATCACTATTTTGATTCCCCTTTCCACCTATAAGCCTACAATCATGCTAAACGTGGCCTTTAGGTCTTGTTACCTCAGGCTCCGTCTACCCCGTAAGGGATATAGACGTGATTTATGTATGTATGTGTGTGTACATACTTGTGTACGTCTATATCCCTTACGGGGTAGACAGAGCCTGAGGTAACAAGCCCTAGGCTACGTTTAGCATGATTGTAGGCGTATAGGTGGAAAGGGGAATACGCTGTATTAGCCTTACTTAATATCCTATAACGCTTATTACACGCAAGTACACGTTGACATTGAATTGCAAACTAGCGGCATAACTTGTTAATGGGATTAATAAATACTGAATATATACATCAATCAATTAAATTACAAGGCATGCATGCACGTTATTGATTGATCGCATGATCTCTTGGCTGTTTTGAGTAGTATGTACACAGGCAGTATCTACCTAGCTTTACTTTTCGGATTTTTCTGTGTTCTAATTTTCGGTATCGTTTAGAAATTTAATTTCTAACGGTAAAACCGTAAAAGTAGACAAAAACTCAATAAGTAAAAATTCTTGATTAATTTGATAGTAGGCACTACCTACAATTTGAAAAGCAGCGCCTTCTCTCGTCCTTGGTGAGCAGATGTTCCACGGGAGTTTGTAATTGTGTCGTACAGACACATCATTCAAACAGTCGACGCTTGGCGACAAAAAAACGCATAGTAGCAAGGTCACGTGACAGCTAGTAACATATAGGAAAATTCAAAGGCTTACCCACCTGCTACGGGTGGTGTAGAGGTATAGCACGCGTCACAGAATGATGATGATCCGGGTTCGATTCCCGGCCATAGCTTTACTTTTCGGACTTTTATAAGTGTTCTAATTTTCAGTTTCGTTTAGAAATTTAGTATCTATCTAATCATTATGTCTTAATGTGTCCTAATAAGCCCTAATGAGTCATGCGGAAAATTTAATTATTTCCTGTGGACATAAAAAAACTGGAGCCGATTTTAAATTACTTATTGATGAAAGATAAAGAACCTACACATACATACATACACAAATCACGTCTTTATCCCTTAAGGGGTAGACAGAGCCTAAGGTAACAAGGCCTATAGACCACGTTTAGCATGATTGTGGGCGTATAGGTACGTGGAAAGGGCAATCAAAATAGTGATGGGTTGCTAGCCGCATCACCTAAAACACGATTCGTCAGATTTTCGCCTATTCCCTCGATGGGCTTTTCCATCTGCGCGGGAAGAGAAGCAACTGGTACATTCTATGTTTTTTCTTTATTCCCAAATCAGCATAGAATAAAGAACCCAACTAGGAAATAATCGTAAAATAAAGTTTAATAGAGATGTTGATGTAATTGGTATCAATTAATAAATAATTTGGGTAATTTTAGTTTAGTCACGCTCATATTATGCAAGTTTGTTCGAATCAACGTTTTTTGTTCATTGTTTGTAACTTAGTAATCTTACAATTATTTATTTATTACTTATTTCATTTAATTATTACAGTACCTACTCATTTTTTTCTTCTTTTTTTAAAGTACAAAGTCATAAACTTTACCTCTTTATAATATTAGTTACTAGCTTCTGCCCGCGACTTCGTCTGCGTAAAATTATACATAAAAACCTTCCTCTTGAATCACTATACCTATTTAAAAAAACCGCATCAAAATCCGTTGTGTAGTTTTGAAGATATAAGCATACATAGGGACATAGGGACAGAGAAAGCGACTTTGTTTTATAATATGTAGTGATGAAGTGATAGTGATGATGATAGTGAAGTTAGGTATCAATAAATCGTTATTGCTATTGCGGGGGAGTGCCACAATAGCGAGATCTCTCTCCAGGCAGATGTTATGCCTGGGGACTGAAGTCTGATGGAAGAGAGTTGAGAGTTGTATTTATGCAGCCGCATTGAGAAACTTCGTTAGCGGGATATGGAACGATGTGACAGCTGTCATTAGAACTGGCTCTAGCTCCGGGTTTCTTAAAGTGTGGTCCACGGACCCCTTAGGGGTCCGTGGCATGTCTATCAGGGGTCCGCAGTAGGTCAGTTAAATGTAATCATATTTATTAGAAAACTTTAAATAACGGTAGACAACAGGCGGTCTTATCACTAAAGAGCGATCTCTTCCAAACAACCTTTGGGTAGTGAAATTATCGAATGTTAAACTAAATAGGTACATAAATAACAACAGAAAACAAAAAGGTAACTATATACATAAGCGAAACTAGCAATAAAAGATTTTTTTTTATTTAAATAAGGTTTTTTATTATTTCCCTAAAATATTTTTTGAGAGGGGTCCGTGAAGTTGTTTAAATTGTGAAAGTGGTCCGTGACTGCAAAAAGTTTAAGAAACCCTGCTCTAGCTACTCGTGTGTCGTAGTAGTTATGTAGTGGCCAACTAGGTGGCGCTAGGGTTGCTACACTATTTTTCACCTGTATTTGTTTTCATCGTTTCAGAAGTGGGATTTTTCTTCCGCAAATTTGGAGGTAGCGCTGCGCCAGTGGTCAGTTTACGCAAGAACGTCGACGACTCGTACACGTTCACTGTGTATACCACATTGAGGAGTAACAACACCACGTTCAAGCTTGGCGAAGAGTTCATTGAAGAGAGAGTTGACGGTGTAAAGGTATGTACGGCTTAAATCCTACTTCCTACTAATATTATAAACGCGAAAGTTTGTAAGTATGGATGGATGTTTGTTACTCTTTCACGTAAAAACTACTGAATGGATTTGGATAAAATTTGGGACGGAGATAGCTGATACCGTAGAATAACACATAGGCTATTTTTTATTCCGAAAAATTGCATAGTTCCCGCGGGATAGCAATATACATACATACATACATAAATCACGTCTAAATCACTAATGGAGTAGACGGAGTCTAAGGTAACAAGACCTAAAGACCACGTTTAGCATAATTGTGAGCGTATAGGTGGAAAGGGGAATCTAAATAGTACCTACTGGGTCGCTAGCCGCATGGCATATAGCAAGGTTCCTAAGATTTTCGCCCATTCCCTCGATGGGCTTTCACCATCTGCGCGGGAAGAGAAGTACGCAACCCTAAAAATTTGTCTATCCATATTCTAAGTTTTTTTAATTCACAGGTCAAGTCAACAGTTACATTAGAAGGCAACAAACTGATCCAGGTTCAAGTGGAACAGAATGGAAGGACGTCGACCCATGTGAGGGAGTTCACACCAGACGCCGTGACCGTAGTAAGTAGGCCGATAATCTATTTAACCTTTTTGACGTCAACAACACATCAGCACCGCAGGTTCAACGCCAACGACCTCTATATACGTACATTACTTCAATGCAAAAGCAACCTTCGTTCAATTGGCATTGTTCATTTTTTTCAAGCTGTGCTTTTAACACCTTTTTTTGATAAAATGGACTATTTCAGGCAACTAATTTGAATATTATGCTTTTACTTAGCTTTGTTAATTAATAATAAATATTTTTTCGCTGTTTGATAATTCGTGTATTTAGACAGAATCCCAATCGCCTTCGTTCAGCCATTAAAGAAACGGCTTTGTCTATGGTTTTATCGATACGTCAATGTCATAGATCTGTGAATGTGTGTGTGAAGGCTCAACCAACGTTATTGTGTTTGTAGATTTGACAGTGACAGGTGACAGTTGCCATTGTCAAACTTTTTTTTTCATTTTGGTGGCAAACATTCGATGCTGGATTCTGTCTAAAAACCGGGTCGTTAAGTCAAAGGTTAAAAGTACTTTTACAAAAATATCTGCAATCATAAAGTATTTTTGAAATCGGACAAGATAAATCGGATAATATTGATGGTTTTCCTTGAAATGGTTTTCGAATTGAAGGATATTAAAAAAAATGAACAATGCCAATTGGATTTGGTTCAGCATTACGCAGCGCAATAAAGAAGTCTGGCGTACGGGTGACGTCTTTTGTATTTAACGTGGCGTCGAAAAGTTAATTAAAGTTTTAATGTAAATGTAACAAGACCTGCAGGCCACGTTTAGCAAGACACTGAGGGCGTAGTGGTGGAAAGTGGAATCAAAATAGTGATGGGTTGCTAGCCGCATCGCCTATAACATGATTAATAAGACTCGCCCATTTCCTCGATGGGTTTTTACCATTTGCGCGGGAAGAGAAGCAACTGGTACATTCTTGGAAGTATTGCTCCCAGACCAGCATGGAAGTAAATATATGGAATTAAATAAATCTTAGACAATATTAGACAACGACAAACATTTGCCTTACTGCTCTACCACCCCACGTTATGGTGTGCAACACAGCGTTGTGACACTATACTTGTTTAAAACCTGACGGAAAAAGAGGGTATTAGTTTGGCGTCGATGTCTGTGGATGGATCGATTTGGATGCGGTTTTTTTCATTCGAAAGCCAGTTTTCTTGCGATGGCTTTTAGCCATGTTTGGTGAAAATTGGTCCAGGGGCCCGATTTTCGAAAGCACATCACTCAAAAGTGATATAAATCTGTTTATATTTTCAAAACTACAGTTCTAATCGAATTTTTGACTAGTTCACAAAATTAATGAGAGCTACCTACTCGTATTTAAAATGCAGCACAATTTTTCACCATTTTCGAGTGCTATTTTCAACATTAATGTACGGTAGTAAGACTTGGGTATGGCAAAAGAAGCATGAAAGTAGAATAAATGCAGTAGAAATGAGAGCGTTAAGAAGTATGGAAGGTGTATCACTGAAAGATAGAATAAGGAATAGTGTGATAAGGGAACGTTCTGGTATGAAAGAGGATAATAGTGACTAGGATAGAAAAAAGTATGCTTAGTTGGTTTGGTCACGTAGAGAGGATGGGTGAAAGTAGACTAACTAAAAAGATCTATATGGGGACTGTGAATGGTTACGTTGGGAGGGAAAGGCCTAGACGGACGTTCCGAGACCAAGTAGGAGACGTTTTGGAAAAAAGTCAGGTCAGGAGTACCCGAAACCGACGAGCATGTATGAAGAGATTGATGAATGTGGATGAAGCGAAAGAAGTATGCCAGGATCGTAGCAAGTGGAACAAAGTAGTCTCTGCCTACCCCTGTGGGAAAGAGGCGTGACGGTATGTATGTGTATTGAATTATTTTTATTTTACGTTCGATTGCTTAATCGATTAAATGTTTAATGTTATTATTTCAGACTACCACTGCTGAGGGCTGGGACGGTAAATGCGTCAGAGTTTACAAGCGTGTTGTGGGACAATTAAGTGGTATTTAATTAACACTGACATCTGTAACTACATTTGAAAATACGTATAAATAAGTTGTAAAAATGTAGGCTAGCGTGGAAATACACCAAACTTGTTGAACTTGCCAAATATATCTTAATTTGTTTAGAGTAAGAAATAATAAATCGTGTTTAATTAGCATTGTTGTTTCTTTTAACCTTGCACCGGCAGTCATTTTTAACCAACGAGAAAAAACAGAGGGATTCTCAATTTTAATTGACGCATTTTTTTAATGTTTGCATAACTTTTTACAGAGTAGTCCGATTTTGATAATTCTTTTTTTATTGGAAAGGGATATCACGAAGGTCTCATTTAAATTTGGAAAAAAAATCCAACCCTGAAGGTAGTAAAACAGGGAATGATTGATTGTTCGCTCACAAATTTTAATGCCGAGTTGTGTAGGTACCTATTTCAAACAAAAAACTTGTTTTAAAAAAAAAAAATTATAACTGCTTTCAAAAAACTAGCCGCTGGAAAGAAAAAATAACCATAGACATTTCGTGTGCGCTACGTACCTACTGATTCGTTTGAAGTCGGCACCTCAGATCTAAAGTGCCACACGAAATGTCTATGGTTAAGTATTTTTCACTTTTCAGCGGTTAGTTTTATGATGGATGTTTTATTTTTTATTAATTATTACACCTAGCTATTACTACGCTATTATTTTGAGATGGCGCTTATAGTAGGTATCATGACATCCCTGATTATCCTAACGAACATATTCAACCATTTAGTTAAAACGTTAGATTAGTTGGGGCACTATACTGAAGATACATGTAACTTTTATGATATAAATAAACTATCTGTCCTGCTCCGCTTCAGAATCAGTTTTGTCATATCATCAGCGGTTAATGGCGTTGTATAAGAAAATAAATATGAGAAAAACTAATTCACTTCCTTTTTTTTACGTGCATTTTTCGTAGGTACTTTTTATCATTTATCCTGCTATTATTCTGCTATACTAGGAAGGAGACGAGTCTAACAAACCAAAGGTCATTCAAATTGATGTGCAGCCGCTCTTGAATTAGGTATGGTAATGATGTAACCAAACTAAAAAGATTTTATATTTGTAGGTATCTACTAATTTCATTAGGTACGGTTTGCGCACATACATACATTATATCACGTCTTTATCCCTTACGGGATAGACAGAGCCTTTTTTTTACGGAGAGGAAATCTTTATGGATGCCCTAGGCACGGGGATGCCTAGGGTTATGTGGGACTCCCCCCCCCCCCCCCCGGAAGGGTATACCCAAACTAAAAACTCTCCGGCGTTGCCTCAATCCGGTGTGATGGGGACGCAGTGGGATGCCACTAGGGTTTCACCACAAACGCCCCCCCGGTGGCCCCGGCTTCCGCCAGGACCGCGCCAAGAAGGGGAGGGCCCGTACGCTGGGCCCGTCTTCCCTTAGACAATGAGACCGTGCAATGCAGGGGATAGACAGAGCCTCAGGTAACAAAACCTTAAGGCCACGTTTAGTTTTTTTTATATAAGAGGGGGAAAACGAGCAGACGGGTCACCTGATGGAAAGTAATCACCATCGCCCAGAGGCACCTGCAAGACTACTTACCTGCCTGCTTACTTACCTGTAAGACTGCTTAGTATGATTAAGGGCGTATAGGTGGAAAGGGCAATCAACATAGTGATGGGTTGATAGCCGCATTGCCTACAACATGATTCCTAAGACTTTCGCCCATTCCCTCGATGGGCTTTTATATCTGCGCGGGAAGAGAAGCAACTGGTAAATTCTTTGTTTTTCTTTACTCCCAGACCAACATTTGCAACTGCGTGAAAATCATTTACATTATGATTTATACTAGTACTAGCTTCTGCCCGCGACTTCGTCTGCGTAGAATTATACATAAAAACCTTCCTCTTGAATCACTCTATCTATTAAAAAAAACCTCATCAAAATCCGTTGTGTTGTTTTGAAGATATTAGCATACATAGGGACATAGGGACAGAGAAAGCGACTTTGTTTTATACTATTAGTGATGATGACGAAGCAGATGGTTAAAAATAACCCAACAAAGTAAAATTCCAGTTTAGTTTAAAAAATACATAATTTCTCTTAATTAACTATTGTCGATTCCATTGTTTTGGGGGTTAAATGTTAGTGTATAGGAGTTCAAAGGAATTAGCATAAAGCTAACACAATTCAATATTCATCGAATAAATAAGTAGGTGCATTATTTAATTTGACATTCGTCAAAGTCACTAGGTAAAGTACCTATTAGTGAAAACCTCCAGCATTTCAGGAATTGAACAATTTGAATCCTGGCCTACCGTAGAACCTGTCGCCGTAAACGTCACATGATTTTCCTTGTCAATTCAATGTTACGTCACGGTGACATTTACTGTGAGAGGGTTCCACATTGGGCCAGGAATCAATTCGTTCGATACTACATTGTTTCCGTACCAAAGACGAAAGGACACCCTAATTTGCTACTCTACGAAATACTTCATCACTACATAGTATAAAACAAAGTCGCTTTCTCTGTCCCTATGTCCTTATGCCCCTGTGTCCCTATGTATGCTTATATCTTCAAAACTACACAACGGATTTTGATGCGGTTTTTTTTAATAGATAGAGTGATTCAAGAGGAAGGTTTTTATGTATAATTCTATGCAGACGAAGTCGCGAGCAGGAGCTAGTAATTTAATAAACAGTTAATCTCGTGGAATAACAAAGTAACGTCATCTATTTAGAGGAACATAGGACTCGGCAAAATGACGGCTCTCCGTCTACCGGTAATTAACAACACACGCCATACATAATTATATTCAATTAATTAATTAAATTTTAAAAAATATATCCAGTGGCGGAGAATGGTCAGCCATGACAGACCCGTAGGCTTATTACCTAACTCGCTCGCAATCGCCATCGTGTTCATTTTGACAGTTCATGTATGGGCTGACAATTGGCATCGGAAATCAGCTAGCTGTCACATTCATACAAGAACTGTCAAATTGAACACGATGGCGATTGCGAACGAGTTAGACAATAAGCCTGGAAGGAGATGGCGGGACGATTTGGATGCGTAAGTATATCTTTATAGGTTGATAATATGAAAACCAATATAATTTCTCACCATTTTTATTAACAACATGTTTCAATAAAATAAAAGAAACCATTCATACTTTTGGAAATATATTAACGTGGACATGGGCGAACTTGATGTAGTGATTTTAATTTTAACCGTCTCTTGTCCCACTGTTGGGTAAAAGCTGGTTCTGTTTACGCCTTGTAGTATCTGCGCGCGACGCCATCCCACCCAGTGTGCGTAGCGGTCTGTGAAAAAAGATACAATGAAGGTCGGTACACTTGGAGTCATTGAGGACTTAGCAGATAAATATTGAGAGTTTTAAAAAGATCTGAAATTGTAAGTAACTAAATGCTTTATTGTACAAAATATAAAGAACTCCAAAAGAAAAGTAAAGAATTACAAAAAATACCTTAAATATATGCACTACCTTTAAGTTAACCTTTGAGTAAGCGAGAGACCAACAAAGAGTGAGTTTAAAATATCACAATAGAGCGTACAATTTTCTTGGCTACCCAGGATTTTTTTGTAACTCTTAATTAGAAAGGAATATTATCGGGTAAAATTATAATCTAACTAGCTGTTGCAATCTACATTATTTCATGGTAGCAACATTAATTTTTATGTTTTTTTTTGCCTATGGCAACTCTTGCCCTTGTCTGCCGACAATATACCAAAAAACGCATTACCCAGTTATTTATTTCTATAAATAAAGAACCACGCAGAATCAGACCCCAAACCAGTGATTTGTTCTCTAGCTAACCGCCCCGGCTTCGCACGGATTATTAAACTATAGATACGTAAAAATCTTCGTCTTGAACCACTCTATCTAATAATAAAAACCTCATTAAAATCCGTTGCACAGTTTAAAAGATCCAAGCGTACATAATATATGTAACAAATTTGGTGAAATGTGCAATACCGTCTTCACCATAACGGCACACGGGGCCCGTGCCCAGGGCCCCCATTCTCAGGGGGCCTCGAAGGACCGACACTTTCTATAAATGGTTATACGTAGGGTTATACTTAGCAAAAAAATGTTATTATAATTAGCTTTTTTTACTTTCCAAAATGGCCCCAAATTCTTGTGTGCCCAAGGGCCCCAGCCTAGTTTAAGACGTCCCTGGAAATGTGATTTGTCACAATTGAGCAGATTATAGACATCTTGAAGACAAGAAGCAGTTTGTACGTTCTACGTTTTTTTCTTTGCTCCCAGACATTGTACATAATATATAGTCAGAGATCCGACAAATTTGCGTCATTGCTCGCAATAAAGTGGACATGACTCAAAATTAATCAAATAATTAATCATTTAATTAATTTCTCGAAATAAAATTTGAACTCCCGGAGATAAAAATTTACACATGCATAAAATTATTAGCAAAATGTTAATTAAAGTGGCAGTTGTTAAGTTTGCCCATTAACATCAGTGGAGTGCGAGCGGAGTTTTTCAGCATTTAAGTATATTTTTGATGTAAAAAAAATAGACTGACTGCCGGAAATTTGGAAAAAATACTGATTATTTTCTTTAATAAGTCTATGCACTTTAACAAACTTTTCTATTTATTGACTAGGAATTAAATTTAAGTCAAGTAAGAAATTAATTAAATGATTACATATTTGATTAATTTTGGAGCCATGTCCACATTATTGCGAGCAATGACGCAAATTTGTCCGATCTCTGTATATAGTCGAGGGCAATAATATCGATACAGCCGTCATGTCAAATATATGCGTCACGGGCCTTATTGTTTACGGCATGGCCTAATGGCCTACATTAGATGTTTTTGACGTCTTGGTAACGTACATATTTATGTCTTTGACTGTACATAAATAAATACACATACCTATTGGCCTAGCTGTTGCCCGCAACTTCATCTGCATAGAATTCGTTTATCGCTATCCCGCAGGAAATACGCAATATTCCGGGATACAATACAATACAATTGGCATTGTTCATTTTTTTTAAGCTGTGCTTTTAACACCTTTATTTGATAAAATGGACTATTTCAAGCAACTAATTTGAATATTATGCTTTTACGTAGCTTTGTTAATTAATAATAAATATTTTTTCGCTGTTTGATAATTCGTGAATTTAGACAGAATCCCAATCGCCTTCGTTCGGCTGGCTATAAAAAAAAACGGCTTTGTCTATGGTTTTGTAGATTTGACAGTGACACGTGACAGTTGCCGTAGCCAAACTTTTTTTTTCATTTTTGTGGCAAACATTCGATGCTGGATTCTGTCTAAAAACCCGGTCGTTCGGTCAAACAAAGGTTCAAAGTACTTTTACAAAAATATCTGCAATCATAAAGTATTTTTGAAATCGGACAAGATAAATCGGATAATTGATGGTTTTCCTCGAAATGGTTTTCGAATTGGAGCATACTAAAAAAAATGAACAATGCCAATTCAATACAATAACTCTTTATTGAACACCACATATAACAACCAAAACAGAAAAAAGGTATACAGAATATTACAAGGTAACAATAGGCGGCCTTATATAAAAAGTAGCATATGTGTTATTCCAGACTATAAATCTATCTATGTTCCAAATTTCATCTCGATCTGTCCAGCCGTTTTGGCGTGAAAGAGTAACAAACATCCATCTATCCATCCATCCATCGATACCTACAAACTTTGGCGTTTACAATATTAGTAGGATTTAATATCTGCTTACCCATCTTTAGTACACCGGCCCATCAGAGGTAACAGTAATTGTAAATTTCAAACAAATTGTTGACCCTTACCGCGATCAGTTTATCGTCGGAGTATTCCTTCTTGAAGGTCATGATGCGGCCATCACCGTATTTCTGAGTCTGGACGACCACGTTGCCATCTACAGTGATTGTGGATTTGACCTGTAACATAATTATTATGCATTTAATTAACACACAAATCACGTATTTATCCCTTACGGAGACAGAGCCCAAGATAACAAGACCTACAGGCCAGTAGGCTTATACCTAACTCGCTCGCAATCGCCATCGTGTTAATTTTGACGGTTCACGTATGGGCTGACAATTGGCATCGGAATCAGCTAGCTGTCACATTCATACAAGAACTGTCTAAATGAACACGATGGCGATTGCGAGCGAGTTAGGTAATAAGCCTATAGGGTTCGTTACCTATAGGTTATTTGATTTAAATAATGAAGATTAGGTTTAACAGGTTTAATTGCAGTTTTCGCCTCTCCTTCTTGATCGGACATCTTGCCGCGGCGCGTATATTTTTTAATTTATATTTAAGCTTTATTGTTAATTTAAGCAACAAAGAACCGTCGCGGGTCACCAGCTATAGGGTTCGTTACCTATAGGTTATTTGATTTAAATAATGAAGATTAGGTTTAACAGGTTTAATTGCAGAAATGAATTTAGGTTACAGATATTATTAGTTAAATGAAATGAATTGAATTTGAGATAATAAATTGGTTAGTAAAAGCGTAGCGTTGCGAGTTAGTATTTTGGTAACGTGCGATGCGCGCAGGCGTAGTCTCAGCAACTGGCGGTGCGGGCGGCGTCCGCGCCGGCCCCCGCTCCGCTCCTCCCCCGCAGGCCATAGTGCGGGGCGTAGCTTTTAGTGTTGTGCGCTGCGCGATGCAGCGCCACAAGCCTAACAGGTTTAGCAAGACTGTGGGCGTATAGGTGGAAAGTGGAATCAAAATAGTGATGACCATATTTCTGTCGCGCTTTTGTATGGCGATTGAAGTGTCTTATTTCGTCCATGATTATCACTAGCTGTTGCCTGGCGCCCGATTTTTTAAAGTACCACTCGTAAGTTGTAAATTTTCACCACTTTTGAGTGATTTTTTCACATAATGTGCTTTTAAAAATCTCAAATTAATCCCCTGTTCTACTGGAGTTTGTTTCGAAATGGTTTTTATTTTATATTTGCAATTAATACGCTCGAGATTTTGCTAAAGTTTTTGCTTAAATTATTTATCAATGTGTAGATAAATAAATATCTACTGAGTTTACAAATCTGAAAATAAATATTGATAAAAATCATGCTAACGCTATCTATACGGCAAATGCAAAGATTGCACAGAAACCAGAAACCTGCAGTCTATCAAGATTAATTGAATTACGAACTCCAAAAAAACCGGCCAAGTCCAGTAGGCTAACCTAACTCGCTCGCAATCGCCATCGTGTTTTTTTACAGTTCTTGTATGAATGTGACAGCTAGCTGATTCCGATGCCAATTGTCAGCCCATACATGAACTGTCAAAATGAGCACGATGGTGATTGTGAGAGAGTTAGGTAATAAGTCTACAGGTCGGGGTCACGGACATTGTCCAGTTGGTGAAATAGGAGCCTGCACAATATTTTGTCTGTTATTTTACTTACGTCATGAGGTCCAGCTTTTTCGTCGAACTCAACACCAGACTTGAAGGTGATATTCTTGACGCCTTCATACCCGTCCATGATGTAGATGTATGAGTCGCCATCCTTAACAAGAGTCTGTGATGAGGCGTGGGACAGAATAGCGTCCTGAGCGGGCTTACTGACGCCTAGAATTCATAAAGAGTTTTGTGAGTATAATAAAACATCAGCCTAGGTTCCTTTAAGGTTAATTCCCAAACCTGAATTGCACAGGTGCCGCGAAGAAGGAACCCCATCCCGGGGTGGTTGTGGGGTGCCGCGAGTTGCTTTTAGGGAATGAGCGCGTCTGGTAGTGGTAGTCTATCTAGCGCACGACACAGCTCTTACGCGTGCTGGAAACGCCTCAATGATGATTAATTTGTTAAAACACTTACCAAATGATTTGAGAAACTCGTCAAACTTCTCGTGCTTCTCAAAACTATATTTCTTTCCGAGGTAAGTCATCTTGATGGTGATTCCTTCAGAATTAGACGGCGACAGAAATCATTCATTATTTAATCCTGGTTTTATACTGATGTTTAGATAGGTCACTTTGTAGATATGGGAGACATTGATTTTATCGGGTGGCGAGTTATCGGTTTTATTTATTAGCCATTTATTGCATTTTGCTGATAATAATGAAGTAACCCGATATTTTATCAGTCACAAAAAATCGCAAAATCTTAAGAATTATTTTATATGCGATGCGGCTAGCATAGCAACCCATCGCTATTTGGATTCTCCTTTCCACCACGCCTATAATTATGTTAAACGGGGCCTTTGTGTCTTGTAACCCTAGGCTTTGTCTACCCCGTAAGGGATAAAGACGAGAATTATGTATGTATGTAAAAAATCGTAAGCGATACTAGAAGTAAGTCACAGCTAGAGCATCCATTTGTTTTACAGCATCGAAATTCAAATGAATAATATTATTATATCATGGTGTATTAGGTATTGCGGAATAGATCTCCGTAGTTGCGCCCATCTCATTTTCATATTACCTTTTACCATCTTCATGGTTGCCTCGGTCCCATGAAAGCCTATCAAATATTTCATTGTTGAATCTAGCTATATTCGATTTTGTGTAGTGTATTTAGTTTTATACCTACCTACTATCACGTTTTTATTCTACTGTATACATAATGTATGTATGTAAACTCTTGTGCAAAATAAACATAAATCAAATATATTCAGGTGTAAAGGTCGACAGCCTCGGCCACCACGGACTCTCCTGCCGCAATAGTGTGGGGCGGATCCCGCGACATGCTGACCTCAACGGCCGGGCCTTGGTGAGTGCCGGGGTGACAGCCGTCCTCGAACCTCTGGGCTTGGTTCGCGAGGATGGCAAGAGGCCCGACGGTATGACGCACGTGCCGTGGAAGATGGGACGGCCTTCGGTTTGGGACGCCACTTGCGTCGACACACTCGCGCCGTCCCACCTTCCATCTACAGAGAACAGGGCTGGTGTCGCAGCGGACTCTGCGGAATCCCTCAAGCGGCGCAAATATGCGGGGTTAGCAGTGCCTACATGTTTGAGCCATTTTGGGTAGAAACCATGGGTCCGTGACGGCCAAGTGCGCACGATCTTTTGCACAATACAACATTAACATTAACAACAATAACATTGTAACGCAACGCAAACTCACTTGGTATTTCTCTACGGGATCGAATCAGAAATGAGGTATACGAATTCGCTTGTTGAAGTGGCAATGGGCAGGCGAAAGGTTCTCGAGTGGAGACGGAGGATCGGCAAGCGCAGCGTAGGACGTCCACCAACGAGGTGGACTGAGGACCTGGTTAAGGTCGAGCGTTCACGGTGGATCCAACCGAGGCAACTGGAGGCCTATGTCCAACAGTGGCTGATATGATGATGATGAAATAAATTAAATAATTAATTTAATTAACTTAATAAATCAAACTAGTCAGTAAATCAAGTTACCAGTGGCGTAACTATAGGGTGGCAGGGGCGGCAAAATGCCACGGGCCCCGAGCTCTACGGGGCCCCGAACTGGCTTGGTTTAAAGCTCAGAAGGGACGCTGATGCACTTCTTTATATTGAGGAAGGACCCATCTGGCGAATTTGCCACGGGCCCCAGACGTTAGACGCCACTGCAAATTACTTAACCGTCACAGTACCTATTTAAAGTTATGACAAAATTAAAACCAATAGTAATTTCTCACCATTTTTATTGTCAAACATGTTTCAATAAATTAAAAAAAACCATTCATACTTCTGTAAAGATACGTGCACCTAGTGACACAGCAGTGAGAATTATGAGGTCTAAAGCGAACTTGATGCAGTTTTTATAATTGTAACCATCTCATCCCACCATTCCCACCGCTGGGCTAAAGCTGCTGCCGTTTACGCGCTGTAGTATCTGTACGCTACGCCATTCCACTCACTGTTGGTAGCAGCCTGTGAAAAAAAGATAAATATGTTTTTTTTTTTTTTTTTTTATGTGAATAGGAAGGCAAACGAGCAAGTGGGTCACCTGATGGTAAGTGATCACCACTGCCCGTAGACACCCGCAACCCCGGAGGGATTGCAGATGCGTTGCCAACCTAGCGGATTAAGATGAAATGCCTCTTGTGCCCGTAATTTCCCCGGCTGTCTTACTCTCCGCACCGGAACACAGCAGTGCAAGCACTGCTACTTAGCGGCAGGATTAGCGAGTAAGATGGTGGTAGCGATCCGGACGGACCTTGCACAAGGCCCTACCACCCGCAAAGTTACTTGTGTACTTAATAGGTCAGCACACTCGGAGTCATTAATCAGTAGGTAGGCTTATTGTCTAACTCGCTCGCAATCGCCATCGTGTTCATTTTGACAGTAGGTTTATTACCTAACTCGCTCGCAATCGCCATCGTGTTCGTTTTGACAGTTCTTGTATGAATGTGACAGCTAGCTGATTCCGATGCCAATTGTCAGCCTATACATGAACTGTCAAAATGAACACGATGGCGATTGCGAGCGAGTTAGGTAATAAGCCTAAGTTCTTATATGAATGTGACAGCTAGTCGATTCCGATGCCAATTGTCAGCCAGTAAATGAACTGTCAAAACGAGCACGATGGCGATTGCGATTGCGGTCGCTACAACCGTAATCGTAACAGTAGCATAGCAAAATATCTCAAAACTAATTATTTTTAGTCAATTAATTAGATTTTGCGTTAATTTGGTTGTCCACAGAGGGGTGCTTGTTCCAACATTAATGTACGGTAGCAAAAGTTGTGTATGGCGAAAGAAGCACAAAAGTAGAATAAATGCAGAAGAAATTAGAGCGTTAAGAAGTATGGAAGATGTATCACTGAAAGATAGAATAAGGAATAGTGTGATAAGGGAACGTGCTGGTGTGAAAAAAGATATAGTGATTAAGATAGAAAAAAGTATGCTTAGTTGGTTTGGTCACGTAGAGAGGATGGATGAAAGAACTAAACAGGTATAGACAGGAAGTTACATGTTTAATCTATGCTCAGTAACCCTTACCACAACAAGTTTGTCGTCGGAGTATTCCTTCTTGAAGGTGATGGTGCGACCATCAGCGAACTTCTGAGTCTGGACGACCACGTTGCCATCTACAGTGATTGTCGTTTTAGCCTGTAACATAATTATAAATATATTATTATAACGTACAAAACTCGATTTTAAATAAAAGCATGATTATTTCTCGATGAATTTTATTTTATGAACATACATACATACATATATAAATCACAGTTTTTATCCCTTATTGGGTAGACAGAGCCTGAGACCATAAAATACCATAAAATGACCATAAAATAATTAATAACTGACGATGATGATGATTCGTCTTCGTGTCAGCCAGGGTTCGATTCCCACCCCCATAATATTGTCTGTTGGTTCACTTACGTCATAAGGTCCAACTTTCTCGTCGAACTCAACACCAGACTTGAAGGTGATGCTTTTGACGCCCTCATGACCGTCCATGGAGAAGACGTATGAGTCGCCATCCTTCACAAGAGACTGTGACGAGGAGTGCGATAGAATGGTATCTTGAGAGGCCTTCTGGACTCCTGGAATTCGAAAATAACTTTGTTTATTTATCAACCTAGGTTCGTAAAGTTGTCATTACCGCCCCACAGGGCGTTGAAGGTATTCAGAGGCGATGAAACCGAGCGGTTCAATGAACTCAAGGGGTGCTGCCCTTATTGACAAGAAATAATAAATTATGCAATTGAATTTGAAATTTACCATGAGCTTTTCAGAAGGAAAACATCGTGGGGAAAAACCTGCACACATCAACGAAGCAACTCAATGGTGTGAAGACTGAAATTCACAATGCGCACTGGGCGCGCGTGGGTATAGCCCAAGACCTCTCATTCTGAGAGGAGGTCTGTGCCCAACAGTGGGACGTTTATAGGCTGGAGATGAGATTAATAGATTATTAAATTACTAGCTGTTGCCCGCGACTTCGTTTGTGGAAAATATCGCAGGATCGAAACAATTTTCTGAGATGAAAACTATCCTATTATTTATTCTGGACTAGAGGTCCTGGGTTCGAATCCCGGTAGGGGCAGACAGTTGTATGATGAATACGAATGTTTGTGCCCGAGTCACGGATGTTGTATGTATTTAAGTATGTATTTATGTACATTATATAACGCCGGTCCCGGGGAACAAAAAGATAACTGCAAAAACCAAATTTTTCAGGAAAAATAAAATAGATGTTTCGCTCAATTGTGACTTGTATATTGAACGTAAACGGTTGGTAGTTAGCTTTATGCAAAGTTAATTTTTCATTACGTTTCAATATGTTACTGTGGCACACGAGAAATGTCTCAAAAGAAAGATATTTAAGAAATAGTAACTTAGTCAAAATAGATCATTCACTATTACGCGTTAAGACGTATATCATTTTATTCGGTGTTTACCGAGGTCAAACGCTAATATTGTACCATTGGTGTACCATTTTATTCGACTAATTTTTAATGTGATTGCCGTGCAAGATAATAGTGCAATATCATTTTATTCCCGTAATTATTAAGATTATTTTTTTTACTAAGGGTTTTTAGGAGACTTTTATAACTAAACAATAATATGATATTCAACATTGCAATTATATTACGAACGATTCACATAGTAAAAACAGTCATTAATTTCTTAAAATCAAAGTTTTCCATTATAAAACGTGCAACAATACCACTAAAATTTAAGTATGTCTCAATCAAATAGCAATAAATGCCAGTTTCATAAAGTAACTAAAATCAAAAGTTTTTTTTTCAGACTAATAACTTTAAGTTTGAAGCATAAAATCAAACCAAATAATCTACGCATTTGGTATTATTTTTCATCAGTCTAATATAATAATAATTATATTATAATTAGTTCTTTCATTGAGCACTAACCTGGGGGACTATTAAACATGAAATCAGGTAAATCAATTGCCATCATCTTCGTCTTGGTTTTCATTAATTGCAGAACTAGTATTAACGCCCAGGGAGTCATAAAAGCCATGGCAATGGGCTGGGATGTCTCCTGACTTGCAAAGACTGTTAAGGTCGTCATGTAAAGGCTTACTTATAGGCAAGGGCTCTGTACATAGCACTTGCAGTTCAAAATCGTAGGCAGGATTTGAGTTGACTAAAGGAGCTGCGGTTTATCTTGTTCCCCGCTCGAAGTAAAATGATGCATTTTTGATACCTCTTTGTTTTTCATTAAGTAGGAATTGCCATATACTGCTACCGATTTCATTAGCTCCTCGTTTTGCAACCTGAGCATGCCATACATAGCAATAGCCTTTACTTCGAATGGAATCATAATGCCGGAATAAAGGATTGCCGATAAATGTTAGCGTAGGCAGACCCTGGAACTCAAAAGACACTGAAAGAAAAATACGACAAGCATCAGAGAAATAAGGAAGGTGTACGCCAAATTAAAAAAGAGGACAAGAAATCGGCAGATGCTCAGGTTGCAAAACGAGGAGCTAATGAAATCGGTAGCTGTATATGGCAATTCCTACTTAATGAAAAACAAAGAGGTATCAAAAATGTATCATTTTACTTCGACGGTTGCTGTGGCCAAAATAAAAACCGATTCATAGTTACAACGTTAAAGAAATGCTTCAAAAGGAGTTTTATAACATAAAAGCACTAATAAATAATAAGAATTGGGTCCAATATGAGGTAGGGCAAAAAGTATTATGGACACAGATAATGGAAGTGAGAGTCGCTTGCTCACAGCCCTCAATTTTACAGTATAAATATGATTTTGAGTCTGGATTCTGGATATTCTTAAATGAACATAGAATCTGTCCAAAAACATGAAGCAAGCGGGGAACAAGACAAACCGCAGCTCCTTTAGTCAACTCAAATCCTGCCTACGATTTTGAACTGCAAGTGCTATATACAGAGCCCTTGCCTATAAGTAAGCCTTTACATAACGACCTTATCAGTCTTTGCAAGTCAGGAGACATCCCAGCCCATTCGCCATGGCTTTTATGACTCCCTGGGCGTTAATACTAGTTCTGCAATTAATGAAAACCAAGAGGAAGATGATGACAATTGATTTACCTGATTTCATGTTTAATAGTCCCCCAGGTTAGTGCTCAATGAAAGAACTAATTATAATATAATTATTATTATATTAGACTGATGAAAAATAATACCAAATGCGTAGATTATTTGGTTTGATTTTATGCTTCAAACTTGAAAATAAATCTTTTGTTTTTAGTTACTTTATGAAACTGGCATGTATTGCTATTATGATTTTTGATTAAGCTATAATGATTAAGACATAGGTACTTAAATTTTAGTGGTATTGTTGCACGTTTTATAATGGAAAACTTTGATTTTAAGCAATTAATGACTGTTTTTATTATGACTGTGAATCTTTCGTAATATAATTGCAATGTTGAATATCATATATTATTGTTTAATTATAAAAGTCTCATAAAAACCCTTAGTAAAAAAAATAATCTTATCTAATAATTACGGGAATAAAATGATATTGCACTTCACTTATACTCCAATCACAGCAATAATTATATAATTTTTGAATTAATCAATCGAAATCGAACACTAAAACATATGACATGTCGATATTTAAGCCATTGTAATTTACATTCGACCCGTGCATGTGACAAAAGGATATGGCAATACTTTTTATAGTTCCTTTTCAAATGTGTAGTTTTGGTGAGCGCCATTGCACGAACAGTATCTAGCGGCTTGCGACGAGAATACAAAGATAACTGCGCATATCATTACTTAGCGATCTAATTTTGACGAGAACATAATAATATGGATGTTTGTCATGCGATGAGCTATAAATAAAAACATTGAAAACTATTGTATTATTTTTTAATTTTGTCATTTACCGTACAAAAAATGCGAAAAAAATTGAGCTGGTGCATTGGCACCTACGGATTCCAAATATGACATAAAAATAAAACTAAGATAATGGCGGTTATCATTTTGTTCTCCGGGGCCGGCGATAAGTATGTTTATCCGTTGCCTGGTACCCATAGTACAAGCTTTGCTTAGTTTGGGGCTGGGTCAATTGGCATTGTTCATTTTTTTTAGTATGCTACAATTCGAAAACCATTTCGAGGAAAACCATCAATTATCCGATTTATCTTGTCCGATTTCAAAAATACTTTATGATTGCAGATATTTTTGTAAAAGTACTTTGAACCTTTGTTTGACCGAACGACCGGGTTTTTAGACAGAATCCAGCATCGAATGTTTGCCACAAAAATGAAAAAAAAAGTTTGGCTACGGCAACTGTCACGTGTCACTGTCAAATCTACAAAACCATAGACAAAGCCGTTTTTTTTATAGCCAGCCGAACGAAGGCGATTGGGATTCTGTCTAAATTCACGAATTATCAAACAGCGAAAAAATATTTATTATTAATTAACAAAGCTACGTAAAAGCATAATATTCAAATTAGTTGCTTGAAATAGTCCATTTCATCAAATAAAGGTGTAAAAGCACAGCTTAAAAAAAATGAACAATGCCAATTGGTGTAATTTGTCCCAAAATATTTATTTATTTATTTATTTATTTAATATGATGTGTGCACAAATTTTATCGTAAACAGTTCAGTTGTTGAGGCGTGAAAGCTGAACAAACAAACAAACAAAGCCACTTTTGCATCTGTAATTTGTTATAGGTTACCTTGTAATTTTGTCTATGCAACTGTTTTCTGTATTCTATGGTATAAATCGTAAAAATGGAAAAAATGAAATTTTTTCAAAAGTAGCTACATTGGGATGGGATGCAATTGGTTTTGCAATCAATGTGCAGTGTAAAGTACTTTAGTAGGTACTTTAATTTTTTCCGGTGTCGATACCTTCCAGTGGCGTGGCGTCCATAGAACTCGATTTCCACCGGCTTGCCTATTTTAAGGCAGTGGGCACTTTTATTGTGCAGAATTAGAGGAAAAGGCTAGTTAAATTCCCTTCGGCTTGCCTTCTGAAATACCTACTTGACGCCACGCCACTGATACCTTCTCTACCTAAATGATATTCTTGCACTAGTTTTCAGTTTATAAACGAGATAGATAAACGATTTAATTTCGATCAATTTAAAAACTACAGTTGAAATTCGGTTATTCTCGACTAGGTGACTATAGTCTACTCTATCTATAGATATAAAAAAACTGAACAGGGTCGAAAGTCTGTATATGGAAGATATTAAAAAAAAAATGACTGGGAACACTTAGAATCGATAAAAGAACACGTTCCAACAGTTTTTAAAATTTTTGTCTGATATCTGTTTGTCTGTAATATATTTGCGTGCTTATCACGCGAAAACGGCTGAACGGATTTTGATGCAAACTTTAATAATTTGTTGAGAAAATCACCGGCCAGCTACTTTTTATCTCGGAAAATTGCATAGTTCCCGCGGGCTAGCGATAAACATGTCAATTGCTGATTTTACGCGGACGAAGTTGCGGGCAGAAGCTAGTTTATTAAATATTTATTTTTTAAATAGACTATAGTCAACTAGTTGAGAATTCAATTACAGCTGTAGTTTTGTAGATTTATAACACTTTCGAGTGATGTTCTTTCACAAGTCGGCCTCCTGATCGTATTGCCTCTTTGAACTATGTACAGTCAAGTGTAATAATATGTATCAAGACAAAGATTCAAAAATAAGTACCATGCGCTCTTACACCGGCGTAATAAGGTCGTGGGACATATTTTTGAGAAGTTCCTATCAATACTTATTTTTGCACTTGACCGTACCTACTATTCCTATTCTTTGATAGAGGTAAGCGCCAACTCTGGGATCACCTGTGATCAGACATCTATGTATAGCCTCTTATATTCCGTTTCGCTACAATTTCAGTAGCTAGGTACATTGTGTAGTCTTTTTTTTTATATAAATGATCGCGTAATTCGGCGTGCCTCAAGGCATAGGCCTCCTCCATTTATTGGAGGGCACGCGGGCCCAGTGCGGATTGGGAACTTAACACACCATTGAATTCCTTCGCTGATGTGTTCAGGTTTCCTCGCGATATTTACCTTCACCGAAACGCTCATGGCAAATTTCATATGTAATTTCGCACACAAATTCCAAAAAACTCAGAGGTGCGAACCCAGGATTCGAACCCACGACCCTCTGCTTGAGAGGCCACCGGTTAAACCACTAGGCTACCACACCACGCCTTTTAAATGATGACTAATTATAGTTAAAATACTTACCTAATGATCCGAGGAACTCGTCAAACTTCTCGTGCTTCTCGTAGCTATATTTCTTTCCGAGGTAGGCCATCTTGACAGTGATTCCTTCAGAATTCGAGGGCGACAGAAATATTTCAACCACTTGATCCTGGTTTTATACTGACGCGCTAGGTCACTAGATATGGGAGATTTAGATTATTTTGTTTGGCGAGTTATCGGTTGGTTTTATGAGTTTTTTATTGCATTTCGCTGATACGATGAAGTTAGGTAGGTAAGTACCTATCCCAATGTGTGATCAGGTGCAAAAAAACGCTGTGATATTTTTAATCGGCACTGATAGGTTTGAGCTTTCTCTTGCCGAACATTCTCAGAAACATTCTCAAGCGATTGCTATAAGTATATTTATATATTTCGAAGTATAAGCACGAAATCGGTACGCAAAGTTTACGCACAGTTTCAAATATAAACTCCATCTTAACGATAGGTACTTATACCTCGTAATCTCGTATGCATTTAAAGTTTTGAAAATATGTGTAGGCACTAAAAGGAAACAAAACCTATTGTCTGCAAAGTTGGTTTACGAGCGATAGCTTTTCGTGATAACGTCATAAAGAAACATTCGAACTGCTAGCTCTGACGTCACGCTAGAAAATCGTGCCTCTCTATCGCTTGTTCCGCGCGCACACACACACATTTGCAGCTATCTATCTATTTATTATTACTATCTTTTAATTTGTAGCTAGTATTTGGGTTCCCATCAGTAAATTATTGTTTTGAATTTATTTTTTCTATTTTTACCTTTTTTTTTGTTATTCTGTAACCGTGTCTTTTTTGATATTTCTTGGCTGCCACGATACAGGCTGTGCCTAGTGTGGAGTCATTGAACTTCCTAACATTGTATGTATTTCGTGTCTATTTTGGAAAATAAATTTTACTTTACTTTATCTCGCTTGCACACTCTGATGTCACGCGGAACGTAACTCAATGAGTCATGCTTTTTCGTGAGTGCAGCCGGCGTTCATCGATTTATAAGTCGTTATCACGTCAAAAACATAAGTTAAATTCTAAACTAAGTAAACAGATTGTCTACGACACCAAAGGGCTGGCAGCTTCCTCGCACCGCGAATTAGTATTTCAATACAACGGGGAAATGCTGGCAGCATCTTTGGCTCAATGCCGTGGGGGTACTTATTTAGATTGATTTTAGTTTAATTTTAATTAATTATTTATCATGTACATTTATTACCTATAGTTTTTTAAGTGTCATTTTAAGGTTTTTATTACTAAACAAATAAATAAACAAGACATCAAAATATAGTAATAGATCGGACAGAGCGACTTAAAGTCTAGGGGATAGGCCTTTGCTTAGCAAAGGGATACTGTTACGCGCTTAAAAAAATAGATACGCGACGCGAGAGAAAGAGAAACACCGATAATAATTACACGTATGTACACGTACCACTGTGGAGATTTCCCAAACCTGCAATGCACAGGTGCCGCGAAGAGGGAACCCCATCCCGGGGTGGTCGTGGGGCGTCGCGGTGACACCGGGTGCTCCTGTAACCCTCACATACAGCCGAATAGGGAATCTGTGTGGTTTTTAATGGGAATGCCTGCTCGGGAGAGTCCCACATAACCCCGGTAAACCCGTAGCGGGTGGATGCATAAGGCGCATTTTCCACACCATTAAAAAAAAGGTACCACCGTAGAACCTTTTCAGAGCAAATGTCATAGCGACTTACCTACCATACACCTGTCAAAGAAACAATTGCGAAATTGTATAAGAAAGAGGTGATTTAGTTTCTTCGACCGTATGTCAAGGCGAAATAGATAGAGATACCTTTTTCTTACAGGGTACACAGATCTTGTGTTACTTTTGTGCTTTTAAAAAATGCAACCTAAACTGCGTTATTCAAACGACCCATCTAGTTCAAAACCATACAATTACACTTTTTTGACAATGAAATTGTAGGTAACTTTATGATTTATGCGCTTTATCGTCCTAATTACATCGGCTATTTCCCGAAATTATAAAGGGGAGCGGATCAGAATACATAAAGTTTAAAATGTATAATGGGTTAAAATACATAATGGTTCAAAATATAGGTACAACGCAATTTTCTGTAAAACTATTAGCTAAATGAACTTTTTTGATATCGTAATCTATAGATTGGTTTAGGTTAGGTTTGTTTTATAATTTGTAACTTTCTGAGAAAATCGCATTATATATTATAAACCATTATGTATTTTAACCCATTATACATTTTAAACTTTATGTATTTTAATACGTACCCATTATAAAGGCCTAATTTGTTAACGCACTTGGAATCGTGATAGCATTTGTTATGTCATTCTAGCAAATAGTAATTCAAATTCAAATTCAAATTCATTTATTGCGGTTATGGGTAATAAGGATGATAAAGAGTATGTACAGACATAGATAGGCGCCATATCCTGCCTGCTAGAGGCGTACAATATTTCTGCACACTAATTCTAACATAATAAGATTAAAATTATAATTAAAATAGCATAACATAATTTCATTCAAGTGCCTGAAGTCGAACTCAATAAAAAACACAAAATAAAAGTTAAAGATGAGGGTAGAAAGAGATGGCGAATGCGAAAGCAAGCGCTAGTGCGTTTGGCCTGTGGACCATCGAGTGTTCTATGCCGAGAAGTTATCAGAAATCAGAAATCAGAAATCAGAAATCATTTATTTGTCAAACATAGGTCAATAGATGTTACAGTAATGAGTAGGTATCACTATGTCTCGCCCCAGTGGCATACAAATAGCTACAGATTCACATGCAGCATGCATTAAGTAATGGTACACAAAAAACTAACTGCAATAAGTACTTACTAAAACATTAAAATATTAAAAGGAGTCTGTCAGATATTCCTGGATGGAATAATATGCTTTCCTGGTAAGAAATTCAAAGAGCGCTGCTCTAAATTGTGTAAGGTCTACTAGTTCCAGTATTTTACTTGGCAATTTATTATAAAGTTTCGGCGCCATTCCATATATACTCTTACTGAGAAGCGCCGTTCTACACAACCTATGGTTAATTTTGTAGTGGTGTCGTCGGCTATTTAACTTAGTAAACATTTCACAATTTTGTTTTACATATAATGACACTTCGTATATATAAAGACACGTTAAGGACATAATCTTCAGCTCAATAAAGTAAGGTTTACATGACTGAGTGGGTTGCAGCCCACATGCCGCTCTTAAGCATTTTTTTTGTGCTCTAAAAACCAATTCTCTGTCTCTGCAATTGCCCCAGAATATTATCCCGTATCTCAGTGTCGATGTTACATATGCATGATACGAGGTCAGCACTGCATGTTGATTCACAACTTTACTTAAATTATATAAAGCATAAGAATATTTGTTCAATTTTTTACATATAGTGTCAATGTGATAATTCCAAGTCAGCTTATCATCAATACTTAGTCCTAAAAATTTTGTGATGTCAGTTTGTTCAATATTGTGATCTCTATATGCTATTTTTAAATTTAAGATTTTCTTTTTTCTTTGTTGGAAATGCATAATTTTAGTTTTGCTCAAATTTATAGAGAGGTTGTTATTTTGTAGCCACTTAATTATGAGTTGTATTGTGTTGTTAATGTGGGTTTCATAGGAGCACTCATAATCTTCTGTAAAAATCACTGTACTATCGTCAGCAAATAGTACCATAGTGTCACTGATGGCTTTAGGAAGATCATTGACATAAATAAGGAATAGAAGTGGGCCCAAAACACTGCCTTGTGGAACACCGAACTCAATTTCTCTAATATCAGAGGAAAAAGTAACTTCTTTCTTACATTGTACGGAGATTTGCTTTATTTGGGTGATTTGCTTTCGTCCAACCAAATAAGATTTAATTAAATTATAGGCATTCCCCCGCACTCCATAATTGTACAGTTTAGCCAACAAGATATCATGGTCAACAAAATCAAAAGCCTTAGTTAGATCCATATAAAGGGCTGATACAGGTATTTTTTTGTCAATCTGTGTCATAATTCTATTGAGTAATGCATAAATTGCCATATTTATGGATTTGTTTTTTCGGAAACCCTTCTGTTCATCAGCAAAAATATTATTTGTTTCAAAAAAATTATTAAAATTTTTGTGTATCACTTTTTCTATTATTTTAGAAAAAACCGATAACAGTGCCAATTGTCTGTAATTATTTATTTCTTTTCTATCCCCTTTCTTATATAATGGTCGTACAATGGCTATCTTTAACTTTTCTGGAAAAATTCCGTGTTCCATGATCAAGTTTACCATATAACTTAAGGGTTCTGAAATTATATTTGCAACTTTTTTTATAATGTTTGTATTTACATCATCATATCCAGTACTGTTGGTAGTTTTCAGAGAATTTATAATTACTTTTATGTCATCAGAATTAGTTGGTTTCATGTATATTGAATTATTTATGCTAAATGTCATTGTTGTTTTAGTTTTCAAAGTGTTACTGTCCGGAGAATTAGTTTTATCTAATCTATCAATTGAGTTTTTGCTTATTTTGCATTGATCAATGTAATAATCATTGAAAGCCTGCGCAATATCCTTAGGGTGATTAATTATATTTCCATTGATATTAATTTCAGTAATATTTTCTTTGATATGTCTTTGTTTTGTGTTATTTATTATAGTCCATGTGGCTTTTGATTTGTTTGAAGCATTACTAATGTAATAATTATTCTGAGATTTTTTTGTTAGAAGCATTATTTTTTTAAGACGTTTTGTGTATTGTCTAAAATAGGTTTTATTTTTTGCAGTCGGATGTAGTCTACATTCCCATAGCAATTTTATTTTCCTTTTGCAGCACCTACGTATCCCTTTAGTGATCCATCTTGGTTTACTTAATGAGGTCACTCTACATTTTATAATGGGAAAACAAAGATTATAAAACAAGATAAATTCGTCGTAAAAGTAATTAAAAGCTGCATTTGGGTCATTTGCCATGTAAACTCCATTAAAACTGAGAGCCTTTAAGCATTTAACGAATTTATTAATGTTGTCTGCATTAAAATCCCTTTTAGTAATGTACCAATGTTTTAGTAAACACGTTGGTTTTACAGGGCATTTCAATATTTGAGCTGTGTGATCTGATAAGGCAAGTTCCATTACCTCAGCCTTAGCTCCACGTACATTGTGTATAATATTATCAATGCACGTATTGCTCTGCAGTCTGGTAGGCACAGAAATTCCTAAACGCATATTAAAGCTAGATAGCAAGTTTATAAAGTTAGTTGAATGTTTATTTCTTTTTATGGTATCAATATTGAAATCACCACAAAGTATGATTTTCTTTTGAGTGTCATGTATTTGATTTAGAATAGAGTGCAATTTATTTTGAAATAAGTCAATATCACAATCATTGTATTTAGGGACTCTGTATACACAAATAACAATAACATTACTTTCCGTAAGTTCGATAGCACAACATTCGAATATACGTGAGGCAGATACGTCAGTAATGTTATTTAAAACTTTATATTTATGACATTTTCTAACCAGTATACAAGAGCCACCACTTCTACCATCTCTTGAGTTGTGTGCTGCAAGTACATAATTGGTTAAAGATAACTGAGTTTCGTCACCTTCTTTCATATTGTGCTCAGTGATGCAGATTGCATCAATTGGCCCATGTGATAGTGACAATTCCTGCAAAATTACAGCCAACGCATCTGCTTTATTTATTAAGCCATTGATGTTTTGGTGTAACACATATACATGCTTATACACGAAAAAGGCCATCATTGTTGCAAGAAGCATCACCGCTACAACTTACAATATTTTCATCTTCACTACAAGAGTCTGACTTTTTATTTGCATGCCAATAAATATTATGCTCTAGGTTTTTTATGATATTCATCATGCCATAATTATTCAATTGGCCTGTCCTTATCGAAAACATGTCAAACGATAAATTTCGATTCGAGTCATATACAAAAAAACATTCATTATGATGAACTAAATCATCAAATAATAAACTATTGAACCTTTCCACTCTAGCATTGTATAGGGGTCTGCCACATATGTAGGTAGGGCAGGCTATGATTAGATTTGTGAATGAAATGTCTTTTACATTGTTTCTGATGCACTGTACAAGTAAATTAAAGTCATTCAAGCTACGGAAATCTTCCTCTCCCAACAATATCACACAGTAATCACGCTTCGTAAAATCTTTAAGTAGGTTTCGTAAGCCGTTAAGTTGACACGCTATTCCAACCCCCGGTTTAATAAAATGAGATAAAGAAAATCTGTCAAAATAGTCATTGTTTCTAATAATGTTAAGTATCTTGTTTTTATTATTGGTGCTAAGAATTATCATTTTATTCTGTACTCCTGTAGTTTTATTGTCCATTTTAGACGTATTTATGTTAAGTTGTATTTTTTGTTTTTCGTCTTGGGATTTAGTAGATGTAGACGCCCTCGGCACATCATGCACAGGTTCCATGTTTAGCTGGTTTTTGTCTTCGGATGTAGATGTACATTTGTCCTGATAGAGCTTAGCCGAGTTATTGTGATTCCTACTTGAGTATGTTCTTGATCTTCTCTTATTAGTAGATGATGTGACGCCACCTCTGTTAAGTGGTGATGGTGGTACTGGTCCTTGAAGCAGATTTTTATAAAAGTCACATTTCCTACGTGATTCAATTAAGGCGTCTTGCAATCTGTAGTTTTCTCCAAGTAACTTCTGTATTTCACTATCTGCACCCAGTAATTGTCCTTTTAGTTCATTAATTTGTTGCTTCAGCTCATCAACAATAATATTCTGTACTTGAGAATCTAAGTTTGGTAAGCTGCGCTTGGTTATGTGCTGATTTTCTTTATATCCAGGTTCATCCATATTTATGTCAGGGCAACTTCTATTTAGAGAATTAGGAGCATTCAGTGTCATGCCATCAAAACTATGTTAGTTACGATGCAAAGTGTAAAGTGCAAAGGATTTTATTAACAATATTTTTTACTACAGACGACTGGGTTACGTTATATTGCATAAAATAGTTGTATCTTTTATGGCCTGATAAAAATAATGTAACTACTGTAATATAACGGTATCTTTTTGAAGCGATATTATTTATCGTACATAATCGGTCACTAGGTTATTGTGTGTTATTGCAAGTCGCACCTTTTTTACTTGTATTTGCAAAAATAATGCATGTAGGTATGACTTCATAATATTTTCGCGACTCAGTATTTGTACCTACCTTAAAATGGAACCATGTATTTCCATGAATGAAAAATCATTTCGAGAGAAACGCTCTTAGAATACAAAAAAATATTTTTGGATTTTTTAGTAAAATATTTTTTGGAAAAATGAGCTAAATATGTAAAACGGGAAATGACGTCATACAGCTGGGCCAACTTTTTGTATATGACAACCCATTATAAAAAAAACTTATAACTTCCGGGTTTCCTTTTCACATTGACAACTGCTTTCACTGTCAAACTATTTTATTTGTTAGTCAATTTGATGTTATTATTCTACCGAACAACGGCTGAATAAAAACAAGTAGTGTCTTCTTCAACCTCGACATTGGCAGAATCATCGACAGTATCGATGGAGCTAGATTTTTAAAAATTGAATTGAATTGAATTTGATGCTATTATTCCATTTTTTTAAAGTATTCAAAACACACTATGTGACGTCTTTTCAGCTGACCCTTGACGTTTGTAACATACAGCTACGCCCTTTCTGCTCGAGTAACAATTTGAATGGATTTTTCCACTAAAATAAAAGACTTTTACAAATATAAAAAATACGGGTGTCTTAAAATCTTGTGCTCTTTCGAGCCAGATACTAAAAAATAGCACTCAAAAAATGTAAGTATTGTCAATTGCGAACTAAGGGATCGCTCGCTGTCAGATCCATACTAGAAGTGTCAAAAATCTCAAAAATTACAGCAAAAACGTAAAATTTAATCGAAATTAAAACAGGTGCACCCTGGGCATCGGTTAATGATTTCCTGACAAATTCTGAGGGATATCAGTATCTTGGCTAAGAGCCCGACAGGGGGAGGGGTCTTTTGACCGTGTTCTGCCGAACAACGTTGCCGACATTTTTGTCACAAGATTTTTGAATACTCTATTTATTACTTTGACATTGGCGAAATCATCGCATCGATCGATGGGGTCATATTAAAATAAAACCGGTCAAGTGCGAGTCGGACTCGCGCACCGAGGGTTCCGTATCATTATCTATAAATATCTAAAACCAGTGTAAGCAGAGCCCTGTTCCAAAGCAAAATGTACGCAGTGTGGGGTACTTTATATTGGTCACTGCTATATACAAACATACATACACATTTACGGTTTTCGCAATTATTCTTTAATCTGTGCTATAAGACCTACCTTCATACCAAATTTCAAGATTCTGCGTTCACGGGAACTACCTTGTAGGTTTTGATTCCCTTGAGAGTTGAAAATTTGCGGAAATTTGCGGCATAAACGGCTGTATCTTTTGATTGCGTTGGCTTAGAAGTTTGATTTTTTCACAGCTTTAAGGGACAGTAGACCTGAGTAATTGATATAAATTTCAGCTTCATACCTCCACGCGTTACTGAGAAAAAGGGTCTGGACAGACGGACGGACGGACAGACGGACAACAAAGTGATCCTATAAGGGTTCCGTTTTTTCCTTTTGAGGTACGGAACCCTAAAAAGCAGAAGAATAGGAATTAAACCGCATTAAGGCGCCATGGTAAGGCCCCAACTCTTTTCCTGTTTGTGCTTGCCTAAGTGCGCATTTGCGCAAACAAACTGTACGTTATTCGACAGCAAACTATTGTTGTCTGGCGAAATTTTTCGTTGACGTCTAGGCCCAAAGTGTTCATCAAAACGAATCAAACTCGATGCGGTTAGGTCGTTTTATTACGGAGTTCCTAAGGTCACCTTCCAGTTCCATCATCAGATCAGCTCCAGTCGCGTGCACTTCATAAATACAAAAAGACATGGATAACCTTGCTGTAATTGCCATGTTTTCTGATATTTGAGGTGATTAATCACCTACGTCATAATTAACCGACTTGTCAACAAAATCGACAAGCAGTAGTTTTGGAAAGTTGTTTTTTTTTGTCTGACCTGTCTCTAACCTCTGTGCACGCCACTGCAGGTCCATATCATTACAAAATTTCATTGTCATACAATATACATTATATGCGTGCAAAATTTCAGATCAATCGGTTGAAATTATCTACTTCAAAATTAAGCGAGCTTTGACCGAAGCGAACAAATGAAAAAAAAAACAGGCCAAGTTAATTAACAGCTCGTATAGGACCAAAATATTAAGTATCATGTTATAGCTTTAGCGATGCGGTAGCGACCCATCACTATTCTGATTTCCCTTTCCACCTATACGCCCTACCTATGTTAAACGTGGCATTTAGGTCTTGTTACCTCGGGCACTGTCTACCCCGTAAGGATAAAGATGTGATTTATGTATATATGTATTATATAAAGCCAGTACAACACTCGTGCATAAGATGACAGATAGTGCTCCCTGAGTGAGTAGCTATAGACCTAAATTATTAATACAAGAAAATAGACGTGTAAGTACATTAATTACGATACATTTGTTAGTTTTACATTTTTAGGTATAGATTTTATGGAAGTCTAACAACTTAGGTTCGAGAAACAAAAAGCCAAGTGTCACCTGTCTATGCTATCTCACATTAATTAAGTAGGCACAACGGAATACCTAATTTAATTACCTTGAAAACCTTACAATTACACTCGACGGCAATAAACCGGGTCACTCAGTAAAAAAATAATATCGCGGAGAAAAATGCCACATTATTCGAATAAATCTGATATTATTTAATTATAATTATTATTTAGATCATTTACAAACATGTTTGGTTTTCATTCTTGATTTACGTAAGATTACGATTTTTTAATTTTGAAGTCACTTAGCTTTTGCCCGCGGCACCGCTCGCAATAAGCAAGCAAGCGTGTAAACCAGCATGCATGCAAGCGTGAGATCAATCATGCATGCGGGCTTGCAAGCAAAGATGCAAGCAAGCGTGCAAGCAGTACCTAAGCAAGTTATCCTTGAAAGTGGTGCGAGCACGCTTGCGTGCAAGCAAGCAATGACGTGAGCAAACTCAAAACTCAAACTAAAACTGTTATTTGCTTTGATACAAGATACAATATAGAAGATCAAACCCTGTAGGAGCACTGCAAATATTACATTTTAATGTACAAATAGTACATTACATTATAAATTTTAACTGTAAACAAAGCATGCAATCAAGAAGCAAGTTATTTAGGAAGCCATTATTCAAGCAAGTAAGTAATGCAGTCAGACATGCAAGTAATGAAGTGAACAAGCATGTAATCAATTGTGCGGGCATGCAAACAATAATTTTATCAATCATGCACGCAAGGCTGCTTAGAAGTTAGCAATCAAATTGATAAGCATGTAAATGTGTCAGATGGAACTCATGCCAGTAAAAGCAAGCAACCATGCCTGGAAGCAAAATGTTTAGTACATCACTATTATTGTATGATTAAACGAACTTACCTGAAGTGAAGTTCTATCATAATTATACGTAGCTCCTTGTCCGAGACGACAGACCCAACCCTTCCCACTAATACTAAGCATTATCCCAGTTATAGGGTTGTTCATACCATACATCTTCAAACGAAATGACATTGTCAACATCTGTCAAAACGAGAGGTTGTTTTTTTTTTTTAGCTTTAAAGATAGTGACCTATGCGCTGTACAATCAGCGCTACTACATGTAAATCGTCTCGGACAAGGAGCTACGTATGATTATGATAGAACTTCACTTCAGGTAAGTTCGTTTAATCATACAATAAAGAGTTAGGTACACATTTTGTGCATTGGGGTAAATTTGAAATTGGGGGAATTTCGAAAGTCGTGGACATCCACTAAACGGCTCAAATATCTTTGGCTTCTAGATAAGCTTTGCCAGATTCTGGAATTGTTCTACTTTTATTAGATATCCACGAATTTCAAAATTCCCCCAATTTCGAATTTACCTCAATGCACCTTACATACATACATACATATACATAGATACTATGTAGAAATAAGCCATTTATAGGGTTATACGTATAGGTTAAATAGGAAGGGTTTTAACTTTTTTATTGGTAGTAAAAGTATTTTTTGATGTAAAAATTAAAACATTTGGCAATCAGTTGAATACCACGTAGGTAGGGGAGACCGAGGCAAGTTGAGACAGAGGTACTCACCTCTGTCTCAAGAATTTAGAACACAATAAAGCGTATTCTAAATTATAAATCAATAAAATCAAAAATGGCCAGGGTGTTTAATATTAACATAGAAGACAAGAAGGTTTAACAGATACAAAGCCTTTTTATCTGCACCTATGACAGTTAGCGAGGTCACAACTTCACACAAACTGGAGTGTAGAAAGAGCAACGAATTAGCGAAGTTACCAGCCCGATAAACTGTCACAGTTCAGAGAAATCGGCTTTGTATCAACCCACCTCTGTATCTGTCTCAACTTGCCTCGGTCTCCCCTACTAGCCATATTTTATTAAAGTTTAAACAAAGTCATGATGTCGCAGACTTGTAAGTAGTTCTTTGAAAAACTCTAAATATATGATTGCCGCTCATTTTCAATTGTGCGGCAAGGCTATCATTTCACGATCTATGTATGTCATTATGGTCTGAATAATGTAGGAGTAGGGCGCTGTCATACCAAAGCATTTTTTAAACTGCAGACAACTTTTTTATACTCATACTAGCTTCTGCCCGCGACTTCGTCTGCGTAGAATTATACATAAAACCTTCCTCATGAATCACTCTATCTATTAAAAAAATCGTATCAAAATCCGTTGTGTAGTTTTGAAGATATAAGCATACATAGGGACATAGGGACATAGGGACAGAGAAAGCGACTTTATTTTATACTATGTAGTGAAGTGATAACTAAACCGCTTCCATGCTGGTTTGGGAGTAAAGAAAAAATATAAAATGCACCAGGTTGCTTCTCTTCACGCGCAGATGGTAAACGCCCATCGAGGCGGGCATAGGAATCATGACTTTTATAGGCGATGCGGCTAGCAACCCATCACTATTTTAATTCCCCTTTCCACGTATACGCCCACAATCATGCTAAACGTGGCCTTTAGGTCTTGTAACCTTAGGCTCTGTCTACTCCGTAAGGGATAAAGACGTGATTTGTGTGTGTGTGTGTGTGTGTTTGTGTGTGTATAACTATACCGCGATGAGAAAAGAATTGAAAAATCTGTCATTCCATAATATATTTAGACGTAAGGATATATGAATAGAAATGACAGATTTTTCAATCCCTTTCTCATCCAGGTGTAGTGACTCAGGTTTAGTGGTTGTATGTTAAAATTGTTCCGGATTATTTCAGCAGATGGTTGGAGTAGTTTAAATAACATACATACATACACATACACAAATCACGTCTTTCTCCCTTACGTATTATTTAGGTTTAAGTGATTGAAAATCTGATTCTGGCAGAATCATTCAAATTCATTTTGACGTTTATATTATGCAATTTTCCGCATAATGGTGGCCCGTGGGGTACGAGTCGGTTTACCTCCGCGTGTGGTCAAGAGCTGCGGTTCCTTTTGGATCCGTCCGAGGGGAAGAGCGGTGCTTGGTCCGGTGCACCCGGGGCATCGGTTAATGATTTCCTGGCAGATTTTGAGATTTTTTCACAAGATTTTTGAATACCTACTGTATTCACTATCACTATTATTTTGATATTGGCGAAATCATCGCATCGATCGATGGGGCCATATTAAACAAGAATAAGGTGGCACACGTCCTCTCGTTCACATGCCACTTCTAGGTTTCTTTCTCCTATGGATGTATACAAATTGGTGCCCTAACTGTACAAATCAGTATAGTGATTTTCTAAAAACAAAAGGCAGGGTAGACAATAGGCTCTCACGCTAATAACCCATTCCAATCTGACGCCAAATCATAAAACTTCTGAATGCGTCATTATTGTTTTTTTTATTGTGTTCGTTATTGTCAGGACATGAAAAACGAATCAAAAATTTTAAAATTAATGGAATAGTTTTAGTTGGTAACCCGCGGCTAGTTGGATATAGAAATTAATAATGAACGGTTAAGCGGATTTATTAAGGAATGGGCTAAATTATTAGGAACCCATCACTATTTTAATTCCCTTTTCCACCTATGCGCCTCCAATCATGCTAAACGTGGCCTTTGGGTGTTGTTACCTCAGGCTCTGTCTACCACGTAAGGGATATAGACGTGATTTGTGTATGTATGTGTGTATGTTTAGGCGGATTCTGTGCGCTAAAGTATGGTCCAAATTTGACTCAAATATTTTCAATGAACAAAAATTTTTTACCTTGCTACTCCGCTACTCACGTGCAAGATAACCAAGCCTGTGTGAAATATATATGTTTTTCATGCAAACCCTCCCTCCACTGCTGCCAATAAAAGATAGATAGATAGATAGATAGATAAATCGTTTATTTGATACTGCAATACACACAATCAAGATAAAAATAACAATAAAAAAAAACACATATAAATCCCACAAACTTAATTATCCCTTACACCACACAAACACTGACGCGTTTCGATCCCTCTACGGGATCATTATCAAAGTTTAATGAACACAACTGTTACACATGCAAACCAACGTCGTTCATTAACGGAAGATAAAATTTGGATAAAACAAAAAAGAATATTGGTAATGGATACTTCAAGTCGTCTTGAAGTTATGGGCCATAGTTGTAGTACTAAACTATAGTTGGGTAGTTTTACAGTCGTATTTTTTTTCCAGACTATCGAGTAGTTGAATAGGTTTTAGTAAAGCCTTTTTAGATCTCTCAAGTCATTTTTCATTTTGAAGTTTAAGATCTATAACGGTGTAAAGTTGGTTAGCGATCAAACGCATTATAACGCGCGCGCGGAAGTAGCGGGCGAAGAAAAGGATAATATAAAATAGATTATTTAAAAATTAAAAACTCGATTGCAATTAACATTTTATTAACTGGAAAACAAACAAATTACTAATTATAAAAAACAATCCTCCTGCTGTATTTAATTAAAATGAAAGTCTGTTTTCGAAAATCTAAGCAAACTTTTTCTTTCAGTTGAATAAATATGTTTGTAGTTGGGTTATTTTTACATTAGGCATATAGGGCCTAGTTACAGCGATTGATCGAAATTTGTGAATTAAGTCGTAATTAAAAAAATATTTCCTTTCAAAAAGAGATAAATGTTAATCAGATTGCAAATGTACACGAAATTTGACTCCTTTTAGGTCGTTATAAACAATAAATGATGATCTTTAAAAAGTTGTCATTGTGAACTCGCCTTTATAGTTAATTTTACCGGTGAACTTTATGGTACATAATACAATAACTTGGTTTTCTCAAGCCAGAAGCTAATAGGCCTTTGGGAACAGAAGACGCCAATAGTGTTTTATAGTGCATTATTGCCATTATTGGCGGTACAAAAAGTACTCGCGACGATTAAAATTACCCGTCGTTTTATCTTCAACGGTAATAAATTAAACAGGTAAGGTAACCAGCTCGAGTTAACTAGAAATAGTTATGTAAGTGACTGATGCACAAATAATAATTAAGTACCTACCTGGAAGACCGAGGTTAGAGGTCATTGCTATATTTCGACGAGTCAGGACTAACAGGTTAATCTGTAAATTTCTAAATAAAGCTCAAAAACAAAACAAGAACCGCAAGCCTAGAGGGTGATGTTGGAATTTGGCACTGACCTAGGTTAACTGGAAGAAATCCCTTTTAGGGATAATACGTTTTGAAAAAAAGGCAGGTCAGGAGTACCCGAAACCGACGAGCATGTATGTGGATGAAGCGAAAGAGGTATGTCAGAATCGTAGCCAGTGGAACAAAGTAGTTTCTGCCTATCCCTATGGGAAAGAGGCGTGACTGTATGTACGTATAAATCAAATAAAATGAATGGATTAATGTCTAGCTGACTAAAAAAGTGGAAAATGGCTGGACAAATTCGTTTTTTAATTTATTCGTTGACGCCCGAGGAAGGCACCTCTGCAGCATGGTTTTTTATTCTTCTAAAAGGATGAAGCCGATAGAATAAGCTAGTTTGAAAACCTAAGGGTTAATAACCTACTCTGTACGGTATTGACTTCATCGTATAACCCTCTGAATATCCTAAAATAAAGGTACAACTGGCTATTGTTCTAAGAAACCTTAGGTATACGTAAGACTGAATATAAAGGGCAAATGATCTACTCTGTGCGGTATTGACGGTATAGGTATACAAGGTATAACTAACAGACGTCTTCTAAAGAACACCTAAAATATTCTCCAGTGCACTATTATAAACCTCATTCAGTAAATATGTCTCCTTAGAATGAATCCACCGAGAAGGGCCAACGACTCTGTACATTGGTTCATGAATGAGCTGACCTCGCGCATTGTAGCAGAGTCTGGGATACCAACCGACCGACATCACCTCGGCAAGATCCTGCTGCAGAGTTTCAAGGATGATCCAGATTTCGTTTTGCAGGTATATTTAATATGTGAATCCTTTCATAGACGCGAGAGTGTAAGTATAGCAGCAGCGGTTTTCGTTATAATGACCACACTTTTTTTATTAGCCAATTATAGTGTCCCCCTGTTGGGCAAATGCCTTTCCCCTCGACCTCCATAACTACAGTAGGCTTATTGCCTAACTCGCTCGCAATCGCCATCGTGTTCATTTTGACAGTTCATGTATGGACTGACAACTGGTATCGGAATCAGCTAGCTGTCATATTCATGCAAGAACTGTCAAAATGAACACGATGGCGATTGCGAGCAAGTTAGGTAATAAACTGCCGGTCTGATGCAATCTATATACGCGTCCAAATCTCATTTAAATATTATATAATATCGAACTTACTGAATACAACACAGGATGAGTTTTTAATACCTACCTACTACCTTTTAGATAAGTACCTAATTAAGTATGGGTTTTTTCGATCAAAATAACATATCTCTTGTTTTATTTGTTTGAACCCTTATATCAAGATTCTAAGAAATTATAACAGAAGTTATTCAAAAACCTTTTGCCCTCGGAATTCCACTTGGTTCGACCCTCGAACTACGAGGATTGTTATATATCCCAGTTTGTCAATTTTCAGGAATTTTCCGAGTTCTAAGTTCCGCTTCTGCCTTTAAAACAAATCAAGAAGTTTTCAATTATCCAATTCTTCACGTGTTTTAAAATGACCCTCGTGGTGGTCGAAACAAGAGGAATTTAAAAAATCCTCTTGGTCCGATGGTCGAACTAAACGGAATACAAAATTCCTGGTAGTCCGACACGTCGAACAGGAAGCAATCGAAATTCCACATTGCTCCGCATGTTGGACGACGTTGTCGAACTACTCGGCCGGAGGGTTAAAAAATACTACTGTTCTTTGTGGAAATGGAAACCACAAATACATAGGTAGGTACTACCTACTTAACAAAATAAAATCGTCGCGATCACCAGTCGAGGAGTAGCAAAGTAATTGGTACGTACTAAGACGTGGTTACATATCTAACAAAGACTAGTTATTACTAAGAACTGTAATTAGAATTCTTCCATGCTGGTCTGGGAGTAAAGAATAGAATAGAATTTACCAGTTGCTTCTCTTCCCGCGCAGATGGTAGAAGCCCATCGAGGGAATGGGCGAAAGTCTTAGGAATCATGTTATAGGCGATGCGGCTAGCAAACCATCACAATTTTGATTTCCCTAAACGTGGCCTTAAGGATTCGTTACCTCAGGCCCAGTCTACTCCGTAAGGAGTAAAGACGTGATTTATGTATGTAATTCATATTCTTACGCTGAATTGTGTATGAAATGATAGATCTGTCAACCCTATTTTCGTTGCGGTTTTGTAATAAAAGTCGTTTGCTTGTTTGCTCCGATTACATTTTCTAGAACACTTATGTAGTTCGCTCTTGGCCTTAGCAATGATTTATTGATGAGCCGACCCAGTGAATATTTTAAGAGGTTCTGCGAGAATATTTTCCGTTAGTGTTAGTAGGTTACCTCAACAATCAATAGCAATGAAAATATTGATTCTAAGCAAAGTGTTCGGGAATTATTTATTTTGTTACGAATAATCACTAACAATGCTATTATTCTTTATTTATTTATTTATCTAAAGAGAACCAATTGGCTTTCAGTATAAATGAGATTGCAAAAGCACTAACATTTATAAGGACTAAGGTCTGAAATAAAAAGTTTCAGTTCCAATATCAATTTCAAGAGCAGCAACTAAGAGCCAATTATTACTATGTGTTACATACTTAACAAACACAACACACCCATACATAATGTAGGCAGTTAAATACATTACCTTCATTTGCGTCTTGATACTTGAGACAGCTAAGTTACCAAATAGGTGACATCACATTGCCATACCATATCTTTCTCTATTGTTTTCTACAAGCCGTGCCATAGGTTCGGCAACGTCACATTTATACGCTTAGGTTCACAAGCGCCGTTGCCAAACCGCTACGACATGGCTATAGCGGTTTGGCAACGTCGCTTGTGAACCTAGCGTAAAACTGCGACGTTGCCAAACCTAATAGCACGGCTTGTAGCAGACAATAGAGAAGCCTATAGCCATACATAATGTATCAGAAAATCACGTTTTGACAGCTCATAAAAAGCATGTCCATCGATTGGGGGTATTCTAAATTCTACCCTATTTTCACACTTAGATCGATGGCGCGACAGGAGAATCCGAGACAAGCGGTTCCACCTTGGAGAGAACAGTACGTTGCGCTATTAGCATGCGGAATTTCGGACTGCAGCTGGGTGACGTCATAGTCCTTATGGCTCCTAACCACATAGACCTGGCTATACCGTTTTATGCCGCCTTCTACCTTGGAGCCATAGTGTCTGCTACTGACAGAACTATGAGCGTAAGTGAGTATCGCCACACACAAAAAATGCAACATTGCCAGTAGAAATAAACCGTCTTAAGAAAAAAGACACACTGTTCCTAATTAATTTCTACTGAGACGACAAATTAAAAAACTAAGTTTTTTTATATAGGTATGTCATTGTAAACATGCTTGCTGGTCGTACTTCTTGTGGACTATTTGCATTTGTTGTCCATCGAGGATAAATGTGTCACCTACTAAATTTTATGTCAATCTGGCAATTAGAAATGGGTCAAATCGGACACACGTTAACGAACGGCAATCCTATCTACACACGACTCTTGTCAAGTGGTTTGTTTAGTTTTAGCCTTGTATTTACAGATGAACTTCAAGGCACTTTTGACGTGAACAAGCCTAAGATGATCTTCTGTCAAAGCGAGAAGGCTCCAGAGATACAATTGGCGTTGAACAACATCGAATCAGATGCTTTGATCGTCACTTTTGACAAGGGCGACTACCTGTGCAGTTTCTCAGAGTTCATCGAGACTTATGGGGATAACAGTCCTATCGAGGATTTCAAGTAAGTTTTTTTTGCGACGAGAATGAATACGACCGACTTACGTGATCTCTTGGTCACCGCTGCCAGCAAAGACCTAATTAAATTTGCTTTTTGACATATTTGAACTTTAGACCAGCGGATTTTGACCCTGAAGATACCATCGCTCTTTTGGTCGCCACTAGCGGTACCACGGGTTTGCCAAAAGGCGCTGCTGCTTCTCACAAGAATCTCACCATCACTGGGCCGTATTTATGGTAAATACGTCAATCACTACATAGTATAAAACAAAGTCGCTTTCCGCTGTTTGTCTGTCTGTCCCTATGTATGCTTAGATCTTTGAAACTACGTAACGGATTTTGATACGGTATTTTTTAATTGATAGAGTGATTTGAGAAGAAGGTTTATATGAATAACACGTCGACGAAATTGCGGGCAGAAGCTAGTAATTCATAAGATAGCAACAATGCCAAGGAAAAATATAACCACACACTTGATGTGAGTGATCTGGCTTTCAAAGATAAAGAATACGTTTTTAGGATAGGTCCACCTTTCAGCATGAGGGCAAGGACAAGAGGATTATCATATACCTATTATAGACTTGTTTGTATTTCCTATCTCAAGCATAGACCTCTTCGAAAAGTTTTATCAACTTACTTAAATTTTTCAGGTCCATCCTAACCTAACCTAATATCTCATGTCATTTGCTTCCTCTCCTTTCCTTATTGCAGACAGAAACTATTATAAACTGGGATAATGATATTGCTTCAGGATAAGACACACGCAGTTCCCACAACCATCGAAGATGTTTATGGTCGGATCACCACTTCAATGGCTGACGGCTCTTATCAACTTCATAATGTCTCCTGTAGTGAGATACACGCGCCTGCAGACTTCCCAACCACTAACGCAAGAGCATGCTAGCTATCTCATCAATACTTATCAAGTATGAAAGCCAAAGCGTACAGTTATGTAAATACGGTGGAGTAGTTTGAGGGACAGAGGTTAAGGAAATAAGGCGCGTACATTTTTCTTTCCAAATTTTAAGAAACAGGACGGGCATTTTGTTTTATCGCAATCGGCAGAAGTTCACACAGCGGTCCGGTTCCCAGAGATTCATTTTTATCTGGTATCAGACTTTTCATCGTGGGTACAATAAAGATTTTTTCTAAGGATCTTAGTTCTTCTTATAACTAAAAATAATGAAGATCTTCAAGCACAGTTTTTATTAACTCTACGAAGGAAAGTAAACCTGAAGTAACAAGACTTTGTGCACATATAAAACTTATAGGTTCTACTCAAAGCAATCAACAGCTACAGATATAACAGATCAGAAAAACAAGCAACGATTTCAAGTGTCCTCGAACTTTAATTTTAAAACAACTTAAGTACAACCAACCACAAAAACTATCCTTTATTATTTCTATATTTGATAAAGCTATAAAAACAATGCAAAAAAGAATATCGCGTTTCCTCAAAAAAGTTAATGACCAGTTTTTACGAATATAAAATTACTTAATCAACTCAATTTGCAACAATGTTAAGTAAGATAATGTCTTAGGAATTGAAAAAGAACCATGAAACTATCTGTAAATAATTAACCTCCAAGATGTCGTTTTGTTTGCGTGATTGGTATTAATCAGTAAATAATTTGACTAATTTTGCTTTAGACAGAATCGGATTCAAACAACTTAAGTAGTTCCAATGTTATTTCGTTTCATTGTTCCGTGGCTCGCTTTTTTACGTGAGTCCTCTTTGTAGTCGTTTTCAGTTTCGTTATACAGTATGGCCTTTTCTAATTCACCTGGTAAGAAAGGAATGACCTAAAAATTGTAATAAGAGTAAGTAAAATAAAAAAAGAAAATTCTAAAGTCGACAGTTGTAACTTTTGAAAAGTAGGTAGTTGAATAAAGTATTGCTGTTCTCCATCTAATCACTCAAAAAAGAGCATGAAATGAGACAACTACGTATACTTAAACTCATAGAAGTTATTTTTATAGCCAACGGTGACAATATTAAGTCCCACGTTTGCGACGACACTTATGATGGCAAACGATGGCGGGAACTGCGATTTCAGTTGCTTGGAGACGATACTCTTGGGAGGCAGTGCTGTCCTGCCGGAGCTGATTCAAGAAATTAAGGTTAGTAACGAAATTATACAATTTAAGAAAAAACCTAACTTACGGTGCTCAAACATGGTCACTCATAGAGTTACAGAAGACCAAATTGAAGGTTTGCCAAAGGGCATAGAGCGCAGTATGCTTGGAGTGAAACGGGTCCATCATTACATTCTAGAAAGTAACGCCGAACACAGAAGTACTGGATATCTACGGGCTCAGTGAGTTGACGACTTTGGCGTTTGTTGCTGACAACGCCTGCCTCGGATCCAGTGGAAAACCAATAGGATGTCTTCAATATAGAGTAAGTCCTTTCATAAACAAATATATAGGTATATGCGTCGAATTGAGAACCTCCTTCATAAATCATAAACCTTTTATTCACAATAAACATGGCGTGATAAAAAATTGGTGTACAAGAAAGGTAAGTTCGTTTGTTTTTCGTTGGTTAAGAACAACTCAATATGATACCAAGGAAGGTCCTTATGATATTATTGACACAAGGCAAATAAAAATTCCAATAGTTTTTGAGCGCCTAGATAAAATGCCACAAAGCCTTACGTATGCGTTCGCGTCGCCTATTTAACGTATGTAAGACCTTTTTCACAGGCATTGGACGATGGCCAAACTGGGCGCCACACTCAATATCACCGGGCCTAGATTTTGGCACCATCGAAATTAATTCGAGAATCTATTGACTATACATGGCATATCCAACATATAATTCCGACTGATACAGATAATCGTTTCCCTAGCATTCGGCAACTCTGCAAGTTTCGCCTACCAGATGGAACTGTTAATTTCTTCCCAAACTTTATTTATAGCTGATCGACGTTGAGACACAGGAAGATATTTACGAGCCCAACAAGAACGGTGAGCTGTGGCTGAAAGGCCCCGGCATAATCAAGTGCTACTACAAAAACCCAGAAGCCACGGAAGATGCCTTCGCTGAGGGACGCTGGTTCAAAACCGGAGACATGTTTTACAGGGACGAAAACTACAACTTCTTCTTCATTGAGAGAATAAAGTTATTGCTTAAATACAAGAATAATCAAGTAAGTTCTAAGAAGGTTCTAAGATACAATGCGGGGTTTGCCTTAGGTACCGTAGAGTGCCACTAAGCTACGATTTTTCAAGACATGTTTCATAGCGATCATATCATTCGCGTAGTGACACTCAATGCCGCAAATGTCACAAAGTTAAAACGAAATAATACCCATATAAGTGTGTAAATTTCATTGATCTAAATCGTTTTCTCAAGTAGTGTAAGATTACAGGGGCAATTGTAGCAATATAACTAGTGTGTAAATCAAATTAGTTTCTTATATTTCCAACACATTCATAGATATAAAAAGTTGTCTCTAAAATATATTGATCAAATTCAGTACCATGACAATCAAGTCTTTGAAAATAATAACGATGTAGTCTTCAGAACAAGGAAATATCACTTTTTACCAGAGCCACATGATTATTTACGCGATGAATGGTGCTGATCATTTAACCATTTTATAGCCACTTTCAAAAGCTAAACCTTAAATATGATCATCAGATCTCGCCAGTGGAACTGGAGGGCGTGATCCGGCAGCACCCAGGAGTGTCTGACGTAGCGGTGACGAGTGTACCAGACCCTGAATGTGGGGAACTACCAGTCGCGTGCGTCGTGCGGCGATCAGGCTACGATGTCACCGCGGACGAGATCAAAGACATCGTCAAAGGTAAGACATCAGCCAGTGCTCCAGACGTCGAAGTCTCTAGAGGTGCAGTAATGACGGGATCGGGCGAAGTCTTGCGTTTCAAGGGTGTTTTATGGAAAATCGCAACGAAAACGCAGCACAGAAGTCTAGTCACGATCTTCCCTATTCGTACTACAGTTAGCGAATATGAACCTGTCAGAGTAGGTACTCGTATTGGCATAACTCGATAGGTCTTAATAGTGAAGTTTGTAATTTTGTGCTAAACAATTGAAATGTTTGCGTTCTCGAACTACACCTTAAAGAAAATGTAATGTCCTCCAGTGATTTCGCGTGGGTACTAGCTAGCACATATTCCTATGGATATATTCATAGCAATAAAATGTATGGACTGTTTGTGGGAGTGCGCGAGAAGGATATTTTTGTTGTCATTTCTGAGTCTCACGGTAGTTTTATGTTTCAAATGTTAGTCCATAATTGTAACCCACTCCTAGGGAAAAGGTATCTCTTCTTGGTTTTTGGCGCACCACTCTGTTTATTCAACTTTAGATTCAAGTAAAACGCTTATTTACATTTCAGAAAATCTCTCAGACGCTAAACAACTACGAGGAGGAGTGATATTCCTAGACGCTATACCACAAACTGCCTCTACCAAGGTCCATAGAAGGAAACTCAAGGAGATCGCTCTACAAGCTGAGAGAGAATAAAATTGTAACACATCATAAGCACATCCGTGACCAGAGATTACTACTTATTTATTCGCTTCGCTTTTTGCGTCTGGTTACACACGGGCTTAAATAAATTAGTTCATAGATGTTCTCGCTTCCTAGTTAGGTACAAGTATCAATAGTTATGTGTTTGGTCAAGAACTCAAGCCACTTCTACTTTTGACCTTAATGGTGCTCCCACACTGGTGTTATAAAGTTTTTATAACGTTATAAACCATAACCAAATTGAGAATCTTCTGTTTTCTGTCTTCCTAAAGTCGTGTGTTGTTACAACTTGTAGGAGTGATAAAATACCAAATAGAGTCAACCCACGATAACTCTGCAATGAACTGACAACAGTATAAATTGAAAGTTTCTTCATGGCAATACTGATTTATAGTTGAACAACACGTTTTGATCTAGGATATTTAATCTATCATTATTCATCATCACCATCATCATCCCCCAGCCCTATATACGTCCCAATCCTAGGCGTAACACCAAAAAAAAAAGTGGCAAAAATGTAACCAAAGCGTGACTTTTCTGAGTTGCCAATTAATATCTTATGCAGAGTTATCGTGGGACGATTCTACTCTACAACATTATATAACACTATAACTCTGGTGTGAAAGCACCATAAGTTGAAATTTGATAAAACAACATAAGTACATGCACTGTTTTGGTAACTTTTCTCTTGAGACGCGTTCAAAAGTTTATTAGTTGTTAGGTATAGAACCAGAGTCACCGACATATAGCCATTTAGCCATAAACATCAGCTCGTTGAAGAGGCAATAGGCAGGCCATACAGCATGGAGAACGTATTCGTTGGGATCGAAAGGTTCTCGAGTGGAGAACGCGGATTGACAAGCGCAGCATAGGACGTCCACCAACGAGGTGAACGGATAACTTGGTTAAAATCGCGGGTTCACGGTGGACGCAAGCCGCTTCCAACCGAGGCAACTGGAGGTCTATAGGGGCCTATGTCCAGCAGTGGACGTCTTATGGCTGATATGATGATGACGATGAGGTATTAAAATATGTCGAATAGTGTGTAGGATCGCGAAAGTTGGCGCAATATGAAGGAGGCCTACGTCCAGCAGTGGACGGACAATGGCTGTAGATAGATAGATAGATAGATAGAGTGCTCTTGGATAAAAGTCAATATTAACAGGTATGAAGTACTTAGAGACCATTTTGAAAATAGACGACTTTAACTAAAGAAGTAGCTGTTTATGATTTTATCTGAAATTGGCTGTGGAATATCAAGATTAAACTAGTTTGTTAGGTATATAAAAAAGACGTGTTCAAATCGGTCCCTATTTTTGGGAGCTAACACGTCATAGTTAGACATAAAAAAAATGGTTTCGCATCAAGGGTTAAAAGGGGCAAGTTTAGGGACCATCTTTATGGAGCGAACTGTATAAATAACTAGCGTCGGCCTGCGACTTCGTCTGCGTAAAGTAAAGTAAAGTAAAGTAAAGTAAAGTAAAATTTATTTTCCAAAATAGACACGAAATACATACAATGTTAGGAAGTTCAATGACTCCACACTAGGCACAGCCTGTATCGTGGCAGCCAAGAAATATCAAAAAAGACACCGTTACCATTAATTATGAAGCGGTCAGATTAACAAAAAAAAGGAGGTAAAAATAGAAAAAATAAAATCAAAACAATAATTTGCTGATGGGAACCCAAATACAAACTAGAAATTAAAAGATAGTAAAAATAAATAGATAGATAGCTGCAAATGTGAGTGTGTGTGTGTGTGTGTGTGTGTGTGTGTGCGTAGTATACATATAAATCTTCTTATTGAATCGCTCTATGTATATAAAAAACCGCATCAAAATCGGTGGCGTAGTTTAAAAGATCTAAGCATACATAGGGCAGACAGCAGAAAACGACTTTGTTTTTATACTAAACTAGCTTCTGCCCACGACTTCATCTGCTTAGAATTACACATAAAAACCTTCCTCTTGAATCACTCTATCTATTAAAAAAAACCGCATCAAAATCCGTTGTGTAGTTTTGAAGATATAAGCATACATAAGGATAGAGAAAGCGACTTTGTTTTATACTATGTAGTGATTATGTAATGATGATACCAATTTACGTATTGAGAATTTAGACGTAATTTTCTAACGCGGGCTCCAAATCTCGTTTAGCACAAAGCGTTATGAGGGTACAAAGAGTTGTACCCTCATCCTATACGGTTTGTCAAAAAGGAATGGCGAATGCAATTATGACTCCAAATGCGTTACATATGGCCTTAGTTTAGACCATAGACTTCACCATTAATCAAGAGTTAGACAATATTAACATAGCGTCACTGAACACAATACGCAGAGTACCTTAACCTAACCTTAAGTGTACCTTAACTTTCGATATTGTAAGAAGTTGATGACTGTTTGACAGGTTCACGGCACCCCGCCGAGTTTTCTTCTGTAGATTACAAAATAAATAAAATAACAAGTTTTTTTTTTAATTATTTCAACCCCTTTTTGACAGTTAATCTGTTGATCAACAATCGTAGAAGGAAAAGAAACAAATAGTAGATGTTATACCAGTTTACATGAAAAAAAAAAACAAAAACAGTATGATGACTGATGATTGCTGGATTCTAATTGGCCGGCCGGAGAAGGAACTGTTTGGTTGTCATCATAAGTATTATTATGTTAGTGTTTCTAGTTCTCGAGATAACGTTATTAATACACAATGCGGCTAATTGTAAAACAAAACAGGAAAATGAAGTTGTTGTTTCTGTTATCAATGTTTTCGTCAATTCAATTCCAATTAAAACTCAGATGAAAAAATAAACATTAGCCCCCTTATTCATAAACGCTCTATAGGCTTCTGCTAACTTAGCAATCGTTTGTCCTTATCTATGAAAGGTAAATGTCAAAGTTACAGATAAGTACAAACGATTGCTAAGTTAGCAGAAGCCTACAGAGCGTTTATGAATAAGGAGGTAGATCATTCCTTGCGAATGAGAAATCTAAGTACCTAGGTAATTACATACCTACCTACTTAACTATTGTTTATTTTGTAAAGATAGCTATTAAAGAAACATAAGATATTTCTATAGTTAATTTAATAAGCTGAACAGTCGAAATTATTAATGAAATTATTCCATTTAGAATTAAATCTTTTCAAAGCCGTTTTCATAGCGTTGCCTTCGAGCGCACTATATTGTAAAGAGTTTAAAGCTAGCTGTTTCAAAAGTCTTAAGTCCGAGGATTTACTCGCCACACCCACAAACGCCACATAAAAATCTTCAGATATCGGATCAGCTTCCCATGCTCCAGGGTCGTCACTGGATAAAACAACAGGCAGACCCTGAGCAAGGAATAACGCTAAAGGGTGATTACGGACGTCTTGCACTAAAGACAATACGGTGTTCGATATCACATTCACTTCTAAGCCAATATCGCGTTTCAGTACTTCTTTTACTAACAGCGGATGTTTAGGCAAAGCATATGCATGCCCCAGTCGCTTAGCACCCAAAAGAATAGCGTCAATTAAATTCTCATCTGTCGATGTACCGTACCAGTCAGTTTCACCAGCATGGAAGAAATACGTAAAATTTCTCGCAGCGTCGGTAAGTTCATCTACAAACTCTATCAAAGGCTTCCCCAGATCCTCTTGGCCTACCAAATCGAAACCGGCAAATATTTCAGGCAATTCAGTTTTTATTCTTCCAGCTATTTTCAAATATTCACGCATTGATAGCTTGTTCAAATATTTTCTGCCCGGAGCGTATATCAATTTCGCTCCAATAAAGTCTGGATAGTCTTTCACGAACTTGTTTATAGATGTATTGTAGACCTTAGCTGCGTTAACGGGGTCATAAGTCGTCCCATCGAGCTCATATACATTATACAGAGTGGTTCTTAATTCCACATACATGATGTTATGTTCTCTGTACGCTTTGAGAACGTCGTAAATATATTGTTCTCTTACTGGTCTATAGCTTACCAACTGGCCGGTAGCAGAAAAATATTTTCTTAATGCCTTCCAAGTGTTGTTGATGCCAGAGTATTCCTTGGCCGGGTCATTCACAACCATTGTGAAGTGTTTTCTTAATTCAGCGTTGAAGTTTGTCACGTTTTTCGACTGTCGCCGCGCTTCGCTCGTCAGTTGCCAATGTCCAGAGCAAGGATCTGTCGGTACATGGTCCAAGAACTTCAACTGTACAGTGTTATTTGCGAAACAAACGTAAAGATGGTTTCTGTAGGTGATGTTCATCAAATAATCGGGTCCAAGGACACTGAGGTCGTGTAAATGCAACGCCGCGCCTTTAGGTAAATCTTTAATGATTTTGTAAACTTTTGATCGGTGGATATCAGCTTTGTATTTAAAGAAGTGGTATGTAAAGTTGAAGTATTGCGGGTTGTCGAACGCGTAGTTGGCTTCTCTCAATTTGTGTTGCATAAGGCAGTTGTTGACTTTTGTTTCTTGTTCTGTTAAGACGACATTCCCCCCGAGGGCTAGTAGTCCTTCATCATGGAGGATCTTCGCGCGGTTGGCTGCATGAGTGTCCGAGCTGAGAGAGTGGCACCGATGGAGCAGGAATAGTAGGGATATGAGAGAGATGAAAAATTGCATGTTGAGAGGTCACAGAACGCGTGTGCGATTCCGTATCGCCCGAACGCCAAGTGGAGACTGAGTGGTGAAGGGGAATAACTTAGCACGCTCACAAATTATTAATTAAGTTCGTAAACATAATACAATTGTAGGAAAGCGGTGGATGTCGTGAAATGATAAGTAGTTGTATTAATAAACTGCTTTTTAATTAATCGGATACTAATACAATGCACAGGTCGTTATTGCGCGCGAACAGAGAAGAGCGTAAGAAGCGCCGTATGACAATGTTAGAAATGAAGGAACTAACTTAGGATGCGTTTCATTTCTAACACCCACCCTTGAAACGCAGTCCCATATTTTTTATACAATAAAAATGTTTGTCAACAGTAGTCCCTTTGGTTAGAACGTCAGCAACCATTTTTTCGCCACTGATGTAACAAAACTTCAGCGTTAAATTATGAACATGTACTTTTAAGAAATGATAGCGGATATCTATATGCCTAGACCTAGGCAGATAGCAGTGATTGTTGGACAGCTTTATAGCACTCTGGCTGTCGCTGAAAATGGCCATGGGGTCACTCTGCTTGTGCCGGAGCTCCTCGTCCAGCTGCCGAAGCCATAGCGCCTCCTGCGCCGCGGAGGCCATGGCCATGTACTCGGCCTCGGCCGTGGACAGCGCCACGGTCTGCTGCTTGTGCGAGCGCCAGGATATGGCGCCTCCCTGTAACAAAAAAATGTAACCCGTGCACGATTTACGGTCGCACACGTCGCTCGCCCAATCGGCGTCACAGTAACCTGTGATTTTCTCATTACCATCTTTGGTATAAATTAATTTCATATTCTTTGTGCCCTGTAGGTATCTGAAAATTCTTTTCACTGCAGTCCAATGAATACTTCTAGGGTTTTTGTTGTATCTACTGAGCATGTTAACAGCAAAGGATATATCTGGACGTGTACTTTGAGCCACATATAGTAGAGCTCCGATGGCTTGCTGGTAAGGGCAGTCTGGCATCTCTTCTTCTACGTCTTCATTGAATTTAAGACCAACTTCAATAGGTGTCTTCACTGGCTTGCAGTCCGCCATTTTGAATCTAGACAGTATATCATTTATATATTTTTCTTGGTCTAATATCACATTGTCTCCATCTCTTGTTATGTTCAAACCGATGCACTGTCTGGCTTCTCCAAGGTCTTTCATTTCAAAGTGTTGTTTCAGGTTTTCTTTCAGCCTATTTTTAACAGTCTGTTGAGAAGTGAACATAATAAGGTCATCGACCCAGACAGCAATGAAGGCATTTTTCTCTTCATTGTAATAGACACAAGGATCTGTGTCGGATTGTTTCATTCCCAATTGAAGTAAAACATTGTTTAGTTTTATATTCCATAGGCGGCTAGCCTGTTTCAGGCCATATATTGATTTCTTTAAAAGGCAGACCTGAGCTCCTTGTTCATATTCTTCTGGCTGTTTCATATAGATGTCTTTATCAATCTCTCCCTGTAGGAATGCTGACACAGCATCCATCTGATCAATCTGAAGACCATATCTAGCTGCTAGAGCAAACAGGTAGCGAATTGTAGTATACCTCACAACTGGTGAGAATATCTCTTCATAATCTGTGCCTTTAATCTGTGCAAATCCTTTGATAACAAGTCTGGCCTTGTATCGAACAATGTTTCCACTCTGGTCAGTCTTTGTTTTGAACACCCACTTACTTGGTAGTGCCTTTTTGCCAGCAGGAAGGTCTGTCAAAGTCCAGGTGTTGTTTTTTATGAGTGAGCTGTATTCTACATCCATGGCTTCTTTCCACTCTGCAGCCTGCGGAGATGACAAGGCCTCCTCTACTGTCTGTGGATCTGTGAAGTTGGTAAATAGGCATAGATAGTCATATATGTTTCTATCATATGGATTTCTCAGCTTATCACGGGGCCTCAGGGTGACATTACTCCTAGTGTGCTGTTGAAGATTATTGGGAGGAGAATAAGTAGCATCAAGCACATCAGTATCAGTGACATACTCACTTGAATCATCTTCATCATACCCTTTGTCTGTATCAGAAGGTGTCAGGATGACTGATTCCACGGAGTGACTTGGTTGTTGGTGACTGGTACTGTCGGTCTCCGGCCTCACTTCAATGTCTGGTAAACTGGAGCAGTCTGGTGCAGGGTTCTTCTCCAGTGGCATTTTAGCTGGATTCTCTTTACATGGTGTGAGTGTATTCCTATGTAGTTCAACAAAAGCAACATCCCTACTCTTCATCACTTTATGTGACTTCAAATCCATTAAGCGGTAGCCCTTAGTATTTTCACAGTAGCCAACTAGTATCATTTTAACAGATTTTTTGTCCCACTTTTGGCGTTTTTCCTTTGGCACATGCACCATAGCAACGGAGCCAAATATTCTCATGTGGGACAGATTAGGTTGTTTACCCGTCCATATCTCATAGGGTGTCTTACCTTCTAAAGCTTTGCTAGGGGATCTGTTAATAATGTATGCTGCAGTAGCTAAAGCTTCGGCCCACATGCGCTTATCCAAATCAGCAGCAAACAACATGCATCTTGCCCGCTCAACCAGTGTCCGGTTTTTTCTCTCGGCCAATCCGTTTTGCTGAGGTGTGTATGGATTTGAAGTTTGGTGCAGAATGCCATGATTAGACAAGTATTTCTCTAGTGTGCTGTTGCAGTATTCCATGCCACCATCAGTTCGAAGTATTTTAATTTTATGATCAAGCTTGTTCTCCACTTTCATTTTGAAGTCATTAAAAATCTCAGTCACATTCAGCTTGTCCTTCATGAAATATACATGCACCATGCGTGTGAAGTCATCGATGAAAGTAATAAAATACTTCATACCTCCATAAGATGTAGTCTCCATGGGCCCACACAGATCTGAATGTATTAGTTGCAGCGGCTTGGTGGCTCTACTGCCAACATTTTTAAATGGCAGTCTTGCTTGTTTCCCTTCGAAACAATGGATACAGCTGGTGACATCACTTTTGTCCTGAGTCAGAGTCACACCCTCAGCACAACCAGGCAGCTTCTTCACGTCCGCTACATTCAAATGGCCCATCCGGAGATGCCATAGATGAGTATCCTCACTTTTTACCACATTTGACAAGTGGGCAGTCTCATAATTGTTCTTAGTGTCCAAGATGTACAGCTTATTATGCAGTGTAGCTGTGCATAAAAGCTTTCCATTGGCATCCCGAATTTCACATTTCTTATCATTAAATGTGACTTTGTGGCCGCTCTTGACAATGGTGCTGACTGAAAGGAGATTGGCCGCTAGCCCAGGTACATACAAAATATTCTTAATCTGTATTTTGTTGTTCTGCTCCAGATCAATGTCTATGTATCCAACTCCTTTTACAGCTAACGGCTCTCTGTTGGCCACAGTAATGTTTTGGACAGGTGGCTCGGTGATATTGTACATCCAATCATTTCTTGAAGACATATGCATAGATGCACCTGAATCAATATACCACTTATTGTCTCTATCTTCTCCAATGGTGGCTGAGAAGGCTGCAACAAAGCTAGAGCTTTCTCCTTTGGCACCTTTGGTCTGGTCTTTAACTGTGGGTTTCTTCCGGCTTTTGCAGAACTTCGCCATGTGTCCATGTTTATTACAGTTGTAGCATCTCGGCCCTTTTGTCTTTGATGATCCTGTACTTCTGTAGTTTGTATAAAAAGCAGCATTTTGACTTGTTGTGTTAATCTCTTGAATAAGCTTGGTCTTTACTAGGTCTGCGCTGATTTTAGTACCTGAACTTTCTAGCCCCATAATCATAGGCTTGTATATGTCTGGCAGCCCTGCCAACATCAATGTGCCAAGCCACTCATCATTGACATCAAAGTCAATGTTCCGGAGTTTGTGAGCAGTAGTCATTATCCTACTCACATAGTCTTCGACACTATTGCTTGACTCGAGTGTTGTGTTGATCAGATCTTTGAGCAGGCCCACCCTTCTTGTTAGGCCATTATCATCAAAGGCTCTTTGTAAGTTTTCCCATACTTCTTTGGCTGTCGTGCAATCCTGTACATGGACATAAATTTGCGGGTCCAGAAGTAAAATCAACTTGGCCTTCGCCTTAACATTCTTCTGTGGGTCGATTGGTTCGCCGGCAACTGGCTCCACACATTTCCACAAGTCTTCGTGCTCCAGATACGTTTTCACACTGAACTTCCACGTTGAGAAATTTTCTCTTCCTGTTAGTTTCTCAAGACAGAACATATCGTCGCTTGTAATATGAATTAACGTAACCGCCAAAATGTCGAAATTGAGTTGAGTATACAGTTCGACAGCAAATTTGAAGACCTTTCGATTGCTGTTATTAAAATTTCGATATCTTGAAAAAAATGTCAGTTACGTTAACCAAAATCAGACCATTTTTTTCATTTTACCGTGTTTTTTTTAATGTATGGCACATTTTTCATAAGTTACTTATTATAAGTTAATGTAAGGACGAATCTGTGATTGTGTATTAATGTATTCACCAAAGATGAAAAAAATCATTAATGTAAGAGACTCATCTGTATCAAAATGACTCTTACATTACTCATTTTGTGGAATATTATAACTGATTGACTGTTACGCTAAAGTCAATGCTAGATAGTGTATTAATGTGTTGACCAACGTTAAAGAAAAGTCATTCGTCTGTTTCAAAATAACTCTTACATTACCCATTTTGTGGCATATTATAACTTATAGACTGTTATGCTAGTCAAAGCTAGATAAAAAAACTTTTAAATCAAACCAAATGCAATGCTCCTCGCTTGCTAGTATAATAAAAATAACCGTCACTTGTAATATGAATTAACGTAACTGCCAAATGGCGATTTTTCAGGAGAGGCCAAAAAGTAATTTGTAAATTAGAAAAAGTGTTGTAACTTTTTATACACTTAGCCTATTGGAATTATGTTTACAGCTTTTATCTTATATTTGTGAGATCTTTTAGATAAATGGGGTCTTATAAAGACAGCTATTGAAGTTTAGATAATCGCATGGCGGTTACGTTAATTTTTTCATTTTTATGTGTAGTTACATTAAGATGTTTTAAAGAAAATTAAGATCAGTTTTCAAAATGTGGACTTACATTATAAAGAGTTATTTATAGCAATTCCAATCTTATTCACTTGTAATAAAGTCTGACCTACAAAAAAAATCTTCTCGTTTAGTTAATTTATGGCAGGCTTGTAAGATGAATAAAATAGGTTTTTAAGTATTAAACAGTTTAATAATTATACTTAAAACTTTACAACTTAGTATAAAAAAAGTCTTGAATCTCTTTAAAAGTCAATAAGCGGTAACTTTTACTTGAGATCCACAAAAACACCTAGCTTTCTATAATTTTTGGTACTTTTCTTTATTATTTATCTTCGGTTATAAGAGAACCGTTATAATAAATCAATTTTTAGTTATAATAGTGTAATAAAAAATTACCTACAACAGTATAAACAAATCTTAAACCTTTTTAAATGTCAATAAGTAGTTAGTAAGTTTTACCTGAGATCAACAAAAAAACACCTAGTTATTTGCTACTTAACCTCGCTTTGCTTTTGATCGACACAATAAAAAACAGTTATAATTAAATCATAATAGGTTATAATAGTTATTATTAAAACTTTACAACTTAGTATCAACATTGAAAAGACTTAAACCTCTTTTAATTATCAATATATAGTAACTTTTACCTGAGATCGACCAAAAAAATATAAATACTTCAGATAAATGTATGTATACTCTATTTGTGGTAATAAATTATATTCTATTCTATTCTATTCTATTCTATTCAAAAACATGTAGCTTTCTATCCTATTTGCTATTTTTCTTTACTGCTTTTCCTCGCTTTGTTTTTCCTCTCCCTTTTTCAACAGTACCGGTGGCTTTAACTACTACTTCAGCTTTCCCTTTTCCTTATTTGTCTGACTCCTTGCTTTTTGTATGGGTTCTTTTTTATTTACTGTGTTTTTTTCGTTGCTTTCATCTACTTCCTCACTTTGGTCTTGGGTTTCACCGTCATTAGTTGGAACTTCATCTTGAATAATATCGTCTAAATAATCTGTCTTGTCCACATAAGGGAGCTGTAAATAATCTTGCACGTATTGTTTAGGTATCACCTCGTCGTCACAGAGCTTTTTAAGGTCCATGTACTTTTTTGTAGAAATTGGCAATCGTTGCACATAAAGGTTTTGCAGAGAATCATTCGATTGACGGTTCGTTACGACCCGTGCATTAGACTGACCTTCACCTTTTCCCTTTCCTTTCCCTATTATTTTCTTTGTTCCATGACCCAATCTTATTTTGAATGTATCACCGTCATCCTTCATTATGTATTTAACTTGCAATTCATTTAAGTTTGTTTTTTTACTGTAGCGATTGTAATATCTTTCAGTCTTAAATGTTGATCTAATGTTGTTTTTGGAGTGAATATTTGATTGGCTATAATCTCCCAGTTTATGAAGTCGGTGTGGTCCAAAGTGTTAACAATATAAGGACGGGGTGTCTTTCGTGCTGTAAGCATGAAAGTGGGCCATTGTACTGGGCTCCACACAATGAGTTTTCGAACCTCACGTTCTATGACACTATGCATCGAATCTACCGGCATGTATGTGTGTAAAAAAACAAATTTAAATGAATTGTAAGTTAAATACACAATGAAGGATGACGGTGATACATTCAAAATAATGTTGGGTCAAGGGACAAAGAAAGTAATAGTGAAAGGAAAGGGAAAAGGGAAAGGTCAGTCAAATGCACGGGTCGTAACGAACAATCCATCGAATGATTCTCTGCAAAAACTTTATGAGCAACGATTGCCAATTTCTACAAAAAAGTACATGGACCTTAAAAAGCTATGTGACGACGAGGTGATACCTAAACAATACGAGATTATTTACAGCTCCCTTATGTGGACAAGACAGATTATTTAGACGATATTATGCAAGATGAAGTTCCAACTAATGACGGTGAAACCCAAGACCAAAGTGAGGAAGTAGATGAAAGCAACGAAAAAAACACAGTAAATAAAAAAGAACCCATACAAAAAGCAAGGAGTCAGACAAATAAGGAAAAGAAAAAAGGGAAAGCTGAAGTAGTAGTTAAAGCCACCGGTACTGTTGAAAAATGGAGAGAAAAAACAAAGCGAGAAAAAGCAGTAAAGAAAAATAGCAAATAGGACAGAAAGCTAGATGTTTTTTGTCGATCTTAGGTAAAAGTTACTATATATATTGATAATTAAATGAGGTTTCAATGTTGATACTAAGTTGTAAAGTTTTAATAATAACTATTATAACCTATTACAATTTAATAATAACTGTTTTTTATTGTGTCGATTAAAAGCAAAGCGAGGTTAAGTAGCAAATAATAATAGAAAACTAGGTGTTTTTTTGTTGATCCCAAGTAAAAGTTACTACTTATTGACATTTAAAGAGGTTTAAGATTTTTTTATACTGTTGTAGGTAATTTTTTATTATACTATTATAACTAAAAATTGTTTTATTATAACTGTTCTCTTATATCCCAAGATAAATAATAAAGAAAAGTACCAAATATTATAGAAAGCTAGGTGTTTTTGTTGATCTCCGGTAAAAGTTACTGCTTATTGACATTTAAAGAGATTCAAGACTTTTTTTATACTAAGTTGTAAAGTTTTAAGTATAATTATTAAACTGTTTAATACTTAAAAACCTATTTTATTCATCTTACAAACCTGCCATAAATTAACTAAACGAGAAGATTTTTTTGTATGTCAGACTTTATTACAAGTGAATAAGATTGGAATTGCTATAAATTACTTTTTATAATGTAAGTCCACATTTTTAAAACTGTGTGCGTTACGTTATTTTAAAAAAAATAAGTGTGTCATACCTTAAACTGATCTTCATTTTTTTGAATACATCTTAATGTAACTACACATAAAAATGAAAAAATTAACGTAACCGCCATGCGATTTTCTAAACTGTAATAGCTGTCTTTATAAGACCCCATTTATCTAAAAGATCTCACAAATGTAAGATAAAAGCTATAAACATAATTCCAATAGGATAAGTATATAAAAAGTTACAACACTTTTTCTAATTTGCAAATTACTTTTTGGCCTCTCCTGAAAAATCGCCATTTGGCGGTTACGTTAATTCATATTACAAGCGACGATATTATTTGAGCTCATTCTGAAGAATTACGTATATTTCGGTAACCAGACATGAAAACACGTTGTTAACCTCGAAATTTCTGACGACTTGCACTGCCGGTAGTATTATTTCACGCATACGAATTTCCAGATCCAACCACGCTCTGCTACCATGTAGGAAAGCGGTGGATGTCGTGAAATGATAAGTAGTTGTATTAATAAACTGCTTTTTAATTAATCGGATACTAATACAATGCACAGGTCGTTATTGCGCGCGAACAGAGAAGAGCGTAAGAAGCGCCGTATGACAATGCGGTAAATGAAGGAACTAACTTAGGATGCGTTTCATTTCTAACAACAATTATATACCTAATGTCGACCGGATAACTTAGTGGTTAGAGAACCAGATTACAAAGCTTAAGGTTCCAAGTTCGAACCCCAGTCGGGGCAGATAATTATATAAGAAAAACACGAATGTTTGCTTCCGAGACTTGGATTTTTAATATGATTTGGCTAAGTATGTTTCTCGAAATAAAATATATAATATAATTCTCCTTTCTTCCCGTGAGGATCTTATCGACACCTCCTAAGTATACTGAGGCAAGTGACCATTTTGACATTTTCGGTTTTTTACATAATTTTGACTAAAATACTAATATCTACTTGCCACAAAAATTTCATGGTAAAATTCCTGTTTGTTTCGAAAATAAAGTGACGTATATAATTGTATACAACACAATTTTGTAAATCAGTACGTTGTATACTGAGGCAAGTCGCTTGCACCATTGTACGCGGTACAGATATTGTGGAGGGGCGGCACAAGCGTGGTGTAACCTGACGTTGCCTCAGTATACGCGAGAGAGCAACGACGCGGCGTACGTCAAATATACCTTTTACGATAGAAATTAAATTATTTTGTCTAAGATACAACCACTTATTTTCTAATGCAATGTTATGTCCGTAAAATTAATGATTATTATACTTGTAACCTTGCAAAATGAAGCTTTTCTTGACAAGTTATTCAACTGACCTTAACAAATTGATACAAATTAAAAAAAACTGTCTTAATCGTTTCTCTCTTAATTATAATGGCACTAGAATATTTATCATTTTATATCAAAATCACAATTATGAGTAAAAGCTTTTATTCCAAATTGACAAGGTACTATCATTTTTCTTTAGTCATCGTTTTTTGTGACCAACCTGTTGTAAAATTCAGTGTGTTGAGATACCACTTCGACAAAGATTTATTTATTTATTTATTTATTCATTGTCAAGTCATGTACATACATAATGAAGATGGTATCGTTGTTCTAAGTCAGTCCATGACGCCCTGCAAGGGCACACAATAGTAGTTAATATCTAAATCTAGGATTGTAATATAACGTCAAAACATGCCTTCAAATTAATTAAGTACATTAAAGCTATACATTGATATTATCAAATTCATTAATGTTATTCTATTCTAGTTATCTATTATAGTTATCATTAATGATCTTAAGATCTTTAAATTTTTGTTTGTCAATTGGCAAACGTTCGTGGTACGCTACTTTAATGTTTCTTAAGCCAATTATGAGGTCATTGTTATGTACTTCCAACAAGCGTACATACATGTACATGAGAAATACAATCCGGTTACGGTTTTGCCCTCCACAATTGTGGTATAATATAATACCATCGCAACACACTGAATTTTACAACAGATTGATCACAAAAAACGATGACTAAAGGAAATAGTACCTTGTCAATTCGGAATAAAGGCACTTACTCGTAATTGTGATTTTGATATTAAATGATAAATATTCTGCGATAATAACTGTAATATTGCGATAAGTAGTTTTGACAATTGAATTTTTGACAAATAAAAATGTGGGAAACAAAATTTGCGATGTGATGCTTTGGGGAACATTCTTTGCCAAACATTAGTAATCCCTCATATTGAAATTTTTAAATAATTTTTTTTTAATTTTAGAAGTTATGAATAAAGGTGCAATGATTCTTGAAGTAAAATAAGCAGAGCAGGGATAAAAATAATGTATTAGTTGTAACGGTATGCAAGAGAGTATAGAGACAAGTGATTGACACAATAGAAACACAAAAAAGCGTATTCTAAATTATAAATCAATAGTATCAAAAAACAGCCAGGGTGTTTAATATTAACAAAGACAAGAAGGTTTAACACCCCCCCGTAATATAAACACCCTGTATATATACAATATATACAAGTAAAAACATATCAAAGCTAAACTATACACAAACTTAACACTAGCACAAACATAAGAAAAAACAGCAACCTGTATATACACCTAACTATGACTAACTATACACACGTAAAACAAAAACCTACTATGAACGCTAACTTAACTAACTTAAACCTAAAGAATTGGCGCATTTGCAGTGCTTGAGCTTAGCCAAAGGTTTGGTTAGGATGTCGGCGATCATATCATTCGTGTGAATGTATTTGAGGTGTAGGTCGTGGTGTGTTAGTGTGTCGCGTATGAAGTGGTGTTTAATGTCAATGTGTTTTGTGCGCGCGTGATAAGTGTTATTGTGTGCAAGTTTGATGGAGCTTTGATTGTCTGTGTGAATGATAATGGGATGTGAGATGGCGAATACTTCCCATATGAGTGACTTCAGGTATATGGCTTCTTTGCAGGCTTCTGCAAGAGCCATATACTCTGCTTCCGTGGTAGAGAGCGCGACAGTGCGCTGTTTGCGCGCTTCCCAGGAAACAGGTGCCCCGCTCATCAAGAAAGCGTACCCGGTAAAGGATCGCCGATCTAGAATATTGCTCCCATAATCTGCATCTACATAGCCTACTGGGTAGCCCTGGCTTTTATGAAAGTGAAGTTTTACGTTTTTGGTACCTTTGAGGTACCGAAGAACTCGCTTGGCGGCCTTCCAGTGTACCCCCCCGTAATGTGCGTTGAATTGTGATAGATACGAGACGGTGTGGGCAATATCCGGTCTCGTACCAATCGAAACGTACATTAGTGAGCCGATAAGCTCTCGATAGGGTACTTCTATTTCATCTTCCTTCTCTGGTAAGGTAAGTTTAAGTCCAGGCTCCATGGGCGTAGTTACCGAGATTGCGTCGGTCATGTTGTATTTATCGATTAAATGATCGATGTAGTGGGATTGGTCGAGAGTTAATGCACCATCTTTTTGAATAACTCTCATGCCGAGGCAGTCCTTGAGGATACCCAGGTCTTTCACGGTAAAGAACTTTTTAATACCGTTTTTAAACTCGTCTTTCAGACGGTCGTTATTACTTAAGACGAAAAAATCGTCAACGAACACTGCTACGACTAGTAAGTCGTTTCCATCTCGTCTGTAGTAGAGACAGTGTTCATTTGTGGCTTGTGTTAACGATAAGGCAGACATAGCGTCACATACCTTTTTATTCCACTGACGTGGCGCTTGCTTTAAGCCATACAGAGACTTTTTGAGTAGACAAACTTTCTGTTTGGGGTCAGTTGAGAAGCCTTCAGGTTGCTCCATGTAAATTTCCTCATCTAAATCTCCGTTTAAAAATGCCGTTTCCACATCTAGGTGGTCAATTTGGCAATTTAGATCAACCGCAAATGCCATTAAAATTCTTACTGAGGACAGTCGTGCTACCGGTGAAAAGGTTTCCCCGTAGTCGACTCCTGCCACTTGAGTGAATCCTTTGGCAACTAGTCGCGCTTTGTGTTTCACAACTTGTCCGCTTGTGTCTTTTTTAAGCTTGAAGACCCATTTGCATTTTGTGGTCTTACGATCCTTGGGTCTGTCCACTAATGTCCACGTTCCATGCTTCATTAAAGAGTTGTATTCAGCCTGCATGGCTTCGAGCCACTTATCCTTTTGAGGATGCTGTGTGACCTCTTTGTACGTTTCTGGTTCCAACTCTGAAGTCATCTGTACAGTACACACATACCGCGCAGGAGGCCGCCTGTCTCTTGACGGATATCTCCGTTCAGGTACTGGTTCTGGTTCTATGGCTTCAGGTTGAGATTCAGGAACAGGTTGAGGTTCAGCTTGCGGGGGATCAAGTTCAGGCTGTATTGACATAGGTGTCTGTATGTCAGGCTGCGTATGAAGTTGTGGGGGTGGAACTGACTGGTCAAAGATCGGTATTTGGACTTGAGTCGGATCTGGCGACGATTCTGGTATCGGGATTTGAGGTGAAATTTGGTTAGAATCTGCTTGAGTTTCGTCTTCAATGAAGACAACATCTCTCGCGACAACAATCACTCGAGGATTTTGGGGATTGACGAGTCGATAGCCTTTGCTCTCAGTCGAGTAGCCAACGAAGATGCACGTTTGTGTCTTTGCGTCAAGTTTCGTACGTTTTTCTTTTGGTACGAGAACGTGAGCTTGGCAACCGAAGACTCTCAGATGAGACAGGTTGACTTTCGTACCAGTCCATATCTCTTCTGGGATTCTATTGTTGAGAGATTGAGTTGGCGTCCGATTCTTCAAATAAATTGCTGTGTTCACAGCTTCTCCCCAATACGCCTTTGGTAATTGCGAGTCCTGGAGCATAGATCTTGCTTTCTCGATTATGGAACGGTTCGCGCGTTCTGATATTCCATTCTGCTCAGGGGTGTACGGGATCGTGGTCTGGTGAATAATCCCGTTCTCCTTAAAGAAGGTTGACAAACCATGATTAACGTATTCACGGCCGTTATCCGAGCGAAAAACCTTAATCCTATGACCTGTTTGATTTTCTACTAAATGTTTGAATTCTACAAATTTACTAAAAACTTCGTCTTTTGTTTTCAAAAGATATCCAAAAGTTTTGCGACTAAAGTCGTCTGTAAATGTTAGCAAGTAAAGGGCTCCGCCCCACGAATGCGTACTCATAGGACCGCATAGGTCCGAATGAATCAGTTGCAGTACGCAATCCGACTTACTGGTAGAGTTCGGAAAAGGTCTCTTAGATAGTTTACCTTGTAAACAGGGAATACAAGTTGTGTTTAAACTATCTGCGTAGTCTATGCCTACGTTTTTATTTTTCAAAACGTTTAAACATTTGGCATTTATATGCCCAAGGCGTCTATGCCACAACATAGCAGACTCTTTGGTTTTTGAAAGCATGGCTGTACAGGAACTTACATCAAGTTTGTACATGCCTTTATGGCTTGAGCCTGTGGCAATGACAGTTCCTGTCACTTGACATTTTCCGCTAGGAAAAATGCTCGCGCCTTCTGATGTAAACAAAACATCCAACCCATTTTGATTTAATTTGCTAACTGATAAAAGATTAGTAGCTAGGCCAGGGATGTACAAAACGTCGCTAATTTTACTTACGCTAGGAGAAATATTCATCATTACGGTACCTTTACCATGACTCAGTAACTGTTCCTTGTTCGCAACTGTAATGGGAATAGAATGGGATGATATGTTCATAAACCACTCTCTCCTGTTACTCATATGGGAAGTTGCGCCAGAATCGATGAACCAGTCTTGATGACCTGTGGGAGGATCGTTAGGAAAACAAGATGAAAGTGTGAATTCGGATGTATTGAATGATTTGACCGCCGAAACATTCTTGTTTTTGTTAATTTTGATGCTCTTACACTGCGAAACTACGTGCCCTAACTTTTTACAATATTTACAGAACATTTTCTTAGAAGGGTTGACGTGTAGCGCGGTGTTGACAGGTCCTTGAAGGGTACTGGGTGTGGTGGGTACAGCTCTAAGGTCTTCCTTGAGGAGAGCTGTCACCACATTCTCCGATGTGAGATTGACGTTCGCGTGCTCCAGTGTGATGACGAGTGGCTTAAAAGACTCTGGCAGTCCCGCCAGCATAATAACTGCTAGGAACTCGTCCTCAACTGCTGCTCCGATGCCTTGTAACTCTTGTTGCGTAGATAATAAGCTGTTTACATACTCTTGCATGTTCCCGTTGAACTTTTGTGCTAGTAATTTCTTGATGAGGCCTAAACGTCTAGTTAATCCGCAGTCAGCATATGCTTTCTTGAGACATTGTAGTGTTTCATATGCCGATTTCGCTGACCTTATAATAGGATAGACATTTTCGTCACAGGCCAAGCAGATTTTTGCACGGGCTTTTGCATCCTTCCTCTTCTCAGTGGCTTCTGACCCGACGGGTGTAATACAGACGTCCCATAGGTCGATATCAGTAAGGAGGCACTCGAGACTGAATATCCACGTGCTGTAGTTCCTACCGTTCAGTTTTGAGAAGCTGATGGATCCTGTAGACGTTGACGTTGAGGCTGATGGTGCCGACAATGATGGCATCGCCGATGAATTTGTAGAATTCATAGCACTTCCGAAATTAAATTAGCACTATAACTTTATTATTAAAATGCGGCTCTGAGCCCACAACCTCTTGAAGTAAAATAAGCAGAGCAGGGATAAAAATAATGTATTAGTTGTAACGGTATGCAAGAGAGTATAGAGACAAGTGATTGACACAATAGAAACACAAAAAAGCGTATTCTAAATTATAAATCAATAGTATCAAAAAACAGCCAGGGTGTTTAATATTAACAAAGACAAGAAGGTTTAACAATGATAAATCCTACTAAGGCGTTAAAAATAAGGAATGAATCCTTGCTAATGATAAATCGAACCTTTAGAAGAAGCGACTTAAGTTTTTATATTTTTTATAAGTACTTAATAGTACAGTCTCAATAATTAAGAAAAGAAGACTATTTTGGATAGATTAATGTTGATTTTTAAACTAAAACGAATATTGCTCAAACTGTGGTTGTTGAATAAGTTACTTTTAGGAATGATGAAACTATGATTAAAAGATTTACGAACATAATATAAACAGATTTTATTTGAAATTTACGTTTGTTCATTAAAAAAAAACTTTTTTCTATTATCATTAATAAAAAAATATATATAATTTCTCGTTTTAAACAGCAAAACATTAAATATGTTTAACAGTATACAGGTGTAAGCGACCTTAATTTAAGCGTATACTGGTGCAAGTGACTAATATGTCGACCAAATAATGATGAAGGGCATTTGAGCATGAGCTAAGTATTTGTTTTTAAACAGTATGGATTTATGTAACATATTTATCTAATTATTAAATGAAAAATTAGAAAAAAATAACAATTAACTTAGTACGGTGTATACTGGATCAAGGGGTAGTTGCCTCAGTATACCACAAGTCAGAACACGTAAAATACGCGTACACTAGTGTATCTACCATTTTCTCAAAAACTAACATTAATTTCAGAATTCCATATATGTAGTCTAAAAAGAGGTACTTTTGTTCCAGCGAATCCAAAGTTTTATGGAATTGACTTTACAGATAAAAAAGTTACAAATGATTTTACCTTTGCACGGCTCTCCTGTAAAATCAAGATTTTGCAGTTGCCTCAGTATACTTAGGAGGTGTCGTTATGCTATTAGCCGACTACGGGATTCGGGATCATGTGTGTTCTGATCGATGGGCTAGCAACCTGCCACTGCAACATCACATTTTGTCCATTTCTGCCCACTCTTTTTGGCCCTTTTGGCCTACAGGAGTCAGAAAATATATAGGAGAAAAACTTACGTAAATGATCTGTTAAAGGTGTGAGTAATGTGTACGAATAGACAAATTGACGTACCAAATAAGAAAAAAGGCTTAAGTCCTCTATCAGTTCTGTACACTACTACATACAAACAGGTCATTTACATTCACTTAAGTTTTTCACCTATATCTATCCGGATTTTACATTTTTTCTGTATGACCTATGAAAATCCATATGAAAAATATCTCGGCTCTGATGCACTTTGGAGTATTGCTAGTACAAAATATGTTTATTTTGAATAGATCTATCATAATTTGCCACTTTAGTCAGTGGCCGCTCACCTAAAAATGACAACACTTTTACCCAAACCCTTTAGTCATAAAGCTACTCGGCTTTATTGTTGTGTCAGGCTTTATTGAAGATCTTTGGGAAAGCTCTATGCTGCTGCTCAAGTGAAATAAACAAACATTAATATCAGGCGATGTTTTTATTAGAATAACATTATAAAATAATTAAAGGTGAATTAAGCTTTGAAGTAACGGTAAGCAACACCATCCCATCCAGCAACGTTGATTTTCTGCAAAAACGAAACATAATTGGTGAAAAATCAGGTGAGATTGATTTTCGGTAAGTATAATGTCTTAGCTAGGTTAGTTAGTTTGAATTTGATTTTTGATTGAGCATTATTCTGAAATATAGCAGGATATAGAATATAGCATCGTTTCGAGTTCACTACAATAAGGAAAGTAAAAATGATAATCGAAAAGTATAACAAATACCACGCGGACAAAGTTGATTGCATCAGCTACGAAATATAGAATCCCTTGGGATGAGTGGCGCTTCTGACGACACATTTATTCAAATGAATTGTCCATCGTCACTATTAGTTAAAATTTGGTTTACAGTTAGTTTCAGTCCTAGGGACGGACATAGGACAGTTTTTATCCCAGAAAACAGCATAGTTCCCGGGGGATAGCCATAAGCGAATTCTGCGCGGACGGAGTCGCGGGCAACAGCTAGTTCTGGGGCTCGATTTTTGGAAGCACGACACTCGAAAGTGGTATAAATCAACTTATGTCTCCAAAACTTCAGCTCTGGTCAGTTTTTTAGTTCACAAGATTAATGAGAGCTGTGATTGTCTTCTATGCTACTCGTATTTCAAATAGCACAATTTTTCACCACTTTCGAGTGGTATTTTCACACACGTGACTTCAAAAATCGGTTAAGTTTGAATGAAGAGTCCTGTAAAAGTTAGTTTTTCATCGTAATTTAGGATTCAAAATTGACACCGACTTATGCCCCATGTATGGAAACTTTTATCAAACACCACAAACAACTACCTGCTACTGGAGTTGTACTAGCTGTTGCTCGGGACTTCGTCCGCGCGGAATGAAATATAGCCTATGACACTCACTAATAATATGGCTGTCTATTGGTAGAAGAATTTTCAAAATCGGTTCAGAGATTACCCCGTACAACCAACTATACCTCTTTACAATATTAGTTTAAGGACAGTATAAAAGTGCTCAAGTCTGATTGATGTGTTACCTCTTTCAGGCTGTCTTCGGAGAACTCCCTTGTAACAGTGATCGCGATTTTTCCGTCGTTGCTATTTTGTGTCTGCGTAAGGACATTACCGTCCAAGGTGAACGTGGATGTGAACTGGAAATTAAAACAAACAAATAAACCTCAGTGGCAGTGGCGTAACTATAACGCCTGGGGCCCGTGGCAAATTCGTTAGATGGGGCTCCTTCTTCAATATAAAGAAGTGCATCAGCGTCCCTTCTGTGCTCTAAACCAAACCAGTTGGGGGGCCCGTAGAGCTAGAGACTCCGCGGCATGCTGCCACTCTTGCCACCCTATAGTTACGCCACTGCCCAATGGTGTAAAATAAAACGTCTCCGTAGCGTTCTGTCCGCCGTGGGTATTTAAAATGGGAAGATATAGTGTGGTACGGCCTAAGTTCTCTCATTATAACAGGAGACTAGTATGCTTAGTTATTTTAATTTTAATTTAGGTAATTTTAATTTTGATATGCATTTTATATTAGATTTTAATTTTGATTTCATTTAAATTTAATATTTATTGTAAGGAAATTATGTGTACAAAAAATGCTTTGGTTCTTTTTAAAATGCTATTAAGGTACAGTACCAAGTATTAAATTATTTCAATGTAATTTCAATTTTGTATTTATTTTTCTGTCAAAACTTTCGTGAACGCTAACAGTTACATTCTATGGATCTGTCAGCCATACCTTCCTTATTCAAACAGACCGTAATTTTAGTTATTCGTTGTTTAATTTTCACACACACACACACAAAAATCACGTCTTTATCCCTTACGGGGTAGACAGACCCTAAGGTAACAGGTACCTTTAGGCCACATTTAGCAAGACTGTGGACGTATAGGTGGAAAATGGAATAAAAATAGTGATGGGTTGCTAGCCTCATCGCCTATAACATGATTCCTATGATTTTCACCCATTCCCTCGATGGACTTTTACTATCTGCGCGGTTAGAGAAGCAACTGGTACATTCTATGTTTTTTCTTTGCTCCCAGACCAGCATAGCCCGCAATCTTGCTAAATGTGACCTGTCTTGCCAACTTAGGTTCTGTCTACCCCGTAAGGTATAAAGACGTGATTTGTGTATGTATTGTTTAAATACAATTCGGTTAGTTTGTATAAATAACCCTGTAAATGTTTTTCAGGATTTTTGAACCCTATAATTAACATATTCCCATACATTGATCGATGTTCAAAGCAAGGCTGAGACTATATTATGGATCAAAAAAATGAATGAAAAATCGTTGTATATCACGTCTTTATCCCTTACGGGGTAGACAGAGCCTAAGGTAACAAATCCTTAACGCCACTTTTAGCATGATTAAGGGCGTATGGAAAGGGAAATCAAAATAGTGATGGGTTGCTAGCTGCATCGCCTATAACATGATTATCAAGACTTTCGCCCATTCTCTCGATGGGCTTTTACCATCTGCGCGGGAAGAGAAGCAACTGGTAAATTCTATGTTTTTGCTTTACTCCCAGACCAGCATGAAAATGAAAATGTTATTTTTGCAAATTTTTGCAAACTGGCCGCCAAGGGCTCTTTAACATGTCTTTTTGAAACTACCAGCGCATTCGGAAAAACCATCATTGCCAAGAAGAATGCGCCACAAGAAACTTCGCAGAAAGTCATTTGTTCAAAATGGAAGAAACAACCTCCAGTTGAAATATTAAGGAAGAATATCGAGACGCCTTGTATACTTACAGTAATGTTTTCACCGAATTTCTCCACGAATTCGCCACCGTTAGTGAAGGTGCTCACGGAGTTCCTTGTCCCTGTGCTGGTCAGAGTGTAGGTATCCCCATCCTTCGTCAACTTCGTAGTTGGTTCCGATTGCAGCATAGTTGCAATATGCGCCTCGGGAGTGCCTGTTGAAGTTGAAACATATTACCACTGATACAGATCGCACTGCGTGCACTAAGTATTGAGACAGGTCAAACAAAAGAAGAAAAAAAGAAACAAATTTCCAAAAATACCACTTCAAATATCAGAAAAGTTTTTTTATTTTTTATTAGTATATTACATTTACATATGGCAATACAGCAAGGTTTTTGACCATGTCTTTTTGTCTTTATGAAGTGCACGCGATTGCTACAGAGCTACATTAGCTACAGGTCTTTTGGCCTTTTTACATTTTCAACCCCCATGAATTGCTACTTTGAAAAAAATACAAAAACTGAATTGTCAAAAATCATACAGTTTAAGAATCGGATCTGGGCCTGACATTATCCATAAAATTACCTCTTCTTTACAGAGAAATGGGACTTTATTACTCATTGTTAGGCAGACTTACCAATTGCTCTGAAGAAATCCGCCATGTTCTCATGTTTCTCGCTTTTGTATACTTTTCCGAAGAACGACATCGTGTTGTTGTTATTTATTTTGATGACTGTCTCTTACAAATGTTTCAGGTCTAGTGAATCGACATTGTTTTAATTGCTTATTTATATTAAGAGATTATCAATCTTATCGGATCAACAACTACTTAATTTAGTATTTCACACAATTGATTCGTGTCCCGGTGCAGAACGTTTTTACAGTAAACGTCACATGGTTTTCCTTGTCAGTGCTATGTGGCGTTACTACGACATTTACTGTGACAGGGTTCCACAGTGGGTCAGAAATCAATTTCGATAGTATATTTACGTCAACAGAGTTGTTTTTAGGGGTCCTTGGTGGTACATTTGTCAATTTTGCAAGTCTTCGGGTCAAAATACATTAAATATTTGATTCGAGTTACATTAATACGAAGTGTAAGTAAGACTATTATCATTGCGACAATATCAAGTCCTCTTAGTGGGAAGGTTGACGCTGTGCTAACACTGAATGGCACAGGTTGGTGCAAGACAAAGTTTGTGAATGCGTGTGGTTTTTTAGAGGGTATGCCTGCCGTCGCGGGAGAGCCTTACATACCCCCGATAGCCCCGTACCGGGCGAATGCATAAAGCGCTTTTTCCACCCTATAAAAAAGGGCAGAGTTTGCGATTTCGAAGAGCAGTGTTTAGTTGACCTCGACGCTAAACGCGATGAGTTAATAACCCTGAGATACTCCTCGGCTTGAGAGGCTATAAGATTTAACCACTACTTTAATTTTAGCATCATCCTCGCCAGCTTACATTCGTCCCACTGCTGGGCCTCCTCACACATTGATTTTGATTTACGATTATACGTATTATTGACTCAATTGCAAATTTTCATCATCATCATCAGCCTATATACGTTTTACTGCTGGGCACTGGCCTCTCAGAATGACTCCCTCACAAAAACTTTCATTACTTTATTTTTGGAGGAAGTATATTAATTTAACATAGGTACTCGTATAATAAAGCCGAAGAGGATCGGAAGTCTGTACAAGGAAGACATTGAAAAAAAATTGGATGGGTTACTTAGAATCGTTAACAAAACACGTTCCAACAGTGTTAAGAATTTTTGTCTGTTTATCTGTTTGTCTGTATATTTGAGAGCGCATCACGTGAAAACGGATGAACGGATTTTGATGCAAACTTTACTAATCTGTTGATGAAATCACCGGCCAGGTTATAGGCTACTCTTTATCCCGGAAAATTGCACAGTTCCCGCGGGATAGCGATGAACATGTCAAAAGTCGCAGCTGCCTAGAGTCGCAACGTAAATAAATATTGCTTCAGTATCATAGAGGTGCACTACTGAGGGATTTTTCAAAATTCCCACGGGATAGGGAATAAATGGGGTTTATAAGTCCACTGAAAAGGGAGCCCATCTCCATAACTATATAATTACTAGTCTTGAAATTCGGCACACATTTAGGGAATCATAACTGCTGAAAATTTATTTCAAGACTTTGAATTTCCCATGGGATAGGGAGAAAAAAGGGATTTATATTATTACTTAGGTACTTTTAAATGTTCTTATCTCCGTAATTATTATTATTAGAAACTCAAAATTTGGCATAACAGGAGATAATTATGATATCTAAAAACTAATTTAAGAATTTTTCGAAATTCCCGTGGGATTAGAAAAAAGAGTAACTGACTTGCTAATATAGTTTCATGGTATTTGGCAGACATATTCCTTGAAGATCAAAGAGGTGCACTGCAAAGGGAATTTTCAATTTTCCCACGGGATAAAAGGACGGTATAGAAAATATAGACTTTAAATTTAGTAGACATGTTCTTTGAAGGTCATGTAGGTGTCATAAGATTAGATTTTTCGAATTTCCCACAGAACAAAAGGATGAGATAAAAAATAATGGAAGTGAGTGTCCATGCAAGAAACTGGTTTATTTCGTTGAGTTAGGTTGGTAGTACGAAATCCTTCGTTCTAAAGTACGACTCCCATTTTGCTGGTTTTTGTACACTTTCCATGGGAGAGAGGATGAAGTTTTAGCGCAAATTTTGATTCTGCGTGGACGAGGTCGCGGGCAAAAGCTGGTAAAATAATAAAAATATCAGCATGTGTTCTGACTAACATGATATTAGATTAGTCTATCAATTCATGGCAAATCTTGGAATTGCAAAAGTGATACCATAGGATTATATGATACATAATATGTGACAATCATTCTCGATAGTCGACCATGCAAAATACGAGTTTTTATCTCAATGTAAAATTATAAAAATGCCACGCAGAAAAAGAATGTATATCCAGATTTAAAAAATGCGAAAAGTGGTGCATATTTATCTGAAACTAGAATTATAGGGTATACAAAGTTAGGTAGGTACCTAGTTATGCGGGAAGTGGTATGAGGAAAAAGGCCGTCCAAGGGGTGGACTGTTTCTTCAGAAAAATGTTTTATCCATACAATTTATATTTTTAGGGTTCCGTACCTCAAAAGGAAAAAACGGAACCCCTATAGGATCACTTTGTTGTCCGTCTGTCCGTCCGTCCGTCCGTCTGTCAAGACCCTTTTTCTCAGGAACGCGTGAAGGTATCAAGCTGAAATTTGTATCAAATACTCAGGTCTACTGCCCCTTGGAACTGTGAAAAAATCAAAATTCTAAGCCAACGCAATCAAAAGATACAGCCGTTTATGCCGCAAATTTCCGCAAATTTTCAACTCTCAAGGGAATCAAAACCTACAAGGTAGTTCCCGTGAACGCAGAATCTTGAAATTTGGTATGAAGGTAGGTCTTATAGCACAGATTAAAGAATAATTGCGAAAACCGTAAATGTGTATGTATGTCTGTATATAGCAGTGACCAATATAAAGTAACCCCACACTGCGTACATTTTGCTTTGGAACAGGGCTCTGCTTACACTGGTTTTAGATATTTATAGATAATGATACGGAACCCTCGGTGCGCGAGTCCGACTCGCACTTGACCGGTTTTTTTACATCTGTAATGCTCCTGTGTTAGTCTCTAAAAAATTTGAGACTCGAAAATCACAAAAAATACCGAATTTAGATGCCATAGTTGAGAAGCCATTAAAATCAATTTAACGAATAAAATAAACAAATTAATCGTACTGCAAAAAAAACTGGATACTTAGGTGTACCGACTTTAGGTAGGTTGGAGAACAACAAAAACAAAAAAAAATCTTCTTTGGTTACAAACCAAGAAAAAAATCCTAGTTCAGAGGTAATTACAAAACTTTGTTACCTACGTACGCTGATGAAGGTTTTTTGTGTGAAAGCATCAAAACAGACGAAAAAAGCACAGACCTAGCCTATTGACTTACATGTCCGTCCTAATAATATATATGTTAATGACCGTTACTTTATCGTCTTTGTGTAAAAAAACCATGCCTACACAATATCATGATGGGAGCTCATCCCTTGCTAAAACACTTTTCTCAAATGCATCATTTATCAAACCTTTATTATTTGCTAATTCGTAAATTCACAATATAATCTAAAAAACTATTCGCGTGGCTAACGCTAGGTTAGGTTAGATTTGTAACTTTTAAAAAGGTTAATATACTTAAAGATAAGCCGATCATAAAGTTTTGTAAATGATACATTTGTAAAAAGTTTGTAGCTGAATAACCTCCTCATAATTCAAAGAATACTTTTTTATTCTATATCCCGCCATTTAGACACACACACAACGCTGATGATCTATTTTTCATGTCTATGTTTTTTTTTCTTGATTATTTTCTATAAAATTGTGTATATTTTCTTATATTTGTGTGTCTTGCAAAAAGGAATAAATGTCTTCTTTCTTTCTTTCTATTTTTCAAGTTTGGTCGTGCCGTGATCTGCACATGTATGTAAGAACGTAGTCTTCTATGCGTCAACGTTTTATACGAATTGTCTCAAACTAGCAAATTTTGTGACTGTAGAAAAACATCAGAGAACGATAAGATTTCAGTCATCGCAGTCATCTACACCTTCGCTTTATACATGATAAAGCATAAACAAAATATCATCGTGATTCAATATAAAGGTCGCAATCATTTCCTTGCGTTTCGTTTTTATAATAATCTAATCTATAAACCGATTAAACGCGCACCCGATAGGCGGTGGCATGATAACTGTAACTTACACAGTCATAAAGTATATTTGAGGCATTCAAGAAAGACATGACATGTAGCTGCACAACATGGAGTGAAAATAAATTAAACAAATTCTAAATAACCTCACCTAAAGAATACATTTTAAATACAAGCTCTTTTTGCTGATGGTACTTGCGTTGTTATCTATCTTGCATAATGTATACCAAATTTCAAGTCAATCGGACCAACCGTTTAGAGTTCCTTCAGGTTATTGTATTGTCTCTGGCTTACACAAGTATGCAAAATTTCAACTCACAGTGGAAAATATCTTCAAAATCGAATTGGATGATAACACACGGACAAACATATACATAGTTACAAACATTGTAAATTACATGAGAGCTTGTAGAAAGACCCCCGTGACAAGGTGCCCAAAAGACCTACTCAATAACACCTACGGCAGGGTCATGAAAAATATTGTTTTTACAGAATGTTCATTAAAGCCATAGAGCAACACGGGCTGTAGGAAGCCGACGTGTTGTTTTGATTCCCCTTTCCACCTATACGCCCACAACCATGCTAAACGTGGCTTTGGGTCTTGTTGCTTGTGCTCTGTCTTTTTTTTATATATAAGAGGGGGAAAACGAGCAGACGGGTCACCTGATGGAAAGTAATCACCATCGCCCAGGGACATCTGCAAGACTTGGGGAATCACAGGTGCGTGGCCGGCCTTTTCAAGAACGAAGGCTCGCTTTTTAAAGATCCCTAAATTGTACCACTCAGGGAATGTTGCAGCAGGAAGTTGGTTCCAGATCTTTCCCCGTAAGGGACAAAGCCGTGATTTATGTGTGTGTATGTGTGTATGAATAATTATGAGAGACCTTGCATGTATAATATTAAATACTATTACCCAAAAACTTGCATCACACATCGATTATTACGTTATCAACCTATCATACGCTCGACTGATAACTAAACACACCTCGTAGGTTTTGCCAACTCATGATCACTGTGCTAATAATCGCACTATCTTTCTTTTTCGAAGTCGGTCAATAACAAACTTGTATGGTTAGGTGTAATCGGTGACATTCAAGAATTCGATTGGATCGATCAGACCAGACGATGTTTTTATTATAGAGAAGCTATTTTAACTAAATGACTTTCTGCCAAGTTTCTTGCGGCGCATTCTTCTTGGCAATGATGGTCTTTCCGAATGCGCGATGGTAGTTTCAAAAAGACATGTAAAAGAGCCTTTGGCGGCCAATTTGCAAAATAAAATTTTCATTTTAATTTTCATCTTCATTTCATTTTCATTTTCATTAAATTTCTAAACGACACTGACAATTATAACAGCAAAGCTCGAATTAGAAAACATTTTATGCCTATCACTGTAGCTTAAATAAAAAAATAAAAAACATTTATTACGAAAACATAAGCAGATAGAAGTTAAGTTGACAACCGATTCAAGACTAAAGAACCAAAAAAAGCAAAAAAAAAAACAAAGAGACACACTAGGCGGGCTATGTTCCGGCAACGGGTACCAGTCTCAGCGTGTGCTGGGTTACATGAACCCAGCGATGGTTTTCAGTCTGGTCCCTTTAACGGAGGCTAGTTGCAACAGATAGAGACGATTACTGAGCATAGGTGTGGTATGTGCAAGTACCCTGGGCATCTGTTAATGATTTCCTGGCACATTCCGAGGGATATCATTATCCGTTGGCTAAGAGGAGTCTTTTGACCATGTTCTACCGTACAACGTTGCCGACATTTTTGTCACGAGACTTTTGAATGCTGTATTTATTACTTTGACATTGGCGAAATCATCGCATCGATCGATGGGGCCATATTAATAAGAAGAACAAGAAGTAAAGCTATGGCTGGGAATCGAACCCGGACACTCATCATTCCGTGATGCGTGCTATACCGCTACACCACCCCATAGGTAGGAATACCCATAGGTAGACACCCCATATCAACTTTTAGGTTTTTTAATTTTTGTTCCTAATAACTCGTGTGCCTCCTCTCGCCCCATTCTCACGTGACTGTATGATCTGTAGGTATATCTGTGTTGGATTCATAAAAAAAGTAATTTGTTTTAGTTATTTTCGTTTCAAACTATTTTAAGACTAATTTGAACAGTCTATAATTACAGCGAGATAATCCAAAATTATGTTGCTTCAATAGGAACTACTTCCTCACTACAATTCGTAAAAAAATATCATTCCGATTTGCGGTAAAATAATACGTCATACCTACTTACTTGTGTTTTCATAGGTTTTACTTAATCACGGTATTTCAAGAGATCTTTCACCTTTTTGAAATATAATCTCTGCAATTACGTGCCCGTTTGTGAAAAAAAAACTTATTTGCAGACGGGGCTAGGAAAATAAATATCTTTTCAGACGCGTGAAATTTTTAATCTTTTTATTATTAGTTAGGTAGGTACGCCTGTAGCGAACCAAATAGCAAATCTTAAGTAAACAGAATTTGTTAGGTGATTTCTATCCATTGCACTTTTTATGGTCTCATTAACTTGAAATTTGATAAAGGATAGCTACCTATATATAACGTGTGAATTTGCCACTAGAGGCGCAAGTCTCGCGTGAGGTCCATGACATAAATTATAATTTCTTTCATTTACCTGTTGAAAAGTGATCTCCTTCGAGAAATTATCGCAAATATGAATTATTTGACGATGAATGTGAACGCTTTGAAAGCGGATTATATTTCCGAACAAAACGAAACTGCTCAACATTGCGGGATAGCTACTCGATATGATGACAGTTATTTATAATTAATAAACTTAATGAGATTCAAGATTTAAAACTTTTCGGCGCCGATCTTAATTATAAAGACGCCTTTGACAGCTATACCTCTGGACTTCAGTCAACTGTGGCGCCAACTGGTGAGCAAAGAAACAATAGTCCCCATTGGGTAGGTATGTGAATCAAATATGCGATTATTCAAGATTGTCTTCAAATGATGCCCTTCGATGTAAAACTGCAAATACACACAAAAACAATTACTAAAATAGTTTCCACAGGCACTCATTTGTTAGCAGTCGAGATAATGTGCAAAATATTTTGAACCAATTCACACCTTGAGTAGAAATGCGTAACAGGACCCATATCCTTTCCTTTATTTCTTTAATTGCTTTTTAGACCATAATTATCATGACGTAAACAGTTTCAGGTGCCTTACCATGACGTCTTAGTGCGATTCAATTCCAACTCAGTTCAGGTATTACTTAATTTAGCTGTAATTTTTAGTGTGGATCTGACAGCCAGCGAACCTAAACTGGGGGTACCATAACGTCATACACACACACACACACACACACAAATCACGTCTATATCCCTTACGGGTAGACAGATCCTAAGGTAACAAGACCCAAAGACCACGCCTAGCATGACTGTGGGAGTATGGATGGAAAGGGGAGTCGAAACAGTGATGGGTTGCTAGCCACATCGCCTATATAACATGATTCCTAAGATTTTCGCCCAATCCCTCTATGGACTTTTACCATCTGCACGGGAAGAGAAGCAACTGGTACATTCTATGTTTTTTCTTTGCTCCCAGACCAGCATGGAAGAAAGATCAGATACATACTAAAAATGACACCTTAAGCCTGCACTGAGTCGGAATTGAATCGCATTATGACGTTATGGTAAAGGCCCTGTACATTAAGATTTTTTTGACGTGGCAACCCTTGATTAATAAAATAGGCGCCTACAATTGAAAACATGAATAAGTCTCGTTTTTGTTTTATTGCAAGTAGGTTTTTTTGTAGATCTTGAATATCATACTTGCGTTGGGAAGCCTAGCTAGACGGACGTTACGTGACCAATTTGGGGACGTTCAGATAAAAGGTCAGGGCAAAATTACCCCAAACCTATGAAGAAATTGATGGATGAAGCGAAAGAGGTAGGTCAGGTTCATAGCAGTTGATCAAAGCAGTCTCTACCTGTTCCTAATGGGAAAGAGAGGTGCGGATCAGAATGTATAAACCCCAAACCTATGGAGAAATTGATGGATGAAGCGAAAGAGGTAGGACAGGTTCGTAGCAGTGGATCAAAGCAGTCTCTACCTGTTCCTAATGGGAAAGAAAGGTGCGGATCAGAATATATAAACCCCAAACCTATGAAGAAATTGATGGATGAAGCGAAAGAGGTAGGACAGGTTCGTAGCAGTGGATTAAAGCAATCTCTACCTGTTCCTAATGGGAAAGAGAGATGCGGATCAGAATATATAAATATAAATATTAATATTAATTGATGGCTGTAATTTTAATGTAATCCTATCTTATTTTAATTGGAAACATGTGTTAATTTTAATCTCATCTTAAGTACCATTATGTGCCCTTACAGGGCGTCATGGACCAACATGAATACATTATAACATCTATAACTATATGTACATGACATAAATAATGAATAAATGAATAAGGAATAAATACCAAACCTATGAAGAAATCGATGGATAAAGCGAAAGAGGTATGTCAGGTTCGTAGCAGTGGATCAAAGCAGTCTCTACCTGATCCTAATGGAAAAGAGAGGTGCGGATCAGAATATATAAACCCCAAACCTATGGAGAAATTGATGGATGAAGCGAAAGAGGTAGGTCAGGTTCGTAGCAGTGGATCAAAGCAGTCTTTACCTGTTCCTAATGGGAAAGAGAGGTGCGGATCTGAATATATAAACCCCAAACTTATGGAGAAATTGACGGATGAAGCGAAAGAGGTAGGTCAAGTTCGTAGCAGTGGATCAAAGCAGTCTCTACCTGTTCCTAATGGGAAAGAGAGGTGCGGATCAGAATATATAAACCCCAAACCTATGGAGAAATTGATGGATGAAGCGAAAGAGGTAGGTCAGGTTCGTAGCAGTGGATCAAAGCAGTCTTTACCTGTTCCTAATGGGAAAGAGAGGTGCGGATCTGAATATATAAACCCCAAACTTATGGAGAAATTGACGGATGAAGCGAAAGAGGTAGGTCAAGTTCGTAGCAGTGGATCAAAGCAGTCTCTACCTGTTCCTAATGGGAAAGAGAGGTGCGGATCAGAATATATAAACCCCAAACCTATGGAGAAATTGATGGATGAAGCGAAAGAGGTAGGTCAGGTTCGTAGCAGTGGATCAAAGCAGTCTTTACCTGTTCCTAATGGGAAAGAGAGGTGCGGATCTGAATATATAAACCCCAAACTTATGGAGAAATTGACGGATGAAGCGAAAGAGGTAGGTCAAGTTCGTAGCAGTGGATCAAAGCAGTCTCTACCTGTTCCTAATGGGAAAGAGAGGTGCGGATCAGAATATATAAACCCCAAACCTATGGAGAAATTGATGGATGAAGCGAAAGAGGTAGGACAGGTTCGTAGCAGTGGATCAAAGCAGTCTCTACCTGTTCCTAATGGGAAAGAGAGGTGCGGATCAGAATATATAAACCCCAAACCTATGGAGAAATTGATGGATGAAGCGAAAGAGGTAGGTCAGGTTCGTAGCAGTGGATCAAAGCAGTCTTTACCTGTTCCTAATGGGAAAGAGAGGTGCGGATCTGAATATATAAACCCCAAACTTATGGAGAAATTGACGGATGAAGCGAAAGAGGTAGGTCAAGTTCGTAGCAGTGGATCAAAGCAGTCTCTACCTGTTCCTAATGGGAAAAAAAGGTGCGGATCAGAATATATAAAATTGAAAATGCATAATAGGTTAATACACAATGGTTCGAAATATTTAGGTATTTTTTGTATAACTATTAGCTAGATGAACTTTTTTGATAGCGTAATATAGATTGGTTTGGGTTAGGTTAGGTTTAGTTTATAACCCACGGACCTGCTTAGGCGTCTAAGTGGGTGGAGAGGTGTACTCCAACGTGGCGCGTCCCTAGGCGGTGGATAAGGGAACGCCTGCTTCACGGCAGGTAGGGGTCCGCAAGGGCCCCCGCGAACCAAACACTTGGGGGGGTGGGGGGGTAGGGCGGGGCGAATTATTATGTATATGTATATATTTTTTGGCGAGGGCCGGGGCGAAAGCCCCTTTTTATCAAGGGAGGGATTGTGATTAGGTGGGGAAAGGCGGGCGGTAGCTGACGGGAAGCTGCTCTGCATCTGCGGCCGAGTAGCCACTGGTGCAGGTCGGGGGGCCGGTGCCAGATGGTGAAAGGAGGCGTAGCTCTGCACCAGGCCTGAAGGCACCAAACGCCTTTTGGGAGGGAAGGGGAGCCTTGGGGAGACGAGGGACAGAAGCGTTGGGTACTGTCGGGCCGAGCTGAGCTGCCTACTGAGTAGCCCCTCCCGCCGAGCTGGTCACTCGGCCTGGAGCTGGCGAAAAGTAGGTATTGCTTTGCGGTTAGTTACCGGCAGGCCCTTCGTTCTCTGAGGGGGGGGAGCCTAGGGGGGACGGGGCGGGCGGTAGCTGCCGGGGAGCTGCTCTGCATCTGCGGCCGAGTAGCCACTGGTGCCGTGGGACGGTGCCAGGAGGTTGAAAGGTAGCGCAGCTCTGCACCAAACCTGGAGGCGCCAAACGCCTCGTACGGGGAGGGACGGGGGCGAGTCCAACCTTGTACCTGCTGTTCGCCCCGGGCGGGGAACGGAAGGGCGAGCCTCATGCTGGCGGCGGGCGAAAGCCTGCCGTCGAAGCGGTGCGTTCCGCAAGGGACGCGATCGCGGAGCGGAGTGACTTCGGTCATTTTCGGTCGGCACGTAACCTGGTCCGTAGGGCCGGGACCGTGGGCCGCCTCGTCTTTTTCAAGATAAGGGGGCCGCGAGGAGAAAACCTCTATAAAAATCCGGAGGAGCGACGTGACCTCGGTCACGGTCGGACGCCACGTAAACCTGGTCCGTAGGGCCGGGACCGTGGGCCGCCTCGTCTTTTTCAAGATAGGGGGGCCGCGAGGAGTAAACCTCTATAAAAATCAACAGGGCGGCGTGATCTCGGTCATGTCGGCCGTCACGTAACCCCGGCCCGCAGGCGCTGGGAACGTGGGCCGCTGAGGGGGCTACGAGGAGTTAACCTCTTTAAAAAAACAGACGGTCACCGGCGGGGGAGGGCGGGGATTCCGGAACCCGCATTCAACGGTGCCGTCGCCACCTGCCCCATCCCGGGGCGGCCAGTGGACGTTGCGGTGGTCACCGTGTGCGCCCGCAACGCCCGCAGTTCAAGGCCTGGAGGGAACGTGTGTGTTTTTAGACGGTAGGCCTCTCCCCTTCTTCCATAGGGAAGGCAGCGGCGAGATGGAGAGCCCGTCATACCTCCGTTCGTATGCTGCCCCGAGCGCGGAGATGCATAAGGCGCATTTACCACACGTTAAAAAAAAAAAAAAAAAAAAAAAAAAGGTTTAGTTTATAACAATTCTGTTCCATGTTTACAACAATTGTGTCCAAGCTGGTCTGAGAGCAAAGAAAAAACTTGGAATGTACCAGTTGCTTCTCTTCCCGCGCAGATATGGTAAACATGTTATAGGCGATGCGGCTAACAACCCATCACTATTTTGATTCCACTTTCCACCTATACCCACAGTCTTGCTAAACGCGACCTGTAGGTCTTTCATACACTTAAAATAATGACATCACCCTCATTATACATGTATGAAATGGGTCTATTTGTAAAGCCCGATATGAGCCGCTTCAAAAGTAAAGCATCCGCGACAAAGCAACTGTCTCGCCGCGGCGCTCTTCTGTGCTATCCTTCGCGGTCAAAACAGCTTGTTTCAGTAAAAGTGTTCTATGTATGTTGATAAGAGTGTTTAATAATCTACCCATGGAAATAAGAAATTCTGACATGCCCGAGTATAAATACAAAGTACGTAATTTTTGTTCGGATAAGTGTATTACAGCATTAAAAATTATTTAAATCCAGTAATCGCACAATAAACGCCTTGCATTTAGACCTGTTAAAGCAATAATTAAATGACTAATATACTTCTGAATTTGACATAATGTAATATTTTAAATGACATTGACATCATGGTATATTTACAAATGATCTTGTAACCCTAGTTTAAGTAATATTTGCATGCTTGTTTAAGTAAAATGTACGCGCTCAAAAACGCTTCTTCATCTGTAGTCACCACGATATTTTTGCAGATAAATATTCTTATTCTTATAGGTACTTATTCTAATATGCTTATTGCTTAAGTACTATTTAGGTCCGGGTGCGGTGCCCAAGGGCCACCCCTAAACCGCGAACATATTTGTATTACTATCAAATGAATCAAAAAAAAATATTTCTTTTATGTTTTACTTTTTCGGTTTTACCGTTAGAAATTAAATTTCTAAATGTCAGTAATACATAAAAATTTGATAATACCTATCATTTGAAAAACAGCGCCTTCTCTCGTCCCTGGTGAGCAGTAGATGTTCCATGGGAGTTTGTAATTGTGTCGTACAGACGCATCATTCAAACAGATGACGCTTAGCGACAAAAATTCGCATAGTAACAAAGGGTCACGTGACAGTTAGTAACGGGTAGAAAAATTCGGAGACTACCCACCTGCTATGGGTGGTGTAGGGGTATAGCACACGTCACGGAATGACGAGGATCCGGGTTCGATTCCCGGCCATAGCTTTACTTTTCGGATTTTTCTGTGTTCTAATTTTCACTGACATTTAGAAATTTAATATTTGTTTTACCTTAAACATCTTTGCGATTCTCGTATGCGATGCATGCGTCATTATGCGTATGCGTCATTATGCGTATGTGTCATTATGCGTGTAATGGCACAAATTATAATGTGATATCGTCCGAAACACTTGACTAATGCTTATTAACTGCTAATGATTAACACCACTAAGTAAATTTCGCCAAATCATAATAAATATGCAAAATATAATGACACAATTTTGTTCCAAAAATAGTCATGCACTTTTTATGTAGGGGCCGAAATAGGAAAATGGTGGTAAGCGGTGGTAGCCTAGTTGGGCTTGGGGCCCGATTTTTCAATGCACATATATGTGAAAATACCATTCGAAAGTGATGAAAATTTATGCTTACTACACTTACTTTATTATGCTTGCTTAAAACTAGTAGCATAAGAGAAAAATACAGCTCTCATTAATCTAGTGAACTAGTGAAAAATTTGATAAGAGCTTGTAGTTTTGAAGATATAAGCACATTTGCGGGTGGTAGGGCCTTGTGCAAGGTCCGTCCGGATCGCTACCACCATCTTACTCGCTAATCCTGCCGCTAAGTAACAGTGCTTGCACTGCTGTGTTCCGGTGTGGAGAGTAAGACAGCCGGGGAAATTACGGGCACAAGAGGCATTGCATCTTAGTCCTCTAGGTTGGCAACGCATCTGCAATCCCTCCGGGGTTGCGGGTGTCTATGGGCCGTGGTGATCACTTACCATCAGGTGACCCACTTGCTCGTTTGCCTTCCTATTCATATAAAAAAAAAAAAAATTATACTACTTTCGAGTGGTTTCGGGTGCTTTCAAAAACGGGCCCCTGCGGTGCGGCATGTTAAGCTGAGGATCGTGAGTTCAAACCTGGGCTCGTACCTCTGAGTTTTTTGGAATTTATCTGCGAAATGACATTTGAAATGTAGCATGTGAGCTTTCAGTGAAGGGAAACTCACGAGGACGAGTTCCCAATCCACACTGCGCACGCGTGGAAACTAAGCTAAAGAATACCTCTCATTTTGAGGGGAGCACTGTGCCCAGCAGTGGAACGTATTTAAGTTGGCGATGATGATGATGATCACGGTAAATTGCGAAACAATAGAGCATGTCTAATAATGTCACTATTGTAATTTAATACATGCATAAATCTTAAGAATACTAACACTATGTCATGGTTACTTGAATAAACGAATATTATTATTATTTTTTTTTTTTTTATTATAAATCATGTCTTTATCCCTGACCGAGTAGACAAGGTAACAAGACCTAAAGGCCACAGTTACCATAATTGTGGATGTATAAATAGAAAGGGGAATGAAAATAGTGATTGGTTGCTAGCCGCATCGCTTATAACATGATTCGGTGGGATTTTACCATCTGCGCGGTAAGAGAAGCAACTGGTACGTTCTATGGTTTTTCTTTGCTCCCAGAATAGCATGGAAGTACTTTAATCATGGAACCATGTGGTGCAAGGCCCGCGTAGATAGGTTACTGTTGAATAATAATGGGTAATAATGGGATACTGTTGGTTAATAATGGCTAGATGTAGAGTCGATGGGATAGGTGCTGTGAGATAAAAATGGGTAAGGTAAACGAGATACTGTTGGTTAAAAATGGGTAGGTGGGTAGATGGGATGCTGTTGGTTAATAATTTGTAGAGGTAGAGTAAATGGGGTACTGTTGGTTAATAATGAGTAGGTGTAGAGTCGATGAGATAGTACTGTTGGGTAATAATGGGTAGGCGTAGAGCAGATAGGCCTACGCATGATAGGGACAAGATAATAAAACGCCATCGGAGGTAATGGCCTATATTAAATTGTTTTAATTATCGCGTAATTTTCGGCAAATATTGCAAAACCCTTATTATTGAAAACAGAGTATTTAAGTAAAAGTAAAATTTTGCAAACTTTCCGCTCTTGTGATGTGAAAATCGCGGAATTTTTAATAGTAATTGAGATGCTATAATACATTTCTAATTATAATTAAGAGTACGTATTGTTTATTACAGATTGACTTCTGCTTATCTACTACAGATATGGGCGATTATACTAAGATAAAGGATAGTATAAATAACGCAATAAAGTTTTATAATCATAGCACAGATTGGCGGTGAATCGGAGCAAAATGTCGTTCTACGGAAAGAAATTCAAGAAGACCAAGTTGGAGAATGTGGAGGAGTTTATGGAGATGTTGAGTAAGTGTAATTTTTGATATTCTTAATTAGGAAAACTACAAACGAAATGGCCTGACTTGTCGTGAACGCGCTTGAAAATCAACTTTTGTACAGACAGAAACTAGTTTGTTTTTTTTTGATTACGAAACCATGAATCATACGTGCTTCATTATTAAAATTGTTACATCCGTGAGTGGTTCTCTCGCAAAAACTTGAGAGTCTTGACAAAGGATTGACTCGAAAGTCATCGGACATATTTCAGTTTAAAATAATTAGGCAACTAGCGATATCAACTTTAAAAATTGTATTGTTTATCTATTTCTTGATTAATTGCCTTCTTGCAATCTTTTGTCTATCGCCATTTGTATGTTAGTGTTAATCTTGAATTTGAAGGCCTAGGCCGGCAATGCCACAGTCTTTTGTTTCTATGCACAACATCAGCCGGTTTTATTTTTCACTAGAAAAGCACTCAATATATACAGTTTGGCGTGAAAAAGGCTTGCCTCGTATCCTACTCATTAGGCAAGCCGGCTTTCCCGGCCTCAGTAATGCACTATTTGATGATCAAAGCTAACAAATGCCTTTTCTCAAATTTCAGAGGTCCCAGAGCCGATTCGAGTGATGGCCAGAAACATGGAGAGCGTATCCTCTTTCAGCAAGAATGATGACGGTTCGATCCAGTATGTGGTTGTCAGGGAAGGTAAAGAAGTATTTAACCAGAAGATAACACCTGGAGGCGAGACCGACTTCAAAACCCCAGACGGGAAAGAATTCAAAATTCACTTTGAACTGAAAGGTGACACCATAGAGTCGATAGTGGACTTACCTGATGGAAACAAAGTACATATGGACAGAGTGTTTGAAGGAAATACCATGAAGCAAGTAAGTACCTAAAAACAGGACAAGTGTGTGGAGCCACACGTAACACAGTCAGGGTTCTGTAGTATTTACAATGTTAAGTTTTGGTCGATTGTTATTTGTTTACTTGCAAAGGCTGCAATGACTAATAGTTATTCAGTTTTTGTTATACAATTATACTGCTGTTGAGAATTTTCATGTTATCAACACGCAATCAACGAAAGAGAGCCGCTGAGGGAAGGTTTGAATCATCTGTCATAGTCATAGATGAAAAGGTCTTATTGGTAGAGTCAACCATTCAATTATGACACTTCTAGACCTATCAGAAACACTTCCTAATTTGAGACGAGCAAGAAAAACAGATTTATAAAAATTGGGTCAAATTTCTTAAACAAAAAATGAAGTTTACGTATTAAAATGTAACATATTTCTGTCATGGTAAAATGCGACTAGCAACCCATCACTATTTTGATTTTTCTTTTCCCTATACGTTCACAATCACTCTAAACGTGGCCTTAGGTCTCGTTACCGGCTCTATCTACCCCGTAAGGGATAAAGACGTGATTGCTATGTATTTATATTTCTGTCATTACAATTATTAACTTTTCTTTTTTAGATCTCGTGGAAGGATGGCGTTGACCTCAAAAGCATAACTTACTACGAGGCTGTCTGAAGCTATAATTTGACGTAATAGGTTACAATTCTCATGCCATGTATTAATTTATTACCTATTTGAATTAAATTAAGCATTTATTTATTTACATACAAGTATTTTTGAACCCCTTTCATAATCACATAAAACACATGAAAATATTAGTTTATGTGACTATTATAGTGAAGGGCATTAAAACATGAGTTTGGGCTTATGAAACGAAATGAAGCTGAGTTTCATAATAAGATCAAACGAGTGTTTTAATGCCTAATTACATACAGTCGTAATACATTACTTTATCTACATTCATATCATGAATTTTCTACAATAAACGTTTTCACAACAAAATAGGTAACATTATTTTCTGTTCTTCGATAGTTTGAAACAGATGAAACGGCTGACATTTACATTTTATCTTAAATTCTAAGACAACAGACATAGAAATTTTGTTATTTAAGATGTTCGAAATTCGAATGTTTAGAGCAGGGGTCGCCAAATGGCGGACTGCGGTCCGCATCCGGACCGCCGACCCATTTTTTACGAACCGCGAGAACACAGAGCTACTTGCACTAATTTAATAAAAATGAATCCCCCGAACTATCTTTGTTGACGTCAATTTGAAAAGGGCCGGGCGAAGCTATGAGCTAACAAACGAGCTAAAAAATTTTCTATAAAATGTGCGGACCGCGATGGTCATTTCATTTCTTAAAACGGACCCCGAGCAAAACTAATTGGCGACCCCTGGTTTAGAGTATCAATATTGATACTCTAATGTAAACATTATAGCACTGCCACTCATTAGATTATCGATATTGATACTCTAAAGTAAACATTATAATACAAGCACAGATACAGGTTGCTTAATGTAGGCCATTTGCTAATCGTTCCTGAACATATTATAGGGAAGTTATGATATGGATGTAGATAAATATGATTACAGGACAATACAAATGCACAAAGGCGAACTTTTCCCTAACAGGGATTTCTTCCACTTAACCTTTGAATGTTTGACAGGAAGTAGGTATTAAGGAAGAGTAATTTATACCTTTCCCTTAATTATATCAATAGCCGTACAGAAATAAGTTACTTACTAACATTTCACAAGCTTTTTACTAACTTGCAATGTATACATATAGAAGTACACCCCCTTGCAAAAAAAACGGGCACCCATGGTTTTTGTATTTTATGCGCATAAAAGCTTACTTTCTAAGCTTACATGCCAAAAATGTGAAAAACCACATGTGTCCGATTTTTTTGCAAAGGGTGTAATCGCGCGACTCTATTTTGAAGAACATCATCCGATTGAGCTGATATTTTGAATAGTTGTGGAAGTGACAATACAATAATCCAACTTATTTAGATTTTTGGTTGTCTGGAAGAGATCGCTATTAAGCGATAAGACCGCCTATTGTCTACTTTGTTCTTTGTTTCTGTATTGTTTTGTACTGATTTGTGGTGTTCAATAAAGAATATTTGTATTGTATTGTATTGTAATCTGGTTGCTGGCTACTGGCTGGTCTGCGTCCTATTTTACCTTTTGATACGTGTCAATCTACCTTCATTGTGTTTGAAATACTGTCATATTTGCTTTTAAATAATTAAATATTATATTATTACGTTTAGAAGGTGTTTTCATCATCGTCCATTTACTCTTTATACAGTCATTACCAGTAGCTATAACTGGTAGTAGAATTCTGGTGGCCGGGTCAGGACCGTCGCTGCAGGAGGGAACTCTTCAACGGTTGGCCCGATTGACTTGAAATTTGGTACACATATTATGTAGGACTCATAGCCATGCAAGTACAGTCAGCAAGAAAGCTTGTATCAAAAATGTAATTTTTAGGTTTGTTTAGTTTTATTCTATGTAAAGAAGATAACTATGGTAATTACATTCCAAAAAAACTACCAATGCGTATATATATAGTAAATTTTATATAAATAGTATTACAATAGTAAATTTCACTTTTCTAAATGATATGCTTACGTACGTACATTTTTAAGAATTTGTAAATTTGTTTTTCTATGTGTTTTAATTTTCAGTGTCGTATAGAAATTTAATTAATTAATTAAATAAATAAAATAAAATAAAATAAAATAAAATAAAATAAAATATCTTCATTATCAGACAACTTTGAGGTCCATAGTATGTTAGTAAACAAATTGAAAAATGCTAACGGTAAAACCGTAAAATAAGACATAAAAAATTAATAAGTAAAAATTGTTGATTCATTCAGTACCTATAATTTGAAAAACAGCGCCTTCTCTCGTCCCTGGTGATGACGCTTGGCGGCAAAAATTCGCATAGTAACAAGGTCACGTGACAACTAGTAACAGGATAGAAAAATTCAAAGACTGACCCACCTGCTATGGGTGGCGTCGTAGGGGTATAGCACGCGTCACGGAATGATGGGGATCCAGGTTTGATTCCCGGCCACAGCTTTACTTTTCGGATTTTTCTGTGTTCTAATTTTCAATGTCATTTAGAAATTTACATTTGTAAATTATAAAGATAAAATTAGACGCATCAATGGATATTTCATTGGAACACTTCTATAAAGGAAACGTTCATCTATACTAATATTATAAAGAGGAAAGATTTGTACCTATTTTTGTATGTTTGTATGTTTGTAATGAATAGGCTCAAAAAGTACTGGGCCGATCTGGATGAAATTTGGAACATAGATAGATTATAGTCTGGAATAACAGCTACTTTTTATCCCGGAAAATTGCGTGATTCCCGCGGGATAGCGATAAACGAATTCTACGCAGACGAAGTTGCGGGCAACTGCTAGTGTTACCTACAGTGACAATGTATCAGGTTAATAAGCAAATTTTGATTAGGTAGTTACTTCTTGACCGTCACAATGACAATGTCATATTTTATGAGATACAACTTATTACCCTAACCCTGTAAATTTCCTACTTCCTTTGCGTTAGAACTACCATATAAACTTTCAACCTCAATTTACCACTTTACTTTATGGTGGGTCTGAAGGGAAAATAACTTACCCGAAAAGCTAATTCCACGTAGGCGAAGTCGCGGGCAAAAACTATTTGCTAATAAAATTCTAGGTGTCTGAATTATTTCGGTATATTTCATCAGATGGTTTGGTTGTAAAGTGTCTCGCCACGTCACTTAGTCATGGTCTTGAGCAGGGTGTGGATTACGTCATTTTTTTTTCAATACTCGACGTGATTGCGAAATTAGCAAGGTGTGTTACTTAATCTTAAGTCGAGCACTAGATAAGGTACTTGTAGTTAAAACGGTTATCATGTCGTTCTCAAAAACAAATCACAAATACTAAATTTAAGAAAATATCTTCAGCAATTTACAGTTCTTGCCAAAAACATAGCCTGACTAAAGTACCTACCGAATTGAGACAGGTATGTGACAGAGAGGTATAAAAGTAAGTGAGGCGTGGATAAGTGAGTATGTTATGGGAAAATGAGTGAGGCATGGGCAAACAGAGAGATTTCAATAAGGTGAGATAGGTGTGAGTTAATATTTATTTATTATTAATTAAAAATAACAATACATTAATACTATATCGCCAAACTGCAACACAAATCACTTGATGACAAATGCGTGACAAACACGTGAGTTAAATTTGATACAAGCTAGAGTGTGGCGTAATGAGTGAGGCGTGAGTAAGTAAATGAGGCACGGGTAAGTGAGTGAGTCATGGGTAGGTAATTGTGTGAGGATAAGTGCGTAAGTTATGGGTAAACTTCAAGAAAGTTCTGCAAGTACAGTTCTACAGCAAAACTGAGAGCTTTAAGCCGTCTGGTTGCTAATCTTCTCTTTTTCCATGCACAGATACAATATTGGTGAATAAGGCAAGTAAGTGAATTAAGGATGAGAACCTGGGAATGGCGTGGATTGGAAATTAACATGGCACTAATAATTACAGACTTCGAAATTCATTTGGAGATGTTTTGGAATAAGGTCAGAACAGGAGTACCCGAAACCGACAAGCATGTATGAAGAGATTGATAAATGTGGATGAAGCGAAAGAAGTATGTTAGAAACGTAGCAAGTGGAACAAAGTAGATAGTATCTGCCAACCCTGTGGGAAAGAGGCGTGACGGTATGTATGTATGTATGTATGTATGTATGAAATTCATGGGAACCGGTTCACAGCCTACGAACGGTCAGCGTTCTTCGATGTCCGCGAATTTATAAAATTGTTACTTATATATCATTGAAGATTACTGAATGACGGTGTAATAATTTATAGCAAATGAAGTTAAGTAAGTAGGCATCGAGTCGGTAGCTTATCTGATAATAGACCTGATAAACACCGTATATATAACCCATTTAGATATTTTTTAACCATTGCAGTGATTAAGTGTTAATTGTGCCAATTAAATCAAAATGTCGTTCTACGGAAAGAAATTCAAGAAGGTCAGGTTGGAAAATGTGGACGAGCTACTGGACGCACTAAGTGAGTGATTAAAATTGCATATTTGTTTTTAGTGCCAACGGGCCCCTTATAGTAAGTGAGCACCTACCACCCATGAACTCCTGGTGTATATAAACAGATGTGTTACCAGCCTAGGGGGCTAAGATGGAATACACAATTGTGCCAGAAATTTCACCGGCTGGTTTTGTGGAGAATAAAACAAGCGGTGAAATAGTGCAAGCACTGCTTCTTAGCTAGCTAATACGATGGTGGCTGCTATCAGGAAGTGCGTTACACTACTACAAAACACCAATTGACACAACTATGCAAAGCTTTTACTTTGTGTACCTAGGCGAGGGACAAATATACTTACCTATCTATAGATAAATGTAGCACGTACCTCTGGGAAACCATTTCTCAGTCATTTTTTGTACTAATTTCTTTGGCAGGAGTACGATAAGTCATTATGACATTTGTTCTGAAAAGGTTCAACAGTGGTACGCGATTCTGTTTCTTTACCACACTTTAATACTTACTAGCTTCTGCCCGCGACTTCGTCTGCGTAGAATTATACATAAAAACCTTCCTCTTGAATCACTCTATCTATTAAAAAAAACCGCATCAAAATCCGTTGCGTAGTTTTAAAGATTTAAGCATACATAGGGATATAGGGACAGAGAAAGCGACTTTGTTTTATACTATGTAGTGATAGTGATAAGGTTAATAATCAAGAATCAAGAGCAAACAATGTACATCCTTATGGTCCTTATTATACATTTTCTATTTCAAAGTCAAAGTCAAAGTCAAAGTCAAAGTTTTTATTTGCTCAAATCATGGTACAAAGATGTCTGTGGTGTTTCTAAAGAGTTATACATACATACAAACTTTGATCGGCCCAAACGTATTGGTTGTACACCAGGACCTCAAGTTTTGTATTTGTAATAATGTAAGTTTTTTTTAAAGATTTAATTCAAGTGAAGCGTGGGTTAGTGAGTCAGGCGTAGGTAAGTGAGGCATGGGTAAGTGAGTGAGACATAAGTATCAGTGATTTTCTGACTGTACTTTTTGGTGACCGAACTCGCATTGCCAGATATCATGCTTTACCATATCTTAAGAGAACCCGATACAAAATTTAGCCTTATCGAATTAACCAGCTATGGGTGGTATAGCGGTATAGCACGCATCACGGAATGATGAGGACCCGAGTTCGATTCCTGGCCATAGCTTTGCTTCTCGGATTTGTCTATGCGTTCTAATTGTCAGTGTCGTTTAGAAAATTATCCAACAAACATAAATTGTTTCACGACTCTAATCAAATCAATCAAATTCAAGCGTTTGACTGAGTTTAACTTACATAAATGTATGTACGAGTATGTAAAAATTTTCATGTTATTCGATTCAGCTATATTCGCAAAAGATTACTGGAATAGACGGACGGCCATACAACGGAGACATCCTAAAAAGTGTTTCCATTTAAGGTTTAGGACCCTAAAAACTGATTTTGCTGAGGCAAATCTTTTTAACTTATAGACAAAATTTAACATGTTTCTTATTCTTGTTTATGTTGTTTGTTGTGTAAGAATTTCATTTCATTTCATTTCATTTCATTTCATCATTTAACGGACTCGAAACAAACAGTCCAAATTTCATATAATTGTAACTATCTATCGGTTTCTTTATTGCCTTTTTTAATCAATGATTGATGTTTATCGAAACTGAACGTAATGATTTTAACTTATCGTTAAATGTGTTAGTATTTTTCAGGAGATAGTTTTTATTTTTGTTAATCAATCGTACCTAACTGTAATCGCTATCGGAGCATTAATCTTGATCAGGTTTTATTTAATCTGTAGGTACCAAACTCAACGAGTACCATCAATCAAGCTGAAAAATAATTAAAGTAGAATGCAACATAACAACTTAAATCCGCGTTCGTTACTTAATTAATTATCGGATGTGTGATAATTTATAAAATGCATAACAATGACTCGACTTGGGCGTATCACGTAACAGTTCATTTTTTAAATGACCTTGCCGTTTTCTGCCACGCAGTGGTCGTGGTCACGAGAAGACTGGCTAAAATGACGATGTAATTTAAAATAACATAAAATTTAAAAAAATACAAACCTCCCATGCATCAATCGAGTAGGTAATCATCCTACTTTTTACTAATATTATAAACGCGAAAGTTTGTAAGTATGGATGGATGGATGTTTGTTACTCGTTCACGCCAGAACGGCTGGATAGATCTGCATGAAATTTGGAACATAGATAGATTATAGTCTGGAATAACACATAGGCACACATTTATCCCGGAAAATTGCGTAGTTCCGGCGGGATAGCGATAAACGAATTATATGCAGACGAAGTTGCGGGCAAACAGCTAGTATGTAAATAAAGAATAATTCAATTTTATGCCAAAAATGCCTTATATCATTTTGACATACACATAAACAATCACGTCTTTATCCCTTACGGGGTAGACAGAGCCTAAGGTAACAGGTAGGTACCTACAGGCCACATTTAGCAAGATTGTGGGCATAGGTGGAAAATGAAATCAAAATAGTGATCTAGGACCGTAAAATCACTATTCACAAACACACAGTTACACACATCGAAACGTAATCATGCGGTGTAAAGAACGAAAGAAAGAAGACATTTATTCTCTTTTAAAAGACACAAATAGAGCATACACACACAATTTACACACAATTAATTTTTAGTGTACCTACAGTCTACATTATGCGGTGCGTAGGTACGTTTGACGTAGGATAAATCCTGAATCATGTCATGGACTGCTTCCTAGGTCTCAGCTCAGCGGAAGGAGTCTATTTACCACAGCTTGCTGCTCAAAAGTATGGAGTACCTAATAGGTTAACGCAACTATGACTTCCAAGTTCTGTGACTTATGAACCTCATTTCCCAAATTACAGAGGTCCCAGAGAAGACACGCCTCTTAGTCAAGAACATGGACACCCAATCGGCAGTTACCAAGAACGACGACGGGTCCATCCAGCACACAACCTACAAGGGTGATGTAGAAGTCTTCAGCCAAAAGATGGTGCTAGGAACTACCGACGACTTCACAACCCCCGACGGCATTGCCACCAAAATATACTCTGAACTGAAGGGTAACACTTTGGAATCAGTTATGACCTTCCCCGATGACAAGAAACTGCACTTGCACAGAGTCTTTGAGGGAAATACCATGAAACTCGTAAGTACATACATAAATCATGGCTTCCCTTAAATGGTAGATATTACCCAAGGTAAAAAGACCTAAATGCCATGTTTAGCATGATTGTGAGCGTATAGATGGAAGGGGTAGCGTAATCGCCTATAACAAGATTCCTAAGATTATCGCCCATTCCCTTGATGGGATTTAACCGCTTTTTTTATGTTAGAGAGGCCAGACAAACGAACTAGTAGGTCACCTGATGGTAAATGATCACCACAGTGCGTTGTCGGCCCTGCAGAAAATTGTACACTCGCCTCTTGAAGGCACCCAGGTCGTAACTCGATGGGAAGACCTCAGTGGGAAGCTCGTTCCAGATTTTGCAAGTTCGTGGCAAAAAAGATCGATTAAACCGCACCGTCGAAGACTGCCATTCATCAACATGATGTCGATGGAATGAGCGCTTACGACGGGTAGATTTGCGCGAGACGAGAAGCATCTGACATTTATAAGTTTTTTCTTTGCTTCCAGACCAGCTTGAAAGTAACTATTAAATGTTTGACATTTTATGCCTATCACTGTAGCTTACCAGTAGGTATATTTGGGTGCGAGGTTACCTTCGCGAGTGGTCCAGAGCTGCGTTTCGTTTTTGGATCCGTCCAGGGGAAAAACCAGTGCTTGACCCGGTTCACCCTGGGCATCATTTAATGATTTCCTGGCACATTCTGGGGGATACCATTGACCATTGCCTTTGCCTGACAGGGATAGAGGGGGGCCATTTTGCTGTAAAATGGCAAATATGCTTTAAAACTGTCTTTTACTTTGACGTTGGTGAAATTGTCGCATGGAAAGAGCAATTTTTAAGGTTCCAAATTTGTTTATTGAGTATAATACTTTTTATTTTCAGATCGTATGGGGTGAGGGCCTTGAATCCGTGAAAGGCATTACGCACTACGAGGCCGTTTAAACCTTATAATATCATAGGATCTTCCATTCTATGGACCATTTTCTCATGTAGTCGTAAAATTGTTATCTGAATTAAAGTTATTCTATTTCATAGTCAACTTGCATTATTCCAACCTTGCCTTCTTGATGTCATATAAGTTTCATCAATATTATTTAAATAGTTAGTTTTTTGACTTTTCAACCAATATCAGTATAATGATGAATAAGGTATACCTACGTAATGTAAAAATGAGCCACACCGAAAATAAAACCCTTGTCCACGACTTTTACCTCATTTCCATCACGGTCTGCTTGCTGTGGAATACTTATCTGCTACTCACGTGCAAGATAACCAAGCCTGTGCGAAATATATGTTTTTAATGCAATCCCTCCCTCCACTACTGCCACATAAAACACATATAAATCCCACAAACTTAATTATCCCTTACACCACACAAACACTGACGCGTTTTGATCCCTGTACGGGATCATTATCAAAGTTTAGTCAGCACATCTGTTACACATGCAAACCAACGTCGTACGAGTAAGTTATCTTGCAAGTGAGTAGCGGGGTAGCAAGATAAATATTTTTTGTTCATTGAAATGGACCTTAAACCTGAACTGAGTCAGAATTTAATCGCATTAAGACGTCATAGGAAGGCCCCTGGCCCCTATTTCAATAACGCGGCAATTGTCGATTACCAGTGAAAATTCTGTTCACGTTATGAGGGCCCTCGCCCTCGGCGACTTTTTGTAGCGATTACTTGATTGTTAGTTGCATTTTAAAAGCGCTACAGAAGCGATGCCAACGCGCGACAGCAGCGCTACAAAAAGTCGCCTTGGCCGTGGGCGAGCGGCCTTTAACGGAGAGGAAATCTTTATGGATGCCCTAGGCACGGGCATGCCTACGGTTATGTGGGACTCCCCCCCCCGAAGGGGTATACCCGAACTAAAAACTCTCCGGCGTTGCCTCAATCCGGTGTGGCGGGGACGCAGTGGGATGCCACTAGGGTTTCACCACAAACGCCCCCCCGGTGGCCCGGGCTTCCGCCAGGACCGCGCCAAGAAGGGGAGGGCCCGTACGCTGGGCCCGTCTTCCCTTAGACAATGAGACCGTGCAATGCAGGTAGGTAAGTGGGCGAGCGGCCTAAAGTATATGGAAGCGACAGAAGCGCGACGGTGTCGCGTTTGAATCGCGACTGAATCGTGTTAAGCTACACACACAAGCAAGGCAACTCACAAGCAAGGCAACACAAAACAAAAGCAGGGCAAGGGCACACAGCTAGCGCCCGCATCGCGACTGTATCTATGGGGTGCGAGTCGGGTTACCTCCGCGTGTGATCAAGAGCTGCGGTTCGTTTTTGGATCCGTCCGAGGGGAAGTGCAGTGCTTGTTCCGGTGCACCCTGGGCACCGGTTAATGATTTCCTGGCGGTCTCCGAGGGATATCATTATCCGTTGGCTAAGAGCCCGACAGGGGGGGGGAGGGGTCTTATGACCATGTTCTATCGTACAACGTTGCCGACATTTTTGTCACAAGATTTTTGAATACTGTATTTATTACCTTGACATTGGCGAAATCATCGCATGGTTCGATGGGGCCATATTAGAAAAGAAGAAGAAGACTGTTGTTAGGTTAGGGCGTGTAAATAGCCAATTTTCGTTCTTGCGGAAGGCCAGGAGTGCGCTGATGCCCAAAAAGATACAATTTAGAACAGTGCAGAGGCACTCACCTTAGGGCGTTCTCCTGGCGGCGTTGAGGCGAGGAAGGCGATGCGGGTCAGGAAATTGTAGGAAGGCGGATGATGAAACAGCGGTGGAAAAATTACGTAGCACAACACATGAAGACACTGACGTTATATATGATTTTCTTTTTATGTGCCATAGAGCACCCCTGCACTGCATACAACCAAAAAGGTTTTTAGCGCGCGAACATGCTCCCGGCCTTGAAATTTGGAAAATTTCAATGAAGATGAGGTGCGGTGAGGTGTAGGTATGATGCGGTGCGGTGCGATAGGAATAAGGAAGTTAGAACTTCAGGATGAAAATATGAAACGATATATGAAAGAAACTACTGTGATGGTAGAGGATATAATTTTACAACAGGACGCTTAAATGATCCTTTGGCGGTTTTGATCGTGGCGACACGAACAATATTATCGGACCCTGAATAAACGTGTGTTACAACACCCAGCGGCCAATGAAGTGGAGGTACATTGTCGTCACCCATTAAGACCACCGTCCCTACTTTGATGGGATGATCTTGGGTACACCATTTAGTTCTGACTTGCAAAGTGTGCAGGTATTCAATACGCCATTTTTTCCAGTAAGATTGAACAATACTGTCTAGCAACTTCTTCCTATTATGAAGATTCCGGCACTCATCAGACAAATTAGAAGCGGGTAAGTACTGAAGCGGTGTTGACATTAAGAAATGTGCAGGCGTTAATATTTCAGGGTGCGGATCCGAAGATATGGCACTTAGCGGTCGCGAATTGAGTATACACTCAATCTGTATAAGTACGGTGAGCAGTTCTTCGTACGTCAGAAGCTGTGAACCTACTACACGGTACAAATGAGTCTTAAAACTCTTAATATTCGATTCCCACATGCCACCGAAATGAGGGGAACGGGGAGGAATCATTTTCCATACAATGCGGTGATTAATACACTCAGTATCAAATTTAGCCTTAAACTCTGGACTTAGTATCATGTTGTACATCTCATCCAATTGAGCTTTGGCACCTACAAAATTGGTCCCGTGGTCGGAATAAAGACAAGAGACAGGGCCTCGTCTAGAAATGAAGCGCTTAAAGGCGGCTAAGAAAGCATCTGAGGATAAGTCGGAAGCCAACTCTATATGAACAGCCTTAGTAACGAGGTAGACAAACAAGCAAATGTATGCCTTTTGTGCGTGCTGACCACGGCGACGACAAAGAGTAATGCGGAGAGGACCAGCGTAATCGACACCGGTATGCATAAAAGCCTTTGCTTCTTGCAAGCGATAAGAAGGTAAGTCAGCCATTTTTGGCGTTGGGTGTGCCGGCTTAACACGGAAACATTGATTACAATTATGTACTCTAGCTCTAATGACAGTCCGACCATCAAGTATCCAGAAACGCTGGCGAATGATGGACATCAGAAGACCGGCACCCACATGACAATTAGCAGTATGGCAATGATCTATAATTAAATCAACCATATGATCATGTTTTGGCAAAAGTGCGGGATATTTAACTTCGAATGGCAGATCTGCATTTGATAGGCGACCACCAACTCGTAAGACATTGTTCTCGTCAAGGAAAACCGATAACTTTAAAAGTTTGCGCGACGGTAAAAGATTGTTTTTTATGCGAGCGATATCTTCACAAAAATATACACTCTGTATAGCGGTTAATAAAGCGGTTTCAGCAATACCGAGATTTTTAACCATTTCATTCGGTTTTAACTTTCTTGCTAAGCGCAACACGTAAACAACTGTGCGGAGTAGCTTATTCCACGACGAAATGCGTTGAGCTAGCGTGTACAATAAGGGTAGTTCAGCTTGAACTATTGCGGTTAAGGTATTAGTCTTGCATTCAGGCAACTTGTCCACTTCTGTGGGACAAAAAGATTGGATAGGCCATTCAGAAGGCGGGTTTCGTAACCAAGATGGGCCGTTCCACCACAAATCATGCGATATCAATTGTGATGGTAGCATACCGCGAGACAAACAATCACTAGGGTTGTCAACTCCGGCAACGTGATAGAAGTTCTGTGGTGCCACGTTCTCTTGACATTGGGCAACACGGTTGCTAACAAAAATAGACCATCTATGGGGGGATGATTTAATCCACGAAAGGGCAATTGTTGAATCCGAAAAAGCGTATATTCCTGCAATTGGAATACGAGACAGGTAAGTTTCCTGAACAATTTTCATTAGTTTAGACATTAAGAGAGCGGCACATAGCTCTAAACGAGCGAGAGTAGTAATTTTCGCGGGAGAGACCTTTGACTTAGAGCACAGCAACCTAACAGTAACATTACCAACTGGGTCAATAACGTGCAAGTAAATGACACATCCATATCCATTGAGACTGGCATCTGAAAATCCGACTATGTTTACCGTACAGTCAGCAGAAACACCAATATGACGTGGGATTTTTAACGTAGACAGCATCGGAAATTCTTGCGTCAACATGGAGTAGCTTTTTATTATATGCTCGGGGGGTGTGTCATCCCAGTCGATTTTACAGAGCCAAAGTTCCTTAATTAACAACTTGGCGTATAACACAACGGGAGCCACTAAGCCAAGGACATCAAACAAGCGAGCTACGGTAGATAGTATTATTCGCTTGGTGCACTTCCCACCAGCAGGCGAAGACGAAGTTATGAAAAAAGTGTCATTTGTGGGTTCCCATGACAACCCTAACACCTTTGATACACTTTGCTTGTCGTTAAAGTTGACAGAAGCACGGTGTGAATCAGGAAGACTATCTAACAGAGCAGGCGAGTTACTTGACCATTTGACTAAATCAAATGCGCCAGACTTGAATAATGCGATTAATTCTTGCGATAAATGCATGGCGGTTTCATTATCCAGACAAGAGTGGACCAGGTCATCCATGTACAGCTGGGAGCTGGCCACACTTGCAGCATCAGGAAAGCGGTGACTTTCATCTAAGCATAACTGTTTGACAGTACGCATAGCCATAAAGGGGCTCGACTTGAGTCCGAAAGGGACACGAGTGAATTGAAAGGTGCGGATAGGCTCGCTTTCAGAAAAGCGAAATAATATTTTGACATATTTATAATCATGCGGAGGCAAACAAATTTGCATATACATTTGTTTAATATCAGACGTCATAGCTACTGGGAATAAGCGAAAGTTCAGCAAAAGCAAAAATAAATCAGCCTGTAGATTAGGACCAGTATGCAATATGTCATTGAGTGACATACCTGAATGAGTCTTAGCACTGGCATCAAGAACGATTCTAACAGAAGATGTTACTTTCTCCGGACGAATTACAGGGTGATGAGGAATGTAATAACCATCATCAGCAATTCGGATTCAGGTACTTCTGTGAGATAACCATTTTGCATGTACTCAGTGATGACGTTATTATAAGCATCGCGAAGCGTGGGTATTTGCTTGAACCTTTTCTCCAGATACATGAGACGACGTTGAGCAACAGAACGAGAGTTCCCTAGTTCTGAAGGATCTTTACAGAAAGGTAAGGCCGCAGTATATCTACCTTTCTCATTGCGGGAGACTGAAGTAGTGAAGAAATTCTCGCATTCAGTCTCTTCTGGACTTAAATGAAGTTTGAATGGAATTTCTTCCAATTCCCAAAATCGCTCGAGGCTCGACTCGAGGTCATTGCGGACCAAAGCGGTGAAAGAACAATCGTTATTAGGGTGAGACTGATATGGATAGTCCCCCATCAAAACGTAACCGAAAGCGGTCAATAGAGCGGGAGGAGCACAAGTGCCAGACTCTACTCTATTCCCCAAGTAGATGTACGGGAAGAGCTGGACACCGAGCACTACATCAATGCAGCCTGGAATGTTCCATGTGAGGTCTGCGAGCGGTATATTATTAAGGTAAGCCATGTCACGTTCATTATATTCGATGAAATGTGAGGGCAATTGATCGGTTATACAATCTACCACTAAAGCGTGTATGTAGTATTTATTATTTGGATGAATGCGGGATTCAATATGTAAGTAAACATATCCGTGTATTGGTCTTGAAGTTAAACCAACACCCTTTATATAAGAGTTTGTCAGCGGTATGATAGGTAAGTTTAATGATTTACAGCAATCAAGCGTTATTAAATTATTTTGAGATCCGTTGTCAATAAGGCATCTAATAATCATTTTATTGTCGCTATTGTTTTGTTTAGCATAGACTTGAGCGGTTGACAGTAAAATAGTCGAATGTGGTTGTGACTCTACCTTTAGAGAGAGCGAAGCGTTCGCGGGATTTGGATTACCGACTGGCAGCGGAATTGCTATGTTATAGGACGGAGACGCGATTTGATTACCGTCGGGTGGCGGATGAGCACACGAGCACATGGCTACAGGCGGCAGCGGAGCGCGGTCAACGTTCGCAGCAGCAGCTGCTAGCTCACGCGGATGGGGCGCAGCAGGCTCCGCGCGCGGGAACGATGCGGCAGACGAGGCGTTCGGCGCATGCGCGGCAGGCGATGTTGAACCGGCGTTCGCAAACAATTGCGTAGATTTTACGTTTGCTTTTGCGGAAAAGCGTTTTTGTGATTGCGGATTAATATTGTTGTCAAAGTGCAGTAACGTATGGTGACGTTTTTGACATAGTTTACACGTGTGACTTGAGCTGCAATTGAGCAAAGTGTGTGACAAGCTTAAACAGTTCACACAGCCATGATTATTTTTGATAAATTCAAATCTGGCTTGCGGAGAAGTCATATTTTTGAATTTGGAACAACCATACAGTTGAATATGATCATTGCTATTGCACAATACACAGGGTTTATTATTTGCGGAGCTAGAAGAAGGAACATCGTTACTAGCTACAAACGCTTTGTAAGTAGTACGCGCGGGTTGTGCCGGTGCATTGGCAGCGGGTTTGAAAGCGGTTCGCGGAGTATTTATGACAGAAGTATTGCCTGACCGTTCCAAAATTTTGACTTGGCTTTGCATAAATGAGACAAATTTTTTATATGAGGGAAACGTTTCGTCTCGCACAGACATTTCGAAAGTTTGTAACGTCTGTTGGTCAGTCTTTCTTAAAGCGCATTGCAAAAAGAAGAAATCTGTCAGATCTGGAATATCTAATTGTTTTAAAGCGGCTACAGTTGCGGAATATTTCTCGATGAAACTGTTGAGACTGCTGGACGAGTTAGAGCAAGGCTTCATATCGAGAATGTTATTTAGATAGTAAGTACCTAAGGCGCGCTTGTCTTGGTACTTTTTGACAAGACTGTCCCAAATAATAGCGTAGGTCTCGCCTGTGGGTACTAAACCCGCGGTTATATTAAGGGCGCTATGAGTCAGTTTGCCCATGAGATATTGCACGCGTTGCGAGTCAGAGAGCTGATCATTGTTATGAATATTGGCCTTAAAGGACTCGTAGAATATGGGCCAGTTTTCAGTCCTACCATCAAAGGAGGGAAGGTCGATAGGCGGAAGCTTAATGGTTGGACCTTTAACCTGTGGCTCGGGTGAACAAGACGAACTCATTTGCGGGGCGGTTATTTTTAAAATATTAGCACGAGAACGCTTTATTCTGGCATACAAATTTTCAAAAGTATCCAGGGCCTCATAATCAGGCTCATGTTTAGGATTCAAAGAGATAGATATTTCGTTTATCTGATCTAATATACTCTCGAAATTGACACGAAAATCGTCAATCGTCTCTGACTCTGCCATGAAATTCTCGTTACTGCGAGAATCGAGCGTAGAGATTTTTTTCGACAGATCGTATAAATTAGCAAAACGCCGTAAAATACGTTCCTCTTTACTTTTTAATATGGATAATTTTGCTTCTAAATTTGGTTTCGCCATTATTTAACGCGAAAACCTTGCGAAATATTTAATTTAATTCCGAAAATTATATGATGTTGTCAAATGAAAATGATGACAGATATGGCGGTTGAAAATTATGCCTATTGTGAGAGCCAAAATTACGCTATGTCACAGACGAAGTAAAAATGCGGATGAATAATTTAGCACCAATTAATCCGGTGTTCGAATGGACCAAAGAGAATGTTAGGTTAGGGCGTGTAAATAGCCAATTTTCGTTCTTGCGGAAGGCCAGGAGTGCGCTGATGCCCAAAAAGATACAATTTAGAACAGTGCAGAGGCACTCACCTTAGGGCGTTCTCCTGGCGGCGTTGAGGCGAGGAAGGCGATGCGGGTCAGGAAATTGTAGGAAGGCGGATGATGAAACAGCGGTGGAAAAATTACGTAGCACAACACATGAAGACACTGACGTTATATATGATTTTCTTTTTATGTGCCATAGAACACCCCTGCACTGCATACAACCAAAAAGGTTTTTAGCGCGCGAACAACTGTATCTATGCGAATGCGCGACAGCATCGTTAGCATCGCTACAAAAAGTCTACGAGGGGCCTAAACTCGACTAAAATCACCACCTTTGCTTGGTGTTGGCTACGTATCGCATTTTTAAGTGTGGTCTAGCGTAACTTACACTATTGGCAAGCGTCTGCCGACATCGATGCGCTTCGAAGCGTATATCGCTAGTCTGATGCACTGATGTGAGAGTGAGCAACAGCGATCTCTATTGCAAACTATGAACTCTGCACTGCGGTGTGGAAGGCAAGTGAGACCATCACACTATTTTTAAAGAAGTGATCGTAAAAATTCAGATCATCGAAGTTAACCACGCTTACTATGTCAAGAGTGTAACGTCTCCTAAGATTGAAAAGACTAGGAATAAGTAACTAGTAGCTAGTTACTAAAAATCATGACAATAAAATAATTTGGTAATTTTTTTTTATTTGTATATCAAGACTGAGATTTTGAGAACACTCTTGTACTTTTAAATTAATAAATACTTAAATTGTAACATTAAAGTAGCTTAAAATTATTCAGACAGCCTCATAAGTAACACTGGCCTTGATGTCAACGCCGTCCAACCAGATGTACTGAAAAAAAAAAACAATATTAGACCATTCGAATTATAGAAATTCAAAATTGGAATTAGTTACTAAGATAGACATTTCTAAACTAAACAGACTAATGAATTAACTTTATAAATCATCAATGTCAAAACAAAATGTGTACTAATTCCTGGGACCTTACCATGACGTCTTGACGAAAGTCAGATCCATGCTAGAAGTGTCAAAAATGACAGCTAAAATGTAAAATTGAATAGGAATTCAATCACATTAAGACGCTATGTTAAGGCCCCTGTTCTCTCAAACGTCAACAAAAACACTTTGGATGATTAACAGAGTTTAAGTAGCTTTCTTTCTATTGTATCTTTATATTCTATCATATTCCGAAGCATGTGATTGTATACACCCTTGTATGCATTAGTTCAGGTCAACAATAGAACTAGATAATAATTAATTAATAACATTTAACCAAACTTACGAGTGTCATGGTGTTGTCGTCAAACTCTCTGTCCATATGCAGGACCTTTCCGTCAGGGAACTTCATCACTGACTTCAGTTTCCCACCCTCAAGGTTGAAGGTAACTTTGGTGTCGATGTCCTCAGGAGTCTTGAAGTCTTTCTCTTCACCGAGGTTGATGGTCTGATTGATGATCTCATTGTCTCCCAAGGTGACCAAATACTGGATGGTGTTGTTGCCGTTGTCTTTGAAGGTTGTGATGGAGTCTGACTGCTTTAGGAGGCTGCGGGTCTTCTCTGTGACCTCTGTAAGTTTGATAATTCATAGGATTAACACGATGTCGTTAATGTTAGCAATTTCCAAAACGATAACTTATGCGATTATTCAACTCTTATCGCAATTTAAAAAGGTCATTATCAATGTAAATACCTACTGGAAAAGTTTTCTTGCCCTTGTAGGTACGTTAAAAAATTTCATTGTCACTGTATAGTATAAAACAAAGTCGCTTTTTATGTATGCTTAGATCTTTAAAACTACGCAATGTGATTCAAGGGGAAGGTTTATAATGTATAATTCTGCGCAGGTGAAGTCGCGGGCAAAAGCTAGTCTTATCTAAATTAGCCTGACTAAAAAAAATATTGACCCATGTACCA